>CP125975.1:146060642-147310642 GCA_030063025.1 Avena longiglumis | reverse complement strand
GACCTTCGCCATAAACACCATCATCAAGCTAGGATTCATCGGGATCATCATCATCATCCACACCATCATCTCCACTAGCACCATCATCACCACTCCGTCCCGCTGTAACAATTGTGTTGGATATTGCTTAGTTCATTAGGGAAAACTTTCCTGGTGTTGATTACTATTGTAGTTGATGCTTGTGAGTGGAACCATTGGATTATTGTTTATGTTCAGATTGTTATCCATTACCATATCATCTTTGATCTTGATCCATATGATGTCTTGTGAGTAGTTCGTTTAGTTCTTGAGGACATGGGGGAAGTCATGTTGTTAGTAGTGAATCGGTGATGAGTTATTATTCAATGGTTTAGTATTTAAGTTGTGGTGCTATTCTTCTAGTGGTGTCATGTGAACATCGACTACATGACACTTCACCATTTATGGGCCTAGGATAATGCATTGTGTATTTGGATACTAATTGTGGGGTTGCTGGAGTGACAGAAACCTGAACCCCCGTTAGGACACCTTTGCACAAGAGAGCGTAGGATCTCAGAGTTTAAGGCTGTGGTTAGATTTATATCTTAATTACATTCCTGTAGTTACGGATGTTTGCAGGGGGTTTAATCACAAGTATGTATTAGTCCTAGGAAGGGCGGTATGTTAGCACAGGTTCACCCACACAACACTTATGAACACCAACGAAGAGTACTTAGCTATTTGCAGCGAAAGCACTTGATAGAATTCCCATGTGTCCTCGAGAACGTTTGTTCCTTATAAGTATTTCCACCGGCTTGTCCTTTGCTAAGAAAGGATTGGGCCACTTGCTTCGTTTCTTTACTGTCTTTGTTACTTGCTCTTTGTTTTTTTTCCTTGTTAGAAAACCACTAAAAATCCGTTTGTTAAGTATTCACAGGGATTTCCTGCTCCATACCACTGTTCAGCACCTTCTGCTCCTCGTTGGGATCGACACTCCTATTTATCGAAAGTACTACGGTACACCCCCTATACTTGTGGGTCATGAATCACTACTATAGGTAACAGGCATAGGAACATCATCTAGTTCAGACTCATCAGCAAAAACTATGATAGGGGCAACATGATTAGAGGAAGATACCGTTTCCTCTCTCCTTTTACTCCTCTTCTTCTTCTTCTTCTTCTTCTCCTCCTCTTTAGGAGGGAGAGGCTTGAAAGGAAGCTTCTCCACATACCCTGGCTTATTGTTAGAGACAATAGGAGAAACTTTGGAGGATTTATCCTTTTCATTAATAAGATCAAAACTCATATTAGTATTGTCATATTTTGGTAAAATATCATCTTTTATTAGATTTTGTATGTAAGTATTCGTGTGGCAATTATCAACACAATAAAAATGACACCCATGCAGGACGCAATTCATACCAAAAGCACTCATGTCTACCAAAGAAGTTTTTCTTGATAACTCTTCACACCCAAAAAATAATGTAAGTTCATCATGTTGATTATCAGTGATCGCGTTATCACAATACAAGCTTGCGTTACTCATATGGCCTGAGCATTGAAAATTGAAATGACCCACTTCACAGCAGAGTTCACAAATAAAAGGGTAGAGGGCACAATTTTTTTTACCAAGATCATTTAGAGCCTTATACCATGTTCTGGTTTTTTCATTCCAGTGGGTGATACAATATTCTTATTCTATTTGATTCTTCTCACAAGGTCTATGCATACCACAAAAATTAACCTACTTATAAGAAATAGTACTTTCAGAAGTTTGAGCATGTTTATTGCAATCATTAATAACATCTTCATGTTCCATGCAAGTTTCTTTAAAAGGTTCATGATACATGTCCCATTTTTCTTTAGGAGCATTAATATGGGAAGCAAAGGCTCTATAATATATAACAAGAATTTGAGGATCAAGACCATATTTAGCACTAAGCTCTTGAAAATCAGCAGTTTCAGCGAAAGACTTAATGCAATCATACTCATAGTTCATACCTGGTTCTTGACCTTTGTCATTATCCCAATCTTCAGTATTGCTTTGAATTGTTTCAAGAAGATCCCACTTAGCTTTGACCTCCTTACTTGTGAAGGATCCCTCTAAACAGGTATCCAGATAGTCCTTATAATGTCCTGAAAGCCTTGCATAAAAATTATTGATAACAACATTACTGGGGAGCTCATGAATGGGACATTTGAGCATTAGTGACTTCAATCTCTCCCAAGCTTGGGCAATACTTTCTCCCTCATGAGGATAAAAATTATAAACATAATTCCTATCTTTATGAATTTCATGAGGAGGATAAAATTTAGAATAAAAGAGAGATTCAAGTTCCTTCCACTCCAAATGATGAGGATCATATAGTAGCTCATACCACTCCCTTGATTTGTCCCTAAGTGAAAAGGGAATAGCTTCCTCTTAACTTGGTCCATTGAAATACCTTCACACTTGAACAACTCACATAATTCATGTATAAAGAGTAAATGATCACTAGGATGGATAGTTCCATCTCCAAAATAGCAGTTATTCATAACATGTTCAACAATTTCAATAGGTATTTTAAAAGGGACACTTTTAGTATGTGGATTTAAAATATCACAAGTATCATTATAATTACCACATCTGGGAGATAAAGTATCATCAAAGCAAATTTTCTTCCCTAAAGTTGGGGAACTAAAAAGATCTTTCTCATAAAAACTAGCTTCCCCAAGATTGGACGTTTACATACCATTAGTAACAATGGTGTTCAAAAAATTCATACTGATAACATTGCTATTAGCATGCAAAAAAAGTTCCATAGGTTTTTTAATTTTCTTTTCAGACACTTCATGTCCTAACTCAATATAGACACTATAGAGTTCTCTAATTTTGTTGTTGTTTTCCATTAAGCCTAACTAGTAAAAACAAGAAACAAAAAGACAAAATTGCAGAATCTAAAGGAAATAACTTCGAGCACTCACACCGCAGGATGTGAGTACCTTTTACCTTACCTTCCCGGCAACGGCGCCAGAAAAGAGCTTTCTGGCTTACTATTGTCGTGGGGTAAGGTGTGTGAGTGCTTTTTACCTTTCCTCCCCGGCAACGGCGCCAGAAAGAGCTTGATGTCTACGCACTTATATTCTTGTAGATAGTTGTTGGGCCTCCAAGTGCAGAGGTTTGTAGAACAACAGCAAGTTTCCCTTAAGTGGATCACCCAAGGTTTATAGAACTCATAGAGGAAGTGGTCAAAGGTATTCCCTCTCAAGCAACCCTGCAATCAAGATACAAGAAGTCTCTTGTGTCCCCAACACACCCAATATAGGTGCACTAGTTTGGCGAAGAGATAGTGAAATACAGGTGGTAACGGTGCCAGAAAATAGCTTCTAACTTGTTGTTGACGTGGGGTAATGGTGCTAGAAAAGACTTTGATGGAGCTTGACGTGGAGGTAAAGACTAAAGCAAGCAAACATGCAACATATCTAGTAGCAAACGGTGTTTCAATGCTTAGAAACAAGGCCTAGGGATTATACTTTCACTAGTGAACACTGTCTCATATAAATATCCTCTCTTCATGATACTACTCTTAACTACTCCGGTTGGACACTCTAATCCATGGTAGGGCTATAACAGCACACCTCAAAGTCCGCCTTCCCCAATCTAGATAACCCCACACTGCCACCTTGAGCGCTAGATGGTTCCAACAAACACCACAATTTCATAGAGACATCCAACTCCAAATATAACTCATAACAAATATTCAATCTAGCCAAAGTGCCACACACGGTATGCCCGCTGTCACTTTCACACACGTGGGGAAAAGCATAGATCTATTAAAGCACAAAGAGTATTTATGTAGACTCAAGCCTAAGTGCCACCATGGCATGCAGTGTGTCACTTTCACACACATGGGGAGAGCAGAGATCTAATGAAGCACTTGAGTAGCAAGGTAGATCTACTTGATTACAAAGCTCATGACCACAAGATCATGCATAGAGAGAGAAAGATGAACACATAGCTACCGGTAGAGCTTTCTACTATGAGTGATTTGTTCTCTGATGATTTTAAGATGCGCAAGTACTTTGTTGTTAAGATCTTCCCTTTTTCACTAAAAGGAGAAGCTAGGGCTTGGTTTAATAGATTACCTCCTAGTTCCATTGATAGCCCTGATTGCTTGATTGCTTCTTTCTTCCATAAATATTTTCCTCCTAGTGCTAGACATCCTGCTTTGCAGAGACTTTTTGATTTTAAACAGGGAGAAGAAGAGAAATTGCCTGAGTCATGGAAAATATTTTGTTCTTTGATTCATGCATATCCTGGATGTCCATGGATGAGGGAAACATCAGTGGTTTATGGAGATGTGTTGGTGATGACGATGGCGATGATACTCTCCAAATTCCCCGTCCCAGCAGGGTGCCAGAACAGAGTTTCTGGATCCGAATCTTGGTTTCTCGTGGTGGTGGCGAAGCGGAACTCTTTCTGGAAAACTATCGACCCTCCCTGAGTTTTTAGGTCAGAAGGCAACTTATAGGCGCGAAGGGAGGCCGAGGAGCTGCCTGGGGTGGCCAAACCCCTGCCAGGCGTGGACAGTAGTGGGCCCGCGCCTAGGGTGGGTCTGAGCCCCCAGCCCCCCACTCTGTCTCCCCTTCTGGCTCCGTGGATCTTCTGGTGAGAAATAGTTTTTGGCATATTTTCCGGGATTTTCCTGATAGTTCATTTTCTGCACAAAAAGAAGACACCAAGGTAATTCTGCTGAAAACAACGTCAGTCCGTGTTAGTTGCATCCAAATCACACAAGTTTAGAGGAGAAACAATAGCAAAGTGTTCGAGGAAGTAGATACGTTTTGGACGTATCAACTCCCCCAAGCTTAGCTTATTGCTTGTCCTCAAGCAATTCAGTTGAAAACTGAGTGCGATAAAAGAACTTTCACAAACACATTGCTTCATATGATGTAAATATTCTCAGCACAGGAGTAGATGCTTAGACAATTCATAATAAAGAGTATGCAACTAAGTCCACTCAACAGTCATTGCAAGCTATGAAGAGAAACCAACTCAAGAATAATAAGTAGCATGAAACATAAGCAACATTGCAATGCTCATAATAAGGTATGATAGAGTGGTATCTCGCTTGCCTTTGTTTAAAGAGCACAATATAAATGCCAAGGCACCTCTGATGTTCACATGAAGACTAGAGATAAAGATATCAGAGATACAAGCATCAAAGTAATGACATAATTAACCAACTTTTGGAACAAACACAAGAATGACAACTATGCTCTCAAGAAGGTGCTCATAGAATAAGTGGTGACTCAACAAGGTTGTGAAAACGGTTTTTGAAAGTTTGAAAGGCTTCGAAATGCTCAAAGGAAGGTACTCATTAGCTTTGAGCTCTCATTGTCCCTATCATAAGCATCTTTATGTGGTTAAGGTGAAAGTGAGGTCCACTCTGAATTATATGCTTGACAGACCATATACTGAAAATCCCTAGTCCCTTGAGTGCGAGGGCCACTCCGCATACTACTCAACTTTGGGTCCAGGCAAGTTCTTGTCATTGTAAGTATTTTCATATCATCGAGAACCGCCAACGGGGTACCCCTTGCACATGGTACAGGAGATTTCCCATAACCAAAATGACAAGGCAAGCACACAATGAGCATCTCAGCAATCTTTTTATTTACTATATGCATAGTTTTTTATTGAGGATGCTTCATAGATGACTCACTATGGTGATGCTGCAAGTTTCCACCATGATTAGGCATGGGTTAGGCTAGCGGCCTAGGCGTTTCTCTAACACAGAATACAAACTCCATGGACTCACAAGTCCCCCTTTCATTTCGCATCATTGACATCCGCAAACAAAGGAGCAAGGTATCAACTAGATATAAACGTATCTAAAAGGTGTTGAAAGCGTTCCCCGTGACTCCCAGCATATAATTTGCAAGCATATAACTTTCATGGACTAGTCACAATGGTTCAGGATTATTAAGTGCATAGAATAAAGTGTGCCATCAAGTTCGTAAGAGCTTTACTAACTAACTTTCTCAACACAGACAAACATTTTATTTTGGAAGAAAACACGGCATATAGAATATGCACTGAAATAGCAAATGATGCTAATAGGTAGGTATGGTGGACACAGCTGGCAATATTGGTTTTGGGGAGTTGGAAGCAGAGGTAGAGGACATACTCGGTGCAAGTGAAGGCTAGCAATAGAGAGGGAGCGACAAACGAGAGAGCAATAACTGTCATAATCATGCTTGCAACAAAACATGACTAATTATGGCATGAAAGTGATACAAGAACTCTAAGGCAAAATAAATCATCGAGGCTTACTGACTATTGATTAGTCATATGCATGCGTGAGCATGTGCCAAGTCGATTCATATGAACAGTCAGAGGAGGGTACCACAATATCATACCAAAGTATGAATAAAACAATGCAAGCAAACATTCATATGACATGCTACAAACTATTATCAAGATGGAGGTAACCATAGACAAGCAAGAACTACTAAGCATCCATAATGACATACACCTTACACAAACAGGCTAAGCATGCTCACAATGATGAGTATATGTACAAAAATGAAAACAAATAGAGTTTGTTACCAGCCTCTTACCACTCCTCGAGTTGTCTTAATCTTCATTATTGCTCTTCACTTGTGTGACTTGAATGATAACATGAAACCAAAATCCACTGAGAACGGATGAACCCTGCAAAGAACTCACAAAACCAAAGAAGAACAACAAATATTTTTGGTGTTTTCGAATTTTTTAGAAACAAGCAAACAAAGAAAAACAAACCAAACAAAAACAAAGCAAACCAAACAAAGCAAAATCTTTTTGGATTTTTCTTTTAAGGCAAACCAAAGCAAATAAACAAACCAAGAGAAACAACAGAAATATTTTTGGTATTTTTGGGTTTTTGAGAAAGCAGCAACAAGAACCAAAAAGAAAGCGAAACAATGGATATACAAAGAACCGACTGAACATGATATATATATATATGAGTGTGATGTCGGTATACCTCCCCCCAAGCTTAGGCTTTTGGCCTAAGTGGGGCTCAATAACGCGGATAGTACCCCCATACTGGAGGGTCATCATAGGAATGATCATAGTCAGGCACCTGCGATGAAGAAGAAGACACACCCCAATCAAATGAGGGTTGCTGGTATGAAGACTCTCCCAAGTTGGAGGGCTGAACCGAATTGTCTTTGGCATCCTCTTCAACATTCTCCTCTTGCTGGGAGAGTTCCCCCACATAAGCGTCAAGCTCCTCCTCCGTAAGTAACCATCCTTGCCTGTTATCAAAGTTAAACAAAACAGGTGCAAGCAAATAAACTATTTTATCAGTCCTACGCTTTCTCCGACCTTGCTGGGCAAAAGATAATTCATATGGTAAACTTCTCACATTAGCCCCCAAGGAAACAAAACCATGCTGAATCATAGATTCAATATCAAGCCTCTCTATGGGGAACTAAAAATCTGAATAATGAGGCTCTAAACCATGGAAAGCTAGCAACCTAGAAGCAATGAGACCTCCAGAAATTCCACCCTTCTCACGGTTGGTGGTGAGACAGTGAGCTATCAAAGCACCCAAACTATAAGAACTATTCCTATTCAGAGCAACTGCAATAAAAGCTAGATCAAAAGAAGACAACTTTCTAGCAGTCTTTCTAGCAAGAACACAATTGGTAATGAAATAGGCAAAGTATCTAACAACTGGGAGCTAGATGTTCCAAATTTTACCACATTCCTTTGAGAATTCGAAACCTTGGCAAACCTCAGCATACAAATCAACAAGTGACTTGGGCCTCTCCTTGATCTTCTCACAAGATCCCCACTGAGGTACTCTAATTGCTGCATTGAAATCAGCAAAAGGCAGGTCGACAGGTATATTATATATTTTGTAATGGACCATGGGATTAGAAGTAGACCAAGTGAACCGAAAGTCCTACACAAAATCCATGGTTAGCTTAACATATTGGATCGTTTCACCTTCAACAAAGTGCTCCAACCCTGCATTTGTAACCAAAGTTTGGAAATCTTGGAGGATCCCCGCAGCTCTCATAAATACATGGCATGGATATATGCAACGGAAAACTGCCTCCTCAAGATGAACCTTCATTGGCTCATGCACCATCAAGTCATATTGATTCAATGGATAAGCACTCATCTTCTTTGCTGAAATTTTAGACAACCATCAAACCAAGTGATTTCTAGGTTGATAAATGATGAGCAACTACTATAGGAAGTTGCTAGAGGACTACACATGCATCAAAATAAAATATCTAAGCATAGAACAAGCATGCAAGATCAAACAACCTAACACCTATAGTAGCAAAATACTCAAGATACAATCTACCAATCACAAATCTGATTGGACAAGTGGAGGAGGCACATACCAAGGAGCAATCCCTCCAAAAATCAGCACTCGAGATGGGCTAAACAAGGAGATCGAAAATCACGAACGAGAACAGCAAGAACTCAAGCTTCAGAACGTTTTCCGGTGTTTTTCGGGAAAGAGAAAGAAGGTGGCTTTGAGGAGGCAGCCTGGAGGGGCCCAGGTGGGCCAGACCCCCCTAGGCGCCACCACTAGGTAGGTCGTTCCTACCATGGGTGTGGGGCCTAGGGGTGGCCCCCTGGGTCATCTCAGGTGCCACTCTGCCCCTTTTATCGAGGAAAATTTTATTTTGAATTTTCTGGGATTTTTCGGGAAACTTTATTTTTGGCCAATTTTCAGGGTATGAAAATTGATTTTCTTGCAGAAAACAGTTTTTCAGAAGAAGCAAAAGCAAACCAAAAGCCAAACTACAGGAGCTCTAAGAAACTCAAACAAGCAAACAACTACCAAAACTAAAGCTAAAGCAAAGACTAGGAAGGAGAAAGGAAAAAGAAAGCAAGTATAACCACAGTAAAAACATTATTTTTTTCATTAAAATCCTTTTGTTAACAAGGTTGATCAAGTCTTGTTACCAAAACAATCTTAGATGAAGCAAAACTTTGCATTCATCTAAGTGATTATGTTACCTCATATTTGATAGCAATGGTCCCAATCATAATAGTTTCAATATTTTCTTGTGGAATGGGACAATATATTTCTCCAACCTTGATGTCTTCAATATTTTCAATAGAATTCAGGCAATAACTTCTAAGAACCTTCTTGGGGAAATAGACAGTGTGCTCTTTGTCATTAATATTGAATGTTACTTTTCCTTGATTACAATTGATGACAGCACCTGCACTATTAAGAAAAAGGTCTCCCAAGAATAATAGACATATTATCATCTTCAGGCATTTCAAGCACAACAAAATCAGTTAAAACCATGCAATTATGAGCTACTTGAACAGGAACATCCTCACATATACCAACAGGAATAGTAGTTGACTTATCAGCCATTTGCAAAGATGTATCAGTTGGTATCAACTTCTCTAGATGGAGCCTCTTGTAGAGAGAAAAAGGCATAACACTAACTCCAGCTCCCAAATCACATAAAGCAGTTCTAACATAATTATTCTTAATGGAGCAAGGAATAGTTGGTACACCTGGATCACCAAGTTTCTTTGGAACCTTACCATTGAAGGAGTAATTAGAAAGCAAAGTTGAAATCTCCTCATTGGGAATCTTCCTTTTATTAGAGACAGTATCCTTCATATACTTTGAATAAGGAGGCTGAAGGGAATATGCCCTGAGAGGCAATAATAAAATGTTTATTATGTGTATTCCAAGTATATGATAGATGTTTATTTTGCATGCTATAATTGTATTAATACGGAAACGTTAATACATGTGTGTTTAATAAACAAACAGAAAGTTCCTAGTTATGCCTCTCTCATAAACTAGTTCGTTGATTAACAAGATGATCACAGTTTCCTGATCATAGACATTGGATGTTGTTAATAACGAGATCACAACATTAGTGTAATGGTGTGATGAACATGCATCCGAAGTATAGCATTACGATAAAAGTCATTGAATTTATATTGCTATAAACAACTTACGAAGTAGTCCTAATCCTTAGACCATGAGATCATGCCAATCACTAACACCGGAAGAGTTTCTTGTTAACATCAAAAGTCACACCGTAACTGGGTGATTATAAAGATGGCTTCAAAGCTACTAAAGTGTTATGTTGATAATCATGTATAAAGAGTGGAGTTTGTTCATCCCGATGATGGATAGATATACTCTGGTCCCTCTCGGTGATATCACATTGGTTAGCTTGCAAGCAAGTGATTTGATCACTAGAATGTTATATCATGGGAACGAGAAAAGAGTGCATGTCAGTAACGAGATCAAACTAGGTATGGAGATACCGATGATCGAATATCGGACATGTAATATATCGTGAAACAAAGGGATTAAGATGCAAGCGTAAAGGGTTCGGACGATCACAGGAAAGTCATCGTTGAATGTGTGGGAGTCAGTATGGATCTCTAGGTCCCGCTACTGATTATTGATCGGAGAAGGGTCTCGATCATGTACGCATTATTCGCGAACCGTAGGGTGACACACTTAAGGGACACTGACATCCAGTTGGAGCAAATGTTTCATGCCGAAAGAATAAACAAGGGCAGGAATTTATTTCACTAAATACCGAAACAGGTTTTCGGGTGAAATTGCATAAAGTGGTTATGCATGTGAAATAGAATTGTAGCAAGGGGTTATTTGTGAATGTTTGTCATTAAAGTAATTGACAAAATTCTGAATAAAATAAAAGAGTTTTATTTAATGAGAGTTTGCATTAAATTTGGTGGAAATTTAATGGCAAGTTTGAGTGGGATTTTGAGTGGAGGGATTTGAATGGATTTTTGTGAGTGGAGTGTCCACCCACATGAATGAAGGAGGGGAGGGGGCATCCCCATGGACGGCGGCCACCCCCTTGGGGTTCCCCCCTCCTCCTATAAAAGCCACCCCCTCTCCTCTCTCTCTTACTCACACCTCCTCGTGAAGGATCTCTCTCCCCCTCTAGAATTTATCCCCCATGGTCTCGGACTAGCGAGATACATGTTCCCGGTGGCTATTCGGCAAGAAAGGGTTGTGCTTCCGCTGCATCGCTGGAGCGAGGAGGCAGAGGTTGCTCGGTGTCTTGTACGTGTGTGCGAGCACGGATGCGCTGCTGCTTTGCGGCGCTAGGACTTCCTCTCGATCTTGAGATCGGCAAGAGATCGTCTACATCAACCACGAGTTGAACTCGTTAAGCTTTGTCGGTCTTCAAGGGTATGTTCTCTACGGATATACATCCGCCCGTTGTTTGTATCTAGTAGATAAATCTTGGTACATAGTTGTTCCCATCATAGGATTTTTTTTTTGTTTTCTATGCTGCGAACCCTTAAGTGGTATCAGAGCCGGATCTATGCGTTTATGCTTTACACGGGTAGTACACATATGAGTATGTGGGCGATTATGATCATGTTGTTGCTCCTTAGTTGTAATTTTGGATATTGGTGGCATAGTGGGATGAAGCGGCCCGGACAAACTTTACATGTCCTCACACATGAGACCTGTTCCATGCTTGACATGCAACTAGTTTGCATAAGTGGCTAGCGGGTGTTTGTCTCTCCTACTATAGTCAATATATATTTTGCAACGAGTTGTCAACAATTTGGTTATCCTCGTTGTGCTTCATGTTCATAGGTAAGAATGGTTCTATCTCGAAAGCCCTAAGCCACGTAAAACTTGCAATGGATAAATTAGAGGCATCTAGTTTAGATTGTTGTTGGGCTAGTGTTATGATATGGTGATGTTGTAAGTAATAGTATGGGATGATACTCTTACAACATACATAACGTGTAATCTCCATAGACCTTGGACTTACACATATAGGTATGATAGTGATCATACCACGGTGCACATGATAGAGATCATATGCGGGAACCATATCATTCCACTAATAAACATGTGATGTTTGATAGCATCTTATATTGCTTGTTTAGCACTTTCTTAGCATAATAAGATGATCCCTCATTTAAATATCAAGATAAGAATGTGTTCTTCCTTTAGTATGCACCGATTATGTTTTCGTCGCTCCAAGACATCACGTGATGATCGGGTGTTCTTGGATCCACGACCATATATCGGGTGTAAAACAGTTACACACGCAAATACTAAGGTTCTAACTTGGCGAGCCTAGCATGTACAGACATGGCCTCGAAACACGGACCGAAAGGTTAAGCATGAGTCATATAGTAGATATGATGCCCATTTGATGCTCGCCTTTGAAGCTACACCGACTCACGTGATGATCGGACTTGGTGTAGTGGATTTGGTTCATGTAATCACCAAAAAGGGACGAGGGATGTCGTTTTTGAGTGGGAGTTCATTCGTAATATGGATCAGTTGAACTCAATCTATCATAAACTTAGTCTAAACTTTACAAATTCTGTTGTAGATGGCACCACCTGCTTTTAATTTCAATGTGTTCATGGAGAAAGAGAAACTTGCAACGAACGGTAGCAACTTTACCGAATGGGCCATGAATTTGAGGATTCTCCTCTCTGCTGCACAAAAGCAATATGTGCTAGAAGCGCCACTAGGCCCCCCACCCTTTGAGGATGCCCCTGACGAGGAGAAGAATGTCTATCAGACTCGTCAGGAGGACCACAACTTAGTTCATTGCGGCATATTGTATGGGCTAGAGCCGGAACTTCTAAAAAGTTTCGAAAACGGCAATGCATTTGATACAATGGGTGAGTTGAAAATGATTTTCGACACACATGCTGACGTAGAGAGCTAAAACGCTTCAGAAAAGTTCTTTAGCTGCATGATGGAAGAGCACAGCTCCGTCATTGAGCATGTACTCAAGATGTCGGGTTACGCCGATAAGCTTGTGTCCTTGGGAATAACGATTCCCATTGACTTAGGCATCCATCGTGTTCTGCAGTCTCTGCCACCTAGCTATAAGAGCTTCGTGATGAACTATAATATGCAAGGCATGAATAAGTCTCTCCCCGAGCTTCTGTTAATGCTTAAAACAGCAGGAGATCAAAAAGGAACATCAAGTGTTGATGATCAATTGGAACACTGGTTTCAAGAAAGACAAGAAGGGAAAACGGAAGGGAAGTAAGGGCGGCAAGCCGGTTGCCGTGCTTGAAAAGAAACCCCGAGTTGGACCTAAGTCTGGTACCGAGTGCTACTATTGTAAGGGGACTGGCCACTGGAAGCGCAACTGCCCCAAGTATTTGGCAGACAAGAAGGCCGGCAAGGCAAACAAAGGTATATATGATATACATGTTATTAATGTGTACTTGACTAATGCTCGCAGTAGAACCTGGGTATTTTTTTCCATACAATCCCCTAGGAAGAGGGATCGGGTTCCATTATCATCAGACAACGGAACAACAACCACAAACACATAAATGTAGTACTGACCCACCTAGGGGGTCAAAACGACTTAAGGAATCCATATTACAAACCAAGCAAACTAAATAGACAAAAGGGAGAAAGGCTGGAGACGCAAGAACACCACCCTCAGGCTAGTGGGGAACAGTATTATCAAACACAACTAGGAGCTATCAGACCAAGCGAAGAAAGCCACGTGAGACGCCAACACAATCTTCCCACAAACCAGCTCTTCAGGTTCTCCTTCTTTTCTCCCGCCCCCTTTCCAGTTCCGGAGCTTCATGAGTACGATCTTCAGGGATTGCTGGTAGTCCCAGAAAAGGAACATGAGCCACATCCATAGCTGCATCAGCGCATTACATTGCAGTATGCTCGACTTGCAACATCGCCCGGTCTTCCTCCCCATGCAGCCCTGCCCAATAACGAATGAACACACATGCATATATAACCAAATCAACATGCGAGTTAATAAGTTTTTTTTCAAAACAAGCCATGTTCCTGAGCTTCCAAATAGCCCAACAAACTGCCGCCACCACCATAATCTGCACATTCCTGCTAACGCCCACACACTGTGAAGCCCACAAAAGTACTGACAAAAGGACCCAGGCATATTCGCAGCACCAATAGCTCTGGCAACCACCCCCCAAACGTATCTGGCTGCCACACAAGAGAAGAACAAATGCCCAATGTTTTCATCCTTACTACAAAACCTACAAGTAAAATCTCCTACCCAATTCTTCCTCCTCATGTTATCTTTGGTGAGAATAGCATTGTGCCAGATAAGCCACAACCAAATTTTAATATTCAGGGGAATTTTAGCTTTCCACAGATGTTTGAAACTTCTATCAATCCCTACATTCGATAATTGAGTGTACATCGACTTAACAGAAAACTTGCCAGATTTATTCCACATCCACACTGGCCTGTCTTTTTCCTGATTCAAACTCACCCCAGACAACAGATTTTTCAATTGTTCCTGATGACTCAACCCATCAACATCCAACCACCTTCTAAAAGAGCATCTCCACCTTTTTCTTGCCATATCAGCCACAGTGATCGTTTGATTCTGGCAAATATCAAACAAGTCAGGGAACTTATCCTTCAAAGGCATATCCAGACACCAAGCATCATGCCAGAAATCAGTCAACTCCCCATTACCAATTTTCATTTTCCTACCAGCCAAATAAAGATCCCTAATCTTAATCAAATCATTCCAACATGGGGAATCATTCTGCCTGTGTTTCACAGCACTGATCCCACCGCTCTTCAAATACTTTTTTCTCACAAAAACTTGCCATGGACCTTCCTCAGCTTCAAGGCGCCACCACCACTTACAAAGCAAGCAAATGTTAAAAAGTCTAATGTTTTTAATACCCAGTCCTCTTTTTTTCCTGGGTCTACACACATATTTCCATTTAACCAGATGATATTTTATTTTTCCCACCTTCCCATACCAAAAGAAGGCTCTAGTTTGTTTCTCAATTTCTTCCACATTTGATTTATGTAGAAGAAACATAGTCATGGGATAAACATCCACACTGGAAACACAAGCAGTGATTTTAACATGCCTCCCTCCCAGAGATAAAGCACCCCCATCCATCCATCTAACTTTTTCTTCAACCTGTCTCCAATAAAACTCATCTCAGCCACTATGCATCTCCTGCTACAAACCGGTAACCCAAAATATTTAATTGGCCAACTACCTTTCTGACAGTTGAACATTTCAGCATAATTGGAAAGTTTCTCCTCATCATCCAACACCATCATCACCTCACTCTTCTCAAAGTTAATCTTGAGACCAGACATGGATTCAAACAAATATAACAGCAACTTCAAGTTTCTAGCCCCCTCAGGATCATCTTTAATAAAAAGGATGGTATCATCAGCATATTGCAAAATAGCAATCCCTTTATCAAACAGATTATCAACCAACCCTGTAAACAACCCACCAGCCTGTGCATTAAGCACCATCTTAGCCAAACATTCCCCAGCCAAATTGAATAAGAATGGAGAAAAAGGATCTCCTTGTCTGACCCCTTTATAACTGCCAAAGTAAGGGCCAGTTTCCACATTCACTTTAACACTGAGAGTACCCTGAGTCGCAGCACTTTTTAACCAAATCATACAATCCTCACTGAAACCTTTCTGCCTACAAAAGTAAAACAAAAAATCCCAATTGACCTTGTCATAAGCTTTCTCAAAGTCAATTTTCAACACCACACCCTGCTGCTTCTGGCTTTTTGATTCTTTCAAGATCTCATGTAACAAAGTCACCCCATCTGCAATAAACCTCCCTTTAATAAAAGCGATCGACATGTGTCAATTAATTTCCCCATTACGGCTCGTTCTAAGCGCCGAGTCTTAGTAAAGATCTTAAACAACACTTGGAGCGCATAAATAGGCCTATATTTGGATTCTATCAAGCATCATCACCTTTGGGCAACAGTAATCACCCCATAGTTAATGCTCCTCAAATCAATCTTATGAGCAAAAAATCTTCAAACACACCATAACATCTGTTTTATAATCATCCAACAATGTTGATAGAATTCAATAGGAATCCCATCGTAGCCAGCTGACTTTTTCTCCATCTGATCAATAACCTCCTTAACCTCTTTCTCAGTAAATGGTACCCCCATTTTTTCCCTATCCTCATCATTAAGCTTCTCCCAATCTTGCCAATTATCATCTGCAAGCCTAATAGAGAACCCACGAGCAGGACCAAGCAAAGTTTTATAATAATTAGTGGCATGCTGCAGGAGATCATGAGTCCCCTGAATCTCATTCTCCCCATCTTTCATAGAAAAGATCATTTTCTTTCTCCTCACCCCATTAGCAATCCTGTGAAAATACTCAGTGTTATTATCACCTTTTAGCAACCAATTATCCCTCGATCTCTGCTGCCAAAATCTCTCCTCATTCTCATACACCTCTAGCAATTCTCTCTGAATAACTGCTTTCCGTTTAAGTTGTTCAGCCGTAAGCAAAATCAGCTCCTCAATTCTTTCCAATTCCTGAAGCTCCTCCACCAATCTCTTCTTCTTTTTTAATCCTCAACCCTTATATGAGCACCCCATCCTTTTAGATCATTTCTGACATTCTTAATTTTCTTCTGTAGCCTATCAAGACTGTTTTTACCAATCACACGTTTTTTCCAAACTTTCTCCACACTGATCAAAAAATCATCACACTGCAACCAGCTTTTTTCAAATCTGAATTCCCTGCCACCCTTTTCCTGCCCTTCCATAGTATCCAGAATCAAAGGACTATGATCAGAAACTTCCCTAGACAACTTGTGCACTGTAGTAAGAGGAAACATCTTCTCCCATTCCTTACAAACTAATATTCTATCCAACTTCTCCAAGTAGGATTTTTCTGGTTGTTGGACCATGTAAAATGCCCTCCAGACATGAGAATCTCCCTTAAACCATATGCATTAATAATCGAGTTAAACATGTGCCCCCACCTATTCAAAGAATGACCCTTATTTTTCTCAGAAGCACACCTGATCACATTAAAATCACCGCCCACCAACAAAGGAATAGATTGATCCTGACAAACATCAGCTAACTCTACTAAAAACTCCTCTTTATTCTCCTCTTGAGCAGCCCCATAAACTACCACCAAATGCCACTGAATTTGCTTCAAAACATCAAACACCTTCATCTTAACATGTAATCTGCCCACAGACACGTCAAGCTGAGTCAGTTTAGAGGAACGTAGGCCCCCCAAAATGCCCCCAGATCTTCCCACAGAAGGCAGCCAACTCCAAGAGAATTGATTCATATGATCAATTCTCCTAAAAAAATCATCAGAATAATCCTTCTTAATAGTTTCTTGCAAACCAATAAAATCCACTCTCTCCTATCTCAGCAAATTATTCAAATAAGCACTCACACCCTTCTTCCCCACACCTCTAATATTTAAAATAACACCTATCATAATACAGATTTTCTCTCTCTAGTTCCAGTCACAACACCACTCATAGGGTGATAGTTGTGAACCTTCATAGCAGCAGCTTTTAACTTTCTCTCCTTCATACCAGAACCAGCTCTCAACTTTTTCTTGTTTTCCTAGAAACCACAGGAGTAAAATCCTCCTCATCATTACTATCACCCTTCCAGTCCAGAAACAAGATCTTCTCATTCAAATCAACCTCAACCTCATTCTCTACCTGTCTCCTATCCTGTAAACTATGCCTAGCAATTTCTAACTCTTTCAGAGAATTAATATGATCCAAAGATATAGAAGAGGCATCTATCCCCATCTCCAAAGCTCTATGCATAATGATATCATCATCCAAGGAAGCAAAAGAATTATGTAAAGTTAAATTTGTACCTGATAAATCTCTAGGAGGTTGTTGAGCCAAATGCCTTTCAACCATGTTTCTAGCCCCACCTTGATCAGCCACCCTTGAACTCATCCTTATAACTTGTTCTTCTACACTAGCCACATGCTCAGACCGAGAACCCACACTTTCCTGAGTAGAACCATCAGGTTGAGACATGTCAACAGCCACCACTTCCTGGTCTTGATTGACAACCTCCATATCTTGAGATCCCTCCATCACAGATCCCCCATCAATCCCTTTTTTCCACTATCAGAAGAAGAACCAAAGGATTCATCAGTAGACACATTGTCATCCTTTATCTGGGCATCCTCATCATGTTCTTCTTCATCTTCCAACAAATGACCATATTGCTTCCTGAGCTCATAATATTTGTCACTGCTCCTATCCATCAACAAACCCCTGATAAAGTCATCAAACCTCTGAGGACCAGCAACAACCTCAATACTAGGTTCTTTAACCAAAGTAGTTGATAAATTCTGGATGACTTCCATGTGAACATCACCCAACCCACCACTATCTGACACAGCCTCCTGAGTACCAGCTTGTAGTCCCACATCAGTTGTTCTGGTTTGAGTAACTGTCCCACCACCATTGCCACCTTCCACATTCTCTCTGATAACTATCCCTCTTGAACGACCATCACCTCCAGAGCTAGCCCAAATATTAGCCATTTTGGTCCCAAAAGAAATCCCCCCAGAATCCTCCTGCTCCACCACAACATGTTTACCCTTGTCCAGCCCAGCCCCACTAGCATCACCACCACCATGTTGGCGACCACCAGCAACCCCACCACTACCTGCACCAGGTCTAGTCCTTTGCCCACTATTTTCCATCAGGCCTCCTATGCTCAGCTTCCTCCTCAGTCCTCTTATCCAGCACATTATCACCATCATGTCCATCAATACCCATAGAAGAAGGCAAGGTGGGCACAGCATCAGGAGCAAAAATCTCCCTAGTGTATTTGAATTCATAAATTCCTCAAGCAGACGGATTCCTCAAGCAGCATGAACACCGGATGGTAGAACACCGTTAATAGAGGAGGAAGCGAAACCCTGAAGGTACGACGGAATCCCAACCACGAGAAATCCTGGACTCGAAGAAAGGGAAGAGAGCGGATTCAAAACACGTAGAGGTAAGAGGAGAACAGCAGAGGGGTAAGGAATAAAATCAGACCTAATCAGAACTATCCAACCGATTTTCAAAAATAGTTTTGACACTCTACTTCGGCCGTTAGCTAGGTTATCCTACAGGCTGGACTTGTGGGGTATCGCAACCTTGAGCTCGATACCACTCAGAACACCCTCAGAATCGGCCCTATGCAAGTTTTAGCGAAACCCGCCAAACCCGCATAGAAACGATTCAAAGGTGCCCACCAGGCACTTTCGTGCGGGTGGAAAACGAAGTAATAACATTACACAACAGTCCTCGATGGGACCCACAGAACATATATATATAACAGCGACTCCATGAGTCAAGAATACAGATATAATATACAAAGATTCAAATCACCTTGAAACGATAGAGCGTCCGACTACGGACAAGATGCAAATGGGGCTAAGAGCCCTGAAGAATAACCAATGGCGTCCATAACCCTGCCCATGCCAAGCCGGAAGGGTAACCTTGCTAACGTCGTCGATCGCAAAACCTGCTTAAACAAAAGGGGTGCCGACAAAGGGCAAGGAAAAAGAGGAGCGTTAGTACTGAGGCCAAGCACGCGAGGCTAGAATTGGCGGTCGCCTACAAAGGTATGGTGGATCGAGCGGCAAAGATGCACTAAACAACCTATAGAGACTCGATACAACCTGGCGGTTATCGAGAGAGGATAAGAATGACCTATCCGGATCCAACCTGAAGCTAACACCAAACAAACCCATCCTGGTGTTTCCCCCTCGAGACCAAACGAGGAAGTCAACCGAGGAACTCACACAGTTGGCAGTTTTATTTATTCAGTTATTGTTGCAGCAATTACTAGTCAGGTGTAGATAATCATCCTGATAAAATAAGCAGTGGCCAATTTTAGTTAACCATTCCGTTGTAGTTGCAGCAATTACTAATCAGATACAGATAGCATGATATAAACCCAAAACCCCAGCAGTTGTTGGTACTTTTATTCAGCCATTCCGTTGTAGTTGCAATACTTACTAGTCAGGTACATTGGTCGCAAGCGACACTCCAAAACCAGCAATTGTGGGCAGTATTAATTAGCCATTCCATTATAGTGAAGCTGATTACTAGTCATGATAAAGTCAAATTTATAGCAATAAACTTTAGTTATGCTTGTCTATGGTCGAGATACTGTGCTCCAAGTCGTCCATATCTGCGGACACGGCTTTCAGAAAGTTTTACCCGGCCGGGGTGCACCAATAGCAACACACGCTCGATCAACCTCGGAAAAACCAAAACAAAACCCAACAAGGCTTTCACGACTGAACAATCACAGGATTCAGAAATATTTCAGGGGGCCACCCCATTGAGTAGACCATAGCGAAGTAAGCTAGCTCGAGCGGACTCAAGGTTTGCGTCAATGGTCATGGCGACGGGAACCGAAAGTGTGGCTGGGCTTGTCGATACCGCGAAAACACTCGCTTACCTAAGCGATGCGTGTGCTCCTCGCACAATCGTAAATACATAAGTAGCATGGCATAAGTACAGGATCGTAAATAAAACCTCAAACTAGTTTGTGGCCCCAAGAAATAAGACGAATCAAGCTCGGCTCGGGGGTCCCATATACCTCCGGATGTGGATAGCGCGATAAATCAAGGAACAGTATCAAGTACTCGGGGTCCTCGGGACACAAGTGGGCGTTCGAAACCAAATCTTATCTATCACCCACCGATGCCTCTGCTTATTTCAATTTTAGTTGTTAAACAAGAATTAAAGTGAGCAGTAAGTAAAGCTATGATCATCTCCAACCTCAACATGCGGCAATACTCCAACAAGCGTGGCACTTGACAACACGCATAGCAGCACTTGAGCAAGCGACTACGACGCAAGTCCAACTGTCTACCAAACAACGGGTAATAGGATATGTCCAAGGCAATATAAGGCTGCGGGGATGTCACGGTGCGAAAACTAAAGCAACAACACGGTAGCAATAGATCAACAGAGGAAAATAAATACTATAAAAGTAAGATAGGTAGAAAGAGGAGATGCTACTTTGAAAACATTGTCGAAGGTTCAACCAAGATCGGTAAGCTCACATCAACTCAACGGCCTTATCCGCGAAGAAGCAAAACACTAGAAGAAACACCGGATGCAATATTTAATACAACGGCAGAAGATCGGCATGATGCATGTATGATGTATGGCATGGTATGCGATGCAATTAGGTCAATGTTAAGTGGAACCGGGATCCCGACAATATTTAGGTGGTTCATGTTGTTTAGATACCCCGCAATTAAATGTTGTTTTAGCATGGCAAAAGATAGCACCGGTTCGCTACACAAATTTAAATGAGGCCAATATGAGACTAGATTTGCCCGCATATGGGCCCCATATTTAATTATATGGTGAATCGGCATAAGGCCCCCAAACCAAAGGTATGCATGCGAGATGAATGATTAATATGCAACAAGTTGTTGTTATGTTATAAAATAGGGTTTCGGGAAGGGGTTCACACATTAGGGTTCGGCAGATCTTGGGGTTCCGGGGTTCGGGGTTCGGTCTCAGGGTCCAGGGTTCGGCGGATTCGGTCTCGGCGGGCTCGTTCTCGGGTACAGAGTAGATCTTGGCGTTCCGGAGGAAGGGCTTGGTGGTTCTGACTTCACTTGTCGGTGCCGGACTCGGTTGCGGTAGATCTTGGCCATGTCGAAGTTCTTGCCGGAGGTTCATCGAGGGTCACCGGTTGCACGGTCTTCATGTGGTAGATCTTGTCGAGTTCACTGCAACGGTCTTGTGGTTCGATGCGACCTTGGCGGTTATCTAGTGGCACCATGTACACCCTCGAGCCCATCGGCATTGAGCGGTCTTGGTGTTCGAGGAGATCTTGCTGGTCCATGACGAAGATCTTGGAACAGGCGCCATTTGGGTTCGTGTCGATGAACTTCTGTCCATGAAGGAGAACTTGAGGGTCAAGCGTCGTCGCCTTCGGTTTCCATGTCGTCGACCTCTCTTGGTTCTCCGTCTTCAGACTCCGACAGACACTCGAACAAAGCCAGGGTAGTCGAGACGCGGCTTCATCTTATCCTTCTGGTCCATCACAAGGACTCAACAAGCCCTCAACACCACCAAAAAGCAGCCACGCAGAGACGTCATGAGACGGTCTTGGGGACGTCTTGATCGAGCTCGAGCTAGGGGCGCCGGGTAGGACGAGCTCCCTGGCGGAGGTTGGGAACGGAGATCCCAGCGATGGCGATGTGATCGTGACGGCGGTGGCCGTGGGTTCTGGCAGCAGGCCTTGAGGCGGCGCAGTGGCGGGCGGAGCAGAGGCGCGGCCGCGCCTGGGCGAGGCGGGCGCAGAGGCGGCGGCGCCAGCGAGATGGTAAGCGGGCGGCGGTGCGGACTGGTGGCGGCGCGCTCGGGGCGGGTCGAGGCCTTGAGGAGGGAGCGCAGCGCGGTGCAGGAGAACGCAGGCCGAGCGGGCGGGTAGGGGCCTCCTTGCGGCAGCGGGAGCAACGGGCGGCTAAGCGTGGGCTAGAGGCGGAGCGGGGTCCTCGGCGGGGAGGGGAAGGAAGGAGCGGCCGGCGAGGTTGAGGGCGAGGCCGGACGGCAGAGGGAGGCGCAGCGAGAGGCGGGGTCGTCAGCCTTGGGTGGTGAGCGAGCCAGGCGGCAGGGTGGCCGGCGAGCGCGGGGTCGCGGAGGTGGCGCAGGGCGCGGCCGGCCAGGGGAGGAGGGAGGAGGCTGTTGTGCGCGCGGGGAGAGGAGGGAGAAGGAAGAGGAGGCGGCGCGGGTGGCGTCTGGGGAGAGAAAGCAGTGGCAGGTGGGCTCGGTGGGGACAGGTGGGACCATGGTGGTGGGTGGACAGTGGAAAGGAAGGAGTGGCCAGTGGGACTGGCGGTGGGGAGCTGGGAGGGTCGGGTGTGTCTTTGTGGCGTGTGTGTGCTGTGGTGTGTTGTGGGTCTGGGGTAGTTGTGTGTGTGAGCTGAGAGGGAGAGAGAGGAGAGGCCAGGGGGTGATGTGGCGGCGTGTGAGTGGGTGAGGGAGAGGGAGGAGGTGAGGTGGCAAACTACTATAGGGTGGGGTGAGGTGGAGGGAGGGTGTGGGTAGAGTTTTAGGTGGTTTAGGATTGTGGGTGGGACTGGTTGGTTGGACCGATTTAGTCTGGGGGTGGTCGTTCGGGTCGGGTCGGCCCGTTCGACTGCCCCCACTAAAATATTTCAAACTTTTATTTAATTTGGCAATACATTTTTGTAAATAGCTTTTGGACAAACAAAATATCCGGAAGCATCCGGGGGTGTAATTTGAAATAGAAGGAGGGTAAATTTTAGAAAACGATTGTCTTTCGCAAATAGTTTTTAGGCAAATTAATATGCATGATGATGACGATGCTCAAATGCAATGTGGCATGATGACATGAGCATGCGGTCATGATGATGCAATGCACGAAAACAACGCGATTTTCTAGTAGTGGTTTTTGCGGGATGCCACAATTCGACACCACTAACAATGGATCTCGCCCTCGAGATCCGCCTCATGGTACCGGAAGGAAGGTCGGCGATCTGCATCTTCTCGCTTTATGTAGATCCTCGCGACACCACCAACAAGAGGTCGTTGTCCGTGATCATCGAGGGAACACTCCGGGAACAAAAGGTCGAAGGTAGAGGTATCCACAAATAAAGCCACCTCTAACTTCCGTGGACGGAGTAAAACTGCTGGATCCACTGATTCGAGGTACAAGAGCGAATGATAAGAGTAGTCGGATGGTGATCAGTCCATCGCGCACCCAAACCATTACTCTGCACACGAATAGGCGGATTATGCAACCAACTCTCGGAATCAGACTGAAGATCTCGACAAGCGAGGTTCAGAACAAAGGAGGGATGCAGACTCTGCAGCGGATCTGGCGTAGATGATGTCGTCGCGTCGGAAAACACCGGAAGGCACAAACAAGGATCAAAGAATGATGCCACAGCAGACGGATTCCTCAAGCAGCATGAACACCGGATGGTAGAACACCGTTAATAGAGGAGGAAGCGAAACCCTGAAGGTACGACGGAATCCCAACCACGAGAAATCCTGGACTCGAAGAAAGGGAAGAGAGCGGATTCAAAACACGTAGAGGTAAGAGGAGAACAGCAGAGGGGTAAGGAATAAAATCAGACCTAATCAGAACTGTCCAACCGATTTTCAAAAATAGTTTTGACACTCTACTTCGGCCGTTAGCTAGGTTATCCTACAAGCTGGACTTGTGGGGTATCGCAACTGCTGAGCTCTGATACCACTCTGTAACACCCTCAGAATTGGCCCTATGCAAGTTTTAGCGAAACCCGCCAAACCCGCATAGAAACGATTCAAAGGTGCCCACCAGGCACTTTCGTGCGGGTGGAAAACGAAGTAATAACATTACACAACAGTCCTCGATGGGACCCACAGAACAGATATATATAACAGCGACTCCATGAGTCAAGAATACAGATATAATATACAAAGATTCAAATCACCTTGAAACGATAGAGCGTCCGACTACGGACAAGATGCAAATGGGGCTAAGAGCCCTGAAGAATAACCAATGGTGTCCATAACCCTGCCGTGCCAAGCGGAAGGGTAACCACCGCTAACGGCGTCGATCGCAAAACCTGCTTAAACAAAAGGGTGCCGACAAAGGGCAAGGAAAAAGAGGAGTGTCGATCGAGGCCAAGACAGCGAGGCTAGAATTCGCGGTCCTCGCCTAAAAAGGTATGGTGGTGGCGGCAGCGGCGGCATGCACTAAACAACCTATAGAGACTCGATACAATGGCGGTTATCGAGAGGGATAAGAATGACCTATCCGGATCCAACAAGCTAACACCAAACAAACCCATCCGGTGTTTCCCCTCGAGACCAAACGAGGAAGTCAACCGAGGAACTCACAGTTGGCGCTTTATTTATTCGATTATTGTTGCAGCAATTACTAGTCGGTGTAGATAATCATCCCGATAAAAAAGCGTTGGCCAATTTTAGTTAACCATTCCGTTGTAGTTGCAGAATTACTAATCGATCTGAGATAGCATGATATAAACCCAAAACCCCAGCAGTTGTTGGTACTTTTATTCAGCCATTCCGTTGTAGTTGCAATACTTACTAGTCAGGTACATTGGTCGCAAGCGACACTCCAAAACCAGCAATTGTGGGCAGTATTAATTAGCCATTCCATTATAGTGAAGCTGATTACTAGTCATGATAAAGTCAAATTTATAGCAATAAACTTTAGTTATGCTTGTCTATGGTCGAGATACTGTGCTCCAAGTCGTCCATATCCGCGGACACGGCTTTCAGAAAGTTTTACCCGGCCGGGGTGCACCAATAGCAACACACGCTCGATCAACCTCGGAAAAACCAAAACAAAACCCAACGAGGCTTTCACGATCGAACAATCACAGATTCAGAAATATTTCAGGGGCCACCCATTGAGTAGACCATAGCAGTAAGCTAGCTTCAGACGGACTCAAGGTTTGCGTCAATGGTCAGAAGCGATCGGGAACCCAAAAGTGTGGCTGGGCTTGTCGATACCGCGAAAACACTCCGCTTACCTAAACAGTACAGTGTGCTCCTCGCACAATCGTAAATACATAAGTAGCATGGCATAAGTACAGGATCGTAAATAAAACCTCAAACTAGTTTGTGGCCCCAAGAAATAAGACTGAATCAAGCTCTGGCTCAGGGGGGTCCCATATACCTCCCGGATGTGGATAGCGCGATAAATCAAGGAACAGGTATCAAGTACTCGGGGTCCTACGGGACACAAGTGGGCGTTCGGAAACCAAATCTTATCTATCACCCACCGATGCCTCTGCTTATTTCAATTTTAGTTGTTAAACAAGAATTAAAGTGAACGGTAAGTAAAGCTATGATCATCTCCAACCTCAACATGCGGCAATACTCCAACAACTGTGGCACTTGACAACACGCAACAGCACTTGAGCAAGCGACTACGACGCGCAAGTCCAAACTGTCTACCAAACAACGGGTAATAGGATATGTCCAAGGCAATATAAGGCTGCAGGGGATGTCACGGGTACGAAAACTAAAGCAACGCAACACAGGTAGCAATAGATCAACAGGAGGGAAAATAAATACTATAAAAGTAAGATAGGTAGAAAGAGGGAGATGCTCGCCTGAAAACATTGTCGAAGGTTCAACCGAAGATCGGGGCGAAGCTCACATAAACTCAACGGCCTTATCCGCGAAGAAGCAAAACACTAGAAGAAACACCGGATGCAATATTTAATACAACGGCAGAAGATCGGCATGATGCATGTATGATGTATGGCATGGTATGCGATGCAATTAGGTCAATGTTAAGTGGAACCTGGATCCCGACAATATTTAGGTGGTTCATGTTGTTTAGATACCCCGCAATTAAATGTTGTTTTAGCATGGCAAAAGATAGCACCGGTTCGCTACACAAATTTAAATGAGGCCAATATGAGACTAGATTTGCCCGCATATGGGCCCCATATTTAATTATATGGTGAATCGGCATAAGGCTCCCAAACCAAAGGTATGCATGCGAGATGAATCATTAATATGCAACAAGTTGTTGTTATGTTATAAAATAGGGTTTCGGGAAGGGGTTCACACATTAGGGTTCGGCAGATCTTGGGGTTCCGGGGTTCGGGGTTCGGTCTCAGGGTCCAGGGTTCGGCGGATTCGGTCTCGGCGGGCTCGTTCTCGGGTACAGAGTAGATCTTGGCGTTCCGGAGGAAGGGCTTGGTGGTTCTGACTTCACTTGTCGGTGCCGGACTCGGTTGCGGTAGATCTTGGCCATGTCGAAGTTCTTGCCGGAGGTTCGTCGAGGGTCACCGGTTCGGTACGGTCTTCATGTGGTAGATCTTGTCGAGTTCACTGCAACGGTCTTGTGGTTCCGATGACGACCTTGGCGGTTATCTAGTGGCACCATGTACACCCCTCGAGCCCATCGGCATTGAGCCGGTCTTGGTGTTCGCGAGGGAGATCTTGCTGGTCCATGACGAAGATCTTGGAACAGAGCGCCATTTGGGTTCGGTGTCGATGAACTTGCTGTCCATGAAGGAGAACTTGAGGGTCAAGCGTCGTCGCCTTCGGTTTCCATGTCGACGACCTCTCTTGGTTCTCCGGCTTCAGACTCCGACAGACACTCGAACAAAGCCAGGGTAGTTGTGGCATCCCGCAAAAACCACTACTAGAAAAACGCGTTGATTTTGTGCATTGCATCGTCATCATCATGCATTGTTTGCATAAAACTATGTTCGCAAAGCCCGTTTTGTTTTCTAAAAACGCCCCGTCTTGTTTTCAAATTCAAACCCGGGTCGCCGGAATATTTTGTTGTCTATTATTGGTTTGCAATAGTGCGATTAAATTAAATAAAACATTTAATTGTTTTAGCGGGGCAGTCGAACGGGCCGATTGACCCGAACGACCACCCCAGGATTTTTAAATCGGTCCACCTCTAATCCTATATCTACCAAACTATCTAACCCAACCCACCCCTCCACCTCACTCCCTCCAATAGCATCCTGCCACCTCACCTAACCTTCCCCCCCCTATCCAATCAGCTTTTGCCACCTAAACCTCCCCCCACACCTCTCTCCCTCACAGCTCACCCCCTGGCCCCACACACACAAGCCACACACGCACCCACACGCGCCAGCCACCCACAGCCCCCACCCTGTCCCTGGGCCCCACCTGTCCCCTCCGGCCCACACGCCCACGTTCCCCCACCCATCTTCTTCCTCCTCCCGATCCTCCTTCTTCTCCCCCAAGCACTTGGTCCCAAGGCGCCCTGGGCCCGCTCAAGCCACCCTCACTTGAGCCGGACTCGGCCGCGCCTCACCTCCGTTCCCGGCGTCCACCCGCCCACCAGTAGCTCCCGCTCCGCCTCCCACCGCGGTCGTCGCCTCGCCCGGCCAGCGTCCCCGCGCCTACTCCCGCTCAGACGCCGCCGCCTCCGCTCTCGAGCACGCCTCCACCCTCGCCTCGCGCTCTGCGCCTCGCCTTCCGTCGCGTGCGACCTCGCCCCCTCGCCGACGCTCTCCGCTCCGCCGCAAGCTCGCTTCACGAGTCACCTCTCCTCAGCTTAGCCGCTCGTGCTCAGGCCCGACTCAGCGCCTGGCGTCCTCCTACCTTCCTGCCAGCGGCCGCCACCTCTCCCGTCTTGGCGCGTCGCCTCGGCCAGCGCCCACCTTCCTCCTCCCGGCCGCGCCGCGCTGCCGACCCGTCCGCCTCAAGCCGTCGTCGCCCTCCCGCCTCTGCCGCCCGGCCGCCTCTCTGCATCGCCGACCTCGCCGCGTCCAGCCTCGGTTCGCTCAAGCACCGCCTCGACGCGCTCCACGGCGACTCCGTCCGTGACCTCGAGGCCTCTCACTCCCGCATCCCCAAGCGCATCGAGATGCAGACGCAGAGCTGCCTGTAGCTGGCGTAGGAGGCAGAGAAGGAGCACAAGCAGACGGCCGAGAAGATCTTCGGGAGCGCCGAGAAGACGAAAACATCCTATAAGAAGTTCGTGTCAGCGGTGCAGTCGTCCACGTCTCGTGTGTGCAAGGTTCTCCGACATGGAACCCTGAAGACCCCGGTGTCGAGCCCCAAGTTCGTCCCCGATGATCAAGGTGGTACCCCAGGATCTCCATCGTATGGTCGAGTCCAACACCAAAGCGAAGACAAGATCTACCGATAATCGAGAACCCGGACGCCAAGATCTCCACCGGATACGACAAGTACCCCCCCTCGAGGACACCGAGATCTACAATCGGACCCGAGGACACCGAGACACGATGCGACAAGTACTTCATCCCGAACGCCATGATCGTCGACATGACCCGGAGACCCCGGATGCGGCAAGACCTACCCCGATGGTCGAGAATGTTACGCCAAGATCGAACCCTAGACCCTGGACTCTGAGACCGACCCCGAACCCCGGAAACCCAAGACCGTCGAGACCCCTAATGTGTGACCCCTTTCCTCGAGCCCTATTTTATAAATGAAATAACAACTTGTGGCATATTAAACATTCATCTTGCATGCATACATTCATGTGTTTTGGGGGCCTTATGCCGATTCACCTAATAATTAAATATGGGGCCCATATGCGGGCAAATCTGGTCTCATATTGGCCTCATTTAAACTTGTGTAGCGAACCGGTATCTTATTTTGCCATGTTAATCCAACATTTAAATTGCGGGGTAAACAAATAACATGAACCACCTAACTAATTGTCGGGACCCCGGTTCCACTTAATATGACCTAATCGCATCGCACCCTTGCCATGTCATGCATCATACATGCATCATGCCGATCTTCTGTCGTTGTATTAAATATTGCATCCGGTGTTTATTCTAGTGTTTTGCTTCTTCGCGGATAAGGCCGTTGAGTTGATGTGAGCTTCGCCCCGATCTTCGGTTGAACCGTCGGCAATGTTTTCAGGCGAGCATCTCCCCCTTTCTACCTATCTTACTTTATAGTATTTATTCCCTCATGTTGACCTATTGCTATCTGTGTTGCGATGCTCTAGTTTTCGTACCCGTGATATCCTTTGCAGCCGTATATTGCCTTGGACACATCCTATTACCTGTTGTTTGGTAGACAGATGGACTTGCGTGTCGTAGTCGCTTGCTCAAGTGCTGTTGTGTGTCGTCATATGCCACAGTCGTTGATGAATTGCCGCATGTTGATGTTGGAGATGATCATAGTTTTACTTATCGTTCACTTTAATTCCTGTTTAACAACTAAAATTGAAATAAGCAGAGGCATCGGTGGGTGATAGATAATATTTGGTTTCCGAACGCCCACTTGTGTCCCGTAAGATCCCGAGTACTTGATACCTGTTCCTTGATTTATCGCGCTATCCACATCCGGGAGGTATATGTGACCCCCCTGAGCCAGAGCTTGATTCAGTCATATTTCTAGGGGCCACAAACTAGTTTGAGGTTTTATTTACGATCCTGTACTTATGCCATGCTACTTATGTATTTATGTTTGTGCGAGGAGCACATTTGCATTGTTAGGAATTGTGACCCTTACGTGGTATCGACAAGCCTAGCCACACTTTCGGGTTCCCGATGCGTTTACCACCGCCCCACAAACCTTAAGTCCGTCTCAAGTCAGCTAACTTCGCTATGGTTCTACTTTAAGGGTGGCCCCTGAAATATTTCTGAATCTGTGATTGTTCACGTGAAAGCCTCGTTGGGTTTTGATTTGGTTTTCCGAGGTTGATCGAGCGTGTGTTGCTATTGGTGCACCCCGGCCGGGTAAAACTTTCTGAAAGCCGTGTCCGCGGATATGGACGACTTGGAGCACAGTATCTCGATCATAGACAAGCATAACTAAAGTTTATTGCTATAAATCTGACTTTATAATGACTAGTAATCAGCTTCACTATAATGGAATGGCTAATTAATACTGGCCACAATTGCTTGTTTGGATTGTCGCTTGCGACCATTGTACCTGACTAGTAAGTATGGCAACTACAACGGAATTGGCTGATTAAAAGTACCAACAACTGCTGGGTTTTGGGTTTACATCATGCTGTATCTGATTAGTAATTGCTGCAACTACAACGGAATGAATAACTAAAAGTGCCCACTGCTTACTTTATCAGGATGATTACCTATACCTGACCAGTAATTGCTACAACGATAACCGAATAAATAAAACTGCCAACTGTGTGAGTTCCTCGGTTGACTTCCTCGTTTGGTCTCGAGGGGGAAACACCAGGATGGGTTTGTTTGGTGATAGCTTCAGTTTGGATCCGGTTAGGTCATTATTATCCCTCTCTGATATCCGCCAGTTGTATCGAGTCTCTATAGGTTGTTTAGTGCATCTTTGCCGCCGATCCACCATACCTATGTAGGCGAGGACCGAATTCTAGCCTCGCTGTCTTGGCCTCGATCGACGCTCCTCTTTTCCTTTGCCCTTTGTCGGCACCTTTGTTTAAGCAGGTTTTGAGATCGACGCCGTTAGCGTGGTTACCCTTCCGGCTTGGGCAGGGTTATGGATGCCATTGGTTATTCTTCGAGGCTCTTAGCCCCATTTGCATCTTGTCCGTAGTCGGACGCCTATCATTTTCAAGGTGATTTGGATCTTTGTATATTATATCGTATTCTTGACTCTTTGAGTCGCCATATATATATATCTCGTACGTGGGTCCCATCGAGGACTGTTGTGTAATGCTATTACTTCGTTTTCCACCCGCACGAAAGTGCCTGGTGGGCACCTTTGAATCGTTTCTATGCGGGTTTGGCGAACTTTGCTCAAACTTGCATAGGTCCGATTCTGAGGGTGTTACAGTAGTCGAGACGCGGCTTCATCTTATCCTTCTGGTCCATCACAAGGACTCAACAAGCCCTCCAACACCACCAAAAAGAGCAGCCACACGCGGAGACGTCATGCGACGGTGCTGGGGACGACGTGCGGTCGAGCTCGAGCTAGGGACGGGCGTCGGGTAGGACGAGCTCCCTGGCGGAGGTTGGGAACGGAGATCCCCGGCGACGGCGGTGGCGGTCGAAACAGTGTGGCGGTGGGCGGCAGCGGGGTTCTGGGGCGGCAGCAAGGCGGCGGCGGAAGCAGCGTGGCGGAGCAGAGGCGCCGGCGCGCTACTGGGCGAGGCGAAGCGCGGCGGAGGCGCCAGCGAGATAATGGTAGGCGGGTGCGGAGGAGGAGCGGCCGGGCGAGCCAGCGCGGAGGGGAGGGGGCGCGACGGGCCGATCGGGAAGGGGTCGGGGCCTCCAGCGGCGGAGGGAGACGGCGGGCGCGGCCAAGAAGCGCTGGCCGGAGGCGAGCGGGTCCTCGGCGGGGGAAGGAAGGAGCCGGGCGAGGTTGAGGGCGAGGCCGACGCGGTGAGGGGAGGGCGCAGCAGGAGGGCGGGGCCGCGCGGGGTGGTGAGCGAGCGAGCGGGCGAGGCAGAGGGTGGCCGGCGAGCGCGGGGTCGCGGAGGTGGCGCAGGGCGCGGCCGGCCAGGGGAGGAGGGAGGAGGCTGCTGTGCGCGCGGGGAGAGGAGGGAGAAGGAAGAGGGAGCGGGGCGCGGGTGGCGTGCGGGGGAAGAGAAACAGTGGCAGCAGGTGGGCTCGGTGGGGACAGGTGGGACCCGCGGTGGTGGGTGGACAGGGTGGAAAGGAAGGAGTGGCCTGGGTGGGGACGGCTGGCAGTGGGGCGAGCTGGGAGGGGTCGGGTGTGTGCTGCGCGCGCGTGTGTGTGCTGTGGTGTGTTGTGGGTCTGGGGTAGTTGTGTGTGTGAGAGGGAGAGAGAGAGGACAGGGGTGATGTGGCGCAGGAGTGGGTGAGGGAGAGGGAGGAGGTGAGGTGGCAAACTGCTATAGGGTTGGGTGAGGTGGAGGGAGGGTGTGGGTAGAGTTTTAGGTGGTTTAGGATTGTGGGTGGGACTGGTTGGTTGGACCGATTTAGTCTGGGGGTGGTCGTTCGGGTCGGGTCGGCCCGTTCGACTGCCCCCACTAAAATATTTCAAACTTTTATTTAATTTGGCAATACATTTTTGTAAATATTTTTTGGACAAACAAAATATCCGGAAGCATCCGGGGGTGTAATTTGAAATAGAAGGAGGGTAAATTTTAGAAAACGATTGTCTTTCGCAAATAGTTTTTAGGCAAATTAATATGCATGATGATGACGATGCTCAAATGCAATGTGGCATGATGACATGAGCATGCGGTCATGATGATGCAATGCACGAAAACAACGCGATTTTCTAGTAGTGGTTTTTGCGGGATGCCACACCAACAATCCTAAACTAGGCCTCCTCCAACCATTCAACAGGTTCCAGGTCCCCATTCCACTTAGACAATTGAATAACAGCATCAGGAATTGTTTTCATAAACACCTTCCCAAAGTGGAAATCATCAATGGATATGGCAGAAGGAAATCTCATAAAAAATTCCACATCATTAATAGGCCTAGCATTAAATCTCCACCCAGACCCCAAAGCATCAGCCCACACTTGAAATTCCTTCTCCAAATCTTTTCCAGTAACATCACCTATGACCACACTTATATGAGCATAATGAAGCTGCTCCATAGACTGAACATTAGATTCAACAACAGGAATAGAATGAAAGCCCTGCTCAAAATCAGTACTGCCAAAGAAAATAGTAACATATTCCCAAGGTTTCCTCTCTTGACAGACCAAAATGCTATGATCCTTCCCACAATTCTCACACACCACTTCCTCCTGAATCACATCCAACAACTGTAGATCTCCAGAAGCACCAGCCACATTACCATCTCTTGGCACATTTACTACTCGTGGTGGTACAGAGGATCCCACCAGAGTAGTGGCAACAACATCAGATTGATTAATTGACAGGATCAGAGACAAATTCACAGGGCGATTCCCCCCAGCAGGCACATTGACAGAAGTTGACGCAGAGGTGTTCAAGCCAGAAATAGACCGAGTCACAGGAACAGATGTGTTCATCACAACCCTAGGTATAGCAGCCTGCTCCACCGTACGAGCAAAAACCGGCTCTCCTCTCCTAGGGTTCGTGTCGTAATACCCGATATGCACAGGAACGACGGCAAAGAGCATCCGACCCTGATCCTTGCTGCATATCCGGACGGTGACTCCAACGGCCCCGATTGCGAGCCTGTTCTGCTTCACGACGGCGAGCCTCAGACAGAGCCCTCTCCCGCGCCATGGCTTCCCTGCACTGATCCTCCAATCTGGCCTCATTCTCCGCCTGCCGCAACTCATCCCTGTGCCTCGCATCCCGACGCCGCGCTTCATCATGACGCCGTTCCTGCTCGCGGATCCAACCACTTTCCCTGTGATCCTCTTCCATCCCCCTACGATCAACATGGAAACGACCTTGTCCATACCCAGATCCTAATCTGCTCGCATAGGGACCAGATCGGACTGGAGGACGAGACGGGGAACCACGCCCACCACGAAACCGCCGATCCATGGCAGAATCCGCAGCCACAACCTGAGCGAAAGATCTATTATCTCCCGAAACAACCCCACTCCACCTCACCGGAGAAACAGCACGCGGCAATGAAGGATGGAGAATTGGAGGCTCCCGGACGAAAACCACTCTACACACACCACGAGATCTGGAGTTTGCGAGAGGAACGGCTCCTGATCTAGGGTTAGAGAAAATGGAATGCGGAGAGGAAACTGACTAGAGATTGTGCTCCGGCATACTAGTACCCCTCACCTCACCTGGCAGGTGGCCCTCCTCCACCGACGCCCCACCGTTAGCTCCCGCACCTCTCCTGGAACCGCCGAGCCGTATCACCTGGCACGTACGCGCATAGGGAGACGCACCGGCGACACCGCGAGGAACTGCCCCCTGCACCACCAACGCTGGACCCACGAGAACGTGCCAACCTTCGTGTACCAAACGCGACCCATACGAAATATCCACCATCGAACACCAGCTCACCAGGATCCGCCCCGAAACATCCCGTAGAGACACCTGTCCCGAATCCTCCCTCGAGATCGAGCCCTGTCGACAAGGACTGATCGCTGCCCCAGCCACATCCCTAATTATGGCCCTCCAACTCCCGATCAATCCAAGGTGATCACCGGAGGAAACCGCCATCAGGGATATAGAGAGGAGAGGAGAGGAGAGCAGCCATCCCTTTTTCCTCAATCAGTAACACAATCAGAACCTGGGTATTTGATATCGGTTCAGTTGCTAATATTTGTAACTCGAATCAGGGCTGCGGAACAAGCAACCGCTAGCAAGGGGTGAGGTCAAGATGCGTGTCGGCAATGGATCAAGCGTTGATGTGATCGCCGTCGGAATGCTACCTCTCCACTTGCCGTCGGGATTAGTAATAAACTTGAAGAATTGTTATCTGGTGCCAGCACTTAGCATGAACATTGTATCTGGATCGTGTTTAATGCGAAGTGGTTATTCATTTAAATCCGAGAACAATGGTTGTTCCATTTATATGAATGAAATAATTTATGGTCATGCACTGATGATTAATGGTTTATTTCTATTGGATCTCGATAATAATGTTACACATATTCATAATGTTGATGCTAAAAGGATTAACCTAAATGATGATATATCCGCATATATGTGGCACTGCCGTTTAAGTCATATTGGCATTAAACGCATGAAGAAGCTCCATTCGGATGGACTTTTGGAATCACTTGATTTTGAATCATTTGATACATGTGAGCCATGCCTTATGGGCAAGATGACTAGAATGCCGTTTTCCGGTTCAATGGAACGGGCAACAGATTTATTGGAAATCATACATTCTGATGTATGTGGTCCAATGAGTGTGTCGGCGCGAGGTGGATATCATTATTTCGTTACTTTCACGGATGATTTGAGTAGATACGGTTATATCTACTTGATGAAACACAAGTCTGAAACCTTTGAAAAGTTCAAGGAATTTCAGAATGAAGTGGAAAATCATCGTAATAGAAAGATCAAATTTCTATGGTCCGACCGTGGAGGTGAGTATCTAAGTTACGAGTTTAGCACTCACATGAAAGAGTGTGGGATTGTTTCACAACTCACACCTGCCGCAACACCACAGAGAAATGGTGTGTCGGAACGTCGTAATAGTACTTTATTAGATATGGTTCGATCTATGATGTCTCTGATGGACTTGCCGTTGTCATTTTGGGGTTATGCACTAGAAACTGCTGCATTCATTTTAAATCGGGCACCATCTAAATCCGTTGAAAAGACACCGTATGAATTGTGGTTTGGAAACAAACCTAAGCTGTCATTTCTTAAAGTTTGGGGATGCGATGTTTATGTGAAGAAACTTCAACCGGATAAACTCGAACCCAAAGCGGAAAAATGCGTCTTCATAGGATACCCTAAGGAAACTATTGGGTATTCCTTCTATCACAGATCCGAGGGCAAGGTTTTTGTTGCCAAGAATGGATCCTTTCTAGAGAAAGAGTTTCTCGCGAAAGGTGTGAGTAGTCGGAAGGTAGAACTCGAAGAGGTTATTGAACCTTCTCTTCAAAGTATGGCGAGTAGCGCAGCGCCGGAAGTTGTTCCGGAGTTGGCTTCACCTGTTGAAGAGGGAACTAATGATAATGATCATGAAACTCCGAAAGAGAGTACTACCGAACCTCGCAGGTCTAACAGGACGCGTGCAGCTCCCGAGCTGTACGGAAATCCTGTCATGAATTTCATGGTTGATGAAAATGATGACCCTGCGACGTATGAAGAAGCGATGATGAGCCCGGATTCCAAAAATGGTTAGAAGCCATGAAATCCGAGATGGAATCCATGTATGAAAATCAAGTTTGGAACTTGGTGGACTTACCTCACGACCGAAAGGCCGTGGAGAACAAATGGATTTTCAAAAGGAAAACTGATGCTGATGGTAATGTGACCGTCTATAAAGCTCGACTTGTCGCAAAGGGGTTTCGACAAATTCAAGGAGTTGACTACGATGAGACATTCTCTCCCGTAGCGATGCTAAAGTCAGTTAGGATTATGTTAGCAATTGCTGCATATTTCGATTATGAGATATGGCAGATGGATGTCAAAACCGCGTTTCTCAATGGTAATATTGAAGAAGAGTTGTATATGATACAACCAAAGGTTTTTGTCGATCCTAAGGATGTTAACAAGGTGTGCAAGCTTCAGCGATCCATATATGGATTGAAGCAAGCATCACGAAGTTGGAATCTCCGCTTTGATGAGGTGATCAAAGAGTTTGGATTTGTCCAAACTTATGGAGAAGCTTGTATTTACAAGAAAGTGAGTGGGAGCAATGTGGCATTTCTAATATTATATGTGGATGACATATTATTGATCGAAAATGATATAGATCTTTTAAACAGTGTTAAAAGTTATCTAAACAACAAATTTTCAATGAACGACCTAGGTGAAGCGTCATACATATTAGGCATAAAGATCTATAGTGATAGATCTAGGCGCCTAATAGGGCTATCGCAAAGTACACACCTTGATAAGATTTTAAATAAGTTTAAAATGGAAGATAGTAAGAAGGGGTTCTTACCTATGACATAAGGCACGACATTGAGTAAGACTCAAAGTCCGGCTACGGCGGAAGAAAGAGAGAAAATGGACAAAGTCCCCTATGCTTCAGCCATAGGCTCTATAATGTACGCCATGCTATGTACAAGACCGGATGTGGCACATGTTATTAGTTTGACTAGTAGGTACCAATCGGATCCAGGTTCGGAACACTGGAAAGCGGTGAAGAATATCCTTAAGTACTTGCGAAGAACTAAGGATATGTTTCTTGTATACGGAGGTGAAGAAGAGCTCGTCGCTAAGTGTTATGTCGACGCTAGCTTTGACATCGATCCGGATGACTCTGATTCTCAATCCGGATACGTATTTCTCATGAATGGCGGAGCGGTTAGTTGGAGGAGCTCCAAACAACCTGTGGTGGCGGGATCAACAACGGAGGACGAATATGTTGCTGCTTCAGAAGCGGCTCAGGAAGCGGTTTGGATGAAGGAGTTCATATCCGAACTAGGTGTGGTTGCAAACGCGTTGGACCCAATGGTGATCTATTGTGACAACAATGGTGCCATTGCCAATGCCAAAGAGCCAAGGTCTCACAAGCATTCCAAGCATATTAAACGCCGGTTTCACTCCATCCGCGATCATGTCAAGGATGGAGATATAAAGATTTGTAAAGTACATACGGATCTCAATGTAGCAGATCCGTTGACTAAAACTCTCCCTAGAGCAAAACATGATCTACACCAGAACTCCATGGGTGTTAGATACATCACTATGTAACTAGATTATTGTCTCTAGTGCAAGTGAGAGACTGAAGGGAATATTCACTGAGAGGCAATAATAAAATGTTTATTATGTGTATTCGAAGTATAGGATAGATGTTTATTTTGCATGCTATAATTCTATTAATATGGAAACGTTAATACATGTGTGTTTAATAAACAAACAGAAAGTTCCTAGTTATGCCTCTCTCATAAACTAGTTCGTTGATTAACAAGATGATCACAGTTTCCTGATCATAGACATTGGATGTTGTTAATAACGAGATCACAACATTAGTGTAATGGTGTGATGAACATTCATCCGAAGTATAGCATTACGATCAAAGTCATTGAGTTTATATTGCTATAAACAACTTACTAAGTAGTCCTAATCCTTAGACCATGAGATCATGCCAATCACTAACACCGGAAGAGTTTCTTGTTGACATCAAACGTCACACCGTAACTGGGTGATTATAAAGATGGCTTCAAAGCTACTAAAGTGTTATGTTGAGAATCATGGATCAAGAGTGGAATTTGTTCATCCCGATGACGGATAGATATACTCTGGGCCCTCTCGGTGATATCACATTGGTTAGCTTGCAAGAAAGTGATTTGATCACTAGAATGTTATATCACGGGAACGAGAAAAGAGTGCATGTCAGTAATGATATCAAACTAGGTATGGAGATACCGATGATCGAATCTTGGACATGTAATATATCGTGAAACAAAGGGATTAAGATACAAGCGTAAAAGGTTCTGACGATCACAGGAAAGTCATCGTTGAATGTGTGGGAGTCAGTATGGATCTCCAGGTCCCGCTACTAATTATTGATCGGAGAAGGGTCTCGATCATGTCCACATTATTCGCGAACCGTAGGGTGACACACTTAAGGGACACTGACATCCAGTTGGAGCAAATGTTGCATGCCGAAAGAATAAACAAGCACATGAATTTATTTCACTAAATACCGAAACAGGTTTTCGGGTGAAATTGCATAAAGTGGTTATGCATGTGAAATAGAATTCTAGCAAGGGGTTATTTGTGAATGTTTGTCATTAAAGTAATTGACAAAATTCTGAATAAAATAAAAGAGTTTTATTTAATGAGATTTTGCATTAAATTTGGTGGAAATTTAATGGCAAGTTTGAGTGGGATTTTGAGTGGAGGGATTTGAATGGATTTTTGTGAGTGGAGTGTCCACCCACATGAATGAACGAGGGGAGGAGTCAGCCCCATGGTCGACGGCCACCCCCTTGGGGTTCCCCCTCCTCCTATAAAAGGCACCCCCTCTCCTCTCTCTCACTCACACCTCCTCGTGAAGGATCTCTCTCCCCCTCTAGAATTTATCCCACATGGTCTCGGACTAGCTAGATACATGTTCCCGGTGGCTATTCGGAAAGAAAGGTTGTGCTTCCGCTGCATCGCTGGAGCGAGGAGGCGGAGGTTGCTTGGTGGCTTGTACGTGTGTGCGAGCACGGATGCGCTACTGCTTTGTGGCGCTAGGACTTCCTCTCGATCTTGAGATCGGCAAGAGATCGACTACATCAACCACGAGTTGAACTCGTTAAGCTTTGTCGGTCTTCAAGGGTATGTTCTCTACGGATATACATCCGCCCGTTGTTTGTATCTAGTAGATAGATCTTGGTACATAGTTGTTCCCATCGTAGGAAATTTTTTTGTTTTCTATGCTGCGAACCCTTCAGAGGCAACTTAATAGCATCAGTCAAAGGAATTTGCAAGAATAAAGGTTTCATCCACTCACAAAACTTGTTGCAGTGTTCTTCCTCCTTTGACTTGTGTTTCTTACCTGTAAAAGGCATAGGTTTCTGCACCCAAGGTTCTCTCTATTTACCATGTTTATTAGCAATAAAATCTTCCTTAGTACCTAGTGTTCTTAGTGTGTTTCGCAGGTTCTTCCTCAACTTCCTCCTTATCAGGAGACTCATCAATATTACCACTCTCAGTTTCAGCATCACAGACATATATACTATTAGGATCTACAGCAGGTTCAGGTGTTTCCTCAACTTTCTTATGTTTCTTTTTCTTCCTCTTACGAGGACTACCACTATCATCTCCTTGTTGGGAATCCTTCTCTATTCTTTTAGGGTGTCCTTCAGGATATAAAGGGTCTTGAGTAGCTGCACCACTCCTAGTTCTAATTCCATAAGCATGTTTATTTCCTGAAGCATTAACTAGCATATCCTTTTGCACCTTAGCAAGTTGATCAAGTTGGGTTTGAACCATTTGAAATTGTTTACAAAGCATTTTAATATCATTAGAAGTTTTTTCCACAATATCTTTCAACTCATGGATAGCTCTAGAGTTTTCCAATAAATGATTCTGAACTTGTTTATTAAAATTACCTTGTTTAACAATAAATGTGTCAAGTTCCTCTAAGCATTGATCAGGAGTCTTACCATGAGGAATATCACCTTCATTAAATTGGAGAGAGTGTACCTCAATAGTAGATGAGTGGGGAATTGGCTTACATAATTCTTCTATAGGAGGTAGATTCTTCACATCTTCAGCTCTAATAGCTTTATCCTTTAGACACTTTTTAGCTTCCTTCATCACTTCATCATTTAATGCTATAACTCCCCTATTCTTTGTTGTTGGTGTTGGAATTGGTTCAGGAACAACTGGTTTAGGAGTAATAGGCTCAGGTGTATTCAGCTCAGTTGAAGTCCAATCATCATAATTCTTGCTTATCTTGTTCATTAATTCTTCAGCATCTGTAGGAGTTCTTTTCCTGAAAACACAATCAGCAAAGCTATCTAGGTATGTCCTAGAATCATCAGTTAGTCCATTATAATAAATATCAAGCAACTCATTCTTAGGTAATGAGTGAGTAATCCCCCGATGTAGGCTTGGGGATGGTAGGGATTGGATGAGTTATATCATGTAATCGAATAAGATCTGTTAGGGGCATAGTGCCTAGTATCTCTATTAGTGCTATTTGACTTTGTTGCAACTTGTTGTGCTCAATGCTTGTCACTAGGGCCCGAGTGACATGATCTCAGATCTGAACTTATTATTAAATTATTATGATAGTATTGTTTGTGATCTTATCTGCAAGTTGTGTACACATATCATTGTCCGGATCCAAAGGCCCCAAAGTGACAATAATTGGGACAACCAGAGGGGATGGCTATCGTGTGAGGATCACATGTGTTCATGGAGTGTTAATGCTTTGCTCAGGTGCTCTATTAAAAGGAGCACCTTAATTGCCAGTAGTTCCCTAGAGTCCCCACTGCCACGGACTGGCTGGACAGAAGATGTTGTGCAAGTTCTCATTGCGAGCACGTATGACTATATTTGGAGCACATGCCTAGGATTGTTTAGTACTTGGATGCTTATTATTATTTATCTGCAATTCCCTAGATCTTGAAGTTACATGTTTAGACTCGTCCATGCAACGCCCATCCATCCATCCATATGCCTACCGCACTCGAATCCTACGGGTTACCGTTACTGTTACTATTGCTACTGTTCACTATTGCTGTTACTGCTGTTGTTGCTACTGCTAAATTGTTGCTACTGATAAACTTCGGTGAGCAAGAACTATTTCCAGGTGTAGCTGAACTGACAACTCAGTTGTTAAGGCTTGCAAGTATTCTTTGGCTCCCCTTGTGTCGAATCAATAAATTGGGTAATACTACCCGCGAAGACTGTTGCGATCCCCTACACTTGTGGGTCATCAGAGATGGTGGTGGAGATCGATGGAGATGGCTCCGGGGGCACTTCCCCATCCTGACAGGGTGCCGGAACAGAGACTTTATGTCCCCCGAATCTCCCCTTCGGTGGCGGCAGTGCTACGGAGGTTTTCGTGGATTTCTTCTGGATTGCCCTAGGGTTTTTGGGTTGGATACTTCTTATCGGCGTAGGAATCAAGGTCGGTGGGGGTCTAGGGGTCCCACACCCCCTGTGGGCGCCCCCAGGGCTTGCCCGCGCCTAGGGGGTGCGGCCACCCTGTGGCCCCCCTTCGGCTCTGCTTCGTGGTTCCGTGTTGCTCCGGGAAAATAATTACTTTGGCTTTTGTCCCGTACAATTCCAAGAATATTGATTTTCTGACTTTCTGGAACCAAAAACAGAAGAAAACATGCAACTGGCACTGTGGCAACTTGTTAATAGGTTAGTTCCAGAAATGATATAAAAACACCTCAAAGTGTAGACAAAGAAAAGCAAAGTAGATACTAAACAAGCATGGAGCATCAAAAATTATAGATACGTTTCCGACATATCATTATTCTAAACATCAAGGTGGTAAGAGTTGAGAATGGCGGAATTACACTTATGCAATCTCACTATGTGGAGAAGGTGTTGAGTCGCTTTGGCTACTCATATTGTACTCCTTCGCCGACACCATATGATCCTATTAAGATGCTTCGAAAGAACAAAAGTACAACTAGAGATCAGCTGAGATACTCTTAGCTAATTGGCTCGTTAATGTATTTAGCTAGCGCAACAAGGCCTAACATCGCGTTTGCTGTGAGCAAACTTAGACGGTTTGTTTCCAGTCCGGGAGATGATCATTGGCATGCTCTTGAGAGACTATTGCTCTATCTAAAGGGTACATCGAGTTATGGTATTCACTATACCGGAGACCCTGCGGTAATTGAAGGGTATAGTGACTCAAATTGGATCTCTGATGCTGATGAGTTGAAGGCCACAAGTGGATATGTATTCACTCATGGTGGTGGCGCTGTTTCATGGAAGTCTTGCAAGCAGACCATCTTAACGAGGTCAACAATGGAAGCAGAACTCACAACACTAGATACAGCTACTGTTGAAGCAGATTGGCTTCATGAACTCTTGATTGACTTGCCGGTTGTTGATAAACCTGTGCTGGCTATCCTTATGAACTGCGACAATCAAACTATGATCGTCAAAGTGAGTAGTTCAAAGGATAATATGAAGTCATGAAGACATATAAATAGAATATTGGCATCTATTACGAAAATGAGAAACTCCGGAGTAATAACATTGGATTATATCCAAACTAAGAATCTAGCAGTTCCTTTCACAAAAGGTCTATCAAGAAATGTGATAGATATTGCATCAAATGAGATGGGTTTGAGACCAACATGAGTTATCGTGGTATAACCCAACCTATGTGATCGGAGATCCCGTGAATAAGGACCTGGGGAAACAAGCCAGTTGCTAACTGGAGGAGAGTAACTTTTATTAACCCACTCCGCTGAAGATGCATTACTCTCATGATCTGTATGGCAGTTGACTTAGTCTTATTGTGTTCATAGGCTTGTATAAGCCAAGATTCTATCCTACAGAGCAGTCTTGAAAGAACGCACCTATGTGATCCTAACTGCTGGTCACAGTCTATGAGATAGGGTAATCTCTAGGAAGCTCATGAAAATGGCCAGGAGTGTGACTTATATGCTCCACCCGAGGGGTAGCCTTCGGCAGCCTAGTATCAGTATGACATTAGGTGAAACTCATTTACACAAAACTGGCAATTCTAGGCTTAGTCCATTGGCAGCTGTTGATGAGCGTAGTCTAATGCTCTAGGTGGAATTTCAACTTAATGGTCTCCACTGAAAAATGTTGGTATATCAAAACAATGATTTGGAACAGAATGATGTGATGTGCCAATGAGACTTTGTGGGGGATTGTTGAAATTTGAGGCATATTTGATGTTGGGCTTTTGGCCCATAACAAATACAAATTCTAAATTACTCTTTGGCCCATTATTATGGCAGCTCATGTGTGTGCTAGTGGAGCCAAAGTTTAGTCTCACATTGCTAGTGGAAGGGGAGTTAGACCACCTTATATAGTAGAGTGTTGCACCACTCACGAAGGTGTGAGAAGAATCGAATCCCTCGCGCACTCCTCCTCCGACGCCGCATGCCTCGCCACGCCAACGCGCGCGTGCCGCTGGATGCAGGAATCTCGCCGAGCCAAGCTTTATTTTGTTGTTTGGGAAAATTAATTGTGTATTAATTATGAGTCATTAATGCGTCATTACGGACCACATCGTGGGCTGTTGCCCACGTCCTACCCGACCCGCACAATATAAGCAGGCAGACGCGAACCCTAGCTATAACCAGCAATTAGATTGCATCTGCCTACCTGCGCATCGCCGTACCATCTCTCTGTGTTGTCCTATGCTACTCCATCACGTCAGCTGCGTGCCCGGCCGTCTGGGAGAGCAGTCCTACGTAACCCCGTCTCCCTGATCCTGCACCGGGAGAGAGATAAGGTTTTTGGGGAGCGTCTAGGCGCGACTACTCAAGCTCTTCTTCGTCCTCTACGTCCGGCTTCCTCGACTCCATCGCTATGTCTGACGACACTTCCAAGCAGGTTGCTGCTGCCGCCGGTTGATACGTTGGAAACGTATCTATAATTTTTGATGCTCCATGCTTGTTTAGTATCTACTTTGCTTTACTTGTCTACACTTTGAGGTGCTTTTTACATGTTTTCTGGTACTAACCTATTAACAAGTTGCAACATTGCCAGATGCCTATTTTCTGCTGTTTTTGGTTTCAGAAAAGTTAGTAAATAAATATTCTCGGAATTGGACGGGACGAAGGACAAAGTCAATAACTTTCCGTGGGGAACAAGAAGTATAGAGGAGAGCCCGAGGGGCCGGACAGAGGGGCTAGACCCCCCCAGGCGCGGGTGGACCCTAGGCCGAGTCAGGCTAGGGTTTGGCCGCCCTGGCGGCCGCCTCGGTCTCCGCCTTCGCCTATAAGAAGCCCCCGATGCAGAAACTCTCAGTATCCAATAAATATTCCACGAAACCGTCTGTAGACGCTGCCACCATCATCCCTAGATCCGGGGGTCTGAAGCTCTTCCCGACACCCTGCCAGAGGGGAGATCATCTCGGAGGCCTTCTCTCCGGTATGATTCGTGAGTAGTTCCACCTTGGACTATGGGTCCATGTAGTATCTAGATGGTTGTATCTCCTCCTTTGTGCTTTCATGTATAGATCTTGTGAGCTCCGTTCATGATCAAGATCTAATCTATTTGTAATCATGCATGTTGTGTTTGCAGGGATCCGATGGATATTGAGATTATTATGTTGGTTTGATTAATGGTTTTATCTTTATGATTCTATCATGTCTGTGTTGTTTGTGATCTTGCATGTTCTCCGTTGCTAGTGGTTATCTTGTCCAAGTAGTTGCTAGTGACTCCAAGAGGGAGTATTTATGCTCGATAGTGGGTTCTAGTTTCCAAGGGAAGTGACTGAAATCTCTTCGGTTGTAGATGTGTTGTTGCTACTAGGGAGAAAACAACGGTCTCTTGTTCATGGAACATGTGGACTGTTTACCTTACACACTTTGCTTAAAGCAGTTGTCTGTTACTTGCAACTTAATACTGGAGGGGGTTCGGATGATAACCTGAAGGTGGACTTCTAGTCATAGATGCAGTTGGATTACGGTCTATGTATATTATTGTATTGCCCAATCAACCTCATAAGATCTTTCTGGCTAGTAATTGCATTGTTATGCTTTGCTCAGTTCCTATCAATTGCCCCGCTGTAATTTGTTTACCCTTCATGCCATGTTGTTTATCTAAGGAGAGCACCTCTAGTGAACTATGGACCCCGGTCCAATCTTTACCATTGATACATCTTCCACTGTTACTTGTTTACTTGCTGCAAACCATTCCCTTCCACACCATACGTTTAATCCTTTGTTACAGCAAACAGGTGAGCTTGACAACATCACTGATTCATTGGGGCAAAGTCTTGAGTTTGTGTTGTGCAGGTCTCCACGTTGCTTCCAACACCTGTGTGACATTTCCTTCCTCCTTCTGGTTTGATAACCTTGGTTTCTTCTGAGGGAAATCTTGCTTCTGTGCTCTTCATACCTTGCTCTTGGGGTTACCAACGAAGTTCTCCACGACAACACCTATCGAGCACCATCAAGTAATTTCTGGCATCGTCGCCGGGGAATCTACTTCAACCTCTTCCTCCCGTCAAGCGCCATCAACAAGTAATTTCTGGTGCCATTGCCGGGGAGGCTAAGGACGTCTTCACAAGGGGAGTCCTTCACTTCCTTTCTCTTTACTTTGTTTTTAGTTTGCTTTGTTTCTTTTGCTTGGTTTTGTTTGCCTCTTTCCAAAAAACACAAAAAAAATTAGTCTAGCCTGGTTTGCTTGCCTTATTCAAAAACAAAAAAAAATTAGTTCCTGCTCTAGCTGACACCTTGCTCTTGCTCACCATGGTGTTCCCCAAGTTCGCCTTGAAAGATCTTACAATAGGTAGTGGCTCCATAATTGGGAAAGATAATAATGAAGAATTCTTTAATCATGTTAGCAAGGATGAGAATATTGAGGAAAAATCTATAGCTGAACTTGCTCCTAATTATGAGATTGCTGCAGCTTCTTTAGTTCATATGCTGGAGGCTAGGTTTGTTAGCCTTAACCCCTTCATGCAATTCTTGTTTCTAAAACTAAAAGAAGAAAAGAATGCTTAAAAGAGGGAATTCATCCTTGAAACTTTATTTAATGAATTCCATGATGTTGTTAGGGAAGCCAAAAAGGTCTCTGAGCATTTCAATATGCTAGGATACGATGTAGATGTTGTGGGTATGTTTGATAAAACTAAGCCTAGAGAAGAATTTAAGATACCCATACCCTTTAAGCTTGTTGGAATGCATGAAGCTTTTGAGAATAATTTTGATTGGATTGCCCCTGAAAATCTTTTTGATGAAAGTAGTAGACCAAAGAGAGATGAGAAGGGATCCTCCAAAACCCATTTGGATGAGATATCTTTCATAGTTGAATATTTTGCAAGTATTGATGTTAATGCTTCCTCATTTGAAAATACTTGATTCTTCTTGCTTCTTGTGCCTAACTTAAAGGCGTTAAAGAAAAGTACTTGTTGGGAGATAACCCAAGAGTTTACTTGAGTCTTGGAAATTATTACTTTTGTAATAACCTCTCCTTATCCTTTTTGTTCGCTTTTTGAGAATAACCTCTAATGAGAGGGAAATAAGATTTGGGGAGTTGCTGTCCCAAAACAGATTTCTGTCCTCCACCAAAAAAATTCTTGAGGAGTCTCTGTAACTCGGATTGAGCTCAAAATTTACGAATAAATCCCACAGTAAGTTAGATAACTTTCGTTAGTTTAACACTTTTTGATTTGAGCAACAAAAGATGTTCTAAAAAATTCGTTTCTACCTATTGTTCTGTTTTGATAAATTTCTGCCATTATTTGCATTTGCTTCTTATTGATTCCTTTTTGAGCTCTCTTTAGGTAAATTTAGTTTCTTTGAAGGAGTTACTACAGTACTTGTGTTTTTAGTGAAAAGCCTTGCTATTCTAAAGCTTTGCCAGTGGTCTAATATCTTTTGAATAAGCTAATGTTGCTAATGAAGATTGGGTGGAGTTTTGTATGAAGGAAAAATTTCAGGTGTAGAGAGAAAATGATGTAATGAGATGAAGAATGGACAAAATCTCAAGCTTGGGGATGCCACCATGGTGTCACCACAAGAAATATCCAAGAGGTACAAGCATCAAAGCTTGGGGATGCCTAAGGCATCCCCTTCTTCATCAATAAAAAGCTCAGGTCTATCTAGACACTTCACTTTTATTATTTCATGCACAATTTTGTTGTTCTTGGAGCGTCTTAGTTTTCGTTTGCTTTGCTTAGTTGTTTAGTTTGCTTGAATAAAGTAAGTTTGGACCCCCATTCTCGCTGTGTTGTTTTGCAAATAATTTTTCTTGGTGTTGGAAAGGAGTAGTAAGTTCTTGCTTGAAGTGCAAGAGGAACTTGCATTGACTGTGACTTAGACTTTAGCATGACATGCTAGGTGTTTTTTTAGCATTATGCTTAGTGATTATTGTTGTAGCATGCCTTGTTCCAAACAATTGGGATTTCTTAGTGTGCCTTGAAGAAATTATGTGTTGTTTTAGCATGCAAAAGCATAATATTGTGGTATTCTCCTTTGATGTTTTGCTTGGGTTGACTTGGCACATGCTTACACCATGTTATGACTATGACAAGTTACCATTAGGCTCTATGATCATTTAGTCCTTGACTTGTAGTACCACTCTTTGCTTTGATTAGTTTGCTTTGTTGCATTGCATAATAATGGCCATTACTGCTCTTTTAGTTGGTTGATCCCAGTCTTTTGCTAGCCTCCACTTGTATGAGTAAGTTCTACTCATGCTTCCAACTCCCAAGAAACCAAGTTTTTCCAAATGTCCACTATAAACTCCTATGCATGGTGGGTTACACCATTCCAAGTATATTCTTGTTTTCAACTATCTTCCAATTAAAAACTATTTTGTTATGTGAAAACTTAGTGATTAAAGCCCTCGCGAACTTGATGGCACATTTTATTATTTGCCCCTAATAAACTTGAACCATTGAGGCAACTTTGTTGTATATGCTTGCACTTATAAGTTGGGATTAGCAGAACCGTGCTATCATGGGGAACGTTTTCAACATTGCACTTGTACTTTTGTACTCCGTTGATATCATGCTCTTTTGTCTATGGATGTTACCGGTGTGAAATGAAGTGGGAAATTGTAAGTCCATGGAGTTTGTATTCTGTGTTAGATAAACGCTTGGGCCGCTAGCCTAAGCAATGCCTAATCATGGTGGAAACTTGCAGCATCACCACAGTAACATCTATGAAGCATTCTTCTTATAAAAAAAGATAGACACATGGAGACAAGAGGAAAGAGAGAAAAAATCACCATATTCCCATGGTACATAAGAAGATTGCTGAGATGCTCATTGTATGCTTGCCTTGTCATTTTGGTTATGGGAAAGCTCCTATTGTTGGAATTATGCCCTAGAGGCAATAATAAATATGTTATTATTATAATTCATGTTCATGATAAAGTTTATATTCCATGCTAGAATTGTATTAAGCAGAAACATTAATACTTGTGTGGTTTGTGAACAACACCGTGTCCCTGGTACGCCTCTAAGGACTAGCTCATTGATCAATGATGGTTAAGGTTTCCTAACCATAGACATGAGTTGTCAATTGATAATGAGATCATTTCATTGGAGAATGATATGATGGACAAACCCAAACTAAGCAAAGCAATTAGATCGTGTCATCGTGTTCGTCTTTGCGAAGCTTTTATTATGTCAAATATTGTATTCCTTAGACCATGAGATAATACAACTCCCTGGTATCGGAAGAAAGCTTTGAGGTCATCAAACGTCATCCTATGAGAGGGTGATCATAAAGGTGTCTCTCAGGTGATCGGAAAGTATCATTGGGTTGTATGTATCGAGATGGAATTTGTCCCTCCCAAGTCGGAGAGATATACTTGGGCCCACTCGTGTCGATATCAACACCGCTTGCAAGCATGTGGTTAAGGAGTTAATCACAAAGTGATATCGGATTACGGAACGAGTAAAGTACTTGCTTTGACGAGATTGAACTAGGTATGGCCAGTCGACGATCGAATCTCAGGCAAGTAAAATATCGCGAGACGAAGGGAATATATATATATATATATATGGGATTGATTGAATCCTGGCATCGTGGTTCATCCGATATGATCATCGATGAATGTGTGGGAGTCAATATGGGTGCCCAGACCCCGTTGTTGATTATTGATAGAAGATCATATCTGCATATTCTCGAACCCGCAGGGTCACACACTTAACGTGTCTTGACGCTAGGATAGATTGGATAATTGGTTTATGAATTTTTGTTTGGAGTCTCGGATGGGATTCGGGACATCACGAGAGGTTCCGGAATGGTCCGGAGAATAAGATTCATATAAGGCAGTGCAGTTTTTGGAGTTCGGAATTGTTCAAGTTAATCGGTATTGTAAGGAAGCTTCTAGAACCTTCGGAAGGGACCAACGTGGCCCCACCTTCCGGGAGGGGCATGGGCCTATGAGGAGTGTCTGGCCGCATTGGGCCAGGGGCACAAGGCCCCATAGGGCCCAGCCGATCCTAGAGAGTTTAAATCGTTTAAACTAGAGATAGGGTTTCTAGAAGAGGGGAGAGTCCATGCCCCCCACTCCTTATCCTTTGGGCTTGGGGGAGGGGCTAGGGCTGCGCCCCCCCTCTATATAAAGAGGGGTGGGGGCGCACCAAACCCCTACACCTCTCTGAAGGGAATATGCCCTGAGAGGCAATAATAAATTGTTTATTATGTGTATTCCAAGTATATGATAGATGTTTATTTTGCATGCTATAATTGTATTAATACGGAAACGTTAATACATGTGTGTTTAATAAACAAACAGAAAGTTCCTAGTTAAGCCTCTCTCATAAACTAGCTCGTTGATTAACAAGATGATCAAGGTTTCCTGATCATGGACATTGGATGTTGTTAATAACGGGATCACAACATTAGTGTAATGATGTGATGAACATTCATCCGAAGTATAGCATTATGATCAAAGTCATTGAGTTTATATTGCTATAACAAATTACGAAGTGATCCTAATCCTTAGACCATGAGATCATGTCAATCACTAACACCGGAAGAGTTTCTTGATAACATCAAACGTCACACCGTAACAGGGTGATTATAAAGATGGGTTCAGAACTAATAAAGTGTTATGTTGAGGCTCATGGATCAAGAGTGGAATTTGTTCATCCCGATGACGGATAGATATACTCTGGGCCCTCGGTGATATCACATTGATTAGCTTGCAAGCAAGTGATTTGATCACTAGAATGTTATATCACGGAGCGAGAAAAGAGTGCATGTCGATGAGATCAAACTAGGTATGGAGATACCGATGATCGAATCTCGGACATGTAATATATCGTGAGACAAAGGGATTAAGATACTAGCGTAAAGGTTAAACGATCACAAGAAAGTCATCGTTGAATGTGTGGGAGTCGGTATGGGTCTCAGATCCGCTTACGATTATTGATCGAGAGGGTCTCGATCATGTCCACATTATTCACGAACCGTAGGGTGACACACTTAAGAGACACCGACATCCAATTGGAGCAAAAGTTTCATGCGAAAGAATAAACAAGCGCAGAATTTATTTCACTAGATACCTAAAGCAGGTTTTGGTGAAATTGCATAAAGTGGTTATGCATGTGAAATAGAATTCTAGCAAGGGGTTATTTGTGAATGTTTGTCATTAAAGTAATTGACAAAATTCTGAATAAAATAAAAGTTTTATTTAATGAGAGTTTGCATTAAATTTGGTGGAAATTTAATGGGATCTTTGAGTGGGATTTTGAGTGGAGGAATTTGGAGGAGTTTTGTGAGTGGAGTGTCCACCCACATGAAGAGGGAGGGCAGGGGCAGCCCCATGCGCCGCCACCCCTTGGGGTCCCCCCTCCTCCTATAAAAGGAACCCTCCTCTCACTTCTCACTCACACCTCCTCGTGAAGGATCTCTCTCCCCCTCTAGAATTTATCCCCCATGGTCTCGGACTAGCGAGATACATGTTCCCGGTGGCTATGCGGCCAGAAAGATTTGTGCTTCGCTGCATCTCTGGAGGCGAGGCGGAGGTTGCTCGGTGCCTCGAGCGTGTGTGCGAGCACGGATGCGCTGCTGATTTGCGGCGCTAGGACTTCCTCTCGATCTTGAGATCGGCAAGAGATCGTCTACATCAACCACGAGTTTGGACTCGTTAAACTTTGTCGGTCTTCAAGGGTATGTTCTCTACGGATGTACATCCGTTGTTTGTATCTAGTATAAATAGATCTTGGTATATAGTTCACATCGTAGGAAAATTTTTGTTTTCTATCTGCGAACCCTTGATTAGTATCGAGCGGATCTATGCGTAGATACTTTACCGGGTAGTACACATATGAGTATGTGGGCGATGATGATCATGTTGTTGCTCCTTTCTTGTGATTTTGGATATTGGTGGCATAGTGGGATGAAGCGGCGGACAAACTTTACATGTCCTCGCACATGAGACTGTTCCACGCTTGACATGCAACTAGTTTGCATAAGTGGCTAGCGGTGTCTGTCTCTCCTACTATAGTCAATATCTATTTTGCAAGCGAGTTGTCAAAATTTGATTATCCTCGTTGTGGTTCATGTTCGTAGGTAAGAACGGTTCTATCTCGAAAGCCCTAAGCCACGTAAAACTTGCAATGGATAAATTAGAAGCGTATAGTTTAGATTGTTCTTTGGGCTAGTGTTATGATATGGTAGTGTTGTAAGTAGAAGTATGAGATGATACTCTTACACACACATAGCGTGTAAAATCCATAGACGTGGATTTACACATATAGGTATGATAGTGATCATACCACGATGCACATGATAGAGATCATCTGCGGGAACCATATAATTTCACTAATAAACATATGATGTTTGATTACATCTTATATTGCTTGTTTAGCGCTTTGTTAAGCATAATAAGATGATCCCTCATTTAAATATCAAGATAAGAATGTGTTCTTCCTTTAGTATGCACCGATTATGTTTTAAATGGCTCCAAGACATCACGTGATGATCGGGTGTTCTTGGATCTCGACCATACTTGGTGTAAAAGCGTTACACACGCAAATACTAAGGTTCTAACTTGGCGAGCCTAGCATGTCAGACATGGCCTCGGAACACGCATCGAAAGGTTAAGCATGAGTCATATAGTTGATATGATGCCCATTTGATGCTCGCCTTTGAAGCTATCGACTCACGTGATGATCGGACTTGGTGTAGTGGATTTGGTTCATGTAATCACCAAAAGGACACGAGGATGTCGCTTTTGAGTGGGAGTTCATTCGTAATATAGATTAGTTGAACTCAATCTATCATACACTTAGTCTAAACTTTACAAATTCTGTTGTAGATGGCACCACACCTTTTAATTTCAATGCGTTCATGGAGAAAGAGAAACTAGCAACGAGCGGTAGCAACTTTTCTTGAATGGGCCATGAATTTGAGGATTCTCCTCTCTGCACAAAAGCAATATGTGCTAGAAGCGCCGTTAGGCCCCCCACCTTTGACGATGCCTGACGAGGAGAAGAATGTCTATCGACTCGTCGGAGGACCACAACTTAGTTCATTGCGGCATATTGTATGGGCTAGAGCCGAACTTGAAAGCGTTTGAAAACGGCAATGCTTTTGATACAATGGGTGAGTTGAAAATGATTTTCGACACACATCTTCAGAGAGAGCTACAATGCTTGAGAAAAGTTCTTTAGCTGCATGATGGAAGAGAAACACTCAGTTAGTGAGCATGTACTCACGATGTCGGGTTACCGATAAGCTTGTGTCCTTGGGAATAACGATTCCCATTGACTTAGGCATCCATCGTGTTCTGGTCTCGCCACCTAGCTATAAGAGCTTCGTGATGAACTATAATATGCAAGGCATGAAGAAGTCTCTCCCGAGCTTACATCAATGCTTAAAACTGCGAAGTGGAGATCAAAAGGAACATCAAGTGTTGATGATCAATAGGAACACTGGTTTCAAGAAAGACAAGAAGGAAAGCGGAAGGAAGTAAGGCGGCAAGCTGTTGCAGCGCTGAAAAAAACCGAGTTGGACCTAAGTCGATACCGAGTGCTACTATTGCAAGGGGACAGCCTTTAAGCGCCCCAAGTATCTGGCAGACAAGAAGGCAAGGCAAACAAAGGTATATATGATATACATGTTATTGATGTGTACTTGACTAGTGCTCGCAGAGCACAGGTATTTGATACGGTTCGGTTGCTAATATTTGTAACTCGAATCGGGAGCTACGGACAGCGACCGCTAGCAAGGGGTGAGGTCAAGATGCGTGTCGGCAATGGATCAAGTGTTGATGTGATCGCCGTCGGAACGCTACCTCTCCACTTACCATCGGGATTAGTCATAAACTTAAATAAATGTTATCTGGTGCCTGCACTGAGCATGAACATTGTATCTGGATCATGTTTGATGCAAAGTGGTTATTCATTTAAGTCTGAGAACAATGGTTGTTCCATTTATATGAATGAAATCTTTTATGGTCATGCACCGATGATGAATGGTTTATTTCTGTTAGATCTCGATGATAATGTTACACATATTCATAATGTTGATGCTAAAAGGATTAAACTTGATGATGATATATCCGCATATATGTGGCACTTTGCGTCTAGGTCATATTGGCATTAAGCATGAAGAAGCTCCATTCGGATGGACTTTTGGAATCACTTGATTATGAATCATTTGATACATGTGAGCCATGCCTTATGGGCAAGATGACTAGAACGCCGTTTTCGGTTCAATGGAGCAGGCGTGATTTATTGGAAATCATACATTCGATGTATGTGGTCCAATGAGTGTGTTGGCCGAGGTGGATATCGTTATTTTGTTACTTTCACGGATGATTTGAGTAGATATGGTTATATCTACTTGATGAAACACAAGTCTGAAACCTTTGAAAAGTTCAAGGAATTTCGAATGAAGTGGAAAATCATCGTAATAGAAAGATCAAATTTCTACTGATGCGGCGTGGAGGTGAGTATCTAAGTTACGAGTTTAGCACTCACATGAAAGAGTGTGGAATTGTTTCACAACTCACACCTGCCGGAACACCACAATGAAATGGTGTGTCGGAACGTCATCGTACTTTATTAGATATGGTTCGATCTATGATGTCTCTGCGGACTTGCCGTTGTCATTTTGGGGTTATGCACTAGAAAGCTGCTGCATTCACTTTAAATCGGGCACCATCTAAATCCGTTGAAAGCGACAGTATGAATTCTGGTTTGGAAACAAACCTAAGCTGTCATTCTTAAAGTTTGGGGTTGCGATGTTTATGTGAAGAAACTTCAACGGATAAACTCGAACCAAAGCGGAAAAATGCGTCTTCATAGGATACCCTAAAGAAACTATTGGATATTCCTTCTATCACGGATCCGAGGGCAAGGTTTTTGTTGCCAGAATGGATCCTTTCTAGAGAAAGAGTTTCTCGCGAAAGGTGTGAGTAGTCGGAAGGTAGAACTCGAAGAGGTTATGGAACCTTCTCTTCAAAGTATGGCGAGTAGCGCTTGGTAGGAAGTTGTTCGAGTTGGCTCCACTGTTGAAGAGGAACTAATGATAATGATCATGAAACTGCGAAGAGAGTACTACCGAACCTCGCAGTCAAGCAGACGCGTCAGCTCGAGCTGACGGAAATCTGTCATAAATTTCATGGTTGATGAAAACAATGAACCCGACGTATGAAGAAGCGATGATGAGCCGGTTCCAACAAATGGTTAGAAGCCATGAAATCCGAGATGGAATCCATGTATGAAAATCAAGTTTGGAACTTGGTGGAATTACCTCACGACCGAAAGGCCGTGAGAACAAATGGATTTTCAAAGGAAAAGCGATCTTGATGGTAATGTGACCATCTATAAAGCTCGACTTATCAAAGGGGTTTCGACAAATTCAAGGAGTTGACTACGATGATACTTTCTCTCCGTAGCGATGCTAAAGTCGATTAGGATTATGTTAGCAATTGCTGCATATTTCGATTATGAAATATGGCGTATGGATGTCAAAACCGCGTTTCTCAATGGTAATATTGAAGAAGAGTTGTATATGATACAACCAAAGGGTTTTGTCGATCCTAAGGATGCTAACAAGGTGTGCAAGCTTCAACGATCCATCTATGGATTGAAGCAAGCATCACGGTTGGAATCTCCGCTTTGATGAGGTGATCAAAGAGTTTGGATTTGTCCAAACTTATGGAGAAGCTTGTATTTACAAGAAAGTGAGTGGGAGCAATGTGGCATTTCGATATTATATGTGGATGACATATTATTGATCGGAAATGATATAGAACTTTTAACAGTGTTAAAAGTTATCTAAACGACAAATTTTCAATGAAGGACCTAGGTGAGCGTCATACATATTAGGCATAAAGATCTATAGAGATAGATCTAGGCGCCTAATAGGGCTATCATAAAGTACATACCTTGATAAGATTTTAAAGAAGTTTAAAATGGACCGGAAGTAAGAAGGGGTTCTTACCTATGTTGCAAGGCAAGACATTGAGTAAGACTCAAAGTCCGGCTTTGGCGGAAGAAAGAGAGATAATGGACAAAGTCCCTATGCTTCAGCCATAGGCTCTATAATGTACGCCATGCTATGTACAAGACGGATGTGGCACACGCTATTAGTTTGACTAGTAGGTACCAATCGGATCGTGTTCGAACCTTTGGATAGCGGTCAAGAATATCCTTAAGTACTTACGAAGAAATAAGGATATGTTTCTTGTATACTGAGGTGAAGAAGAGCTCGTCGCTAAGTGTTATGTCGACGCTAGCTTTGACACCGATCCGGATGACTCTAAGTCTCAATCCGGATACGTATTTCTCATGAATGGCGGAGCGGTTAGTTGGAGGAGCTCCAAACAACCTGTGGTAGCGGGATCAACAATGGAGGCCGAATATGTTGCTGCTTCAGAAGCGGCTCAGGAAGCAGTTTGGATGAAGGAGTTCATATCCGAACTAGGAGTTGTGGCAAGCGCGTTGGACCCAATGGTGATCTATTGTGACAACAATGGTGCCATTGCCAATGCCAAAGAGCCAAGGTCTCACAAGCATTCCAAGCATATTAAGCGCGGTTTCACTCCATCCATGAGCATGTCAAGGATGGAGATATAAAGATTTAGAAGTACATACGGATCTCAATGTAGCGGATCCGTTGACTAAAACTCTCCTAGAGCAAAACATGATCAACACGAACTCAATGGGTGTTAGATATATCACTATGTAACTAGATTATTGTCTCTAGTGCAAGTGGGAGACTGAAGGAATATGCCCCGAGGCAATAATAAATTGTTTATTATGTGTATTCCAAGTATATGATAGATGTTTATTTTGCATGCTATAATTGTATTAATACGGAAGCGTTAATACATGTGTGTTTAATAAACAAGCAGAAAGTTCCTAGTTAATCCTCTCTCATAAACTAGCTCGTTGATTAACAAGATGATCAAGGTTTCACGATCATGGACATTGGATGTTGTTAATAGGGATCACAACATTAGTGTAATGATGTGATGAACATTCATCAGTATAGCATTACGATCAAAGTCATTGAGTTTATATTGTTATAACAAATTACGAAGTGATCCTAATCCTTAGACCATGAGATCATGTCAATCACTAACACCGAAGAGTTTCTTGATAACATCAAGCGTCACACCGTAAGGTGATTATAAAGATGGGTTCGTAACTAATAAAGTGTTATGTTGAGGCTCATGGATCAAGAGTGGAATTTGTTCATCCGATGACGGATAGATATACTCGGCCCTCTCGGTGATATCACATTGATTAGCTTGCAAGCAAGTGATTTGATCACTAGAATATTATATCACGGAACGAGAAAAGAGTGCATGTCGATGCGAGATCAAACTAGGTATGGAGATACCGATGATCGAATCTCGGACATGTAATATATCGTGAGACAAAGGGATTAAGATACTAGCGTAAAAGGTTCCGCGATCACAAGAAAGTCATCGTTGAATGTGTGGGAGTCGATATGGGTCTCCAGATCCGCTTCGATTATTGATCCGAGAGGGTCTCGATCATGTCCGCATTATTCACGAACCGTAGGGTGACACACTTAAGAGACACCGACATCCAATTGGAGCAAAAGTTTCATGCGAAAGAATAAACAAGCGCAGGAATTTATTTCACTAGATCTAAAACAGGTTTTGGTGAAATTGCATAAAGTGGTTATGCATGTGAAATAGAATTCTAGCAAGGGGTTATTGTGAATGTTTGTCATTAAAGTAATTGACAAAATTCTGAATAAAATAAAAGAGTTTTATTTAATGAGAGTTTGCATTAAATTTGGTGGAAATTTAATGGGATCTTTGAGTGGGATTTTGGTGGAGGAATTTGGAGGAGTTTTGTGAGTGGAGTGTCCACCCACATGAAGAGGGAGGGCAAGGCAGCCCCATGCGCAGCCACCCCTTGGGGTCCCCCTCCTCCTATAAAGGCCCCTCCTCTCACTTCTCACTCACACCTCCTCGTGAAGGATCTCTCTCCCCTCTAGAATTTATCCCCATGGTCTCGGACTAGCGAGATACATGTTCCGGTGGCTATTCGGCAAGAAAGAGTTGTGCTTCCGCTGCATCTGGGCGAGGAGGCGGAGGTTGCTCGGTGCCTCGAGCGTGTGCGAGCACGGATCTTGCTGATTTGCGGCGCTAGGACTTCCTCTCGATCTTGAGATCGGCAAGAGATCGTCTACATCAACCACGAGTTTGGACTCGTTAAACTTTGTCGGTCTTCAAGGGTATGTTCTCTACGGATGTACATCCGCCCGTTGTTTGTATCTAGTATAAATAGATCTTGGTATATAGTTCACATCGTAGGAAAATTTTTGTTTTCTATGCTGCGAACCCTTCACTCTCCTCCAAACCCTAGCCGCCTTGCTAGCTTTCCTCTCTCCCTCCCGACTGTTTGTAGGCGAAGCCCTGCTGCAGAAATTCTCCACCATATACACCACGCCGTCGTGTTGTAGATCCAATCTATCTCTCCACCATACTTGCTGGTCCGATGAAGGAGGAGACTTCGAGTCTTTGCGTGTGCATCTCACGGAGGCACCGCCACTTGTGGTGCTAGATCGGATCGGATCGGATCGCGAGGAGGAGGCGAAGTACGACTACATCACCCACGTTCCGGAACGTTCATCTTGAATCTTCAAGGGTATGAAGATCTAATCCAATCTCTCTCGTTGTTTGCATCTCCTAGATTAGATCTTGGATTTCCCTGTTCGCTCGTAGAAAATTTTGATTTACTATGCCGCGAAACCCTTCAAATGGTATCGAGCTAGATCTGCGTAGATGTGTTTCACGAGTAGAGCATAACATGGTTGTTGCGGAATTGATGTTTTCTGTTGCAAGCCTCTTGTTTGTGTTCTTCTTATGGCCGGATAGTGAGATTGAAGCGGTCCAGGCCAACCTTCGCGACGTCGTTGCGAGACGGCTCCGCTTGACGTGTGGCTTGTTCCACACATGCTGGTGGATGTCGGTTCTCTCACTATAGTTGTCATGGGATTAACACCGAGTTTGGCAACCATAATATCACAGTTGTGGCTTTCCGTAGGTAAGAATCGTTCTTAGCATCTACTCCCATAAGCCACGTAAAACATGCAACAACAAAGTAGGCGTCTAACTTGTTTTTGCAGGAAGTGTTTTCTGTGATATGGTATGGCCCAAGATGTGATGTGTATAATGTATGCGATGATCATGTTTTGTAATGTTTCACGACTTGCATGTCGATGAGTACACAACCGGCAGGAGCCATATGGTTGTCTTTATAATTGTGTATGACCTGCGAGTCAACTTCTTATACGCCATGTAATAGCTTTACTTTATCGCTAAGTAGTTAGCAATAGTTGTAGTTGCTATTCGTGGTGAAGGCAATCATGGTGGAGTGATGGAGATCATGCCGGAACGCACAAGATGGAGATCATTGCGCTGAGATTGGCTATACCATGTCACATAAAGTTATATGCATGTGATGTTTATCCTTTATGTATCTTATTATGCTTAGATCGCGACGGTAGCATTATAAGATGATTCCTCACTTAAAGATCAAGATAAAAATTGTGTTCTCCCCAAGTATGCACCGTTGCGAAAGTTCGTCGTGTCCAAGCATCACGTGATGATCGGGTGCTATAGACTCTACGCTCACATACAACAGGTGCAAGCCAGTTTTGCACACACGGAAATACTTGGGTCTAGCTTGACGAGCCTAGCATGTACAGACATGGCCTCGGAACACAAGAACCGAAAGGTTAAGCATGAGTCATATGAATGATATGGTCGACACTTTGTTGTCCACCATTGAAACCACATCTCTTCTCGTGATGATCGGATTAGGTGTGGTGAATTTGGATCGTGTTCACTAAACAACTTGAGGGATGTTGAATTTAGTGGGAGTTCATTTAGTAATTTGATTAAGTTGAACTATTTATCATGAACATAGTCTAAATTGTACTTGCAAATTGTGGCATCCCGCAAAACCACTACTAGAAAATCGCGTTGTTTTTGTGCATTGCATCGCCATCATCTTGCATTGTTTGTCTGAACTATTTCAAAAAACCTAGTTTTGCTTTGTACAAATGCCCCTCTTTATTTCAAAGACAAAATCCCGATTGTATCGGATATTTTATTTCCCTAAAAACTAATTGCAAAGTGGCCTTGTTTTAAAATAAACAAAACCAAACAAACACATATTTATAAAACCTAAACTCTAAATCCTATATCTACCTAGTCCTAATCTACCCACCACTCACAGCTCGCCACCTCACCCTCTCCCCCAATTCTTACCCACCCCGCCACCTCATCAATCCTAGACTTGCCCCCCCCCTCTCTCTCTTCCTCACCCAGCCCCCTCCTACCCCTCTCCCTTACAGGCTGGCCCCACCCCGCAATCCTCCCTCTCTTTCCCCTGGTCAACTCTCTCCTCCCCCCTGGCCCACGCGTCAGCCACACCCCCCACCCTCTTGGACCCGGTCCACCCCACCTGCCGTTGTCCCCTGGGCCCCACCGCGCCCCATCTCTCCCTGGGTCCCACCCCCCACCACACGCGCCTCCCACGCGGCTCTCTCTCCCCCACCTTCTCCCTTCCTCCTCTCGGACCCCCTTTCCATGACCGACGCTGCCCTCCGTTCCGCCTCCGCGTTCCTCGCCGAGTCCCTCTGCGACCGTCGTCAGCCGCCATGCCGCCTCGACCTCTCCCTCCTCCGCTTGCCCGCCCGCCTCGGCACCGCGCCTCCTCCTTGTGGCCTCCACCCGCGCCCTCTCCCGCCGGCGACGCTTCCCGCGCCCTCTGCTCCTCCTCCTCGTGGCTGCCAGCCTCAAGCCGCCTGTGCTCGCCACGGCCCGGCGTCGCCTCCCATGTGACGACCCAGCCCGCCTCCTGCCTCAAGCTCGTCGCCCTCGGCGAGTCCGCCGTCCTCTCCTCTCTGCATGCCCTGCGCCTCCAGTGCCAGCGTGATCCGGCCGCCCGCTTGGCCTCGGCGTCACCATGGGCCGCTTCAGCCGCCTCGGCGCCGACCCGAGCCGTCGACCTGCCCTCTTGGCGCTCCCTCCAGATGCGGCCACCATGAGACCCTCCTCATCTTGGGCGCCCGTTTTTCCTTTTGCAGCTGCTCGACAAGCTCTGTGCGTCCTTGCTCCGGTTCTAGGACGCCTCTAGCTATGCAGAGGTGGGATTGATGATCATGGCCTGGTGATGCGAGAGTGGCATTGGATTGGTAGCCTCCAGATCAGACGCCCGAAGAGCAACGTTTTGACGATGTGGTTATATGAGTTAGATCATGCGACAAGATCTCGAGGACAAGCCAACCCAACGCCGAGTTTCCTTCGCGGAACGCCAAGCTCTACTCCCCGGGATTCGACGCCCGAAGAGCAACGTTTTGACGATGTGGTTATATGAGTTAGATCATGCGACAAGATCTCGAGGACAAGCCAACCCAACGCCGAGTTTCCTTCGCGGAACGCCAAGCTCTACTCCCCGGGATTCGACGCCCCGAGACCATCACGAGGAGGCGAAACGCCAAGGCCTTCGACACGGAACCCTGAACCCCGTCGAACCTCCCTGACACCAAGTTCTTCGACCCTGGATCCATAGAACGTTCCGCCGAAGCCACGGACCCTCGGGATGACAAGCTCTCCACCCAAGGGTGACAAGGCTTTCGTCACGGATTTCAAGACCCCGACATCGAAACGACAAGATCGACACCGACCAGGGTGAATCCGATGCCCCTGACACCGAACCAAGTCCTTCTTCCCGGAACGCCAAGCTCTTCACCTTGTATCCAACCCTGGAGTCCGAACCCCAGATCCGAACCCTAAGACCGAACCCCGAACCCCGGAACCCCAAGATCGCTGAACCCTAATGTGTGGCCCTTTCTCCCGAGCCCTATTTTATAAATGCCATCTATATAATTGTTGCATATTAAATTGTCATTCTCGCATGCATATTGTCATGTGGTTTGGGGGCCTTATGCCGATTCACCTCATAATTAAATATGGGGCCCATATGTGGGCAAATCTAGTCTTATATGGGTCTCATTTAAATTTGTGTAGCGAACCGGTGCTACCTTTTGTCTTGATAATGCAACATTTAATTTGCGGGGTAGATAAATAACTTGAATCGTTAATTAATTGTCGGGACCCCTGGTTCCGCTTAATATGATCTAATTGCATTGCACCTTTTGCCATGTCATACATCATGCATGCATCATGCCCGATCTTCTGCTGTTGTGTTAAATAGTACATCCGGTGTTTCTTCTAGTGTTTTGCTTCTTCGAGGATAAGGCCGTTGAGTTGATGCGAGTGTCGACCCGATCTTTGGATGAACCTTCGACAATGTTTTTCAGGCGAGCATTCTCCCTCTTTCTACCTATCTTACTTTTATAGTCTTTATTCCCTCCTGTTGATCCATTGCTATCTGTGTTGCGATGCTCTATTTTCCGTACCTGTGACATTCCGTGCAGCCCTATATTGCCTCGGACACATCCTATTACCTGTTGTTTGGTAGATAGTTGGACTTGTGCGTCGTAGTCGCTTTCTCTATTGTTGTTGCGTGTCGCCAAGTACCACAGTTGTTGGAGTGTTGCCGCATGTTTAATGTTGGAGATGATCATGGCTTTACTTATCGTTCACTTTAATTAATGTTTAACAACTAAAATTGAAGTAACTAAGCAGAGGCACAGGTGGGCAATAGATGTTATTTGGTTGTTAACCGTCCACTTGTGTCCCGTAGGACCCCGAGTACTTGATACCTGTTCCTTGAATTTTCGCGCTATCCACATTCGGGAGGATTATGGGACCCCTCTGAGCCAGAGCTTGATTCCGTCTTATTTCTTGGGGCCACAAACTAGTTTGAGGTTTTATTTACGATCCTGTACTTATGCCATGCTATACTGCTTTATTTACGATTGTGCGAGGAGCACACTGTACTGTTTAGGATCGTGGCACGATTCCGCGGTATCGACAAGCCCAGTTTTGGGTTCCCAGTCGTTTACAACCGTCCCCACAACCTTGAGTCCGTCTCGGAGCCGATCGGCTTCGTTGCGGGTCTACTTTAAGGGGTGGCCCCCTGAAATATTTCTGAATCCTGTGATTGCTTTGTCGTGAAGGCCTCGTTGGGGTTTGATTTGGTTTTTCCGAGGTTGATCGAGTGTGTGTTGCTATTGGTGCACCCCGGCCGGGTAAAACTTTCTGAAAGCCGTGTCCGCGGTTATGGACGACTTGGAGCACAGTATCTCGATCATAGACAACTATAACTAAAGTAGTGCTATAAATTTGACTTTATAATGACTAGTAATCAGCTTCACTATAATGGAATGGCTAAATAAAACTGCCAACAATTGTTTGCTTGGGTTGTAAACTGCGCCATACCATTGTACCTGACTAGTAAGTATTGCAACTAAAACGGAATGGCTAAATAAAAGTACCAACAACTGCTGGGTTTTGGGTTATCTCATGCTATTTGTATCTGATTAGTAAGTGTTGCAACTATAACGGAATGTATAACTAAAAGTGCCCACTACTTATTTTATCAGGATGATTATCTATACTTGACTAGTAAATGCTGCAACGATAACCGAATAAATAAAACTGCCAACAGTGTGAGTTCCTCGGTTGACTTCCTCGTTTGGTCTCGAGAGGGAAATACCAGGATGGGTTTGTCTGATGGTAGAATCAGGTTGGTCCCGGATAGGTCTTTCTTATCCCTCTCTGATAGCCGCCAGTTGTATCGAGTCTCTATAGGTTGTTTAGTGCATGTCACGCCGCTCGATCCACCATACCTATGTAGGCGAGGACCGCGATTCTAGCCTCGCCATGTAATCGCCTCGATCGACGCTCCTCTTTTTCCTCCGCCTTTGTCGGCACCTTTGTTTAAGGTTTTGAGATCGGCGTCGTTAGCGAGGTTACCCTTCCCGCTTGGCCGCAGGGTTATGGACGCCATTGGTTATTCTTCGGGCTCTTAGCCCCATTTGCATCTTGTCCGTAGTCGGATCTTTATCGTTTCTGGTGATTTGGATCTTTGTATTGTATATCCGTATTCTTGACTCTTTGAGTCGTCATTTGTATATATCTCTCGTGGGTCCGTCGAGGACTGTTGTGTAATGTTATTACTTCGCTTTCCACTGCGAAAGTGCTGGTGGGCACCTTGAATCGTTTCTATGCGGGTTTGGCGGGAAGCGCTGAAACTTGCATAGGTCCGAGGGTGTTACACAAATCAGTAGATCACATGGCCAAATCCAACTTCAACTTCAACGTTTTCTTTGAGAAGGAAAAGCTTAGAAACAATGGGTCTAACTTCACCAATTGGTTCCACAATCTAAGAATCATTCATCTCTGGACAAAAGGACTATGTCCTTGGGAAAGCGTTAGGTGACCCTACTTTGCTACCGGTGATGAGAAAGTTGTCTATCGATCGGCAAAGATGATTATGGTGTGATTAAGAGCACCATGTTGTTTGCTATGGAACCGAACTTCAAAATCGTTTTGAAACCTATCCCGGCCCTTTGAGATTCTCGAGGTGAAAACCATGTTTCGACTCAAGCCCGCTCGAGATATGAGATCTCTGAGAAGTTCTTTAACTGCAAGATGGAGGAAGGGAGTTCCGTTAGTGAGCACGCCATAAAGATGTCGGGCTACACTCAACGCCTTGAGCAACTGGAATGCACGATTCCAAAGGAGCTCAAGATTGACAGGGTTCTGCAATCACTCCCTCCCAGCTACAAAAGTTTTGTAGTGACTCATAATCAGATTGGCTCCACTAATACGATCACCAAGCTCTTCGCAAAGCTGAAGGCTGCGGAGGTGGACATCAAAAAGGATAATCATGTGTTGATGGTCAACAAGCCCTCCTTTAAGAAAGGTAAGGGAGCAAAGAATCCCTTCAAGAAGGGCGGCAAGCCGCCCCCTGAGAAGAATCTCAAGTATGGTCCTAAGCGGACCTTTGAGTGCTTCTATTGCAAGGACAAGGGTCACTTTGGAAGCTTAATCGTCCAAGTACTTAGAGGACAAGAAGGCTGGCACCATCAAAGGTATATTTGATATACATGTTATTGATGTTTTCCTTACTATCCCTCGTTGTAGTGCACAGGTATTTGATACCGGTTATTGCTAATATTTGTAACTCGAAGCAGAGCTGCGGAATAGGCGGCTTGCGAGGATGAGGTGACGATCTTGGCGTTAACGGATCAAGAGTTGATGTGATGGCCGTCGGCACGCTCTCCTTAGTTTTACCTTCGGGATTAGTTTTAAACCTTAATAAGTGTTATTATGTGCCTGCGTTGAGCATGAACATTATTTCTGGATCGTTTTTATTGCAAGACGGTTATTCATTTAAATCGGAGAATAATGGTTGTTCTATTTATATGAGTAACATCTTTTATGGTTATGCACCTCTTATGAATGGTTTATTTCTTCTAAATCTCGAAAGGAATGAAACACACATCCATAACATTGAGGCTAAGAGATGCAAAGTAGATAGTGATAATACTACTTATTTGTGGCACTGTCGTCTAGGTCATATTGGTGTAAAGCGCATGAAGAAACTCCATTCTGATGGACTTTTGGAGTCTCTTGATTTTGAATCATTTGACACATGCGAACCATGCCTCATGGGCAAGATGATCAAAACCCCGTTCTCCAGAATGATGGAGCGAGCAACGGACTTGTTGGAAATCATGCATACCGATGTATGCGGGACCGATGAGTATTTCGACGTGCGGTGGATATCGCTATTTCCTTACTTTTACCGATGACTTAAGTAGATATGGGTATATATATTTAATGAAACATAAATCTGAAACATTTGAAAAGTTCAAGGAATTTCAGAATGAAGTGGAGAACCATCGTAACAGAAAGATTAAGTTTCTACGATCCGATCGTGGAGGTGAATATTTGAGTTATGATTTTCTCACGCATCTTAAAGAAAGTGGAATCGTTTCACAACTCACGCCACCCAGAACACCACAGCGCAATGGTTTGTCTAAACGCCGGAATCGAACCCTATTAGATATGGTCCGATCAATGATGTCTCTTACTGATTTGTCGTTATCATTTTGGGGTTATGCATTAGAAACCGATGCATCCACTTTAAATAGGGCACCATCTAAATCCGTTGAGATCACATCGTATGAGCTGTGGTTTGGTGCTAAACCTAAGTTGTCGTTTCTTAAAGTTTGGGGATGCGAAGCTTACGTCAAGAAGTTGATGCCGGACAAGCTCGAACCCAAAGCGGAGAAATGCGTCTTCATAGGATACCCTAAGGAAACTATTGGGTATACCTTCTATCACAGAACCGAAGGCAAAGTGTTTGTCGCAAAGAACGGTTCCTTTCTTGAGAAGGAGTTTCTCTCGAAAGAAGTGAGTGGGAGGAAAGTAGAGCTTGACGAGGTTATTGAACCTTCTCTTTAATTGGAGAGTAGCGCAGCACCTGAAATTGTTCCGGTCACCGCACCAACAATAGAGGAAGCTAATGACAAGGATCATGAATCTTGGACGATGTTGCTCATCGAACGTCGCAGTCGACAAGGCGCGTGCCCCTCTGAGTGGTACGGCAACCTGTCTTGACTGTCTTGTTAGTAGAAGACAGTGAACCTACGAACTATGAGGAAGCGATGATGAGCCCAGACTCTGAGAAATGGCTAGAAGCCATGAAATCCGAATTGGGATCCATGAGCGAAAACCAAGTATGGACTTTGGTGGACCCTCCTAGCGACCGAAAGGCCGTTGAGTGCAAATGGATCTTCAAGAAGAAAACGGACGCGGATGGTAATGTTACCGTATATAAAGCACGGCTTGTCGCGAAAGGTTTTCGACAAGTTCAAGGTGTTGACTACGATGAGACTTTCTCTCCCGTAGCAATGTTTAAGTCCATTCGGATTTTATTAGCAATTGCTGCGTTTCATGATTATGAAATATGGCGGATGGATGTCAAGATCGCTTTCCTCAATGGCAACATTGATGAAGAGTTGTATATGATGCAACGAAGGTTTGTCGATCCTAAGGATGCTAGTAAAGTATGCAAACTTGACGTTCCATTTATGGACCAAGCAAGCATCTCGGAGTTGGAACCTTCGTTTGATCAAGTGATCAAGAGCTTTGGATTTGTTCCAAATTGCTACAAAGCTTGTATCTACAAGAAAGTGAGTGGGAGCTCGGTGACGTTTACGGTACTATATGTGGATGACATATTGATTATCGAAATGACATCAACATGCTTAACGATGTGAAGAGTTATTTGAACAAGTGTTTTTCAATGAAAGACCTAGGTGAAGCTGCTTATATATTGGGCATCAAAATCTATAGAGATAGACAAAGACGCTCGATAGCTTTAAGCGGTAGTACATACCTAGACAAAGTTCGAAAAGGTTCGTAATGGATAAGGCAAAGAAAGGTTCAAAGGCCTATGTTGTCGTAAGATATTGAGCAAGGCTCGGTGTCCATTCTGATAAATGATAGGAAGCTATGAGCAAAGTGCCTTATGCCTCGGCCATAGGTTCCATCATGTATGCCATCTTGTGTACTAGACGGATGTGTCCAATGCTCTTAGTTTGTGACGAGATATCAAAGTGATCCAGAGTGGAACCTGGACAGGTGAATAACATCCTAAAGTACCTAAATAGGACTAAAGAAATGTTCTTAGTCTATGGGGGTGATGAACAGCTTGTCGTAAAAGGTTACGTCGACGCTAGTTTTGACACCGACAAGGATGATTCCAAATCTCAGACAGGATACGTTTATATTTTGAATGGAGGAGTTGAGTGGAGAAGGCGCAAGCAAAGCGTGATCGCGGGATCTACAGTGGAAGCGGAATACATGGCTGCTGCAGAAGCGTCAAGTGAAGGAGTTTGGATCAGAAACTTCATCACTGAGCTTGGCGTGGTTCCAAGTGCATTGGACCCACTGGAGATATTGTGTGACAACACTGGCGCCATAGCACTCGCTAAGGAACCAAGATATCATCCAAAGACCAAGCATATCAATCGCAAGTTTCATATAATCCGAGATTATATTGCAGATGGAGATCTGAAGATTAGCAAAGTACATACAGATCTGAATGTCGCAGATCCATTGACTAAACCTCTTCCACGTGTAAAACATGATCAACACCTCAGTGCCATGGGTGTGAGATTGTTACCAGATGTAAACTAGATTATTGACTCTAGTGCAAGTGGGAGACTGTTGGAATTATGCCCTAGAGGCAATAATAAAGATGTTATTATTATAATTCATGTTCATGATAAAGTTTATATAACATGCTAGAATTGTATTAAGCGGAAACATTAATACTTGTGTGGTTTGTGAACAACACCGTGTCCCTGGTACGCCTCTAAGGACTAGCTCATTGATCAATGATGGTTAAGGTTTCCTAACCATAGACATGAGTTGTCAATTGATAATGAGATCATTTCATTGGAGAATGATATGATGGACAGACCCAAACTAAGCAAAGCAATTAGATCATGTCATCGTGTTCGTCTTTGCGAAGCTTTTCTTATGTCAAATATTGTATTCCTTAGACCATGAGATAATACAACTCCCTGGTATCGGAAGAAAGCTTTGAGGTCATCAAACGTCATCCTATGAGAGGGTGATCATAAAGGTGTCTCTCAGGTGATTGGAAAGTATCTGTTGGGTTGTATGTATCGAGATGGAATTTGTCCCTCCCAAGTCGGAGAGATATACTTCGGGCCCACTCGTGTCGATATCAACACGCTTGCAAGCATGTGGTTAAGGAGTTAATCACAAAGTGATATCGGATTACGGAACGAGTAAAGTACTTCTTTGTGAACGAGATTGAACTAGGTATGACTGGCATCACGATCGAATCTCGGGCAAGTAAAATATCGCGAGACGAAGGGAATATATATATGGGATTGATTGAATCCTGGCATCGTGGTTCATCCGATATGATCATCGATGAATGTGTGGAGTCAATATGGGTGCCTGCACTCATTGTTGATTATTGATAGAAGATCATATCGCATATTCTCGAACCGCAGGTCACACATAACGTGTCTTGACGCTAGGATAGATTGGATAATTGGTTTATGAATTTTTGTTTGGAGTCTCGGATGGGATCCGGGACATCACGAAGGTTCGGAATGGTCCGAGAATAAGATTCATATAAGGCGGTGCAGTTTTGGAGTTCGAATTGTTCCGGTTAATCGGTATTGTACCTAAGCTTCTAGAACCTTCCGGAAGGGACCAACGGCCCCACCTTCCGGGAGGGCATGGGCCTATGAGGGAGTGTCCTGGCCGCATTGGGCCAGGGCACAAGGCCCCATAGGGCCCAGCCGATCCTAGAGAGTTTAAATCGTTTAAACTAGAGATAGGGTTTCTATAAGAGGGAGAGTCCATGCCCCCACTCCTTATCCTTTGGGCTTGGGAGGCTGGGGCTGCGCCCCTCTATATAAAGAGGGTTGGCGCAAAACACCTACACCTCTCCTCCAAACCCTAGCCGCCTTGCTAGCTTTCCTCTCCCTCCCATTGTTTGTGGCGAAGCCCCTGCCGAAATTCTCCACCATATACACCGCCGTCGTGTTGTAGATCCAATCTATCTCTCCACCATACTTTCTGGTCCGAGGAAGGAGGAGACGTCGAGGTGCTGCACGTGTGCATCTCATGGAGGCACCGCCACTTGTGGTGCTAGATCGGATCGGATCGGATCGCGAGGAGGAGAAGCGAGTACGACTACATCACCCACGCGTTTAACGAGCGTTCATTGTCGAATCTTCAAGGGTATGAAGATCTAATCCAATCTCTCTCGTTGTTTGCATCTCCTAGATTAGATCTTGGCTTTTCCTCTGTTCGCTCCGTAGAAATTTTTGATTTACTATGCCGCGAAACCCTTCACCTATACCATGTGCAAGGGGTACCCCGTTGGCGGTTCTCAATGATATGCAAATACTTACAGTGACAAGAACTTGCCTGGGCCCTAAGTTGAGTATCCATGAGGTGTAGCCCTCATATTCAAGGACTTGAGATTGCCAACTTATACTTTGTCAAGCATATACTCCAGCTTTGCCACTTTAACCTTAACCACTTCAAGATGCTTATGATAGGGGCAATGAGGGCTGAAAGCTAATAAGTACCATAATTTTTTGAAGCCTTTTTGAAACTTGTAATCCCTACTTACTTTACAAAAAGGCATTTCTTCCACCATTATTTGAGTCTCCGCCTTCTACCTTTAGTCACCATTAAGAGAGCATAGTTGTCATTCTGTGTGTAGTGTTCCAAAGCTTATTAATTGATGCATATTGTGATATTATTTGTTCTTGTGCTGCTACTTGTTTCTAGTCACCCTTGTGAACTTTGAAGGTGTCCTATGCATCTATATTGCTACTCTATGAGGGACAAGCTGATTGTCACTATGCTATGTTTTTTGTATGTGAAACAAACAAATGTTTTTAAATGCATGTTATTCATGATCTTTGTTTGTAGCTTGCCATGTTGCATGCATAGTTACTATGTCCTACTACTAGAACTCCATTCTTTCATGCACATGTTTAGAGTTCTTTGATCCCAGCTTTCCATGCTTGCAAATGGTTGGATCTTTATTGTGAGGGTGCATGTTCACCTCAAAAAATATTCTTTTTATCACTTACCTACTCGAGGACAAGCAGGAGTTAAGCTTGGGGATGCTGATACATTGGAAACGTATCTATAATTTTTTATGCTCCATGCTTGTTTAGTATCTACTTTGCTTTACTTGTCTACACTTTGAGGTGATTTTTACATGTTTTCTAGTACTAACCTATTAACAAGTTGCAACAGTGCCAGATGCCTGTTTTCTGCTGTTTTTGGTTTCAGAAAAGTTAGTAAAGAAATATTCTCGGAATTGGACAGGGCGAAGGACAAAGTCAATAAATTTCCGTGGGGAACAAGAAGTCCAGAGGAGAACCCGAGGGGCCGGCCAGAGGGGACATACCCCCCCCCCCCAGGCACGGGTGGACCCTAGGCCGCGCCTGGCTAGGGTTTGGCCGCCCTGGCGACCGCCTCGGTCTCCCGCTTCGCCTATAAGAAGCCCTCAATGCAGAAACTCTCAATACCCGATCAATATTCCACGAAACCTTATGTAGCCGCCGCCACCATCGTCCCTAGATCGGGGGGTCTAAAGCTCTTCGCGGCACCCTGCCGGAGGGGAGATCATCCCGGAGGCCTTCTCTCCGGTATGATTCGTGAGTAGTTCCACCTTGGACCATGGGTCCATGTAGTAGCTAGATGGTTGTATCTCCTCCTTTGTGCTTTCATGTATAGATCTTGTGAGCTCCGTTCATGATAAAGATCTAATCTATTTGTAATCATGCATGTTGTGTTTGCGGGGATCTGATGGATATTGAGATTATTATGTTGGTTTGATCAATGGTTTTATCTTTATGATTCTATCATGTTTGTGTTGTTTGTGATCTTGCATGCTCTTCGTTGCTAGTGGTTATCTTGGCCAAGTAGTTGCTAGTGACTCCAAGAGGGAGTATTTATGCTCGATAGTGGGTTCTAGTTTCTAAGGGAAGTGACAGAAATCTCTTCGGTTGTAGATGTGATGTTGCTACTAGGGAGAAAACAATGGTATCTTGTTCATGGAACATGTGGACTATTTACCTTACACACTTTGCGTAAAGCAGTTGTCTGTTGCTTGCAACTTAATACTGGAGGGGGTTCGGATGATAACCTGAAGGTGGACTTCTAGTCTTAGATATAGTTGGATTACGGTCTATGTATATTGTTGTATTGCCCAATCAACCTCATAGGATCTTTCTGGCTAGTAATTGCATTGTTATGCCTTGCTCAGTTCCTGTCAATTGCCCCTATAATTTATTTACCCTTCATGCCATGTTGTTTATCTAAGGAGAGCACCTCTAGTGAACTATGGACCCCGGTCCAATCTTTACCATTGATACATCTTCCATTGTTACTTGTTTACTTGCTGCAAACTATTACCTTCCACACCATACGTTTAATCCCTTGTTACAGAAAACCGGTGAGCTTGACAACCTCACTGATTCGTTGGGGCAAAGTCTTGAGTTTGTGTTGTGCAGGTCTCCACGTTGCTTCCAACACCTGAGTGACGTTTTCTTCCTCCTTCTGGTTCGATAACCTTGGTTTCTTCTGAGGGAAATCTTGCTGTTGTGCTCTTCATACCTTGCTCTTGGGGTTACCAACGAAGTGCTCCATGACAACACCTGTCGAGCACCATCACCGGTGGCGGATCCACTTCTGTTGCGCCGTTGGTCATTACCGTTGACGAACTCGTATGTGTTCTTTTCTCTCCTGTTATTTCCTATGATGATTACTAGTATTGTAGTATGCATAGATGTGCTAGGTTTTCACTTGCCTGTATGATGCATGTCTACTATGCGTATGCTAGTTAGTCTTGGAAATTGTTCTGTCATGATTTACATTTGGATTAAATTAATACGAAAACTGCTAATTATTTCAACAATGTGACCATGGATAGTTCAAGTTCATACTAGGTGTTACTTGCCAAAAATTATTAGATAATACATCAATGCTAGTTTGTGAATTTGACTGTAATAGTTAAGTAAAAGAGACATGGAAATCTGTACCAGGTGTTTGTCAATATACTGTTATGTAGATTGTATTTGGTTCCATTTACTTTTCTTTTGAATTTAGTTCATTAGATCATATGGTCACGTTATACTGAGCTTAATATACCTAGTCTATGTACACATAGTCAGAGTGTCTGCCTTGATAATTTGTTAGTCTTTTGAAATGCTTGTGTCACATAGAACATATGGTTCTAGTACATTCATGATAGTTGTTAAATTTAATAATTTTGTTTTGAATTTCTAAAATATTTGTAACATATCAAGCATTTGTGTAGTTGTAGTTCTGGAGCTGAAAGCTTATGTGTTCTGTTATAGATGCATAAATTCCTGGTTGTAGTACTGCTAGTAACAGTTGTTGTTATCTTGCTTCATTGGTTTATTATTTTTATTGCACTACTACTTTCAGCAGCTGTTTTCTTATGCTTCACACATAAGTTGGTAGTTAATGTTGGTGTGATATAGCTTAAGATTATTACGTGCGATACAATATTCTGCTTCATAGGATTATAATTTTTATTGCACTACTGATTTAAGCATATGGGTTGTTCTGCTATAAACTTAAGTTGCTATTTAATGCTCAAGTGATACAACTTAAGATTAATAAGTGTGATAGATCAATCTGCTTGTAAGGCATAATTTGTTGTTGCACTAATGCTTCGAGCATATGTTTTGTTTTATTGCACACATTAATAAGTGATGTATTCTCCTCTAATCCCCTTCTTTTCATCCGAGATCTTGGGTGAGGGCAGGTGCTATAATCCCGTCCGAGGATTTTGCTACGATGCTATAATATGATGTTTTTTTAAACAATCATTGGGAGGGGGAGAGATAGGATCCCCACCTGAATATATTACTTCAAAGATCGAAGCAGGTTTCACAAGCGTCGTGAAGAGAGGTAGTCAAGCCATAAGCCCCGTGACTTTTTTGAACTAAAACCTTACATCGATGGGACCCAAGGGTGATTTCATCAACAATCTTAGAGATAGTTACATAACATGTTTGGTCGATACTCCTAAACACCATACTGATCCTTGCATCCCAAATTTTCCATAGAATCATAAAAGCAATAGATGGCCAAATGGAGTAGTGAAGCCCGGTAGGAACCAAAGTAATCCACATGCTGGAGAATGGCTACGGGGAAGGCCGGATGCCGATCTTGTTCCATACCTCCTAAGCGTAAGAACATGAGAAAACGGTGATGGCTAGTCTCCACGGAGTAGCCACATCTAGGGTAGCTCGTCGATGTTACAATGGTCTTCTTGTGCAGATTTAATTTTATGTTTAATCTGTCCAGGAGAGAAGCCAGCCGAAAATCTTCACCTTTTGAGGAAAGAAGGAATTCTAGACATGATCTAAGTGTTGGTGGTGAAGCTGAGTCGAGAGGGCTGCTTACACACTTTTAGTGGAGAAGCTGAAGCCATCAAGCATCGTCTGTTGATCCACCGCATCCGAGAGCTGCACATCCTGTAACAAGACATGAAGAGATAATAGGTCGCTAGCAGTAGCCGAGGTTATCCTGTTATAGAGGTCAGAATCGATCCCGACCTGCAAAAACCCTGAAACTAAGTTATGAGGTTTAAGGTGGTGCAAAAAGTTGGCGGGGAAGACTGTAGCTAAGGGCTCAGCGAAGAGCTATCTATCAAGCCAAAAAAATGTACTCTAGTCATTTCCAACTTTGCATTGTGAGATTAGTCGAAGCCTAAGAAGATTCTGTTTGACAATTTTTGCTACCTAAGTGGTGTATGCGGAATGGTAAGTGGTACATCAGCCAGTCCTGCCAACAAAGATTTGATGTATGCATAAATTTATAAGCAAATTTAAGCAGAAATTAGATATTTTGAATTTCCAAGTTCTTAAGACCTAAGCCACCCGTGCTTTTATGAGTATAAACTTTATCTCATGCAAAAATACATTGTGCATCTGTACACGCTTTCCTCGTGAGCCTAAAAGGACCCTCTTTTTTTCTTATTAAGTTTTTTAATGTTTTTCTTAGAAAGAAAAAAGGAGGACATAAGATAAGTAGAAACACTATGTAGGACGGCTGCAAGGAGAGTAAGCCTGCCACCTTTGTTTAGGAGGGAGGTGCTCCGGCCGATAAGGTGGATATCGCTACTACCCAGGACTGAAACAAAAGCAGAGGATGGAAGTTTTTTTGGTGGGATAGAGCAGCCATGGAGTCCGCATCCGTATCGGAGATGTTCATAGGAATGAAAGTGATTTTACGGAAGTTGATCCCTAAGCTAATAGCGACAACAAAGTCATCGAGAATAAAACGAAGATGGGTGGCAGGAGCGAGCATTGCACTAACGAGAATGAGAGTGTCGTCAGTCTATTGAAGAACCAGGCCGCTACAAAAGATATGTTTTTGCTACAAAAGGACATATCTTTATACTAGATTGGGGGCAATGGGGTGAGCCAGTAGACCAAGATATGTCTTTTTGCTACAAAAGTTATATTTTTTTTGCTAAACTAGGGTTGTGCTACTATGTTTCTGGCAAGAGACTCGGTGATGTTTCCGGCGAAGTCAGTTTTTGCCATAGTGTTACAAATTTCTCCCTATAATTATTTCACGGTTTTGCTGTAAAGACACATTTTTGTGCTACAACGTCTCCTATGAGTGTCTCCGCGATGTCTCCGACGAAGTAGGTTTTACTATATTAGCACAACTTTTTGCTAGTATAAAGTTTTCGGCGAGGTCTCCGATAATAGCAGTCTTTATTAGGAATGAACCAGTTTTTTCTACAATGTACAAATGTAGCGAAAACGGAATATTTAAAGTGAAAATAAAAGCGGAATTAGATGTTTTTTAGAGACACATGTCGCATAGAAAAGACCCTGAAATCCGTTAGATTTATCCAGGGGACGCAGAGCATTGCCCCAAGGAAATTGAGAGAAATTCTCAGTGGTCTCCATATGAAATTATGAATGGCCCCTCATGTTCAGTACTTGGAAACTCAATGTTACATTTTTTTTTTGGAAACAAACTCAATGTTACACACATGACACATACTTCGACGACAGAAACAACGGCGCATCAAGGAGCGACGGCCGACGGAGGGGTCGAAGATTTGGATCCAGATCCACCGGCAAAAAAATATCGGCTGAAAATAAAAATAGTCGTTGTGCGTCAGAACTCTGAAAGAAGCTATAGTTCATTTTGTCGACGTGTGCTTCGGCCAGCTCTTTCTTCTCCGACCAACAACTTGGCATTCCAGCCACCCTCGCCGGCCACAATGGTGGCGACCTCGCCCCGACTCCTCGTTCGCGGTCTCCCTAGCACAGAGACCACGAAAATGCCCGTCTGCATCCCTATCCCCACACAAAAAAGCCGCCGTGCCCGCTTCCGCCGCTGCCACCTCTCCCGTTCAAACGACCCCACCCCCGTCCCGGAGGATCCCCAAGCTCCTCCCGGCTCCCTCCGCGTCGCCTTCGCGTGCGGCGGCGCGGGGGGGCACGTCTACTCCGCGTTCGCGCTCGCCGACGAGCTCCACGCCTCGCTCCCGCATTCCCGCTCCCTCTTCCTCGGCGCCCCCGCCCCGTCTCTCGAGTCCTCCACCGCCGCCGCCTCTTCCTACTCCTTCGCCCCCATCCCTCCCTGCCTCCCCCGCGCGCTCCTCGCCGCGGCGCTGCACCTCCACCGCTTCCGCCCCCACGTCCTCGTCGCCACCGGGGGTCCCCCCGCCCTCCCCAGCTGCCTCGCCGCGCTCCTCCTGGGGCTCCCTTTCGTGATCCAGGACCAGGACGCCGGCCCCGCTCCCGCCACCCGCCTCCTGGCGCCCCTCGCCCTCCGCGTCTTCCTCGCATTCAACGCGCCCGTCCGGCTCCTCCCCAAGCGCAAGTGCGCGGTCTACGGGAACCCCGTGCGCATGTCCATCCGCAACTGCTTCCGGGTGTCCAAGGCCGACGCAATGGCGCGTTTCTTCCCCAGGGTGCGCGAGGAGGGGGCGGAGGTCGTGCTCGTGCTCGCCGGGACGCTGGGGTCGCCGGAGATCAATGTGGCCGTGCTTAACATGTATTACGAAATGCTGACGAGGAGGAAGAATCGGTACCTTATATGGCAGACCGGACCAGAGGATTTCTGCGAGATGGAGAGCCTCGTCAGGGGCCATCGCAGGCTGTTTCTCACCCCGTGAGTCCCCTACTTCCCTTCGTTCTGGCTGACCGGCTCCAATGTATGATGTTGTTTGTATTGTGAGATGCATCAGCACCTTTTCTAGTTCTAATTCGTTCTAAAACATGGAGTAGTATGGATCCTTGCAGTCACAGATATTTTGTAGGCTGTATCTGCTTGACATAGCAGGGCGTTTAGTATTGGTTAATATCTTTTTTCTTCCCAGCTTACTGTCTGTTTTCCCTACTGATTCATGGTTTTTCTTCATACGAAGGTTCTTGCATGAAATGGACATGGCATATGCGGCTACTGATGTTGTAGTTTCTCGAGCTGGTTCTGTGGCTTGCACTGAGATATTGGTCACTGGGAAACCGACGATTCTGGTATCATAAATCGCATCAAGTTACTTATTATGTAATTCCATTTGTTTTTATACTTTAGTTTTCTACCATTGAACAACTGAAAGAAAGCTCATGGACTTTGTCGTGCCAAACTACAAGTTCGCTGTTTGATAACTGGGGTGTTAAATCTAAGAATTCCTCCCTTTTGTGTCAAAAAAAACACTTAGATGCTCCATAATGAACTTGACCTTGTGAGTTGTGTCAAAGCCTGATGCCTGGGAGAAATCCATGCCCGATTCTGTAGGTGCCAGCAGCTGCGGCGCTCTCGGGCGCCGCTACCCTCCTTGGAGGTGCTGTAGTGGACCAAGATCCCTCCCTCGCCGATTCCGAGTGAAAAATCATGGTCCAGACGCCGAGCAGCGGTGCTGCTTGTGTCTCCTTGGAGGACCATCTCACTAGCCTTGGGTCATGTCGGCTGGCCAGGGCATGTTTGGATGGTGGATGTGGCGGTGTTCCTCAGGGTGTGGTTTGCGCTTTGCTTTGATGGTCGTGCTTGATATTTCGTCCAGTGTTGTTTGTGCCTTCATCTTCCCAGCTGGGCTCTAGGGCGAGCTTCAATGTTTGCTGACAGTACGGTGTCCTTCGAGGTTCGAGCCAAGGCGAGGGGGACTGACGGCTCTCTTTGGTGATGGAGATGGATGGGACAATGTTGACATCATGCCTGCTTTGAAGAAGACGAGAGTTTAATCTCCCTGCAGTGGCGCTTTTCTCACATCAACATTCTGCATTTGTCTCTACTTCGGTCTACAGTTGTTTCAGCGGTGGAGCGCTTTGTCGATTCTAATCTGCTCGTTTAGTTTCAGCTTTTTTTTCATGTTTGCTTGTTCTTGTTCAATGGCACGTTTCCCTTCAGCACTTTGTACTTGTTATGGCTGTTTGGGGCTTTATTAAATCAAAGTCGGGCTTTACCCCTTGAATTTTGAAAAAAAAAGTGTGTCAAAGCTATCCTTTTCTCAAAATTTGTTCATGCAAATTATTGATCATGTGTGCCTCTTTCTTTCAGATACCTTTACCAACAATTGTGGATGACCATCAGACGAAAAATGCATATATCATGGCTGATGTCATGGGAGCAAAGGTCATAACGGAAGATGAACTTGATTCAAGTAGTCTAACATACATAATTGATGAAGTTTTTGGTATGTGACATCAACTCACTTTCACGAGTTATACATGATAATATCAAACACGAAATATGCAGAATTTACATGGTTTATTGGAATTTACACTTAATTGTTTTTTGACTTATCATGCTTGGCAAGGTCATAATTGATTATACTAGATGGAAACCGAGATTTGCGCATGTATTGAATTGTTCCCTAGTAGTTTATAGTACTTTCAACCAGGGCACTTACTCAAGGAAAAATCAGGACATTTTTACTGGTAATAATCTCGATGTCTGCTAGCCAATGTTGCGCATTATGTGTAGTATGTATGTAACACTGTTGCTCAGTGTATCAGTAACTATCTATGTAGGTTGTTAGTTTCCCACTCTTAGACCAATAGTAAGTATGTTCTTTTGACTGCATTGTCAACCATCTGGTCAGAAGACAGCTGGCCTTACAGACTACATGAGCATGTAGCAAATAGTTCAAATTATACTGGACTGTCATTATTTAGCCTTGCATAATTGTCTGATCAGACTAGATGTTTGTATATATTTCTGTGCTTTCTACTACTTGGGTGGAAAAACTGATATTCGTGATTGTTTGTGCATATAAGACGTTTTTTAGTCCCAATTTTCATTTTCCTTCCTTCAAACTGATGTTTCCTTAACTATTCTCATTATACAGGTGATAAGAAATTGATGGCAGAGATGTCTCAGAAGGCACTAAGTGCAGCTCGACCAAATTCTTCGGCTGATATTATTCGTCACATCTGTTCGTTGATTGGTCCAACCAAACCGACATAAATCTTTTTTTTTCACATTACACGAACTCTTCATAGCAGTCATCCATGTACTACTAGTGCTACTCGTGGAGCTGCTGTGCAGCAAAATGGCAAGTCATTCTTGAAATCGAGATTGAAGATCTAATTAGTATCTTCCGATTCACTTGAACAGTTGAACGATAAAGCAATGAGGGCTAAAAACGATCGGAGTTGGTGCCCTTCAGGTATTGCTCACTTGGGCTGTCACCTTCGGTAATAACTAACACGCTACTCTGTGAGTGAAGATATTCTGTTTCTAACTGTTTAGGAATTATTGAATTAATGCATTAGCCATCTGAACCAAAAATCCGAACTAATGGAAAGAGACATGTATTATATTTTTAACACTCCCCTCACGTTTAGGCTATTTTAGTTCTTAGCGTGGATTCGGTACAGGACGTAGAATATTTTTTTATAAACTGCGTGAGCAGGGTCTTGAACTTGAGACCTCTTAGCTTTGATACCATATTGAATTGATGCACTAGCCATCTGAACCAAAAGTCTAAACTAATAGAAAGGGATTTGTATTATATTGTTAACAAGAATTACTGTCTCCGTTCCTAGGAACAGAGGTAACACCTCATAACTGAGACCTGAGAAACTGTAGTCAATTTATTGTACTGTGGCACCATTGCTGAATGTAAAACTAACTTAAGGCTTTCAAATCGTTGTGCTTTGCATTTTCCTTATTACAAAACATTGAACCTTCTTTCTCCAAGTAAGTTAGTAGTAGTAGCTAAACATATGAACTATTGTTGTTTATGAAGCTACTCCGTTTTAAAATATAAGATGTTTTAGGTTTGTGAAGAAAATGAATCTAGACTTGTTTTAGTATGTAGGTTCACTCAACTTTGGGATGAATCTAACATTAAAAGAAGTCTAGGTTCATTTTTTTCACAAACCTAAAACATCTTATATTTTGAAACGGTGGGAGTACAATGTGGAGAGATATTCGTGCAAGAACAAGTGGTCACATTTCTATTACAAACAGTGTGTTGACTTGTCACCAGATATTTGCAATATGGTCCGTGCCCAGAAGAAAATTTGGTTGAGAACAGTTTTGTAAAGTAAGTTGGATATCTGCTTTAAGAATTCAAAAGAATTTGAGAAACTTTAGTGTGCTGAGGTAGAGAAACAGCGCAGCGCCATGGGATTTGCAGTACTGTTGAGAACACGAGCATAGTATTTTCTACCTGACTGGTTGACATCCGGCTATTTAGGGATATCATCTTTATCGTGTCACTAGGCGCACCTAAAGTAGAGGTAAGTTCATAGAAAACTCTTTTGTACTCCCTTTAATCCTAAATGCATGATATTTTTGCTGCACTTTAATCAAGGTGCATGTAGAAAATATTGCATTACCCCTCTTACATAGCATGTGTTACTCTCGTGTTACTAATACATGACATTTAATTGAAAAAATGGAGGTGTATATAAATTTAAAAATGTACCTGGTATAAAAAAATGTTCCAATTAATCTCGAAATGGTAGCGTGGCATGTATTTAGGAAACAAAGTGATGCAAATAGAGGAAGTAAGTTGCAATGCAATAGGTTGCAAGGTCAGGAAAGTTTGTTTGTTGGTCATCACGTCGACAACTATTCTCTTCGAAACCGACATTCCTTCAACAAACAACAGCCCGACCAGGCCCCAAAAATGTACTCCCTCAGTTTCAAGATATAAGATGTTAAGATGTTTTAGCTTTGTGAAAAAATGTATCTGGATTTATTTTAATGTGTAGGTTCGAAGTAAATCTTTATGAACCTACACACTAAAAGTAGTCTAATACATCTTTTTCATAAAGCTAAAACATCTCATATTTTTTAACACAACTAAAACATTTTATATTATGAAACAGAGGGAGTAGCATTCTCACATTTTTAACACGAAAATTACTTTTGATGACTCAAACTTGTAATAGTTACCGATTTATGAGTTATCATGGAATGAATAACACTGTTCATTATACTTTCCTTGTCAGGTAACCAATCTTCTGGTTGTTGGCACATCAGTCTCTAATCCATTTGAGTGTTCTTGCCTTACACATAAGTATATGATGGCCCAGACACATTTGCTTGCATTTGATTATGCAGCCAGGGTTCAGACAACCATGTGGCACCCTGGATTTACGGTCCGAGAATGCCTGTTATGCCTGCAATTCACGTTCCCATGATCAGTGAGTCGTGAGCATAACCGACCAGTATCATTATAACATCAATAATGAACGAATACAAGTACTTACATTAATGCCATTATGACGATACAACATCAATAACAGAAGTCTTCAAGCGCAGAGCCCATGTCATGCCTTAACCTACAGGCGACTGACTGGAAAGACGGCCTAGCTCGCACAGACGTCAGCACCTTCGTCACTTCTTAACATCTGCAATCTGGCCAAGTAAATAGCTAGGAACAAAGCCGTGAGTACTTTTGAATGTACTCGCAAGACCACGGAGATAAGGTAACCAAGGATAATGCATAGTTGGCCGTGGCGAGGTAGCTCTACACTACAGTTGTTTTTTTGAAGAGCCTAAAATGGCATCTCTACATCTTTGTTGAAAAAGAGTTTGAAAACATGCCCCCTTTTAGAAAATCAGGATATCCCATATCCTTGATAAAAAAACCTTTTCGAAAACAGTTTTAGAGTAAAACCCCCTTTTCAAAACATCTTTAACCATATCTGGTCAAAACAAAGCTCTTTCTCATACTTCCCCGTGACCAAGTCACATCCTTTTTATTCATCTCAAACATATCCTAAGGGTACTCTTAGCAATCACCTTTCCAACTGTCCTTGACCGTGGACACGGCTATTCGAATAGATTAGACTCTGCAGAGTTTGTGCACTTTACCCACAAGAATCAATACATCCACCAGGATACAACCACGACCCGCTACACACAATAGACGGGGGTTCGGATAATCAAATCTACCCTTTCATTTGTCATCCCTAGCAACGGCAGATTTTCCTTTTGGGTTTGTTCTCCCCGACAACGAGTATGTGGCCCTCCGCCATAGTTCTCCCTTCTGCACTTCCGTATACCCAAACCCGCAGCTTGGCAATATACAATAACCTCGGTGACTCCACTTCCTTCTCCACTCCTAAAGCATACCGTCCGCGGGAGACCAAATTGTTGCACCAGCACTCCTGCCTACCCGGGCTTCCAGGGATTTCTCCCCTTAAGCAAGTACAAGCAGCCTCGGCTATGGACAACAAACTACGAGCTAAGCCCCAGCGACTGGGGTAGTGTGGTTGCACGGATAAATTGTTCCGGTAAAGGCGTAGAACATCCCTTCTCTTTCTCTTGCTCAACTTTCTCTTTATCCTCCTCATATCTTCTTTAGTAAAACCTCCACTTGGAAACGATGCTTCTTTCCAAGGGTTTTATTTTGAAAACTTTGTAGTAGGATAAAACCCAAAAATAGTTTTATCATTAAAAACCCGTAGCTTCCAAGAGGGAAGATGCTAAGCATCTTAGCCTCGATCTAAAGGGGTAAAGATGGGTGTCAATAGTGTAGGTGTCCTAATGAACACTCATCCATAACTTGGAGGAGCCAAGTTACTCATGCCTTTTATTTGAAACAAACAATGCATTTAATCATGAAGTTCATAAACGAGATATGAAACAATTGATAAAAAGGAGTAGGTCAATATAGGAGTTCAGGAATGGTGGCTCGCCTGTGATCAGCGAGATGTTCCTTGATGGCGTTAGAAAGCCAGAATACCGAGTATAATAATAATAAGAGAACCCCGATGCTTCCTTCTTTCTGGCGTCACACGATCGCAACTATCGCCATTATCGAACATACATGCAACCAAACAATACACCAATCAATTCAAATCATACAAGCGTCAATAAATACAGAAATAAACATATAATTACAATGTATAAGACAATAGGATGCTGGATGATTGGTTTGATAAGATTAGTAAAAGATTTGGAGGCTTTGGGAGATGATCCGGTTGGATTTATAATCTAGGGACTATCTACGAGAGGGTTTTTTGACCAAAGGCTTTCTCTTGTATGATACCACTGTATAAAAATGATACCATCATATAGGTATTGATAAAATGAATCCACAAAAAGTGTTTTCACTATTTTATCAATTTTCATTGATTTATAAAGATTTTTACAGTGGGTAAAACCATAGTTTTAGGAAATAATTCACCAGACAAATTCTAGAGCTCCAAAAATTATTTCCTTGGGTGATTAGGTAGTATTTGGTGGAATTACTCACGAGGAGTTGGAATCAACTTAAAATAATTACCATAATACCCTCAAGAAATTCCCAAAGGAAGTTCTAGATGAGATTTGTCTTTTTCATCATATTTAATTTACATAAGCTTTTGATGTGATTCAAAAGAAAAATGTTAGGTATTTAGAGTACCTTTCTGTAGAAATTGTAATCAACCTTTTTGGATTAGCATACGTACTGTAGTAATTTTATTAGTGAATAAATTATGCACATAATAGTTTAATTCATCGAAATTCAGTAGATGATTAATAAATTTTGGGCTCTTGGGGGTTTGATACATATGGGTATGTAGATGTACAGAGAGTTAGAATTAGGTCAAAACCATTGTTGGTTTTGCCTAGGGAATTTTCTAAAGGCAGTGATGTGTTGTTTTGGGTATTTTTATCAGGATGAAACTAGGAAGCAAAACAGGGTTTGGTCAAAGCATCATGAAAGGTATAAGAGTTACCTTGCAGTACCAAAAGGTTTAATCCATATTGGAGTTGTGTAACTCCCTGGGGAATTTTATTAGTGAAAAGGATACATTTTAGTAGTGGATTTATTATATATAATTTAGAAATCCATTGGGCCCAAAGCTACTGCATGTTGAAGGAGATACTCAGGAACCTTAGGAATTTTAGCTCTAGTTATTTGGATTTATTTTCCATTTTCAAAAGTATTTAAACCAAAAGATTAAACTGCAGATCCGGTGAATATATAAAGGAAAAGAAGAGGTAAAGGGGCAGGCCCAAACTAATAGAGGTGGGCATACAGGATCGGCCCGGCCAAGTAGAGTGCCTCATGGGAAGCGGTTTTGAAGCCAGTCATGAGGGACCGCCTGGCAGGGACGTCGGGGCGCCGAAGTGGTATGGGACACCCCTGGCCGTCCGATTAGAGGTTGATCAACTACCAGGGGGTCGTCTCCTACCTCGCTGAGGGCTCGCGAGGCGGAAACCCTAGGCGGAGCAGCGGGAGCTCGGGAGGTCACCGTGGGGGCACGCCGGAGCCGGAGATGCGACAGAGATGAAGCGATGCTCCGCGGGGCCCCCAGAGATGTGCGGAAGAAGGGGATTCCGCTGTGGGAGAGGGCTCGCGCGACAGCGCCCGCCGAGGTAGCCTTGGAGCTCGCTAGCGTTGTCCATCTAGGTGCCTCCATGCCGAAGAAAAGGATGGGATTAGATGGTTCTTGAGGAGAGGTTCACCCTAGAGTTAAGAAGGAGGGGAAAAGAGACATGGAGCAAGCCATGCATGCCCATCCATGAGCATGTCCGAAGCACTTTCCAGGAGTCTCCTGGATAGCATCTTGAGAGGGAGGATCTGGGTGGCTAGGAGAGGGGTGTGGCGAGGGAGAGGAGTGGAAATGAGGCAGAGAGGAGGACAGTCCGGCCTCTGGCCTTTTTAAATCGAGGTGGTGTTGGTCTATGGTGGGTTTAGTCCAAGGATAGGATAGGGAGGGAGCTGGCCGTGTATTGGGAAAGCTGGGCGGTGTTGGGAGGTGTGGGGCCATCAGCTCGACCAGAGAGGGAGAGGGGAGTGGATGCTGCTCAACTTTTAGTCTAGGGAGTGGTATACACATTGAAAGCATTGTCTTTCCCTTCTTCCAAAATATAAAGGATATGGGGAAGGTGGTGGGTACTGTACTGCTACAGTGCACACGACTAGGAGGGGGTTCTGGTGAGATGGAGAGGTGCTTGGCAAGTTTTGAAGAGGGGTGGAGGGGGTTTGGTTCAAGTTTTAATTGTTTTGCACCATTTGATCACATGAGTGCTTGTGAAGGATTTTGGATAAATTGCTTTGGACAATATGGGGAAGTGGTACTGGTGTGTATATAGGGTCAAGGTACTTCCATAGGATTTATTTGGGATTTTTCTAATGATTTTTGGTGCACTTAAATTCATTTATTCAAAAAGAGGAGAAGTAGTTTCTAGAACCTCCTTTGATATTTTTACATTGTACAAGATGGGTTTTTGATGTGATATGGTCCTAAATATCATACTACACATTGGAGAATTTTATTGGGATTTAATGAGAAGGGAAAACATTTTTAAGGCATTATTTCTTGTTTCTGCCATTTAAGAAAAAAGGCAAAAAAATTATAAAGAATCTCAAAAATAATTATTTTTTAGATGGGAAGGTGGGGTATGATGTATAGAACTCAAATGTGCATTTATTTGGCAAGTTGATTTGGAGAAAAACAAACTTGACTTTATAGACAAATATTTTGAGAATTTTGCGAGACAATGAATTTAAATAGTTTGAAGATCCAAATAATTATGGGAATTATTTGGGGATGGTTATATTCAAGGTAGATGTTGTAGAATTTATTTATACCTCAATTAAATCTTGGTTTTTGAAGAATTGTGGTGAAAAAGTATGGAAACTAGATTTGGAAGAATCTAGGGTTTTGATAATTTTATGCCACCTAAACATGCTGGGATTAGTGAGCTCAGAGCTCACCTGCAATGGATATATGGGTAGTTATAACAAGTTACATAGATGATCATGGAATCAATAGTTTGGCTTGGTTATATTTTAGGTGGTTTAGGAGTGATGGCAAACTTTGTTGAAAATAAGGCTGCCATAACAGAGTTGTCATGATGCCTCATAAACCATGGGGGCTTAGGAAGCACAAAGATCCAATGGAAACAATGAAGTATGGATTCATAAACCATGGTTAGTAGATCATAACCATTCAAAGATTTGGTCAAGGGGAGGTAGCATATAGATGTGATCTTCTGCCAAAGTAAGCAAGATGATAAGATTTGCAGAAACGATTATTATCTTGACTACAAAACCATCATGGATGAGTGGAAACCAAAATGGATTAGACAAGGGAAAGAGTGGGCTTTGGTAGTAATAATGATGTACTACAATATGGTTCAAGTACCTTCTCAAGAATTCACATAGGTTTAAAAAGGTAGAGCTTCAAAGATTGAATCTAGATAAGAATTCCAGACTTGGCCATTTTGGCAGATTTAGGGTTTTAGACTAGATTAGAAGAGGGAAACAAATTGAGAGAGTGGCCATGGTTTATCCTTCCCATCAAATGGTTGATGTTGAGGTATAGATTTAATATAGGGGATCCATGCTTGGATTGGATCTTCATTGAGTTGGAAAGTATCAAAAGAGGTTAACCCTGGATTGATCTGATAGGAGATGGGATGGTCACTGTAGTGGCTTGGGATAGATCCAGATTTGGATGCTTGGTTTGAGATTGATGATCACAAACATAGATTGGGTCCTAAGGGACGAGCTACTAGATTAGCTCACTCTAGTTCCTAAGCAAACAAGGCAATCGACAGATCAAGGCAATTCATCAGACAGCAGATCAAGGCAATTCATCTATTCAAACTTATCCAACTACTACTAGGGTTAATTATCAAGCCTAGCTTGAGGTAAGGATGGGTATTTTGAATTGGTTATGCTTTGAAGTAAGATGAGTACCTCTTGGTATTTCTACCAAGATTGGAGTGGAGAGGTTTTAGGAAAAGGTTTTGGAAAACCTAGAGATAAGAGTAAGTTGAATGTTCTGTCTTGAAAGCATAAGGAGATTGTATATAGGTCTCCATAGTTTTGTTAATATATCTAGCAAAATATTTTGTTGTGTCAGAGTCATCTTGGCTGAAGTTTTGAAATGCCTTAACATTTGAGAATATGGAAGATGAGCCAAGACATCTCCCTTTGTAAAAATAGTTTTTGTCAGCTAGGGCTAAGGTAAGGAGTATATCTTCTGATATACAAGCAGTTGCATAAGCACAAGCATCAAGCAACATACATTGTAACACTTAACAAGAAAAAGTTTTTGTTCCCCCTGATTTTTTTCCTTTTTGACAAAATATCAGGGTTGCTGAAATTGGGATGTTACAAACCCCTTATACATTTTTCATAAAATTGAGTAGGGTATTATAGTTCTTGTTTGAACTAAAAAATGTGATCCAGAGCTCTTAATCCCAGTGGTAAAAAAGGAGGGACAAACAATGATATCGTGAAAACCTCGCGGCCTTGTTTGACACAGGTGGTTTGGCAGTTTTTTTTGAGTATTTTTCCTGGAGGATTTGGTGAAAACACCCCTATCACCCAATCCCTTCAAATTCTCTTCCATCCTAATCCCTTACAACCTCTCTCTTCAAACGTGTTGCTTGCTAAACAGGGATTGCTACATCTAAATAATTATAGTCATAGTGGACTCATCACCACCCACCATCACCTTTTTTATCTCGATGACAATAGTTCTCCTAAATCAAGTTTAGTTGAGACACAACAAGTGATGAAGGAAATGAAGGCATAAGAGATCAGCTACCCAATACGAGAATCAAGACGGGGATACTACACTAACATGATCATCTACCATACCTAGGGTGACAAGGTACATGGTAAACGACTTAATCAAGACATGCACGATAGCATCATGATAAAGCATAAGAGGTTAGATACACAATATGCGAATTTCATAAAAAGTAGCATACATGTTTGAAGCATAGGGACAAATGAACTATGTCAGATCAGGAATGCTCAAAGTATTCACTCTCCTTGCCCTTCACTTGGTGTTATGCAGAGTGTCGATCAATCCCTCTCCACCTGCACCTCCTTCCTCGTCTGGAACAACACACATAGGGAGGGGTGTAGAACAATCAACAATATCATACAAAATCAATAGCCGAAAACCAAAATAGAGGCTAGGGTTTGAAGAGAGGATCGTGTGAGTGCAAGAATCGTCCAAACAAATTTTGTTTGAACTTCGTATGAGGAATATATGGCTTCCACAAGTTTGGGGATTTGTTTGGAATTTCCTGTAGAAGAATAAAGCTATAGAAAAAATGATTAATTATGCATGCGATGGCGTCCGCGGGATTTTCTTCAGACATAAATAATAGTATATGGAAACAATCTAACATGTGGTGTTAAGATCGTCCTTGTATCTTGTACGGGTTCTATAACCATGTATGTACACATGTAACTTGTATCTGCCAATTATATAAATAGAGAAGAGGTGGAGGCATCAACCCTAGGAAACCCAAAACCAATATACTCAAACTTGGTATCAGAGCCAAATTTGTCGCCGCTCGCAACCCTAGAGCCACCGCGATGATCACCTCGACGGTTCAGATCTCCGAGGCTTCCAGATCTCGATCTCCTTGTCGGAAGCGTCCATCATTGTCGGGATCATGGTTGTGCCCTCCACCCCACAGAGGGATCGTCCTTTTAATCCTCACATAAAGTGGACTTATCCTCGTAGATGGGAGGGATACTCCTAGTTGCGGGAATCGACATGATCATCATCAACAACTCCAACGAGATCTCTTCCGTTGCATTCGTCGACGAGTTTATCTAGATCCATATCTAGATCTATTTAGTTAGATATAGATCCAATATTTACGAGGTTCTCCGTAGATCGATCCTTGGTGTGTTTCGTAGGTCGATTTTTTTTATTTTCCCTATGCGGAACACATCATTTACCACTTTGACTTCCTTGGTTGTGAGTTTTAATTTTTTTCCCATTAGTTTTTTCATAGTAATTTTAGGTGACTTTCTTTCTTTATTATTCTTGTTTTTGTTTACTTTTTTTCATTTATTTTTCTCATATATCAAAAATACCACAAAAGATATTATTATGACAAAGAGAGTTTATTAATAACTCTTTGTTACAGTATGTGAATGCTCTTAAAATAACTCATGCTAGTTCTAGTAATAAGGTACAACACTTAGAGGGGCTTCCTAGAACCTTTATGGCTGAAAGACCTAAGGTATAGATGAAATGTTTGAAGGAAGGATTGTATGGAATTGCACATAGACTTTGTGAGTTGTATGATGTAACTTATCGTGTAGAACAATCTTCAAAGCATCTAAATTTTTAGTGGAAATTTGATAGAAAACCTATAATTGCATCGTACCATAATAATGAATTTATACACATTGACATGAAGTTGGTTGGTAGAGCAATTCAATGCTTCAACGGGAGCCTATGAGATAAGTTTAATGGCCTCCACCTTCTGAGCTTAACTTTCTTCTTCAGCTTCTTTCTTCTTTGCTTGTCCTTCACTTCCACTTCATCTCCTTAATCTGTCTCTAGAATGTCTGAGTCTTCAAGCTCCTCCAAATCTGCATCTGTGTCATAATCACTGTTTTCATGAAATTTTCTTCTATTATTCTTGTCATCATATGTTTCATCCACCCATTCATCAAACAGATTGTCATCATCTGCCTCTAGCTCATTTTCAGAGTTCACCCAATCATAATCAACATCACTGTCTTCACTGCAATGTGCTTCCTCTTCTACATACAACTTCCTCCTGCTTCTTCTGGTCTCACGGCCATCATGTTGTTGTTGCTTTGATGCATTGCTAGTACCTGCATTGTTACTACCTGTTGCTGCTTTATCCATATTTTTCAGAGTTGGACTCAAGACTGAAGGCAATTCCGGAGATCCACATATTATAACATCATCAATAGTTTCAGCTGTGCCAGTATTCAGATTCTTGTGATCCACAAACAACTGAAAATACTTAAATTTTGACACTACTGCAATCATATGCAGTGTATCTGCATCATTGTCCATTATGCGCAGTCCTGATCCTAGATCTTTACTAGGGAGCAACCAATACAAACCATATTGAGATGGATTTTTATACCCTAGTTGCTCCATAAAATCAGCTAGCCACAAAGGCGACCATGTCTCTGCCTCGCATCCGTCAAACTAAGCTATTGTACCATCTACATAGCTCTTAGCTGCCCCACATCCGCAAAATACCGTGATTGATTTCTACCATAAACTCGTCATCATATACCCCTACGAACCAGAAAAACCATCAATTTTTGTGGCTAGAATACCAACTAGCAGCTGCTCGCATTGGGGATTTAGTGTTCAGAGAACTAACCGTATCGCGGCGGAGCATTGCCAGGCCGCCGCAGCTTCGGGCCCTTGCTAGCGGGCGCCATCATCAACTCCTCCTTCCCTGGCGGGGGCGAGATCGCTGTCGGTGTTGTCAACTTCCCAGCACCATCGCCTCCAAATCGCCGCCTCCTCTGTCGCGGAAACTCCGAGGAGAAGTGGAAACGATCGAGGGTGCAGGTTATGACGAGAAATGAAAGACACGGGCTTTTTGCAAAAATGTAGCACCATAGTTGCTGCTGCTGGCCCTGCATCCTATATGGCAGCAGCTAACGATGGTGAAACCAAATTAGGACCTCCCGTGACTCATTTAGAAAACATTTAGAACTTGTATGTGCAGTTTAATAGAATTAGGACTAAACTGACGCGTAAACGAAACAATAACGACCGCGAGTAAGTTTTTCTAAAAAAAACATGGATCGAAAGTGTAGTGAATAGTTATCTATTCAGATAGCCAACATGTTTGCACCAAAATTTGTTTCACCCATGATTTTTTATTCGAAAAGTATTGCAACTTCGTACAAAAGGAGTAAACAAAATTAAAGAATACGAAATGCCAAATTGCCAATCAATCCAGGTTGGGTTTAGACTTTTTTGTCCTTTGCTTCATCAGTTGACAAGCGTGAGTGATCCCTAGCTTTGTTCTTCTCCCTTCTCCAATGGCTACCACATCCAACTACCCCGAGCACTACGACAACGAGGAGGAGGACGACGACGAAGAATTCGACGGCGATGGCGATGAAGACGACGATGAGTCCTCCCCGCCACTGTCCGATGGCAGCGAGGAGGATCGCCTCGAGGCCGTTCTTCGCCGGCTCACGGCGGACGAGGTCCGGATCCGGGTGCACGACGTCGCGATCCGGGGCTGCGCCCGCACGCGCCGCGCCGCGGCGGAGGCGGCGGTGGGGTCAGAGCTAGCGCGCGCCGCCACCGTGCCGGAGCTCCTGCGTGCCGCCGCAGCGGCCGGCGAGAGACTCCGTCGCCTCGGCGCCTTCGAATCCGTCTCCATCACCCTCGATGCCGCGCCACCGGGGGTCCCTGCGGACGGGAGAGGCGGCGTTGTCGTCGTCCTTGTCGATGTTACCGAGGCTCGGGGCGGCGCTGCCGGCGGACTCGGTGTCTTCGCCAACACGCAGGTCCACACCGATTTCAACCAAAACTGTTTTCCTTTTTGTAGAACTGAGCTCGCTTGTGCGATCCGTGTTGCCATTGCTTGACTTGTTAAGATTAGACCACACATTTTTTGCTTCAGTTTAGGGCCGATAATCTAATAGAGCCAATTCAGGCATTCGGCTAAAGCATTAGAGAATGGAGTATTGCTTCGTACTTTAAACTGTTTTTCATTTGACCCTTATTCTTTTATGATTAGAATGCTTTGCCTTCGTATGTATCCTTTCTCCAGAATGTATATGCAATGTCTTGGATGATGGATGTGAGTGAGGCAAATTTAGGTGTATGTGTAATATGGTTTGTCTGAAAAGAATAGAGCATGCAGTTATTACATTTACTTAAAAAAAAACAAGACAATTCTCTTATTTAGCACTGAGGAATGAAATAGTATGATTGTTTTTGCATCAACCTGTTACATGCATTTTGCGGTTTAGTTTTGGTAACATTTCATAGTTTCGTACTGTATCCATTTTCTTGAGGTTTTGTTCAACCAAATTATAGGTTCTCTTTTGTTGTTTCCTGTTGTAGCGCGTTCTGTGGAAGTCATGTTTACATTAGTAGTCTGGTGTGTGTCTGTGGGCGCGCGCAGTGTTTGTATGCAGGCATGGCTTTTAGTTCTTGTATGCGTTTGGGTGGACTGAAGCTCTCTGGTAAAGAATTCCATGGTGGTTATTATCAGCTGTAATATTCCAATAAATTCTCAACATCACTCATGCCATCCATTTTTTTTCTTTAAATCTCTTGCAGACTAGATCATGCTCTGTTGAAGGTTCACTGAGGTTCAAGAATCTATTTGGATACTGTGAGACCTGGGATGCATCTGGTACTCTTGGTCTAGATCATACAATGGAGCTCAGTGCCAGAGCAGCAATACCAAGAATTGGAGCAATACCAACTCCATTGATGGCTCGAGTGTCATTTCTTTCTGAGGACTGGTTAAAGTCCTCAATCAAAGAACACCTGATGGGTGTTTCTGTTGGCTTGCTATCCACAATGAACCATAACCTTGCTTACAATCTCTCATGGAGAACTATAACTGACCCAGCACGGATGTCATCCAGTTCCATAAGGGAGCAGCTACAGCATAGTCTTCTATCGTCTATGAAATATACATACAAAATTGACCAGAGAGATTCAAGCATTAGACCGACACGTGGATATGCTTTTCTTTCATCTTCTCAAGTTGGAGGTCTTGCCCCAGACAGCAAGAGCACACGTTTTGTTAGACAGGTGTGTTGATAATTTTTATGTCCACTGTCGTGCTTTGTATTCCATTTCAGGATGCAGATTCTTATCCTTTCTTTTTAATCTCTGTTCCTATTTGACAAATCAGGAACTTTGACTTTGAATGAAATAGTCTCCATCTTTACTTTCTAGAATATAATGTGAGGTGAATCTGTGAAAACTAATAAATTTAACATCTGAACCTATTCAAACGTAAACACCTAGAAGTAGCAGAAAAAATACATATTCATATCTTGTTAGCATAACTCATTTTTATCCATCGTGTATCAGGAAATTGATCTTCGGGTAGCTATGCCGCTGGGTGTTTGGAATGGTGCTCTGAATGCCGGAGTGGCTGCAGGGATCATCCATCCATTAGCAAGAGGATCAACGGGCTCTATCTCACCACTTCGAGAACGCTTTTACTTGGGCGGCAATAGGTCTCTTGTTTGCCGCTTGGGCGGACCATCATCTCTATTGGGCTTCAAGTCAAGAGGGCTGGGACCGACAGACTCGCAAACTTGTGCCTCCAAGAATTCTGAAAATGGTGCTTCTGTTTCTCCTGAGCTAGATGCACTGGGAGGTGACATAGCATTCACAGCCTTTGCTGATCTGTCATTTGATCTACCTCTGAAGCCACTCAGGGATCTTGGGATTCATGGCCATGCATTTGTCTCCGCTGGGAATCATGTTAATTTCACAGAACATGATATCAGAAGATTTCCCCTTACCGAGTTCCTAAAAACGTTCAGGAGTTCTGCGGGATTTGGTATAGTTGTGCCGACCAGATTGTTTCGCATAGAGGTTTGCCCTTTGCATCCCTCATCTGCATCACTGAAGTAACTGCTGAAATTGCATTACTTTGTTAATGATATACAATATGAAAAGTATTTGTTGTTTTACTGATTGAGTGTTTTCCCTGTTTTCCAGATGAATTACTGCCACATCCTAAAACAGTTTGACCATGACAGGGCGAAGACAGGCATACAGTTTAACTTCTCTTCGCCCTAATTTCTTTTGCGACACCTTCTTATTAAGATGAATATTTGTAATATTTTTCTTATTGTGACCCCACTTGTCATTTTTTTCTTCAAGAAGTTGGGCACCTTTCATAGAAACTTCAAAAACTGTAGATGATGATGATTACTGTCCTGGCTTGTCGATTAATTGCTATGGCATGTAAAGTCTCGAATTTGAATGAAAATAAGAGACAGCTTAAGTTTTCAATGCTGACCAGCATGCTTCTGAAAGTGAGAGAAATAGCGATGTATACAAAGAAAGATTATACAGTGCACTGTGTAAATATTTTCGTGGAATTATGTTTTGAAAATTCTTAGGAATTGGCTCTTGGCTATCTTACCATTGTGATTGCATAGGCAGAAATTGACACCTATAAGGGCAACTAGGATCTTGCCATCTAAGTCATGAGACGAAAATCTTTTGTTTAGAGTACTCTACTCAGACTGAATAACATTTACATACACATCCAGACGGAAAAGCAGATTCAGATTTCTAAGAGGATGGTGACGTCTCTCATCCAGGTGCCATGTACATCTTACATTTTTTCTGCAGTTGCAGGTAAGGCAGCAGCCACTCTGTTTGACATAATATGCCACGGGTGGGTGAACCTAAAAATTGTTGAATATGTTTGGCTTACTATTGAGATCATTCTCTCTCTCTCTCTTTTTTTCCACAGTCAGTACCTGTGCTCTAACTGATTTCTTATTGCTGTCATATATGGGCTTTAGATTCTCTTACAGCTTCTGTTTCAGTCCTAGCTTCCAGTTTCTTTGCATGATCAACCTGCACCAATGAAAAAGATATATTATGATTCTGTTTGATGATCTATCTAATCGGAAAGTAGATTGGACAAATTAAGTACATAGACTATTATTGCAGCTAGGATGATGAGCTGTCCAGGTTAGTTAGTCTTTTGAAAAAGGGGATAATGAAGAAAAAAGAGGATTCTTTAATGTAGATCGAAAAAGGCTAGCTCTGATTTGCTTTGAAACGAATTTAACATGGAATGGCATTGTAGATGCTAGTGTCAATGATGACAATAATGCAAAGGGGAAAATTGGACATCCATTGGTATGTTTGTTCATATAAAGCTATATCCAATAATTCTGGGAAAAAACCATAGTAGGTCTATATTCTATAAGCATGCATGTTTGCTGAGATTTTCCTTTTCTGATGCTGGCCAATAAGTTCCTTTTGCTAAGAGATTAAAATGCATGGAATTTAGGAGAAAAATGTTAAAGGGTTTAATCAAGGAGGATAATGACATTTTATTGGACAACCAGTACTACTTGCACTACCAAATATAGTATACCTGCCGGAGATGTCACTTTCTTATTTTCTTGTTGGGGAAGAAGGAAAAAAGAAAGTCAAAAAGAAGAATTTAATTGTGTACAACAAGTACCCAAAAGTTAAAGTGCTATCAAAAGTCTGATGGAAGTGTCTAATGTATGTCATGGTTACTACTATTTGTACAAAATGATTGTCCTATATAATTATGTCCAATACACCTGTACTTGCAGAGATTGGTACTCTTGTACACTAGTGGCAAACACACTAATTTGCTCAAAGCACGGTAGTTTATCAGAATTTATCGTCCAACCTTTGTGTGAATAAAATAAAAGATAGTGATGTTGACATGTATGGCATCGCCTCTACCTTTCTGGATTAGTCAAATCAGAGAACCAAATCATACACATCCCACCTTTCTGGCTTCTACAGAGCTCATTGCACTACAGGAATGGAAAGCTACGTCGACAAATTTGCGCTACGTCGTCAAGTAGCCATCGTCGCGCTTTCGCCAAACAGCCGTCGGCGTAGAATTGCCCTCGGCATATCCTATGCTACGTCGACGGCTGCCCTCGGCGTAGCTATTTTTTATTTTATCTCATTAAACTTTGAAAAATCATAACTAAATCATTCTAATTTAAAAAAATACAAATAATATATCAAAATTTGCAGAAAAATAAGACCTATCTATCTATACTCAAATATTACACATTTGTAAATAAAAATTAAGTAAAACATAAAACATTATATATAGTTTAAAACGGGCATAAAAAATTAAAAAACGATTGAAACAATGTGAAACCTTCGTGTGGTGTTATATTATGTGACATAGTTAGAAGAAAAAATATCAAACTTGGTATATTGATTATGTCTCAAAGAAACCTTCATAAAATGACCTATATCATTCGGGGTTTCTTGGCTTTCGGGTCAAATGACCAATGTTATGGCTAGAATCAAGACATAATTTGTGATAATGTGCCCATATTGTGCATACATGTGCATCATAGGATGGCAAACAATATTGCAGGAGGAAGCTTTCCTTTTTGTCGCACCAAAAAGCCATTTTCTATTTTCCGAGCATAAAAAACGTACGGTTTTGTGAAGCAACCACCAAATGGATAATTCAAAATACTACCACCATATTTTACAAAAATACTAGACCAACTTATATGGACAATGTCCCAACAGGGGGATCGGAAACCTTTCCGTCCACCTCTGGTGAAAAAGACAAATTTCTGCCGAATCGGCAGGAAGTGGGTCAGATATGAACTACAGGTACATGATCCGATGCTCATGTTTTTTTAAAAAAATCATTTTTAGGTTCACAATATGCTATTTTATCAAAGATCCAATGCAAGTTTAGCGAGACTCGGTCCCGGGCTAAGAACCTTCATGCCCGTCGTTCGACAAAGTTTGACGATAGTTTAAAACGGGCATAAAAAATTCAAAAACGATCGAAACAATGCGAAACCTTCGCGTGGTGTCATATTATGTGACATAGTTATAAGAAAAAATATCAAACTTGATATATTGATTATGTCTCAAAAAAACCTTCACAAAATGACCTATCTTATTCGAGGTTTCTTGGCTTTCGGGTCAAATGACCAATGTTATGGCTAGAATCAAGGCATAGTTTGTGATAATGTGTCCATATTGTGCATACACATGCATCATGGGATGACGAACAATGTTGCAGGAGGAAGTTTTCCTTTTCGTCGCACCAAAAAGCCATTTCTCATTTTTCGAGCACAAAAAATGGACGGTTTTGTGAAGCAACCACCAAATGGCTAATTCAAAATGCTACCACCATATTTTACAAAAATACTATACCACCTTATATGGACAATGTCCCAATAGGGAGATCCGAAACCTTTCCGTCCACCTCTGGTAAAAAGCCAAATTCCTGCCGAATCGCTAGAAAGTGGGTCAGATATGAACTACAGGTACATGGTCTAATTCTCATGTTTTTTCTTAAAAAATCATTTTAGGTTCACAATATGATATTTTATCAAAGATCCAATACAAGTTTTCCTTTTCATCGCACCAAAAAGCCATTTTTATTATCCGAGCGCAAAAAGGGGATTTTCTAAAGCAACCACCAAATAGCTAATTAAAAAACGGAGGGTTTGTGATTAATTGACATGGATATCATATTTGGATTCCTCTCATTTTTCTGATCAATTTAGACATATTATTTGTTGAATTCTGATTTATAGATTTAAAGATATTAATTATTCCATATTAAATAGAAAAATACAAAAAAGTAAAATTATTATATTTTTATTTGAATTTAATAATATTTTTACTTATTCATTAATGTTTACTTAAATAATTGTTTATAATTTCAAAAAATACAAACATGTGACATGATGATATAAGAGTTAATAGGATTGATATCGTAGTATTGACAACAATGTATGAATTACTTTGCAGAAACAGATTCTGAAGGAACGAGGAAGTTAAGCGTGCTGGAGCTGGAGTAGTATTAGGATAGGTGACCGGCCGGAAAGTTTGACTAAGACTGAAATTTAATCAAATATTAAGTGTAATTAGTGTTAAAAATGTTCAAAGTGGGAGACTAACGAGTCAAACAATTCAAAGAATAAAAAAATTAAGAAAATAAATAATTTTTTTTTTTTAAAAATGTTTTTGCAACCGGCCGACAGGCTAGCGTACGCTGACGGCATTTCGATACGCCGACGGCTTGAGTATGCTCATGAGGAGATCTTGCCGAGAGGCTACGTCGAGGCAGGCGTCGTACCATACCGAGGGTATTTTGGCCACGACTTTTCGACTTTTTGCCCTCGGCGTAGCACGCGCGTCCTATAGTGTTGTTCTGGTCCATTATTTATTGTTGCACAAGCATAGTAGTTAATCAGAGTATATATAGGATATATGCTTAAAAGTGCTTTAGCTACTTCCTACTAGTGTAGCTTACAAGTGACCAAACTCTTGCAGTACTACTGGTCCCGTATATGCAAGTCATGAATGATGAACTGGACGTACGTACCTACGCACACATCCATGAGCTAGGCGTTCAACCTAACCTGGAAGCATGTAGCTTTCGCTTTTGTTTGTTCAATAGTTCTCTTCTCTCCCAACTAGCTAGATGTACTGTCCCCCTGTTCTGAAATGTATGTCCCCATGGTATATGAGTGGTCAGGCTTTTGGAAGTTTGACCGCTAGGATCTGTTGGAAGTACATCAACTAATTCCTCTAAGAAAATAATGTCATTTTGCAAATTCTTTTTTGTGCTATTACTCTTTTTGTTATATTTCAAACTTACTACATCAGTCGGAAATTGTAGTCGAAAGTCTTGCATCATCGGAGAATATGAAAAGTCGAAGAAAAACATACATTTTCTAAGCACAAGGGAGCAAGACAGGCGGTTCATTATATTAGTTCGTTGCTGTTTCCCCAAACACGTAGTACCGCGGATACGATTTATGTACATACAGACAGAGGTTTGATAGATACACAATAATAGGCACCAAATGTGCATGGAAAACTCATGGGCATGCACACTGACTGGTGTTGGTGTACATATATCAGTGCATGCATGTGCAGTGACTTTGTTGGACATGTTAGAAGTTTGTTAGTCTCTGATGATCTGGATCTCTCGTTTTCACACCTACTGGCTAGCCGGAGACCGCAGAAAGCTACGGGCCAAAAACGCTAGTTAGGAACCAAAGACTTTGTAGGAGTACTTAACTTTATTTAAACACTGCTAGGCTTATTAGTTGTTGTGCCTCCTTTTTCTCGAGGAATAATTGTCCCTCTCCTTGGTTAGCTACACAGCTAGTGATCGGCCAGCGGCACGTACTGGTCAGTTTTCTTTTCGAAAGCAACCGGGGAGTACTAGCTAGCTAGTACTGTAAAGTTTTAGGGTTAATTGCATCCTTCACCTTCTCCGGAGAGAGATCCGATCCATCTGACTGTATATGCTTCCTTCCAAGACCGACCTGGCTAGCCGCCCACATAAATATGTGTGAGAGTGAGATCGTCATCACTTGCCATATCGTCTCGCACACGCCACTCCAGCTTGAATTCCCATATGCGTCTTGACAAACCCTTTATAGATAGATAGACAGATAGAATTGAGGGATGACCTCACCCTTTAATTTGGCATCTCTGTCTTTCTCCACACTATTCACTGAATCACTGAAGACATGATCAGCAAGGTCATCAGCTAGATAGATCATCCGAGGCACCGCCGGCCATCCTTTAGTCGATCTCCCATGGAAACAAGCAAGGGAAGCGACGGGAGCTCGGGCGCCTCGGCGAGCAATGATGATGGCACGGTGGAGGAGGAAGGAGTTGGGAATCAGCAGGAGGAGGACACCCTCAGGGGGAACTCTTCGTCGTCTTCGTCCGTGCGCCCCTACGTCCGCTCAAAGAACCCGCGCCTTCGCTGGACGCCCGAGCTTCACCACTGCTTCATCCGTGCCATTCACAGGCTCGGCGGCCAAGACCGTAAGACTTCATTATTAAGTTTCCCTCTATCCTGGCTAGCTAGCTAGCTACCTCGATCGAGATGTTTACTCCATGTTTTGTGTGCATATAGGTGCTACTCCTAAGCTCGTTCTTCAGTTGATGAACGTTAGAGGGCTTAGCATAGGCCATGTCAAGAGCCACCTCCAGGTTTATATTAACTTAAGCTTTTTTCTGATGATGATTTTTCCCTACCTCCTTCTTGGGTTATTAATTGATATATGTGCTTTTGCATGATGCTATAATTCAATCATCTTCAGATGTATAGGAGCAAGAAAATCGATGACTCAGGCCAGGGTAAGTAAGAGACTGACAATGGATGGATGATTTTCCTTTCAATGTTATTGGTACTGTTTATTTTGTCTCTGATATGGTATATTTGAGTTGTGCAGTCATAGGCCATGCCCCCTTGCCTCATGCCTTCCATCATCGCCAGATGGGTGCCGGCACCATATTGTCAAGGTAGTTGGATCATTAATCACATCTACACGTTCATTTGTTGCCTTGCTAGCGAATCACATTCAAGCAATCGGTCATAGCTTAGCTTGACCTGGCTGATCTCCTTGGTCATTATGAATTAGGTTCGGCACTACCGCATGGTCTCCATGGAGCAGCTGTCATGGACCATATTGGGTCCATGGTCGCCCCTTTCTTGGATCAAAACCCTACAACTCAACAGCAACCGAAGCAGCGGAGGCTTTCCTTCGGACCCGAGCTCAACATGTAGCTAGAGCTGCATCTACCACTGCGGAATCGGTGACCCATGGCTGCCCATCTCAAAATGATTATCCTACCATGAACCACCAACATAAACGAATGTTGGAAGCGACCGTGCGCACCAATGATGATGTCCATGTTCCTCTTGATCTCGACCTCTCCCTCGGAATCGCCGCGCCACGGAGTGAGATGAAGCGGAAGAGATCAGGCTGCAGCTGGATGATAGAGGATGATGGTCAGAAACAAATGGATGAGATCAGTATATCTCTGTCCTTGTTCACTCCTGGGGATGCTCCTCGGAAGACGAGTACTAGTAGCAGTACAGCAGTAGATGTCAGTGTGGGTATTAAGAGAGAGGAAGATGAGCATGCTACAAGGAGGGCAAGTACTCTTGGTCTCACCATATGATCAGTGTACACAATGTGGTGATATCTTGTGGTACTTATCCATCCAGCCATACATTATTTAGTACTATGTAGAGGAACATATATATACCTATGCTATACCATACATATTGTTTAATCTTCTGATTGAATTTAATTTATCCTTCTCTGTTGGTTTATATGTGCGTTTAAATTAACAAAAATATATGCCTTCTACTTAGGCTGTCTATGCCTTCTAATTGATCTCTTCGCTACTGCCATAAAGAAGAAAAAAGTGAAGGTCCAAGACCATAGATATTGATAGATAGAACTTCCATGCTAAATTTATGTGGCTTTTCAAAAGAGTTATTTCCCATTTTAGATCAAAGTTGCTTTGAAAGATTATTTCATACAGTAAACAAAATCCTACTGAAACTAGTAAATATTTCAAACAGGATCATGCCCTTGAATCTAAGCATTCATGTATTGTATCGAAAATGAGGCATGGCCTAGCAACCATTTTACTGAAATATTAGAAAACCAAAAAGGTGATAAAATGTTAATATAGTAGCCCTTCAAGTTGTTGACTTCATTTAGATGTTTGACCCATGTATCCACCTTATGAATAAAAAGGATATATGCATCAATTGATGTAGCGGCCGGGGACTCTTTTTTTTGGAAAAAGATGTGATAAAAGGGATAAACACTAATCTTATTGCTTAAAACCATTATCAAAGCCTGTTTGAACAAAACACATGGTACCATCTCCAGTGGTTACACTCATAGCTTAAAAGCTCCCGTGCTTCCGCATGCTGAAGTGAGGGGTTGTAGAGATAAACTGTGAAAAAGAAAGTTCAAGGCTCCGTTTGGACTCTCTATTTTTATAATACCAAAGTATTTCAGTGCTCGGCAATGTAATACTTCAATTTCTTCCCTTTCTTGGTTTTAGGAAAAAGAGTTCCTAACCTCTTTCTCAAATACTGCAAAAAAACACACTTTTGATCATACTATGGTTTATGAAACTGCAGTATTTGCTGCTGCCAAACACATTTTTTCGATAAAAAGTATATATTAATATCAAAATGATACCAATTACATCCGGTCTCTACAATAACGCATAGCCCTAGCGGCCTTACGGATGCATACAACCTAAAAGAAAACAAAAACTCTAAAAAATAAAAGTCCTGCTACAGTGATCTATTTCTTGTAACAACGAACCTAAAACCACCAAGATAGCACAAAATTCCAGCTTTTCCAGAAGCGACGCCTTTAAGAAGAAAACAATACACAAGTGCCGCCGTCGCCCTGATCATAGATCATGACTTTTCACCACATAGAAAGTACGCTCTCACAAAACAATACATATAACAAGATCCGGCAGACACAACCAATTAAGGCAAGACCTTGGGTTTTTATCCTACATGATTGAAGTCGGAGCTTCTCCTGTGCTTTCTCCCCCACTTTTTGATGCCACCGCTCCAAGTTATGGATCACCAAAGCCAAAACCTCATCACCTCCAGGAATCAGACCACCATTGCTAGTCTCCAGATCTTGGCTTTCATACCCTTCTCCAAAACTGACTTCACCATGGGACTAAAAGATAGGTCCCATGATGGTAACAGACAACATAGCCTCATATTGCTTCCTCTGAAACCAATCGGTCAGTAAAAAACATGGTTATGCGTGACCGAATCCTATCATCCGGCGAAATCTAGGCATGCCATCCATTGGAATTCGCCAGCGAAGCCTTCCGAAACACAGCACTCTGACCAGATTGACGAAGACATGCGACAGGTAGATCATCATCTTGGATAGAGAGGGATACTAGGACCGACCCCCCTTTATTCGAAGCCAGACCGGCAACCCCCACACTACCGGCCTTCACCGGCCACTAGACCAGCTGGACCAAGGCCGACAAATCGAGGGTGATCCCGGTCGCGACACTCGCGAGCACCACGAGGGGAAGCACTTTGGTGGAGAACATTGTAAGGATGGCTGCCGCAGCACTGCCACCATGCCCCGTCGCCCCACCTCCAGTCCATCTTGTTGTCGCACACTAACAAACGGTGTGCCGAGCCATGCGTGCCCCGCCTCACCTCCTCTCCGCGCGAAGCCATGGGAGAGAGGCGCGCCCACCTTGCCCTGCTGCCTTCGCAAGACGAGGCGCCGCCACCACGGTGGTGGCGACGACCAGCAGGGAAGCGAGGCTAGGTTTTTTTGGGGGGTGACTGGGGATCGCCCGCGCTAGCGACCCGAGGGCGTCGGTTCGGTCATGTCTACCCAGAATGATCCTTTTCAAATGGGAGAGAATTTCACTTCCTGGCCTCTGCACCAACCAGAGATGCACACAACCATTAAACATGAGTACTAAATTTTTAAAATTGGTTAAACACCAAGGCTGGTTCTCATGACAAATTGCACGAGTAACAGGTTAAACTGATCCTCAAATATAAATATGAGCCTAAATTCCCATCCACCAGGATATAAACCCAGGTATTGGGTTTATACATCTACTCCCCAACCAGTTGAGCTAGGCTCCCCCAACCAGGTGTGTTGTCAAAAATAACGAAGTATTTGAGACTATGGTACTTTTAAAAACCATGGTATTTCCTGAATATTTTTTAAAAAACTGAGCAGCCAAATCCCATCCGATCCGGCGAAATCCAGCTGTCTATTGGAATTCGCCAGCGGAGCCTTTCGGAACACAGCACTCCGACCAGATCGATGAAAACAGGCGACAGGTAGATCATCATCTTCGATGAAGTGGGATCCTAGGAACGAACCACCTTTAATCGAAGCCAGACTAGCAGCCCCCACACTACTGGCCTTCACCGGCCACCATACCAACCAGACCAAGGCCGACAGATCAAGGGTGACCCTGGCCACGACACGCGGGAGCACCACGAGCGGCGGCACTTCGGTGGAGAACGTTGCAAGGATGGCTGCCGCAGCACCCCCACCATGCCCCGTCGCCCCACCTTCAGTCCATCCCGCTGCCGCACACTAATAGACAGTGCATCGAGCCGTGCGTGCCCTGCTTCACCTCCTCTCCACACGAAGCCATGGGAGAGAGGCGCGCCCACCTTACCCCGCTTCCTTTGCAAGCCAGGGCGCCGCCACCACCGCCGGCGACAACGGCGACGACCAGGAGGGACACGAGGCTAGTTTTTTTTGGAGAAACTGGGGATTGCCCGCGCTAGCGACCAGGGGCGTCGGTTCGGTCATGTCTACTCAGAATGATCCTTTTTAAATGAGGGAGAATTTCACTTCCCGGCCTCTGCACCAACCAGAAATGCACACAACCATTAAACATGAGTACCAAAATTTTAAAGTTGGTTAAACACCAAGGCTGGTCCCCAAGACAAATTGTATGAGTATAAGGATAACCTGGTCCTCAAGTATTAATAGGAGCCTAAATTCGCATCCACAGGATATGAACCCAGGTGTTGGGTTTGTACATCCACTCCCCAACCAGTTGAGTTAGGCTCCCCCAACCAGGTGTGCTGCCAAACACATCGAAATATTTGAGACCGTGGTACTTTTAAAAACATGGTATTTCCTGAATATTAAAAAAAAACTGAGCAGCTAAACAGAGCTAGCATTGTTAATACTACTATATCATTGTGATAGTTCTAAATAAGTCAACAAAAGACGCTCATCATCACACCACATATTAGCCTTGGGTCCTAACCACACACTCAACTAGTTTTTTACATATTTGATTTACTAGTTGGTGGGGTACGGTCAAGTATTATTAGAAATAATGGGGCTAATCCATTTAGGCCCATGAGTATTTCAGATTTTCCCTAAATCTCAAAGCCCAAATTTGTGGCAGCCCATATGTGTTTGGGCCCATGTTTGTGGCAGCTCACATGGGAGTGGAGTGGGAGCTAAAGTTTAGTCCCACATGGAAAGTTGGAGGAGAGTTGCACCACCTTATAAGGTGGAGTGTTGCACCACTTTGTAAGTGAGTGGGAATAAGAGAGATACACACGCGCGCTCCTCCTCCGACGACGCCGCCGCTCGCACGCACGCACGCACGCTCGCCTCGTCACGTCACGTCCCGTGGACTCGGCCCACGTTCGCCTCCGTTAGGGTTTCCTGAGCCGCTCTATATAAAGTCCTGCGCGGCTACCGCCACAACACCACCGAAAACCAATCTAGGGTTTTGCCTTCCTCTCTACTTGCGCCGTCACCGTAGTCTACTCCATCCCGCTTGCCGGCGTGCACCGGCGGACGGGAGAGCAGGTCTCCGGAACCACTCGCCCTTGCGATCCTGTACGGGAGAGGGCGAATAAGGTTTTTGGGAAGCGCTCTGCGCGATCGCCGAGTTCTTCATCACGGGTCGTCTTCCATCCAAGTCGGTGCTGCCACCGTCGTCTTCGCCGCCATCTGCTGCGATCACTCTTTCCCAAAGTTTCTACTACGACAACCGAAGTGCGTGCTACGTGATCTGTTTGGTTATTCATCATGTTCTGCGAGTACATGTTAGGCTCTTGTTTGTTTCCGATCATCCTGTTGTTTAGTACATCTAGTATGTTCGAGTTATATGAGCTAGTAGCTGGTTTTGTCATGATTTATATTCTGGAATTAATCGTGGAAATTATGCCTAATAATCCAACAATCCAAAAACCTTATTGTAGGCAATTTCTGAATTAACAATGGCTGGTTTTACCGATGCACCGAGGCGGATAAGTTTACCGGTGTGCACTTTAAGAGGTGGCGATACAAGGCTGAGCTTTGGTGACCACGATGAAAGTGTTCCACATCAAGAAGGCAAACTGAGGGAACTATATCCGACGAGGATCGAGAAAAGTTCGAGGATGCTAATCATCTTTGTGGGATGTATTCGAGCATTCTTGGCTGACCGTGTGATGTGTTTATGCACATAAAAGACGGAAAGGAGCTCAGGATGCACTTTGGATGCCAAGTTTGGTGCTGCAGATCTTTGGCGATGAATCTGTATATCATGGAGAGCTTTCATGATTTTAAGATGACTAAGGAGCTTCTGTGGTTCAACAAGCTCATGAGATACGATGCATTGCCAAGGAGCTCGAACTCCTTAAGTGTACCTTACCCGACAAGTTTGTGGCGGGATGCATTATTGCTAAGTTTCCCCCTTCATGGAGGAACTTTGCCACAACTCTCAAACACAAGAGACAGGAGATATCAGTTGAAAATCTGATAGCGTCCCTTGATGTTGAGGAGAAGGCTTGGGCTAAGGACACTTGAGAAAGGAGAGGGTCTTGCTACGCTAACTTTGTGCGTAAAGGCAAATCCGTGAGGCAAGAACAAAGGGAACTTCAAACCCTCCTTTAACAAGCTCAGAAGACTACAACCTTCAAGAAGAAGAAGACGAACAGGACAAGAGTGAACTGTCTTGTTACACTTGTGGAGAGCCCGCCATTTTTCCAAGGACTGTCCGAACGCGCAGACATGAGAGGGAAAAAGGCCAAGATCATCAACGTCGTGACCGCTAGCAATCTTGATGGGTATGGTAATTTATTCTTGTTCTTTCAAGATTTCAATCACCGTGTTGGTGGCTTGATACGGTGCTAATGTTCATGTGTGTCGACATCTCTATGTTCACTTCTTATCGTGTCGCTCGATTCATCCGTCCTAATGGGGAATGGATCGCATGCTTCGCATTCATGGTGTTGGCACGGTGGATCTGAAGTTTACTTCGGAAAGATCGTGCGAGGAACGCGGCAAAGATGTCCCTACTATGAACAAGAATCTCGTTAGTGGCTCCCTTCTTTGCAGAGATGGGTTTAAGGTTGTCTTAGAGTCTAATAAAGTCGTTGTTTCAAACATGGACAATTTATTGGTAAAGGTTATGAGTTCGGAGGCTTGTTCCGGTTTTCACTTTCGAGTTTTGTAATAAATCCGTGAATCATATTTGTGGTGGTGTTAATGATGATACCATGTTTGGCATTCTCGTTTATGTCACATTAATTTTGGTTTGATGTCTCGGATGTCCAGCAAAGATGAGTTTAATTCCGAATTTCACTATTGCCAAAGGTTCTAAGTGCCATAGTTGTGTGCAATCAAAGCAACCTCGAAAGCCTCACAAGGCTGCCGAGGAGAGAAACTTGGCACCTCTAGAACTCATACATTCTGATCTATGTGAGATGAATGGTGTGTTGACAAAAGGTGAAAAGAGATATTTCATGACGTTGATAGATGATGCTACTAAATTTTGCTATGTTTATTTGTTGCAAACTAAAGATGAGGCTTTAGACTACTTTAAAATCTATAAGGCCGAAGTTGAAAATCAACTAGAGAGAAAGATCAAGCGTCTTAGGTCGGATCGTGGTGGTGAGTATTTTCCCAAAATATTTGATGAATTCGTCAGAACACGGAATTATTCATGAGAGGACGCCTCCTCGCCCCAATCAAACGGGTTGCGAGAGGAAAAACCGCACGTTGGTGACTTGGTGAATTCCATGTTAGCCACCTTGGTTTATCAAAGGCATGGTGGGGAGGCTTTGTTGACTTCATGTCATGTCCTGAATAGAGTTCCTAACAAGAATAAAGAAAAGACCCCTTATGAGGAGTGGGTTGGGAGAAAACCATCACTTTCAGATTCTGCATTTGGGGTGTTTGGAAGGTCAACATACCGATTTCAAGAAACGCAAGCTCGGACCCAAGAGTTGGATTGTATCTTTCTAGGATATGCTCCACGAGTGTAGGCTATAGATTTCTAGTGGTTAAACTGAGGTACCGATATGCATGTTGATACTATAATGGAATCTCGTGATGCAACATTCTTTGAGAATATTTTTCCTATGAAAGATATGCATAGCATTGGTAGGATTTCTTCTGAAATACTTCCTGAATCTAGTGCATCTATTGATAATTCTGAACAACCGCATGAGGAATTTCTTGAGAAGGATGACGATGAAACTCTCACGAGGAGTAAGAGGCAGAGGGTTGCAAAATCCTTTGGCCATGATTTCATCGTGTACCTTGTGGATGATACTCCGGATCCATTATCGAGGCATATGCATCTCCTGATGCAGATGATTGGAAAGAAGCTGTCCAAAATGAGATGGACTCGATTCTTTCTAATGGAACTTGGGAATTATCAGAACGACCCTATGGTTGTAAACCTGTGGGATGTAAGTGGGTGTTCAAGAAGAAGCTAAGGCCGATGGTACTATTGAGAAGTACAAGGCACGGCTTGTAGCTAAGGGCTACGTAAAGAAGGCGAAGATTACTTTGACACCTATTCACTGTCGCTAGACCGACCACCATTCGAGTACTACTCCCCTGGTGCCTCTTATGGTCTTCGTTCATCAAATGGACGTGAAGACAGCTTTTCCTTAATGGAGAGTTGGAAGAGGAGATCTATATGGATCACCCGGATGGGTTTGTGGTAAAAGGTGAAGAGACAAAGGTGTATAAGTTATTGAAATCTTTATATGGCTGAAACAAGCACCTAAGCAATGGCATGAGAAGTTTGATGAACTCTACTTTCTGTGGCTTTGTCATTAATGAGGCTGATAGGTGTTTACTACCGCCATGGTGGGGGCGATAGCGTTATATTATGTTTGTACGTGGATGACATTCTGATCTTTGGTACAAACATGAAAGTGATAAATGAAGTCAAGTCTTTCCTGTCAAAGAGTTTTGATATGAAAGATCTGGGAGAGGCTGATGTCATTCTGAACATCAAGCTTATTAAGAACGAGAATGGGATTACTTTAACGCAATCTCATTATGTTGAGAAGGTCTTGAGCCGATTTGGCTTTAATGATGGCAAGACTTCTCCAACACCTTATGATCCCATTTGACATTACGAAGAATAAGAAGGAACCAATGATCAGCTGAAATATTCACAAGTTGTTGGTTCTCTCATGTACTTAGCAAGCGCTACAAGACCCGATATCTCTTTGCTGTGAGCAAGTTGAGTAGGTTCATGTCTAACCCGGTATTGATCATTGGCATGCTATCTATGTGGTACAATGAGCTATGGGATTCACTATTCAGAAATCTCTTGTGCTTGAAGGATATAGTGATTCAATTGGATCTCGACGTTGATGAAATCTACGCCACGGCGGGTATGTGTTTACCCTTGGAGGTGGCGCAGTGTCATGGAGGTCTCAGAGACAAACCATATTGACGAGGTCAACTATGGAAGAACTTATCGCTTAGACACGACCATTGTTGAGTCGAATGGGCTGCGTGAGCTCTTGATGGACTTGCACGTGGTTGAGAAACTGCGTAAGCAATCCTTGAATTGTGACAACCAAACTGTTATTGTCAAAGTGAACAATTCTAAGGATAACAAGTCATCAAGACACGTGAAGAGACGTTTGAAATCACAGAAATTGAGAAACTCCGAGTAATAAGCGTACATATATTCAAACAGACAAAACTCAGCAGATCCCTTTACAAAGGGACTATCATGAAATGTGATAGAAAGTGCATCGAGGAGATGGGGTTGAGACCCATGGATGTCACACCTTAGTGGTAACCCAACCTATGTGATCGGAGATCCCGTGAATTAGGACCAGGAAGAACAAGCTAGTGGTTTGACCGAGGAGAGTATTTTGAAAACCCTCTCTATGTGAAGATGCATGACTCTCATAATCAGAAGGCAGGTTGGCAACATGCCTTAATGTGTTTCTGGGCTTTAATTAGCAAAGATGCCCCACAGGGCATTCTTGAAAGAACACACCTATATGAGCTCGATCAGAACGTCGCGGTCTATGAGATCTGGGTGATCTCTAGTAAACTCATGAAGAGACCAGGAGTATGACGATATGCTCCAACCCTCGGGTAGGCTACGAGCCAAGTACTAGTTATGATTTTGAACGAAATCTATTGGCACCAAACTTGCAATTCAAGGTTCGTCCATTGTTCAAGTTGTTGATAGACGTAGTTCAAGATTCTAGGCGGAAGTTCAACTTAATCTCTTTGAAACACTGGTATATAAACAAGTAGCAAGGATTGGCAAATCTTCAAATGGGCATTTGAGATCTGGTGGGGGATTGTTAGAAATAATGGGGCTAATCCATTTAGGCCCATGAGTATTTCAGATTTTCCCTAAATCTCAAAGCCCAAATTTGTGGCAGCCCATATGTGTTTGGGCCCATGTTTGTGGCAGCTCACATGGGAGTGGAGTGGGAGCTAAAGTTTAGTCCCACATGGAAAGTTGGAGGAGAGTTGCACCACCTTATAAGGTGGAGTGTTGCACCACTTTGTAAGTGAGTGGAAATAAGAGAGATACACACACGCGCTCCTCCTCCGACGACGCCGCCGCTCGCACGCACGCTCGCCTCGTCTCGTCTCGTCACGACGCGCGCGTCGCGGGAATCTCGCCGAGCCGAGCTTTATTTTGCTGCTTAGGAAAATTGACAGACGTGTCAAACGGTTAGCTTATTCGGGTCGCTCCCGGATCGTGAGCTATCAGAATCGACCGAGCGTGCGTGTAACGTGGACTCGCCCACGTTCGCCTCCGTTAGGGTTTCTGAGCGCTCTATATAAAGTCTGCTGCTACCGCCACAACACCACCGAAAACCAATCTAGGGTTTTGCCTTCCTCTACTTGCGCGCCACACCGTAGTCTACTCCATCCCGCTTGCGGCGTGCACCGCGGACGGGAGCAGGTCTCGGAACCACTCGCCTGCGATCCTGTGCACGGGAGAGGGCGAATAAGGTTTTTGGGAAGCAGCTGCTGATCGCTCGAGTTCTTCATCACGGGTCGTCTTCCATCCAAGTCGAGCGGTGCTGCTACCGTCGTCTTCGTCGCCATCTGCTGCGATCACTTTCCCAAAGTTTCTACTACAACCGAGCAGTGCGTGCTACGTGATCCTGTTTGGTTATTCATCATGTTCTGCGAGTACATGTTAGGCTGCTGTTTGTTTCCGATCATCCTGTTTGTTAGTACATCTAGTATGTTCGAGTTACATGAGCTAGTAGCTGGTTTTGTCATGATTTATATTCTGGAATTAATCGTGGAAATTATGCCTAATAATCCAACAAGTATATATTTATTGAAGCAGGGATGTAGTGTACTAATGACTTACATATCACCTTGATGAAGCACAGTATATGTGCCATGTCCATTTACAGATAACAGAAGAGTACATGCTCACGTCCTCTGTATGAAGACATGCATGCAGTCAACCTCACTACAGTATGCATCTTTGAGAAACTGGAGTAGTTCTACTGAAAACGACGTCCAGATCCTCAAGTCCGGCCACATGAAATCAATTAAATGGGTAGGTATCGAACTGACTATCCAGCACAGTCCATTTGAACTTCTTGCCCATCGCTTTTCGTGCTTCACATGCATGGAGAAGTCGTAGGACAAGGATGGTTCCGATTCGGCGCAAAACGTACTCGTTGATTCGGTTCGGTGACCACAGTTTTTTCTCTGGTTCGGTGTTCAGATCAGAAAATGGAGGCATCTGTACTCTGTCATGTTGCTACTCACCGTCAAGGTACAGTCCGTCAGCTTGTTCCTGTTAGGCAGGTTTATGTTGCGAATAGAGAGCATTCACAAAGACGAACACCGGTTGTTCCGGGTCGACCCTTCTCTGCCGGAACGGCTGGAGGTGGACCAGGAGAGGCGCCCAAGTTAGAGTTAGTTGTAGTTCTATTAGTTTTAGGTTTGCTTGCCAGTTTGCCGGCGTTTGGCGCTATGCTGGGAGCTGGCGACGAGATCTTCCGGCCGGGATCTTGCGCTTTCTAGTAGTTGAGCTGCTCTTTGCGGTGCTCTGGCGGTCGGAGCCAAGGGTGAAGGGCGGAAGGACTACTAGCAAGCCACACATCACCTTGTTTATTTGCTCCTAGAAGATGGTGTGGTAATTTCAGATTGGCGGCTGGGCTTCAAGATTGGAGCTTCCTGCTCGTTGCTTGCCATGGTGACGAGAACGAGTGCGAACTCCTGGTCTTGGACCGTCAGCGCCTGATCTGAGCCTTGAGAGTCTTGAAGCTAGTCCCGGGAGTTCCTCCACAACTGTCTTGAGTCAACTGCTGCTCAACTCGGTCGTAGGGCGGCCGCTCCCTCCCTCTTCATCGGTGACAGTGTAGGGTTTCGTAGCATTGAAAACAAAAATTTTCTATCGCACACAAACAAACAAGCCAAGATCTATCTACTAGATTGAAGCAATGAGTCGATGGAATAACTCACCCTCGAAGATTCTAAAGTGTTTAACGAGAGCGGATTCTCGTGGGTGATGTAGTCGTACTCTTCCCGATCTCAAGATCGCGTAGACGATCCTTCCGGTGCTGCGTTCCGGCAGCGCTCCCATAGTCGGTCACACGTTCGGTACTCGACGAAGACCTTCTCCTCCCTTGTTCCAGCAGGCAGCGGAGGTTGTAGCACTCTCCTCGCGATTCCTAAAGACAACCTGGCGTGGTCTAAGTAGAGGGGAGATCTCGCAGGGCTTCGCCTTAAGCCGGAGCGAGTATGGTGGAGTATGAGAGAGTCCCTCGACGATCTAGGGTTTAGACACGCCGAGGAGGGGCAAGGCCGGCGGCTAGGGTTTCATTTAGGCGGCGGCGGCGAGTGCCCTAGGGCCGCCGGCGGCTATGGAGGCGGTGGCGGCTTGGTACTAGGGTTTGGAGGAGAGGATATTGTGTGTCTCTAGGAGGGAGCCCTGCCCCTCCTTATATAGGTGGAGGGGCCGGCCGGCCAAGGGGAGGGAGGGGAGTCCCTCCCCAACTCGTCTTGGTGGGGCGCCGGCGGTGGGGAGGAGGGACTCCTCCCCAACTCGGTTTCCTCCTCTTTTCCCACTTCCCAAAAATAGCCGTTTGACTTTCAAACTAGCCATTTGACTTTTCAAACTAGGATTTGATTTAATCTTTTATTTTGTTCAGCGATGACACTTAGTATATGATGCAATCATACCAACTTGATATAACACATTCATGTACCCTTCCCCTCCGGAGTGCCGGACATTCCGGAACCTTCTAGAACATTCCCGATGAAAACACCTAATCATTCTCCAACTCAAACGGACTTTCCTTATATGAATCTTATTCTCCGGACCATTCCGGATCTCCTCGTGATATCCGATCCCATTCGAGACTCCGAACAACATTCGGACTCTTTCTCATCATTCCATAACTACTCAAACAACGTCAATCCTTAAGTGTGTCTCCCTACGGTTCGTGAATTATGCGGACATGATCGAGACACTTCGATCAATAACCAATAGAGGAATCTAGAAATTCATATGGCTCCCACATATTTCTACGATTACTTTGCGATCGAATGAACCACTTACATACGATATCAATTTCCCTTTGTCTCACGATAGTTTACTTATCCGAGGTTATGATTGTCGGTATCTCTGCATACCTAGTTCAACCTCGTTACGATAAGTACTCTTTTCGCTCCGTGATATGTGATCCCTTGTGAGCCAGTCACATGCTTGCAAGCTAATTGGATGGCATTTCACCGAGAGGGCCCAGAGTATATCTATCCGTCATATGGATGGACAAATCCCACTCTTGATCCATGTGTTTCAACCAATACTTTCCGAACACTCAATGCCACCTTTATAGCCACCCAGTTACGGTGTGGTGTTTGATGTCATCAAAGCATCCATCCGATAAAGGTGATATGCATGATCTCATGGTCGAAGGAATTAGGTTACTATGTATCAGAAAGCATATAGCAATTGAACTAATAAAATGACTTGATCTTTATGCTACGCTTATCTATAGGAGTATGTCCACCATATCATTCTCCTAACTATATGATCTTGTTGTTAATAACATCTCAATGTTCATGATATGGAAACCACAATCATCTATTAACCAACAAGCTAGTATTATAAAGAGGCTTTTACTAGGGACTCTTATTTTAGTCTACAAATCACATAAGTATTAATGTTTCCTTGTTAATACTATTATAGCATGAATGTAAACATTTATCATAAACACAAATATATAATAATAACTACATTTATTATTGCCTCTAGGGCATATCTCCAACAGTCTCCCACTTGCACTAGAGTCATCTAATCTAGATTAGATGGTAATATACCGAACACCCATGGCAGTTTGGTGTTGGTCATGTTTTGCCCTCGGGAGAGGTTTAGTCAACGGATCCGCCACATTCAGATCTGTGTGTACTTTGCAAATCTTTATATCCCCATCTTGGATATGTTCTCGAATAGCGTGAAAACGTAGCTTGATGTGCTTCAGCTTCTTGTGTGACCTTGGTTCTTGCGCATTGGCTATGGCGCTCATGTTATCACAGTAGATAGACATTGGGTCCAGCGCACTAGGAACCACACCCAGCTCTGTAATGAACTCTTTCATCCATATCGCCTCTTGTGAAGCTTCCGAAGCAGCCATGTATTCCGATTCAGTTGAAGATCTTGCCACAACGCTTTGCTTTGCACTCCTCCAGCTAACTGCTGCACCATTCAAAATAAACACGTATCCAGATTGTGATTTAGAATCATCCGGATCGGTGTTCCAACTAGCATCGGTGTAACCATTAACAACGAGTTGTTCATCACCTCCATAAGAAAGAACCATACCCTTAGTTCTTCTCAAGTACTTAAGGATGTTTTTGACCGCTATCCAATGATCCACTCCTGGATCACTTTGATATCTTCTAGTTAAACTAACAGCATATGCAATGTCGGGTCTAGTACATAGCATGGCATACATTAGAGATCCTATGGCTGAGGCATAGGGAGTCTTACTCATCCTTTCTCTATCTTCTGCTGATGTCGGACTTTGAGTTTTACTCAAGGTCGTATTGGGAAACATGGGCAAGAACCCTTTCTTGCTATCTTCCATTCCAAACCTCTTTAGAACTTTGTCCAAATATGTACTTTGTGACAATGATATTTGGCGTTTCGATCTATCTCTATAAATCTTTATGCCTAATATGTAAGCTGCTTCGCCAAGATCCTTCATTGAAAAACTATTATTCAAATATTCCTTGACACTATTAAGAAGGTCTACATCATTCCCAATCAACAATATGTCATCTACATATAGTATTAAGAATGCTACAGAGCTCCCACTCACTTTCTTGTAAATACAAGCTTCTCCATAAGTTTGTATAAAACCAAAACTTTTGATCACCTTATCAAAACGTTGATTCCAACTTCGGATGCTTGCTTCAATCCATAGATGGACTGTTGAAGTTTGCATACCTTGTTAGCATCTTTAGGATCGAAAACCTTTGGGTTGCATCATATACAACTCTTCATCAATGTCTCCATTGAGGAATGCTGTTTGACATCCATCCGCCATATCTCATAATCATAATATGCAGCGATTGCTAACATAATCCTCACAGACTTTTAGCTTCACATGGTGAGAAAGTCTCATCATAGTCAACTCCTTGAATTTGTCGAAACCCTTTTGCGACAAGTCGAGCTTTATAGATGTGAATATTACCATCAACATCTGCTTTCTTCTTGAAAATCCATTTGTTCTCGACACCTTCCTACCATCCGGTAAGTCCACCAAAGTCCATACTTGGTTTTCGTACATGGATCCAATCTCGGATTTCATGGCTTCTTGCCATTTATTGGAATCTGGGCTCATCATCGCTTCCTCATATGTCTCAGGGTCATCGGTGTTGTCCACCAACATGACACTCATAACGGGATCATACCAATCTGGAGTGGTACGAGTTCTCGTTGACCTGCGAGGCTCTGTAGAAACTTCGACCGAAGTTTCATGATCATCATCTTTAGCTTCCTCTCTAACTGGTGTAGACACCACATGAACTTCTTCCGGTGCTGCGCTACTCACAATTTCGAGTGAAGGTTCGACAACCTCGTCGAGTTCTACTTTCCTTCCAGTCACTTCTTTCGAGAGAAATTCCTTCTCTATAAAGGATCCATTCTTGGCAACGAAGATTTTGCCTTCGGATCTATGATAGAAGGTATACCCAATAGTTTCCTTCGGGTATCCTATGAAGACGCATTTTTCTGCTTTGGGTTCAAGCTTGTCCGGCTGTAACTTCTTTACATAGGATTCGCAACCCCAAACTTTAAGGAACGACAATCTAGGTTTCTTCCCAAACCATAATTCATATTGTGTCGTTTCAACAGATTTAGACGGTGCCCTATTTAAAGTGAATGCGGCTGTTTCTAATGCATAACCCCAAAATGATAGCGGTAAATCTGTAAGTGACATCATAGAACGAACCATATCTAAGAGAGTGGACACACCATTACGCTGTGGTGTTCCCGGCGGTGTCAACTGTGAAAGTATTCCGCATTTCTTCAAATGCTTGCCAAACTCGTAACTTAGATATTCACCTCCATGATCAGAACGTAGAAATTTAATCTTCTTGTTACGTTGATTCTCTACCTCACTTTGAAATTCCTTAAACTTCTCGAAAGTTTCGGACTTATGTTTCATGAAATAGATATACCCATATCTACTCAAGTCATCCATGAAGGTAAGAACATAACGATAACCACCGCGTGATGCTACACTCATTAGACCACACACATCGGTATGTATGATTTCCAATAAGTCCATAGCTCGCTCCATCATACCAGAAAATGGAGTCTTAGTCATTTTACCCATCAGATATGCTTCGCATCTTTCAAGTGATTCGAAATCAAGTGATTCAAGAAGTCCATCGGAATGGAGTTTCTTCATACGCTTCACTCCAATGTGACCAAGACGACAGTGCCACATATAGGTCGAGTTATCGCTCGATTTCAAACGGTTAGCCTCAATGTTATTAATATGTGTATTTCCACTATCGAGATTCAATAAGAATAGACCATCTATCAAAGGTGCATGTGCATAAAACATATTACTCATATAAATCGAAAAACCATTATTCTCGGACTTAAACAAGTAACCGTCTCGCAATAAACAAGATCCCGATATAATGTTCATGCTTAATGCGGGCACCAAATAACAATTATAAAACTAATCCCGATGGTAGATGAAAGGGTAGCGTGCCGACCGCGATCACATCAACCTTTGATCCGTTTCCCACGCGCATCGTCACCTCGTTCTTCGCTAGCTTCCGTTTATTCGCAAAGACTGTTTGAGTTACAAATATGAGCAACCGAACCAGTATCAAATACATAGGCACTACTACGAGTACTAGTGAGATACACATCAATAACATGTATATCAGATATACCTTTCTTCTTGATGTTGCCGTTCTTCAAATCCGCCAAGTACTTTGGGCAATTCCGCTTCCAGTGACCTTCTCCCTTGCAGTAAAGCACTCAAGATCGTGCTTAGGTCCAGCCTTGGTCTTCTTCGTTGGCGTGGTAACTTTCTTACCACCCTTCTTGAAGTGTCCCTTCTGCTTAGACTTGCCTTTCTTGAATTTGGTGGTATTATTGACCAACAACACTTGGTGCTCTTTCTTGATCTCCACTTCTGCAGATTTCAACATGGCAAAGAGTTCTGGCAACGTCTTGTTCATGTTCTGCATGTTGTAGTTCATCACAAAGTTCTTGTAACTTGGTGGTAGTGATTGGAGGACATGGTAAATCCCCAAAGCAGTAGGAATCACTATACCCAAGCTTTGAAGTTTGTTTGCGTGCCCAGACATCTTAAGCACATGCTAACTGACGGAGATGCCCTCTTCCATCTTGTAGTTAAAGAACTTTTCAGAAGCCTCATAGCTCTCAATTGCCGCATGAGTCTCAGAGATCAATTTGAGATCCTCGACAATATCATATGGGTCTGAATTCTCAAACCTTTTCTGAAGCTCCGATTCTAAACCATACAAGATAGCACACTGAACTGTGGAGTACTGAGTCTTTCGAGTGAGGTAAACATTCTTTACTTCATCGGCAAGATCACCGCAGTGGGTCACCCAATGTGCATCCAAAGACATAGGTCAAATTACCAGATGTGAGGACAATCCTCAAATTGCGGAACCAATCCGCGAAGTTGCTTCCATTGTTTTCCAACTTTTCTTTCTCTAGGAACTCATTAAAATTGATGGTAGGGGCTGCCATTGATCTACAACATATTTGGAATAGTTTAGACTAAGTTTATGACAAATTGAGTTCAAATTAATAATAAAATTAATCTAGGTGAACTCCCACTCAAAACAATATCCCTCACATTGTTTTAGTGATCACACGAACCAAATCCACCACATCAACATCGATCATCACGAGAGTTGATATAGTTTCAATGGCGAACAATCGACATGTTCATCATATCTACTATATGATTCATGCTTTACCTTTCGGTGATCCGTGTTCCGAGACCATGTCTGTACATGCTAGGCTCGTCAAGATCAAACCTTAGTTTCCGCATGAGCAAATCTGGCTTGCTCACGTTGTATACACTTGCGGAATCTAACACACCCGATCATCATGTGGTGCTTCGAAACAACAAGCTTTAGCAACGGTGCTAACTAAGGGTGAACACTTTATGACTTGAAATTCATGTGCATGAGGGATCATCTTATAATGCTACCGTCATCTACTAAGCAATACAAGATGCATAAATGATTAACATCACATGCAATTCATAATATGTGATATGATATGGCCTTTCTTCTTTGTGCTTCTGATCTCCATCTTCAAGCACGAACATGATCTCCATCATCATCGGCATTGCATCAAGGTCAATGACGCTTCTCCATGGTTGTCGTCCACCGGCTTCAACTATTACAAGTACTTTGAATAGACACGCGGGTCTTAACATAAATTAAAGACAACCATATATTCTCCGTTGCCAACTTACAATAAGTAACATTGCATACATCAAATATAATCACAATCATGGCCATATCACATCACTGCATACCCCTGCAAAACAAAGTTAGACGCCTCTACTTTTTTTGCATGTTTTACGTGGTTTGGGGCTTTCAATAAGTGTCGTTCTAACTTACGAACATGAACCACAACATTGATACTAGTATTGTTAATCACCCGTTGTAAATTAGATCTTAACTATGCTAGGAGAAACAGGCACCCGCAAAGCCACTTATGCAATACAAGTTGCATGTCAAGCGTGGAGCAAGTCTCATGAACAATGTCATGTAAGGTTAGCCCGGGCCGCTTCATCCCAGCATACCGCAAGATGCAAAGTACACAAGATGCAATCGACAATAAAAGCATCAACGCCCATAATGACCATTGTGTTCTACTCGTGCAACAGATCTACATATAGACACGGCTCTGATACCACTGTAGGGTTTAGTAGCATGGAAAACAAAAAATTTCTATCGCATACAAACAAACAAGCCAAGATCTATCTACTAAATTGAAGCAACGAGTCGATGGAATAACTCACCCTCGAAGATTCCAAAGTGTTTAACGAGAGCGGATTCTCGTGGGTGATGTAGTCGTACTCTTCCCGATCTCAAGATCGCATAGACGATCCTTCCGGCGCTGCGTTCCTAAGCGCTCCGCAATCGATCACACGTTCGTGACTCGTGAATACCTTCCTCTCCTTGTTCCAAAGAAAAGAGAGGTTGTAGCACTCTCCTCGATTCCAAGCAGACAACGGTGGTGCTTAAGTAGTAGGGAGATCTCGCAGGGCGTCGCCTTAAGCCGGAGCGAGTATGGTGGAGTATGAGAGAGTCCCTCGACGATCTAGGGTTTAGACACGCCGAGGAGGGGTCAAGGCCGGCGGCTAGGGTTTCACCTAGGCGACGGCGGCGAGTGCCCTAGGGCCGGCGACGGCTATGGAGGCGGCGGCGGCTTGGTACTAGGGTTTGGAGGAGAGGATCTTGTGTGTCTCTAGGAGGGAGCCCTGCCCCTCCTTATATATATGGAGGGGCCGGCCGGCCAAGGGGAGGGAGGGGAGTCCCTCCCCAACTCGGCTTGGTGGGGCGCCGGCGGTGGGGAGGAGGGACTCCTCCCCAACTCGGTTTCCTCCTCTTTTCCCACTTCCCAAAAATAGTCGTTTGACTTTTAAAACTAGGATTTGATTTAATCCTTTATTTTGTTCAGCGATGACACTTAGTACATGATGCAATCATACCAACTTGATATAACACATTCATGTACCCTTCCCCTCCGGAGTGCCGGACATTCCGGAACCTTCTAGAACATTCCTGATGAAAACACCGGAATCATTCTCCAACTCCGAAACGGGACTTTCCTTATATGAATCTTATTCTCCGGACCATTCCGGATCTCCTCGTGATATCCCGAATACCATTCGAGACTTCGAACAACATTTGGACTCTTTCTCATCATTCCATAACTACTCAAACAACGTCGAATCCTTAAGTGTGTCTCCCTACGGTTCGTGAATTATGCGGACATGATCGAGACACTTCTCCGATCAATAACCAATAGAGGAATCTAGAAATTCATATGGCTCCCACATATTTCTACGATTACTTTGCGATCGAATGAACCACTTACATACGATACCAATTTCCCTTTGTCTCACGATAGTTTACTTATCCGAGGTTATGATCGTCGGTATCTCTGCATACCTAGTTCAACCTCGTTACCGATAAGTACTCTTTTCTCGTTCGTGATATGTGATCCCTTGTGAGCCAGTCACATGCTTGCAAGCTAATTGGATGACATTTCACCGAGAGGGCCCAGTATATCTATCCGTCATATGGATGGATAAATCCACTCTTGATCCATGTGTTTCAACCAATACTTTCCGAACACTCAATGCCACCTTTATAGCCACCCGATTCACGGTGTGGTGTTTGATGTCATCAAAGCATCCATCCGGTAAAGGTGATATGCATGATCTCATGGTCGAAGGAATTAGGTTACTATGTATCAGAAAGCATATAGCAATTGAACTAATAAAATGACTTGATCTTTATGCTACGCTTATCTATATGAGTATGTCCACCATATCATTCTCCTAACGATATGATCTTGTTGTTAATAACATCTCAATGTTCATGATATGGAAACCACAATCATCTATTAACCAACAAGCTAGTATTATAAAGAGGCTTTTACTAGGGACTCTTATTTTAGTCTACAAATCACACAAGTATTAATGTTTCCTTGTTAATACTATTATAGCATGAATGTAAACATTTATCATAAACACAAAGATATAATAATAACTACATTTATTATTGCCTCTAGGGCATATCTCCAACAGACGGGATATTTCGGCCGGCGACTGCAGGTCTACATCAACCTCCAGGCCAAGATGCCAAAACGGAGGCCTCTTTGCTCCACCACCGTTGTCTCCCGGAGCTTCGCCCCAAGTGGTTCAGTCCCCGGCGGAGATGCTCTTGAAGGTGGTGCGATGCGGTTTTGTGGTGGATTTGGAGCTGGACCCGATGGCTTTTCTCACCAAAATTTTAGGGTCCGTTGTGCAAAAAGTTCTGGGCTGGTTGTAATTTTTATATTTTCTTGGACCCTCTATGTATTTATAACACCACCGCTTAATGAAAGCATCTAGATCCCTTTGGGACCGTCCGTGTGCAAAAAAAAAGGCGAACACCATGACCCGCCACCACCGCCTCTAGCGCACAACCTTTCCATAGATTTTGAGAACCCTACGACAACACGATAACAAAAGACCCTTGTTTAAAGTGGCAAAGTTTCACGCACGCGAGGGTAGGGGGGCAATGGCCCCCTTATTTTTTGAAAATTGCTTAAATATATCTTTCATATTTATGCTATTTTTTAGTTTTACTCAAAGTTTAAGCATAATTAGGGTTCTTATGCCTCTGAACAATTAAATAATCCATACTTATACGCATAGAAGGGTATCTTGATTACCACTGATGTGACTGGCGACGTGCCCGTCCGCACTCTGGTGGCCCCAGAGTCTCCCCAGAAATCTGGTGGTGATCGCCGGACATCCTCCTCGCCCACTACATTGGCGAGCTCAGCCTCGTCCAGAGGATGCAAGAGGTTAGTTTGGATTGTGCGGTTGTGCCCATAGTGTACCTTACCAATATTTTGATCATGACCAAAAGGTTAACTCTTATTTGGATTGTTGCTAATTTTTTGGCATGCCAATGCTTCACTACCAACTCTAGTTAAATTTTTTAGCCAATGTTGACCAACTTGTGGGCAAGCAAAGCCTCAATCAAAATTTTGGCTAACCAAATATTTGGTGGAGCAATCTTGGATACGAACCAAACACACCCTCCACACCCCTTGTTCCAACGTCGTTCATCAGCGAGCAAATCCATCAAGGTTCAGATTTTGGAACCATATGTTTTCACGACTGAGAATTTGATGCCCATGAATGGATTGGAGTTCAGAGACGTTGCTGCATATCAATTTCTGGCGAGCTGCAGAGGCTGTCGGCGATCAGATCAGACCCGTTTTTCCCGGATCGTCCTGCGCAGAGCAGTAGATCTCGGTCTGATTATTTTCAAATTATTGGGCCTAATGGGCATGAGGCCTATAATCGCAATGATGCTTTGGTCGGGGCAAAAGGCCCTGCGGTCTCGGTGTCTACCTAAGGTCATCCTCTCGCAAATCCCTGTAAGGCTGTACCACTTCACATCGATTTATCGTGCTTCACAAATCATGACGGGCAGGGGGTTCAGTAATCCTCGCACAGGAGCTGGCGGAAGCAATTTCCAATAGCCTCCACCACCAGGCCCTGTCCACCATGTCTCCAGCAGCCAACAAGGGTGTCCGGCAGCGGTAAGGGAGATGTCAACCGGGGTGAGGGACATATTGCCTTCATTACGAGGGGGTAGCAAGGCCTGCCTTAGCATCAGCAAGGGTGTCAGGTGGGATCCCGTCTAAATTCCACTTCTAGTTCATTTTTTAAAATCTAGTGTAAATTTTTGCTCAAAATTTACACTAGAATTTGACAAATGAATTAGAAGTGAGATTTAGGTGGGATCTCACTTGACACCCTAGCATCAGCTTAGGAACAATGGGAGTGTCCATTGTCGCCTCTCTTTTACCTCTCGATCTCACTCAGAAACACAGAAAGGTAGAGACAGGTGATTTTGTGATGCGAACGTCTTAGCAGCTTTTCTATTTCGTTCTCCTTTTATTCATCAAGCGGACTGATCGTGCTAGTCACACGACGCCCACAACGGACGTGCCATCCCACGTCCAGGCGATCGAGTCTTGTGCCAGGATCAAGTCAAAGCAAATATATCCTATCTGTAGCTAGAAAATAGCTGAAACTCTAACAGACTCGCTAACTGAAACTACTGATAGCAAACAGCAAACTACACCTGACGCTGCTGCAACTTATTCAGAAATGAAAGCTAGATTAACCAACAATCTCCTCCTAATCTAGGTTTCCTTCACCTTGACCATGCCGATGTGATGGCGCAGTTCCTGAAAATGCACTCGCCCAAGTGCCTTGGTCATGATGTCAGAGAGTTGGCCGTCAGTGCGAGCGAACTGAATGTTGATGTCGCCGTTCTCTACACACTGACAGATGAGGCCTATAATCGCAATGATGCTTTGGTCGGGGCAAAAGTACCTGCGGTCTCGGTGTCTACCTAAGGGCACCCTCTCGCAAATCCCTGTAAGGTTGTACCACTTCACATCTCCCCACGCCGCCATCGATTTATCGTGCTTCACAAATCATGGCGGCAGGGGGTTCAGTAATCCTCGCACACGAGGTGGCGGAAGCAATTTCCAACAGCCTCCACCACGTCTCCAGCAACCAACAAGGGTGTCCGGCAGCGGTAAGGGAGATGTCAACCGGGGTGAGGGACATATTTCCTTCATTACGAGGGGGTTGCAAGGCATGCCTCCGCATCAGCTCAGGAACGATGGGAGTGGCCATGGTAAGTTGAACTCGTGTGGTGGCCAGAGTGATTTCAGTCAGAGAGGTGCTGGTGGCGGTGGCTATGATCATAGGGGTTCTCATGGAATACCACCACCAAATCAACAGCGTAATGATGGGGGTCTTGCTTTGAACATGGATCAAGATCCAACCAAGGTAACGATTCATACAATGAGTGGCAGTGTTTTGATAGGAACAATTTTGACAATCAAAACTTCAATGAAGATTTCGGTGATTTTGACCAAGGGTATTACGACGGTGGGCAGGGATTCAATCAGAATTTAGATAGTAACCGGGAGAATTACCGCCGACATCATTAAATATACTAAAGTCCTACCGTGACTAACACGTCGATCAAGGACCATGACTCCCGTCATATCACATCACGCTTCTAAGCGGATTTCTATCTCTGCATTTCTCAGCACTTTACCGCCATAGTTGAACAAGCCACCCCTTTTCAAGGCATCCCTCATGAGTATCATGCCAATCTGGCGCTGGAAGACACGTAACTCGGCTATGATGTTTGCATTGGTGGTATTCGCCATTTCTGTGCCCCTTTTCTAGAGACCAGATGGCAACAAGAGAAGTTGCTGATCCTTTACGAACTCCCTCATCTATAGGATGGTGAACCAGGCCTCCATCCCATTGTCACCCGATGATTTCTTGAGGCAGGGGAAATTGGTTACATGGGAGGACACATAGCAGCCTTTAACTCTCTTCTCATACTTGAGTGGGCCAACCGCGGCTTTGAAGCCGTTGAGGCCTTTATCAAGAGTAGACTTGACGTCGATGTAGTATTTCTGCACGTATCTCCCGGAGTCGAGATACATGACATTGGAATAATATGGTTGAAAGGAGATGAGGATGCAACACTTGTGACTGCGCAAAACAGTTGGAATAAACCATCATCCTCGGCTATTAAGAAAATTCACAAAAGAATGTAATAGCGGGTAATTTAGCGACCGACTACTTACTCGGGAAAGTATGGCATGAGAAAGCAACTCTTATCCTTATTCGCCACCAAGAAATCCTGGATATACTTCGAGACAAACGCCTATTCCTTGTTGTTGTTGGTTGCAGTCATGTAGAAGGGGTCCATGATAGCGATGTTGAAAGAACATGTGGGCCCCCATGTGTGGTTTTGATAATTAATGACAATCTCTATGGACTAATGTTTGTATCAAGTTGTACTTGTAGGAATTGTCCATAAGCAATGCTTGAACCATATGTTGGCTTCAAGGTTTGGAGAAGAAGAAAGTGAAGAGGATCAAGTGGTGACCAAGGTGTTCAAAGATTGATCCACAGATTGGTCATGTGAGAGCAAAACCTATGGCAAGTATGTCTTGAAGAATAAGATGGAGTAATATCTCCGGTGCACCTTCAAGGCATCAACATAATGAAGAAAATAAGAAATGATGTGCAAGCTAAAGATGTGAAATATCTAGAAGATCTCATGGTTGAAGCTTTCCATCCTCGGTGATCATGGATCGATGAAGACAAGGTCAAAGTAAAGGTTTCCCCATGTTGTATGGGGGAGTAACTTACAAGTCTTCATCAAACAAGTGCGTACAAGAGCAATCAAGAAAGGTGTTCCATCTTGAGAAGGACACGATCGTCTACATCATAATCAAGTGGAATATGCGCAAGGCAAAGGTATGATCTCGATAGGGTTTCCTTCTTACCGGTCTCGTGGTGTTAGTTGGGGAGACCGGTTTGTAGGATAGACAACCGTACTATCAAGAGGGGATCTCAAGTGAGTAACTCGATCATATCTTTCAGAGAGAGCTCAAACCTTTGCATACTTAGCATCATCCTTTCTTGGTTGTTATTTGGATATTATCCATGTGAGGTTCTAGAGCTTGTGGTAATATCCATAACAAGCTCTAGTTCATCAAAAACGGATTTATCTTTTATATCATATTGCGTTTTTGATCCTTGAGGTTTTTCCGATTTCTCACCAAGAGAGGTATCTCACATTATAATACATGAAATGTTCTCTCTTGGTGGTATCCAATATTTTCACTTTTTGTTGGGTAAATCTTGTTGTCCTCTTTCCAACAAAATTGGTTTCGGGTCAATCGGAGTTTCCAAACTCTAGATATCGCCATTTGAAGTTTGCCTCTTATTTGGTCCAGACCAGAGTCTCCGGTCTGCGTGGACCGGAGTCTCCGGTGTGGTCCGGAGTGTCCCCTAGAGTCCCCGAAGGGGGCTCCAGAATTCAGCATGGGACAGTCTGATGGGTGGTCTGGAGGAAGGTCCGAAGACTGTCCGGAGTCTCCGGTCCATGCCTCAGACCGGAGTCTCCGGTGTGGCTGGACCGAAGTCTCCGGTCCACTTGGTTCCCTGAGGCGCTGGGACAGTCTGATAGGTGGTCCGGAGGCTAGTCCGGAGGTTGGGCCGGAATCTCCGGTGTAGACCGGAGTCTCTGGTCTGACTTTTCCCCAACGGGCAGAAAACGGTCAGAAATCTGTGGGCCTATAAAAAGGGGCCCTTCTTCCCCAATGCAAGTGCTCGAGTTTTGTAGGCTTTCTCCTCCATTATTGACCCTCTTGAGCTTGCTCCCCCTTTAATCCCTCCCTTGATTCTTGCATATACTTTAGGGATTTGAAAGAGGAGATCTAGATCTACAATCCCACCAATTCATCTCTCCTCTAAGTGATGGGAACATCTTGGGATCTAGATCTTGGAGTATTTTGTGGATTTCCTCCATTGTTCTTCCTCTCTCATTTCCCCACAAGCTTTTGTAGCTTTGGTGTAATTTGGGAGAGAAGGATTTGAGCACTTCTTGTGTTCTTGCCATTGCATTTGGTGCATCGGTTTGAGTCCTCGGTGAGGATTCGTTTGAGTGAAAGGTGAGAAGCTTTTTACTCTTGGGTTCTTGGAACCCTAGATGGTTTGTTGTGTTGAAGGTTGAGGCCTTGGTGGCGTTTGTTGGGAGCCTCCAATTAAGTTGTGGAGAAGTGCCCCAACCTTGTGAGAGGTTCTGGTTGCCACCGACAAGATCACCGATAGTGGAAGCGTGGATCGATCCCGTTGGGTTGAGATTCACCGGAGAATAAGGGAGGCCTTTTGTGGCGTAGGTGGTTAGATACCACCCCCTCTCCAAACGAGACGTACTCCATGTTGGGAGGAACTCGGTAAAATATCTTCGTCCCCGCGTGCCTCGGTTATCTCTATACCCGAGCTCTTACTTATGCACTTTACTTTGTGATAGCCTTCATGCTTGAAGTATATATCTTGCTATCACATAGTTGTTTGTATTGCTTAGAATAAGTTGTTGGTGCACATAGGTGAACCCTAGATTGTTCTAGGTTTGTGCTTGACAAAGTAAACACTAGTTTAATTCCGCCTTTGTCGATCCACTCTCGGAAAAGTTTTAATCGCCTATTCACCCCCTCTAGGCGACATCTATATCCTTTCAGATGTGCAGGGTCTTCTCCACGATGATATCGTACGCCATGCTAAGTGATACTAGGCAGACCAAGTTTTGCTCGAGCCGGAACATGTGGAATACCCTGAAGATGTCTTCATACCTAATGAAGAACAACTCTGCGGGGTTGGTGGTGATGAATCCACAGTCAGTGGGCACCCTGACCATGAAGACCGGGTATGAGGGATTTTTATCTTTGAGGAGTGACTCCTCCAGATATAGAATAGACTCATGCAGGCTCGACATGTCTGTCGTCAGCATCTTGACAATGTGTTCCTGCAGGATCGGTTCACCAAGATAATGCATCGTCCTCCATGGGGTCGGCAGCCTGTCGAGAACCACTTTCTTGCTTGCTTCATCATTTTTCCCTAGCTTCTTCTCCCGCTTCCTGATGAATTTCTTATTGCACGAAGGAGAGCTGGTTTCTTTCATCGCCTCCATGGTCACACCAATGAGTGTCCTTGGGATAACCTGAGCTTGTGGTGGAGCGGTGAAGGCGGTAGCGTCTTCCTGGCCGGGCATTTCTTGAGAAGGGAAGAGCTTCTTCTTCAGGCGGGCGGATGGCTCGGAAAAAACAAAGTTGGCCTCCATATCAGCGATGAACGAATCGATGGGAGCCTTAACAATGTCCAACGCGTTGTCGTGCTCATGTGTCTCGGGCTCGGGAGGATCATCATCCGGTGGAGGAGTGACCCTATCTTGGCTTTCCGCAGGCATAGACGTTGGACTGACCCTGTCTTGGCTTGCCGCAGGCACAGACGCTGGACTAATCCTGGCCTGGCTCGACACCCCCGACGCAACCTCAGGAGTGACCCTGCCATGGATTGCCTCCGACCCCTAGTGGTGTTCAGCTGAATTAGGGCTTTCGGCCATAGCAGGATATGATTCTTTAGTTGTCCAACATTCAGCACACTATCGGCATCCACGGGTTGAGAAGGAGGATCCAAGTTTCTGCATCCCTATAACGACCGATCCACTTGAACCCAATGCACGCTATTGTCCATAGGCTTGAAGTGGTATGACCGGATGAGTGACATGATGACGTTTCCCTTCGCAACATCCTTCAACTCATTGTCCATATTCAGGAGCAAGGTGCAAGGCGTCGTTTGCTCCTATGAAAACATGTATGTTAGAGAGGATGAAGTAATTAATTTGCAGAGGCTTTGAGAGGCACAAATAATTACCGTAAGGGCATCGAGCTCAGCTCGTGTCGAGGGACCGGAGCAGGGGCAGGGGAAGGGCGTGCAAGTGACTGAGGGGATGCTAGGGGCCCCTAAGGCCGACGAATCCTCAATATCACCTGCATTGGCCACCTCTGCTTGGAACCTTCTTTGTACCGTGTCTTGGACGCACTGTTCCATGGTTGCTTCCAAGTTGGCCACCTTTTGCAATAGATCCTCATGCTGCCGGTCCTTCGCCACCTGCCGCGACTCCTATGTGCCGGGCACGGCCAAGCCACGGTAGACATGCTTGCGACCTCCTGCACGTTGGGGACACCGCCTAAGTGTGGCCTCCTCAACGGTGGCTGCTCCTTCACGATGTTCATGCCCCTGATAAAAGGTTTTTCCCACGGGACTTTGCCTGTCGACCCCTGGGACGAGGAGCCAGATTCGGCCGCTTCTTCCACGAACTACAAGAAGTAGCATGAACAATTTTTGAGATGGAGTTGGTGAGCATATCATTACTATACCTTCCCTATTCATTGCAGCAGTATCAAACTAATAAGTTGGTAAAATTGCTTACCACTACGCGCTCAAATTGCACCACCTTCGGGTCGGTGACCAAGACACACCCTCCACCACTTTCAGTCGCGTGACAAGTTTCCCATCCATTTCTTTATGGTATAGGGACTTGATAAAATCCCTGAAGAGTGGGTCTTTGTAGTTCTCCCAAGGGTTATCGATGCCCTTGTCTACGTAGGCCCGGTCCTCCTTCTGCCACATATCCCGCTTGCCGTCGTAGCCACGGCAACCGAGATTGTGGCGATCGATGTTCTTCTCCGCTAGCTCCTTCCCCAGATCGACTACGACTTGGTGTACTCTAGTTCCTCGTTCTACAAGAAGAGCGTGTAGTCCTCCAGCATAATCCGCAGGAAGTGGCGCTTTATCTCTTCGAAGTGTGCGACATCCCGATCTTCCTCCTTATCTTCATTTTCCTGTTGATCGGCATCCTCTTCCTCATGGTCATCATCATCATCATCACCCATCCACTAAGTGTGTCCCTTCATGAAACTATACCTGAGCAGGTGTTGATTCACTATGCCTGAGAAGGGGTCGAACAATGACGATAGTTTGAATCTTCGACACGGACAACTTATTTCCATGCGGTTATTTTGATACATGTTAGTCGTCGTGCATTGCACGTATATATCCATGAAACTTTCCTTCATCTCGATGACCATCGTCGCCTGCACGATAATAGAATTGATTAGAAACGTCGTCTCGGCTTTAACGGAAAAATTTGACATGACCTTTGCTAAAAATGGTCATGACGGAGTGCCATAAATCGTCGTAACAAAAGTTAATCGACATTCTGGCGAAACATTGACAACTCATTTGTACATGCACTTAAAAAACAATGCAAAACGGTCCATATATGTGATACGTCGAAAATGTATCTATAATTTTTGATGTTTCATGCTTGTTTAGTATCTACTTTGCTTTGCTTTGTCTACACTTTGAGGTGTTTTTATATCTTTTCTGGAACTAACCTATTGAAGGGTTTCACATCATAGTAAATCAAAAAATTTCTTACGGATGCGAACAAGAAAGCCGAGATCTAATCTAGGAGATGTAATCAACAAGAGAGATTGATGAGATCTTCATACCCTTGAAGAAATCGCACAGCGGAAACTTTCAACAGAACGTGGTTGACGTACTCGTACTCGCCGTCTCCTCCTCGCGATCCGATCCGATCCTACGCCGCAAGTGGCGGCGCCTCCGAGAGATGCACACGTACGGTGCAGCGGAGTCTCCTCCTTTCCTTGGTCCAGCAAGTATGGTGGAGAGATAGATTGGATCTGCAGCACGACGGCGTGGTGCTTATGGTGGAGAGTTTCTGCGACAGGGCTTCGCCTAAGCGCAGTCGGGAGAGAGAGAGAGGTGGAGGGGCAGTAGTTGGACGGCGGATAGGGTTGGAGTGGGGGGAGGCTGTGCCTCTTCCCTCCTTATATAGGCGGCTGGCCAGCCCCTTGACCCCTCCTCCAAGCCCTAGGGCGGCGGCCCAAGGGGTGGAGTGGGTGGCAAGTCATCCCCCCTCTTCTGGAAGGTTCCCTTAGGGTTTCCCCTAAGGGCTGGCCGGCTGGGCCTTAGGGGCCTTGTGCCCCTGGACCAAAGTGGCCAGGGCACTTCCCCTTAGGCCCACGCAGGCCTCCGACAAGTGGTCCCATGTTGGTCCCACTCCGGAATCTTCTAGAACCTTCTGGTACAATACCGATAAACTCTGAAATGATTCTGAAATCCAAAAACTGCTTTCCTTTATATGAATCTTATTCTCCAGACCATTCCGGAACCTCTCGTGATGTCCTGGGTCTCATCCGAGACTCCGAACAAAAAAACTCATAAACCAATTATCCATTCTATCCTAGCGTCGATGCACGTTAAGTGTGTGACCCTACGGGTTCGAGAATATGCAGACATGATCCTCTATCAATAATCAACAACGGGATCTGGAAACCCATATTGACTCCCACATATTCATCGATGATCATATCGGATGAACCACGATGCCATGATTCAATTAATCCCATATATGTATTCCCTTCATCACGCGATATTTTACTTGCCCGAGATTCGATCGTTGATATCGGCATACCTAGTTCAATCTCGTTCACAGCAAGTACTTTACTCGTTTTGTAATACGATATCACTTTGTGATTAACTCCTTAATCACGTGCTTGCAAGCGGTGTTGATATCGATTACCGAGTGGGCCCGAAGTATATCTCTCCGACTCGGGAGGGACAAATTCCATCTCGATACATACAACCCAACAAGTACTTTCCGATCACCTGAGAGACACCTTTATGATCACCCTCACATAGGATGACGTTTGATGACCTCAAAGCTTTTTTCCGATACCAGGGAGTTGTATTATCTCATGGTCTAAGGAATACAATACTTGACATAGGAAAAAGCTTCGCAAAGATGAACACGATGATACGATCCAATTTCTCTGCTTAATTTGGGTTTGTCCATCACATCATTCTCCTAATGAAATGATCTCATTATTAATCGACAACTCATGTCTATGGTTAGAAAACCTTAACCATCATTAATCAATGAGCTAGTCCATAGAGGCGTACTAGGGACACGGTGTTGTTCATAAACCACACAAGTATCAAAGTTTCCGCTTAATACAATTCTAGCATGGAATATAAACTTTATCATGAACAAGAATTATAATAATAACATCTTTATTATTGCCTCTAGGTCATAATTCCAACAGTTTCCCACTTGCACTAGATTCAATAATCTAGTTTACATCTGGCAACAATCTAACACCCATGGCATTAAGGTGCTGATCATGTTTTGCTCGTGGAAGAGGTTTAGTCAATGGATCTGCGACATTCATATCCGTATGTACTTTGCTAATCTTCAGATCTCCATCTTCTATATAATCTCGAATTATATGAAAACGGCGGTTGATGTGCTTGGTCTTTGGATGATATCTTGGTTCCTTAGCCAGTGCTATGGCGCCAGTGTTGTCGCACAATATCTCCAGTGGGTCCAAGGCACTTGGAACCACACCAAGCTCAGTGATGAAGTTACTGATCCAAAATCCTTCACTTGACGCTTCTGAAGCATCCATGTATTCCGCTTCTATTGTAGATCCCGCGATCACGCTTTGCTTGCAGCTTCTCCAGCTCACAGCTCCACCATTAAAAATATAAACGTATCCTGTCTGAGATTTAGAATCATCCGAATCGGTGTCGAAACTAGCGTCGACGTAACCTTTTACGACGAGCTGCTCATCACCTCCATAGACCAAGAACATTTCTTTAGTCCTATTTAAATATTTTAGGATGTTCTTTATGGCAGTCCAGTGTTCCACTCCTGGATCACTTTGGTATCTGCTCGTCAAACTAAGAGCATTGGACACATCCGGTCTAGTACGTAGCATGACATACATGATAGAACCTATGGCCGAGGCATATGACACTTTGCTCTTAGTATCTCTATCTTTTACCGTAGCTGGACACTGAGCCTTGCTCAATATCTTACCTGACAATATGGGCAATGAACCTTTCTTTGCTTTATCCATTCTGAACCTTTTCAGAACTTTGTCTAGATATGTACGTTGGCTTAAAGCTATTAGGCGTCTTTGTCTATCTCTATAGATTTTGATGCCTAATATATAAGCAGCTTATCCTAGGTCTTTCATTTAAAAACATTTATTCAAATAACTCTTCACATCGTTAAGCATACCAATGTCATTTCCAATAATCAATATGTCATCCACATATAGTACTAAAAATTTCAGCGAGCTCCCACTCACTTTCTTGTAGATACAAGCTTCATAGCAATTTGGAACAAATCCAAAACTCTTGATCACTTGATCAAAACGAAGGTTCCAACTCCGAGATGCTTGCTTCAGTCCATAAATGGAACGCTGAAGTTTGCACACCTTATTAGCATTCTTAGGATCGACAAAACCTTCGGGCTGCATCATATACAACTCTTCATCAATGTTGCCATTGAGGAATGCAGTCTTGACATCCATGTTCCATATTTCATAATCATGAAATGCAGCAATTGCTAATAAAATCCGAATGGACTTAAACATCGCTACGGGAGAGAAAGTCTCATCATAGTCAACACCTTGAACTTGCCGAAACCCTTTTGCGACAAACCGAGCTTTATAGACAGTAACATTACCATCCGCGTCCGTTTTCTTCTTGAAAATCCATTTGGACTCAACGGCCTTACGGTCGCTAGGAGGGTCCAGCAAAGTCCATACTTGGTTTTCGCTCATGGATCCCAATTCGGATTTCATGGCCTCTAGCCATTTCTTAGAGTCTGGGCTCATCATTGTTTCCTCATAGTTCGCAGGTTCACTGTTGTCTAACAACAAGACGGTTAAGACAGGGTTGCCGTACCATTCAGGAGTGGCACGTGACCTTGTCGACCTGCGAAGTTCAGTAGTAGCATCGTTCGAAGTTTCATGATCCTCGTCATTAGCTTCCTCTCTTGTTGGTGCAGACGCAATCGAACAATTTCAGTCTTGCGCTACTCTCCAACTCGAGATAAGGTTCAATAACCTCATCTAGCTCTACCTTCCTCCCACTCACTTCTTTCGAGAGAAACTCCTTCTCAAGAAAGGATCCGTTCTTTGCAACAAACACTTTGCCTTCGGATCTGTGGTAGAAGGTATACCCAATCGTTTCCTTAGGGTATCCTATGAAGACGCATTTCTCCGCTTTGGGTCCGAGCTTGTCCGGCATCAACTTCTTGACGTAAGCTTCGCATCCCCAAACTTTAAGAAACGACAACTTAGGTTTAGCACCAAACCATAGTTCATACGGTGTCGTCTCAACGGATTTAGGTGGTGCCCTATTTAAAGTGAATGCAGCGGTTTCTAACGCATAACCCCAAAATGATAACGGCAAATCTGTAAGAGACATCATTGATCGCACCATATCTAATAGAGTTCGATTCCAGAGTTCAGACACACCATTGCGCCGTGGTGTTCCGGGTGGCGTGAGTTGTGAAACGATTCCCCTTGCTTTAAGATGCGTGAGAAAATCATAACTCAAATATTTACCTCCACGATCGGATCATAGAAATTTAATTTTCCTATTACAATGGTTTTCCACTTTGTTCTGAAATTCTTTGAACTTTTCAAACATTCCAGATTTATGTTTCATTAAATAGATATACCCATATCTACTTAAGTCATCAGTAAAAGTGAGAAAATAGCGATATCCACTGCGCGTCGAAACACTCATTGGTCTGCATACATCGGTATGTATGATTTCCAATAAGTCTGTTGCTCGCTCCATTATTCCGGAGAACGTGGTTTTGATCATCTTGCCTATGAGGCACGGCTCGCACGTGTCAAATGATTCAAAATCAAGAGACTCCAAAAGTCCATCAGAATGGAGTTTCTTCATGCGTTTTACACCAATATGACCTAGACGGCAGTGCCACAAATAAGTTGGATTATCACTATCTACTTTGCATCTCTTAGCCTCAATGTTATGGATGTGCGTTTCATTGCTTTTGAGATTCAGAAGAAATAAACCATTCACAACAGGTGCATGACCATAAAAGATGTTATTCATATAAATAGAACAACCATTATTCTCTGATTTAAATGAATAACCGTCTTGCAATAAACACGATCCAGATATAATGTTCATGCTCAAGGCAGGCACATAATAACACTTATTAAGGTTTAAAACTAATCCCGAAGGTAAAACTAAGGAGAGCGTGCAGATGGCCATCACATCAACTTTTGATCCATTGCCAACGCGCATCGTCACCTCATCCCTTGCTAGCCGCCATCTATTCCGTAGCTCCTGTTTCGAGTTACAAATATTAGCAACTGAACCAATATCATATACCCAGGCACTACAACGAGCGCTAGTAAGGTAAACATCAATAACATGTATATCAAATATACCTTTAATGGTGCCAGCCTTCTTGTCCGCTAAGTACTTCGAACAATTGCTCTTCCAGTGACCCTTGTCCTTGCAATAGAAGCACTCAGTGTCCGGCTTAGGTCCAGACTTGAGCTTCTTCTCAGCAGGGGCAACGCGCTTGCCGCTGCCTTTCTTGAAGGATTTCTTTGCACCCTTAGCTTTCTTAAAGCTAGTGGTTTTGTTGACCATCAACACATGATTATCTTTCTTGATATCCACCTCCGCAGCTTTCAGCTTAGCGAAGAGCTCAGTGGTCGTATTAGTGGAACCAATTTGATTGTGAGTAACTACAAAACCTTTGTAACTAGGAGGGAGTGATTGCAGAATTCAGTCAATCTTGAGCTCTTCTAGAATCTTGTAGTCCAGTTGCTCAAGACGTTGAGTGTAGACCGACATCTTAATGGCGTGCTCACTAACGGAACTCCCTTCCTCCATCTGTCCGTTAAAGAACTTCTCAGAGATCTCATATCTCTCAAAACGGGCCTGAGTCTGAAACATGGTTTTCAGTTCCTCAAGTATCTCAAAGGGCCCGTCGAACTCCTCAAAACGATTTTGAAGTTCCGGTTCCATAGCAAACAACTGGTACTCTTAATCACTCCATAATCATCTTTGCATGACTGATAAACAACTTTTTCATCAGCCGGCGCATCAGTAGCAGGGGCGTCACCTAGCGCTTTCTCAAGTACATAGGCTTTTTGTCCGCCAGCGAGAATGATTCTCAGATTGCGGAACCAGTTGGTGAAGTTAGACCCATTGTTCTTAGGCTTTTCTTTCTCAGCAAAAACGTTAAAGTTGAAGTTGGACTTAGCCATTTGATCTACAAAATTTGCAAATACAATTTAGACTATGTTCATGATAACTAGTTCAACTTAATCAAATTACTAGATGAACTCCCACTAAATTCAACATCCCTCAAGTTGTTTAGTGAACACGATCCAAATTCACCACACCTAATTCGATCTTCACGAGAAGAGATGTGGTTTCAATGGTGGACAACAAAGTGTCGATCAGATCATTCATATGACTCATGTTTAACCTTTCGGTTCGTGTGTTCCGAGGCCATGTCTGTACATGCTAGGCTTGTCAAGTCAAACCCAAGTATTTTCGCGTGTGCAAAACTGGCTTGCACCCGTTGTATGTGAACGTAGAGTTTATAGAACCCCATCATCATGATGTGCTTAAAAACGACGAACTTGCGCAATGGTGCATACATGGGGAGAATACAATTTTATCTTGATCTTTAAGTGAGGAATTATCTTATAATGCTACCGTCGCGATCTAAGCATAATAAGATACATAAAAGGATAAACATCACATGCATATAATTTTTATGTGACATGGTATAGCCAATCTCCGCGCAATGATCTCCATCTTATGCACGCCAGCATGATCTCCATCACTCCACCATGATTGCCTCCACCACGAATAGCAACTACAACTATTGCTAACTACTTAGCGATAAAGTAAAGCTATTACATGGCGTATAATAAGTTGACACGCAGGTCATATACAATTACAAAGAAAACCATACGGCTCCTGCTGGTTGTGAACTCATCGACATTCTATTCGTGAAATATTACAAAACATGATCATTGCATAGATATCATGTCTTGGGCCATACCATATCACAAAACACTCCCTGCAAAAACAAGTTAGACGCCTCTACTTTGTTGTTGCATGTTTTACGTGGCTTATGAGAGTAACAAGCTAAGAGCGATTCTTACCTACGGAAAGCCACACCGGTGATATTATGGTTGCTAACATCTGTTGTAAATCCCATGACTACTATAGTGAGAGAAACTGGAATCCACCAGCCGCATGTGTGGAACAAGCCACACGTCAAGTGCGGAGCCGGTCTCGCAAACAAGGTCGCGTAAAGTTGGCCTAGACCGCTTCGATCTCACTATGTCGCACCATAATAAATATATAACAAGAGGTTTACAACAGAAAACATCAACGCCCGCAACAAGCATGTTGCGTTCTACTTGTGAAACACATCTACGCATAGATCTAGCTCTGATACCACTGAAGGGTTTCGCAGCATAGTAAATCAAAAAAATTCTTAAGGATGCGAACAAGAAATCCAAGATCTAATCTAGGAGATGTAATCAACGAGAGAGATTGATGAGATCTTCATACCCTTGAAGAAATCGCACAGCGGAAACGTTCAACAGAACGTGGTTGACGTAGTCGTACTCGCCGTCTCCTCCTCGCAATCTGATCCGATCCAATGCCGCAAGTGGTGGCGCCTCCGAAAGATGCACACGTACGGTGCAGCGGCGTCTCCTCCTTTTCTTGGTCCAGCAAGTATGGTGGAGAGATAGATTGGATCTGCAGCACAACGACGTGGTGCTTATGGTGGAGAGTTTCTGCGGCACGGCTTCGCCTACGCGCAGTCAGGAGAGAGAGAGAGAGAGAGAGAGAGAGAGAGAGAGAGAGAGGTGGAGGGGAAGCAGTTGGACGGCGGCTAGGGTTGGAGTGGGGGGAGGCTGCGCCCCTGCCCTCCTTATATAGGGGGCTGGCCGGCCCCTTGACCCCTCCTCCAAGCCCTAGGGTGGCGGCCCAAGGGGTGGAGTGGGGGGCAAGTCATCCCCCCCTCTTCTAGAAGTTTCCCTTAGGGTTTCCCCTAAGGGCTGGCCGGCTGGGCCTTAGGGGCCTTGTGCCCCTGGCCCAAAGTGGCCAGGGCACTTCCCCTTAGGCCCACGCAGGCCTCCGACCAGTGGGCCCATGTTAGTCGCACTCTCGAACCTTCTAGAACCTTCCGGTACAATACCGATAAACTCCAAAATGATTCCGAAATCCAAAAATTGCTTTCCTTTATATGAATATTATTCTCCGGACCATTCCGAAACCTCTCGTGATTTCCTGGGTCTCATCCAAGACTCCTAACAAAAAACTCATAAACCAATTATCCATCTATCCTAGCGTCGATGCACGTTAAGTGTGTGACCCTGCGGGTTCGAGAATATGCAGACATGATCCTCTATCAATAATCAACAGCAGGATCTGGAAACCCATATTGACTCCCACATATTCATCGATGATGCCAGGATTCAATTAATCCCATATATGTATTCCCTTCGTCACGCGATATTTTACTTTCCCGAGATTCGATCGTTGGTATTGGCATACCTAGTTTAATCTCGTTCACAGCAAGTACTTTACTCGTTCCGTAATCCGATATCACTTTGTGATTAAATCCTTAACCACATGCTTGCAAGCGGTGTTGATATCGATTACTGAGTGGGCCCAAATTATATCTCTCCGACTCGGGAGGGACAAATTCCATCTCGATACATACAACCCAACAAGTACTTTCCGATCACCTGAGAGACACGTTTATGATCACCCTCACATAGGATGACGTTTGATGACCTCAAAGCTTTCTTCCGATACCAGGGAGTTGTATTATCTCATGGTCTAAGGAATACAATACTTGACATAGGAAAAAGCTTCGCAAAGATGAACACGATGACACGATCCAATTGCTCTGCTTAATTTGGGTCTGTCCATCATATCATTCTCCTAATGACATGATCTCATTATTAATCAACAACTCATGTGTATGGTTAGGCAACCTTAACCATCATTAATAAATGAGCTAGTCCATAGAGGCGTAATAGGGACATGGTGTTGTTCATAAACCACACAAGTATCAAAGTTTCCGCTTAATACAATTCTAGCATGGAATATAAACTTTATCATGAACAAGAATTATAATAATAAAATCTTTATTATTGCCTCTAGGGCATAATTCCAACACCTATTAACAAGTTGCCACAATGTCAGTTGCCTGTTTTCTCCTGTTTTTGGTTCCAGAAAGGCAGAAAATCAATATTCTGGAAATTGGACGGGACAAAAGCCAAAGTTAATATTTTACCTGGGCAACACGAAGTCCAGAGGAGAGACGGAGAGGCAAGTCAGGGCGGCCAAACCACCTAGGCGCGGCCAGGGGTGGGCCCACGCTTGGGCAGGGTGTGGCCCCCTGGTAGCCTCCCAGCCTCGCCTCTTCGCCTATAAGAAGCCCCCGATGCATAAACCCTAAACACCCGATCAAAACTCCATGAAACCGTCTGTGGCCGCCGCCACCATCGTCCCTAGATCGGGGGGGATCTGAAGTTCTTCCCGACACCCTGCTGGAGGGGAGATCATCCCAGAGGCCTTATTCTCCGGTATGATGCGTGAGTGGTTCCACCTTGGACTATGGTTCCATGTAGTATCTAGATGGTTGTATCTCCTCTTTGTGCTTTTATGTATAGATCTTGTGAGCTCCGTTCATGATCAAGATATAATCTATTTGTAATCATGCATGTTGTGTTTGCGGGGATCCGATGGATATTGAGATTACTATGTCAGATTGGTTAATGGTTTTCTATATTTGATTCTATCATGTCTATGTTGTTTGTGATCTTGCATGCTCTTCGTTGTTAGTAGCTATCTTGGCCAAGTAGTTGCTAGTGACTCCAAGAGGGGGTATTTATGCTCGATAGTGGATTCATGCCTCTAGTTTCCAAGGGAAGTGACGGAAATATCTTCGGTTGTAGATATGCTGTTGCCACTAGGGAGAAAACAATGGCCTCTGTTCATGGAACAAGTGGATTGTTTACCTTACACACTTTGCTTAAAGCAGTTGTCTGTTGCTTGCAACTTAATACTGGAGGGGGTTCGGATGATAACCCAAAGGTGAACTTCTTGTCATAGATGCAGTTGGATGGCAGTCTATGTATCTTGTTGTATTGCCCAATCGAATCTCATAGGATCTTTTTGTCTAGTATTGCATTGTATTGCCTTGCCTAGTTCCTGTCAATTGCCCTGCTATAATTTGTTTACCCTTCATGCCATGTTGTTTATCTAAGGAGAGCACCTCTAGTGAACTATGGACGCCGGTCCAATCTTCACCATTGATACATCTTCCACTGTTACTTGTTTACTTGCTGCAAACCATTACCGTCCACACCATACGTTTAATCCTTTGTTACAGCAAACCGGTGAGCTTGACAACCTCACTGATTCGTTGGGGCAAAGTCTTCAGTTTGTGTTGTGCAGGTTTCCATGTTGCTTGCAACACCTTTGAGACGTTTCCTTCCTCCTACTGGTTCGATAACCTCGGTTTCTTACTGAGAGAAAACTTGCTGCTGTGCTCATCACACCTTCCTCTTGGAGTTTCCAACAAAGCGTCCCACGATAGTGCTGGGCGCCATCAATATGCATGGAACTGCTTTTCGCCATCACAAGAAGTGACATCAACTCATGCGCACATTCCCACATCCACATCAGATACCTATTATTTCACGAGAGCTCCAAGAGCACTGAAGAGACACCACACGTCGATCGAAGAGAGTGTGTGTTGTGGTGAGATAGATCTAGATCTAGAACTTGCAAGCTAGCTACTATATAGGTGGGGAGAAGTGGGGGAATGATATTTGATCAATACAATTTTTGTTGGTTGAATTAGCTAAAATAGGTGGGGGGGGCTAGCAAAGATTTGGGTCAAGTTGCCATGAAAAGTGAGCTAGAGAGGGGTAAGGAAGATGTGGTAGGTGGCTGATTTGCGACCATTTAAAGCCCAGATTACCCCCGACAAACAGGTACCAGCCGGCGGCGGTAAGGAGGGGTAGAAAGGGGTGGTAGGTGGAGAAACATACCGCCGGCAAATAGGGACCGTTGTCATTGGTGGTAATTTTTACAGCGGCGACGAACAAGGGTGATAGGTGCCGACGGTAAATTGTGGGCCTGGGTAGACCATCCGGATGGACTTATCGCCGGCAAACACGACACTGACTCTACGGTGCTAACATGCTATAGCCCCGGTGAACGGTGATGTGTTTCGCCGGTGCTAAAGGGCTGCCCATCCAGGGGCACGCGACCCACCACAGCCCTGGCGCGAGCGGGTCCTATTCGCTGGTGGTGTATGGGCCAGCCCAGCGAACTTGATGTCCATTCGCCAACGTAACACGAGAAAAGCCTGGAAGGCTTTACCTCCGGCGACCCTGGGCCGATTTCGTCGGCGCTAAAGAATTCGGCTATAAAGTTTTCTCTACTAGATGAGATACATGGATTCGATGTGATTCGCTTCAAACGTGACAATGGTAAGATCAGATGGATTTTGGTGTTGGGTGGAGTGATGACTTCATATGAGATTATAAAAGAAGTATAGTGGATAATCCCAGGTGAACACCGGTGGGATCTAAGGGCTGGTTAGAGTGTTTTTAAAGTAGTCTTCCCTTGAAAGACTGATTTAGCAAGGGTTCACAAGATGCCTAACATTCCTATTGACGGAACAAATTGCACACTACACTTTAAGGAATGGCCCTTTACTGGATCGATATGAGCTAGAGGAGACCTAGGTGAAAATTTCAGGATGCCTATATAAGCTGCGTTGCGATTTTTTGGGTATGTTGGCACTTGGTACTTTACTTGGCAAAACAAGAGAGATAGACATGGACTATACTAGACAACATGGTGAGGCGCGGATGAGAGTTCTTGTCACTACTATCAAGTATATCCCGGAAGGAACTGATCTCCTCTACGATGGTGATGGTTATGGCATCCTATTTGAGGTTCAAGGTGCAAATGAAATTCCCAACGATATGGAGAGGGATGATAAAGATCATAATAATGATTCGCAACATAAGGATGCTGATCGGAAAAAGAATGGGACGGAGAATGAGATACAACTGAAGGCTAAAGAACATTCAACAACAGAAATAAATCAAACTTTGGCACCATCCAATCATGGCAAGCATGTAGCATCAAATTTGGTACCTTTGACATGTGGACTCCTTCTCGGAAGTGGAGAGATCGGGTTGAATATGAGGAGGATGTTTTGAAATTTTCTATTCATTCTATTTCTAATGAGGTGGTCGTAACTATAGCCACTAAGATAGGAGTCTCGCTAGGTTGTTCTCCTTGCCGAGCAGAGCGTTCGGTTAATTATATTAAAGAACTAGATATTCAGAAAACTTTGGTCATGTTAAAAAAGAATGAAGAGAAAGTAAGGAAGGGTGACAATTCTATGTAGTTTAATTATGAATGAAGCTAGAGATCTTAGTATAGACCTTAAGGATGAAGAGCAACAAGGTTGGGTGGGTCATAAGGACCCAGTCCCCGGTTATTAAACCAAAACGTGTTTATTGAAAAAAGATATCCGGAGAGATCAGTCATTAGGAATAGTGATGGGTTTAAGGAACCAGCCAAACACTCACTTGTTCACGAAACAATAAGAGAGAACAAGTTAGATTTTTTTTGCAATTCTTGAAACATGATGAGATAATTTTTCAGCACCCATTCTAAGAAACTTAGCAGGAGATATTGACTATATTTGGTATTGTCTACCTCCCATAGGAAGACCAGGAGGCATTTTAGTGGGTTTGAACTCAGAAACTTTGTCGGTTAAAAATGTTGTGTCAAGAGAGAGGTGTGTCAAGTTTCACATGTGTACTAAATCTGATAAATTCGAATGGTCCTTAATTGATTTTTACGAAGCAGTTGAAGTTGCTCAGAAAAAGTGAGTCTTGGAAGTGTTGGTTCGTTTTTGTGAGGAGGATGATTTACCCATGTTGGTCAAAGGTGATTTTAACATTATTAGAAAACAAAAGGAAAAGAATAATGATAATTTTAATGCTAGATGGCCTTTTATTTTTAATGCGATCATAGAAAGTTTCGATCTCGGATAATTAGCTATGCCCCGAAGAAAAATTACCTGGGATAATAGCTAACAAAATCCTACGTTCGAACAGAGTGCTAGTTAGTGTTTCTTGAGAGTAGAAATTTTCTTTAGTTATTGTCAAAGTTTTAACTAAAACAGGCTCAGACTATACACCACTTCTTATTGACTCCGGTGAACAAGCCCACCGGGATAATAAAGCTCATATCTCTTTTGAACTGGCATGGTTAGGCCAAGATAATTTTCATGAAATGATTGCTCGTGAATGGGTAGCCACCACTCATGTAAAGAACCCCATGGAGGTCTGGCAGAACAAGATCCGCCGCCTCGGGAATTTTCTTAGGGGTTGGAAAAGAAACCTAAGTAGTGTGTACACTTGATATCAAGGTTGAATCCATCCCTCTTAATTCATCTGAGAGGGATGAATTACGAGAGGCCAATGATAAGCTAACCAAACTCCGTCGGGACGAGGAAACAAAGTGGGCACAACGGGCAAAAGTTAAGCATGTTCAATAGAGTGGTAATAACATGAAATACTTTCACTTGGTTACGAATGACAAACATCAAAGAAAAAAATTCAGCTAGAACAAGATGAAGAAACGATAGTAGGTCAAGATAACATAAAAGCTTATATCATGGAGTTTTACAAAAAGTTGTTCGAGGCTCCAGAACAAAATAATTTCTCACTTGTTGAATCAGAAATTGGAGACGTTCCAAAATTATCCGAAGAGGATTATAATATTCTTACAACCGACTTTACATAAAAGGAGATATATGAAGAAATTATGTAAATGGAAAAACAAAGCTCCGGGGCCACACGTGTTTCCTGTGAGTTTTGCCAATCTTTTTGGAAAATAATCAAATTGGATCTGATAAATTTGTTTGAAAATTTTCAGCAAGGAGAACTCCCTTTATTCCGTTTAAATTACGGCACCATGATACTTATACCTAACAAAGAAAATGTGGTTCAGATTCATTAGTATAGGCCAATCTGCCTGCTGAATGTGAGTTTTAATACTTTTACAAAGGTAGGAATAAATAGGATCACTAGAGTGGCACAACAGGTAATTATACCAACTCAAATGACTTTCATGTCAGGGATACACATACTATAAAGAGTTCTTATTCTGCACGATATGATCCATGAATTTTATAGGAAGAAAATGATGGAGTCCTGCTGAAATCGACTTTGAAAAGGCATACGATAAGGTGAAATTGCATTTCTTGCAGGAAGTAATGCATATGAAAGGGTTCGACCCTAAATGGTGTCGCTAGATAGATGATTTATTTAGCTGAGGAAGCATTGAAATTAAAGTAAATGATGACATAGATAATTATTTCCGTACTTTCAAAAGTTTAAGGCAAGGAGATTTGCCGCCCCCATGCTTTTTTAACCTCGTGGAGGATATGTTAGCAATTTTTATCGCTAGAGCAAAATAATATGGATAGGTCGACGGTCTCATACCTCATTTATTCGAGGGAGGGATATCGATCCTCCAATATGTGGATGACACAATCATTTTTATGGAACACAATTTGGAAAAGGCGCTAAACATGAAACTCGTTCTATGCATTTTCAAGCAATTATCAGGACTAAAGATAAAATTTTATAAGAGTGAAGTATTTTGTTTTGGTAAAGCTAAAGATCAATAGGAAGATTATATTAATCTTATTGGTTGCAAGGCGGGATCTTTTCCTTTCAGATATTTGGGAATCCCAATTCATTTCTGCAGACTTAAAAATGGTGAGTGGAAATTGGTAGAGGACCGCTTTGAACGAAAACTTACGACTTGGGTGGGCAAATTATTGTCTTATGGGCATCGCTTATTGCTAATCAATTCAGTTTTGACAAGTATACCAATGTTCATGCTCTCCTTCTTTTAAATACCTAAATGGGTAAAAAAGATTGGACTATTTTCATTCAAGTTCTTTTTTTGGACAAAGGGCCGACCATAAGAGGAAGCATAGACTAACTCAACATAACATTATTTGCCAACCAAAAGACCAAGGGGGTCTTGGGGTGGAGGTACTCGACATTCAAAACAAATGCCTAATTAGAAAGAGGTTGTTTAAATTACTAACCGAGCAAGTGTTTGGCAGGATCTCATTTATAATAAGTATGTACACTCTAGTTTGCTATCCCAAGTTAATTTGAAACCTTCGGACTCCCCATTATGAAAAGATCTTATGGAAGTTAAGAATGAATTCTTTGACCGGGGAGCGTTCAAAGTAGGAAATGGAGAATAAACACGTTTTTGGGAATACACTTGGCTAGGCAGTACACCCCTTTCTCATCAGTATCCTACCTTATATAATGTGGTGCAAAGGAAACAAGTCACTGTAGCTCATGTTTTATCACACTCACCTTTAAATATTGGTTTCACGCAAACTTTGACGGGCAATAGTGGAGCAAGATGGCTCCATCTGTTGCGTTGATTGATAAATATCAATCTATCTTTGTAGCCAGATGAATTTGTTTGAAAATTAACTAAATTTGGATCTTACAAGATTGTACCTTGATCACATGAATGATCATACAGGATTTTTGCGCAAATATATTTTAAAAATGAAAGTATCACTTAAAATAAGGATTTTTATGTGGTTCCTTCAACGTAAAGTACTACTCACAAAAAATAATTTGATTAAAAGAAGTTGGCAAGGATGTAAGAAATGTGGTTTTTGTTCTCATGATAAATCAATACAACACTTGTTTATAACAATGCCCTATTGCAAAAATAGTATGGCGTATTATACATATGGCTTTTAACATAACCTCACCTAAAAGTATCAATAATATGTTTGGTAATTGGCTTATGGGAGTGCCAAAAAAGATAAAGTACAAATCCGAGTGGGTGTCTGTGCTTTATTTTTGGGCCATATGGAATATGGAACATACGAAATGATTATATCTTCAATAAAACAAAATCTACTTCTTTTATGCAGGTTATCCCATTGAATACTCACTAGATCCATATGTGGTCTTTCCTACAACCTATGGAGAAGCGCAAGGCTTTAGATACAGGGTGCAACCAGCTGGAGTCAATGGCACGGGATTTCTACAACTAGTGCAATTGGTGTTTTGATCACTTGATAACATGTTGATGTATAGCCACTTCATGTTTTTCTTTTCCTTTAGATGGTTGATACATATGTCAACCCTGAGCGATCCATGATGTAATCTTTTGTAAACTTTATACTTGAATAAATTAATAAAGGTTGCATGCATCTATCGATGTAGAGACCGGGGCTAAGTCTCCATTTAAAAAAAACATACTTTCAATAGATCCATGATCTTTGGAATCTCGGTGAAGACATTTGGAACTACTTATTTCTATTGATCTAGAAAAATATTTACCATGATAATTATTCATATCAATTGTTCTTTGGTATTGAATTAATAAAAAGATTAAATAGTCTCTACAACATGGATGATGGGGACAAATAGAATAGTTGGGAATCGAAAGAGAGTTGTTTGTGGAATGATATAGTTATGTGTTTGCATTATTATTCTCTACTAATGAATATTTACAATTTTCTAGAGGCACATGAGGGCCGATATTTTTCTACACATTTTGAGAAGCCGCAAAAATGGTGGCATCAAGAAAAATATATTCAGAAATGATGTAGTATTTGTTGGGACGATGTTGATCTTGTTCCCCATGATCGAAACCGCATGATGCATTTCTATGGTTTTCTTAAATGGAAAATCTATTTCCCTTTTTATACAAAATTTGGAGTATTTTTCGGGAAAGAGAAATCAAAGTTGAGACATAATAGGCTATAGCTTGGGTCATTTCTATTTTTTAGAATTATTTTACCATATTAGATCTCAATAGTAGAAAAAATATAGATACACATACAAGTCTCAGGTTGGGTCCCCAGGGTGAGCGCCCCTTTGCCCCGCCCTATGGGTCGGCCCTGCTCTGGCGGTACCGAGGGAAGGAGGTGAGAGGAAGTGGTGCTGCCTGCTGGGGTCTTCCCCGATTGACGGCCGTGTCGCCCAAGAGAGAGCAAACACACGGGGCAGTTCGACCGCTTCAAGTTATGTAGCACCCTGTTTCCTCTTGGCCCCGGGGTTGTCACTCCTGGAAGCTTAATAGGATCTTTAGACTGACCTCACAGACCAACACTAGTCTTTTGTGCGCACTTTGTCCTTACTCGTGCGCACCTAGCATCCACTTCCTGGTCGGTCATCTATTTTCAAATAGCTCTGGGCCAAGCATGCTTAACATCAGAGTTATTTTGGATGAGCTTCTGGAAAAGAATTTGCAACTTGTTCTATGAGTATCCTATCAATCCTATTAATCCATGTGTGTGGATCTCACATTCATACACTCTTTAGAGGATCGATGTCTCATTGATCAAGCACACACCAGGAATGTTCCCTTTTGGCACACATCTGTCGTCCAGTGACAGTATATATGCTATGCCGTATCCACTTCAGGCCACACGCGCCATGATCCACATGTCCCGTCACTGACCCGCACACCCGTGCAATCGTGAGGGTCGGCTCTGATACCACTTGTAGCACCCCGTTCCCTCTTGGCCCCAGAGGTGTCACTCGTGGCAAATTAATATGATCTTTAGACTGGTCTCACAGACCAACACTAGTCTTTTCTACGCACTTTGTCCTCACTCGTGCGCACCCGGTACCCACTTCCTGGTCGGTCACACATTCTCAAATTGCTCTAGGCCAAACACGCTTAATATCATAGTTCTTTTTGGATGAGCTTTCGGAAAAGAAGTTGCAACTTCTTGGTATAAGTATCCTATCAATCCTATTAATCCATGTGTCTGGATCTCACAAGTTACTAGCCTTATTTTAAGCGAAGGATTGAGTTGTTAGCATACTACTGTTGTAGCAAATTTTATCAAATGATAGCACTTTTCGTTTTCGTGACAAAAAACCATAAGATTTTGACGAAAATTTGTACTATTTGGTAAATTTTGTTCTAAAAAATGGTACCATTTGGTGTCAAATCTGGTGGGTTTTTTGTCATAAAAACAAAAAAGTGGTATCATTCGATAAATTTGGCTACAAAAGTGGCGGTTTTATGCCAACATCTCGAGGGATTCAATTCATTTTTCCTGAAAAGTTTCATTGACCTATTAATAATCATCAACAACGGTATAGAGAGTCCCGAAAGTGATATAAGATACAAATAAATCCTTGAACCAATTAGGACGACAAAAAATACTAGCAGGAACCGAAGGCACACCGCCGTCCTCGACCTATTCATCATTGGAGTCAGAAAAAACTTGTCGTAGTAGAGCTTGTTGTAATAGAGTAGACGGAAAGTCATAATGCTAAGACACCAAATGGAAATCAAATGAGAGAAACAACTATCACCAATGATGGAAATTGTAGACCGGAAGACCAAGTTGAAACCACACATGACTCCACACGTCCTCCGTCGGTGCCAGACGCACCTACAGAGCAAGGATAGACTGGGGAGGACATTATTCCGACTTTAGGATGTCTCCACCGCCTCTACATACCTAAGAATAGACATAAGAAACCTAAAACAAGAAATAGGAACCTTCTCTTCGGCAATAGGCCAGGGTCCACCGCACCTCCAAGACCCGAAAGGCCATTAGAGATGGGGAAGACCGGCGCCGGCACTGGTGGAGGGGCGGAAACCCTAGCTGTCTGGGACCGCCTCCCTTTTGTCCTTTTTCCTCTCGTGCCCGTCAAGTCAAGTACGAGGGACTCAAGTTTCCAACCATTCTATTCTCGGGGAAAGAGTTATGCTAACAACTCGAGGGAATTACAGTTGATACATTCTTCTCTTTTCCTATTGCATGGATGTTTCCCTGTAGAGGGTGACGACCTGGCGGTCCCGACCCTTACCGGAGTGGAGGTTGTGGTTGCTCGACTAGGTTGGTGCTCCGGGAAGAAGGGGCCTCTTATTGTGCGGGTCACGAGAGGTCCACGACATTACTGTTCCAATGGTGAACTGTTGCAATGGCATTTCTGTGAACAACTCGGGCCGATGCGCCAGTCCAGTGGGTTACAAGGGAGGTGCATGACTTTGCGGTGAAAGTGTTTCCCAGGTTGTCGGTCCCAGCCTATGGGCGCCATTGCCCTCCTTGGAGGCTTCACTCATGCTCGCTTCAGTTGGTAGAGGTCTCTCGGGAAAAGCATATATAGGTATGGAGTTTGATCGACGCAATGGCGGCGGCGACGAGGTCATCACTCTGTTGGGAGCATCATGTTTATAGACACAACCTGGATATTCCAGGTTGTTTTCCTTTGGTGCTCGTCGTTGTCCTAGGATTATCCTCAGGTGCGCAATGCACGCCATTATTGGCAAGTCCAAGATGATACCTTTCCCGGGGCGAACTAAGTCCCTTAATCTACTCTTCTTGATGGATGGTGTGACCACAAAGAGAGTAAAGGTGAAGTTACGTTCTTCCGAGGTGTCCGGCGTCGGTTGAGACATGACTTTGTTGCTTAGTGTAGGAAGTGCTTTTCTGTGTTGCGGTTGTTATGTTTGTGATGGCTGTCTTGGATTAGCTCTAGTGTATAGTCCATGCTAGTTGCAAAATAAATGTCGAACTTATACTCCTTCCTTTTTAAAATAGATACCGCGGGTTTGTCAAACCAAATTTTGACAAACCTGCAATATGTATTTTGAGACGAAGGAACACACCTTTAACATACTCTCAGAATTTTTTTGAAGTGAATGCAAGCAATTCAAACCATAGGCTGGTTCTCAGAAAATTGGAGTTGCAGCTTATATAATGGGAAATGATACTATTCCCCCGGGGATCGAACCAACTGATCCCCCGGGTCGCTCGTCCGGCTGCGTACGCACGGTTCACATCTCGCATGCCCGCTGCTACCTCATAGCTGCCCTACAAAACAGCCATTTATTCTTTTGTCCTTCAACCTCCATGTGATGCCGTCCTACAACCCCCGCGCTGCCGCTAGGCCTCTTGCAGCTCCTGCAGCTAGTCCTCTTGCAGCTCCCGCACTGCCTGCAGCTTCTCTCACCGCGCCGGCATAACTCTCGCGCCGCTCGCCGCTGCAGGCCTGCAGCTCGCGCGCCGCCTGCCGTGCCCTTCGCCGCGCGCCGTAGCTCTGCCTCCGCCCGCCTTCCCAGCCACGCCGCCATCGCCCTTACGCCCTGCCTCCACCCGCCTTCCGGCGTCGTCACTGCTTGCTGCCGAAGCAGCCCAATGGAGCAGCACACTCATGATTCTGATCGGTCGAAGAAAGGAAGACTAGCTAGTAGTCTCTGATGGAGCAGCCCAATGCATTAGCATCGATCGGTGCATGTGGCAAAAAAAACAAGGCATGCGTCGCCGGTTGACCGGCGCCATCAATGAGCATCCAGAACATAATCTATATGGTTTTTGCTACTCTTTTGCTACTTTCGCATATTTTTTTTGCTACTTCTGTATATTTTTTTTGCTACTTCCGTATATTTTTTTTGCTACAACCAATCTATATGGTTTTGCTACGTGGTCTCCGGCGAGAGTCTTCGGCGATGTCCCCTTTGCTACATTAGAAAAAACATTTTGCTACATCTGTTTTGTGATTTTGCTACAATAGCGTTGAGTTTTTGCTATACGATCTCCGGCGAGGTCGTCTCCGGCGAGGTCGGATCTGCTACATTAGCACAACTTTTTTGCTACCACCGTTTTGCGTTTTTGCTACAATAGCGTAACGTTTTTGCTACACGGTCTTCGGTGAGGTCTATCGGCGAGTCTCCGGCGAGGTCGAATATGCTACGTTAGTCCAACTTTCTTGCTACATGGTCTCCGGCGAGGTTTCCGGCGAAATCACCGACGAGGTCCAATCTGTTTTATATTTCTGGGCCGAACCGTTTTCTGCTACAGTGTAGCTAAAACGGGGCATTACGTAGCAAAAATGGTCTGAGTGTAGCAAAAACGAGTTTGGATGGACACGTGTCAGCACGAGGACCCGGGGGATCAGAAGTTTTTATCCCCCGGGGGACGCGTAGCACTGTCCTTATATAATACATTGCCGACTAACTGTCATTTCAAACACATCCACTATTATTGCAAGATAATAGTAGTGCAAAATTGCGAATTACATTGAGCATCATTTCTTACTCCTTCCGGTTTAATTGTAACAGGTGAACTGAAGAAATGAAAAGAATTCAAGATGTGGGTCGATCACCCCGTCCCGGCCCGCCTCGATCGAGTTGTAGTTGCGTGCTTCCATCCACAGTGCATGTCTTGGTAAGCAGACAACGCTCAGATTTATTTCAAGCTCATGACCGTCGGCAGGCAATTTCTGAGCGCTGGAGTCCACCGAGTCTGCTTCGTCCAATCCGTGCCATGATAATAGCTTCCGGAGCGATGCTTCTCCCGCCTGCCAACAACCGTGTCGCCGCCCAAGGTCACATGCAGGCGGGCGGATCTAAGGCGCCACCACCAGGCCGGACGGCCACCGAGGCTTGTCGACGATGCTGCTGCTGCTGCTGCAGCAGCAGCTTGCGTTAGTGACTTCCTGCAATGATCTTGCCCAAACAAGTGACACCTCAGGCACGTTTGCCCAGGCTTTACGAAGTCTCTATGTTCGACATGCAGCCTCTTGCCGGCGGCGGCTTGGGGACGCCGACTACGCGCTCCTCGTGGAGGAAAATGTTGATGAGAAGCCGGGCATCGCTGTGGCACACAGGGAAGTCCACGTAGTCGTACATGGAGAAGACTTTGCGCACGCTGTTGCGCTCCGGGTCGTACGCGAAGACCTTGTGACGGCCCGTCGCGAGCAGGATCTTGCCGCCGGCGGTGGTGCAGAGCGGGATGACGGTGAGCTTCTCCTCGTCGAGCTCCTCGCTGATGGGCTCTGGCAGTCTATCAAGCTCGATGCGGCAGCGCGTCGACCATGACGATGTCGCACTCGCGCCGCCGCTCCATGTCAGGACCTCGATCTCGCGATCCGGCATGCGGCTGCTCCGCCGGTGGTGGAGGCCAAACACGACGGCGCAAAGGGAACCGTCGAGCTCGGCGAGGTGGCGGACGCGTTTTCGCAGCCCCGGCGGCATGTGGACCCACCCGAACTGCTCGGCGCCCACGGAGAAGGACACGATGGGAGTGTTCTTGAAGCCAACGCTTTCGTCCCTAGATCTATCCTCGAGCAGCCAGTACAAGGACCCGTCAACTGTAACCGGAGGCAGGCCGGCGAGGAAATACCCGTGGACGTCCGGTGGCACGCCGCCGGCGCAGGGACGCCACCCACTGGTAGATCCCATGATGTATACCTCGCACTTGGGCTGACGATGCCTGAGGCTGGTCAGGCAGAGCCTGACCGCCTTGTGCTCGCCGGTGGCCGGGTCGAAGCCGAGGCCGGCGCTCGAGAACTCGAAGGGGGTCCATGGTGTATACATAGGGTGGAATCGCTCATGGAAACTATCCAATGGGTGTGCTGGCTCGCATGGCGGCAGGGCGACGTGGTCGCCCGTGGAGAGGTTGAAGACGTAGTACTTGGACGAGCTGGCCTCCATGACGAGCGTCAGGCCGCGGCATGGCTTTCGAGACAGGACGACGTACTCCGCGGTGAGGTTGCGCACAGTGAGGAGCTTGCGGGCGGCGGCTGGCGGCGGACCCTCGCCGTCGGACGGGAGCGAGCATGTGTAGAAGAACGTGGAGGACCCCTCGGCTGGCGGGAAGAAGAGGATCTCCGGCTGGCGCGCGGCGGCGGCTCTGCTGGCGTGCGCGGCGACGAAGTGTTCGGACGTGAGGGCCTCGTTCCACGCCCGACAGACGGTTCGGAAGCGCACGGTGGCAGCGGCCGGCAGGCGCGTCAGGATCTCGTCGACCAACAGTGCGCCGTGCAGCCGCGACGCGCCGTCGTATGTCGACGTGGTCGTAGATTTTGACGGCGAGGCCAGCATATTGTTTACCGGAACAACCAACAGATCTCGATGGACTGGTTGACGTAAATCAGGTGAAGATCCAGTAAATAGGATCGTTTAGTGACATGTTGCCGTGTATACATAGGATGGGTATTTGCATTGTAATTGATTCCGCTTTAGACCTGTTCGTATCAGGATTCAGAAACAAACTAGTATTCTAAGAGCATCTTTACTTATTGGACACCAAAATCCGGACGTAAATAGAGTGGGACGAAACTAGCTTTTAGTCTGGAACATCCAGTTTCTCACTCGCGTTCCGACCGAGTTCTGGGCACAGCAAAAACAGCGAAATATTCGAATTTTCTCGTTCCCGCCCGCGAAAACTCAGCCAAATCTGTTCGACAGAAGTACGCCGAAAAGTTCGGCGACAAAATTATTACATAACAAGATAAATGGCTCGGCGATCAGTCATCGATGGGAATGACCTCCTCCGGTGTGTCTGGTGCGACGGGATGGGTGCATCGGTGGCATGGCCGGCCATCTGGTTGGAGGAGGTGAAAGCAGAGCTCGGCGAAGATGTGGCGGCGGAAGCTATTGGCGCTGAGCTTGGCGTTTTGGCGGCGGCGTCCTCCTGAAGTATGACGTTGCAGCGCGTCATGTACTAGGCCTTGACCGGCGTGCTCATCGCCGAGGTGTCTTCTCCGCCCATGAGAAACTGGAGATTCGTGTTCGTCTTCTTGGCGGCGTAGTTGGCTTTGAGGAGGTCAAGCTTGCGGTCTTGGTTCTGGAGCATCTACGCCCACCTCTCGTCGGCCTTATCCTCTCTCTTCACAGCATGGGCCTTGGTGTCGGCAATGCACTTCTCGATAGAAGCATGGAGACGCTCAGCGGGAGGTCCTGTGGCTTTGAGCATTTTCGCCTTCTTATGACCGACCTCCGGCCTTCCTTCGTCGGCAGCAGGGGAGAAGCCTTCGGGTTGTACACATCGTCTTTGGTCTTGGCGAGGCTCACGCGAGTGTCCAGCCATTTCTTGCATTTCTCTATGACGGAAAACACATGGTGAAACTTGAACTCCGTCTTGGCGTCGTCCCGATAGAGGTCGAGTGCACGGAGGAGCTACAAAGGCAAGGCAAAGTGTGTCAGGACAGGCATGAATGAGTCCCCAATGGTTGACAGTTGTACGACGAAGTACCTTGTTATCCATGCTTTCACCGCTGACGGGTCTGCGGTCGACCTCCTAGAGACAGTTGTGCCACTTGTTGCACGCCTGCTGGATGAGTCCCTAATGGTTGATCATGGTTTTCTCCCCTCGCTCCATGTGAATCTTGCTAAACTTCGGGTCACAAAGGATGCGCTCGTCGAACGCTAGCTTCACGTTCTTCCAGTAATTGTCCAAGTTTTGGTTGGCGCCGGTGATGGGATCCATGCTCACCGCTTTCCAGGCGTCGGTGAGGCAAAGGTCCTAAAGCGTCGTGATGACCCACAAGTATAGGGGATCGCAACAGTCTTTGCGGATAGTATTACCAATTTATTGATTCAACACAAGGGGAGCCAAAGAATACTTGCAAGCCTTAATAACTGAGTTGTCAGTTCAACTGCACCTGGAAATAGTTCTTGCTCACAGAAGTTTATCAGTAGCAACAGTTTGGTAGTAGCAACAACAACAGTAGAACAAGAGCAATAGTAACAGTAACAGTAAATAGTGGGATTTGAGTGCGGTAGGCATAGAGATGGATGGACGGGTGTTGCATGGACGAGTCTAAACATGTAACCTCAAGATCTAGGGCATTGCAGATAAATAATAACAAGCATCCAACTACTAAACAATCCTAGGATGTGCTCCAAATATAGTCATACGTGCTCGCAATGAGAACTTGCACAACATCTTTTGTCCATCCAGCCCATGGCAGCGGTGCCTCTAGGGAACTACTGACAACTAAGGTGCTCCTTTTAATAGAGCACCGGAGCAAAGCATTAACACCCCGTGAACATATGTGATCCTCACACCACAACCATCCCCTCTGGTTGTCCCAATTATTGTCACTTTGGAGCCTTTGGATCCGGACAATAATATGTGTACACAACTTGCAGATAAAATTGCAAATAATACTATCATAATGACTCAACAATAAGTTCAGACCTGAGATCATGGCACTCGGGCCCTAGTGACAAGAATTAAGCACAACAAGTTGCAACAAAGTCAAATAGCACTAATAGAGATACTAGACACTATGCCCTAACAATCTTATTCGATTACATGATAGAACTCATCCAATCCTTACCATCCCCAAGCCTACAGCGGGGGGTTACTCACTCATGGATCAGGGAACCATCGGTGGTTGATGGAGATGCGTTGGTGATGATGATGGCGATGATCCTCTCCAAATTCCCCGTCCCGGCAGGGTGCCAAAACAGAGTTTTCTGGATCCGAATCTTAGTTTCCGGTGGCGGCGGCGGAGCGGAACTCTTTCTGGAAAACTATCGAACCCCCCTTGGTTTTTAGGTCGAAAGGCATTTTATAGGCGCAGAGGGAGGCCGAGGGGTGCCTGGGTGCACTTCAGCAGCGCGGCGGCAGGGCCCGCTGGCATGGGTGTGGCCCCTGTGCCCTTCTCCGCCTCTCGCTCCGTGGATCTTCTGGTGAAATATAATTTTGGCATATTTTCCGGGATTTTTTCTGATAGTTGATTTTCTGCACAAAAACAAGACATCAAGGTAATTCTGCTGAAAACAGCATCAGTCTGTGTTAGTTGTATCCAAATCACACAAGTTTAGAGGAGAAACAATAGCAAAGTGTTGGATAAAGTAGATACGTTTTGGACGTATCAACTCCCCCAAGCTTAGCTTATTGCTTGTCCTCAAGTAATTCAGTTGAAAACTGAGTGCGATAAAAGAACTTTCACGAACAGATTTGCTTCATATGATGTAAATATTCTCAGCACAGGAGTAGATGCTTAGACAATTCATAATAAAGAGTATGCAACTAAGTCTACTCAATAGTCATTGCAAGCTATGAAGAGAAACCAACTCAATAATAATAAGTAGCATGAAACATAAATATAAGAAACATTGCAATGCTCATAATAAGGTATGATAGAGTGGTATCTCGCTTGCCTTTGTTTGAAGAGCACAATATAAATTCCAAGGCACCTTTGAAGTTCAAATGAAGACTAGAGATAAAGATATATGTCAGAGATACAAGCATTAAAATCATGACATAATTAACCAAGTTTTGGAACAAACACAAGAATGACAACTATGCTCTCAAGAAGGTGCTCATAGAATGAGTGGTGACTCAACAAGGTTGTGAAAATGGTTTTGTAAAGTTTAAAAGGCTTCCAAATGCTGAAAGGAAGGTACTCATTAGCTTTGAGCTCTCATTGCCCCTATCATAGGCATCTTTATGTGGTTAAGATGAAAGTGAGGTCCACTCTGAATCATATGCTTGACAGACCATAAACTGGAAATCCTAAGTCCCTTGAGTACGAGGGTCGCTCCACATGCTACTCAACTTTGGTTACCTGAAATTTCTTGTCATTGTAAATACATGCATATCATAGAGAACCGCCAACGGGGTACCCCTTGCACATGATACAGGAGCAATCACGTGATCAAAATGACAAGGCAAACAGACAATGACGATCTCAGCGATCTTTTTATTTACTATGTGTATAGCTTTTTATTGAGGATGCTTCATAAATGCTCATTATGGTGATGTTGCAAGTTCCCACCATGATTAGGCATGGCTTAGGCTAGCGGCCCAAGCGTTTCTATAACACAATGTATAGACTCCATGAACTCACAAGATCCCCTTTCATTTCACATTGTCGACATCCGCAAACAAAAGAGCAAGGTATCAACTAGATGAGATATCCAAAAAGTGTTGAAAGCGTTCCCCGTGACAGCACGGTTCTGCTGACTCCCAGCATATCATTTGCAAGCATATAACTTTCATGGACAGGTCACAATGGTTCAGTATTATTAAGCGCAAGGAATAAAGTGTCCCATCAAGTTCGTGAGAGCTTTACTAACTAACTTTCTCCAAACAGACAAACATTTTATTTGGAAGAAAACACGGCATATAGAATATGCATTGAAATAGCAAATGATGCTAATAGGTAGGTATGGTGGACACTGTTGGCAATAATGTTTCTAGGGAGTTGGAAGCACAGGTAGAGCTCATACCCAGTGCAAGTTAAGGCTAGCAATAGAAAGGGAACGACAACCGAGAGAGCAATAACTGTCTTATCATGCTTGCAACAAAACAGGACTAATTATGGCATGAAAGTGATACAAGAACTCTGAGGCAAAATAAATCATCGAGGCTTACTTACTATTGATTAGTCATATGCATGCGTGAGCATGTGCCAAGTCGATTCATATGAACAGTTAGAGGAGGATACCACAATATCATACCAAAGTATGAATAAAACAATGCAAGCAAACATTCATATGACATGCTACAAACTATTAGCAAGCTAGAGCTAATCACAAGCAAGCAAGAACTACTAAGCATCCATAATGACATACACCTTACAAAAACAGTCTAAGCATGCTCACAATGATGAGTATATGTACAAAAATGAAACAAATAGAGTTCATTACCAGCCTCTTACCACACCTCAAGTTGTCTTAATCTTCATCATTGCCCTTCACTTGTGTGACTTGAATAATAACATGAAACCAAAATCCACTGAGGAAGGCTGAATCCTGCAAAGAACTCACAAAACCAAAGAAGAATAACAAATATTTCTGGTGTTTTCAATTTTCTTAAAGAAAGCAAACAAAGCAAAACCAAACAAGAAGCAAACAAACCAAAATATTTTTGGATTTTTCTTTTAAGGAAAACCAAAGCAAAGAAACAAACCAAGAGAAACAATAAAAATATTTTTGGTATTTTTGTGTTTTTGAGAAAGAAGCAACAAGAACCAAAGAGAAAGCGAAACAATGAATATACAAAGAACCGACCAAACATGATATATATATATGAGTGTGATGTCGATATACCTCCCCCCAAGCTTAGGCTTTTGGCCTAAGTGGGGCTCAATAGCGTGGGTAGTTACCCCATGCCGGTGGGTCATCATAGGAATAACCATAGTCAGGCGCCTGCGATGAAGAAGAAGACGCGCCCCAATCAAATGAGGGCTGCTGGTATGAAGACTCTCCGAAGTTGGAGGGCTGAACCAAATTGTATTCGGCATCCTCTTCAACATTCTCCTCTTGCTGGGAGAGATCCGCCACATATGTGTCAACCTCCTCCTCCGTAAGCGACCATCCTTGCATGTTATCAAAATTAAACAAAGCAGGTGCAGGCAAATAAACTATTTTCTCAGTCCTACCCTTTCTCCGACCTTGCTGGGCAAAAGATAATTCATACGGTAAACTTCTCACATTAGCCCCCAAAGAAACAAAACCATGCTGAATCATGGATTCAATATCAAGCCTCTCTATGGGGAATTGATAATCTAAATAATGAGGCTCTAAACCATGGAAAGCTATCAACCTAGAAGCAATGAGACCTCCACATATTCCACCCTTCTCGCGGTTGGTGGTGAGACGGTGAGCTATCAGCGCACCCAGGCTATAAGATTTATTCATATTCAGAGCAACTGCAATAAAAGCTAGATCAAAAGAAGATAACTTTCTAGCAATCTTTCTAGCAAGAACACACTTGGTAATAAAATAGGCAAAATATCTAATGGCTGGGAACTGAATGTTCCAAATTTTATCACTTTCCCTTGAGAAGTCGAAACCTTGGCAAATCTCAGCATATAAATCCATAAGTGACTTGGGCCTCTCCTTGATATTCTCACAAGATCCCCACTGAGGTACTCTAATTGCTGCACAGAAATCAGCAAAAGGCAGGTCGACAGATATATTATATATTTTGTAATGGACCATGGGGTTAGACGTAGACCAAGTAAACCGAAAGTCCTGCACAAAAGCCATGGTTAGCTTAACATATTGGAATGGTTCACCTTCAACAAAGTGTTCCAACCCTGCATTTGTAACCATAGTTTGGAAATCTTGGAGGATCCCCACAGTTCTCATAAATCCTTGGCATGGATATATGGAAGAAAAAAACTGCCTCATCATGATGAACCTTCATTGGATCAAGAACCATCAAATCATATTGGTTCAGTGGATAAGCACTCATCTTCCTTGCTGAAATTTTTAGACAACCATCAAACCAAGTGATTTCTAAGTTGATGAATGATGAGCAACTACTATAGGAACTTGCTATAAGGCTACACATGAATCAAAATAAAGTTTCTAAGCATGGAACAAGCATGCAAGCTCAAACAACCTGACACCTATAGCAGCAAAATATTCAAGATACAATCTACCAATCGCAAATCTAATTGGACAAGTGGAGGAGGCACATACCAAGGAGCAATACCTCCAAAAATCAGCACTTGAGATGGGCTGAACAAGGAGATCGAAAATCACGAGAAAGAACAGCAAGAACTCGATCTTGAGAAAGTTTTCTGGTGTTTTTAGGGAGAGAGAAATAAGGTGGCTTTAAGGAGGTAATCTAGAGGGGCCCGGGTGGGCCAGACCCCCCTAGGCGCCACCCCCAGGTAGGCCGCGCCTACCATGGGTGTGGTGGCCTGGGGTGGCCCGCTGGGTCACTTCAGGTGTCTCTCTGCCCCTTTTTCGAGGAAAAATTTATTTTGAAATTTCTCGGATTTTTCGGGAAACTTTATTTTTGGCCAATTTTCAGGGTATGAAAATTGATTTTCTTGCAGAAACAGTTTTTCCAGAAGAAGCAAAAGCAAACCAAAATCCAAACTACAGGAGCTCTAAGAAACTTAAACAAACAAACAAACAAACAACTAACAAAACCAAAGCTAGCAAAAGAAAGGCAAATACTAGCAAGGAGAAAAGTAAAAGAAAGCAAGTATAACCACCGTGAAAACATTATTTTGTTCACTAAAATCCTTTTGTTAACAAGGTTGATCAATTCTTGTTGCCAAAACAATCTTATATGAAATAAAACTTTGCATTCCACAAGGTGATTATGTTACCTCGTACTTGATAGCAATGGTCCCAATCATAATAGTTTCAAAATTTTCTTGTGGAATGGGAAAATATATTTCTCCAACCTTGATGCTCTCAATATTTTCAATGGAACTCAGGCAATAGCTCTTAGCAACCTTCTTGGGAAAATAGACAGTGTGCTCTTTGTCATTAATATTGAATGTTACTTTCCCTTGATTGCAATTGAGGACAGCACCTGCAGCATTAAGAAAAGGTCTCCCAAGAATAATAGACATATTATCATCTTCAGGCATTTCAAGCACAACAAAATCAGTTAAAACCATGCAATTATGAGCTACTTGAACAGGAACATCCTCACATATACCAACAGGAATAGTAGTTGACTTATCAGGCATTTGCAAAGATATATCAGTTGGTATCAACTTTTCTAGCTGGAACCTCTTATAGAGAGAAAAAGGCATAACAATAACTCCAGCTCCCAAGTCACATAAAGCAGTTCTAACATAATTATTCTTAATAGAGCAAGGAATAGTTGGTATACCTAGATCACCAAGTTTCTTTGGAACCTTACCATTGAAGGAGTAATTAGCAAGCAAAGTAGAAATCTCCTCATTAGGAATCTTCCTTTTATTAGAGACAATATCCTTCATATACTTTGAATAAGGAGGCAACTTAATAGCATTAGTCAAAGGAATTTGCAAAAATAAAGGCTTCAACCACTCACAAAACTTGTTGTAGTGTTCTTCCTCCTTTGACTTGTGTTTCTTACCTGGAAAAGGCATAGGTTTCTGCACCCAAGGTTCTCTCTCTTTACCATGTTTATTAGCAATAAAATCTTCCTTGGTGTACCTAGTGTTCTTAGTGTGCTTCTCAGGTTCTTCCTCACCTTGTTCCTTATCAGGAGACTCATTTTTATCACTACCACTCTCAGTTTCAGCATCAGTGACAGATATACTATTAGGATCTACAACAGGTTCAAGGGGTTTCTCAACTATCTTGTGTTTCTTTTTCTTTCTCTTACGAGGACCACCACTACTCTCACCTTGTTGAGAATCCTGCTCAATTCTTTTAGGGTGTCCTTCAGGATATAAAGGATCTTGAGTAGCTATACCACTCCTAGTTCTAATTCCATAAGCATGTTTATCTCCTGAAGCATTAACTAGCATATCCTTTTGTACCTTAGCAAGTTGATCAAGTTGAGTTTGAACCATTTGAAAGTGTTTACAAAGCATTTTAATATCATTAGAAGTTCTTTCCACAAGATATTTCAACTCATTGATAGCTCTAGATTTTTCCAATAAATGATTCTAAACTTGTTTATTAAAATTACCTTGTTTAACAATAAAAATTTCAAGTTCCTCTAAACATTGATCAGGAGGCTTACCATAAGGAATATCACCTTCATCAAAGTGTTGGGGAGAGTGTACCTCAATAGTAGATGAGTGGGGAATTGGCTTACATAATTCTTCTATAGGAGGTAGATTCTTCACATCTTCAGTTCTAATATCTTTCTCCTTTAGACACTTCTTAGCTTCCTTCATCACTTCATCACTTAATGCAATAACTCCCCTCTTCTTTGTTGTTGGTGTTGGAACTGGTTCAGGTATAACTGGTTCAGGAGTAATAGGCTTAGGTGTATTCATCGCATTTGAAGTCCAATCATCATAATTCTTGCTTATTTTAGCCATTAATTCTTCAGCATCTATAGGAGTCCTTTTCCTGAAAACACAATCAGCAAAGCTATCTAGGTAGGTCCTAGAATCATCAGTTAGTCCATTATAATAAATATCAAGAAGCTCATTCTTAGGTAATGGACATCTAGGATGTGCATGAATCAAGACACAGAACCTTGTCCATGACTCAGGCAATTTCTCTTCTTTTCCCTGTTTAAAATCAAAAAGTCTCTGCAAAGCAGCATGTCTAGCACTGGGAGGAAAAATATTTCTGGAAGAAAGAAGCAATCAAGCAATCAGGGTTATCAATGGAACCAGGAGTTAATCTATTAAACCAAGCCCTAGCTTCTCCTTTTAGTGAAAAAGGGAAGATCTTAGTAACAAAGTACTTGCGCATCTTAAAATCATCAGAGAATAAAGCACTCGTAGTAGAAAGCTCATTCATATGAGCCACAACACTCTCATTTTCAGTCCCACGGAAAGGTTCTTTCTCAACAATATCTAAATAAGATAAATCAAGGGAGAAATCATAATCTTCATCTTTAATATCTATGGGAGAAGTGGCAAACTTAGGATAAGAGGACAACTTAGGCATAATAGTACGTCTAGCAAGGAGACTCTTAATAGCACTAGTACCATGTGTGTTTCGGCACTCTTCAACAAAATCATCAGTGAACTCAATGTAACCATCATTAATATCATATCTCTCACTAGACTCAGGTAAGCTAACAAGTGTAACAGTGTCTTCACTAGGAGTTTCGGTATTTCCTAGACTAGCGATAGTAGCATCTAGAAAAGGACCTAATGAACCACTCGCATCAAGCACAGTAGAAGTAACATCATGAGTATCAAAAGCAGTTTCAGACTCAGCAGTAGTAGCAGTGTGTGTAGCATGTGTATGTGGTGGTGGTGTAACAAGCTTACTTATAACAGACGGTGAATCAAGAGCAGCAAAGGTGTTTAGGATTGTACCTCTTCTTGTAGTGGACGGTAAAATAGGAAACTTTCCATCACGAGACTTCCCCATGATGAAAGAAGTAGCAGTGAACAATAATAGATCCAAGTGAACTTACAAATAAAGCTATGCTCCCCGGCAACGGTGCCAGAAAATAGTCTTGATGACCCACAAGTATAGGGGATCGCAACAGTCTTCACGGGTAGTATTACCCAGTTTATTGATTCGACACAAGGGGAGCCAAAGAATACTTGCAAGCCTTAACAACTAAGTTGTTAGTTCAGCTACACCTGGAAATAGTTCTTGCTCACAGAAGTTTATCAGTAGCAACAGTTTGGTAGTAGCAACAACAAAGCAACAACAACAGTAGAACAAGAGCAATAGTAACAGTAACAGTAAATAGTGAGATTCGAGTGCGGTAGGCATAGGGATGGATGGACGGGCGTTGCATGGACGAGTCTAAACATGTAACCTCAAGATATAGGGCATTGCAGATAAATAATAACAAGCATCCAACTACTAAACAATCCTAGGCATATGCTCCAAATATAGTCATACGTGCTCGCAATGAGAACTTGCACAACATCTTCTATCCAGCCAGCCTGTGGCAGTGGGGCCTCTAGGGAACTACTGGAAATTAAGGTGCTCTTTTTAATAGAGCACCGGAGCAAAGCATTAACACTCCATGAACACATGTGATCCTCACACCACAACCATCCCCTCTGGTTGTCCCAATTATTGTCACTTTGGGGCCTTTGGATCCGAACAATGATATGTGTACACAACTTGCAGATAAGATCGCAAACAATACTATCATAATGATTCAATAATAAGTTCAGATCTGAGATCATGGCACTCGGGCCCTAGTGACAAGCATTAAGCACAACAAGTTGCAACAAAGTCAAATAGCACTAATAGAGATACTAGGCACTATGCCCTAACAATCTTATTCGATTACATGATAGAACTCATCCAATCCCTACCATCCCCAAGCCTACAGCGAGGGGTTACTCACTCATGGACGAGGGAACCATCGGTGGTTGATGGAGATGCGTTGGTGATGACGATGGCGATGATCATCTCCAAATTCCCCGTCCCGACAGGGTGCCAGAACGGAATTTCTGGATCCGAATCTTGGTTTCTCGTGGCGACGACGGAGCGGAACTCTTTCTGGAAAACTATCAAACCTCCTCGGTTTTTAGGTCGAAAGGCAACTTATAGGCGCAGAGGGAGGCCGAGGGGGTGCCTGGGGTGGCTGCACCCCCCAGGCGCGGCCAGTGGTGGGCCCGCGCCTGGCATGGGTGTGGGCCCCCCAGGCCCCTTCTCCGTCTCGTCTTCTGGCTCCGTGGATCTTCTGGTGAAATATAATTTTGGCATATTTTCCGGGATTTTTCCTGATAGTTGATTTTCTGCAAAAAAACAAGACACCAAGGTAATTCTACTGAAAACATCGTCAGTCCGTGTTAGTTTTATCCAAATCACACAATTTTAGAGGAGAAACAATAACAAAGTGTTCGAGAAAGTAGATACGTTTTGGACGTATCACGTCATCCACTTGATCCATGGCTCCGGCGCCGACGTGCCCGGCTTCCTCTTGCCTTTGCCTTCGGCTTACATCGGAACCAAGGTATCCCATTCGGCATGCTCCACGTCCTTGGCATGCGTCTGTTTGGCATGGCCTTCGGCGACATCCTGAGACTCGATGTCGTGTTCGGCGTCGGCTCGGGACTGTTCTCGAGTGAAGGAGGGGTTGTCAGCCGATGCCGAACCTGAGGCGATGATGTCCTGCATGTACGCTTTGGCTGACATTCCGTCGAACATGTTGTGGGTGTCGACCTCGTTGAAGGTTGCGGGCGAGGAGCTGCCGCCAAACGGAAGAGGGTCGCTGCGCATGGACGACGAGGGGCATGTGTACAATAGAGAGGTGGAGTAGGGGACGTTGATATCGACATTGAAGGTTGTAGGAGGGCGAGGCGTGGGGCAGGGGAAGAGCACGTTCGGCTAAACCCGCTTTCGAACTCGGGGGAGGAGTACCTCTGCCGCTGGTTCGCCTGGCTCTCCTGGAAGCCAGCCAACGAGATCGGCAAGAACCTGGCTAGTGACCCGACACTTGGCTGGCTCCCCCAATGGGAGCCGTACTGCAGGGATACCATCGGCCTCAGGCGTGACATTGCCGCACGCGCCGCCGCCACCTGCTTTGCCCTTATCGCATGTTCGTCGGCGAGCGCCTTCGCCCCATTCGCCCTCGCCTTCATGTCCCTGCGGCCGTCTGACTCGACCTTCCTCTAATGTACAAGGATCAACCACTATGTGTTGGCCAAGCCTTCCGGCCTCTTTGTCGGTGCTCTCGGTTTCCTCTCCTTTTTCTCCTCTGTTTCGCCGAGGTTGGATCGGGGTTTGACGTAATCCTTGGGCGGCATGGTGGGCGGGAGCTCGGTGAACTGGCGGGAGCTCGTCCTATAGTCGCCGACAGGGTTGTCCTACCAGAGTTTTCGCTTCGTCCGGCGTTCCTATGTCGTTCCTAGTATCCCGGAATCGGCATGGAAACTCCGGACAAAAGTTGTGCCGAATTCGGATGAAACCGGCGTCCTAGGAACACGACTAGGCAAAATTCGCCGTCCGGACGAAAAAAATTCCCTGAGAATGCCCTCCTGGGAACATGGGTAGAGATGATCTAAGAACATCTCCAACATAGCACGCGATACAAAACATCGTCGTTTTACGTGTGCAGCGCGCGCTATCGTGCGACGCTCCACCGAACACTACAAACTTATGCGGCAAAACTGTGCTCCACGGGACGCAAGAAAATACAACGCGCGTGCGGCGCTGAAAACATAGAACACATATCAATCTCCAAAAAATAATATCAAACACACACAAATAAAATCAACAATAAATAGTTCAATTATTACAACACAATAAATAGTTCAATTATTCAACGTGGCAGTACAACAAATGGTAAAACAAATCAAGATATTCATTGTTTCCCATTCCATCACTCCTCGACGAGATCTAGTTGAAATTGATCATGCACATCGGTTTGTCGAGTGGCATGACATGACGAAATAAAGCGACCTATTTTTACTTGTCTCCGACACACTTGGACGGAAACTCCCATGAACTCATAGGAGTAGTCTAATTCTTGGGCACGCTCATGATATACCAAAAAATATTTTGATCCCAAAATCTAGTCGCTTCCCTCATAATAGCAAATTGGATGTGCAAAATCCCAAATGCTCTCTCCATATTTTTCTAGCCACCGCTTGTGCATTATGAAATTGGAGTATTTTCTTACCTTTTGGATCTTTAAACGGCTTCACAAATATTTGACACCTTGGGTATATGCCATCCGCAAGGTAGTATACATAGTTGTAAGCGTGGCCATTTGCTACAAACTCCACCTGTGAACCTTCACGCTTGGAAATCCTTGTCCTGAGTGGTGAGCATTCGAGGACATTGACGTCATTGTAAGAACATGGCATTCCAAAAAAAACATGTCAAAACCAAGTCTCTTCATCGGCCACGGCTTCAAGGATGATGGTGGAATCCTTTTTGTGGCCTTTTAATTGTCCATGCCAAGCCACGGGATAGTTCTTCTAAGTATAATGCATGCAATAAATTGAGCCAAGCATACCTTCAAACCCTCTAGCTTTGTTCATCGCCAAAATCCTAGACGTATCTTCAGCATTGGAGGCTCTCAAGTAGGTCTCATCGAACACTACCATAATGGCTTTTGCAAAGCCTTTGACACACTCGATTGCTTGACTCTCCTCCATTGCCAAGTGATCATCAACTAGATCCGCTGGAATTCCGTATGCCATCATATGCAAGGTGGCGGTCACTTTTTGGTAAGTGATATGTCCAAGTTTTCCACAAACATTCCTCCTTTTCTCGAAGAATCGATCCTTCTTCTTCACCTTCTTGCAAATATAGTCAAACAAGTTGATACTCGTCCTAAAACAGCGATGGAAGTAGCTCTCCGAGTAGATTGGATTTTCCGCAAAATAGTTTCAAATCAACTTCTTGTGCGCCTCAACCCGATCCCTCCACAACTTTTTACGATCGAAAACGGAACCACCATGCTTCGAACGCTTCGCACGCATAGCTAAGATCAACAACATAGTTTCTTCTTCTTCTAAATAGATCTCATCGAACGAATCATATGAGGAGATCATCTATAATGAAAATCCTAATTTTAATTGGCCTCTAAAATTGCCTATGCACAAAGAGAAAATCTATTTGGGCGTCACATACCTTCATGCGGATAATCCCGCACATGGCGCGCGGGCGGAGGTGCGGGCGAAGCGACGGAGGCACAAAATCCGCGGCGGCGTCCCGAGCAGCGCTGGCGCCCGCTGATCTACCTCGACGAGCAACGGTGGCGCGGAAGCGGCGTTGGAAGGGCTTGTATGCCCTCGTGTGTGGTTTTGGTAATTAATGACAATCCCTATTGACTAATGTGTAAATTGAGTTTCACTTATAGGATTGTCCATTGGCATCGCTTGGGACATGTGTTGGTCTCAAGGTTGAAAGATGAAGGAATGTACAAGGGCTATGTGCTCATTGGAATCATGAATAAAGAAGGAACTTGAAGGTTGATCAATACAAGTGAAAAGAGTTGCATCAAGATGGATCAACCTCAATAAGGAATAAAGAAGGGAAAGATCAAGCCCTCTCTTGAAGATCGCATGCTTGAAGCTTTCCATCCTCGTGATCATGGAGTGATGAAGACAAGTTCAAAGAAAAGGTTCCCCCATGGAGTTGAAGGGTTTCGCGGCATAGTAAATCAAAATTTTCTACGGATGCGAATAGAGGGAAAGCCAAGATATAATCTAGGAGATGCAAACAAAGAGAGAGATTGGATTAGATCTTCATACCCTTGAAGATTCAGACAACAGAACGCTCGTTAACGTGGGTGATGTAGTCGTACTCGCTTCTCCTCCTCGCGATCCGATCCGATCTAGCACCACAAGTGGTGGTGCCTCCGTGAGATGCACACGTGCAGCACCTCGACGTCTCCTCCTTCCTCGGACCAGCAAGTATGGTGGAGAGACGGATTGGATCTACAACACGACGGCGTGGTGTATATGGTGGAGAATTTCTGCAGCAGGGCTTCGCCTACAAACAGTCGGGAGGGAGAGAGGAGGGCAGCAGGACGGCTAGCTCTTGGAGGGGAAGGTGTGTGGGGGTGGTGCGCCCCCAGCCCTCTTTATATAGAGGGGTGGGCGGCTGCAACCCTAGCCCCCTCCCCCAAGCCAAACCGGCGGCCCCAAGGAGAAGGAGTGGGGGGCAAGGAAACCCCCCTTCTAGAAGGTCTATCTCGAGTTTAAAACCCCCTTGGCTGGGCCCTATGGGCCTTATGCCCCTGGCCCAATGCGTGTGGCACTCCCTCATAGGCCCATGCCCCTCCCTAAGGTGGGGCCACGTTGGTCCCTTCCGGAAGGTTCTAGAAGCTTCAGTACAATACCGATTAACCCTAACAATTCGAACTCCAAAACTGCACCGCCTTATATGAATCTTATTCTCGGACCACTCCGAACCTCTCGTGATGTCCCGGATCCCATCCGAGACTCCGAACAAAACTCATAAAACAATTATCCAATCTATCCTAGCCAAGACACGTTATGTGTGACCCTACGGGTTCGAGAATATGCGACATGATCTTCTATCAATAATCAACAGCGGGTCTGAAACCCATATTGACTCACACATTCATCGATGATCATATCGGATGAACCACGATGCCGGATTCAATCAATCCCATATATATATTCCTTCGTCTCGCGATATTTTACTTGCGAGATTCGATCGCTTGCATGCCATACCTAGTTCAATCTAGCTCACAGAAGTACTTTACTCGTTCCAGTAATCCGATATCACTTTGTGATTAACTCCTTAACCACATGCTTGCAAGCGGTGTTGATATCGACACGAGTGGGCCAAGTATATCTCTCCGACTTGGGAGGGATAATCCCATCTCGATACATACAACCCAAGATACTTTCGATCACCGAGACACCTTTATGATCACCCTCTCATAGGATGACGTTTGATGACCTCAAAGCTTTCTTCCGATACCAGGGAGTTGTATTATCTCATGGTCCAAGGAATACAATATTTGACATAAGAAAAGCTTCGCAAAGACGAACACGATGACACGATCTAATTGCTTCGCTTAGTTTGGGTCTGTCCATCATATCATTCTCCAATGATATGATCTCATTATTAATCGACAACTCATGTCCATGGTTAGGAAACCTTAACCATCATTAATCAATGAGCTAGTCCATAGAGGCGTACTAGGGACACGGTGTTGTTCACAAACCACACAAGTATTAAAGTTTCCGCTTAATACAATTCTAGCATGGAATATAAACATTATCATGAACAAGAATTATAATAATAACATCTTTATTATTGCCTATAGGGCATAATTCCAACAGGAGTATGGGGGAGCAACTTGCAAGTCTTCATCAAGAATGACCGAGCAATAGAAATCAAGAAAGGTGTTCCCAATTGAGAAGAATAAGACAGTCTACATCAAGTTCAAGTGGAATGCTCAAGGCAAAGGTATGATATTGATAGGGATTCTCTTTTGCTGGTCCCGTATTGTTAGTTGGGAGACCGGGTTTAGGATAGATATCCGTTCTATCAAGAGGGGATCTCAAGCGGGTGTCTCGATCACATCGTTCAGGGAGAGCTCAAACCTTTGCATACATAGCATCATATTTCTTGGTTGTTAGTTGGTCCTTGTCCATGAGAGGATATAGAGCTTGTGGTTATCATCATAACAAGCTCTAGTTCATAAAATAAGGATTTCTCTTGCATATATTATTGCGTTCTTGATCGTGCGGGTTTTTTCGGATCCACACCTTAGGAGATATCTCATATATATATATATACTTGATATTGTATACCTTGGTGGTATCCAACATTTCACTTTTTTTGGATTCTCTTAGTTTTATTTTTCCAACAAAATTGGTTTCATCCCAATCGGAGTTTCCAAGCTCAACTTCTTGTGTTTTGGGTTTTGGAGGTTTTACCAGTTCATCGCTTCTAAAGAGGTTATACATTTCTCAATTTGGTTTATCCATCCATGCTAGACTATGATGTTTCTTTGCATAATCCTGTAGATCTTGTCATTCTCTTCAAAACGAGCCCAAGATCACCAAAAACGAAGTCCGAAATCAAAAGTTATTGAAGTTTGTGCCATGATGTCCAGTGTTTTTGCTTGAGCCGAAATTCCGATCCAAATTCCGACCCAAGTTCCGGTGTCATACTGTTTTCTTCTGTTTTTTGTGTCTCTATTTACACGAAGTTCCGATGGAGCACCGGAAATTCCGTTGGTGCGCGAATCTGGTCCAAACACGCAGATTTCTCTTGCCATTTTAAGGGCCCCCTCTTCCCTATTGTTTCTCCAATGTTTGAGGTCATTTTTGCTAGCTCTTCCAATCTCTCTCCTCCATTGTTTACCTTCAAAATCTTGCCCTCTATCCTTCCGCCTCTTGCATCTCTTTGAGGGATTTGATAGAGGAGATCTAGATCTACAATCCCACCAAACCAAATCCCTTATTTGTGAAGAAATCCTTGGGATCTAGATCTTGGAGAGTTTTGTGTTCTCCTCTTGTGTTCTTTCTCCCTTATTCCCCCAATAGCTTTTGTAGCTTTGTTGGAATTTGGGAGTGAATTACTTGCCCTTGCATTTGGTGCATAGGTTTGAGTTCTCCTCGGAGATTTGGCGAGTTCAAGCTTGTGGGCTTGTTATTCTTGGGTTCTTGGAACCCTAGACGGTTGTGTGGTTGGGTCGTTGACTTCTTGTGACCTTCTGTGGTCTTGTAGCCTTTTGTGGCTTTGTTGGACTTTTGTGGAGTTGTAGCCTTTTGTGGCTTTGTTGTTGTGAGCCTCCAATTGAGTTGTGGAGATAGCCCCAATCTTGTACGGGTTTTGGTGACCGCCTTCAAGTGTCCCTTAGTGGATTGTGAGTAGGACTTTGTGGCGAGCTCATGGGAGAATAGTGTGAGCCTTTTGTGGCGCCGGTGAGTTGCATGACTTCACATTCGGGGTGAGTCCTTGTGTGGCATTGGGTGAGCATCGAGCCACCACACCTCAAGGTGAGCCATTTGTGGCGTTCGAGGAGCATTGCGACATCGCACCTCTCCAACCGAGACATAGCTTATTTGGAAGTGAACTTCGGGATTAAAATCATCGTCTCCGCGTCCATCGGTTATCTCTCAACCAAGCCCTTTACTTATGCATTTTACATTGTGATAGCCTTTGTGCTTGAAGTGTTATATCTTACTATTGCCTTGTTTCTTGTCTTGCTTAGCATAGGTTGTTGGTGCACTAAGGTGAACTTAGAGGTTTTAGGTTTTATGCTTTATAAATTAAACATTAGTTTTATTCCGCATTTATTAGAGCCTAAACCATAATAATTTTAAAAGCCTATTCACCCCCCACCCCTCTAGGCGACGTCATTTGCACTTTCAATTGGTATCAGAGCGAGCTCTCTCGCTTCTAGGCTTCGCCGTCTCGAGAGTAAAGATGTCTCCTAGGGGTTTAGTGCACTCTCACACATTTACATCTGATGGCAAATATTATGATGTTTGGCATATTCGCATGCTTAGTCATTTCCGGGTCATTGACCCAAATATTGAGCGGATTCTAGATATGGGCTTGTCTCCTCCTAAGGATCCCCAAAATTTATCTTTGGGGGAGGAGACAAACTCTTATCTCGAAGCTCAAGCATATAATTTGCTTGTTAACGTTGTGAGCTTTGTAGTTATTTCCACAATCATTCCTTTCCGGAATGCTCATGATATTTGGACCAAGCTTCAAGCAAAATATGATGTGTCCAAGCTTACTAAGGATGATTGTGTTCCCTCCACCTCCGGCCATGATGACTTATCATCTTCTTCCACTTCACCAACACATGAATTGTCTCAAGGTAATGATATGGTGAGTGGTGATAGAACTTGCAATGTGGAGAGTGAGCTTATTATTGATGATCCTTCTTATCTATCTCATTGCAATGTTGTATCTTCGGGCATGAGCACTTGTACCACTATATGTGATTCACATCGTAGTGTTGATTGCCCTTGCATATCATGTAGAAATGGATTGAGTATATCTCATGATGATATGCTTGCTTTGACTTGTTTCCATGATAAATGTGCTTATATTTCCTCTAGTACTTGTGTCGCTAACCATGTATAGGAAATTGAAGAATGTGTGGGCCAAGGCAAGATTGCGATTGGAGTGTCATGTGTTCCCCCATCATCACCTTCTCCCAATGTTCACTTATGCCTCATGGCTAAGGGTTCAAAGGTGATGTCTACGCACTTCTATTCTTGATAGTTGTTGGGCCTCCAAGTGAAGAGGTTTGTAGAACAGCAGCAAGTTTCTTTTAAGTGGATTACCCAAGGTTTATCGAACTCAGGGAGGAAGTGGCCAAAGGTATCCCTATCAAGCAACCCTGCAATCAAGATACAATAAGTCTCTTGTGTACCCAACACACCCAATATAGGTGCACTAGTTTGGAGAAGAGGTAGTGAAATACAAGTGATGACGGTGCCAGAAAATAGCTTGACGGTGAGGTAAAGACTAAAGGCAACAAGAAGGAAACAAGCAAACATGCAACAGATCTAGTAGCAAATGGTGTTTCAATGCTTAGAAACAAGGCCTAGAGATCATACTTTCACTAGTGAACACTCTCTCATATAAATATCCTCTCTTCATGATACTACTCTTAACTACTCTCCGATTGGACACTCTAATCCATGGTAGGGCTATAACAGCACACCTCAAAGTCTGCCTTCCCCAATCTAGATAACCCCACATTATCACCTTGAGCGCTAGATGGTTCCAACAAACAGCACAATTTCATAGAGACATCCAACTCCAAATATAACTCATAACAAATATTCAATCTAGCCAAAGTGTCGCACACGGTATGCCCGCTGTCACTTTCACACACGTGGGGAAAAGCATAGATCTATTAAAGCACAAAGAGTATTTATGTAGACTCAAGCCTAAGTGCCCCCATGGCATGCATGTTGTCACTTTCACACACATGGGGAGAGCAGAGATATATTGAAGCACTGGAGTAGCAAGGTAGATGTACTTGATTACAAAGCTCATGACCACAACAAGATCATGCATAGAGAGAGATGAACACATAGCTATCGGTAGAGCCCTTAGCCTCGAGGAAGAACTACTCCCTCCTCATCATGGGAATCAGCAATGGTGATGGAGATGGTGGTGGAGATCGATGGAGATGGCTCCGGGGGCACTTCCCCATCTCGGCAGGGTGCCGGAATAGAGACTTTCTACCCCCCCTAATCTCCCTTCGATGGCGGCAGCGCAGTGGAAATTTTTCTGGAAGTATGATGGATTAATTAGGGTTTTCTCCCCGGGGGCTTCTTATAGGAGAAGGAGGCAAGGTCGGTGGAGGGCCAGGGGGCCCACACCCCCTGTGGGCGCCACCAGGGCTGGCCCGCGCCTAGGGGGTGTGGCCACCCTGGTGTCCTCCTCCACCTCTGCTTCGTGGTTCCGTGTTGCTTCAGGAAAAATAGGAAGATTGGCTTTTGTCCCGTCCAATTCCGAGAATATTGATTTTCTGCCTTTTCTGGAACCAAAAACAGAAGAAAATAGGCAACTGGCACTGTGGCATCTTGTTAATAGGTTAGTCCAGAAAAAATATAAAAACACCTCAAAGTGAAGACAAAGCAAAGACAAATGATACAAAACAAGCATGGAACATCAAAAATTATAGATACGTTTCTGACGTATCAAAAGGTAACCTCTCCTTTGGATCCCAATATATCTCATGATGATGTGGATGTTGATCATGATGAACTAGATGATGATGATGATGATTCTTTAAAAGAGAATGGGGTAGGCCTTCATGCTCTTCATCCAAATAAAAATGCTTGCTCTACTTTCATTGAGATAGTAACCTTTGATATAGAAAGTAGTCAACTTATTGATGAGCATGAGGATACTATTGAAAAAATGGGTAGTCTTGAGCGTGAGTATGCTAATGACATTGCAAACCTAAATGAAGATCTTGAAGACGAACAAACCACTAAGGAATCTCTTGAGTAGACCTTTTCTCTGGAGCTATCTAGAGTGAAGAAATCTCATGATAGAAATCTTAAGGTGGCCAGTTCCCTTCAAATTAAAAATGATGAACTTTAAGTTGCTTATGCTAAACTCCTTGAGTATTTTGAGCACCTCAACAATGGCTCTAGGGTCATCAAGGGTGAGCTCATCAAACTCACTGAGTCACATGAGCAACTTAAAGCTTTATACACTAAAGAGCTTTCCAAGTTACCCTCACCTCTTGCTAATAATGATGATGCTTGTGCTACTAACTCTATTTCTTGTTAAGAATCTATCTTGAAGGAGAATGTTGAGCTAAAGTCCCAACTTTCTTTGCTAACTAGCAACTATGGGAAATTAGAAGAAATTCATGCTAAGCTCTTGAGATCGCATGAAGATCTTCTAGTCTCCCATGGTAGGCTAAAGTTAGCTCATGAGGCAATTGTGTCAAAGGTAACATCTAGTGGCCCTCATGTGGACAATAGCACCACACCTACTCCAATTTTTATATTGCCATGTGCTAGTCCTTGTAATTCATCCACTCACAACCATGCTATATCTTGTGATGAATTGCATTCCTTGCCTTGTTGCTCTAACAATAAAGCATCTACTTCCTCTAGTATTGTTGTTGATACTAACCATGTAGAGGAAATCAAAGAGCTCAAGGCTCAAGTCACTTCTTTGAAGAATGACTTGAAAAGGTGTCATGAAGGGATGACCACACTCAATAACATGTTGAGTGTGCGATGAACCCCAAGTGACAAGAGTGAGCTTGGATTCAATTCCAACATCAAGAACAAGCCCACTAACTTATTGAATCACAAGGGAAACAATAATAAGGGCCAATGAAAGTGAAGAATCCGGCCAACAATGTGTGCTTCAAGTGAAAGGAAGAAGGGCATAGAGATTTCCCATTGAATAAGAAGCTGCTTAGTGATAAGCAACAAGGGAAGCAGCCTCAAGCTCCTCATAAAGCTCGAGATGGGCCTCGTCCCAAGAAGCCTCAAGCTCTTCTTCATGGTGTGGAATCTTCGAAGAATAAATATAGCAAGAGAAGAACTTGCTACATATGTCGTGAGAAGGGGCACCTTTCTTCCTCATGCACCATGGGTAACTCCTCATCCCATCCTATCTTGATTGATGATGCTTATTCACTTCGCAAGGATGAGGGTGGCAATGTGTTTGCCAAATTTCTTGGTGCCCAAACTGGTTTCAAGAAAAGAACCATTTGGGTGGACAAGCCTATTGTGACTAACTTCTTAGTACCCAACTTGGTTGGGGACCAACAAGCTAAAACTTGATCAATAGGTGTTGTTGGAGGGCATTGGAGACTTGGCTATATTATGGAGAATTGAGGGATTTTCATCAATTATGTTTGTCAAGCCAAGCCATTGGGATTATCATGCTTCTTTCATATATCCAATGTTCCTCCTTGCGGTAACTTGTGCTTAACTCATTTAAATTGATAGTTACTTGCTCCCTTGTGCATATGGTTGTTTTTTACCTTGCATGTGTTTGTACATGTTGTGCCTCCCACTTACTTATATTGACCTATGATGTATTTTGTGTATGTTTGTTGGCACACCATGTATTTGTGTTTCTTGGTTTGGATCTTGTATTGTTTCTAGTTGGTATCTTATCTGGCTCTTATGAGGGATTAATGGACCATTCCGTTTTGGGGGAGTGTCATGCTTGGGCATTCCACAATCCTAAAATGTGTGTACATCAGGAAAACCACTTAGTAGTTATATTGTATGTTTATCTAGTCTCTATGTGGTATGTCTTTCTCATGAGAAACTCAAGCTCCATAATGTTCATTAATCATCTCTAGGTTGATATTTTGCCTCTTGTTGAGATTTCTTGGTTTATCACATTATGGGGGAGTCATATGCTTTGTGCATATCACAAACCGAGAAAATGTGGACATTTTAGGTAGTGCCGCTTAGAATTGATATTGAGAATTATCTAGCTCCTATGTGGCACCATTGCTCATAAAAGGTCCAATTTGCTTGAATGTTTTTATTGCTAATATTTTGGATCTTGTTTGTGAGAGTGATTCTTGGTATGTGTTTCCTCATATTTGGATCTATATATCCTCATGGGAACCATTTGCTTCAAGTACTTCTTTTGACTATTTGAAGCTATCAATAATCTCTTTCGAAGCATCAAGCTTAATACTTACATTTTGTCATATGCTTCTTTGTGTGAATATGATCTTGGATTTCCTTGCTAACTACCTCGGGAAAATTTTCCCTATTACTTAGTCTCCTTGGACAATTAGTACTTTATATATGGTAGATTTTATTGATCATATTCACTTTGGCCTGTTCTTATTTGCCTTATCTTTGGCCAAGATTTTTTTTCTTTTCTTCCCAAGTTTCCTTGCCTCTTTTGTATCTTCTTATTTTATTGATATCCTCTTTTGTTTTATTTAATGTAGGTAGTAGTGATGATATCATTTGTGTGCATTCAAAAGCAAAATTCTTCATAATGCACCATCATAGGGGAGTTCTCCTATATTATTTAGAACACTCCTGTTAGTGCTTGGAAGCTCGATATTTTCGGGTTGGTACTTTGTGCGCCATCATGAAAAGTGTGAAGAGTTTGTTTTGGTTGTTGGAACGTTTCTCTCTTTGGGAGTTGATTTTATTTCATTCTTTTTACTTGTTTTGTTATTTTAGGATGAGATAAATCCTTGAGCATTGGTATTTTTGTCTCTCTTTTATCTCTTTGGCTCTTGCTAGTTCATTTGTTGAACTTGTGTCCTTTCATGTGTTGATTTGGTTCTTTGATACAATTTGAACACCTTGTGTCAAGTCGCACTTTTGTGTTGCCTTGTTGGTTTTCTTGGGGTTTTTGTTCAAATTGTATCTCCTTTTGGTTCTTAAAAGTCTTATGCATGCATATTTACTACATGTTTATATTATGGTATGTTTGATTTCTTTGATCCAATATATAGGGGAAACTCCACCAAATCCTAATGGTATAAGATGTGCATGAAATTCAATTTCATATCAATATGCACATATTTGTGTGGACGCTCTCCTATGTATTGTAGTTGCACTAACTACTTTGGACCCAATTTGTTTGGGGACCATAGTGTACTTAATTGTGTTTTAGGTACATTGGAGATATATTGGATGCTTGTCTCTTCAATTAGGAAAGAGGGGCGCCTTCATGTCAATTGGATGCAATCTAGCATGATCAATGAATTCATATCTTCTACATCTTACCAATTATATCTCGATAACAAGTATCTCTCTTATGCATACATATCTTGTTCCCAACCTTTTATAGATTGATTGTTGGAATGTATTATTTGTATTTGCAATTGTTGTGTAGTTCTTGCTTTGGTTTTGAGTAGCTCTCTCTATTGTATATTATTTGTATTTGCAATTGTTGTGTAGTTCTTTTAGAGATGAGTGCATATTATGGGGACTATACAAAATCATTCTCATGATTCACCAATCTCAAATATGTATATCTAGCAATATAATTGCATATATTTTCCTCAATTTCTCTCATGTGCATTAGTGAGCATTTCTTTTTGTTGATTCCTATTTTGTGATACTTGTTGCCTTTATCGATACATTACATCTATCCCCTTCTTTCCTTAGTAATAGTTGTAATGTATGGAGTATGTTGGTGTTTGAAGCTCATCGATGTACAATAAGATATATTTGAGCCCTTGGGCATGCTTTCAAGAAAAACATCTTATTGGTATACTCTATGACTTCCTTTTTCCTTTCATGTGCTTTCTTGTGTATCTATTTTGTTTGTGCATATTTCTTTGTGGGAATCTATCTTTGTGATATTTTCCACCTAGAAATTTATACACATAAGAGAAGATCATTCTTTGGATGTTTTTGCATTTCTTGTAAACCACTTCTTATTACTTTTGACTCTTTGGTGGCTTCCAAATTTATTGACCTTTGAGTGCATTGTTAAATGAGGTTGGAGGAGTGAGGATTACAAAGTTGTGCATGTTGTTTACAAATGAAATTACTATAATTGGTGCATAATCTTTGGTGAGCTTCTCTATTTCATTTAAGAGTGCACATTTTCTTTCTTTCTCATATTTTGTGGTCTAAATGCTTATGGGGGAGCAAGGATTCCATATTTGTGCATATTGTATTCAAATACAAGTATCTAAACTTTGCACAAAAAGTTTAGGAAGCTTCTCTATTTTCATTTAAACACTCTTCTGTGTTGTTGTTTCCATTTGGTATCATTTGTTGGTTTTTCAATTGTTTCGTTTGGATCTTCTGTTTGCTCGCTTCATTTGTTGAAGCTTATTTCTCTTTCTTTCCTTTTTTCAATCTTTGGGTCCTCAATATAGTTTTACTTCCTCTCAAGTACTCATCATTTGACATGTGCATTTGCACACCTTTGGAGGAATTCTCACTATATTGGCCGTCTAGAACTTTTTACCCATTTTGGCAATCGATGCCAATGGGGAGAAGTTTTGGAGGGTTTAAGGGAAGTTGGCCTTTGCTTTGAGTGTGTTCTTAAGAATTTGCCTCTCATGCTATTGTATCTTTGTGGTTGCTTTGCATGTTGAATATATAGAGGAAACTCAACCAATGGTAATGGTTGGCAACCTATGCAATGAAATTCAAGTTCATCACACATACATAGATTATGGGGAAGTTTGCTCTATATATTGTGGTTGTACCAACATCACATACTTTTGTAGTATTTGATGTTGGGGCTTGCTCGTTAAATTCCATATTTAAACCCTCTCAAGGGATTGTCATCAATTACCAAAATGGGTGAGATTGAAAGGGCATGTATGCCCCATGTGTGGTTTTGGTAATTAATGACAATCCCTATTGACTAATGTGTAAATTGAGTTTCACTTGTAGGGTTGTCCATTCGCATCGCTTGGGACATTTGTTGGTCTCAAGGTTGAAAGATGAAGGAATGTACAAGGGCTATGTGCTCATTATAATCAAGAAAGAAGGAGCTTGAAGGTTGATCAAGACAAGTGAAAAGAGTTGCATCAATATGGATCAACCTCAAGAAGGAATGAAGAAGGGAAATCTCAACACCTCTCTTGAAGATCTCATGCTTGAAGCTTGCCATCCTCGTGATCATGGAGTGATGAATACAAGTTCAAAGAAGAGGTTTCCCCATGGAGTATGGGGGAGCAACTTGCAAGTCTTCATCAAGCAAGAGCGAGCAAGAGAAATCAAGAAAGGTGTTCCCACTTGAGAAGAACAAGATGGTCTACATAAATTTCAAGTGGAATGATCAAGGCAAAGGTATGATCTTTACATGGCTTATCTTTTTCTGGTCTCGTGTTGTTAGTTGGGAGACCGGGTTTAGGATAGATAGCCGTTCTATCAAGAGGGGCTCTCAAGCGGGTGTCTCGATCACATCGTTCCAGGAGAGCTCAAACCTCATACATAGCATAATCTTTCTTGGTTGTTAGTTGGTCCTTGTCTATGAGAGGATATAGAGCTTGTGGTTATCATCATAACAAGCTCTAGTTCATCAAATAAGGATTTCTCTTGCATATCTTATTGCATTCTTGATCGTGCGGGTTTTTCCGATCCATACCTTAGGAGATATCTCACATATATATACTTGATATTTTCTCTCTTGGTGGTATCCAATATTTCACATTTTGTTGGATTCTCTTGGTTTTATCTTTACAACAAAATTGGTTTCATCCCAATCAGAGTTTCCAAGCTCAACTTCTTGTGTTGTGGGTTTTGGAGGTTTTACCGGTTCATCGCTTCTAAAGAGGTTATACATTTATCAATTTTGTTTTATCCTTACATGCTGTACTATGATGTTTCTTTGCATAATCATGTATAGCTTGTCGTTCTCTTCAAAATGAGCCCAAGATCACCAAAAACGGAGTCCGAAATCAAAAGTTATTGAAGTTTTCGTGTCATGTTGTCCAGCGTTTTTGCTTGAGCGGAAATTCTGGTCCAAATTCCGACCCAAGTTCCGGTGACGTACTGTTTTTTTTCTATTTTTTGTGTCTCTATTTACCGGAATTTCCGATGGAGCATCGGAAATTCCGGTTGTGCGCGAATCTGGCCCAAACGGACATATTTCTTTTGCCCTTTTTAAGGGGCTCCCTCTTCCCTATTGTTTCCCCAACTTTTAAGGTTATTTTTGCTAGCTCTTCCACTCTCTCTCCTTCACTGTTGACCTTCAAAATCTTGCCTCTCTCCTTCTCCCTCCAATGATTCTTTCATCTCTTTGAGGGATTTGAGAGACGAGATCTAGATCTACAATCCCACCAAACCAAATCCCTTCTTTGTGAAGAAATCCTTGGGATCTATATCTAGGAGAGTTTTGTGTTCTCCTCTTGAGTTCTTCCTCCATTATTCCCCAATATCTTTTGTAGCTTTGTTGGAATTTGGGAGTGAAGGACTTGCCCTTGCATTTGGTGCATAGGTTTGAGTTGTCCTCGGAGATTCGGCGAGTTCAAGCTTGTGGGCTTGTTACTCTTGGGTTCTTGTAACCCTAGACGTTTGTGTGGTTGGGTTGTTCACTTCTTGTGACCTTTTATGATCTTGTAGCATTTTGTGGCTTTGTTGTCCTTTTGTGGTGTTGTAGCCTTTTTTGGCTTTGTTGTTGGGATCCTCCAGTTAAGTTGTGGAGATAGCCCCAATCTTGTACGGGTTTTGGTGACCGCCCTCAAGTGTCTCTATTTACCGTACTGTTTTCTTCTGTTTTTTGTTTCTCTATTTAGGAAGTTCCGGTGGAGCACCGGAAATTCCGGTGGTGCGCGAATCTGGTCCAAACAGGCAGATTTATTTTGCCCTTTTAAGGGCACCCTCTTCCCTATTGTTTCTCCAACGTTTGAGGTCATTTTTGCTAGCTCTTCCACTCTTTATCCTCCATTGTTGACCTTCAAAATCTTGCCCTCTCTCCTTCTGCCTCTTGCATATCTTTGAGGGATTTGAGAGAGGAGATGTAGATCTACAATCCCACCAAACCAAATCCCTTCTTTGTGAAGAAATCCTTGGGATCTAGATCTTGGAGAGTTTTGTGTTCTCATCTTGTGTCCTTTCTCCCTTATTCCCCCAATAGCTTTTGTAGCTTTGTTGGAATTTGGGAGTGAAGGACTTGCCCTTGCATTTGGTGCATAGGTTTGAGTTCTCCTCGGAGATTTGGCGAGTTCAAGCTTGTGGTCTTGTTACTCTAGGGTTCTTGGAACCCTAGACGGTTGTGTGCTTGGGTTGTTGACTTCTTGTGACCTTTTGTGGTCTTGTAGCCTTTTGTGGATTAGTTGGCCTTTTGTGGTGTTGTAGCCTTTTGTGGCTTTGTTGTTGTGAGCCTCCAATTGAGTTGTGGAGATAACCCCAATCTTGTACGGGTTTTGGTGACCGCCCTCAAGTGTCCCTTAGTGGATTGTGAGTAGGCCTTTGTGGCGAGCTCATGGGAGAATAGGGTGAGCCTTTTGTGCCGCCGGTATTACGTGCCTTCGCATCCGGGGTGAGGCCTTGTGTGGCATTGGGTGAGCATCGAGCCACCACACCTCAAGGTGAGCCATTTGTGGCGTTCGAGGAGCATTGTGACATCGCACCTCTCCAACGGAGACGTAGCTTCTTTGGAAGTGAACTTCGGGATAAAAATCATCGCCACCGCGTCCATCGGTTATCTCTCAACTGAGCCCTTTACTTATGTATTTTACATTGTGATAGCCTTCGTGATTGAAGTGTTATATCTTGCTATTGCCTTGTTACTTCTCTTACTTAGCATAGGTTGTTGGTGCATGATACGTCGGAAACGTATCTATAATTTTTGATGCTCCATGTTTGTTTAGTATCTACTTTGCTTTGCTTTTTCTAGACTTTGGGGTGTTTTTATATTTTTCCTGGAACTAACCTATTGGCTCCCTAGATCGGGGCGATCTGAAGTTCTTCCCGGCACCCTGCCGGAGGGGAGATCATTCTGAAGGCCTTTTTCTCCGGTATGATGCGTGAGTAGTTCCACCTTGGACTATGGGTCCATGTAGTATCTAGATGGTTATATCTCCTCCTTATGCTTTCATGTATAGATCTTGTGAGCTCCGTTCATGATCAATATCTAATCTATTTGTAATCATGCATGTTATGTTTGCGGGGATCCGATGGATATTGAGATTACTATGTCAGATTGATTAATGGTTTTGTCTTTATGATTCTATCATGTCTGTGTTGTTTGTGATCTTGCATGATCTCCATTGTTAGTAGCTATCTTGGACAAGTAGTTGCTAGTGACTCCAAGAGGGGGTATTTATGCTCGATAGTAGGTTCATGCCTCTAGTTTCCAAGGGAAGTGACAGAAATCTCTTCGGTTGTAGATGTGTTGTTGCTGCTAGGGAGAAAACAACGGTCTCTTGTTCATGGAACAAGTGGATTGTTTACCTTACACACTTTGCTTAAAACATTTGTCTGTTGCTTGCAACTTAATATTGGAGGGGGTCCGGATGATAACCTGAAGGTGGACTTCTAGTCATAGATGCAGTTGGTTGGCGGTCTATGTATATTTTTGTATTTCCCAATCGAATCTCATAGGATCTTTTTGTCTGGTATTGCATTGTTATGCCTTGCTCAGTTCCTGTCAATTGCCCTGATGTAATTTGTTTACCCTTCATGCCATGTTGTTTATCTAAGGAGAGCACCTCTAGTGAACTATGTATCCCGGTCCAATCTTTACCATTGATACATCTTCCACTGTTACTTGTTTACTTGCTACAAACCATTACCTTCCACCACATAAGTTTAATCCTTTGTTACAGCAACCGGTGAGATTGACAACCTCACTGTGAGTTGGGGCAAAGTCTTGAGTTTGTGTTGTGCAGGTTTCCACATTGCTTGCAACACCTGTGTGACGTTCCCTTCCTCCTAATGGTTCGATAACATCGGTTTCTTACTGAGGGAAGACTGTGACGCTTCACACCTTGCTCTTGGGGTTCCCAACATGCTCCACATCAACTGAGCCATCAACAAGTTTTTTGGCGCCGTTGCCGGGGAGGCTAAGGATGTTTTCACAAGGGGATTCCTCCACTTCCTTTCTCTTTACTTTGTGTTTTAGTTTGCTTAGTTTATTTTGTTTGGTTTTGTTTGCCTCTTTTCAAAAAACCCAAAAAATTAGTCTAGTTTGGTTTGCTTTCTTTATTCAAAAACATAAAAAAATTTAGTTCCTGCTCTAACTGTTGCTGTTGTTTTTGGCTTGCCCACCTTTGCCAAAATGAACTCTGCTAAGAACACCAAGTTTTGTGACTTCACTATCACCAACAACAATGATTTCCTTAGCACTCATGTTGCTCCACCTGCTCCTGATGCTAGCTTTTATGAAATTAAGCCTGCTTTGTTGAATCTTGTGATGAGAGAGCAATTTTCTGGTGCTAGTTCTAATGATGCTGCTGCCCATCTCAATAACTTTGTTGAACTTTATGAGATGCAAAAGTATAAGGATGTAGATGGAGATATTATTAAGCTTAATCTTTTTCCCTTCTCCTTGAGAGGAAAAGCTAAAGAATGGTTGCTATTCTTGCCTAGAAATAGTATTGATTCTTGGACTAAGTGCAAAGATGCTTTTATTGGAAAGTACTACCCTCCTGCTAAGATTATATCTATGAGAAGTGACATTATGAAATTTAAACAACTTGATAATGAACATGTTGCTCAATCTTGGGAAAGAATGAAGTATTTGGTTAAGAATTGTCCCACTCATGGACTCACTGCTTGGATGATTATCCAGACATTTTATGCAGGTTTGAACTTCTCCTCAAGAAACCTGTTGGATTCAGCTGCTGGAGGTACCTTCATGGGCCTCACTTTGGGTGCTGCAACAAATCTCCTTGACAATATGATGGTTAACTACTCTGAATGGCACACTGAGAGAGCTCCACATGGTAAGAAGGTAAATTCTGTTGAGGAAACTTCCTCTTTGAGTGATAAGATTGATGTTATTATGGCTATGCTTGTTAATGGGAAAGCTCCTCTAGATCCTAATAGGGTTACCTTAGCCTCTTTGGTTGCTCAAGAAGAGCAAGTTGATGCGAACTTCATCAGAAACAACAATTTCAACAATAATGCCTATAGGAATAATTTAGCTGGTAACAACAATTATAGGCCTTATCCTCCTAATAATGGCAATTCCTATGGAAACTCCTACAACAATGCTAGAAGTGTCCCCTCTGAACTTGAAGTCATGCTCAAAGACTTTATTAGTAAACAAACTGCTTTCAACAAAACTGTAGAGGAAAAAAATTTAACTGTTGAGAAGAATATTTCCTCTTTGTCTGAAGCTTGGTACTCTTTGATTAATAAAATGGCTGCTAAACCTGAAACCATGGAAAGTACCTTTGCTGCCACTCATGCCATACAAGTTACTATTGATTAAAATGTTAGACTGTTAGCCCAGCTTCAAGCTAAGTGGGAAAGGGAGGCTGAAATTGATAGAAACAATAGTGTGTGCACCATCACTAGAATGGATACCACTAAACCACAAGAAGTCCCTATTCCTCCTCCTACTATGCCTAAGCCTAATGAGTCTACTACTAGTGATGCTAAGTTTGATTTTGATATAGATGGTTGCAATATTTCTAAAGTGATTTTGTTCCTGCAAAAACTTGCTAGAAGTCCTGATGCTAGTGATATGCATGTTGCTTTCACTAAACACATTACAGATGCTCTTGTTAATATTAAGGAAGAGAAGCTAAAACACAAAGCTTCTATTCCTAGGAAAGTAGAAGATAGTTGGGAAACCATTATTAATATGCAAGTGAATGACTTTGATCTCAAAGCTTCATGTGATCTTGGTTCTAGTGTCTCTATTATGCCTAGGAAGATTTATGAAATGCTTGATTTGCCACCTTTGGAAGATTGTTATTTGGATGTCCCACTTAATGATAATGCTAAGAAGAAACTCATGGGGAGTATTAATAATGTTCTCATTATGGTTAACAATGCTTATGGCCCTGTTGATTTCTATGTTTTGGATGTTGAATACAATGCTTCTTGTCCTATTACTTTGGCAAGACCTTTTCTTAGAACTATTGGTGCCATCATTGATATGAAAGAAGGCACCATTAAATATCATTTTCCATTCAAGAAAGGTATTGAACACTTCCCTATGAGGAGAGAGAAGTTGCTTTTTGCTCCTCCTTTGAAAGCAAGGTTTGATGTTAATGCTTCTTCATTTGAAAATACTTGATTCTTCTTGCTTCTTGTGCCTAACTTAAAGGCATTAAATAAAAGTACTTGTTGGGAGATAACCCAAGAGTTTCCTTGAGTCTTGGGAGTTATTACATCAGTAATTACCTCTCCTTATCCTTTTTGTTTGCTTTTTATGCCAAAAATGACCTCTAATGAGAGGGAAGTAAGATTTGGGGAGTTGTTGTCCCGAAACAGATTTGTGTCCTCCACCATAAAAATTCGTGAGGAGTGTCTGTAACTCGGATTGAGCTGAAAATTTACGAATCAATCCCCCGGTATGTTATATAACTTTTGTTAGTTCAACACTTTTTGATTTGAGCAACAGAAGATTTTCGAAAAAATTTGTTTCTACCTGCTGGTCTGTTTTGACAGATTTCTGCCATTATTTGCATTTGCTTCTTATTGATTCCTTTTTGAGTTCTCTTTTGGGGAATTGAGCTTTTTGAAGGAGTTGCTACAGTAGCTTGTGTTTTTAGTGAAAAGTTTTGCTGTTCCAAAGCTTTGCCTAAGGGTCTAATATCTTTTGAATACACTAATGTTGCTAATGAAGATTGCGTGAAGTTTTGTATGAAGGAAAAAAATTCAGGTGTAGAGAGAGAATGATGTAATGAGATGAAGAATGTACAAAACGTGGTGTAGAGAGAGAATAATGTTCTAAAGCTTTGCTTGATATGTCGGAAACGTATCTATAATTTTTTATGCTCCATGCTTGTTTAGTATCTACTTTGCATTGCTTTGTCTACACTTTGGGGTGTTTTTATATATTTTCTGGAACTAACCTATTAACAAGTGCCACGGTGCCAGTTGCTTGTTTTCTTCTATTTTTGGTTCCAAAAAGGAAGAAAATCAATATTCTCGAAATTGGACGGGACAAAAGCCAAAGTCATTATTTTACCGTGCGGGACACGAAGTCCAGAGGGGAGACGGAGAGGCAAACCAGGGCCGCCACACCCCCTAGGCGCGGGTGGGCCCACCCCGTGCCTGGGCAGGGTGTGGGGCCTCTGGCCGCCTCCCAGCCTCGCCTCTTCTCCTATAAGCAGCCCCCAATGCAGAAACCCTAAGTACCCGATCAAAACTCCATGAAACCTTATGTAGCCGCCGCCACCGTCGTCCCTAGATCAGGGGGATCTGAAGTTCTTCTCGGCACCCTGCCAGAGGGGAGATCATCCCAGAGGCCTTCTTCTCTGGTATGATGCGTGAGTAGTTCCACCTTGGACTATGGGTCCATGTAGTAGCTAGATGGTTGTATCTCCCCCTTGTGCTTTCATGTATAGATCTTGTGAGCTCCATTCATGATCAATATCTAATCTATTTGTAATCATGCATGTTGTGTTTGCGGGGATCCGACGGATACTGAGATTACTATGTCAGATTGATTAATGGTTTTGTCTTTATGATTATATCATGTCTGTGTTGTTTGTGATCTTGCATGCTCTCCATTGTTAGTAGCTATCTAGGGCAAGTAGTTGCTAGTGACTCCAAGAGGGGTTATTTATGCTCGATAGTAGGTTCATGCCTCTAGTTTCCAAGGGAAGTGACAGAAATCTCTTCGATTGTAGATGTGTTGTTGCTGCTAGGGAGAAAACAACGGTCTCTGGTTCATGGAACACGTGGATTGTTTACCTTATACACTTTTCTTAAAGTATTTGTCTGTTGCTTGCAACTTAATATTGGAGGGGGTTCGGATGATAACCTAGAGATGGACTTCTAGTCATAGATGCAGTTGGATGGCGGTCTATGTATATTGTTGTATTTCTAAATCGAATCTCATAGGATCTTTTTGTCTGGTATTGCATTATTATTCCTTGCTTAGTGTAACGTCCCAAAAATACTAAACTTGGATCATCAAACTCTAATCATCAAAATTAGGGTTAACAAAAACTTTTCTAAATAAAAATATGAAAGCATGCATGTGTATATGCATTCCAATTTGGATTATTTTAAATTGCCTTGTTTATGTGTTTCTTTGCTTGTAAAAGGATTATTAAGTGAAATAAATATCATCTAAACAATTCCCAAACTTTTCCCAAAGACAAATAAATCAAAACAAACAAAATGAGTGAATGGTCATTTTGACCAATTTAACTCCCATGCCTACTTTGGATGTCTCAAACTTTCAGAACTTAACAGAAACTTGTTTGGATCTTTGCACCCCTTGATAGTACTCATAACAAAGTATCAAGGCCCACTTTGTGATCATCCAGAAACATTCAAATGCATAGTTTAAAGGACAGTTTAAAATTGAATCTATATCATATGGGAAGATCCCACTTTTTCAAAAACCACTCAAACAAGCTCAACTTTCAAAACCCAAGCATCTGCAGACTCACCAGCACCAACCTAGCACACCCACCAAAAATCTTTTCAAAATTCAAAACTTGAGTTCATGTGGCCATTTCATCAAACACCTTGCAGATACAAATCAAACAAAATCTAAACACTATTTGGAGCAGTGATTTGAGCCTAACTTGTTCCCTCTCTAGACACCACTAGCCTTAGTAGATCATCTAACAACCTAAACTAATCTCTAGCACTACTATAAGCTAGCCATTGTCATCAATGGTGAGCAGGCTGAGTGCAACCTTTCCACCCACATGTCGACAGCGAGCTAGGAGAAGCACCAAGCCTAGCCAACATGTCTGGGAGCAAGCTAACACCCCACCGCCACTCCCTGTCCAGTGCTCGAACCTTGCCAGCCCCTGGACCACACGCACAGACCATGCCAAGCTCGCCAGCAACCATGTCGAGAGTGCGCCCCGTGCACCACGCTCGAAAGACGCCCACAGACCGCACGCCGCCCTCGCCGCATGCATACGTGATCACCACCGTCCCAGCAACCCCGTAGACACGCTGCTCGCCACATGACCACGCCAGCGGCGCCATAAAAACTTCCGTCGGGCACGCGCAGAGCACCGCCGCGTTCTGAGCAATCCGCACCGACCCATGCCTCGCCAGGGAGCACAGCACCGCCCCTACCGTCGCCCACGCCGATAGCCCTCTGTGCCATCGACCACGACGAGCTCACCTTGCGCCCGTCGGTCCCCTCTCGCCACTATAAATAGAGGCCACCCCCAGCCGAATTGAGCACACCATCTCACTCCCCTCTCCTCACTGATCGTTCCACCCCGTTCCCGGAGCAAGGCGAGCAGCGCATCACCGGAATTTCATCGGAGCAAGCCGCCTCTAGAGAAGAAGGGAGCCAACGATTGGAGCCGCCCCAGGAGAAGCTGCCGGTACCAGGAGGTTCGCCGTTGTTGACTTCGTCGTTCGCCCGCCTCGCCGACCCTCGCCTGAGCCCCGGTGAGCCCCCGACGACCCCCACCTGCCGTGTTAGGTTTCTGTCTCGCCGGTGCTGCCCGACGTGGACGATGAACCAGGGCCGTTAGATTAGAACTAGATCCCACGGCTCACATTGCCCCGTACCGCTTCGCATCCCCTCGTCTCACTGACGCGTGGGGACAGCCACTTAACCAGCCCGCGTAAGCGCTGTGCTTAGCAGGCCGGCCTAGTATCGTTTCCCGCGTAGCCCAGTTTTTTGAATTTGGATTTTTCCATTTTCATTCAAACACAGTTCTGTACCTAGTTTCAAAAATCAACCCAGCTCGATTCAGTGAACCATATTGAATGAAACCAATTTTGTTAGAAAGGTATAGAAATGCTGAATCCAAGACCGTTGGATTCAAATCATTTGGATCTGTAGATCATCCTTGGTAAAAATAACAAGGCAGAAGCTTTTCTGCATTCAAACATTTTTCAAATTTAAACCATAATAGCTTTTGAGTTGATTCCAACTCTCAAAAATCACATTCAACCATACCTTTCAGAATATATAAAAATATATGGGTTTACTTACAGAAATAATGTTCAAGTAATAAAAGAATGCCACATAAGCATTTCTAGCCACTTTATTTAAGTAAAATAAAAGGTTAAACCTTATTAAATTGTGACACCACTTTAAATCACATTCCCATGGACTAAAATATGTGGTGATGACATGTGTCAACATGATCCCATGTTTGGTTTGGAGAATATTAAATCTTAAGTAGTTTTTCAATGAGTAGAAATTACTTTTCTAAAAATAAAAGGATTTAAACCAAGCTTTAATCTTCTAATGTTAGTGATGATGCTAGATCATCTATAGAACCCCTTTGTGTGATGATTGCAAGTAGTTAGGTATTGTTTGGTGATTGTGTACCTCGTATTTATTCATAGACGCTAGTACCGACCAAGGATACGAGGAAGAAGGAGGATACTACGAAGAAGAAGCCGAGGAGAACTTCAACCACTGCTCTGCACAAGGCAAGCTGATACTATACCTATGCAAGCTAACACTTGCAATTTATCAAGCTTATACTGATAATGATGCAAGCCTAATACAACTAGTTGAATGTGCAAGCAAATACTTGCTTGTTACCATGCCAACTATATGCCTTAAGCATATATGATCATAACCACTTGATAAACCAATCCTAGTTTTACTTACAAGCTTTATACTTTATTTCTTTATCAGCTAGTACTAGAGCTTACTTAAGTGAATGGTAGATACTAGAAAGATAATTGAAGGTTGCATAAAGAGCATAAATTTTGGCCTAAGCTAGATCATCTTTATGTCATCCTAAGGCATGAGATTGAACTTAGTTAAACTCCACTAGTTACCACCCCTCATTAGTACTTACCCCCACTTGTAGATGCTAGTGCTAAGCATAAAACTTGATCAACTTAGATGGGATTACTTGGTGGAAAATGGTTATGAAAACCTTGGAATGATGGATCATTCTATTGAAATGTTTTGGACATGTGTTTCCGAACCCCAGATGATTTATGGTGATGAAAATGTTGAGGCATGAGCCTTAGCCCTTTATAAAACTGATGGTTGTCTCGATGCGATACCATTCCCATTTTACCGTACAACCACAATACCCGAGAATTGGGTAGGGATTGACTGGAAACTTATATACCTTAGTATTAGTTCCCTCACGGCCAAGGTCTGAGCTGAGGCTACCTTGTGAAGATTGTCCACCTGTGCAGTACCCAAGATGACAGTTGTTCATGGTTGGGAGGCCAAACTCATAGGAGAGGTGCTTATACTAGGGCATGTAATTGAAAGGTTAGGATTGATTATCCGCATACTGAGTATGGTGAATTCAGGATTTGTTCCTGACGGATGTATCGAATGTTGTGGTGAAAGTGTACAATCTCTGCAGAGTGTCATACTATTCGAATAGCCGTGCCCGCGGTTATGGATAGTTGGAGTGGCCATACTGTTCCCCCGTCAGATGTTTTCAAAATGACTTGTGAAATGGATTGAAACTTGGACTTGACCACAACAGAGTTGTGATATGAGATACAAGTTCCCACTTAGGTGTTATAAAACTTCAACTAGCATTCTTCGTTTCTGAACTTAGTAGAGGTAAATCTGGCTTTTGCAAAACAACCCTAGAGTGTCACATCCCAAGATTTTCCAAATCTTGTTATGTGAAAAATAAATGAATAAAATAAAACTTTGTTGAATTTCAGGGTGAGAAGAAACTTTTTGAATCCAATTGGAAATCTTCAAACCAATTTGGATCAAATAAAATCCTAAAGGGATTTAAAAAGATAAATTTTTTTAAAAGAAAAACAAAACTATTTGGTTTTACTATTTCTGAAATCTTTTAATAAAAAGATTTGGTTTTCAAATGAAAAAGAATAGATTTATAAATAAAGATTATTTTATAAAGCCAAATTAAACCTTGGCCAAAATTTCGAAATAAAATGTTTTGTTTTGATAAAAATAGTAAAGGTTTATTTAAATAAAATAATAAGGATCTAGTATCCAATTTTGTTTAAGTAAAGGCTTTTCCCATTTTAAATAAACACTAAAACTTATATAAATTATTTTTAAATAAGATTTTCCAAGTATTTTGTATTCTCAATTAAAACCTACTAAAGTGTTTTGGTTTTATTTTAGATTTCAAAATAAAGTTTTTAATAAAACAAATCCTATTTGATTTAAAAACTAAGGTCCATTGTATTTAATTATTAAATGGACCCTAAAATAAAAGGTTATTTTGTTTTAAACAAGTTTCCAAGTATTCTTTATTTCCAAATAAAACCTACTGATTTGGTTTTGAAAATATTTGGATTTCAAATGAAGATTTTGTTAAATAAATCAAACCCTATTTAATTAAATAACTAAAGGTCCATTTTATTTAATTAATGAATGGATCCTAAAATGAATAAAAAGATTATTTTATTTTTGGGATTTGGTTTATGTTGATAAACATAAACAAAAACTCATTACTAGTGTGGTGAATTGTTTGAATGTTGAATAGTTGGTTGAAATCCAAAACAGAAATTTGAATTAGAAAAAGAAAAAGCAAACAGGAAGAAAAAAATAGAAACTGGCCGACCCAACCCAGCAATTTAACCGAGCCCAAGACCAGATCTTTCTCCCCCTCCACGAAACGTTTTTCACTTAAAGCCGCACCCACAGAGACACCGACTGGTGGACCGCGTTTCCTCTCCCTTTCTCACTGACCAGAGGACCCCACCGCCACGTCCCTCTTCTTCCCCACCCGCATATTACGCCCACCCCTCGCCGGCCGTTGCAGACGGAATAACTCCGGCGTAATGCGTCTTAATCACGCGTTGAATCAGCCCCTTGACCACGCAGGATAAATCGCCTCCCTCTCCTCTTCACTTTCCCTTTGTCGCCCCACCTCGACACGCCCCCAGGCTGCTTGAATCATCCCCAAACCATCACTGACTCCGACAATGCTCCGGTGCAAATTCCGGTGACCCAGCGCCACCCCGTGCCTCCTCGACCTAGCTCGCACCTTCCCCACCTCGACGATCGCACTGCATTCTTCATTCGATCAGGCGCCCCAGAGCATCGACTACGACAAGCTCCCGAACGCCGCCGCGTTTGCCTTCTTCTCCGGCGAAGCCTACTGGTAAGAACAGACCGCCTCTTCCCCTCTCGTTCACACACACGTCATCTCCGTGGTCTCCTGCATCTGATCATGCTCTTTGTTTGCCTCCTGGTGATCGACAGCTTCATCTTCGACCTCGACCAGAGCCAACGGTCGCCAGACCGAACTCCGGCGAGGAATTCCTCCTGCCCTCGTGCGCCCCTTGCCCCGAAGACCACACGACGAGCTTCCCCAGCCTCCTGCGATCTCGGTGAGCTTACTTCCTCCCTTTTTCGCTTCGCTAGCCTCGCTTATCCGCCGCCCGCCACGCTGTTAACATTTCGCCGCCAGTTCCTGGCTAGTTGATAGGAACCGTTAGATCGTCATCCAGCGGCTAGGAAAGAAAGTGAGCGAAGGGGTATCGAACGATCTGTGCCGTGCGATCAAGTTAGATCCTGCGGCCTGTGTCTGTCGATCCGAGCGAAATGGTATAGACGAATAGGAAACAGCCACGTGGCCTCTGTTTGATTTAAGAAGACAGAATTGATCTATTAGAGTTCCAATTTTGTAAATTGCACAACTTTTGATCCACACGTCCAAAAATTGCAAATTTGGTATCATTGGAATCAGTAGAACAAACCCTAGCCAACCATGCCCTTGGTTTAGCAAATAGTATCTGTTAGAGTGGATGTTTTTGCAGAAACTTTTGTATGCTTGTTAAGAATGTAAAAATTGTTTAAAAATGAATTCGGGGTTAAAATCTTTTGCAGTTGGATTGCTTTGAACCTACTGACCATAGGAAACACTTTGTGGACTCAAAAATGTATTTGGTGAAACAAAATAATGATTCTTTGGTTTAAAACCATTTCTAGTCAAATAGAAATGTGGTTTATTTATTAAAAATGGTTTTAGAAGAAAACCTTTGGAAAATGTTTTGTTTTAAACTCTCTGACCCTAAAAACAAGATTTTGTGGTTTGAAAATATATTTGGTGAACCCTATAGATTAATGCCTTAGTAAAAATATTTTTACACCACATAAAATGATACTTTGTTTTAAAAATGGTTTTTGAAGTGAAACCTTTTGCAAATGACTTTGCCACTTTACAAAATAACCATTAGGTGTTTTCAAATGTTTATGACCCTTTAGGAACCACTTTGTCAAATAAAACAAAGCTTGGCATGCTTGCATGCATTACTTTGACTTTGTTATTTTATGTGTTGTTTTGCTTGATTGGTAGATTGAGTTTGTGCCTTGCTTGATTGAATTGTAGTGACTTGAAGAGTGTGATTGTTGCAAGGACAAGAAGTGAACCCATACTCTACCAAAAAGGCAAGTGATGCTTCATACTTTTTGTCCCATTACTTTCACTATGCATTAGTGATTTTGCTAAGTAAAACTTGCATGGATTTTTGCTAAGTATAAACCTTGCTATAGGAAAACCTAGTAGATGAATCCTTAGTAGGATTTTCCTAAGTTAAGATTCCTATTACTATCAAGCTTAGCCTAGCTACTAGAAAACATGGGTGGAATATATATTCACACTATGGAAAAATATTCTAAGTCTGAGGACTTGTGTTTTGTTTAATAAAACAACTAAGTTAATGAATCACCTGGGTGGAATGGTAATTGCTTGGTGGTTTTTGGTTGAGTGGTTACACAAGGCCAGGGGACTGGTGAACCTTGTGTATCTCACTTGTGTATGGCCACCTAGGAACAAAGAGATTTGAGATGTCAAATGTTGAGAAGCTTCAAGTGCAACCACTTGGCAATATGGGCTCTGCCATGATCATATAGGTTGCAAGAACTTAGCCATATGGACAGTGGGTGGTAGTGTTTGATAGGTTGGAGCGCGTCCATTTTGGTCTAAGGGAAGGCTTCTGAAAGATCTTGTCTTGGGAAACCAAGTCTTGTGGGGAAAGTGCACCACCTCTGCAGAGTGTAAAATCTAAGTACTTAGCCATGTCCCTGGTAAAGGACAATTTGAGCATCAAGACATGGAAGCAATCAAGAATCTCATCATTCAAATTTCTAAGTTAAAATCTTGTGGTTTGAACAAGGGTTATTTGAAATCTTCAATCTTTGATTGAGAGATGCCTTGGAAAAGATTTTGTCAGAACAAAAACTTAGTGTTTTCAAAATGATAAGGAAAATCTATTTTTGAGCAATGCAATCCTCAACTCCACTTAGCCAAATGCATATAGATGATAGACTCCACTATACTACCATAGTATCACTTGCCAATACAATTCAAATGTATTGACCCTTGTGGCTATAACTTGTTATGTTGCAGGTTTGATTGTTTTTAGTGAGGATTGATTGATTAGGATTACAAAGTCTACAACCAACATGTCTGCCTGTGGCACTTTGAAGATGAAGGACCCCATGCTTACAGATTTCTGCTGCAATGTAATGTAATAGCCAAATGAGCTATGTAAGATGTAATAAAATTATGTTATTCCTGGTTATAAAGTTGTATTATGACCTTTGTTTCTTGATATTACATCTTAACTGTGGATGCTAGCTATTGATCCAGGGACTAGCATTGTAAACACAGGGGACACCACCTTATATTGTGTAAAGGTTGGGACACTCCCTCTACATAGAGCTTAGTGTCCTATTACAAAAAAACCCTTCACTTGTTAGTATTAGTTTGCGAGTACTTAAAGAGTACTCATGGCTTTGTCCCTGGATATTCCCGTGGCCAGACTATGAAGAGGAGTACCTAGAGGATGGACCCCAGGAAGGTTACGACAACTAGGATCATATCCCATCGCCAGCATTGCCTGTGACCCCGAAGATGGAGCTTCGCCTACGCTACCGTTATTATTACGTATTCCGCTGCTTGAATTGTATTAAGAACTGGATCATGAGATCCTTACTTGTGTAAGACCTTATGTATGGTTTGTAATGGATGATGTATTGTGGTGTCCAATTCTGTTATGTCTCGCAAAAATGGTAATCCTGGGATTGCGATGTATGGCATAACAGGCATCTGGGATTAAAAATCCGGGTGTTGACAAGTTGGTATCAGATCCATCCTGACCATAGGACACCCTAGTTAGACTGGACGTTTGGAATCAAAAACTTAGAACCAAAGAAAGCAAATATTTACAAAAACTTATTCCCATTCTTATCACTTTGATTCTTTCATGAAAATTCATGTTCCTCAAAAACTCTTGCAAAATACATAAAAATTGACACACTTGATCACTCTACTAACTTACTCATCCTATATTCTTTTAGATGGACGTGAAGTACAGCAAGTTTTACCAGTTGGGGAATGGAGGAGACCTTATCTTTGAGAGGGATTTGGACCAGCTTTCGGAACTTCTGGAGCGTCCGCACCCTGAGTTCTTCGGAGCTCAGCTCAATGATCAAGGGGGAGAAGATCTGCAGTGGCTAATTGTTGCAAGTCTCTGAGGAAAGATTGAACCTCCCACTGCTGAGGGAATTCAGTTTACCTTAAGAGAGAACAACTGGCTCGATGGACTTGCCAGGGCCATGTAGGAAGCTCTTGCCCGTCTGTGTGGGCAGAGTATCAATCAGATCAAGGGTACCCGCTTTGAGTTTTGCCCAAGGCGTGATGCTAATGGACAACCACTGGAAGCCCCATATCACCACGAGTTGAAGACCCAATTGGACCACCTTAGCTTCATGATGTACGATCGTCAACAGGAGTTGGATAATTGCCATGAATACTCCAACCACAAGTCCGCCATCATCAAGACGAAGGATCAGACCATCGCCATGCTAGCGAAGGATCGCAAGTCTCGCTGCCGTCAGCTCGACAAGAAGGAGCGCATCATTGCCCCGTCTTCGCCACCGTATCTCGTCTTTGGAGGAGACCATCCACGAGAGAGACATGCAGTTGGAAGAAAGGGAGAATGCCGGAGAGGATCTTCATGGAGACCCCTACTCCTATATCAGCGATGATGAAGATTTTCTGGAGGATCAGGCTATGTATTTCTTCACCGATGAGGAGGATTTCGCCTTCATCAATGACGACGATGAGGATGATGAGGATGACGACTACACCGACTCCGAGGAGTAGTATCACTTGAGCACTAGCGTAGTGAGTAGTATTCGGTCCCACTGTATCGTAGTTTCCAGAATGGTTCTTAAAACCATCTGTTTACCTTATTGTGGTGTGTGTTTGTATCGGGTGCTATGAATGAATGAATGAAAAGCAATTTGCTAGAAAAATCTGAGTCAAACTTTAAAAACTTTTCAAAGTCCCAAAACCTTAGAAATTTCCCTCTTTTCTCATGATCTATCTCAATCTTCAGATGCCACGCGGAGGAAGTGGTTCATCCCTGGACCCGATGTTGCAGATCCTGCAAATGTTGGTTTCTGACCGCGAAGATGAAAGAGCGGAACGTCAAGCCAACCTAGCCACCCTTCAACAGATAGCTCAGCTAGCCCACAACAATCAAGGCCATGGAAACCAGGACAACCATGGATCTAAGCTCAAGAATTTCTAGAACACCAACCCACCTGTTTTCACTAAGTCGGAAGAACCCTTAGACGCCGATGATTGGCTGCAAACCATGGAAAATAACCTAGAAGTCGCCAGAGTGGAAGCCAACAAGAAAGTTCTGTTCGCCACCCACTATCTAGCCGGATATGCTAGAGCATGGTGGAACAGTGTTCGTGCCATGACCGGAGGACAGATGATGACCTGGGAGGAATTCAAAGTCAAGTTCAGCCAAACCCATGTGCCACCGGGTTTAATCAAGAGGATGAGAGATGAGTTCAGAGAACTGAAGCAGGGAAGGATGACCGTAGTGGAATACTGTGACAAATTCTTGTCATTAGCTAGGTATGCCCCCGGATGAGATCGACACCGAAGCCAAGAAGAAAGAGAGATTCCTGAATGGTCTGCACGATGAGATGCAGACGGTGTTAGTCAATATTCCCTTTGCGGATATCGAAGCCCTTGTCGACTCTGCTATCCAGATGGAAGGAAAGATAAACCAAGCCAATGAGAACCGCAAGCGTCGCATGATGCATCAACCAGGAACCCATCAGACCCCAAAGTATCGCCCTAACCCATCTCCAGGATTTGCCCCGAGAACCAACAGACCCCCGATGAACCGTCTGACCTATCCCAACCGTGGAAACCCTAGGCCCGGAGGAAATCACAACAACCCCGGTAACTCTAGCAATTTCAACCGTGCCCCACCTAAGTTCAACAACAACAATGCTACCACCAACACCAACACTGCCCCGAGGACTGGAAGCAATGTTGTGCCTATTGCCGCAAAGGACAAGTCGCAAGTGACTTGTTATGACTGTGGAAATAAGGGTCACTACTCCAACGAGTGCCCCAACAAGAAGAATTCCGCAGCCCCCAATGCAAATGCCCCAGCTCAGCAGCAGCGTCGTGTTCAACCAGGAAGAAGGTTTGCCCCAGGGAATTCACTCAACCGCAACGGCCGTCTTTTTCTCATGCATGCTAAAGAAGCTCATGAAGCGCCAGACATCGTGCTGGGTATGTTTTCTGTTAATTCAGTACTTGCAAGAGTGTTGTTTGATTCTGGTGCATCGCATTCATTTGTCACAGAAGAATTTGCCTGCACTAGTAAGATTCAACCCACAAAACTGAAGCATGTTATGATCGTCCAAATTCCCGGTTCAACCACCAAAGCTAGGCAATTTGCAAAGTCGTCCCTATCCGAATCCATGGCATAGATTTTTATGCTAATCTGATAGTACTTGGAACTAAAGGTTTGGAAGTAGTACTAGGAATGGATTAGATGTCCAAACATAAAGGATTGATTGACTGTGCCAAGAAAACCATAACCATGACCAGTACAGCTGGAATATCAGTCGAACATATATCTGAAACCTTACCTCGTCAATTCAAGTGCAACAAGAGTATAGCCCAACCTACCATTGACCAAGTCCGGATAGTCTGTGAATACCCCGATGTATTTCCAGATGTTTTGCCTGGTATGCCCCCAGATCGGGATATCGAGTTTATCATCGAACTAATCCCCGGAACAGGACCCATAGCCCAGATACCATATAGTATGAACCCGTCTGAACTAGCAGAACTGAAGAAGCAACTGGATTCCATGTTGGAAATTGGATTGATTCAACCAAGTGCGTCACCATGGAGATCACCTGTCTTATTTGTGGACAAGAAGGATGGAGGTAACCGTTTGTGTACGGATTATCGGAAGTTGAATGATGTCACCATCAAGAACAAGTACCCCTTGACCAAGATAGAAGATCTGTTTGATCAGTTGACCGGTGCCAAAGTGTTTTCTAAGATTGATCTTAGAACAGGCTATCATCAACTCAAGATTCGCGCAGAGGATATCCCCAAGACTGCCTTTACCACCATATATGGATTATACGAGTATACCATTATGTCTTTTGGATTAACCAATGCCCCCGCTTATTTCATGAATCTCATGAATAAGATTTTTATGGACTTCCTAGATAAGTTTTTCATTGTTTTCATCGATGACATTCTGATTTATTCCAAATCGGAAGAAGAACATGAGCTACACCTAAGGACCATTCTTGGAACCCTTAGAGGGCATCAGCTGTATGCCAAGTTTAGCAAATGTGAATTCTGGTTACAGGAGGTAGGATTCCTCGGTCACATTGTATCAGCCGGAGGAATTGCAGTTGACCCTGCAAAGGTGAAAGATGTCGAAGATTGGCAAGCCCCAACCACTCAAACCCAAGTTCATGCATTTATCGGATTGGCGGGATACTACCGCAAGTTCATAGAAGGATTCTCGAGCATCGCCAGACCCATGACCCAATTGCTGAAGAAGGACAAGAAGTTTGAATGGACGGACAAATGTGAAGCGAGTTTTCAAGAACTCAAGAGAAGATTGATTTCAGCCCCAATCTTAAGCATGCCGGATATCACGAAGCCCTTCGACGTGTATTGTGATGCATCCAAGATCGGTCTCGGATGTGTGCTAATGCAAGAAGGAAAAGTTATATCTTATCTATCTCGACAACTGAAACAACATGAGCAAAATTACCCAACCCATGACCTCGAACTCGCAGCTGTAGTTCTAGCCCTAAAGACATGGAGGCATTACCTGATGGGAAATCATTGTGAGATTTATTTGGATCACAAGAGCCTGAAGTATATATTCACTCAGAAGGAGTTGAATATGAGGCAGAGAAGATGGATTGAGTTAATCAAGGATTACGATCTGGACATTCACTATCACCCTGGTAAAGCCAACGTGGTAGCAGATGCCCTTAGCAGATTACCGTGCCGCTTGAACTCCATGATTTTGAAGGAGCAACCAAGTTTGCACAAAGAGATGGAAGATTTTCGAATGGAATTAGTGAGTGAAGGATTTTTGGCTAGCATAGAACTTCAACCCACTTTGATCAGCCAGATCAAAGAGGCGCAGAAAGGAAATGCTAGTATTGATGGAATCAAGCGTCGTATCGGTACATGCAAAGTACCCGGATTCACCGAAGACGAAGAAGGAGTTCTGTGGTACAAAGGACGCCTTTGTGTACCAGTAGATTCTGAGTTGAAAGAAGTTATTCTCAAGGAAGCTCATGATACTCTTTATTCTATCCACCCCGGAGGAACGAAGATGTATCAAGACTTGAAAGAGCAATTTTGGTGGCATAAGATGAAGAGAGAAATCGGAAGCTATATCACCAAGTGTGATATATATCAGCGAGTCAAGGCCGAACATCAAAGACCCGCTGGATTGTTGCAACCATTGCAGATTACGGAATGGAAATGGGATTCCGTTGGAATGGAATTTATCACCGGATTGCCTACTTCTAGTAGGGGAAATGACTCTATCTGGGTCATAGTTGACCGATTGTCCAAAGTCGCCCATTTCTTACCCGTCAAGACCACATATCAGAGTTCGAAGCTAGCGGAGTTATACATCGCTAGAATCGTTAGTTTGCATGGAGTCCCTAAGAACATTGTATCGGATCGAGGAACTCAGTTTACCTCAAGATTCTGGAAGAAAGTCCAAGAAGGTTTAGGAACCCGCCTAGATTTCAGCACCGCTTATCACCCTCAGACCGATGGACAAACGGACGAGTAAATCAAATACTCGAAGATATGTTGAGAGCATCTGTGTTAGAATATGGATCTAAGTGGGAAGACTGTCCGCCGTTCGCAGAATTTTCATACAACAAGGGGAGTGTTCCAGCCTTAATACAATATAAGGTGGAGTCCCCTGTGTTTACAATGCTAGTCCCTGGATCTATAGCTAGCATCCACAGTTTAGATGTAATATCAAGAAACAAAGGTCATAATATAACTTTATAACCAGGAATGACATAATTTTATTACATCATTACATAGCTCATTTGGCTATTACATTACATTGCAGCGGAATAACTATAGTCATGGGTCCTTCATCTTCAAAGTGCCACAGGCAGATGTTGGTTGTAGACTTTTTAATCCTAATCAAACAATCTTCACTAAAATCAATCAAACCTGCAACATTACAAGTTACAGCCACAAGGGTCAATACATTTGAATTGTATTGGCAAGCTTCACTATTATTTATAATATGAGTGGATCCTATCAATACATGCATATTTGGCTAAGTAGAGTTTAAGGCTTATTTGCATAAAGCAATATTTTATCCTATCTTTTCAAAATGGTTTTGGTCCATTGTCAAATCTCCTTTTCCGAAATCCCTTGAACTCCTTGGTAACCCCAAGTGTTCAAGTCTTTGTCCAAATCTCTTGAGCACCTTGGTAACCCCAAGTGCATCAAGTTTTGTCAAAATCTCTTGAGCTCCTTGGTAACCCCAAGTGTTCAAGTTTTAAAAGTTTTCTTTTAGAAATTAGAGTGTCGAGATCTTCCATAGCTTCAGGCCTTAGTTGCTCAGTATTGTCCATAACCGGGGACATGGCTAAGTACTTAGAATTTGATCTTCTGCAGAAGTTGTACACTTTACCCACATGACACAATCTCGTCTTGACGCCACCAGTGGCCGCTGGATAAGTACTCACCAAAATGGAGTACCGGCAGATCGAGAATGTGACAAAGTATTTCCATAGGAGTCCTCCCAATACAAAATGCTAGCTTGTCTACCAGGCACAAATGTAGGGTTACTCCCTTACACAAATCTAGTTAACCTGAAGATGCCAATGCATGGGACTTCCACTATGTAGTTGACTAAGCCAGAGCCCATTTAGCATGTGGCTGTACACGGAAGCCACTGTACGAGAAACATGTTCAATCTCTAAGTTTCCTAGGTAGTTTTCCTTTGGAGCACAACACAAATAGATTGCCATAGACATGGTTCCTTTTGTTGCCACCTTCTCCAAAACTCAAAGTATCCTTGTCCACCCAGGTGGTTCATTGATAAAACATAAGTCTTTTCTCAATCTCATAAAATCTCAACATGTATCTCTTTTCAAAATAAAGCATGGCTAAGCATGTATCAACTACATTGTTTTCACTAAGGAATGTATAGGGTATCCTATTAGGATTTAGCATAGCATAAGTATAGAAATTCTTTTCATGCATGTTTTCAAAAATCCACTAAGTATAATGAAAATAGTAGGACTTTAGATGATAGTGTCACTTGCCTTAGTAGTTGGTGGTGTTGGTACACTCTTCGAAATAACACACTTGACAATCAACACAATCTATCAAGCAAAACAACCAAGACAAAACATACACAAGATCAACACTAATGGCAACACAAAAATCATGCAAAGTATGCAAACATGCAAGATGGCAATTTTTATTGTACAAATTTTTATAACAAGGTTCTGAACATTACTAAGTGATTTCTGAACATTTTATATTTTCAAGATTACAAATGCAACCATTTGTGCAATCGTAGCAATTAGCAATATTTTCTAACACTTGGAAATGTCATTCTCACTAAATAATTGCCATGTTCTTATTTATACTAGAATAAAATTATATTTTGGTCTTACTATACATAGGGTTTAATTTACAACCATTTGCAAAAGGATTCACCTAAAAATAATTTACACAACAATTTTTATACTCAAAATACTCCACAAATGGTTCTGTATAAAACGTGATTTTAACAGACTCAAAAATACCAAATTATGGCTCCACTGTGTTCTACTCGTTTTTGTGAATCCATAGACATATTATTTGCTAAATTTGGATAAACAGAACTAAAGATATGATTTTTACAAGATTCTATGTTCTTATGTCTAAAAATCCGAAAATAGGAATTGATATGCAGCTACGGGCAACGTAATAACCTGTTCCTGATCGGTTGAATACATGTATATGTATCAAAATAATTTTGTATCAAAACTAAACGACATTTCTGGATTTCTAGTGCTCTTTTGATGGTTTTTCGTTTGGGCTCGAGATCATAAGGCATGTTCATGGTGGTCTAATATGCCCATGTCATTGGATTCGGTTCATCGGCACCGCGATCATCTAGAAAGCTATAGCTAGAAATCATGTCTAGGAGGTAAGCATACATATGTATATTATACGGGTGCAAGGATTTAGCATGTTGCTCACCGAGCGCAATACAATCGTCGGAGGAAGTCGTTGAACCCAGTTGCAATGGCTGCGGAGTGTGTTGTCAGCTATCCTCGCCTCGTCCTTCTGGTACACGAAACAACTCTCCACCTCCCGGTGTTGTTGAAGGCGCAGCAGCTCGTTCTTCGTCGCCGGAGCTGCCGAGAATGCGGCCGGCATCCAGCGGCGGTCTAGCGGAGTTTCTTTTTAGATGGAGTTGAGATAGAGGCCTTGGTCTCCTGTGATAGTGGAGAATGGAAAGAAGAGGCAGTGGACGTTGTATTAGGCTTAATAGGGAGACGTGTAATGGCAGCAATTTATGGCATTGATGGCTGACGTTTCAAACCAATTAACTCGTGCGTGCGTTTAGAAAAACGAAACGAAACGGCGGCATTTAGATGAGCTGCATGCTATGCTAGGATTCTATGCGTGTGTAAGAGCAAGTACAATAAGCTTATGTAAGCAGGCTATAAGCCTTTAAATAATATATTTGAGATGATGTGGATGAGAGAGAAGTGGAGAGAGAAGATTAGTGGGCTCTCATGCAAGAGTCAGCTATAGCACATGCTCCTAGGCACTTTGTGTGAATGTAAGGTGGGCCTTAGTCAAATAAAGTAGTATATAGTTATAGCTAACTATTGTACATGTTGACTATTAGGTAGACTATAAATGACGTGGCGACGGCTTATAGCCAACAGCAGGCTTTATTATTGAACTTGCTCTAAGAGTGATCGATTCAGCTAGGTTGCAAGGCCAAGACCTGTTGTTGCGTGCGGGAAGAAAAAAAAAGCAAAAAAATCGGGTGAAGTCCAGCATAGAGGCGAGAAGAGAGATAGCAAGAGAAGTGCATGCAGCTAGCCCATGCATGCATACACGCACTCGCACATGCATAATTATAGAATAAGTCTAAAAATTGTAAATTTGAAGAATACCAAGTAGAAGTAAATTGGCAAATCAAAAGCACATTCAAATATCAATACGAAAAGTACTATGAGAAATTAATCTTATTTTTATATGTCAAGTTAATTTCAAAACATTTGAAATTAAATTCTTTAATAACTCTAAACAAAATATTTATTTTTATTTAACCGCGCTGCAATATCCCTTGGTTAAATACAAAATCGGCCCAATAAAAAAAAATAACGGGAGGGAAAAAATTAGAGATGGAGGGCTGATTGGGTCTTGGGCTGCTGATGTTTTTTTTTAACGTTTTCTTCTTTTCTTTTTCTGTTTTATTATTTTTTTTAGTTTTCAATTTGTCTCTTCAATTTGTTTTAAATTTATACCAAACCTTTTTTAGAAAATTTATATAAAATACAATTTGATAGTTTACTCCAATTAGAGTATTTGGAATATTTTTTTATTGTACAAATTTTTATAACAAGGTTCTGAACATTACTAAGTGATTTCTGAACATTTTATATTTTCAAGATTACAAATGCAACCATTTGTGCAATCGTAGCAATTAGCAATATTTTCTAACACTTGGAAATGTCATTCTCACTAAATAATTGCCATGTTCTTATTTATACTAGAATAAAATTATATTTTGGTCTTACTATACATAGGGTTTAATTTACAACCATTTGCAAAAGGATTCACCTAAAAATAATTTACACAACAATTTTTATACTCAAAATACTCCACAAATGGTTCTGTATAAAACGTGATTTTAACAGACTCAAAAATACCGAATTATGGCTCCACTGTGTTCTACTCGTTTTTGTGAATCCATAGACATATTATTTGCTAAATTTGGATAAACAGAACTAAAGATATGATTTTTACAAGATTCTATGTTCTTATGTCTAAAAATCCGAAAATAGGAATTGATATGCAGCTACGGGCAACGTAATAACCTGTTCCTGATCGGTTGAATACATGTATATGTATCAAAATAATTTTGTATCAAAACTAAACGACATTTCTGGATTTCTAGTGCTCTTTTGATGGTTTTTCGTTTGGGCTCGAGATCATAAGGCATGTTCATGGTGGTCTAATATGCCCATGTCATTGGATTCGGTTCATCGGCACCGCGATCATCTAGAAAGCTATAGCTAGAAATCATGTCTAGGAGGTAAGCATACATATGTATATTATACGGGTGCAAGGATTTAGCATGTTGCTCACCGAGCGCGATACAATCGTCGGAGGAAGTCGTTGAACCCAGTTGCAATGGCTGCGGAGTGTGTTGTCAGCTATCCTCGCCTCGTCCTTCTGGTACACGAAACAACTCTCCACCTCCCGGTGTTGTTGAAGGCGCAGCAGCTCGTTCTTCGTCGCCGGAGCTGCCGAGAATGCGGCCGGCATCCAGCGGCGGTCTAGCGGAGTTTCTTTTTAGATGGAGTTGAGATAGAGGCCTTGGTCTCCTGTGATAGTGGAGAATGGAAAGAAGAGGCAGTGGATGTTGTATTAGGCTTAATAGGGAGACGTGTAATGGCAGCAATTTATGGCATTGATGGCTGACGTTTCAAACCAATTAACTCGTGCGTGCGTTTAGGAAAACGAAACGAAACGGCGGCATTTAGATGAGCTGCATGCTATGCTAGGATTCTATGCGTGTGTAAGAGCAAGTACAATAAGCTTATGTAAGCAGGCTATAAGCCTTTAAATAATATATTTGAGATGATGTGGATGAGAGAGAAGTGGAGAGAGAAGATTAGTGGGCTCTCATGCAAGAGTCAGCTATAGCACATGCTCCTAGGCACTTTGTGTGAATGTAAGGTGGGCCTTAGTCAAATAAAGTAGTATATAGTTATAGCTAACTATTGTACATGTTGACTATTAGTAGGCTATAAATGACGTGGCGACGGCTTATAACCAACAGCAGGCTTTATTATTGAACTTGCTCTAAGAGTGATCGATTCAGCTAGGTTGCAAGGCCAAGACCTGTTGTTGCGTGCGGGAAGAAAAAAAAAGCAAAAAAATCGGGTGAAGTCCAGCATAGAGGCGAGAAGAGAGATAGCAAGAGAAGTGCATGCAGCTAGACCATGCATGCATACACGCACTCGCACATGCATAATTATAGAATAAGTCTAAAAATTGTAAATTTGAAGAATACCAAGTAGAAGTAAATTGGCAAATCAAAAGCACATTCAAATATCAATACGAAAAGTACTATGAGAAATTAATCTTATTTTTATATGTCAAGTTAATTTCAAAACATTTGAAATTAAATTCTTTAATAACTCTAAACAAAATATTTATTTTTATTTAACCGCGCTGCAATATCCCTTGGTTAAATACAAAATCGGCCCAATAAAAAAAATAACGGGAGGGAAAAAATTAGAGATGGAGAGCTGATTGGGTCTTGGGCTGCTGATGTTTTTTTTTTAACGTTTTCTTCTTTTCTTTTTCTGTTTTATTATTTTTTTTAGTTTTCAATTTGTCTCTTCAATTTGTTTTAAATTTATACCAAACCTTTTTTAGAAAATTTATATAAAATACAATTTGATAGTTTACTCCAATTAGAGTATTTGGAATATTTTTTTTAATAAAGTATAATTCAAAAAAAAAATATTAGCATGGTACGTATGCCTTGTTTTATTATTTTCTATTTTTCTTCTTATAAAAACCATATCTTTTGACTTAGGACTTCAAAAAGGTTCAAACAAATTTTCTTAGCTTTATAATTTTATTCTTTATCAAACAAAATATTTTATTTCAAAAGCTTGGCCAAGATTTAGTTTGGCTCTATAAAATAATCCTTATTTATAATTCTACCTTTGCTTTTGAAAATCAAATCTTTTTATTAAAAGATCTAAAAATAGTGATTCCAACTATTATAACTTTCTTTATTAATTGTCTATCTTTTTAAATCCCTTTAGGATTTTATTTCATCAAAATAGGTTTGGATGTTTCCAATTGGAATCAAAAAGTTTCTTCTCACCCTAAATCTCAACAAAATTTTATTTTGTTTATTTATTTTTCACATTTCAAAATTTGGAAAATTTTGGGATGTGACAGCTATCAAGCTAGTTTGCAAATGGCCCCATTTGAATTCATGTACGGAAGGAAGTGTAGCACCCCTTTGAAATGGTCGGAAGTAGGAGAGAGTCAGATTTTTTGACCTGGTATCCTACGAGAAGCAGAAGGGAAGGTTGAGAACCTAAAGACAGTCCAGTCCAAAAAGGAGAGTTACGCCGACAAAAGACGTCGAGACCTCGCCTTCAACATAGGAGATTTTGTATATCTGAAAGTGTCACCGTTGAAGGGAATGCAGTGTTTCCAACTCAAAGGAAAGTTAGCCCCCAGATATATCGGATCTTTCAAGATTCTGAACCGTTGAGGAGAAGTGTCGTATCAATTGGAACTACCCGAAGAGATGTCAGCCGTGCACGATGTGTTCCATATCTCATTACTTCGCAAGTGTCTCGAAGTCCCGGAGAAGACTGAAGTATTCAAGAATATTGATCACCGGACCATAGAGATCAACGATGATCTGACCTATCCCGAAGTACCCATCCGTATTTTGGAAGAAGCTTTCCGAACCACCAGAACCCGAAGCATCAAGTTTCTCAAAATTCAGTGGAGCAACCACATAGAAGAGGAAGCTACCTGGGAGCGCGAAGATCACATCAGGACGGAGTTTCCCGATCTCTTCAAATCCTAGGTAATATTTTCGTCCTTTTTCAAATCTCGGGACAAGATTTTGTTTAAGGGGGAAGGTTTGTAACATCCCAAAAATACTAAACTTGGATCACCAAACTCTAATCATCAAAATTAGGGTTAATAAAAACTTTTCTAAATAAAAATATGAAAGCATGCATGTGCGTATGCATTCCAATTTGGATTATTTTGAATTGCCTTGTTTATGTGTTTATTTGCTTGTAAAAGGATTCTTAGGTGAAATAAACATCATCTAAACAATTCCCAAACTTTTCCCAAAGACAAATAAATCAAAACAAACAAAATGAGTGAATGGTCATTTTGACCAATTTAACTCCCATGCCTACTTTGGCTGTCTCAAAATTTTAGAACTTAACAGAAACTTGTTTGGATCTTTGCACCCCTTGATAGTACTCATAACAAAGTATCAATGCCCACTTTGTGATCATCCAGAAACATTCAAATGCATAGTTTAAAGGACAGTTTAAAATTGAATCTATATCATATGGGAAGATCCCACTTTTTCAAAAACCACTCAAACAAGCTCAACTTTCAAAACCCAAGCATCTGTAGACTCACCAGCACCAACCTAGCACACCCACCAAAAATCTTTTCAAAATTCAAAACTTGAGTTCATGCGGCCATTTCATCAAACACCTTGCAGATACAAATCAAAAAAAATCTAAATACTATTTGGGGCAGTGATTTGAGCCTAACTTGTTCCCTCTCTGGACACCACTAGCCTTAGTAGATCATCTAACAACCTAAACTAACTCTAGCACTACTGTAAGCTAGCCATTGTCATCAATGGTGAGCAGGCCGAGTGCACCCTTGCCACCCACATGTCGACAATGAGCTAGGAGAAGCACCAAGCCTAGCCAACATGTCTGGGAGCAAGCTAACACCCCATCGCCACTCCCTGTCCAGCGCTCGAACCTTGCCAGCCCCTGGACCACACGCACAGACCATGCCAAGCTCGCCAGAAACCATGCCGAGAGCGCGCCCCGTGCGCCACGCTCCACAGACCGCGCGCCGCCCTTGCCGCATGCATACGTGATCACCACCGTCCCATCAACCCCGCAGACACGCTCGTTCGCCGCCGCGCGGACCACGCGTGTTGTGCGCCATAAAAACTTCCGTCGGGCACGCGCAGAGCACCGCCGCGTTTCAACCAATCCGCACCGACCCATGCCTCGTCATCATGTCGTTGAGCTTCGCCAGGGAGCACAGCACCGCCCCCTACCATCGCCCACGCCGATAGCCCTCTGTGCCGTCGACCACGCGAGCTCACCTTGCGCCTATTGGTCCCCTCTCGCCACTATAAATAGAGGCCACCCCCAGCCGAATTGAGCACACCATATCACTCCCCTCTCCTCACTGATCGTTCCACCCCGTTCCCGGAGCAAGGCGAGCAGCGCATCGCCGGAATTTCACCGGAGCAGGCCGCCTCTGGAGAAGAAGGGAGCCAGCGATTGGAGCCGCCCTAGGAGAAGCTGCCGGTACAAGGAGGTTCGCCATCGTCGACTTTATCGTTCGCCCGCCTCGCCGACCCTCGCCTGAGCCCCGGTGAGCCTCCGACGACCCCCACCTGCCGTGTTAGGTTTCTGTCTCGCCGGCGCTGCCCGACATGGACGATGAACCAGGGTCGTTAGATTAGAACCAGATCCCACGGCTCACATTGCCCGCATCGCCGCACCCCTCGTCTCAAGACGCATGGGGACAGCCATAACCAGCCCAGCGTAGCCTTATAGCAGGCCGGCTCAATATCGTTTCCCGTGCAGCCCAGTTGTTTGAATTTGGATTTTTTCCATTTTTCATTCAAACACAGTTCTGTACCTAGTTTCAAAAATCAACCCAACTCGATTCAGTGAACCAAATTGAATGAAACCAATTTTGTTAGAAAGGTCTAGAAATGCTGAATCCAAGCCCATTGGATTCAAATCATTTGGATCTGTAGATCATCCTTGGTAAAAATAACAAGGCAGAAGCTTTTCTGCATTCAAACATTTTTCAAATTTAAACCATAATAGCTTTTGAGTTGATTCCAACTCTCAAAAATCACATTCAACCATACCTTTCAGAATATATAAAAATATATGGGTTTACTTACAGAAATAATGTTCAAGTAATAAAAGAATGCCACATAAGCATTTCTAGCCACTTTATTTAAGTAAAATAAAAGGTTAAACCTTATTAAATTGTGACACCACTTTAAATAACATTCCCATGGACTAAAATATGTGGTGATGACATGTGTAAACATGATCCCATGTTTGGTTTGGAGAATATTAAATCTTAAGTAGTTTTTCAATGAGTAGAAATTACTTTTCTAAAAATAAAAGGATTTAAACCAAGCTTTAATCTTCTAATGTTAGTGATGATGCTAGATCATCTATAGAACCCCTTTGTGTGATGATTGCAAGTAGTTAGGTATTGTTTGGTGATTGTGTACCTCGTATTTATTCATAGACGCTAGTACCGACCAAGGATACGAGGAAGAAGGAGGATACTACGAAGAAGAAGCCGAGGAGAACTTCAACCACTGCTCTGCACAAGGCAAGCTGATACTATACCTATGCAAGCTAACACTTGCAATTTATCAAGCTTATACTGATAATGATGCAAGCCTAATACAACTAGTTGAATGTGCAAGCAAATACTTGCTTGTTACCATGCCAACTATATGCCTTAAGCATATATGATCATAACCACTTGATAAACCAATCCTAGTTTTACTTACAAGCTTTATACTTTATTTCTTTATCAGCTAGTACTAGAGCTTACTTAAGTGAATGGTAGATACTAGAAAGATAATTGAAGGTTGCATAAAGAGCATAAAATTTGGCCTAAGCTAGATCATCTTTATGTCATCCTAAGGCATGAGATTGAACTTAGTTAAACTCCACTAGTTGCCACCCCTCAGTAGTACTTACCCCCACTTGTAGATGCTAGTGCTAAGCATAAAACTTGATCAACTTAGATGGGATTACTTGGTGGAAAATGGTTATGAAAACCTTGGAATGATGGATCATTCAATTGAAATGTTTTGGACATGTGTTTTCGAACCCCAGATGATTTATGGTGATGAAAATGTTGAGGCATGAGCCTTAGACCTTTATAAAACTGATGGTTATCTCGATGCGATACCCTTCCAATTTTACCGTACAACCACAATACTCGAGAATTGGGTAGGGCTTGACTGGAAACTTATATACCTTAGTATTAGTTCCCTCACGGCCAAGGTCTGAGCTGAGGCTACCTTGTGAAGATTGTCCACTGCAGCGAGACCCAAGATGACAGTTGGTCATGGTTGGGAGGCCAAACTCACAGGAGAGGTGCTTATACTAGGGCATGTAATTGAAAGGTTAGGATTGATTATCCGCATACTGAGTATGGTGAATTCAGGATTTGTTCCTGACGGATGTATCTAATGTTGTGGTGAAAGTGTACAATCTCTGCAGAGTGTCAAACTATTCGAATAGCCACGTCCGCGGTTATGGACAGTTGGAGTGGCCATACTGTTCCCCCGTCAGATGTTTTCAAAAGGACTTGTGAAATGGATTGAAACTTGGACTTGACCACAACAGAGTTGTGATATGAGATACAAGTTCCCACTTAGGTGTTATAAAACTTCAACTAGCATTCTTCATTTCTGAACTTAGTAGAGGTAACTCTGGCTTTTGCAAAACAACCCTAGAGCTTAGTGTCCTATTACAAAAACCCCCTTCACTTGTTAGTATTAGTTTGCGAGTACTTAAAGAGTACTCATGGCTTTGTCCCTGGCTATTCCCGTGGCCAGACTATGAAGAGGAGTACCTCGAGGATGGACCCCAGGAAGGTTACGACAACTAGGATCATCTCCCATCGTCAGCATTGCCTATGACCCCGAAGATTGAGCTTCGCCTACGCTACCGTTATTATTACGTATTCCGCTGCTTGAATTGTATTAAGAACTGGATCATGAGATCCTTATTTGTGTAAGACCTTATGTATGGTTTTTAATGGATGATGTACTATGGTATCCAATTCTGTTATGTCTCGCAAAAATGGTAATCCTGGGATTGCGATGTATGGCATAACAGGCATCTAGGATTAAAAATCCGGGTGTTGACACTTAGTTCCTATCAATTGCCCTAAGGAGAGCACCTCTAGTGAACTATGGATCCCGGTACAATATTTACCATTGATATATCTTTCACGGTTACTTGTTTACTTGCTGCAAACCATTACCTTCCACACCATACGTTTAATCCTTTGTTACATCAACCGGTGAGATTGACAACCTCACTGTTAGTTGGGGCAAAGTATTGAGTTTGTGTTGTGCGGGTTTCCACGTTGCTTGCAACACCTGTGTGACGTTTCCTTCCTCCTACTGGTTCGATAAACTCGGTTTCTTAGTGAGGGAAGACTTGTTGTTGTGCTGCTTCACACCTTGCTCTTGGGGTTCCCAACAGGATCCACATCAAATGAGTATCAAGGATTACAATATGAGGAAGGAAGAGAGCTCGGAGGGATTTATAACATGATACCGGCGAGGTTTTGGTGGATGAGCTAAGGCGTAAGAACCCTAGATCAGCTTAGTACATGGCGCCTATGTGGTCTGAGTGACCACATCCCCTCATAGAGTCTTGGGTCCTCTTTATATAGGAGTTGGAGGAGCTTCTCACATTGCCCTCGAGGTCTTCTAGATTTCCTTCCTTGTAGAGTCCAGGTCACTTGATTCATGCAGGGGCCCATGCGCCACACACCAGACAGGTCGATGCATCCCCTTAGCAGGCTCCCAAGTCTTGATCTTTGAGCAGACATGATGGGGGTAGCCACCGTATATTGTCGTTATATGGGGTGGCCCCATATATCATCGACACCTTTCTTGCCCATTTTTCTTGCACATCAATAGGCATGGACATTAACATTGCCTGCACTACAAGGAGAAGGCCAAGCGGCACTGCTTGAGGTACCAGCATTGTCACCTGTCTGCATGGAGTAAAGGGTTGAGACCCTGTAACCACCTTATCCACCCCACAACTTACCTTTTTGTGGATAGCTATATATATGCGCCCACCTCCATATGTAAACCCTAGATAAGATATCATGAATTCAGATAGAGTTATGGATCCTTCCAGTCCCCTTGTGGAGAAGATCCATGCAGGTAACAAGACCTCCGCTGTATGGATGATCAATAATGGATAACAAGGCCTCTGATTTAATATATGAGATATACAAGACGCTCCTACTGTACTTGGATCTTTTCTATTATGCCTATCGTGTTGATGTCTCTCTTTGGATCTCTATCAATTGCAATCACTTCACAATAGGGTTATGTCCTCTTGCTTGCCATTTTTTCTAAGAAAGCTCTCTACCTTTGCGTCTCTTCCAAGTGAATTATATTGGGTTGGCGGTTCGGTCCAATAGGAGCAAACCTGATTTATGTGTGGTGTGTGTTCATATCTTCAATTTTCACTCGCGTGTTCATAATGTTCTTCGTCTCCTCCCCCAAATTCCACTGAATCTATGAAGATCATGCCACGGTAGTAGCTTTGTGCTTCACTAGATGGCATAGATAGGGTTGTAACGCATATATGGTGGGATAAATGCCCGGTGACGACAAATCTCCTTCTAGCGTGGCAGCTTAGGTATTGGAACAATGGTCACTGAGACCCTCTTGTAGTTCAGGTGCGAGCCCATGGAGATATGGACACCCGTCCACGTCAGTGCCACAGCCGCATCCCAATACTAGCGTGCCACCTCTAAGGTCACGTTAACGCAGTGCAGCCGGTGGAGATAGTCTGAATGGGGTGGCGCCATAGCGCGGACCAGCCAATGAGCTGACCTTGTGTGCGTTCTTACTAGGTTAGAGAGCAAAAACCTCTTCAATACCTCGCCTGGTCGGGGAGCGGTGCCAAGGGTATTCGTCAGGGGTTGGCAATGTGGGGAGGTGTCTAGGGTTTTGCGGCCTCTCAAGAGGCCGTGTATGGATGTAGTGGATAGAGAAGGATCGGTGAAAGATCACAGATGCCGCCTAGAGGGGGGTGAATAGGCTGTTTCAAACTTTTACGAGATGCGCTTAACAAAGGTGGAATAAAACTATCGTTTTCTTTTGATAAGCACAAAACCTATATATATACTAAGGTTCTGAAATGGATCGTATGGGCACCTAGAGAGGGGGTGAATAGGTGCTAACCAATTTTTAATACTTTTTCAATTTTAGGCTTGACACAAAGTAAATTCTCTAGATATGCAACTACGAGAATTTTCCTATATGTAGCCCTAACTACTAAGCACGTAAAATAGGAGCGAGGCAACCGTAGTGGAGCACACGGAGACACAGGGATTTGTTTTACCGCAGTTCCTTCCTTGTTAAGGGAAGTACATCTGCGTTGGAGGGGTGGGCGGTTCTAAGACCACCACGCCACAATAGGCCTCACCCTATTCTACGATGGATCTCGCCACGAGAGGCCTGGTCCACCTTCTCCACTATTGGATCCCTTCGAGGCGGGAACCGGTGCCTTTTACACACTATCGGGGCACACACCCACAACCGAATTGGGGGCTCCCGGGATGAACAAGCTTCCACAAGAACAAGGTTTATCAATATAAACAAAAAACGAGGATCTAGATATTTGCAAGAAATACTAGATCGGAGGTTCTCCAAATGAATGGAGAGGAGATGAAGCGCTTGATTGCTGATGATGAAGATCGAGTTCTCCTCCTTTGATTCCCCAAGGGATGGGGCCTTTGGGTGGATCTAGGTGGAGCACTCTTGTATGAAGCTTTCAGATCTGATATGTTCTTTTTCGAGATGAATCAAGAGTTCTGGCAGGAGGGGGATGGCTGGCTTAAATACCCCCTCCCCAGATCTGGCCGTTGCACAACTTTGGGGGCGGATTATCCGCCCCCCACTTGGGGCGGATTATCCGCCCCCTGGGAAAACTCCGCCCCAAGGGCGGATTCTCCGGGGGAAACTCCACCCCCTCTCTGGGGCTTGCGCCTTGGTGAAACTTGGAGAAGATCTTGGGGGGCGGATAATCCGGCCCCCCTGAGGGGCGGATTATCCGGCCTAGCCGGAAAGTCCGGCCAAAACTCCGCCCCCTCTCTGGGGCTTGCGCCTTGGCGATGAGCAGGAGGGGCGGATTATCCGGCCCCCCCTGAGGGGCGGATTATCCGGCTGGGCCGGAGAATCCGGCCAAAATTCCGCCCTTCCGGGCTTGCGCTTGCTTGGGCGGAGGAGGCGGATTATCTCTGGTGGGGCCGGATTATCCGCCCCCAAAGGCAGAGTTCTGATCTGCAACACTTCAACACACATTAAATGATCCTTGGTATTGTTATCTAACACACAAAACACTAGGGATTAAGAAATGTTCTTTCAATCTCCCCCTTTTTGGTGTTAGATGACAATACTAGGATTTGCAATAAAACCGGCAAATCCCACCTTAGATAATGAAAGACGCTCCCCCTAGATGTGTGCATATTTAAGATTTGCATTTGAATACAAATACACACACTAGGTAGAACACTACTTTAAGGTTTGGGAAAAAATGTCATACCACCGGAATATATAGCCAAGGCATACATAGATAATCTCATGAATCCATATGTCATCAAATATGCTCCATAATTCCAGAATTCCATGGGGTCCATGATAGATAAATCCAGAAATCCATGAATACCAAACATAGTACCAAAGCTGTGGACGACATAGTCTTACACAAACAACCACAAATAGCAAACAAGTTCACGCTAGAAAAGGCACAAGCAAGCAAATAAAAACGACTAAAATCGAAAAGCTTGTGCCCACCCTTGCAAATCCACGAGACCTAATAGAACTACTTCTCCCCCTTTGGCATCGAAACGCCAAAAAGGAAGAAGAGCGATGCTAACGTCCCTGGAGATCACTCCTCCTCATCCTCGTCGTAGTCATTCCCGTCCCCTTCCTCTTCATCATACTCATCATCATCGTCATCAGTTGGAGGAGTGGGTGCCCTCGGTGGAGGAGGAAAGAGACAACTCTCGAGCTCGCCATAGTTGATCCCTGAAGTGTTCCACTGAGCATACGGATCCGGAGCAGTGGGAGGAGGTGGATTGCCAGTGGCACCTGAGACATGGTGGAGGATAAGCTGCTGCGTGTGATCCCTCTCATGATCCCTGCGGTATGCCTCATATTGGCCCTTGTGAATGTCAATACCCATGCAAAGAATGTTCCGCTGAAACCAATTAAGCTGCTTGACCTCACGTGCCATTGGGGACACCGTGGAACGACGACCACTAGCCCGAGCATCACGCATGAAGGACTCCGGGGCAGTGGAGGGGTGATGAGTCTTCTGAGCCTTGTTGTAGATTTTCTTGGGCTTATGAACACCATCCAAAGCAGTGCCAAACTCTTCATGGGGTAACATATTCTTGAAAAGCATCATAATGAACGGAGCATAAGGAATAGAGAGCCGTTTGATCATAGCATCCGTCATCTCATGAAAAATATAGTCCATGACATCCAGTTTGTAACCAGTGGCTGATCCAGTGTTGGTGGCACACACGTGAGCAAACGCAAGGAGAGGAACAAGGTGGCCACGGATCTTGTCATTGTTGCCACCACTAGGCGCGATGCAGTCCCTAAACATGCCAACAAGAGAGGCATACAAGGGAGAGAGACCAGCGAAAGTACCAGCAACACCATCAGGAGAAAGACAGGGAGCCAGTGCAGTGTCCTTGGCTTCAATGGAGTAATGATGCGGTGACCAGCGGGAGTGTCACGACCATGGAAAGCATACCCAAGAACCTGCCCAAAAGTGCGAAAGTCTGACTGAAGCATGGTAGTCCCGGTCATCCACTTCATAGTGCGGCGCTCATCACCGCAGATCACAAGTGTGGAAAAGAACTGGCGCACCACAGAAGAGTCATAATTGCACTGAATGGTCATGAGGTGGTGAAGCCCCATCTTGTTGGTCACATCCAATGCCTCAAGGAGCCGAGCCTTGGATTGAGCCTCAGTCAAGTTAATGGGACGCATGGGGCGAATCTTGAGAGTAGCATAGACATCATCATGGATAGCCCGAAAGTGAGCATTCCAAAACATAGTGTCCTCGGGTTGGCCATCACTGTCAACATCATCATAGTAGTCTGTCTGGCGGATGGTGGCATACTGAATGTTGTCCATAGACTTGTAATTGGGCCGAGACTGTTTGCCCTTGCGAGAAGCGGTCCGCTTAGATTTCTTACTTGCCTCTGCCATCCTTGCAGCCTCTCTTGCTGCCCTGCGGACCTCTGTTTCGTCAATAAACTTCCCTTCTGCAGTGGGTTTGAGATAACGGGGACGGGGACGACGGGCGAAGGTCTTGGTCGGCTTAGAACCACCTGTGAATAGCATTGAGAGAGGTAGCATGGAGATGAGCATACACAAAAGTCCAGGAGAAAGAAAACACGGAGAAAGCGTAGCAATGCAACCCCATAACCAATGATGTGCATGAGAAGAACCAGAACCAAAACAGACCAGAGTGTAACTCTCCGGGCCGGATTATCCGGCCCTGGCAGGAGCGGATAATCCGCCCCCGCAAAAAATTCTGGATTGGCTCAGATCTACCATGGCAAAACAGATCGAGTACTAGGGTTGCAAGGCTACTGATTCTAGCATGTAAGAAACAACACCAAGAACCTTCTACAACGAGATTTCCACCAAATAGAATACATCCCATACAAAAGGAGAGAGATGAGGGAGTTACCCTCACTCATTGGAGGAAAATCGCGGAGGAGAAGATACCCGGAGGCGAGGTGAAGAAGATCCGGGGAGAGCCGAGAATCCGGTGGTCAAATCGACTCGGGAGGCGGATGCTCGTGGCAGGCAGAGGTAGGGTTGGGGAGGACTGGCTGCTGTTTGAGCCTGCCCTCCCGACCCAGCCTATAAGGGGCTGATTTACTGGCGGATAATCCGCCCACTTAGGCGGAGAATCGCCCCCGAAATTCTGAAAATGAATCAGTCGAGCAACCTAGCAAATCTCTCGATGGTGTTTTAGAGGACTTGTGTGCAAGAATAGATGGTTCAAGGAGGGAGAGAAAGGCTTGGGTTGAGAGTATCGAACTGAGATGGTACTACACACCCAAATTTGCAAGAATCAAATCAACCAAAAGCCAAATTTGAGTGTGTTTTCCATAAGAACAATAGGTATGCAAGAAAATCCAACGAGACCCATGAAAAACCAACTCTTCTCGAGGAAGAGGGCGGTGGCCGAAGCCACCATGTTGGAGCGCATGGCATGACACCGCGAAGATGTATCTTGAGTTCAAAACCAATGCTCATCGATGACCCACATATCACAAAATGATATTAAGGGAAATGATTTTACTTGCTTTCGGCATTATGGGGGGAGGGTTGGCCCAATCAATTAGGACCACACTTCCCCTATGTCTATGCCCGCATCTAAACCAAATACATGAATAAGAGCAAGTGAGTGTGCAAGGGTAGTCAAGCCAAGCTCCTTGAATCTATGATATTTAGCTCATTCCGCAAATAACAAAATCTTGCTTCATCGAGGGGCTTCGTGAAAATATCAGCAAGTTGGTTCTTCGTGCTCACAAAGGATAGAGCAATATCTCCACGAGCAACATGATCCCGAATAAAGTGGTTGTGAATCTCTATATGTTTTGTTCTCGTATCTTTTGCGGGATTGTAAGCAATTTTGATAGCACTTTCATTGTCGCATAAAAGAGGCACTTTGTCACAATTGACACCATATTCCTTTAAAGTTTGCCTCATCCATAACAATTGAGTACAAGCACTTGCAAGCAACATATTCAACTTGCGGTTGAGAGTGAAATACAATTGCTTCTTTGATGACCAACACACTAGAGACCTGCCCAAGAATTGGCATGCACCGAGGTTGATTTCCTATCATCTTTGTCACCAGCCCAATCTGAATCGGTGTAAACACATAGAGAGAAACTTGAACCCTTGGGATACCATAACCCAAAATTTGGGGAATGAACCAAATATCGAAGATTCGCTGCGCCACTAAGTGGCTTTCTTTAGGAGCGCTTGGTACCTTGCACACACTCCTACACTTAACACGATATCGGGCCTAGATGCGCCGAGGTAAAGGAGAGCCGATCATGGATCGGTATACCTTTTGATCCACATCTTTACCCTTGGGATTGAGCTCAAGATGACACTTTGTTTGCATTGGGGTAGCAACGCCATTGAGATCCGTCATCTTGAACCTTTTGAGCATGTCTTGGATGTACTTAGCTTGATTAATAAAGGTTCCCTCTCTAAGTTGTTTGATTTCAAATCCAAGAAAGAACCCGAGCTCACCCATCATGGACATCTCAAACCTGTCAGTCATAAGCTTTGAAAATTCATCGTTAAAATCTTGGTTAGTAGAGCCAAAAATAATGTCATCTACATAAAGTTGGCATACAAAAAGCTCCCCATTAACCTTCTTAGTAAAAAGAGTGGGATCGATTTGCCCAACTTCGAATCCACGGTCTATCAAAAGCTCTTTAAGGTGCTCATACCACGCACGTGGGGCTTGTTTAAGGCCATAGAGCGCCTTATCGATTTTGTAGACATGGTTCGGAAATTTGGGGTCCTCAAACCCCGGGGGCTGCTTGACGTATACTAACTCATGTAGAGGACCATTAAGGAAAGCGCTCTTAACATCCATTTGTTGTAATTTAAAATTATGATGGGCTGCATATGCAAGAAGGATACGGATGGACTCAAGGCGAGCCACAGGAGCGTAGGTCTCGCCAAAATCAATTCCTTCTACTTGAGAGAATCCTTGAGCCACGAGTCGTGCTTTATTCCTCACAACAATGCCATTTTCATCCTGTTTGTTCTTGAAGATCCACTTGGTGCCGATAACGTTACGGCAATCCTTTGGATTTTCTACGAGCTTCAAACTTTGTTGCGTTCGAAGTTGTTTAATTCTTCATGCATTGCAATAACCCAATCGGGGTCTTCAAGAGCATCAAAAACCTTCTTTGGTTCAACCATGGAAATGTGAGCTTGATGATCACGAAGCTAGCAAGCTCTCTTCGAGTGGATACCCTTCGTCAGATCACCAACAACCTTGTCAAGAGTGTGACCTCTTAGTTCAAGGTTGCGATCAGACGAGCCTTGCGAGCCTCGGTGTCCTTATTGTTTCTAGGAGGAGTGGATTCAATTGTTGTATCCTTGTCTTGATTACTGCCTTGCCCTTGATCTTGGTCACCGTTCGCGGAAGATTGTTCTGAACATTTTCTTGAGCCCGGATAATCCGCCTTGGAGGCCGGACTATCCGACTGGGAGGTGAAATGCGAGCCATCTTCCCGAGAAAGCCTGACCGAGTTGGAGACCCATGGCGGATACTCCGCCCAGGGGCCGGAGAATCCGGCCCCAGAGCATCGAGATGTTGATTTCTCCTTGGATCCCCTAGTACGAGTTGGAGTGCTGGCGGATTGTCGCCCCTTGGAGGGGCGGATAGTCCGGCTGGGACTACCACTTGTCCAAGGTGATGATGGTCTTCAAAGATTGTGGTGTTGGTGCAGGATTGTCTCCAACAGTAGGAGCTTGTTGATCTGGTGTAGATGAGGGCTCCACATGTGTGGAGCATTGTCCTTCCCGATCCGCCACAAGGGGTTCCTCAATGGGGCGAAAAAATCCCACGCCCATTCTTCTTATGGCATCTTGGGGTATTTCAACATCTGCATCACAAACATCAACTTGCCCTACAAAGGAGCCGTTATTTTCATCGAACTCCACACTACAAGATTCTACAACAATCCCAGTGAGCTTGTTGTAGACTCTATAAGTGTGGGATTCGGCACCGTAACCAACAAAAATACCTTCTAAAGCCATGGATTCAAATTTTGACAAACGGACACCTTTAATAAGAAAGAAACACTTACACCCGAATACCCTGAAGTATGAGATGTTGGGTTTGTTGCCGGTAAGTATTTCATATGGGGTCTTGTCCAAGATCTTCCGAAGGTAGAGCCGGTTTGATGAGTGACAAGCAGTGGATATGGATTCAGCCCAAAAATTATAAGGAGACTTGAATTCAGCTAGCATAGATCTTGCCATATCCATCAAAGTCTGGTTCTTCCTCTCGGCTACACCATTTTGTTGAGGGGTGTACGCAGCGGAATATTGGTGTCTAATCCCCTCTTCGCTAAGAAACTCGTTTAAAGTGTAGTTCTTGAATTCTGTGTCGTTGTCACTTCTAATTGCCAAGATTGGAACATTGTGTTGATGTTGAACTTCATTGGCAAAGTCGATGACAGTTTGTTGAGTCTCACTTTTCAGCTTGTAGAAATATACCCATGTATATCTTGAGTAATCATCAACGATGACCAAGCAATATTTCTCCCACCAAGACTTGCATGAGATGGAGGACCAAATAAATCCACATGGAGTAATTCCAAGATCCTCTTTGATGACACAATAGTCTTCCTCTTGTGGGGAGAATCATGCATTTTTCCTTCAACACAAGCCCTGCAAACACGATCTTTGGCAAAAGAGACATTGTCTTTTAGTCCAAGAATGTGGCCACCCTTTTGGAGACTTTGCAAAGTTCTCATGTTGACATGGGCTAAACGGCGATACCATAGCCAGCCCACGTCGGCCTTTCCGAATAGACACATCGGACCCGATGTGGTTTTCCCCGAGAAGTCCACCACATACAGGTCATTTTCGACGTATCCAACAAAAGCGACCTTTAGAGACTTGCTCCATAAGAGTACCACCAAATCACCATCGATAAAAACAGCAAAACCCATCTTGCCAAGGGCACGAACAGAAAGAAGATTGTAGCCAAGGGTCTCAACAAGCATGACGTCCACGAGAGAGATATCGTGGGCAACCACAACCTTGCCAAGACCCAATACCTGAGATTTAGACTTATCACCATAGGAGACTGTGATATTATCAAGATTTGGACGCATCTATGTGATGATCTCCTTGATTCCGGTCATATGACTAGTGCAGCCACTATCCAGCACCCATTTCGACCCACCGGAAGCATAGCCCTGCAAGAAAATCACTTCTTGGTTTTAGGTACCCATTTTTCAATGGGTCCTTTCATGTTAGTAACAAGGGTCTTTGGGACCCAAATAGACCAAGCAATATATTCATCAAAAGGACCAACATAATAAGCATAAACATCGCCATAATCATCACAAAAGAGTTCATAATTCGGATTGTGAGACCCTGCAAAACCAATATTATTAGTCTTGTCTTTTGTGACAACCTTCTCAGCAGTGCTTTTCTTTAATTGCACATTCTTGGTCTTGTTCTTCTTGGTTTTCTTCTTCTTGGACTTGGTGACATACCCAAGTCACTCTTTACCATGATTTGACCTTTGCTTGCCAAGGACTTCATCAAGCACACCTTTGTCCTTTGTAGTGATGTCCTTGATCACTCCTTTTTCCACACTAGCATTTTTCTTGTTACTATATGTTGAGTTGGACGAGCTGGGAGTATCATATTCGGTCAATCGACTTTGAAGCTGATCATGTGACTCATTGAGAATAGAGAACTCGTTTTTCAACGCCTTGTGAGCATTGTCAAGTTTCTCCAATTCCTCGGAGAGTCTATCATGAGCAGCCCCAAAGTCAATCCTTTCCTTCTTTAACTTCTTTGCCTTGGTGACAGCATTGTCACGTTCCTTAACGAGTTTAGTCACAATTTCTTCATGTGACTCTTCCATAGACTCAAGCCTCTCTTCAAGAGAGACCCGAGCTTCTTCTTCTTCTTCAAGAGCATTTTTTAGGGATGCAATTTCCATTGCATCCTCCCTTTCAATTCTTCCCTTTTCTTCGAGGAGTGCTTCGTTTTGGGCCAGCTGATCCATAAGAGCCTCAAAATGAACTTTGTGCTCACCTTGCAGGTTAGTATAGAAATAATCCAAAGCAATAATCTCTTCTTTAACCTTAAGACTAGCAGGATCATCCATGTCTGTCATAGCCTTGGGAAAAGAAGAGTTAGAAGAAGTTACCTCGAAGCTTCTTGCCATGAGGCAAGTAGCATTCTTGTTGATGATGTTTTCGTTCGGATAGTCGAAGAGAGATGTTGATGTAGATGTGGTGGCTATAGCAGCCACCTATTGAGAGCTATCGTCCTCGTCCTCATCTTCACTCCCCGATGAATATTCTTCTTGAGCCACTAGAACAATCTTTGGTTGCTTCTTGAAAGGAGCATTCTTCTTTACAAACTGTTTCTTACGTGCAGCTTTTGATTTGTCCTTGAAAATGAGTCTTCCTCCATTATCCTCTCTACTTTGATATGGACACTCATTCTGAAGTGCACCGGTCACCACAATTAAAGCATGTTCTCAGCTTGGGACCATTTTCTTTTCTTCCATAGGCTCCACTTTTGCGATCTAGTTCAGCTTTAGCCTTGGCTGGATCTTTCCAAAAGTTTCTTGCATAAAGAGCCAAGTATTGTCCGTGGATCCTTTTTATATCTTCGGGACAGTCCAGACCTTCTACCGCATATTCATCATGATCAATCACACTAGTCTTCAAAGCCATGTTGACCCCCTTTTGCATCCCCATAGCTCGAGCACGAGCATCTTCGGCATTCTTGGGAGCCACTTTGAAGGCGGCCATTTCTTGCATTACCTCATTGGATGACATGAGATGATAATTATGCCTACCTTGGAGACTTTTCAAATCTATGGGCTCAAATGGCATAAGAGCACTGACATACTTGCGCTTGATCCAAGCATCATCAACATGAGCTGCACCGTGGTTTCTGAAGGTTGTAGCTATTGCCTTGAGCCTCCTATACATGTCCTCGTGGTCTTCTCCATCCAACATATAAATCCTTCAGTTTCATTGCTCAAGGCATCATATCTATTCCTTCTCCTACTTTCATTTCCGATGAAGAGCTCGGTGAGAGCATCCCAAGCTTCTTTAGCTGTGCTAAGATGCTGAATGTGTGGCATGTCTTTATCACCCACACCAAGCTGTATCATGTGTAGATTTGTAGCATTGAGTTGGCTATCGACCACTTCTCTCCTTGTGAGATTGTTAGGATTTCCAACGTGAAGACCATTTTCGATGATCTTCCACAACTCTATGGAGGAACTGCACACATGAGATTTCATCAAAAATTGCCATTGAGAGAAAGTAGAAGCTGATAGTTTGGGTGGATCACCCCTATTATGTATATGTGGGTGAGGAATAGGCGGATCAGGGGAATACACATGAGAAACCTCATTGTATCCATCCTTACCGCTATCCTTTTTCGAGGAGGAGCTCTTACTAGTATCATCACCCACCACTTCGTTATCTTTGGAAACAGTTTTACATGTTTCCTTGGATTGCGGAGTGGTATCCTCAGAGTTAGATGGAGGTGATGCTGCGGATGTGGAGAGACGCATTATCAATTGACGCATCTCTTCCATCTTAGCCTCCATTGAACTCACCAAGGTTGTTTCCAACGTCTTGAGATCGTTCATGGTGACTACCTCTGGAGCATCACTCCCATCTCCCTTGGAACCCATACTTCTCTTAGGCGGTTAAGCCCGAAATAAGAGCCGAGGCTCTGATACCAATTGAAATGGATCGTATGGGCACCTAGAGGGGGGTGAATAGGTGCTAACCAATTTTTAATACTTTTTCAATTTTAGGCTTGACACAAAGTAAATTCTCTAGATATGCAACTACGAGAATTTTCCTATATGTAGCCCTAACTACTAAGCATGTAAAAGAGGAGCGAGGAAACCGTAGTGGAGCACACGGAGACACAGGGATTTGTTTTACCGCAGTTCCTTCCTTGTTAAGGGAAGTACATCTGCGTTGGAGGGGTGGGCGGTTCTAAGACCACCACGCCACAATAGGCCTCACACCCTATTCTCGATGGATCTCGCCACGAGAGGCCCGATCCACCTTCTCCACTATTGGATCCCTTCGAGGCGGGAACCGGTGCCTTTTACACACTACCAGGGCACACACCCACAACCGAATTGGGGGCTCCCGGGATGACAACAAGCTGCCACAAGAACAAGGTTTATCAATATAAACAAAAACGAGGATCTAGATATTTGCAAGAAATACTAGATCGGAGGTTCTCCAAATGAATGGAGAGGAGATGAAGCGCTTGATTGCTGATGATGAAGATCGATTTCTCCTCCTTTGATTCCCCAAGGGATGGGGCCTTTGGGTGGATCTAGGTGGAGCACTCTTGTATGAAGCTTTCAGATCTGATATGTTCTTTTTCGAGATGAATCAAGAGTTCTGGCAGGAGGGGGATGGCTGGCTTAAATACCCCTTCCCCAGATCTGGCCGTTGCACAACTTTGGGGGCGGATTATCCGCCCCCCACTTGGGGCGGATTATCCGCCCCCTGGGAAAACTCCGCCCCAAGGGCGGATTCTCCGGGGGAAACTCCGCCCCCTCTCTGGGGCTTGCGCCTTGGTGAAACTTGGAGAAGATCTTGGGGGGCGAATAATCCGGCCCCCCTGAGGGGCGGATTATCCGGCCTAGCCGGAAAGTCCGGCCAGAACTCCGCCTCTCTGGGCTTGCATGGCGATGGCGGGAGGCGGATTATCCGCCCCCGAGGCGGATTATCTGGCGGGCCGAGAATCCGCCAAAATTCCGCCTTATCCGGGCTTGCGCTTGGGCAGAGGGAGGGGCGGATTATCCGCCCCTGGTGGGGCCGGATTATCCGCCCCCAAAGGCAGAGTTCTGAGCTGCAACACTTCAACACACATTAAATGATCCTTGGTATTGTTATCTAACACACAAAACACTAGGGATTAAGAAATGTTCTTTCAGGTTCACCTATGTGCACCAACAACTTAGCTAAGCAAGACAAGCAACAATATGATAGCAATAAAGAATAGTTCAAGCATGAAGGCTATCACAATGTAAAGTGCATATAAGTAAATAACTCTGATACAGAGATAACCGAGGCACGTGGGGACGACGATATTTTACCGAGTTCCTTCCACAATGGAAGTACGTCTCGTTGGAGGGTGGGTGGTACTAAGACCACCAACGCCACAATAGGCCTCATCCTATTCTCTCGAGCACTCGCCGCATGGCAAGCACCCGTTCCACTATGGGACACTTGAGGGCGGTCACCAAACTCATACAAAGATTGGGGCAATCTCCACAACTTAATTGGAGGCTCCCAATACACGCCACCAAGACCATTAGCTTGAGTAAAGATCCACAACTTAATTGGAGGCCCCAAGAACATACCATAAAGGCCACACAACCGTCTAGGGTTCCAAGAACCCAAGAGGGACAAGCTTCAATGAATTTCACCAACCAAATCCTCCGAGGAGAACTCAAACCGATGCACCTAATGCAAATGGCAAGAACATCATGAAGATGCTCCAATTCTTCACTCTCAAATTTCAACAAAGCTACTAAAGAACTTGGGGGAATAAGAGAGGAAGAATCAAATAGGAACACAAAATACCCCAAGAATTAGATCCCAAAGAATCACTCACAAAGAGATGATTTTTTTTGTCAAAATGTGGATCTAGATCTCTTCTAACTTCTCCTCGAATATTGGCAAGAATAATTGGAGGGGAGGAAGAAATCAAGCCTCAAAGAGTAAGAGGAAATGGGGAAAAAAGCTTGAAGAGAATAGAGGAAGAAGCAACCCAAAATGAAAAAGGCAAAAGGCTTAAATAGGTTCAAATATTTTCTGCCTGTTGGGGCCTATATAACCTGGGCCAGCCGGTAGTACCGCTGAGGCTTGGTACTACCGGACCAAGCCACCCAGCAGTACCAGACGCAGAGCGAGCAGGTCAACCCGAGCGCAGCGACCTTGGGCGATCAATCCAACGAGCGAGCAAGCAAGAGAGTAGGGGATCGCGGGAGGGCGAGGCGAGCGCAGAGGAGTGAGAGAGCCGATGCGGGATCGAGCGGGCGCGACCCAGTGGAGCGAGCGAGGCGCAGATTAAGGCGAGCGAAGCAAGGAAAGCAAGCGATTGGGCCGCATGGGAGCAAGGTGCCTGGACAACGCGAGGTGGAGCAAGAGAGGCAGCAGGAAGCCAGCAGCCGGGTTGGGCCCGGTAGTACTTGCCCGCCCGGGCGGTACTACCGCATGGGCCTGGTACACACCGGGATACCGGGATCTGACAGAGGCACCTGTGCAGATTGGGCAGTAGTACCAGTACTACTACCATCAAAGAAAAGGTTTTTTATTTTTCCTTTTCAAATAAAAAAGGCAAATATACAAACGGTCATAACTTTAGTTTGGTAACTCTGATTGACCCAAAACCAATTATGTTGGAAAGAGGACGACACGAGCTACCAAATAAAGTGATAATATTGGATACCACCAAGTAAGAATATTTCATGTATCTTAAAGTGAGATGCCTCCGTTGGTGAGAATCCGGAAAACCTCCAAGATCAAAATCGCAACAAGATATAAAATAGAAATCCGATTTTGATAAACAAGAGCTTGTTATGAAGATTTCCACAAGCTCTATATGATCACATGGATAAAAGATCCAAATAACAACCAAATACGATAATGTAAGTATGCAAAGGTTTAAGCTCTCTCCGAACGATATGACCGAGTTACTCACTCGAGAGTCTCTCTTGATAGTACGGTTATCTATCCTAAACCCGGTCTCTCAACTAACAATATGAGACCGGTAAAATCGAAAACCTATCAATAATACCTTTGCCTTGAGCATTCCACTTGAGCGCGATGTAGACGAACTTGACCTTCTCAAGATGGAACACCTTTCTTGATTCCTCTTCATCGATCCATGACCACCGAGGATGGCAAGTATCAAACATGAGATCTTCTAGAGATGGCGCATTTTGAGCTTGCAAAACACATCTTCTTATTCATTTTATCTACCTTGAAGCCAAAACATGCTCCAAGCGATGCCAATGGAAAATTCCTACAAGTGCACATTAATACACACATTAGTCCATAAAGATTGTCATTAATTACCAAAACCACACATTGGAGCCCACATGCTCTTCCAGTCGGGTTGTCCGATCCCCATTTAAAGAGACCAAGATAGGTGGATTAGTAATGAGCGGGCAACGGTGGACATGGAGACAATCCTCTTTGGTCTGCTTGGACGCATTTCCAGCCTAAATTCAGGCTTGAAATGGGTCTAGATGGACATGCCTACAAACTTCTCTCCATTTGCCTCGTTCCTTTGGCCTTTCTCTGTTTCCGCGCGTACCAAAACGGACTTGGGAGATTTCCCTTAACATCGACAGCATGAGCGAGTCCATGTGTACCTAAGGTGATGCACCGGAATATGTATAGCCTTACCAAAATATAATTAACGATCGTACCGTGACCTCTCCCTATCATCCCTCTCACGCACAAGCGACTAGGTTCCTCCACCTCTCGCCGATGTCGTTGGCACCACCGGCGATATTGCTTGCTCCTATGGCCTTCGGTCCATAGATGCGGGGTGGATCTCGACCCTCTTCGATGGGAGGGCTCTATTTTCCTAGTTTTAGGGTTAATGTTTGGTGTGGTGGCGCTCAGATAGTGGCGGAGGCGCCTTCTCCAATAAAGTCTCCCCGACTTCAGCCCCATATCGATGATGGCGTCAAGAAGCTCATGGGAGTAGTATGGTTCTCAAGCATTTCTTCTGGTTGTGGGGATTTCCGAATCGTCAAGGAGATTCATCAGTGGTTATTCCTTCTCTGTCTCTGGTACGGATGTGGTCTTTTTGACCCGTTCGGTAACTTCTCATCCGCAACCAACAACATCGGGCCGACTCAGGGAGGAGCGGCAGTGGTGGCGCGCATCCACACAGTCTAAAGGTTGAAGATGAAGGGCATCTCAAGGATTTCATTGTAATTTTTTTTATTAAAGTGCTTTATATTGTTTGTTGTTTCTAGTGTCCTTTTGCAAAAAAAGGTGATGCACCGAGAAAAAATCTTTTTCTCTATCTTGCACTATCTTTCTATGGCCTATAGGCCTAGCAGCCTAATCATTTCGTGCTCTAGGTCCACCTATAATGCAAATATTTATTTATTTTGACAAAGAGGATATCAATAGCACGAAGATACAAATTACATCCGGTTTCTACAATAACACATAGTCCTAGCGGTCTTACGGATGCACGCAACCCAGAAAAAGGAAGAAGAATTAAAAAAAGAAAGTCCCGCTACAACAACCAATTCCTTGTAGCAGCGACACTAACACTACCAAAACAACACCAGAAGTCCAACCTCTCTAATAGCAACGTCTTCAAGAAAGAAAAACTACACAAACGTTGTCGTCGCCTCGATCAAAGATCATTGATTTTCACCCTGAAAATAATCCTTGACCACAAACAATGCCTTCAACAAGGCTATTGCTAGACACAACCAATCAAGGTCAGATGTTGGATTTTCACCTTGCAATGTAAGACTATGAACTTCTCCTACGTTGTCGCCTCCACTAACAGTGACTGCTGCGAGCCACAGATCGCCAAGTCAGTTCCTTATTGCCACAAAGACTCAAACCACCATAGCTAGCCCTCATGTCCCTATGTTCTCCGCATCTGACTTCATATGGATCGTCAAATACATGACACATGATGATAACAGATAGCAAAGCTTCGCAACGCTATCTCTAAAACCAAACAGTCAGATAAAACATGGATACGCACGATCGAATTCCTTCTGGTCTAACAAACTTCAGTCATGATGCGCCCGTGAAAGCTCGTCGGCGGAGCCTTCTGAAATACGGATAGGCGGCCAACGGATATTCGTCTTTGCACCGAAAAAATCTTAGGAACGTCGTCTTTATTTTTCGAAGCAGGTGAGCAGGCCTCCACACTGTTATCCACCGCCCATCGACGATAAAAAAAGATTGAGAGAACCTCCACTGCAGAAGGAAGCAGCACGCGTAAGGACAAAGTCAGCAATACCATACGCCCCCACGAGCAAAAAAACTGTCATCGCTAGCAGACAACCCACGGATCCTAGGTCCGGTCCCTGTGGCCAGAACGAGCCCGCGGGACCCGGAAGTGTATAAATATATGGCGACGGGGTTTATGTGAAATGGTGTCCCATATAAAAAAAGGGGTTAGAATATCACAAGTCGATTACAATTCTTTTTGCAAAAAAAAAGTTGATCACAATTCCATGTTCTGCTGCAATTTATAAGAAACTGATTTCACCTAGTCAACTCAGAGCCAGATCTGAAAGATAACCATGGAGTAGTATAATTTAACTTTATGGGAGTAGTATAGATTTTGGCGACAGCGTATTAATTATACAACTGTCTCCGTCTTCTAGCAGCAGCCACAAATCTGTGGAATAAACATTTGACCTCTGAGCTCCTGTCTGCGAGTTGGGTGGGACTAGCGTTTGTGGATCCATGTGGACGGAGAGCCCGCTTCTCCGGGATGCCGGAGCCGCCGTGCTCACCGCAGGCGCCGCCATGGCGGTACTCCGCTTCTGGGAGGAGGTCGGCAACCGCGCACTCTTGGATCAAGTAAGCTCTCCTCACTACCTAAATCATTTATCTTTGTCGTTTTTTGTTTTTCTTTTCTTTCAATTGAAGATTATTTCGAGTTGCACGGAGAAATTCGGAGGAAATAGTAGCACATACTAACACAAAATCCTCTCATAATTAATCTAAAAAACATCTTTCTCCTCTTGTTGCGCACCTCTTGCCTTGCTGATCAATTATGTAACTAGAAAGCGAAATTAAGCTAGTACCAAAATGATTCAGCTTGGTAGAAAAGTTTGGAATACTGACCTCGTGGTTTAATTACCACGGGATTGGAAATTCACATGCATATTATCAGTGAGAATATAATATTGGTTGGTATATGCTTGTCTTTTGCTATGAATCTGCAGAAACTTTGCAGGAAACTGGTGCACATAAGCGTTGGGCTAGTATATTTCCTTATGTGGCCTTTGTTCAGGTAAGTCAGAAGGCCACCAGCAAAGTTCCTCATTTGGCATCAATTTGTGTATTACCACCTTTCTGAAAGTTCTGCTCCTCTACCGTCTAAAAAAGTTCTCCTCCATTGCAGTGCGGATGATGTCTATGCTCCGTTTCTTGCTTCACTTGTGATCGCGCTCAACATCGTAAAGGTGACCTTGATTGGACTTGGTGTAGTTAAAGATGATGGCGTGGTTAACTCGATGACAAGAAATGGAGACTATAGGTAGCCGCTCGCTTTTTCCATCTCATTTTATTTGTGTTAACAATGAACTGACTGTATCTCCATCTTTTCTCTCCATTGCTTCTTAGAGAGCTTCTCAAAGGTCCACTGTATTACGCATGTGCTATAACTCTCACTACTATAATCTTTTGGAGGACGTCTCCCATTCCGATTGCCGTCATTTGCAATCTGTGTGCTGGCGACGGTACTAAATCTTTAGCATGCAATTACAATTTTGCTCGGTACTAGCAGGTTCTCTTTTCATTCTTCAAATGAAAGGTTTCAGAAAACAGCATAACGATGTACTATGTTGCTTCTTTATTTACAGGTGTTGCTGACATAGCTGGGAGGCGATTCGGGCACGCGAAGCTCCCTTACAATCCTGACAAATCCTATGCAGGAAGCATCGCAATGTTCTTCGCTGGTTTCGTTGCATCGATCCTGTAAGCAACAAGCTATATGTTATATACTACTGGACCTGAAGCCTGAAAAGTCTGAAATCCTGAAACTGATACTGGATGTGGTATACGTGCAGTTACATGTGCTACTTCCACCTTTTCGGGTTCGTCGAGCAGAGCTGGATCATGGTCGCTGCCTTTGGCATCACGTCGCTCGCCGCAGCGATTGTCGAGTCACTCCCGGTTAGCACGCGCTTGGACGATAACCTGACGACTCCAATCGCCTCGGCGCTCGTTGGCGGCCTGGTTTTCTACTATGTTGGTGGCGGTGGTGCCGGGAACGGCGACCAGAGCAGCATCTCTGCAATTGCTGAGATGGTCTTTGCAGGAAGTAGCTAGTACAGTAAAGGGACACTGCAGAAGCCTTTGTTTGTGTTGACACTGCAATGAGTTGCTTTTGCTGAGATGGTCTTTGCAGGCTGTTTGCTAAGTGTTAGTTTAATCCGGTGTTACAGACTTATGGACTGAATTGTATAACAGTGTTCTTGTGTAAACAGCATCTCTTTTGGAAGAGCATGGAGAAACAGGGGTATTCTAATTCATCATCAATGCCTGCATTTACAATCGGAATCTTAAAGGTTTGCTATTTTACCGTGTTATCATAATGATTTCCCAACATCCCAATTCTTATTAGTACTCTCATACTGCCAAATATCATCAATACTAATAGGACAAAGAGTACCAGTCAATACAATTCAACAAGAGCTCCTATTAAACAATTGTCTCGATCTTCCTGCAGAAGGCACAAACCAGTGAGCGAGGCCTGAGCTTTCAACTCCTGTCTGCGAGTTAGGAGTAGCACTGGTTGATCCATGTGGACGGAGAGCCCGCTTCTCCGGGACGCCTGCGCCGCCGTGCTCACTGGAGTTAGGAGTAGCACCAAAATGATTCAGCTTGCCAGAAATGTTATAGAATCCAGTGCTAAAAATAGAATTTACCCAGGAAATGAAGGTTAACATGGAAATCATTTACTCCCTCCAATCCATATTACTTGTCGTTGAAATGAATATATCTAGCACTAAAACATGTCTAGATACATCCATTTCAGTGACAAGTAATATGGATCGGAGGGAGTATGAGATTATTGACCGGTGTCTGCCTACACTTTGCCCTTGCGTTTTCAGAAACTCTGCAGGAAGCTGGTGCACATAAGTGTAGGGCTAGTGTATTTCCTCATGTGGCCTTTGTTCAGGTAAATCATACCGCCCACATTTTTCTTGGACTAGGGTGTATCACTTTGCTCACAACTATTCGCCGTCACAGTGAAGATGATGTCTATGCTCCATTTCTCGCTTCACTTGCCATTGCGCTCAACATCGTCAGGGTGACCTTGATCGGACTTGGTCTAGTCAAAGATTATGGTGTGGTTAACTCGATGACAAGACACGGGGACCATAGGTAGTATGTCTTGTTTTTCTATCTCAGTTTTGTAATGCCAACTAACTATCTCTCATCTTTTGCTCCTCTTGTTTTCAGAGAACTTCTGAGAGGCCCACTGTATTACGCATGCGCTATAACTCTCACTACTGTGATATTCTGGAGGAGGTCTCCCATTTCAATTGCTACGATCTGCAATTTGTGTGCTGGGGATGGTATTAGTTCCTTCTGCTCTTTTGATTCTTCAGGTGAATGTTTCCAAAAACAACATATACAATGCATCATGCTTCGTTCAGGTGCGGCTAGGGAACATGAAGCTCCCATTCAACCCTTACAAATCCTACACGGGAACAATAGCAATGTTCTTCGCCGGCTTCATCACATCGATCTTGTAAGCTACAAGCAACTATACATACTGCTACTGAATCCTGAAGACATCTTTTGGCTTTGGGGGAGCAAAGCCTGAATCAACCTTCTTCTGAAAAATAGGAGCTACTGCTGAACGTGTGTAAACATGCTGCAGGTACATGTGTTACTTCAGCCTCTTCGGGTTCATCGATGAGAGCTGGACCATGGCTGCTGCCTTCGGCCGGCGCCACGTCCCTTGCTGCCGCGGTTGTCGAGTCGCTCCCGGTCAGCACGCGCCTCGATGATAACCTGACAGTTCCGGTCACCTCTGTGCTCGTCAGTGGCCTAGTTTTCTACTATGTTGGTGGCTGTGGTGCCGGGAACGGTGATACAAGCAGCATCTCTGCAGTTGCTGAGATGGTCTTTGCAGGCAACAGTTAGCATAGCATAATAAGCAGACACTGCTGTGAATTGGAAAGATTTCTTCCTGTGTTGACAATCGGTTCAATCCGGGTTGTGTTTCTGTGACGGTGGGAAGAATGGCAATGGATTCAATCCGGGTTGTGCTCCTGAATCAATCGCGTACCAGTGTCATTTGTGTAAGCAGCAATGTAGCATTGTTAAAAGTTCTGAATTACACTGTACATAGGGGAAAGAGAGAATTAAGAGCACGACAGGGGTCGGAGGGAGTATAGAAAAAATGGGACAAAAAGAATTGGCCCATACAGGTCTCGAACTTGTGACCTTCGCGTTATTAGCACGACGCTCTAACCAGCTGAGCTAATAGGCCGTTTTGTTTATGAAGTAACTCGTACTTTACAAGTACAATTCGTCTATACTATAGCAACCAGCTTGCTGGAAAGAAAAACAATCAGAGAGCAAATGATGAAGACCCCTGAACCGCCGTCCGATCAGCGGAGTCTCGCCGGCGATCCCTCCTTCGCGCCAACCAGAGACAAAGGAAGACAGAAGTGAAGAAGAGCGCAAAGGCGACAACGACGAGGAGCAGCATGAGCTCGCCGTGCACCTTGTAGCTCCTCTCGTCGTCCACCATCCGCGGGTTACTGCTGCCATACTCTGCCGCCGGCGCCGGAGCAGACGGCGGCTGGGAAAAACCGCTGCCGCCTGAGGCCATGGCGTCTGAATTCTGATGATCGTCTAAAGTCTAAACACAAGCATAACAAGATGGAGGGAGCGGGCCGGGCTAGGAGATGCGCAAGCATAACAAGATGGAGGGAGCAGGGCCCTGGGAGGGAGTTGCGTGCACTATTTGGACAGGTGTGGGACTCGCCTGCGTGGTCGTTTCGTGGTGCCAAACGGAGCCGTGCATTTTGCTGCTATATGGGCCGCTTCGTTGACTAAGCTTTGAATTTATTTGTGTAGGCAATCAATACATATTGATGGATTGGTAAAGATAACCGATACTCCCTCCGTCTCGGTTTATAAGACTTACGCGTATTTCTAGGTCGATAAATTAACCAACTTAGCATGAGGTACATAAGATAAAAACTATACTATTAAAAACTTTAAACTAAACAAAAAACAATCTTAACAAGTCAAACTTACGCTATGGTCAGTTCAAGTCCTTGTCTCTGGCTCCACATTTTGTGTTTGGATGTTAGTTCATACTTGCACCGAATCAACAACATGTAACCAAACAATCATATGCTGGACTAATCTCGACGTTTTTTAACTATGAATTCTTAAGGCCTTGTTTTGTACAAGTGGATTTCCGGGTATTGCGGAGTATTACCCCAAGTGTTTTGGGTGAAAACACTCCGGTCACCCAATCCCTTCCAATCCACTTCCACGACAATCCACTCTAATCCCTCTCTTTAAAAATGTTGTTTTGCATGCAGAGATTGATACACTAGAATAATCTGTCTTGTGCAGTTGAGTTACAAAGATTCAATTTTTATTTGTGTTCTGGGCACAAAATTTCAACAGCACCTCATCACAACAGCATTACACGAACTTCACTACATAGAAAAGAAGTAGAACTATAGGCTTCATCACAACAGAATTATAAATCTCAACAACATTGCACTGGGAAATCTCAGCATCACAACATCATTACACTAAAAAATCAAGTTTTGATTGCATATAAATAAAGTTCTAGTATAGTATCAGTTTCACAATTTGAAGAATAAGGCTTCGCCACAACACATGGATTGTAGGCTTATTTTGTCATTGTGCTTCTTCAAATTGTTCTTGGTCAGGCATTTCAGGTACCTAAGAACAAAAAAGTGTTTTAGATTATTAAAACTTTCTGTTTAGTAACATGGATGTAATGTCAAACAAGGAATGGTTAAAAATCAGAATGATTTGAAGCAAGAAAAAAAAGAGAAAGTAAGACATGAATTATAGTACTTCATACGTGTAGAGGGAATCTGCTAGAAGCATCATATATACTTCTTTGTGTTATATCCAATCAATAACCATTCTAATCAAGTCCAAAATTCAATAATATTTAACACGCTATGAATTATAATACTAAAGATGGGCTGTAGAAACCTTGCTTAAAAGGGCAGAACTACCTGAACGAGTGAACGGTATCAAGCTCGAATCAACCAAAAGCCTTTCCACATGATTTATCATAACTGCATGACGGAGATTAAACAATTCTTTATGGTTTTGTGGACGACGGCGACCATGTCCCCACTCTTTCAAGTGGTAGCACACACCCCGGTATGGTGCAAGGAAGGACTGGATGTTTGCATAACCACCATCAACTAGGTAAAATTTTCCATTTGGTACTTTGAAACCTTTGAGTATTACAGAACTCAAAACTCTTGCATCGGTGGCAGAACCCTTCCAACCACATGAAATGAAATTGATGTTTAGATCAAAATCGCAAGAAATCATGACATTCTGGCTAAGAGAGTCTTTCCTATTCCTCCATGGAGCTTGGTATTGAGGATATAGACTGATAGGCACATGAGACCCATCTATAGCACCTATATAGTTCTGCAATGAAATGAAATGGAAATTATTTTTTGAGATTATACTAATAGGTAAGAGAAGAAAATTTTGAAGTTGTCACAGAAGAAGATGGAACCTTGAAGTATGGAAAGAAGCGATCGTCCATAGAAATCTTGGGATGCGGTTCATCAATGTACCGAGGCCTCATAAATCGAGTTGCTAGGATGGGAATAATGTCAAAGGACTCGGATATATAATTGTGGAAGGTGTATCCCACTATGCTCAAACTTCAATTGTAGATCTTCAAATGACGCATTATGTGATAGCATATAGAGAAAGAAGGCCAACTTCTCTTCCACCTTGAGTCTAATATCTAATATTAGGCGCTCATTCCAAAGATATGATGCCAACCACCTGAAAATTTTCAGTTCCATCCTAAAAGCTATCCGACAGTTCTTAACATGTCCATCTAGGATTTGACTAACTCTCTTCTTTCCGTAGAGAATAGAGCTGTGACGTTTGATTCTTTCCCTGCTATCCATCAGATGTGAATAAAGTGTTGGAAATATGAAGAACACCATCTCATCGTCATCCGCAGCCTTCCTCTTCCTAATACTTTCTAGGCTCCGTGGATTCATTTCGGGACTATTAAGAAATAAGTAGTAATAAAATAAGTAGGAAAAAAACATGCATGTTCTCACTTTTAAAAATGACTAAAGTGAAGGTCATGCACATATCGAAGTCAGGTGTGCTGACAGGGTCCCACGACGGCGGTGACTCGTCCAACCCCACTAGAACCAAAGGAGAAGAAACCTATAAAAAAAAGACATATCACATTCATGTCTTATATCGCGGTTTCTCGTTATATTATATTTTAAGTTCTAGAGAATTATAGAAGGATACAAATAAACAACACCAATCTCAGATCAAGAACAAAACACACAGTTATTTAGGGTGTGTTTGGTAGACCGGGCCGCTTAGATTCACTCTCCCAGTTGAGATATCTCACCACATACAAGTTGGCATGAGATTTTATGGGGTGATTGGTAGACCGGGTGTGTTGAGAAAAGTTGTACTGATACTTTTTTTGGTAGCCGTATGGGGTGAGATTGGCCCCAAAACAGAGAAATCACATAACAGTCCAAACGTTTACCCAAAGGCCCCTAAACAAAAGCAAAAAAAGCAATCAGGCCCTTGTCTCCACACCCTGTGTTGGGAGTTGTTCATCGCCGGTGACGAGCGGTGGGACGCCTGCAGTGGGTGCTCAACAGTGGGGCGACGCGGTGGTTAGAGGTTGATGCGGCGGTGGGCGGCGGCACGACCTGCTGCGGCCGCCTCTGCGGGCGGTGGGTGGCGGTGTGACCTGCTGCCTCTGCCTATCAGGGGCGCAGATCAACGCGGGGAGGCTAGCGCATCGGTGGAGTCTGGCCGCAGGGTTCCGGCAGGAGATGAGGAGGACGGCCAGCGCGTCGGCGGCGTCGGGGTGGTCCGGGCCGATAGCGTCGAGGCAGCCAGCGCGTCGGCGGTGATCTGCGTGTCGAGGGAACGAGGGGAAACCAGGAGAGAACCTGGTGTTGGGGTCGGGTGGGAGGGGGCCCACGTGCGCTACAGTGCATTGTGGGATGCACTCAGCCCGGGCGAGTTGCGAAGCTCGATTTGAGCTTCTCTTCTCAGCCCGGCTGAGAGCCCTTTTCGGGGTGAGATGGGCACTGCTGAGATGGCCCGACCCGGGCTAACAAACAACAAAAAGGCTTCTTAGCTAGGTTGGACAGAGAATATCTTAGTTCACCCAGTCTACCAAACACAACCTTAGAGTTAGTAAAAGATTAGTACATCAAATGCTAAATCCCGAGTAAGACTTCTCATTTTAGTTTGAGAGATCACATGTGTACTAAACCAAGCAGTACAATTTTGAGTAAAACTGGCACTAGTGCACTCGGCAAGAATACACATGCATAGAAGATTTTGTGTGTTGGGTCATGGAAGATTCTGAACACCATCGAGAAAACATAGTCCCGGAACTTATGCAATGCAAGCTATCTCCATTGAGAAAACATAGGTCGGGGAGTAAATTTGAACAATCATGTTTTCTAACTTGTGGCTACACCAGTGTAAAATGACTTGGAAGATTATTGCAAATTACAGCTTGTTTCAATATAAAATGGCTACACCAGTGTAAAATGGCTACTAATATAAAACATAGGTCCGGAATAGCAAAAGTAAAAGAATAGTTTCTTCGTACTTGAGAACACCATCTACAACAATTTAGAGAAGTGACCCTTATTTTCTAAATTGTTCACACCACAAGACTAGTAGTTCCAACAACAACAAGACTAAGTTCATTTGCATAAACAAATCCTCCCAGATGCAACCTCTCATCGAGAAAATAGCAGCCAAGCTCCCTACAAAGGAATCTATCATGCTAAAAGAAGAAATCCCAAGTACCATTTAGAGTTCAATATTTGCGGAAATTCAGAGTTCTTGACGCAGCTATGCTAAACATTCAGTTCTACTCCCTCCGTTTCAAAATATAAGATGTTTTAGGTTTGTGAAGAAAATGAATCTAGACATGTTTTAGTGTGTAGATTCATTCCAAAGTTGAGTGAACCTACATACTAAGACAAGTCTAGATTCATCTTCTTCACAAACCTAAAACATCTTATATTTTAAAACGGAGGGAGTATTTTGTTATACTATACCATTCACAAAAAATTATGTCTGGTTCAGATCATGAAACCGGCAATTATGCCTGGAAGCAGAAAGAAAGCAGAGACGAATCAGGACCTAACTCGTGGTTAAAGGTTTGGCATCTAATCTAAACAACCTTGCCTCTTCCTTCTCCGGTGTGCCTTAAACAACCCACACGCACTCCTCTGCATATACTATTGTTCCTATGTTGACAATGGATACATACGCCATGTTCACCAGTGTTATGTTATACTGTTACTGTTGAGCACCAGACTCTATAATTACTTGTGTGCTTGCCTCCAAAGGAACAACGGTACATGTCTAGTACTACAAGATATTTAAAGGAAACTCGTGTTGCTTCCTATGACTAAATTCGATTCGAAGAAGATACCTTGAACTGAAACTGTGAAACTGAATAAACTTTCTGTATCGAGATCTTCATCTATCCAAAGGCCCGGTGTGCAACTGAAAGAACATTTCATAATACCTAGTATTTTGTGTGTTAGATAACAATATCAAGGATTATTTAATGTGTGTTGAAGTGTTGCAGTTCTTTTTAAGGAAAAAAGGAAAATGAATCTGCCTTTGGGGGCGGATTATCCGGCCCACCCTTTTCCCAGATAGGCGCAAGCCCCAGAAGGGGGGTGGAGTTTTAGCCGGATTTTCCGGCCCCGCCGGATAATCCGCCCTTCAAGGGGGCCGGATAATCCGCCCCTCATGCTCAGATTGAAGTTTTGCCAAGGCGCAAGCCCAAAAGGGGGGGCGGAGTTTCGGCCTGATTTTTCGGCCACACCGGATAATCCGCCCGTAGAGGAGCGTGGATAATCCGCCCCCAAGGTCTTCATCAAGTTCTTCAAGGCGCCATCCCCAGAGAGGGGGCGGATTTTCATTCCGGAGTATCCGCCCTGGGGGCGGAGTTTTCCCCGGGGCGGATAGTCCGCCCCTAGTGGGGGCCGGATAATCCGCCCCAAACTTGTTCAACGGCTAGATCTGTGCAGGGGGTATTTAAGCCAGCCTTCCCCCTCCTGCCAGATCTCTTGGTTCATTCGAAAAAGTCAAGATATGATCTGCAACCTTCATCCAAGAGAGCTCCACCTAGATCCTCCCAAAGGCCCCGTCCCTTGGGGAATCGACGGAGGAGGACTCGATCTTCAACAAATGCAATCAAGCGCTTCATCTCCTCTCCATTCATTTGGAGAATCACCGATCTAGTATTTCTTGCAAATACCTAGATCTTTGTTTTGTTTATATTGATAAACCTTGTTCTTGTGACAGCTTGTTGTCATCTCGGGAGCCCCCAATTCAGTTGTGGGTGTGTGTCCTGGTAGAGTTGTAAAGGCACTGGTTCCCGCCTCGAAGGGTACCAATAGTCGAGAAGGTGGATCAGGCCTGTCGTGGCGAGATCCATCGGAGAATAGGGTGAGGCCTATTGCGGTGTGGTGGTCTTAGAACCGCCCACCCCTGCGTTGTACTTCCCTTAACAAGGAAGGAACTGCGGTAAAACAAATCCTTGTGTCTCCGCGTGCTCCACTACGGTTCCCTCGCTCCTCTCTTTACGTGCTTAGTAGCTAGGTTTGCATATAGGGAAATTCTCGTAGCTACATATCTAGAGAATTTAATTTGTGTCAAGCCTAAAATTGAAAAATAACTAAAAATTGAGTAGCACCTATTCACCCCCCCCCCCCCTCTAGGTGCCCATATGATCCATTTCTATTGGTATCAGATCCCCGGCTCTTATTTCGGGCTTAACCGCCTAAGAGAAGTATGGGTTCCAAGGTAGATGGGAGTGATGCTCCGGAGGTAGTCACCATGAACGATCTCAAGACTTTGGAAACAACCTTGGTGAGTTCAATGGAGGCTAAGATGGAAGAGATGCGTCAATTGATAATGCGTCTCTCCACATCCGCAGCATCACCTCCATCTAACTCTGAGGCTACCACTCCGCAATCCAAGGAAACAGGTAAAACTGATTCCAAAGATAACGAAGTGGTTGGTGATGGTACTAGAAAGAGCTCCTCCTAGAAAAAGGATAGTGGTAAGGAAGGATACAATGAGGTTTCCCATGTGTATTCTCCTGATCCACCTATCCCTCACCCACATATACATAATAGGGGTGATCCACCCAAACTTTCAGCATCTACTTTTACTCAATGGCAATTTTTGATGAAGTCTCATGTGTGCAGTTCCTCCATTGAGTTGTGGAAAATCATCGAGAATGGTCTTCATGTTGGAAATCCCAACAATCTCACATGAAGAGAAGTTGTCGATAGTCAACTCAACGCTACAGCTCTACACATGATACAGCTTGGTGTGGGTGACAAAGATATGCCACACATTCAGCATCTTAGTACAACTAAGGAAGCTTGGGATGCTCTCACCGATCTCTTCATCGGAAATGAAAGTATGAGAAGGAATAGATATGATGCTTTGAGCAATGAAGCTGAAGGATTTTATATGTTGGATGGAGAAAACCACGAGGACATGTATAGGAGGCTCAAGGAAATAGCCACAACTTTCAGGAATCGTGGTGCCTATCATGTTGATGATGCATGGATCAAGCGCAAGTATGTCAGTGCTCTTATGCCATTTGAGCCCACAGATTTGAAAAGTATCCAAGGTAGGCATAACTACCACCTTATGACATCCAATGAGGTAATGCAAGAAATGGCCGCTTTCAAAGTGGCTGCCAAGAATGCCGAAGATGCTCGTGCACGAGCTATGGGGATGCAAAAGGGGGTCAACATGGCCTTGAAGACTAGTGTGATTGATCATGATGAATATGCCATAGAAGGTATGGACTGTCCCGAGGATATAAAAAGGATCCACGGACAATACCTGGCTCTTTATGTTAGAAACTTTTGGAAAGACCCGGCCAAGGATAAAGCTGAACTAGAATGCAAGAGTGGAGCTTATGGAAGAAAGGAAAATGGTCCCAAGCTAAGAACATGTTTCAACTGTGGAGACCGGCTGCACTTTGTATCTGAGTGTCCATATCAAAGTAGGGAAGATAATGGAGGAAGACTTATTTTCAAAGACAAGTCAAAGGCTCCACGCAAGAAACAGTTTGTAAAGAAGAATGCTCCTTTCAAGAAGCAACCAAAGATTGTTCTAGTGGCTCAAGAAGAATATTCTTCGGGAAGTGAAGATGAGGACGAGGATGATAGCTCTCAATAGGTGGCTGCTATAGTCACCACATCTACATCAATATCTCTCTTCGACTCTCCGAACGAAAACGTCATCAACAAGAATGCTACTTGTCTCATGGCAAGAAGTTCCGAGGTAACTACTTCTAACTCTTCTTTTCCTAAGGCTATGATTGACATGGATGATCCTACTAGTCTTAAAGAAGGGATTATTTCTTTGGACTATTTCTTCACTAACTTGCAAGGTGAGCACAAAATACGTTTTGAAGCTCTTATGGACCAGCTGGCCCAAAATGAAGCTCTCCTCGAAGAAAAGGGCAGAATTGAAAGGGAGGATGCATTGCATCCTTAAAAATGCTCTAGAATAAGAAGAGGCTCGGGTTTCTCTTGAAGAGAGGCTTGAGTCCATTGAGGAGTCACATGAAGAAATAGTGGCTAAACTTGTTAAGGAACATGACAATGCAGTCGCCAAAGCAAAGAAGTTAAAGAAGGAAAATATTGACTTTGGGGCTGCTCATGATAGACTCTTCGAGGAATTGGAGAAACTTGACATCACTCACAAGGCGTTGAAAAGCGATTTCTCCATTCTCAATGAGTCACATGATCAGCTCCAAATTAGATTGGCCAAGTATGATGTTCCTAGCACATCCAATTCAACATATAGTCACAAGGAAAATGCTAGTGTGGAAGAAGAATTTGTCAAGGACATCACTCCCAAAGATAAGGGTGTTCTTGATGAAGTTCTTTGCAAGCAAAAGTCAAATCATGGTAAAGAGGGACTTGGGTATGTCACCAAGTCCAAGAAGAATAAAAACAAGAAGAACAATACCAAGAATGTACAATCAAAGAAAAGCACCGCTGAGAAGAATGTCACAAAAGACAAAACTAACAATATTGGTTTTGCAGGGTCTCACAATCCAAATTATGAACTCTTTTGTGATGATTATGGCGATGTTTATGCCTATTATGTCGGTCCCTTTCATGAATATATTTCTTGGTATATTTGGGTTCCAAAGACCCTTGTTACTAACATGAAAAGACCCATTGAAAAATGGGTACCTAAAACCAAAAAGTAATTCTCTTCCAGGGCTATGCTTCCGGTGGGTCGAAATGGGTGTTGGATAGTGGATGCACTAGTCGTATGACCGGAAGCAAGGAGATCATCACGGATATGCATCCCAATCATGATAATATTACAGTCTCCTATGGTGATAAGTCTAAATTTCAGGTATTGGGTCTTGGCAAGGTTGTGTTTTCCCATGATATCTCTCTCGTGGACGTCATGCTTGTTGAGACCCTCGGTTACAACCTTCTTTCTGTTCGTGCCCTTGGCAAGATGGGTTTTGCTGTTTTCATTGATGATGATTTGGTGGTACTCTTGTGGAGCAAGTCTCTAAAGGTCGCTTTCGTTGGGTACGTCGAAAATGACCTGTATGTGGTGGACTTTTCAGGGAAAACCACTTCGGGTCCGATGTGCCTATTCAGAAAGGCCGGCGTGGGTTGGTTATGGCATCACCGTTTAGCCCATGTCAACATGAGAACTTTGCAAAGTCTCCACAAGGGTGGCCACATCCTTGGACTAAAAGACAATGTCTCATTTGCCAAAGATCGTGTTTGCAGGGCTTGTGTTGAAGACAAAATGCATGACTCTCCCCACAAGAGGAAGACTATTGTGTCTTCAAAGAGAATCTTGGAATTACTTCATGTGGATTTATTTGGTCCTCCATCTCATGCCAGTCTTGGTGGGAAGAAATATTGCTTGGTCATTGTCGATGATTACTCAACATATACATGGGTCTATTTCTTCAAGCTAAAGAGTGAGATTCAACAAACGGTCATTGACTTTGCCAATGAAGTTCAACGTCAACACAATGTTCCTATCTTGGCAATAAGAAGTGACAACAGCTCCGAATTCAAGAACTACACTTTTAATGAGTTTCTAAGCGAAGAGGGGATAAGACATCAATATTCCGCTGCGTACACCCCTCAACAAAATGGTGTAGCCGAGAGGAAGAACCGAACTTTGATGGATATGGAAAGATCAATGTTGGCTGAATTCAAGTCTCCTTACAAATTTTGGGTTGAAGCCATATCCACCGGTTGTCACTCATCTAACCGGCTCTACCTCCGAAAGATTTTGGACAAGACGACATATGAAATACTTACCGATAACAAGCCCAACATCTCATACTTCAGGGTATTCGGTTGTAAGTGTTTCTTTCTTATTAAAGGTGTCCGCTTGTCTAAATTTGAGTCCAAGGCTTTAGAAGGTATTTTTGTTGGTTACGGTGCCGAATCCCACACTTATAGAGTGTACAACAAGCTCACCGGGACTATTGTAGAATCTTGTAGTGTGGAGTTTGATGAAAATAACGGCTCCTATGTGGGGCAAGTTGATGTTTGTGATGCAGATGTTGAAATACCCCAAGATGCCATAAGAAGAACGGGTGTGGGATTTTTCCGCCCCATTGAGGAACCCCTTGTGGCGGATCGGCAAGGACAATGCTCCACTCAAGTGGAGCCCTCATCTTCACAAGATCAACAAGCTCCTACTGCTGGAGAAAACTCTGCACCAACACCACAACTTTCTGAAGCTCATCAGTCTCCTGGACAAAATGGCAGTCCCAGGCCGGATTATTCGCCCCCTCCAAGGGGCGGACAGTCCGCCCCTGGCACTCCAACTCGTCCCAGGGGATCAGAAGAATAAGAAATCAGTCAAGAAGACTCCAGGCCGGATTCTCCGGCCCCCCCGGGCGGATTATCCGGCCCTGGGTCTCCTAGCTCTGTCAGGCATTCTCGGGAAGAGTATGTTGCAACTACTTCACCCAGGACGGATAGTTCGGCCCCACCAAGGGGCGGATTATCCGACCCTGAAGAAAATGCTCATCAACAAGCTCATGTTGGCAACTCAGAACAGGATCAAGGGCAAGATCAAGATCAAGGGCAAGGTAGTGGACAAGACAAGGATACAAATGTTGAATTAACTCCTCCTAGAAACAATAAGGATATTGAGACTCGTCGCAAGGCTCGTGCTGATCGGAATCTTGAGCTTAGAGGACACACTCTTGACAAGGTTGTCGGTGATCTTTGAAGAAGGGTGTCTACTAGAAGAGAACTTGCAAGCTTCTGTGATCATCAAGCTCACATTTCTATGGTTGAACTGAAGAAGGTCTTTGATGCTCTTGAAGATCCCGATTGGGTAGTTGCAATGCATGAAGAATTAAATAACTTCGAGCGCAACAAAGTTTGGAAGCTTGTTGAGAAACCAAAAGATTGCCGCAATGTTATCGGCACCAAGTGGATTTTCAAGAACAAACAAGATGAAAATGGCATTGTTGTGAGGAATAAAGCAAGACTCGTGGCTCAAGGATTCTCTCAAGTGGAAGGAATTGATTTTGGCGAGACTTATGCTCCTGTGGCTCATCTTGAGTCCATCCGTATCCTTCTTGCCTATGCCGCCCATCATAATTTTAAATTACAGAAAATGGATGTTAAGAGTGCATTTCTTAATGGTCCACTACATGAGTTGGTATACGTCAAGCAACCCCGGGGTTTTGAGGACCCCAAATTTCTGAACCATGTCTACAAACTCGATAAGGCGCTCTATGGCCTTAAACAAGCCTCATGTGCGTGGTATGAGCACCTTAAAGAGCTTTTGTTAGACCGTGGATTCGAAGTTGGGCAAATCGATCCCACTCTTTTTACTAAGAAGGTTAATGGGGAGCTTTTTGTATGCCAACTATATGTAGACGACATTATTTTTGGCTCTACTAACCAAGCTTTTAACGATAAATTTTCAAAGCTTATGACTGACAGGTTTGAGATGTCTATGATGGGTGAATTAAGGTTCTTTCTTGGATTCGAAATCAAACAACTTAGAGAGGGAACTTTTATTAATCAAGCTAAGTACATCCAAGACATGCTCAAGAGGTTCAAGATGACGGATCTCAATGGTGTTGCTACTCCAATGCAAACAAAGTGTCATCTTGAGCTCAATTCCAAGGGTAAAGACGTGGACCAAAAGGTATACCGATCCATGATCGGCTCTCTCCTTTACCTTTGCGCATCTAGGCCCGATATCGTGTAAGTGTAGGAGTGTGTGCAAGGTACCAAGCCGCTCCTAAAGAAAGCCACTTAGTGGCGGTCAAACGAATCTTCAGATATTTGGTTCATTCCCCAAATTTTGAGTTATGGTATCCCAAAGGTTCAAGTTTCTCTCTATGTGGTTACACTGATTCAGATTGGGCTAGTGACAAAGATGATGGAAAATCAACTTCTGGTGCATGTCAATTCTTGGGCAGGTCTCTAGTGTGTTGGTCTTCAAAGAAACAGAACTGCATATCACTCTCAACCGCCGAAGCTGAATATGTTGTTGCTGCAAGTGCTTGTACATAGTTATTATGGATGAGGCAAACTTTAAAGGATTATGGTGTCAATTGTGACAAAGTGCCTCTTTTATGTGACAATGAAAGTGCTATCAAAATTTCTTACAATCCCGTGCAGCATACAAGAACAAAACATATTGAGATTCGCAACCATTTCATTCGGGATCATGTTGCTCATGGCAATATTTCCCTATCCTTTGTGAGAACAAAGAACCAACTTGCTGATATTTTCACGAAGCCTCTTGATAAAGCAAGATTTTGTTATTTGAGGAATGAGCTAAATATCATAGATTCAAGGAGCTTGGCTTGACTACCCTTGCACACTCACTTACTCTTTTCATGTATTTGGTTTAGATGCGGGCATAGACATAGGGGGAGTGTGGTCCTAATTGATTAGGCTAACCCTCCCCCCATCATGTCGAAAGCAAGAAAAATCATTTCCCTTAATATCATTTGGTGATATGTGGGTTATTGATGAGCATTGGTTTTGAACTCAAGATACATCTTCGCAGTGTCATGCCATGTGCTCCAACATGGTGGCTTCGGCCACCGCCCTCTTCCTTGAGAAGAGTTGGTTTCTAATGGCTCTCTTTGGATTTTCTTGCATATTTCTTGTTCTTATGGAAACACACTCAACTTTGGTTTTTGTTTGAATTTTTTCTTGCAACTTTGGGTGTGTAGTACCATCTCAGTTTGATGCTCTAAACCCAAGCCTTCTTTCCCTCCTTGAACCATCTATTCTTGCACACAAGTCCTCTATACACCATCGAGGGGTTTTGCAAGGATGCGCTGGCCTGAATCTGTCTTTACAGAAAATTCAGAGGGGGGCGGATTATCCGCCCCAAGTGGGGGGCTGATTATCCGCCCCGGCCGAAGTCTGCCTCTTAAGGGCTGGGTCAGGGAGGCCAGGCTCAAACATATCATCCATCCCTCCCCCAACCCTAGCTCTGCCCCCAGCCGCCACCGGAGCTTCCGCCCCTCCCCGGAGTCGATTTGACCACTAGATTCTCCGGGCCCTCCTCGGATCTTCTTCACCTCGCCTCCGGGTATCTTATCCTCCGCTATTTTCCTCCAATGAGTGAGGGTAACTCCCTCATGTCTCTCCTTTTGTATGGGATGTTGGAGATATGCCCTAGAGGCAATAATAAATGTAGTTATTATTATATCTTTGTGTTTATGATAAATGTTTACATTCATGCTATAATAGTATTAACAAGGAAACATTGATACTTGTGTGATTTGTAAACTTAATTTGAAGTCCCTAGTATAGCCTCTATACATCACTAGCTTGTTGGTTGATAAATGGTTGTGGTTTCCCTATCATGAACATTGAGATATTATCAACAACAAGATCATATCGTTAGGAGAATGATATGGTGGACATACTCCTATAGATAAGCGTAGCATAAAGATCAAGTCATTTTAATAGTTCAATTGCTATATGCTTTCTGATACATAGTAACCTAATTCCTTCGACCATGAGATCATGCATATCACCTTTACCGGATGGATGCTTTGATGACATCAAACACCACACGAATCGGGTGGCTATAAAGGTGGCATTGAGTGTTCAGAAAGTATTGGTTGAGACACATGGATCAAGAGTGGGATTTGTCCATCCATATGACGGATAGATATACTCTGGGCCCTCTCGGTGGAATGTCATCCAATTGGCTTGCAAGCATGTGACTGGCTCACAAGGGATCACATATCACGAGAACGAGAAAATAGTACTTATCGGTAACAAGGTTGAACTAGGTATGCAGAGATACCGACGATCATAACCTCGGATAAGTAAACTATCGTGAGACAAAGGGAAATTGGTATCGTATGTAAGTGGTTCATTCGATCGCAAAGTAATCGTAGAAATATGTGGGAGCCATATGAATTTCCAGATTCCTCTATTGGTTATTGTTCGGAGAAGTGTCTCGATCATGTCCGCATAATTCACGAACCGTAGGGAGACACACTTAAGGATTCGACGTTGTTTGAGTAGTTATGGAATGAATGAGAAAGAGACCGAATGTTGTTCGGAGTCTCGGATGGGATCCGGGATATCACGAGGTGATCCGGAATGGTCCAGAGAATAAGATTCATATAAGGAAAGTCCGTTTGAGTTGGGGAATGATTCGGTGTTTTCATCGGGAATGTTCTAGAATGTTCGGAATGTCCAACTCGGAGGAAGGGTACATGAATGTGTTGTATCAAGTTGGTATGATTGCATCATGTACTAAGTGTCCTCGCTGTTCCAAATAAAGGATTAAATTGAATCCTAGTTTGAAAAGTCAACGGCTAAATTTGGAAAGAGGAAAGAGGAGGAAGTGGGAACCGAGTTGGGGAGGAATCCTCCTCCAACCGTGGCGCCCCCTCAAGCCGAGTTGGGGAGGACTCCTCCCTCCTTGGCCGGCCCTCCACCTATATAAGGAGGCGGGGCTCCTCCTAGTAGACACAAGTCCCTACCTCAAACCCTAGAAGCTGCACCCACCCACCATAGCCGCCCCTAGGGTTTTGCCCTAGCCGCCGACTTGGGGGTCCCCGGAACCCTAGCCGACGGCTCTAGAACCTCCTCCTTGGTGTGTCTAAACCCTATATCGCCGAGGAGCTCTCTCATACTCCACCATACTCGCTCCGGCTTAAGGCGAAGCCTGAGATCTCCTCTACTTAGGTACCACGCCGTTGTCTTGGAATTGCAGGAGAGTGCTACAACCTCCATTTTCTTTGGAACAAGGGAGAGGAAGGTCTTCGTGATCCGAACGTGTGACCGATCAGGAGCACCGTAACGCAGCACCGGAAGGATCGTCTACGCGATCTTGAGATCGGGAAGAATGACTACATCACCCACGAGAATCCGCTCTCGTTAAACACTTTGGAATCTTGAGGTAAGTTATTCCATCGACTCGTTGCTACAATCTAGTAGATAGATCTTGGCTTGTTTGTTTGTATGCGATAGAAAATTTTTGTTTTCCATGCTACGAAACCCTACAAGGGTATCGAGCCGTGTCTATATGTAGATCTGTTGCACGAGTAGAACACAATGGTCCTTTGGGCGTTGATGCTTTTATTGTCGATTGCTTCTTGTGTACTTTTCATCTTGCGGTATGTTGGGATGAAGCGGCCGGCTAACCTTACATGACATCGTTCATGAGACTTGCTCCACGCCGACATGCAACTTGTATTGCATAAGTGGCTTTATGGTGCTGTTTCTCCTAGCATAGTTAAGATCCAATTTACAACGGGTGATTAACAATACTAGTATCAATGTTGTGGTTCATGTTCGTAAGTTAGAACGACACTTATTGAAAGCCCCAAACCACGTAAAACATGCAAAGAAAGTAGAGGCGTCTAACTTTGTTTTGCAGGGGTGTGCAGTGATGTGATATGGCCATGATTGTGATTATATTTGATGTATGCAATGTTCCTTATTGTAAGTTGGCAACCGGAAGGAGCCATATGGTTGTCTTTAATTTATGTTAAGACCCGCGTGTCTATTCAAAGTAGTTGTAATAGTTGAATCTGGTGGACGACAACCATGGAGAAGCGTCATTGACCTTGATGCAATGCCGGTGATGATGGAGATCATGTTCGTGCTTGAAGATGGAGATCAGAAGCACAAAGAAGAAAGGCCATATCATATCACATATTATGAATTGCATGTGATGTTAATCCTTTATGCATCTTGTATTGCTTAGTAGACGACGGTAGCATTATAAGATGATCCCTCATGCACATGAATTTCAAGTCATAAAGTGTTCACCCTTAGTTAGCACTGTTGCTAAAGCTTGTTGTTTTGAAGCACCACGTGATGATCGGGTGTGTTAGATTCTGCAAGTGTATACAACGTGAGCAAGCCAGATTTTCTCATGCGGAAACTAAGGTTTGATCTTGACGAGCCTAGCATGTACATACATGGTCTCGGAACACGGATCACCGAAAGGTAAAGCATGAATCGTATAGTAGATATGATGAACATGTCGATTGTTCGCCATTGAAACTATATCAACTCTCGTGATGATCGGTGTTGATATGGTGGATTTGGTTCGTGTGATCACTAAAACAATGTGAGGGATATTGTTTTGAGTGGGAGTTCACCTAGATTAATTTTATTATTAATTTGAACTCAATTTGTCATAAACTTAGTCTAAACTATTGCAAATATGTTGTAGATCAATGGCAGCCCCTACCATCAATTTTAATGCGTTCCTAGAGAAAGAAAAGTTGAAAAACAATGGAAGCAACTTCACGGATTGGTTCCGCAATTTGAGGATTGTCCTCACAGCTGGTAATTTGACCTATGTCTTTGGATGCACATTGGGTGACCCACTGGATCTTTGCCGATGAAGTAAAGAACATTTACCTCACTCGGAAGACTCAGTACTCCATAGTTCAGTGTGCTATCTTGTATGGTTTAGAATCGGAGCTTCAGAAAAGGTTTGATAATTCAGACCCATATGATATTGTCGAGGATCTCAAATTGATCTTTGAGACTCATGCGGCAATTGAAAGCTATGAGGCTTCAAAAGTTCTTTAAGCGCAAGATGGAAGAGGGCAGTCCGTCGGTGAGCATGTGCTTAAGATGTCCAGGCACGCAAACAAACTTCAAAGCTTGGGTATTGTGATTCCTAATGCTTTGGGGATTTCGTGTCCTCCAATCACTACCACCAAGTTACAAGAACTTTGTGATGAACTACAACATGCGAACATGAATAAGCGGTTGCAACTGTTTGCTATGTTGAAGTCTGCGAAGTGGAGATCAAGAAAGAGCACCAAGTGTTGTTGGTCAATAAGACCACCAAATTCAAGAAAGGCAAGTCTAAGCAGAAGGGACACTTCAAGAAGGGTGGTAAGAAAGTTACCACGCCGGCGAAGAAGACCAAGGCTGGACCTAAGCCTGGCGAGTGCTTTCTTGCAAGGGAGAAGGTCCTTTGAAGCGGAATTGCCCAAAGTACTTGTCGGATTTGAAGAACGGCAACATCAAGAAGAAAGGTATATCTGATATACATGTTATTGATGTGTATCTCACTAGTACTCGTAGTAGTGCCTGGGTATTTGATACCGGTTCGGTTGCTCATATTTGTAACTCAACAGTCTTTGCAGAATAAACGGAAGCTAGCGAAGAACGAGGTGACGATGCGCGTGGGAAACGGATCAAAGGTTGATGTGATCGCGGTCAGCACGCTAACCCTTCATCTACCATCGGGATTAGTTTTATACTTAAATACTTGTTATTTGGTGCCTGCGTTAAGCATGAACATTATATCGGGATCTTGTTTATTGCGAGACGGTTACTTGTTTAAGTCCGAGAATAATGGTTATTCGATTTATATAAGTAATATGTTTTATGCACATGCACCTTTGATATATGGTATATTCTTATTGAATCCCGATAGTGGAAATACACATATTAATAACATTGAGGCTAAACGTTTGAAATCGAGCGATAACTCGACCTATATGTGGCATGTCGTCTTGGTCACATTGGAGTGAAGCGTATGAAGAAACTCCATTCCGATGGACTTCTTGAATCACTTGATTTTAAATCACTTGAAAGATGCGAAGCATGTCTGATGGGTAAAATGACTAAGACTCCATTTTCTGGTATGATGGAGCGAGCTACGGACTTATTGGAAATCATACATACCGATGTGTGTGGTCCAATGAGTGTAGCATCGCGCGGTGGTTATCGTTATGTTCTTACCTTCACGGATGACTTGAGTAGATATGGGTATATCTATTTCATGAAACATAAGTCCGAAACTTTCGAGAAGTTTAAGGAATTTCAAAGTGAGGTAGAGAATCAACGTAACAAGAAGATTAAATTTCTATGTTCTGATCGTGGAGGTGAATATCTAAGTTACGAGTTTGGCGAGCATTTGAAGAAATGCGGAATACTTTCACAGTTGACACCGCCGGGAACACCACAGCGTAATGGTGTGTCCGAACGTCGTAATCGAACTCTCTTAGATATGGTTCGTTCTATGATGTCACTTACAGATTTACCGCTATCATTTTGGGGTTATGCATTAGAAACACCGCATTCACTTTAAATAGGGCACCGTCTAAATCCGTTGAAACGACACCGTATGAATTATGGTTTGGGAAGAAACCTAGATTGTCGTTTCTTAAAGTTTGGGATCTGAAGCCTATGTAAAGAAGTTACAAAGGACAAGCTTGAACCTAAAGCGGAAAAATGCGTCTTCATAGGATACCCGAAGGAAACTATTGGGTATACCTTCTATCATAGATCCGAAGGCAAAATCTTCGTTGCCAAGAATGGATCCTTTCTAGAGAAGGAATTTCTCTCGAAAGAAGTGACTGGAAGGAAAGTAGAACTCGACGAGGTTGTCGAACCTTCTCTCGAAATTGCGAGTAGCACAGCACCGGAAGAAGTTCCTGTGGTGCCTGCACCAATTAGAGAGGAAGCTAATGATGGTGATCATGAAACTTCGGTTGAAGTTACTACAGAGCCTCGGAGGTCAACGAGAACTCGTACCACTCCAGATTGGTATGATCCCGTTATGAGTGTCATGTTGGTGGACAACACCGATGACCCTGATACATATGAGGAAGCGATGATGAGCCCAGATTCCAATAAATGGCAAGAAGCCATGAAATCCGAGATTGGATCCATGTACGAAAACCAAGTATGGACTTCGGTGGACTTACCGGATGGCCGGAAGGCTGTCGAGAACAAATGGATCTTCAAGAAGAAAACAGATGCTGATGGTAATGTTACCGTCTATAAAGCTCGACTTGTCGCAAAAGGGTTTCGACAAATTCAAGGAGTTGACTACGATGAGACTTTCTCACCAGTAGCGAAGCTAAAGTCTGTGAGGATTATGTGATGCAGCCCGTCCTACGACCGCTACTACATCTACTTCCACGAGCTCCCCAAGTGGACCCATGACTCGCGCCCGAGCCAAACTCCTTCAAGCTAAGGTGAACTCGCTCCTCTCCTTGTGTGACTTTGACACACCCTTGGATGGTTTGCTACTTCACACGCCTACACTGTGCATCATTAGGTACGAAGAGAAGGACCCAAGGAACGGAGGGAAAATAACCAGTCGCTGCCAGACGCAAGCGGTACTGCCGACCGGTACTACCGGTCAGCGGTACTACCGCCCTCTCCTACCGCTCGCCACAGGCACCACCAACGGAAGCTCTAGCCGCTGCCAGACCCAAGCGGTACCGCCGACCGGTACTACCGGCCCAAGCGGTACTACCGGTCCCACGACCGGTACTACCGTTCTTGATCAGCGACCGGCCCCTCCTACCACTCGCCACAGGCGCCTTCGACGACATCTCCAGGCCCTCAAGCGGTACTACCGCTCACGGAGCGGTACTACCGGTCACAACCGGTACTACCGGTTGCCCAACCGGTACTACCGGTCCTGACTGATTCCTGTGCGCCTGAGTTCGGCCCTGTGCCATGTAACCCTTCCTATAATTTACCTTTTCGTTCCGAAACTACCCCTGTTTTGTGGCTGGACTATATATAGCCCCCCACCTGCTATTGTAAGCGGTTAGACTTGGATAATAATAGATATTAAGGAAACCCTTTGAGGACTTATATCTATTGGTCTCATGCTCCTACCAAGGAGCACCGGATTATCCACCCCCCTCTTGGATCTTGCTTAAGTGCGTTCAAGTTTTACAAGGCCTTGGGTTCTCGGTTTCTCGCCCCCAAGTTGTCAAGGTCTCACCAAGCACCTCATCCCCCGTTGTTGGCGTGGAGAGCGAGCTTCACCCAACACCGATCCTAGAGATTATGTTGGACCGGCTGCCACCGGCGTGAGGAGTAGGCGTGTATCGTGTTTTGGTGTGTGTGTGTTCGTGGTTTTCTTCGTCTTCCTCGATTTCATTCCCCGACCACCTCGTTCCCCTCGTCCCTCGTGGAATTCGTGAAAGATCGGTCCAACCCCAGGGTTACCCCCCTAACATATTGGTATCAAGAGCACGGTTGATCACGAATTTTCCCCCAATTTTTCTTTTATCCGCCTTAAAAACGAAAATCCTACCAAAAATAGCCCCAATTGCCTTCGGATCGATCCCTGGATTTGGTGAGTTTTTCGTGGTTTTGGTCCATAGATCTGTTGCTTTGGGAGTCGATCTATAGCCCCTGTTGTTTCTAGCTCAGCCTTTCGGTCAGTTTTCCCACGAATTTGAGGTTTTTGGCAAGTTCACCTCGTTCGAGCTGTGTAAGCGGTGCTACCGTGTAAGCGGTACTACCGCTAGTGACCAGTACTAGTGGCGTACAAGCAGTACTACCGCTCGTTACCAGCGGTACTACCGCTCGCCACTGACCGTGCTTCCTGCCCTTTGACGCCTCCATTTCGTTCGCTGACTTTTCCACCTCGCTTGTTCGTGTTTCGCGTGTTTGTCGCCATTTTCACAACAGCTTCCGCATCAACGTCATCCCGCGCTCAACGACACCGCGACACTCGAACATCATCCCCCACCAACGGTTGCAAGTCGTCAAAAATACCAAAGGTATAACTTGCACCACCTTGACAGCCCCATATCTTCCTTTGTGTGTATCTATCCTATGAGAGCAACTCATTTTGTGTTTGTCTAAGAATTGTGCACTTACCTTCGGAAAAGTGAGAGTGTGAGGCCAAATACAAAAGCTAACATAGTAGCATAGCAAGGGAGAAAAAGAAAAAGAATCAAAAAAAAGGAAAAGAAAAAGATAGAATAGAAAGATACATAGTCTCCCAATACAAAGAGAATACCAAGCTTGTAAGCCAACAAGAGAGAAGAAAGAGCGCACCGAGGCAAGTGCACAAATCTATTGCTTATCCTCTTTTGGCAAACGAGTTGTGGTCTCTCCTTGCGTTGGCACGACAACCGAGCGTAGTCTTCGTTAGGACCTTTTGTGCTTATTTTTATAGTCGTGCTAACCCCATTTCTCTCCACGTGTGTGTTTTCCGTGTTTTTGTAGATCGTATCCTTTTTGCTTTTGATCTTTGTTTCTTTACCACGTAGGACAATAACCTTTTGCTTTGGTCGTTTCGTTTGGTTTTCCACAATCCTAACCTTCCACCAAAAGCCTTTGAGAGTTTCTCGCCATTTCACTTTGCACGCTTTTTCGCTCATTTGTGTGGCAATTGGTTTGATATAATCTCCAAGGTGAGGTAAAAGGCTAACTCTCCACACCCTTTCTCTCCATATACAACCCTTGTTGGCTTTGCATTATGGACAGGCATGGAGAGCCATCCCAACCACCACCACCTCCGGAGGATGATAACCAATTCATGACAAGATGGGACCATTGGAAGGTCCGAGGAGAATTCAACTATCGTTGTGAAGCTCTCGAGCGGCGCCAAGATGAACAATTTAGCGAGGCCCGTGTGGAATTCAAGAACATCGACAACCGCTTCGAAGAAGTCCGTGGCCAAATGCATGCCATGCAACACAACCTCGGGCATCAAAATGAAGCTCTTGGTCGTGCACTCGCCTCAACGGATGAGAAGCTTCAACACATCATTGATGGACTCGCAAGGACACGCTCACGCGAATCAAGCTCATCTTGGCACTCCTCAAGTGAATCAAGTGCACCTCGCCGTCACGCTTCAAGGCACCGGGATGGACCCGTTCTTCAATCCATGAGCTCTTCGCAAGCGGTACCATCTCCGCGTCACGCCGCAACGTCAAGATACGATGGTGACCTCTCCGCAAGACCTCCAAGGCGCGAAGCGAATCGACCACAACCAAGGGCACTTGTGATTCAACAAGAGCAACATCGCATGGACCACCAAGGCCATCGACGTCGACACGCTTCCTCAACAAGTGAAGCATCCGAAGATGACGAACAAGGTCACCGTCGACGAGAAGCACTCGAAGATCCTCCAAGGCGTCATCATCGACATGATCGGCCACGTCGGCACCATGATGGTCATGACGAACCTCCCCTACACCAAGAAGAAGAGCAGTCCATTGCGCACGCGGCTCGACGTCCTCCTCGCTACATGGCGCAAGCTAATGCTCCTCGGCATCAACCACGACAAGAACAAGAGCAAGCTCCCCAAGCTCGTCGTGAGGACCATCAACCTCCTCCTCGTCCTCAACCGCGACAACAAAACGAGCAAGATCCCCAAGCTCGTCGTCAACAACAAGTTCCACCACCAAACGCGGCACCTCAACAACCACAAGAGCAACACAACAATCACCAAGCAAGACATGAGAGCTCGGATGATGATGATGATGACCGCCCAAATCATGGCAACCGACGCAACCAGAACCGCAATGGAGAAGAAACTTCGGCAAGCTCAAATTCACCATGCCAAAGTTCACCGGTTCCAATGAGCCCGAGGAATATCTCTCTTGGGAACTCAAGGTCGACAAGATCTTACGCATGCACAATTATAGCAATGAGAAGATGATGGCCATGGCATCCCTCGAGTTTGATGAGTATGCCAACCTTTGGTGGGAACAAGTCCAACTCGCTCGCGAAGCAAAAGAAGATCCTCCAATTGCAACTTGGCAAAACATGAAGGCCCATATGAGATCCCGCTTTGTTCCTTCACACTACACGCGTGACCTCTTCAACAAGCTTCAAACGCTTAGTCAAGGAACAAAGACCGTGGAAGAATACTTCAAGCAAATGGAGCTCAACATGATCCGTGCCAACATTGAAGAGCGAGATGAGCAAACAATGGCACGCTTCCTCAATGGCTTGAACCATCCTATCAAGCGCATCACCGAGTTCCAAAGGTACAACAACATGGTTGAGCTTGTGCACATCGCATCGAAGGCCGAGCGTCAAGTGCAAGAGGACATCAAGTACAGCAAGCCAAAGACGTACTTCACATACAAGCAAGCTCCAACCACTACTCCAATGACACCAAGTGGAAGCTCCTCAAGTACAACAAAGCTTCCATTCAAGCCAACTCTCCCTCAAGGAAAACAGCCCCCAAGTGGCAAACACACAAGGGATGATCAACCTTTCACCGGTGAATGCTACAAGTGTGGAGGCAAAGGACACAAGTCGAATGCATGTGGAAACAAGAAAGTTTTGTTCATCCATGACAAGGGCGATGAAGAATACTTGAGTGAAGAAGAGTTTGATGCAAGGGTCAAGGAAGCCATGGCAAGGCAACACTTGGAAGAGGACCAAGAACTTCTTGTGTGTGAGCATGACGCAAGTGCATCGCTTGTGGTCACAAGGGTCTTGACTACCCAAGCAAATGAAAGTGAAGACCAACGCTCGAACATCTTCCAAACTCGTGCCGGCATCAATGGGAAGTCCATCAAAGTTGTCATCGATGGTGGGAGTTGCCATAACCTTGCAAGCACGGAATTGTGTGAGAAACTCAACCTCACCCTCCTTCCTCATAGACACCCCTACCATATCCAATGGCTAAGTGACCAAGGATCCGTCAAGATCAAGCACACCGTTTCGGTGACGTTCTCAATTGGACACTACAAGGACACGGTGGAATGTGACGTGGTCCCAATGATGGTTTGTCACATGTTGCTCGGAAGGCCGTGGCAATATGACAAGCATGCTTTGCATAATGGTCACTCAAACACTTACACCTTCAAATGGCTTGATAAAACTTGTGTGTTGCAACCAATGACTCCTAGCCAAATAATTGCGGACAATGCAAAGGCTTTAGCGAGGGCGCAATACGCAAAAACACCTTGTGAGAAGAGTGGTGAGCGAGAGAACCACACCATAGTGAGTGAGAGCTACAAGCCAAACTCGAGTGGAAAAACTAAGAGTGTTCTTCTTGCCACCAAAAGTGAGATGAGAGAAGTGCGGAACAACCCATCCATCTTGCACTACGTCCTCGTATGCAAGGGACTAGCGCAAGGAACTAACGACTTGACAAATGTTCCTCCTTCTTTGATGGCTGTTTTGCAGGAATTCCAAGATGTATTTCCCGAAGAGCTTCCTCATGGCCTTCCCCCTCTTCGTGGAATCGAGCACCGCATCGACCTCATACCTGGCGCCCTACTCCCAAACCGCGCCGCGTATCGCACAAACCCGGAAGAAACAAAGGAGATCGAGCGCCAAATCAACCAACTCGTCTCCAAAGGTTTGATCCAAGTAAGCACTAGCCCAAGCGCGGTTCCCGTGATCCTAGTCCCGAAAACGGATGATACGTTGCGGTTATGCATGGACTGCCGTCCAATCAATGCTATCACCGTGCGTTATCGACATCCTATACCGCGTCTTGATGACATGCTTGATGAGTTATGTGGAGCCACTATCTTTTCGAAAATTGATCTTCGTAGTGGCTACCATCAAATTCGCATGGCGGAAGGTGATGAGTGGAAAACCGCCTTCAAGACCAAGCTTGGTCTCTATGATGGTTGGTTATGCCTTTTGGCTTATCCAATGCCCCATCTACCTTCATGCGCCTCATGAACCATATTTTGCGATCTCTCATTGGAAAGAGTGTAGTTGTTTACTTTGATGACATTCTTGTCTATAGCAAGTCACTAGAGGAGCATGTTACTCATGTTAAGGAGGTCCTCCAAATCCTTCGTCATGAAAAGCTTTATGCTAATCTCCCCAAGTGCACTTTTGCAAGAGACAAGCTGATTTTCCTTGGTTTTGTTGTGTCTTCTAATGGCATAGAAGTGGACGTCTCAAAAGTCAAGGACATACGAGATTGGCCCATCCCAACAAATGTTAGTGAACTTCGTAGTTTTCATGGGTTGGCCGGCTTTTACCGTCGCTTTGTGAAAGATTTTTCTACAATTGCTTGCACCCTCAACGAATTGACCAAGAAAAATGTCACGTTCGTTTGGGGAAAAGCACAACAAAAGGCTTTTGATGAGCTCAAAAAGAGGCTCACCGAAGCACCACTTCTTGCATTGCGGTTCACAAAACCTTTGAGATTGAATGTGACGCTAGTGGTATTGGCATTGGTGGCGTCCTTATGCAAAATGGGCGTCCTATTGCTTACCATAGTGAGAAATTTGATGGCGCACGCCTCAATTATCCCATTTATGACAAACAACTTTTTGCCTTGGTTCGTGTTCTTCAAGTGTGGCAACACTATCTTTGGCCCAAAGAATTTATCATCCACTCCGACCATGAGTCGTTGAAGTACCTTAAGGGCCAAGCCAACTTGAGTAAAAGGCACACAAAGTGGGTTGAGTTTATGGAGTCTTTTCCTTACATTGTCAAATACAAGAAGGGCAAAGAAAATGTGGTAGCGGACGCCTTGTCTCGCAAAAACACAAGCCTTCTTACACGACTCGAAGTCAATGTCTTGGGCCTTGAGGACATCAAATCTTTGTACGCGTCCGACTCTTTCTTTGGACCAATATTTGCACAATGTTCAATGGACAAAGGGATTGATGATTTCTATTTGCATAAGGGTTTTCTTTTCAAACAAAACAAGCTTTGCATTTCGAAATCGTCTCTCCAACTTTTGCTTCTTCAAGAGGCCCATGGTGGAGGCCTTATGGGTCACTTTGGCCGTGACAAGACATATGACATGCTCTCCACTCACTACTTTTGGCTAAAGATGAAGCGCGATGTGGAGCGCCACGTTCAACGATGCACTACATGTATCCAAGCTAAGTCCAAGTCCAACCCCTTTGGTCTTTATATGCCATTGCCTATTCCTGATGCACCTTGGTCGGACATTAGCATGGACTTTGTGTTAGGCTTGCCTAGATCGAAACATGGTCATGATTCCATATTTGTAGTCGTGGATCGCTTTTCAAAAATGGCACATTTCATTCCGTGCCATAAGACCGATGATGCTTCACATGTAGCAAATTTGTTTTTCAGGGAAATAATTCGGCTACACGGCGTGCCAAGAACAATCGTCTCCGACCGCGACGTAAAATTCATGAGCTACTTCTGGAAGACCCTCATGGCCAAGCTCGGCATCAAGCTCCTCTTCTCGTCCGCCTCGCATCCTCAAACCGATGGACAAACCGAGGTCGTCAATCGAAGTCTTGGCACACTTCTTCGGGTGTTGATAAAAAAGAACCTTAAAGACTGGGAGGAATGCATTCCACACGCCGAGTTCGCCTACAACCGCGCCAAGCACTCCACCACCATGAGGAGCCCGTTCATGATCGTCTATGGTTTCGAGCCTCTCACCGCGCTCGATATCCTTCCACTTCCACTTCACGAACGTGCCAATATGGACGTTGTCAAGCGTGCCCAAGCAATGATGAAACTCCATGAGGACACACGAGCTACTATCGAGCAACAAGTCCTTCGCCAAGCATCGAGGCTAAACAAGACCAAGAAAGAGATGATCTTTGATGAGGGCGACCTTGTATGGATAGACTTGAGTAAAGACCGCTTCCCCAAGGAACGCGACTCCAAGCTAAAGCCACGAGGCGATGGACCATTCAAGGTGCTAAAGAGGATCAACAACAACGCCTATGTGATCGATATACCAACATCGAAGTATCTTGTGAGCTCGACATTCAATGTCAAGGACCTATCACCCTACCATGGCGAAGAGGAAGTTGCGACGATTGAAGAGTCGAGGACGACTCTTTCCCAAGGGGGGGGGAGCTGATGCAGCCTGTCCTACGACCGCTACTACATCTACTTCCACGAGCTCCCCAAGTGGACCCATGACTCGCGCCCGAGCCAAACTCCTTCAAGCTAAGGTGAACTCGCTCCTCTCCTTGTGTGACTTTGACACACCCTTGGATGGTATGCTACTTCACACGCCTACACTGTGCATCATTAGGTACGAAGAGAAGGACCCAAGGAACGGAGGGAAAACAACCGATCGCCAGACAGGCGCAGATCTGCCGACCGGTACTACGGTCGGCCAGTACCGCCTCTCTCCGCTCGCCACATGCACCACCAACGGAAGCTCTAGCCACTGCCAGACCCAAGCGGTACCGCCGACCGGTACTACCGGCCCAAGCGGTACTACCGGTCCCACGACCGGTACTACCGGACAACGGTACGACCGGCCCCTCCTACCGCTCGCCACAGGCGCCTTCGACGACAGCTCCAGGCCCTCAAGCGGTACTACCGCTCACGGAGCGGTACTACCGGTCACAACCGGTACTACCGGTTGCCCAACCGGTACTACCGGTCCTGACTGATTCCTGTGCGCCTGAGTTCGGCCCTGTGCCATGTAACCCTTCCTATAATTTACCTTTTCGTTCCGAAACTACCCCTGTTTTGTGGCTGGACTATATATAGACCCCCCACCTGCTATTGTAAGCGGTTAGACTTGGATAATAATAGATATTAAGGAAACCCTTTGAGGACTTATATCTATTGGTCTCATGCTCCTACCAAGGAGCACCGGATTATTCACCCCCCTCTTGGATCTTGCTTAAGTGCGTTCAAGTTGTACAAGGCCTTGGGTTCTCGGTTTCTCGCCCCCAAGTTGTCAAGGTCTCACCAAGCACCTCATCCCCCGTTGTTGGCGTGGAGAGCGAGCTTCGCCCAACACCGATCCTAGAGATTATGTTGGACCGGCTGCCACCGGCGTGAGGAGTAGGCGTGTATCGTGTTTTTGTGTGTGTGTGTTCGTGGTTTTCTTCGTCTTCCTCGATTTCATTCCCCGACCACCTCGTTCCCCTCGTCCCTCGTGGAATTCGTGAAAGATCGGGCCAACCCCAGGGTTACCCCCCTAACATTATGTTAGCAATCGCTGCATATTATGATTATGAGATATGGCAGATGGATGTCAAAACAGCATTCCTCAATGGTGACATTGATGAAGAGTTGTATATGATGCAACCCAAAGGTTTTGTCGATCCTAAAGATGCTAACAAGGTATGCAAACTTCAACGGTCCATCTATGGATTGAAGCAAGCATCCCGAAGTTGGAATCAACGTTTTGATAAGGTGATCAAAAGTTTTGGTTTTATACAAACTTATGGAGAAGCTTGTATTTACAAGAAAGTGAGTGGGAGCTCTGTAGCATTCTTAATACTATATGTAGATGACATATTGTTGATTGGGAATGATGTAGACCTTCTTAATAGTGTCAAGGAATATTTGAATAATAGTTTTTCAATGAAGGATCTTGGCGAAGCTTACATATTAGGCATAAAGATTTATAGAGATAGATCGAAAGCCAAATATCATTGTCACAGTACATATTTGGACAAAGTTCTAAAGAGGTTTGGAATGGAAGATAGCAAGAAAGGGTTCTTGCCCATGTTGCTAATATGACCTTGAGTAAAACTCAAAGTCCGACATCGGCGAAGATAGAGAAAGGATGAGTAAGACCTATGCCTCACCATAGGATCTCTAATGTATGCCATGCTATGTACTAGACCCGACATTGCATATCTTTGTTAGTTTGACTAGCGGTATCAAAGTGATCCAGAGTGGATCATTGGACATGATCAAAACATCCTTAAGTACTTGAGAAGAACTAAGGATATGGTTCTTTCTTATGGAGGTGATGAACAGCTCGTTGTTAATGGTTACACCGATGCTAGTTGGAACACCGATCCGGATGATTCTAAATCACAATCTGGATACGTATTTACTTTGAATGGTGCAGCAGTTAGCTGGAGGAGTGCAAAGCAAAGCGTTGTGGCGAGATCTTCAACTGAATCGAAATACATGGCTGCTTCGGAGGCTTCACAAGAAGCGATATGGATGAAAGAGTTCATTACAGAGCTGGGTGTGGTTCCTAGTGCGCTGGACCCAATGTCTATCTACTGTGATAACATGGGTGCCATAGCCAATGCGCAAGAACCAAGGTCACACAAGAAGCTGAAGCACATAAAGCTGCGTTTTCACGCTATTCGAGAACATGTCCAAGATGGGGACATAAAGATTTGCAAAGTACACATAGATCTGAATGTGGCGGATCCTTTGACTAAACCTCTCCCGAGGGCAAAACATGACCATCACCAAACTGCCATGGGTGTTCGGTATATTACCATGTAATCTAGATTAGATGACTCTAGTGCAAGTGGGAGACTGTTGTAGATATGCCCTAGAGGCAATAATAAATATAGTTATTATTATATCTTTGTGTTTATGATAAATGTTTACATTCATGCTATAATAGTATTAACAAGGAAACATTGATACTTGTGTGATTTGTAAACTTAATTTGAAGTCCCTAGTATAGCCTCTATACATCACTAGCTTGTTGGTTGATAAATGATTGTGGTTTCCCTATCATGAACATTGAGATATTATCAATAACAAGATCATATCGTTAGGAGAATGATATGGTGGACATACTCCTATAGATAAGTGTAGCATAAAGATCAAGTCATTTTAATAGTTCAATTGCTATATGCTTTCTGATACATAGTAACCTAATTCCTTCGACCATGAGATCATGCATATCACCTTACCGGATGGAAGCTTTGATGACATCAAACACCACACCATAACTGGGTGGTTATAAAGGTGGCATTGAGTGTTCAGAAAGTATTGGTTGAGACACATGGATCAAGAGTGGGATTTGTCCATCCATATGACGGATAGATATACTCTGGGCCCTCTCGGTGGAATGTCATCCAATTGGCTTGCAAGCATGTGACTGGCTCACAAGGGATCACATATCACGGGAACGAGAAAAGAGTACTTATCGGTAACGAGGTTGAACTAGGTATGCAGAGATACCGACGATCATAACCTCGGATAAGTAAACTATCGTGAGACAAAGGGAAATTGGTATCGTATGTAAGTGGTTCATTCGATCGCAAAGTAATCGTAGAAATATGTGGGAGCCATATGAATTTCCCGATTCCTCTATTGGTTATTGTTCGGAGAAGTGTCTCGATCATGTCCGCATAATTCACGAACCGTAGGGAGACACACTTAAGGATTCGACGTTGTTTGAGTAGTTATGGAATGATGAGAGAAAGAGACAATGTTGTTGAGTCTCGGATGGGATCCGGGATATCACGAGGTCATCCGGAATGGTCCGGAGAATAAGATTCATATAAGGAAAGTCCCGTTTCGGAGTTGGGGAATGATTCCGGTGTTTTCATCGGGAATGTTCTAGAATGTTCCGGAATGTCCGGCACTCCGGAGGGGAAGGGTACATGAATGTGTTGTATCAAGTTGGTATGATTGCATCATGTACTAAGTGTCCTCGCTGTTCCAAATAAAGGATTAAATTGAATCCTAGTTTGAAAAGTCAAACGGCTAAATTTGGAAAGAGGAAAAGAGGAGGAAGTGGGAAACCGAGTTGGGGAGGGAATCCCTCCTCCAACCGGCGGCGCCCCCTCCAAGCCGAGTTGGGGAGGGACTACCCTCCCTCCCCTTGGCCGCCGGCCCCTCCACCTATATAAGGAGGGGCAGGGCTCCCTCCTAGTAGACACAAGTCCCTCACCTCAAACCCTAGAAGCTGCAGCCCACCATAGCCGCCGCCGCCCCCTAGGGTTTTGCCCTAGCCGCCGACTTGGGGGTCCCCGGAACCCTAGCCGACGGCTCTAGAACCTCCTCCTTGGTGTGTCTAAACCCTATATCGCCGAGGAGCTCTCTCATACTCCACCATACTCGCTCCGGCTTAAGGCGAAGCCCTGCGAGATCTCCCCTCTACTTAGGTGCCATGGTTGTCTTCTTGGGAATCGCGAGAGAGTGCTACAACCTCCATTTCTTTGGAACAAGGGAGAGGAAGGTCTTCGTCAATACCGAACGTGTGACCGATTGCGGGGCCGCCGCCGAACGCAGCGTGGGAAGGATCGTCTCTGCGATCTTGAGATCGGGAGAATACTACATCACCCACGAGAATCCGCTCTCGTTAAACACTTTGGAATCTTCGAGGGTAAGTTATTCCATCGACTCGTTGCTACAATCTAGTAGATAGATCTTGGCTTGTTTGTTTGTATGCGATAGAAAATTTTTGTTTTCCATGCTACGAAACCCTACATGGGATTCATTTTTTGGTGGAAATCTCGTTGTAAAAGATCCTTGGTGTTTTCCTTGCTTGCTAGAATCAGTAGTATTGCAACCCTAGTGCCCGATCTGTTTTTCCATGGTAAATCTGGGACATTCCAGAATTTTTCTGCGGGGGGCGGATTATCCGCTCCTGCCAGGGCTGGATAATCCGGCCTGGAGATTAAAATCTGGTCTGGTTTGGTCCTGATTTCCGCAATGCACATCCTTGGCTTATGGATTGCTTTTCTACTATTTCTACCATTTCTCCTGGACTTGTGTGTGTGTGCTTATCTCCATGCTATTGACGAGGTTTAATCTCATCAATGCCCATTGTTATGAGCTTGGGTTTTGGAGAAGGTGGGAATGCTGGAGATCGCGGAACAGTTAGCAAACAAGCAACACGGGGACACGAGGTTTACCCAGGTTCAGGCCCCCGGAGGGAAAACCCTACTCTTGCTTGTATGCTCTTGATTACGGCGGAACCGAAATGCAGGTGCATGATGCAATGCTGCATGGAGTGTGTATGCGGTGGTATGCGAAGTGCCCTCCTCGTTCCCTCCTAGCCTTTATATAGAGATAGGCAGGTCCTGTGCACGATCGAGTCGGTTCTGTGTTTTAGGGTTTGCCCCTTTGAATATTCTATCTACTCTAGTCTTGTTCTCCAAGGATCCGAAGGTGTCATGGGCCCTGGCCACCCGAAAGTCTTCATGGGCTGGCGCATGTTCTCGTGGGCCTTCCTTGGGCTGGAATAGGTATGCTAAGATCATGTACCCGTAGGGTATAACCATGTCAGTAGCCCCCGAGTGTTCAGTCGAATCGTAGATTCAGCTGAGGACTCTTCAATCCTTTCGGGTGCAGCTACCTCTGTTTTGTCTATAGAATGATTTGAGTGTGTAGGGATTGTTGATGCGTGTGCCTGAATCTCCCGACAGATCAGGGTCAGTTAACTGTCTTAGGAAAAAATAACACGATCTTCTTCAGATTCGAGTCCCTCGACTCGAACCCGAAACATATGCTGGCGTATTATGACTCAGGCCACAGAGGACTTACAGGAGTGGAATTCTAGTGAATTTTAAATGATGTACCCAACGCGTCCGTCGGGATTTTTCATCGTGCATGTTGGCACGGATTCTTACTAGCAGAGTGCGGTCGTGTGCGTTGCCAGGCCATCAGATGATATCTGTAGGTCTTATCTTTGTGTCGCAGTCACAGGATCCGAATGTTTATCACCGCGGAGGTGTTTCAGGTGGCCAAGGAGGATGTTACTCACTTAGCATTAATTGGGGCAGAGTTGCCGAAAAGTTTTTGCATGCTGATCCGAAGGATCGCAGTCGAAGAATTCATAGGGTGCGCGACCAGCGCTCCCTATGGGAGTAGCCCCCGAGTGTCTGTTCGAGTCGCAGACTCGAGTATAGACTTTAATTCAGCCGTTGTTTGGCTTCAGGTCCATAGGACACAAATTTTTCGGATGCTTGAATCCATCCTCCCTATGGGAGTAGCCCCCGAGTCCGTAGTGGAGTCGTAGACTCGACGTAGGACTCGAAGAATAGTTCCATGGTATAGTGCTTTGATTATTTTTAGGGTGCGCGGCCAGCTCTCCTGATAGGAGTAGCCCCAGAGTAGTTAGTCGAATCGTAGATTCGAGTGAGTACTCTTAGCTGTGTAGCCGAAGAATTGTAACCGTTGATACTATAGCTTTTGATGACATCAGTGCTGACGATCGGTGACCTCAAGCGTCTGCGGCGCCAGAGATGAATTGACTGGGCGAACATGGGCCCCACCTTCTGACTTTGAGTTGACTGGTCACACGCGGCGTGGAGATAATAACGGCGTCGCCTCGATTTCCGTGCGTAGTGGACGGCGTGTGACGACGTTGTTCTTTGTCTTGACACGTGGACGGTCAGATCTTGATGTTGGCTCTAGGTCTTCCCGATGGACGGTCGTCGTGCATCTTCCTCGTCCTTATAATCATTGGGGAAAAGTTAGTTTGTTTTCACCGCAGCCATTCCTGATTCACTGTTCCCATCTTCTTTGAGCTTTTCTTGCTGCGCGCTAGAATTTCTTCGAATCTTTACTTCCTTGTTTCTGCGTGCTCGTCGTCGTCACCATCGTACTGCGATGGGGAAGTCCAGGAAGGCCTCCACCGCAGTTGGTACCAGTGCTTCCGCCGGTGGCAAGAAGGGTTTCGCCGCCGCTCGCGTCACCGATGGTGGTTGGCGGCGATCGGAGACACGTGAGGGTGACATCCGCAAGCTCCATAAGCGGGGTCTTATCCCGCAGGATAGGGAGGTCGTCAGAGTTCCCGGCGACAAGGTAATTCCCCGTCCTCCCGATGAGTTTCGTGTTATGTTCATCACTTTTGTCCTTCGGGGCCTTTCTTTCCCAATCCATGATTTTCTCCGTGGATTGCTTTTTCTTTATGGCATCCAGCTTCATCATCTTTCACCAAACTCTCTTCTTCATGTCGCCTGTTTCATCACATTCTGCGAGTGCTGGCTCGGTATCGAGCCGCACTTTGGCCTCTTCCGGAAGCTCTATTCCGTGAAGAGGCAATCTGGCTCCGATGGTGTTTATGCCATTGGCGGCTGCATCATTTCCCTTAGATCCAACTTTCTCTTCTTCTCCTTTTCTATGTCCGAATCTGTCCAGTACTGACGGAGGCGATGGTTTTACATCCGCGACTCCACAGTGGCCAGACAGAACTTTGGTCTTGCTCCGTTTGACCCCTCCCAGAAAATCGAGCCGAAAAGGTCCTAGAAGAACCACATCTTGGATGGCGAGGTGGCGGAGATAGAGGGGCTCTATTGTTGGGTGGAGGATCTTCAGTTGATTCCGGATAAAGAGGTGAACGGTGTGGATATCATCTGCACCTTCATCAAATGTCGGGTGCAGTCGTTCCAGGCTAGGGCGCACCCGATGTTCCTTTATTCTGGTCGCCACGATCCAACTAGGGTTTCGACTGAAGAGTTCTCCAGGGGGATCCTGACAGGATTCTTCGGTCGTTGCTGAAGTTCAAGGCTGGAGAGGATCTCCCGGGGAAGTCGCTGACTCCTCCATTCGCCGCCTCTCGTCCAGTTCCACAGGTGTAGATCTGGGGCGTGCGCGTGACACTTTTTTTCGATTGTGTTTTTCCTGCACTTGGTTGTGTGCTGAAAGTTTGTTTCTTTTGCGCAGGAGTTCAAGGTACCGGGCATGTCGCCGCCGCTACCCGAACTGTTTCCGGATGCACCAGACAATGAGGTAGTGGACTCCATGTCTGAGCTTCCTTTGGCGTGGTCGCCGGCTAAGGAGACTCTTGAGTCTAGCGAGGAGCAGACTCGAAAGCGAACGTGGAGCTCGAGCGAAACGTCGGATGCTTCGACTCCACCGACTCCTAGGAATCCGACGTGCATTCAGCATCACAGTGGGGGTCATGATGGCTCTTCATCTCCTATTCCTGTCGTTCCCGTGCGGGCTGTGGCGCTGCAGCCGCAAGTAGGAAGAGAAGAAGGGCAGGAGGACCCCGCCTGTCTTCGACTTGAGTGATCTCGACTCGTAAGTTTTCTTCAGTTGCTTTTTGCTTTCTCTCGTCTTTTTGCTTGTACTTGGCCGACTTTTTCTATTTGTAGCCGCTCTTCCGATGGCTCCTTTAGCGATGGCACTCGGGAGATGGTGGGGGAGTCGAAAGTTGTTCCTCCTCCTCCTCAGACGATGGCCACCTCTGAGGGCGCTGCTCTGAACCCTTCTCCGCAAGAGGCTCGGGTGGTTGTCCCCCGGAAGACTATAGCCGGACCTTCGGAGTCGCCGTCTAACCACGTAAGTGTTTTTGTTCTTGCCGCGGGGGGAGTCCCCAAGTATTTTCGGATGATCTGCTGATCGTTTTTGCTTCGTGTCTTGGGAGAGCCCCCGAGTCATCTGTCGGATGATCTAGTGATCGTGCTTTTCTTTTCTTTTGTACGAGCCTCGCGGGGAGCCCCCGGGCGTTCTTTTTGTATGTGTAATTTGCCTTGCTCGTTCCTTGGGCGCAACCCCCGAGCCTTTCTTTTGACAAGTTGTGTCTTGTTGCAGCCTTTTGTGCAAGGTGCCAACCAGCTGGTGCAGCAGCATCTGGTGTTGGAGGCCAGCTTCAAGCAGCTTCAGGGTACGTTCATGAGTTGGTCTTTTTTCTTCTTCCTCTGCTTCCTTTTTCCTTCAACCTGATGCGTGATCTTTTGTTTGCAGAAGATAACAATACAACCCTCTGTGATCTTGATGCTCTCAAAAAGAGCCTTGGGCGAGTAGAGAAGAAGGTTGAGGACGCCGTTGGTGTGAAGGAGCGCCTCGTGCAGGAGCTAGCCGACGCAGCTGCGGCCAAGGAGCGCCTGCAGCAGGAGGCTATGAACCACGAGGAACAACTCGCCACTGTTGCGGCCTTGCGCGAGAGGGAGGTAGCCGGCAAGCTGATGGCTGCTGCCAAGGCTATTTCTGGTGAGTGGTTTCGTCTGGTCTTTTTCGGCTTCCTTGTCTTTCTTTTGTTACTTGGTTTTCATGTTGCTTCTTCCGTTTGTTTAGATGTCACAGGCATCGAGTTTGATCGCGATGCTCTGGAGCACGGAAGTGCTCTGGATGACGCTACTGCGGCGGTCGACCGCTGCAGTACCGTGGTCGGCTCACTCGCCAAGGCCAAGGAGGTTCTTGGGCGCTTCTACAAGGAGCTCGTCCCCAAGGGCGTCGCCCTCGAGGATGTCGACTCCTTGGCGGATGCGCTGTCAGCCGATGCGCCTGTAGCATACAAGCGCAAGCAGAAAGGCATCGGTGCATCCATGGGGCTGGCGATGGCCCTGGCATCTGGAGTGGAGCTGGATCTTCATCAGGTCACCTCCCAGATGCCAACGGCTACTGACGGATCCGAGGTAGCCTTCGCCCTCTATGCTTCCCGTTGTAAATGTTATGGGCCGAAGTTGATTGACTTGTTGGCTGAGTACGGGTTGAGGCAGCAACGGGAGGCCAAGAGTAGGCAATCCGGCTCTGAGGCTACTCAGGACGCAACTTCTTAGGCTTTGTAGTTGTAGGATAGTTTTTGTTTCTTTTGTTGTAATTATGTCTATGAACAGTCCTTGTGCCACGCATTGGCTTTTTGCTGCATATAATGAATCTCCGAGCTATTTGTTCATTCATGTGTTTGTTCATATCGCTGCCTTCTTTTCCCCTAGGGACCCTCAGGTGATGATCCCATTGACACTTCGTCTGCGCCGGAGCTGTGGCCATCTTTGGATGGTGCGTTGCAGATTGTGTTTCTTCGTGATCACATCCGTAGTCTTGAGAAAGAATTGCTTGGAGTGCGCGGCCACGCCGATGATTGGAAATCGAAGACAGAGCGAGGCGCTGCCAGAGAGGAGTATTTGATGGGGGAGTTGCGTCGTCTGGCTGAACAATTTCAATGTATGTTTTTCGAGCTGTTGCTCATTTTTTGGATGCGGCTGCTGGCCTGTCATCTTACTTTGCCATTGTTGCAGGTGCTAACCTTGTTCCTAAGGAGGAAAAGGAGCGTGTTGTTGTTTGGATCAACTGCTTAACCCAGCAGGACATGGAGGCCGGCGGCTTTTTCTGCATGGACCGCGATCATGCCATGGTCCTTGCGACTGTGCAGGATCATGTTCACCAGGTGTCGCGGGTGCTGCGTCAAGCGAAGACTTCGTTGGCATCGGTTCTGCACGTGATGTTTCCCTTGGATGAGGCACCAGCGACTCTCTGGGGCCTGCTGGCGAAGTTTCGAGATGTGCATCATGTTAGGGAGCTGGTGCAGCATCAGCTTGTTGCAGGTGTGAAGGTTGCGCTTTCCCTTTTTCGGCTACATCGTCCTGATATAGATCTTGCTGTTGTGGCAGCTGGGCCGCCTCTTCGGTCGGATGGTGGTGTGTGGGATATGCGTCCACATTATGCGGCTGTAAGGCAGTATGCCGAACAAATTGTAGATCTCTTTGAGCAACATGCGCAGATGATTCTTCATAATAGGTAGGACCTGCAAAAAGATAGATGTAAAATTTGTATGTATTCGACTGGGCGTGTTATGCCCTTTGTTGTAAAGGTTTATTGTTGTTAGCACGTGGTGCTTTGTTTGTATGCGTGCCCTTTTCATTAGCCTGACGTGGTCAGCTACTCAGGTCTACACGTGTTATTCTTAGTCGACGAAGTCGTGAGGTGAGGGGAGCCCCCGAGTGTGTTGTAGTATGAAGAAAATGCGAACAATAGACAAAAAATTTGGGGCGAGACACTTAGCTTTATTCATAGCGTAAGGAGGAGGTACATTGTTCGGCTGAGTACCCTTGGCTGAATAGCCTTATTGAAAGTAAAAGGAAGGAGGTAGCTAGGGGTAGAAGCGTCACAATTGTGCGACATTCCATGGGTTGGAGTATGCGACTCCAGACTCCACGTGCTTGAGGCGATAGGCGCCACCTGGGATGACTTCAGTGACAATGTAGGTTCCTTCCCAGGGCGACTCGAGTTTCTTCGGTCGCTCTTGCTTGAGTCGCAAGACTAGGTCTCCTTCGACGAAGGACCTTGGGCGAAGCCGACGGCTGTGATAGTTGCGGAGGCTCTGTAGATAGACCGTTGATCGATCCGCGACGATGTCGCGTGCCTCGTCGAGTGTGTCTACGGCGTCTTCGAGTGCGGCCGTCGATTCGGCCTCGCTGTAGGAGACGACCCGTGGGGCCCTGTGGCGTACCTCTGCGAGCAGCACGGCTTCGGCTCCGTGCACCATGAAGAAGGGTGTGTAGCCAGTTGAGCTGTTTGGCGTCGTGCGCAAGCTCCAGAGAACGGAGGGTAGCTCTTGTGTCCAGGCTCCTGCGAGTCGCTGGAGTGGTCTCATGAGGCGCTTCTTGATGCCGCCACCGACGAGGCCGTTGGCCTTTTCGACCTGCCTGTTTGTTTGCGGGTGCACCACGAAGGCGTATGTAATGTTGATTCCGAGGTCTTCACAGAAGTCCTGAAATTCTTTGGAGATGAAGTTCGACCCATTATCGGTGATGATGCTGTGCGGCACGCCGAACCTGTAAACAATGGATTTGAAGAACTTGACGGCCGTTTTTCCCTTTTGGTTAGTAACGGGCATGGCCTCGATCCACTTGGTGAATTTGTCGACTGCGACTAGGAGGTAGACGTGGCCTCCTTTCGAGGACTTGGGCAGTTTGCCGATCATGTCGAGGCCCCATTGGGCGAAGGGCCAGTCCAGGGGTATGGGCCTGAGCTCCGATCCTGGTGCGTGTGGTTTATCTGCGAACCTCTGGCACCCGTTGCACCTTCGGACGATGTCCTTGGCGTCATTCATGGCCGTTGGCCAGTAGAACCCAGCTCGTAGAGCTTTGGCAACCAGGGCGCGGATGCCCGCATGATGGCCGCAGATGCCCTCATGGATGTCTTGGAGGATGGTTTTGCCGTTGCCGATGGTGACGCACCTTTGGAGTACACCCGAAATGTTGCGCTTGTACAGCTCGCCATTGATGATGGTGAAGGCCTTGGACCGGCGAGATATGCGTCGGGCATCTGTCGGGCTGTCAGGCAGCTCTCCATCTACTAGGTAACTGAGGTATGACCTTGTCCACGTTTCTTCGATTGCCATGACCTACATCAGGTTGACCACTGCGACCTCTGTGTCGAGTTTTTCGAGTCCTTCCTGACCATCGGGTAGCGCAGCCCCCGAGTGCTCTGCTTCTTCGGGTGATCCCTTTGTGAATTTCCTTTTGATGGATGGCACGCAGATCTGTTCGAGGAACACACCTGGTGGCACCCGTGCGCAGGTGGAGCCAATGTTGGCGAGTCTGACGTCCTCTTCGTTGCTTTCTCTCCCAACGTGCCAAAGCTCACAGCCGTCAAAGTCTCCTTCGAGTGCGTTGTAGAGTGTGCGGTACGCAATCATGTTGGCGGCGTGTGTGTCGCACTCGTTCATCGTCTGCTGGACGACGAGGTTCGAGTCTCCGTAGATGACCAGGCGCGTCGCGCCGCAGATCTTGGCCATCCTCATGCCGTGGATGAGGGCTTCATATTCGGCCTCGTTGTTGGAAGCTCGAAATTTCATCCGAAGGACGTATTTCATCTTGTCGCCCTGCGGGGAGGTCAGTATGACCCTGGCTCCTGCTCCGACCTCGCGCTTGGAGCTGTCGAAGTGCATCGTCCATGACTGTGTCATGTCCGGTGTGTATGGCAGCCGTAGCTCCATCCAGTGGACGAGGAAGTCCGGAAGGACCTGAGACTTGATCGCGTGGCGCTTCTCGTAGACGATGTCTAGAGGTGACAGCTCGATGCCCCACAGGGCCACACGTCATGTGGCTTCCGGGTTGTTCAGGATGTTGTTCAGGGGTGCCTCATTGACGACCATCACCTGATGCTCCTGGAAGTAGTGTCTCAGCCGACAACATGAACACGCCGTAGGCGAGTTTCTGGTAGTGAGGGTACCTCTGCTTTGTCGGTGTCAAAACCTCGCTGAGGTAGTAGATTGGGCGTTGGACCCCATGGGTCTTGCCTTCTTCAGGTCGCTCGACCACCAGTACGGTGCTTACCACCTAGTGTGTGGCTGCTATGTATAGTAGTAAAGGCTCGCGCTCCTTTGGTGTGACCAAGACGGGCGATGTAGAGAGCAGCCGCTTTAGATCTTTGAATGCGTCGTCCGCTTCTGGCGTCCACTCGAACTTGTCTGCTTTCCGTAGCAGCTGATAGAACGGCAGAGTCTTTTCGCCCATGCGGCTTATGAACCTGCTCAACGCCGCGATTCGCCCAGCAAGCTGTTGGATGCCTTTGAGGTTCTTCGGCTTCTCCATGGCCATTATGGCTTGGATTTTCTTCGGGTTCGCTTCGATTCCCCGCTGGGAGATGAAGTAGCCTAGCAGCTGGCCAGATGGAACGCCGAAGGCGCACTTTTCTGGGTTTAGCTTGATCTTGTATCGATCAAGATTATCGAACATCTCGCGAAGATGGTCGATGAGCGTCTTGGCCTTCCTTGTTTTGATGACTATGTCGTCGACATAGACTTGGATGTTGCGGCTGATTTGGTCCTTCAGGCATGCCTGCATGCACAGTTGGTACGTGGCGCATGCGTTCTTCAACCCGAATGGCATTGTGTTGTAGCAGAACACTCCGAACGGCGTGATGAACACCGTTTTCTCTTGATCTTCGACCTTCAGTCGAATTTGGTTGTAGCCTGAGTAGGCATCGAGGAAGGAGAGCTTCTCGCATCCTGCAGTCGAACCAATGATCTGATCGATCCGAGGGAGAGGGAAGTGATCCTTCGGGCAGTGCTTGTTCAACGATGTGAAGTCCACGCACATCCGTAGAATGTCTGTGTCCTTTTCGGGGACCATCACGGTGTTGGCGAGCCACTCGCTCTCCTTGATCTCCTTCATGAAGTTTGTGTCAAGTAGTCTGTTGACTTCGACTCCAATTGCTTCGGCCCATGGTTCGAACAGTCGTCGGATGGACTGTTTGACGGGCTTGGCATCTGGAAAGATGTTGAGTGCGTGCTCGGCGAATTCCCTGGGAACTCCTGGCATGTCCGCAGGACACCAGGCGAAGATTTCCCAGCGCTCACGGAGGAATTTGACGAGTGCGCTTTCCTATGCGGAGCTGAGGTCGTTGGCGATTAGCGCCGTCTTGGAGGTATCCGTCGGGTGGACCTGCACCTTTTTTGTGTTGACGGTGGAGTCAAAGGACAAGTCTGGTGCGTTCTGTCTTGCGACTGGGGGTGCCCCGTTGTCTGTCACCTCGCGGAGCCTTATGAGCTCCTCCTGCATGCCGAATGACTAGGAGATTCTGTTGAAGTCCCTGTCGCAGTGGTCCGATCGGGTGAAGATCATGTGGACCGTGATGACGCCCTTGGGTCCTGGCATCTTGAGTAGCAGGTACGCGTAGTGCGGTACTTCCAGGAATCATGTGAATGCCACACTCCCGAGGATGACATGGTATTGTGATGGCCAGTCCACCACCTCGAACTCGAGTCGCTCGCACCGGAAGTTATCCGGCTTGCCAAAGATTACGTCGATCCATATCTTTCCTAGAGGGAATACGCCCTTCCCTAGGACGATGCCGTGGAACGTTGTATCGGATTGTTCCAGGATGCACAGGTGGATCCGCATTGCTGCTAAGGTACTGGTGAACATCAGATTGATGCCGCTGCCACCGTCCATGAAGACGCGGCTCATGTCGAACCCTCCGATCTGCGCCTCGAGCACCAGGGCAGCATGACCTGGGCGAGGGACCTGGCAAGGGTGATCCGAACGGCTGAACGTGATGCAGGACTCCGATCCGCTGAGGTACTCAGGGATGGCGGGTGGAGCGGTCACAGCCAGATTAATCCGACGGGTGATTTTCTTCTGCACCCTGTTCGTTGGGCGCCCTTTTTGGATCATCAATGATCCTTTCGACGCGGGGTACCCGTGCCCACCGTTATTCTGCGCGGGTGCGATTGGGTGGTTTGAAGGTCACGCAGGTGGTGGTGGAGGATCTCCGTGTGCGATCTCACCTGGTGCGGGTGCGTTCCCGTACCCAGGTTTCGGGGCTTGTTGCCTCATCTGGGACATGCTCTCGCTGAGTTTCTGGAACTCGCGGTAGTCCTTGAGCATGTGGCTTGCCTTCTTCTTACCATCCTGCTTGTCGATGTAGAAGTGGATGGTGCATGGACCCGACAGTTTGTCGTATGCTGAGGGTCCGTCGTCATGGCCGCAACGTTGCCATGACTGCGTTGGGCATCCTCCGTCGCGGAAGTTGCTTCCACGGTATCCGCCGCTGCTGCGGTTGCCGTCGCTGCGGCGGTCGGCGTAGCCAGCCGTGACCATATCGGGTCCATCGCGATCGTCGTAGACGCGCGATCTTCTCTTGCTACGGCGTTCACGTCGCCGGCCATAATCATCTTCCTCCTCCGAGTGCGCTTGATGGACGGATTCCTCGCCATCGGCCCACCTATTGGCGATGTCCATGAGGTGGTCGAGTGTCTTGCGCTTGACGCGCCCAAGCTCTTCCTTGAAGTCCTGGAGCTTGACGCCATCCTTGAAGGCGTCGATTGCTCTCTCCTCGGAGATGTGTGCCGCGAAGTTCTTGGTGTTGTACCAACGTAATATGTACGAGCGAATGGATTCGCCCGTTCGTTGGGTGCAGGACCGCAACTCCTCGATTGAGGCTGGCCTCTTGCTGGTGCCTTTGAAGTTTCGGATGAAACTATACGTCAGTTCCTCCCAGCTTCGGATGGATCCCGAGGATAGGCTGCTGAGCTAGATCCGGGTTGCGCCTGTCAGCTGTAGCTGAAGGCATTGCAGGGTGGTGTCCTTGTTTCCGTCGTGTAGCTTGAAGGACGACAGGTGGTTGCTGAGCCACGCCTTGGGGTCCTGTGTGCCATCGAACTTCGGAGTGTCCGAAGGAAGCTTGAAGTTCCACGGCATCCGTGTCCGCCGAACGGATCTGTTGAAGCATCGGGCTCCGCAGAGTTCTCCTTCGTCGTCATCCTCCTCGGATTCGGATGAGCATACGCGCTTGGCGCGCGCTTTGTTGATCTTGCGCTGGGTGAGCTCGCTTCGAGCGTCGTAATCGCGGCTGCGATGGCGCGAGCTCTTGTGCTTTCGAGGAAGGTCGTGTTCTTCATCTTCGGATGAAGGCGTGGGGCTGCGGTTGAACCTGACCGCAGCCTTATTCTTTGGCTCTGCAGGAGCTTCTCCGTGGAGCGCAGCTCCAATGAGTCCTAGTCCGGTAAGCCGGACTTGTGCATGGCCCTTTTCGGGTCCCCCATCGGAGGTAGATGGGATGCGAGGTATGTGGTGGCTGCCATGATCGCATCTTGCGGCGTCTTCGGGATGACGTTGTCGTCGGCATCCATCTCCATGAAGGACGTGTTGAGGGACCGACTCACCTCGCGACGTGCCTTGGGATCCATGTTCTCCGTGTGAGAACGGTGCTTGTTGCCATTGTTGCCGTGCGAGCTGGAGCCGCCCATGGCGGAGAGCGCAACTCGCCGCGCACTGGATTCCGAGGTTGCTTGCTTGCGCTTGTCAAGCACCTCTTGCATCTTCACTTGCTTCCTGTGCTCTTCGATTAAGAGCATGTGGTATGCCATCAGTAGTTCCCGTGAGGCACCCACGGGCAGGATCTTGTTGTCTGCGACGGCTTCGCGTGCTTGAGCCCATACTTCCTCGCTGAGGTGGATGACCCGATCGGTGTCGTCCTCGTTGGGCGAGGGACTGGATTCTCATGTTCTCACCGTTTCTACCCTGCGGGTTGGGTGGAGGGTTGTGCTCCTGATCCACGTCACTCTGGATGAATGTGGCGCATTGGTAGCGCTTGTAGATTGGAACGCTGCTGCCGCAGCTTTTGGATCCGGAACCGTAGGTTCCTTCCTACGATGGTGGATCGCACATATAAGAGTTGCAGCTGCTGCTGTCATAGGACTCATCTGTCGATGGCGATGTGCGTAGCACGAGGTGCGGGGCCCATGAAGCGGGCCTGATCGACGTCAGGGGCACCCGCTCTGGGAGGCGGAGAGTGCCAGTCTGCCCCACCTGGAAGCAGAAGCTCCCGAACAGGATTTCGAGTCCGTCGCCAATGGGCTCAAAGTCCTTCAGGGTGGGTGGCGAGTGGGCGGTGAAGTCAAAGGCGCCGAAGAGGAGATGACTCTCCGTCACTGCGGAGTTGTAGATCGCTTTGGTTGGGACCGTCACGATCACACAATCAGCGCCCCCAGTTCCCACAGATGGCGCCAATTGACGATGTTTAATCTTGTCAATGCCCATTGTTATGAGCTTGGGTTTTGGAGAAGGTGGGGATGCTGGAGATCGCAGAACGGTTAGCAAACAAGCAACACGGGGACACGAGGTTTACCCAGGTTCAAGCCCCCGGAGGGAAAACCCTACTCCTGCTTGTCTGCTCTTGATTACGGTGGAACCGAAAGTACAGGGGTGCGCAGATGCAATCTGGCATGGAGGTGTGTATGCGGTGGTATGCGAAGTGCCCTCCTCGTCGTGCCCTCCTAGTCTTTATATAGAGATAGGCAGGTCCTAGGCATAGATCAAGTTGGTTACAGGTTTTAGGTTTTCCCCTTTGAATATTCTATCTACTCTAGTCTTGTTCTCCAAGGATCCGAAGGTGTCATGGGCCCTGGCCGCCCGAAAGTCTTCATGGGCTGGCGCATGGTTCTCGTGGGCCTTCCTTGGGCTGGACTAGGTATGCTAAGATCGTGTAACCACAGGGTATAACCATGTCAGCTATCCCTCTCATGCTTTTGACAGGTGGTTCCAAGGCTACTAAGACCTTCTCTCATCGTCCCCGTGCCCGTTATCTCAAGCCCATTGTAGAAGGGATGTTCATTGATGAAACATAAGTTAGCAGAGCATCAAGAGAGGCTGAACGGATGGCAGAGGCAGTAAATAAAACCAAGAGGACTGCATCTCGCAAGGGCAAATAGTCGCGTCCCAACTACAAGACTATGGACAGTATTCAGTATGCCTCCATTCGCCAAACTGATTACTATGATGAGGCTGACAGTGATTGTCGCCCAGAGGACTCTATGTTTTGGAATGCACACTTTCGGGCTATTCATGATGATGTGTATGCCACTCTCAAGCTTCGCCCCATGCACCCCATCAATATGACTGAGGCCCAATCCAAGGCAAGTCTCCTTGAAGCATTGGATGTGACTAACAAGATGGGGCTTCACCACCTTATGACTCTCCAATGCAACTATGATTCCTCCATGGTGAGGCAGTTTTTCTTGACACTTGTGATTTGCGGTGATGAGCGCCGTACCATGAAGTGTATGACCGAGACAACAATGATTCGGTCGGACTTCCGCATTTTTGGGTAGGTTCTTGGGTATGCTTTCCATGGTCGTGACACTCCTTCTGGCCACCGCATCATTTCTCCACTAAAGCCATCCAAGGACACTGTGCTCTCTCCTTGTCTTTCTTCTGATGGTATTGTTGGTACTTTCGCTGGACTCTCTCCCTTGTATGCCTCCCTTGTTGGCTTATTTGGGGAAAGCATATCTCCTAGTGGAGGCAACAATGACAAGATCCACGGCCACCTGGTTCCTCTCCTTGCATTTGCTCACGAGTGTGCCATTAATTCTGGTTCAGCTACAGGTTACAAACTGTATGTCATGGACTACATATATCATGAGATGACGGATGCTATGATCAATAGGCTCTCTATCCCATATGCTCCTTTCATTATGATGCTCATCAAGCATATGTTTCCCCTTGAGGACTTTGGCACTGATTTGGATTGTGTTCACAAGCCCAAGAAAATCTACAACAAGGCTCAGAAGACCCATCACCCTTCCACTGCCCCTGAGTCCTTCATGCGTGATGCACGGGCTAGTGGTCGTCGTTCCGCGGTGTCCCCAATGGCACGCGAGGTTAAGCAGCTCACTTGGTTCCAGCGGAACATCCTTTGCATGAGCATTGACACTCACAAGGTCCAGTATGAGGAGTACCGGAGGAGCCATGAGAGTTCTCACACTCAGCAGCTTATTCTTCACCATGTATCAGGTGCCACTGGCCATCCAACTCCTCCCACTGCTCCGGAACCATATGCTTAGTGGAACACTTCAGGGATCAACTATGGTGAGCTCGAGAGTTGCATGTTTCCTCCACCTCCGAGGGCACCTACTCCTCTAGCTGATGACGATGATGATGAGTATGATGAAGCGGAAGGGGACGGGGATGACTACGACGAGGATGAGGAGGCGTGACCTTCTGGGGCATTAGCATCGCTCTTCTTCCTTTTTGGCGTTTCGATGCCAAAGGGGGAGAAGTAGTTCTATTAGGTCTCGTGGATTTGCAAGGGTCGCGCGCAAGATCTTGTCTTTCAGTCGTTTATTTGATTGCTTGTGCCCCTTTTAGCGTGAACTTATTTGTTATTTGTGCTTGGTTTATGTAAGACTATGTCGTGCTTTACTCTGTTTGGTCTTCTGGGATTCTGGATTTATATTGTGGATCTACTCTCATGGAATTCTGGATTTATCTATGGAGTCTATTTGATGGCATATGGAATCATGGGATTATCTAATGTATGCATCAATATTGTGGGATGTGCTTGGAGCTTGACAATCTCATTATTTTCTTTGGCTATAATCACATCCGAGTGGTATGACCTTGTTTCCTAACCCACCTTGTTTCAATTATCTTTGCTATGAAAGTTGCGTTCTCTCTAGTGTGTGTATTTTTATTCAAATGCAAATTATAAATATGCACACATCTAGGGGGAGCCTCTTTCATTTTTTTAAGGTGTCGTTAGTAGGTTTCATTGCAAATCCCAGTATTGTCATCTAACACCAAAAAGGGGGAGATTGAAAGAACATTTCATAATCCCTAGTGTTTTGTGTGTTAGATAACAATATCAAGGATTATTTAATGTGTGTTGAAGTGTTGAAGTTCTCTCTAAGGAAAAAGGAAAAGGAATCTGCCTTTGGGGGCGGATAATCCGCCCCACCCTTTTCCTAGATAGGCGCAAGCCCCGGAAGGGGGGAGGAGTTTTGGCCAGATTTTCAAGCCCCCGCCAGATAATCCGCCCCTCATGCTCAGCTTGAAGTTTTGCCAAGGCGCAAGCCCCAGAGGGGGCGGAGTTTCGGCCGGATTTTCTGGCCACACCGAATAATCCGCCCCCCAATATCTTCATCAAGTTCTTCAAGGCGCCATCCCCAAAGAGGGGGAGGATTTTCACCCCGGAGTATCCTCCCTGGGGGCAGAGTTTTCCCCGGGGCGGATAGTCCGCCCCTAGTGGGGGCGGATAATCCACCCCCAAACTTGTTCAACGGCCAGATCTGTGCAGGGGGTATTTAAGCCAGCCTTCCCCTCCTGCCAGATCTCTTGGTTCATTTGAAAAGGTCAAGATCTGATCTGCAACCTTCATCCAAGAGAGCTCCACCTAGATCCTCCCAAAGGCCCCGTCCCTTGGGGAATCGACGGAGGAGGACTCGATCTTCAACAACTGCAATCAAGCGCTTCATCTCCTCTCCATTCATTTGGAGAATCACCGATCTAGTATTTCTTGCAAATACCTAGATCCTTGTTTTGTTTATATTGATAAACCTTGTTCTTGTGATAGCTTGTTGTCATCTCGGGAGACCCTAATTCAGTTGTGGGTGTGTGCCCCGGTAGAGTTGTAAAGGCATCGGTTCCCGCCTCGAAGGGTACCAATAGTGGATAAGGTGGATCGGGCCTGTTGTGGCGAGATCCATCGGAGAATAGGGTGAGGCCTATTATGGCGTGGTGGTCTTAGAACCGCCCACCCCTCCAATGCAGATGTACTTCTCTTAACAAGGAAGGAACTGCGGTAAGACAAATCCCTATGTCTCCTCGTGCTCCACTATGGTTCCCTCGCTCCTCTCTTTGCGTGCTTAGTAGCTAGGTTTGCATATAGGGAAATTCTCGTAGCTACATATCTAGAGAATTTACTTTGTGTCAAGCCTAAAATTGAAAAAGAACTAAAAATTGAGTAGCACCTATTCACCCCCCTCTAGGTGCCCATATGACCCATTTCAGCAACAATGTCAGAACATATCCACATAATTAACAGTAACAACACCAATCCATAATTCGGTTGAGACTATGCTTATGGTGGTGTGAGACCCTGGCGCATGGTTCAATAGGATTGACAGGTAACCCATACCAACAAGTTGCAACTTATTTTTCGGAAGCTCATTCGAAAAGAACTCTAAAGTTAAGCGTGCTTGGCCTAGAGCAATTCTAGATGGGTGACCAATCGGGAAGTGGGTACCGGGTGTGCACGAGTGAGGACAAAGTGCACAGAAAAGACTAGTGTTGGTCTGTGGGGTTAGTCTAGAGATCCTATTGAGATGCCAGAAGTGACAGTCGTCGGTCCGGAGTGACCGAGGGTGTTACAGAGTGGTATCAGAGCCGACCCTCGCGGTTACATGGGCGTGTGCAGGCCAGTGGCGGACATGTGTAGCATGGCGCGTGTGGCCCGGAGTGGACACGACATGGCAATGTGTCGGCACTGGATGCACAGACGTGTGCCAAGAGGGGACGTTCCTGGCTTGTGGTTGATCGACGAGGATGTCGATCTTCTAAGGGTGGGTGTATGTGAGACCCTGGCGCATGGATCAATAGGATTGACAGGAAACCCATACCAACAAGTTGCAACTTCTTTTCTGAAAGCTCATTCAAAAATAACTCTAAAGTTAAGCATGCTTGGCCTAGAGCAATTCTAGGATGGGTGACCGACTGGGAAGTGGGTACCAGGTGCGCACGAGTGAGGACAAAGTGCACATAAAAGACTAGTATTGGTCTATGGGGTTAGTATAGAGATCCTATTGAGCTTCCAGAAGTGACAGTTGTCGGTCCGGAGTGACCGAGGGTGTTACAGGTGGAGCCCGTCAGAACCATCTTGAACTATACATAAGACTAGTATGCCTAGGTTGCATGATCTTAAGAATCTGTTGTGGAAGGACCTGCCGGGCTAAACTGAAAATGGAGATAAATATAGAAATATGCAAAACCTGAAGTAATAAGGAATCATATTAAGTCCGAACTGAACTATGGCAATCTTTCCCACACAGCAAATGAACATGGCAATCTTTCCCACACAGATCAATGACCAGCACACAAATCAATGACCAGCACACCTAGTATTCATCTAGAAATAGATGGGTGATACGTCGAAAACATATCTATAATTTTTTATTCTCCATGCTTGTTTAGTATCTACTTTGCTTTGCTTTGTCTACACTTTGAGGTGGTTTTTATATCTTTTCTGGAACTAACCTATTAACAAGTTTCCATAGTGCCAGTTGCCTGTTTTCTTCAGTTTTTTGGTTCTAGAAAGGCAGAAAATCAATATTCTCGAAATTGGACGGGACAAAAGCCAAAGTCAATATTTTACCGTGGGTGTCACAAAGTCCAGAGGAGAGACGGAGGGGCGAGTCAGGGCCAGCACACCCCCTAGGCGCGGGTGGGCCCACCCCACGCCTGGGTAGTGTGTGGGCCCTCCGGCCGCCTCCCAGCCTCGCCTCTTCGCCTACAATAAGCCCCCGATGCAGAAACCCTAGGCACCCGATAAAAACTCCAGAAACCTTCTGTAGCCGCCGCCACCATCATCCTTAGATCGGGGGGATCTGAAGTTCTTCCCGGCACCCTGTCGGAGGGGAGATAATCCCGGAGGCCTTCTTCTCCGGTATGAAGCGTGATTAGTTCCACCTTGGACTACGGGTCCATGTAGTAGCTAGATGGTTGTATCTCCTCCTTGTGCTTTCATGTATAGATCTTGTGAGCTCCGTTCATGATCAAGATCTAATCTATTTGTAATCATGCATGTTGTGTTTGCGGGGATCCGATGGATATTGAGATTACTATGTCAGATTGATTAATGGTTTTGTCTATTTGATACTATCATGTATGTGTTGTTTGTGATCTTGCATGCTCTCCGTTGTTGGTAGATATCTTGGCCAAGTAGTTGCTAGTGACTCCAAGAGGGGGTATTTATGCTCTATAGTGGGTTCATGCCTCTAGTTTCCAAGGTAAGTGACAGAAATCTCTTCGGTTGTAGATGTGTTGTTGCTACTAGGGATAAAACAACGGTCTCTTGTTCATAGAACAAGTGGATTGTTTACCTTACACACTTTTCTTAAAGCAGTTGTCTGTTGCTTGCAACTTAATACTAGAGGGGATTCGGATGATAATTTGAAGGTGGACTTCTAGTCATGGATGAAGTTGGATGGCGGTCTATGTATATTGTTGTATTTCCCAATCGAATCTCATAGGATCTTTTTGTCTGGTATTGCATTGTTATGCCTTGCCCAGTTCCTGTCAATTGCCCTGCTATAATTTCTTTACCCTTCATGCCATGTTGTTTATCTCAGGAGAGCACCTCTAGTGAACTATGCACACCGGTCCAATCTTTACCATTGATACATCCTCCACTATTACCTGTTTACTTGCTGCAAATGTAGGGGTTCGTAGCATGGAAAACAAAAATTTTATATCGCATACAAACAAACAAGCCAAGATCTATCTACTAGATTGTAGCAACGAGTCGATAGAGGAACTCACCCTCGAAGATTCCAAAGCGGTTAACGAGAGCAGATTCTCGTGGGCGATGTAGTCGTACTCTTTCCGATCTCAAGATCGCGTAGACGATCCTTCCGGCGCTGCGTTCGGCGCTTCCGCATCGGTGACACGTTCGGTGCTCGACGAAGACCTTCCTCTCCTTGTTCCAAAGAAAATGGAGGTTGTAGCACTCTCGCGATTCCGGCTGACAACGGCGTGGTACGGAAGTAGAGGGAGATCCGCAGGCTTCATGTAAGCCGGAGCGAGTATGGTGGATTATGAGAGAGAGGGCTATTAGTGGTCTAGAGATTAGACACACCAATTAGAAGGCTCTAAACCGCTGGCTAAAGCAATTAGAAGCTCTAAACCAAAACGGCTCTAAACCGGAGATTTAGAAGATAGGAACTTGTGTGTCTAGGAGGAGCCCTGCCCCTCCTTTTATGGGAGGGGGGGTCTTGGCGCGCCAGGGGAGGGAGGGAGTCCCTCCCCAACTCGGCCTAGGGCTGGGCGCCGGCCTGGAGGAGTCCAACTCCTCCTCCAGGTTGGTTCCAACTCCTCTTGCTTGTTTCCCACAGTTTCCTGTTTCCCACAGTTTCCTGTTTTAGCCGTTTGACTTTCAAAATGCCAATTTGACTTTCATGTTTCTGGAACAGCAAGAACACTTAGTACATGATGCAATCATTCCAATATGTAATGACACATTCATGTACCCTTCCCCGAGTCTTGGACAATCCGAACCTTCTAGAACATTCCGATGAAAACACGGAATCATTCCCGAACTCAAAGCAGGACTTTCCTTATATGAATCTTATTCTCCGGACCATTCCGGATCACCTCGTGATATCCCGGATCCCATCCGAGACTCCTAACAACATTCGGTCTCTTTCTCATAATACCATAACTACTCAAACAACGTCGAATCCTTAAGTCTGTCTCCCTACGGTTCATGAATTATGCGGACATGATCGAGACACTTCTCCGAACAATAACCAATAGAGGAATCTGGAAATTCATATGGCTCCCACATATTTCTACGATTACTTTGCGATCGAATGAACCACTTACATACGATACCAATTTCCCTTTGTCTCACGATATGTTACTTATCCGAGGTTATGATCGTCGGTATCTCTGCATACCTAGTTCAACCTCGTTACCGATAAGTACTCTTTTCTCGTTCCCGTGATATGTGATCCCTTGTGACCAAGTCACATGCTTGCAAGCCAATTGGATGACATTCCACCGAGAGGGCCCAGAGTATATCTATCCGTCATGTGGATGGACAAATCCCACTCTTGATCCATGTGTCTCAACCAATACTTTCCGAACACTCAATGCCACCTTTATAGCCACCCAGTTACGGTGTGGTGTTTGATGTCATCAAAGCATCCATCCGGTAAAGGTGATATGCATGATCTAATGGTCGAAGGAATTAGGTTACTATGTATCAGAAAGCATATAGCAATTGAACTATTGAAATGACTTGATCTTTATGCTACGCTTATCTATAGGAGTATGTCCATCACATCATTCTCCTAATGATATGATCCTGTTGTTAATAACATCTCTATGTTCATGATCAGGAAACCATGATCATATATTAACCAACAAGCTAGTTTAACAAGAGGCTATACTAGGGACTCTTATTTTAGTTTACAAATCACACAAGTATTAATGTTTAGGTTAATACAATTATAGCATGGTATGTAAACATTTATCATAAGTGTGAAGATATGATAATAACCACTTTATTATTGCCTCTTGGGCATATCTCCAACAGTCTCCCACTTGCACTAGAGTCAATAATCTAGTTTCAAACCTTTGTGTATTCAACACCTATGGCTTTACGGTGTCGTATGTACACGATTGCTAGTGGTCAATGATCTCCGGATCGACACTTCCGGTCCGTGTGTAATTGCATGTCTTTGCGTCTTCACGCATCACTCATTCTCTAATGAGATGGCTTTGTATAAATTTGGTCTTCGGTGTGACCTTTAGTTCTTTGGGGTTAAAACATGTTGATAATATTGTCGCACAATATATCTTCATAGTATTATCCTTGTGAACTACACCTAGTTTGATAACAAACTACTTGACACAAATGCCCTCTTTTGCTTGCTAAAATAGCAGTCATATATTTAGCCTTTTGTTGTAGTATCTGTCACAATGTCTTAACTTTGGAACTCATCCAAATCCATTATGGAACTTACTTTCCATTATATTGTGCCACCCTTAATTTAGATTGAGATAAACTTAATTTGCACTTTGTGACAAAACTAGTATCAATGTAGTACTTCTACAATGAACTAACCATCTATTTGTCACTTCTACAAACAATATATCCTTAGTTCTTCCAAAAGATCATAAGAATATCCTTACTATTGTCCAATGATCATCTTATGAATCATTCTGGTATATGCTCATAACATTTAGAGCATAGGACATATCTGGATTTGTACACATCACAAAGATGATTGATATAAATACTATTTGTGATCAAGTATCAATCTATACTTGAATTTTGTTTCACTTGCCAAATGTCAATACACTTGAATATATCATCAACATTGAACTTGTTCAATCCTTTACATCTTGACAAGAACCTCTCTTATAGTTTCTATATTGAACTCATTCAATATCTTGTCTATGTACTTACAGCACAACCATATTAGCGTCTATTGATGCCAAATATTTAGGTTTTGCCTAAGTCTTTCATCGGGATGAAATTCTTAATATGTGTTAATAAAAGATACATTATTTCCAATCAACAATATGTCTTCCACATAATGTATTAGAAACATGTCTTAGCGCTCCCACTTAATTTCTTGCAAATGCAAGCATCTTCATTGTCTCGATGAAATTAAACTCTTTTGGGTTTCATCATAGTGAAGATTCCAACTCCGCTATGCTTACTTTAACCATTGAAGTTCGCATATGCTTTTAGCATCCTTTGAATTAACAAAACCCTATGGACCGTGTTATGCACATGTCCTAGGTAACGATTCTATTAGAAGAACTTGTTTTGTTTATTCTACTACCATATAACAAAATTATATGTAGTGGTTGCTACATTAATCCGTCTAGACTAAATATCACTATGAAAGATCAAATCTTATCATAGTCAACATTTGAACATTGTTGTGAACTCTTTCCCAACATGTCGAATATTTCATAGATGTAAAACATCCATGTCTATTTCATTATAGATCCAAACACAACTGTAAGGTCTTACACCTTTCTTGAGGGTCCTTCAAGTTCAAAACTTGATTTTTCGTGTATGGAACTATCACGGATTTTATGGCTTTCAAGCCATTAGACGGAGTCAGGGCCCATCATCGCTTCTTTGCATGTAGTCGGTTCATTATTCTCAAATAATGATTCAACCCTCAAATCTTGGTATTTGATTGTTTACCCGACCTACTTGTTTCAATAGGAACTTAGATCTCCGTGACCACAACCTTTTGAGGCACGTGAGCCATGAGCATTGTTCTGCCTCGAAACACTTTTTCGGTCTGCTAACTCTGCACATATAGCTAAGGTTCTTTCAACCTTATCAAAGTTCTATTGTCCTCCCACTTAACTTTTCACGAAAAATTCCTTCTTAAAGAAACTTGACGTTCTAAGCGACAAACACTTTTGTCTCCGGTGTTTATGGAGAAATACTTAACAAAGACAGATTCATCTGACTTTGGTTGCAAACATCTTTCTTATGTATAGCATACCAATGTTTAAGAAAGGACTACTTGGGTTTTATCCCAAACCATAACCTTATATGGTGTCATTTCAACGGATTATGATGAAGCTCTTTTCAGTGGAAAAACGGTAATCTCTAAAGCTTTTAATCTTTAAAATATAATGGCAGTTTTATAAATTATACCTTTGATCTTACCATGTCAAACAAGGTTTAATTACATATCTCGAACGCTCCATACTCTTATGGTGTTTCGGGAAAATGCAAATCCATGGAACGATTCCTTAAATCTTAGGTATTATGCTAAACTCTGTAACTCAAATATCTTCCTTTATGATCTTTATCATAAACTGTTTATATTCTTGTTACAATGATTTTGTACTTCATTTTGAAAGTCCTTGAACTTTTCAAATGTTTCACACTTTATCCTTATAAAGTAAATATTCATATATTCACTCAAATTTTCGGAGAAAGCACATGAAGTTGAAATCCATCGCTCTTGACTACACATAATGGATTTCATACAACAATATGTACTAGTTCCAATAAGCTAGTCATTCGTTCCCTTTCGGCCTATGAACGAAGTTTTAATTATCTCTAGGAAAGTTTCACAAGCGCCATTTGATCAAAATCAAATAGACTCCAAAATTCCATCCATATGGAGTTTCTTCATGTTTTCTTTCCAATATAATTTAAACGGCGATGTCACTTCCTAAGTGATCTTTCAATCAATTTGTCTTTTGACATTTTTAGCACTAGTTTTATGGATGTGATTCCTCCAACAAGATTTGCGAATCATCCATCTTTTATGGATTACGACAATTATTTGAACAACCCTTTTGTTCTCATAATACCTGATACAACAAATCTTTGAAGGCAAGCTTTGATGTTTAACGAGCAACACAATAACCCTTTATTTTGTTCTCGATGAACATCATCACATATTCTTTTGCTAGTTACTTAGGCCATTGTAGTTCATGAATTGTGTTGTTTCGTATGACGATTCACACCAACAAATTCAGTATCAAATACTTAAGAACCACATTGTTTAACAAGCAAAGAATACAGCCATAACACGTATATCATCTATATACTTAAACTGAACAATTCTAGTCTTTTCTTTTACGCCATATACTTATGAGATTCTCTTTCAAGATTTCCTTTTACATTTGAAAGAATCTATCAATATCAATAGTGGAGTCATATATATGACACATAGTCCAAAACATGTATAGTCAAATACTAATGTCTTTGGACTTGCACTTTGAATTAGATCACCATCATCAAATGTTTGGTGTTCTTTCAAATTCCTTTCTTTAGTAATCTCTCGGTGTAGTAAACATTTTACCTACATCAAATATTCACCCTCATCATGGATTTATCCACGATCAAGCTACTTTTAGCTTGTAACGGTGAATCGCAAGTATAATGTTGCTCTCCAAAACCTCTTGGAGGATCAGGACAACGAGTGTCTCCAACCTTTTGCAAATTCTCATCAAATATGAGAACATGACTTTTGCCATATTATACTCTATCATGTTGCAACCAAAACTTTGTTTCAGATATCACAATATCTTCCACACATCATGGTTTCTGAAACAACTCTTTCAGATCCTAGATAACCTTGATATTAAGAGAATCCTTTGAATATCAAGAATCGTGGAGACAAACATGATACTTATATACTAACATTGGAATTGTTACTCTTGTTTTAATACCAATTATTAAACTTCATGGAGTAACTGAACTTCTTGAAAGTTTGCAATAGGACTTTTAAACTTTAGATTAACACTTCAAAACAATACGATACCAGTTCGTAAAGTATCTAACCAGAATTCTATAGTTCTATCATCTCAATTATAACTAAGCGCAAGGTGGTAAACTGATGCCAATGACTACAACAACTATGCAAATTCACTTTGATTTAGTTTATGATAAATTGAGTTCTAATTAATAATTAAATTAATCTAGGTGAACTCCCACTCAAAACAATATCCCTCACATTGTTTTAGTGATCACACGAACCAAATCCACCACATCAAAACCGATCATCACGAGAGTTGATGTAGCTTCAATGGCGAACAATCAACATGTTCATCATATCTACTATATGACTCATGCTCTACCTTTCGGTAATCCATGTTCCTGAGGCCATGTCTGTACATGCTAGGCTCGTCAAGATCAAACCTTAGTTTCCGCATGAGCAAATCTGGCTTGCTCATGTTGTATACACTTGCAGAATCTAACACACCCGATCATCACGCGGTGCTTTGAAACAACAAGCTTTAGCAACGGTGCTAACTAAGGGTGAACACTTTAAGACTTGAAATTCATGTGCATGAGGGATCATCTTATAATGCTACCGTCGTCTACTAAGCAATACAAGATGCATAAAGGATTAACATCACATGCAATTCATAATATGTGATATGATATGGCCTTTCTTCTTTGTGCTTCCGATCTCCATCTTCCAGCACGAACATGATCTCCATCATCACCGGTATTGCATCAAGGTCAATGACGCCTCTCCATGGTTGTCGCCCACGGCTTCAACTATTACAACTACTTTGAATAGACACGGGTCTTAACATAAATTAAAGACAACCATATGGCTCACGCGGTTGCCAACTTACAATAAGGAACATTGCATACATCATATATAATCACAATCATGGCCATATCACATCACAGCACACCACTGCAAAACCAAATTAGAAGCCTCTCCTCTCTTTGAATATTTTACGTGGTTTGGGGCTTTCAATAAGTGTCGTTCTAACTTAACAAGAACCACAACATTGATACTAGTATTGTCAATCACCCGTTGTAAATTGGATCTTAACTATGCTAGGAGAAACAGGCACCATAAAGCCACTTATGCAATACAAGTTGCATGTCAAGCGTGGAGCAAGTCTCATGAATGATGTCATGTAAGGTTAGCCCGGCGCTTCATCCCAACATACCGCAAGATACAAAGTACACAAGAAGCAATCGACAATAAAAGCATCAACGCCCACAATGACCATTGTGTTCTACTGCAATGAGATCTACATATAGACACGGCTCGATACCATGTAGGGGTTCGTAGCATGGAAAACAAAAATTTTCTATCGCATACAAACAAACAAGCCAAGATCTATCTACTAGATTGTAGCAACGAGTCGATAGAGGAACTCACCCTCGAAGATTCCAAAGCGGTTAACGAGCAGATTCGTGGGTGATGTAGTCGTACTCTTCCGATCTCAAGATCGTGAAGGCGATCCTTCCCAGGCGTTAAATGCTTCGTAATCGGTCACACGTTCGATTTTCGACGAAGACCTTCCTCTCCCTTGTTCCAGCAGAAATGGAGGTTGTAGCACTCTCCTCGATTCCGGCAACTACGGCGTGTAATGCGAAGTAGAGGGAGATCCATGAGGCTTCGCCTTAAGCCGGAGCGATTATGGTGGATTATGAGAGAGAGGGCTATTAGTGGTCTAGAGATTAGACACACCAATTAGAAGGCTCTAAACCGCTGGCTAAAGCAATTAGAAGCTCTAAACCAAAACGGCTCTAAACCGGAGATTTAGAAGATAGGAACTTGTGTGTCTAGGAGGAGCCCTGCCCCTCCTTTTATGGGAGGGGGGGTCTTGGCGCCAGGAGGAGGAGTCCCTCCCCAACTCGCCTAGGGCTGGCACCGGAGGAGTCCAACTCCTCCTCCGGTTGGTTCAACTCCTCTTGCTTGTTTCCCACAGTTTCCTGTTTCCCACAGTTTCCTGTTTTAGCCGTTTGACTTTCAAACTGCCAATTTGACTTTCATGTTTTTGGAACAGCAAGAACACTTAGTACATGATGCAATCATTCCAATATGTAATTGTAACACCCTCAGAATCGGACCTATGCAAGTTTGAGCAAAATTCGCCAAACCCGCATAGAAACGATTCAAAGGTGCCCACCAGGCACTTTCGTGCGGGTGGAAAACGAAGTAATAACATTACACAACAGTCCTCGATGGGACCCACAAAACAGATTTATATAACAGCGACTCAAAGAGTCAAGAATACAGATATAATATACAAAGAGCCAAATCACCTTGAAAACGATAGAGCGTCCAGCTACGGACAAGATGCAAATGGGGCTAAGAGCCCTGAAGAATAACCAATGGCGTCCATAACCCTGCCCAGGCCAAGCCGGAAGGGTAACCCTGCTAACAACGTCGATCTCAAACCTGCTTAAACAAAAGGGGTGCCGAAGGGCAAAGGAAAAAGAAGGAGCGTCAAGATCTTGAGGCGATGCACGGCGAGGCTAGATCGGCGGTCCTCGCCTACATAGGTATGGTGGGTGGCGGCATGCACTAAACAACCTATAGAGACTCGAACCAATGGCGGTTATCGAGAGGGGTAAGAATGACCTATCCGGATCCAACTGAAGCTAACACCAAACAAACCCATCTGGCGTTTCCTCGAGACCAAACGAGGAAGTCAACCGAGGAACTCACACGGTTGGCAGTTTTACTTATTCAGTTATTGTTGCAGCAATTACTAGTCAGGTTTAGATAATCATCCTGATAAAGTAAGCAGTGGGCACTTTTAGTTAACCATTCCGTTATAGTGGCAGCACTTACTAGTCAGATACATTTAACATGAGATAACCCATAAAACCCAGCAGTTGTTGGTACTTTTATTCAGCCATTCCGTTGTAGTTGCGATACTTACTAGCCAGATACAATTGTCGCCAGCGACAACCAAACAAGCAATTGTGGGCAGTATTAATTAACCATTCCATTATAGTGATGCTGATTACTAGTCATTATAAGTCAAATTTATAACAATAAACTTTAGTTATGCTTGTCTATGATCGAGATACTGTGCTCCAAGTCGTCCATATCCGCGGACACGGCTTTCAGAAAGTTTTACCCGGTCGGGGTGCACCAATAGCAACACACGCTCGATCAACCTCGGAAAAACCAAATCAAAACCCAACGAGGCTTTCACGACTGAACAATCACAGGATTCAGAAATATTTCAGGGGGCCACCCCATTGAGTAGATCCCGCAACGGAGTAAGCAAGTTCCGAGACGGACTCAAGGTTAGCGCCAATGGTCAAGCATCGGGAACCCGAAAGTGTGGCTGGGCTTGTCGATACCGTAATCAATCCGCTTACCTAAGCGATGCAGTGTGCTCCTCGCACAATTTAAATACAGAAAGTAGCATGGCATAAGTACAGGATAGTAAAAACACCTCAAACTAGTTTGTGGCCCCAAGAAATAAGACTGAATCAAGCTCTGGCTCAGGGGGGTCCCATATACCTCCCGGATGTGGATAGCGCGCAAAATCAAGGAACAGGTATCAAGTACTCGGGGTCTTACGGGACACAAGTGGGCGTTCGGAAACCAAATATTTTCTATCACCCACCGATGCCTCTGCTTATTCAATTTTAGTTGTTAAACAGGAATTTAAAGTGACGATAAGTAAAACTAGCACCATCTCCAACATCAACATGCGGCAATACATCAGCAACTGAGGCATATGACGGCACACATCAGCACTTGAGCAAGCAACTACGACGCGCAAGTCCAACTATCTACCAAACAACAGGTAATAGGATGTGTCCAAGGAAATATAAGGTTGCAAGGGATTTCACAGTGCAAAACTAAAGCATCGCATAACACGTATAGCAATAGATCACAGGAGGAAGTAAATACTATAAAAGTAAGATAGGTAGAAAGGGGAGATGCTGCTTTGAAAACATTGTCGAAGTTTCAACCAAGATCGGGCGAAGTTCACATCAACTCAACGGCCTTATCCATGAAGAAGCAAAACACTAGAATAAACCGGATGCAATATTTAATACGACGGAAGATCGGCATGATGCATGTATGATGCATGGCATGGCAAGTGCGATGCAATTAGGTCAAGATTAAGCGGAACCGGGGTCCCGACATTAATTAGGTGGTTCAAGTTATTTACCTACCCCGCAATTTAAATGTTGTTTTAACAAGGCAAGATAAGATGTCGGTTCGCTACACAAGTTTAATGAGGCCGATATGAGACTAGATTTGCCCGCATATGGGCCCCATATTTAATTATGGGGTGAATCGGCATAAGGCCCCCAAACCACAAATATGCATGCAAGGATGGCAATTCATTATGCAACAAGTTGTTATTGTGTTATAAAATAGGGTTCGAGGAAAAGGGTCACACGTTAGGGTTCTCGACGGTCTTGGGGTTCCGGGGTTCGGGGTTCGACAGGGTCCAGGGTTCGGCGGGTCCGACGGATGCGTTCTCGGGTTCTGGGGTAGATCTTGTCGCATGTGCCCGCGAAGTAGATCTCGTAGCCCGTCTTTTGTCGGTGATGAACTTAACCGTTGGTCTTCGGGTTCGGAAAGGAGCACTTGGCGTTCCGGGTTGGCGATCATGGTGTTCCGTGACGGAGATCTCCTGGTTCGGACTCCGGGTTCGGTCTTGGCGTGCCTAGAATTCGGTCTTCGAGGATCGGTCTTGTGCACGGGTTCTTGGCGACCTTGGCTCCGAGGGTCCTTGTCGCATCCAAACTACGTGGAGTTCTTGGCGGTTTTTCTTGAAACCCTTGGTCACATCTCCAAAGATCTTGTGGTACTTGGGCTAGCAACACGGAACAGCCTCTGAATCAAACGGTCGGAGGGCGCCATGGCCTTGCAGGCCACACGACAGGCGGGCAGCAGGCCACTCGAGGAGCTCGGCGGGGACGGTCATGGCGGGTGGCGATGAGGACCGCGGCTCGGGCGGCGAGGTCAGCCGGGGTCGTGGGCTGGGCGGCGTGCGGTTCGGTGGCGACGGCAGGCGCGAGGCTCGCAGGGTCGCGGTGAAGACGGCGGACGCCGGCCGGGCAGGCAGCGGGCCGGGCCTGCGAGGGGCTTGGCGGGCGTCTTGGCGAGGAGGCCCGAGCAGCGGAGGCCAGCGGCGGCTCAAGCTGAGGCGGCAGGTCCGGCCGAGGGGCGGCTGCAGGTCTCCGGCGAGGAGCCAGCCAAGGGGCGTCGAGGCGGGCAGGCGAGGCGAACGCGAGGAGGGGTCGCCGCCTGGGATGTAGCGCCATGGAGGGGGCTCGGGCAAGCGAGCTCGGCGGTGGGTCGGGCGCGGTGGTGAGGCGGGCGGAGAGGAGGCGAGCGCCAGGCGGAGTGGAAGCAGGCCGTCTGGCGTGGCGGTTGGGATGAGGCGAGGCCTCGAGAGAGGCGGTGGCCACGGGGTTGTAGGGAGGAAGAAGGGAGGAGGCGGGCGCTGGGAAGCGCGGCGGAGGTGCGGGAGCGCCCAGCAGGCCTGGGGTCGGCTCACTTGCGTCTGAGAGATAGAGGAGAGAAGGGAGAGAGATGAACAGGGGAGGGGGCGGCGTGCAGGTGGGGCCGGGTGGGTCCCAGGGGCAGGGAGAAGTGGGCAGAGGTGTGCGTGCGTGGCAGGTGTGTGTGCGTCGTGTGCGTGTAGTGTGGTGTGCTAGTGTGGGTTTGGTGGGGCTGGGAGGGTGTGAGGGTTGGTGGGGAGGTGGCAAGGAGAGATTGGGTGGGGGGTTAACCAGGGGTGATGTGGCGTGTAGAGATAGGTGGGGGTGAGGTGGCTGGGGAGAGAGGGTAGACTAGATGGTAGGAAAAGTTTTCTGGGGTGGGCCTAGGCTGGACCGTTTGTATTTTCTCTGGGGTGGTCGATCGGGTCAATCGGCCCGTTCGACTGCCCCTATTAAAATAATTTAAAATTTTGTTTAGTTTAATTGGGCCGTTTGCAACCCGATTGCAACAAAACAAAATACTCCGGAGCCCCGGGGTTTGGCGTTTGAATAAAGATGGGGCGTTTTTAGAAAACAAATCGGCTTTGCGAAACATCGTTTTATGCAGACAATACATGATGATGACGATGCAATGCACAAATTCAACGCGATTTTCTAGTAGTGGTTTTGCGGGATGCCACAGTAATGACACATTCATGTACCCCTTCCCCCCCGGAGTGCCGGACAATCCGGAACCTTCTAGAACATTCCCGATGAAAACACCGGAATCATTCCCGAACTCCGAAACGGGTCTTTCCTTATATGAATCTTATTCTCCGGACCATTCCGGATCACCTCGTGATATCCCGGATCCCATCCGAGACTCCGAACAACATTCGGTCTCTTTCTCATAATACCATAACTACTCAAACAACGTCGAATCCTTAAGTGTGTCTCCCTACGGTTCGTGAATTATGCGGACATGATCGAGACACTTCTCCGAACAATAACCAATAGAGGAATCTGGAAATTCATATGGCTCCACATATTTCTACGATTACTTTGCGATTGAATGAACCACTTACATACGATACCAATTTCCCTTTGTCTCACGATATGTTACTTATCCGAGGTTATGATCGCCGGTATCTCTGCATACCTAGTTCAACCTCGTTACGATGAGTACTCTTTTCTCGTTCCGTGATATGTGATCCTTGTGACCAAGTCACATGCTTGCAAGCCAATTGGATGACATTCCACCGAGAGGGCCCGAGTATATCTATCCGTCATGTGGATGGACAAATCCACTCTTGATCCATGTGTCTCAACCAATACTTTCCGAACACTCAATGCCACCTTTATAGCCACCCGATTCGGTGTGGTGTTTGATGTCATCAAAGCATCCATCCGTAAAGGTGATATGCATGATCTAATGGTCGAAGGAATTAGGTTACTATGTATCAGAAAGCATATAGCAATTGAACTATTGAAATGACTTGATCTTTATGCTACGCTTATCTATAGGAGTATGTCCATCACATCATTCTCCTAATGATATGATCCTGTTGTTAATAACATCTCTATGTTCATGATCAGGAAACCATGATCATATATTAACCAACAAGCTAGTTTAACAAGAGGCTATACTAGGGACTCTTATTTTAGTTTACAAATCACACAAGTATTAATGTTTCCGGTTAATACAATTATAGCATGGTATGTAAACATTTATCATAAGTGTGAAGATATGATAATAACCACTTTATTATTGCCTCTTGGGCATATCTCCAACAGCAAACCATTACCTTCCACACCATACATTTAATCCTTTGTTACAGCAACCAGTGAGATTGACAACCTCACTGTTAGTTAGGGCAAAGGCTTGAGTTTGTGTTGTGCAGGTTTCCACGTTGCTTGCAACACCAGAGTGAAGTTTCCTTCCTCATACTGGTTCGATAACCTCGGTTTCTTACTGAGGGAAGACTTGTTGTTGTGCTGCTTCACACCTTGTTCTTGGGGTTCCCAACAGGCTACACATCAACTGAGTCATCAACAAGTTTTCTGGCACCGTTGCCGGGGAGGCTAAGGACGTATTCACAAGGGGAGTACTCCTCAACCTTTCTCTTTAATTTGTTTTTAGTTTGCTTAGTTTCTTTTGCTTGGTTTTGTTTGCCTCTTTTAGTCAAAAACTCCAAAAAAATCAGTTTAGTTTGGTTTGCTTTCTTTATTCAAAAACATAAAAAAAAATAGTTCCTACCCTAGTTGCTACCATGTCTGGTTTGGTCTTATCTCTCTGATACCTATGGAAGAGATCTTTGCTTTCAAGCAAAAGGGTGGAGAGAGTTTTAAAAAATTTTGGTCTAGAATCTCTGCTTTACAAAGGGAAACTGAGCCTAAGATGAGTCTTAGCTTGGTTATCAATAGTTTCTACCGCGGTATTGCTCTTTGTTATAGATATGCTTTAGATGCTATGGCTGGGAAAGATATTTTTCAATGTATTGAGGATAAAGCTTTTGATGCCATAAAGAAATTGATTATAATTTATAATACACCTGTCAAATCTGATTCCTCTTTCATAAATATTTTTGCTAGGTTAAACACTCTTGAGTCTAGTACTGCTGCTTTGAATAGTTGCTATCACACACTTAGGGAGTACCATGATTATGTTGGGCCACACAGAGATAAAACAAAAACTTTTCCTCTAACGTGGTGATCCCAAGACCTAGCTGAGGTAGAAAGCCACGAGGTTTACCACTAGACGCGCGGTTGCGGATTACTGATGAAGCGTCGATTGATGCGGTCTGATCCTCACGATCCGATCGTCTGGTCGATCGCCACAAACCTCTTTGGTATCCACACATAAGGAGGAGCACCCGTGGCGAATCGCTAGGTTCGTTACGGCCGGACTCTTGTGGAGCTAGGGTTTCCAACACATGGAATGACCTAACCGAACAACGATTAACCTTTACGGGTTCGTGCTCCACTATATATAGAGAGTGGGCTGCTCGCGCGACCCATTCACTAAAGCCCATATAACACTAGTCACCGTGAGTCCAACTCACTAACTCGTCCTAATCGGTTTAGGTCCAACCCAACCAGATTGATTCGGATCCAATCCGAACTTGCTCCGCTCTTAAGTGTGTGACCCCAGGCTCATGGCTACTTGGACACGATTGAGTCCGACTCATCGATCGATCGATAGCGGCTCCTAGCAGAACGTGCCGACTCCCTAGTACCAAAGAGTCATGACGACTTGCCTTTCCAATGCGACTTACGTCCGAGTCCCTTTTGCCTCACGATATACCTTGTCGGACTATAGGCGAATATATGTCATCCTTTAAATAGTCCGACTCTCTTCTCGATCCGAGATAAGTGATTCACCCGACTAACTCTTAGTCGATCGCCTCGGTTAACACTTAACCGAGTCGTGCATGGCCATGCTTTCCGAATCATATCTCACGAGAGGGCCCAGAGAATATCTCTTCGAGTGGAGGGGCAAAATCCCATCTTGGTTATTCACATCACGCAGCTTGATTCTCAGTCGACCCCGCTTTATAAGCGCCGATTACGGATCGTTTGTGTAACCTAAGTCGGTGATCCTCAACTCGCACTATGCAACAACCTCAGTCTAAGGATTACATTGATTGAGATATACAAATGACAGCTTAGTTCGTTGTACCTCAATATGGGTCAATCCGACTCTCTAAACTCTTTAGCCTAGTCTGTGTAAGTTGGAATAGCATCTCCATGCCCATGACAAGTGGAACCGAGTCATCAAGCCAACTTTCACATTGGTCTAAGTTGTGTGTCCAGCACAACCTCAATGACCAAGGATATTTAGTACAAACAACATGAATGCATAGTTCCACAACTGAATCACATATTCAATGATACACATCAGATGTTTATACAAGGACTACTTAATAACTTTATGAATACAATGGGAAATCTCATCATACATGATTGCCTCTAGGGCATATTCCCAACAGATTATGTTCCAATGAATTCTGAGCCTTCAAAGTGGTTTCCCACAATCAAAGTCACTATAAATAGTGCAACTTTTGATGCTCGTTGTGATATTATGTCTGAATTTTTCCTTATGCCTAAAGATATTTATGAGTCTTTGGTGTTGGAGATATGCCCTATAGGCAATAATAAATATAGTTATTATTATATCTTTGTGTTTATGATAAAATGTTTACATTCATGCTATAATAGTATTAACAAGGAAACATTAATACTTGTGTGATTTGTAAACTTAAATTGAAGTCCCTAGTAAAGCCTCTTCACAATACTAGCTTGTTGGTTAATAAATGATTGTGGTTTCCCTATCATGAACATTGAGATGTTATTAACAACAAGATCATATCGTTAGGAGAATGATATGGCGGACATACTCCTATAGATAAGCGTAGCATAAAGATCAAGTCATTTTAATAGTTCAATTGCTATATGCTTTCTAATACATAGTAACCTAATTCCTTCGACCATGAGATCATGCATATCACCTTCACCGGAAGGATGCTTTGATGACATCAAACACCACACCGTAACTGGGTGGCTATAAAGGTGGCATTGAGTGTTCAGAAAGTGTTGGTTGAGACACATGGAACAAGAGTGGGATTTGTCCATCCATATGACGGATAGATCTACATGGAACTGATGCTATGGGGAGCGTCGGGATTGGGGAGCTACTTCCCGAACGGTTCCTTCTTGGACTTCTCCCTATCATCACCCAATATGAGAGTGGTGGTACAAGCTGGGCTGGCCAAGTCACATGGGTAAAGTGTACTAACCCCTGCAGGGTGTATAAACTAAGTGCTTAGCCGTGTCCCCGGTTATGGACAATTTGAGCGACCTGATACTGATGCTATGATATTTCTCACTCATCCTTATTTCTTAATTACTTAAAACTTGTTGGGTGAACATAATTGGGTAGGAGCACCTAGGAGTGAACCAGAGTGTCCTATTTATCGTATTGGAAAACTACTTTGTTACAAATGTTAGGATAAAACTGTTGCTTTATGCAAATGAGCCTGAACTCCACTTGGCCAAATAAGCATGTAGTTGATAGATCTGTTGTTAACCACTTTATCCTACTTGCCATACATTCAATGTATTGACCATTCGTGGCTGCAACGTTTCATGTTGCAGGTTATATCGTATCTGAGTGATCGTTCATAGGTCGCGAGACTCCACTCAACATTTGTTCGCCTGTGGCACATTTGAAGGATGGAGATCTACCTTGTATTCGTTTTCCGCTGTGTACTTGTATAAATAATGTAAATTCTAGATCATATTCGTTGTATTTATGATGCATAGTTATATTTGGTATCATTTTGTACTGTGTGTGCCAGTGAACCGATCCAGGGATTGGCACTATACACATGAACTCAGCCTTATCAGGCGAGGGTGTTACATATACTCTGGGCCCTCTCGGTGAAATGTCATCCAATTAGCTTGCAATCATGTGACTGGCTCACAAGGGATCACATATCACGGGAATGAGAAAAGAGTACTTATCAGTAACGAGGTTGAACTAGGTATGCAGAGATACCGACGATCATAACCTCGGATAAGTAAACTATTGTGAGACAAAGGGAAATTGGTATGTATGTAAGTGGTTCATTCGATCACAAAGTAATCATAGAAATATGTGGGAGCCATATGAATTTCTAGATTCCTCTATTGGTTATTGTTCGGAGAAGTGTCTCGATCATGTCCGCATAATTCACGAACCGTAGGGAGACACACTTAAGGATTCGACGTTGTTTGAGTAGTTATGGAATGATGAGTAAGAGACCGAATGTTGTTCGGAGTCTCGGATGGGATCCGGGATATCACGAGGAGATCCGGAATGGTCCGGAGAATAAGATTCATATAACGAAAGTCCTGTTTCGGGGTTGGAGAATGGTTCCGGTGTTTTCATCAGGAATGTTCTAGAAGGTTCCGGAATGTCCGGCACTCCGGAGGGGAAGGGTATATGAATGTGTCATACCAAGTTGGAATGATTGCATCATATACTAGGTGTCATCGCTGAACAAAATAAAGGGTTTAATCAAATCCTAGTTTGAAAAGTCAAACGCCAATTTGAAAAGTCAAACGGCTATTTTGGAAGGTGGAGGGGAAGTAGGAAACCTACTTAGGGAGGAGTTCCTCCCCTCCATCGCCGGCCCACTTGGGATCCGAGTTGGGGAGGGACTCCCCTCCCCTTGGCCGGCGCCTCCCACCTATAAAAGGAGGGGCAGGGCTGCCCCTCCTAGCACATAAGTTGCCCCACTCTAAACCCTAACCCTAGACGCCGCCCCCCATAGTCGCCGCCGCCTAGGGCAAACCGCCATCGCCGCCTAGCTAACCCTAGCCGCCGGCCAAGCCTCCTCCTTGGTGTTTCTAAACCCTAGATCACCGAGGGCTCTCTCATAGTCCACCATACTCGCTCCGGCTTAAGGCGAAGCCCTGCGAGATCTCCCCTCTACTTCCGGTACCATGCCGTTGTGCTGCCGGAATCGCGAGGAGAGTGCTACAACCTCCGCATTTTCTGGAACAAGGGAGAGTAAGGTCTTCGTCGAGTCTGAACGTGTGATCGATCAAGGGAGCGCCTTAGAACGCACTTGGGAAGGATCGCTCACGCGATCTTGAGATCGGGAAGAGTACGACTATATCACCCACGAGAATCCGCTCTCGTTAAACACTTTGGAATCTTCGAGGGTGAGTTATTCCATAGACTCGTTGCTACAATCTAGTAGATAGATCTTGGCTTGTTTGTTTGTATGCGGTAGAAATTTTTAGTTTTCCATGCTACGAAACCCTACAGTGGTATCAGAGCCAGGTCTATATGTAGATCTGTTGCACGAGTAGAACACAATGGTCATTGTGGGCGTTGATGCTTTTATTGTCGATTGCTTCTTGTGTACTTTGCATCTTGTGGGATGTTGGGATGAAGCGGCCCGGGCTAACCTTACATGACATCGTTCATGAGACTTGATCCACGCTTGACATGCAACTTGTATTGCATAAGTGGCTTTGCGGGTGCCTGTTTCTCCTAGCATAGTTAAGATTCAATTTACAACGGGTGATTAACAATGCTAGTATCAATGTTGTGGTTCTTGTTCGTAAGTTAGAACGACACTTATTGAAAGCCCCAAACCACGTAAAACATGCAAAGAAAGTAGAGGCGTCTAACTTTGTTTTGCAGGGGTGTGTAGTGATGTGATATGGCCATGATTGTGATTATATTTGATGTATGCAATGTTCCTTATTGTAAGTTGGCAACCGGCATGAGTCATATGGTTGTCTTTAATTTTGTTAAGACCCGCACGTCTATTCAAAGTAGTTGTAATAGTTGAAGCCGGTGGACGACAACCATGGAGAAGCGTCATTGACCTTGATGCAATGCCGGTGATGATGGAGATCATGTTCGTGCTTGAAGATGGAGATCGGAAGCACAAATAAGAAAGGCCATATCATATCACATATTATGAATTGCATGTGATGTTAATCCTTTATGCATCTTGTATTGCTTAGTTAACGACGGTAGCATTATAAGATGATCCCTCATGCACATGAATTTCAAGTTCTAAAGTGTTCATACTTAGTAAGCACCGTTGCTAAAGCTTGTTGTTTTGAAGCACCACGTGATGATCGGGTGTGTTAGATTCCGCAAGTGTATACAACGTGAGCAAGCCAGATTTGCTCATGCGGAAGCTAAGGTTTAATCTTGACGAGCCTAGCATGTACATACATGGTCTCGGAACACGGATCACCGAAAGGTAAAGCATGAATCATATAGTAGATATGATGAACATGACGATTGTTCGCCATTGAAACTATATCAACTCTCGTGATGATCGGTGTTGATGTGGTGGATTTGGTTCGTGTGATCACTAAAACAATGTGAGGGATATTATTTTGAGTGGGAGTTCACCTAGATTAGTTTAACTATTAATTAGAACTCAATTTGTCATAAACTTAGTCTAAACTATTGCAAATATGTTGTAGATCAATGGCGGCCCCTACCATCAATTTTAATGCGTTCCTAGAGAAAGAAAAGTTGAAAAACAATGGAAGCAACTTCGCGGATTGGTTCCGCAATTTGAGGATTGTCCTCATAGCTGGTAATTTGACCTATGTGCTGGATGCACCATTGGAGACCCACCTGCAGCTACTGCTACCGATGAAGTAAAGAATGTTTACCTCGCTCGGAAGACTCAGTACTCCACAGTTCAGTGTGCTATCTTGTATGGTTTGGAATCGGAGCTTCAGAAAAGGTTTGAGAATTCAGACCCACATGATATTGTCCGTGATCTCAAATTGATCTTTGAGACTCACGCGGCGATTGAGAGTTATGAGGCTTCTAAAAAGTTCTTTAACTGCAAGATGGAAGAGGGCAGCTCCGTCAGTGAGCATGTGCTTAAGATGTCTGGGCACGCAAACAAACTTCAAAGCTTGGGTATAGTGATTCCTAATGCTTTGGGGATTTATCGTGTCCTCCAATCACTACCACCAAGTTACAAGAACTTTGTGATGAACTACAATATGCAAAACATGAACAAGAAGTTGCCAGAACTGTTTGCTATGTTAAAATCTACATAAGTGGAGATCAAGAAAGAGCACCAAGTGTTGATGGTCAATAAGACCACCAAATTCAAGGAAGGCAAGTCTAATCAAAAGGGACACTTCAAGAAGGGTGGTAAGAAAGTTACCGTGCCGGCGAAGAAGACCAAGGCTGGACCTAAGCCCGACATCGAGTGCTTTACGCAAGGGAGAAGGTCACTGGAAGCGGAATTGCCCAAAGTACTTGGCGGATTTGAAGAACGGCAACATCAAGAAGAAAGGTATATCCTATATACATGTTATTGATGTGTATCTCACTAGTACCCGTAGTAGTGCCTGGGTATTTGATACCGGTTCGGTTGCTCATATTTGTAACTCGAAACAGTCTTTGAGAATAGGAAGCTAGCGAAGAACGAGGTGACGATGCGCGTGGGAAACGGATCAAAGGTTGATGTGATCGCGGTCGGCACGCTACCCCTTCATCTACCATCGGGATTAGTTTTATACTTAAATAATTGTTATTTGGTGCCTGCGTTAAGCATGAACATTATATCGGGATCTTGTTTATTGCGAGACGGTTACTTGTTTAAGTCCGAGAATAATGGTTATTCGATTTATATAAGTAATATGTTTTATGCACATGCACCTTTGATAGATGGTCTATTCTTATTGAATCTCGATAGTGGAAATACACATATTAATAACATTGAGGCTAAACGTTTGAAATCGAGCGATAACTCGACCTATATGTGGCAATCGTCTTGGTCACATTGGAGTGAAGCGTATGAAGAAACTCCATTCCGATGGACTTCTTGAATCACTTGATTTTGAATCACTTGAAAGATGCGAAGCATGTCTGATGGGTAAAATGACTAAGACTCCATTTTCTGGTATGATGGAGCGAGCTACGGACTTATTGGAAATCATACATACCGATGTGTGTGGTCCAGTGAGTGTAGCATCGCTGATGGTTATCGTTATGTTCTTACCTTCACGGATGACTTGAGTAGATATGGGTATATCTATTTCATGAAACATAAGTCCGAAACTTTCGAGAAGTTTAAGGAATTTCAAAGTGAGGTTGAGAATCAACGTAACAAGAAGATTAAATTTCTACGTTACGATCGTGGAGGTGAATATCTAAGTTCTGAGTTTGGCGAGCATTTGAAGAAATGCGGAATACTTTCACAATTGACACCACCGGAACACCACAACAGTAATGGTGTGTCCGAACATCGTGTCGAACTCTCTTAGATATGGTTCGCTCTATGATGTCACTTACAGATTTACCGCTATCATTTTGGGGTTATGCATTAGAAACAGCCGCATTCACTTTAAATAGGGCACCATCTAAATCCGTTGAAACGACACCGTATGAATTATGGTTTGGGAAGAAACCTAAATTGTCGTTCCTTAAAGTTTGGGGTTCATGAGCCTATGTAAAGAAGTTACAGCCGGACAAGCTTGAACCCAAAGCGGAAAAATACGTCTTCATAGGATACCCGAAGGAAACTATTGGGTATACCTTCTATCATAGATCCGAAGGCAAAATCTTCGTTCCCAAGAATGGATCCTTTCTAGAGAAGGAATTTATCTCGAAAGAAGTGACTGGAAGGAAAGTAGAACTCGACGAGGTTGTCGAACCTTCTCTCGAACTTGCGAGTAGCGCATCACCGGAAGAAGTTCCTGTGGTTCCTACACCAATAAGAGAGGAAGCTAATGATGATGATCATGAAACTTCGGTTGTAGTTGCTACAGAGCCTCGCAGGTCAACGAGAACTCATTACCACTCGATTGGTATGATCCTTATGAGTGTCATGTTGGTGGACAACACCGATGACCCTCGACATATGAGGAAGCGATGATGAGCCAGATTCCAATAAATGGCAAGAAGCCATGAAATCCGAGATTGGATCCATGTACGAAAACCAAGTATGGACTTTGGTGGACTTACCGGATGGCGGAAGGCTGTCGAGAACAAATGGATTTTCAAGAAGAAAGCAGATCTTGATGGTAATGTTATCTATAAATCTCGACTTGTCGCAAAAAGGGTTTCGACAAATTCAAGGAGTTGACTACGATGAGACTTTCTCACCGATGGCGAAGCTAAAGTGTGAGGATTATGTTAGCAATCGCTGCATATTATGATTATGAGATATGGCAGATGGATGTCAAAACAGCATTCCTCAATGGAGACATTGATGAAGAGTTGTATATGATGCAACCCAAAGGTTTTGTCGATCCTAAAGATGCTAACAAGGTATGCAAACTTCAACAGTCCATCTATGGATTGAATCAAGCATCCCGAAGTTGGAATCAACGTTTTGATAAGGTGATCAAAAGTTTTGGTTTTATACAAACTTATGGAGAAGCTTGTATTTGCAAGAAAGTGAGTGGGAGCTCTGTAGCATTCTTAATACTATATGTAGATGACATATTGTTGATTGGGAATGATGTAGGCCTTCTTAATAGTGTCAAGGAATATTTGAATAATAGTTTTTCAATGAAGGATCTTGGCGAAGCAGCTTACATATTAGGCATAAAGATTTATAGAGATAGATCAAGACGCCCAATATCATTGTCACAAAGTACATATTTGGACAAAGTTCTAAAGAGGTTTGGAATGGAATATAGCAAGAGAGGGTTCTTGCCCATGTTGCCCAATACGACCTTGAGTAAAACTCAAAGTCCGACAACGGCAGAAGATAGAGAAAGGATGAGTAAGACTCCCTATGCCTCAGCCATAGGATCTCTAATGTATGCCATGCTATGTACTAGACCCAACATTGCATATCTTGTGTTAGTTTAATGGCGGATATCAAAGTGATTCAGAGTGGATCATTGGACAGCAGTCAAAAACATCCTTCAGTACTTGAGAAGAACTAAGGATATGGTTCTTTCTTATGGAGGTGATGAACAACTCGTTGTTAATGGTTACACCGATGATAGTTGGAACACCGCTCAGGATGATTCTAAATCACAATGGATACGTATTTACTTTGAATGGTGCGGATTAGCTGGAGGAGTGCAAAGCAAAGCGTTGTGGCGAGATCTTCAACCGAATCGAATACATGGCTGCTTGAGGCTTCACAAGAAGCGATATGGATGAAAGAGTTCATTACAGAGCTGGGTGTGGTTCCTAGTGCGCTGGACCCAATGTCTATCTACTGTGATAACATGGGTGCCATAGCCAATGCGCAAGAACCAAGGTCACACAAGAAGCTGAAGCACATAAAGCTGCGTTTTCACGCTATTCGAGAACATGTCCAAGATGGGGACATAAAGATTTGCAAAGTACACACAGATCTGAATGTGGCGGATCCATTGACTAAACCTCTCCCGAGGGCAAAACATGACCAGCACCAAACTGCCATGGGTGTTCGGTATATTACCATGTAATCTAGATTAGATGACTCTAGTGCAAGTGGGAGACTGTTGTAGATATGCCCTAGAGGCAATAATAAATATAGTTATTATTATATCTTTGTGTTTATGATAAAATGTTTACATTCATGCTATAATAGTATTAACAAGGAAGCATTAATACTTGTGTGATTTGTAAACTTAAATTGAAGTCCCTAGTAAAGCCTCTTCATAATACTAGCTTGTTGGTTAATAAATGATTGTGGTTTCCCTATCATGAACATTGAGATGTTATTAACAACAAGATCATATCGTTAGGAGAATGATATGGTGGACATACTCCTATAGATAAGCATAGCATAAAGATCAAGTCATTTTAATAGTTCAATTGCTATATGCTTTCTAATACATAGTAACCTAATTCCTTCGACCATGAGATCATGCATATCACCTTCACCGGAAGGATGCTTTGATGACATCAAACACCACACCGTAACTGGGTGGCTATAAAGGTGGCATTGAGTGTTCAGAAAGTGTTGGTTGAGACACATGGATCAAGAGTGGGATTTGTACATCCATATGACGGATAGATATACTCTGGGCCCTCTCGGTGAAATGTCATCCAATTAGCTTGCAAGCATGTGACTGGCTCACAAGGGATCACATATCACGGGAACAAGAGTAGGTGCAAACCCAGGTTCTGTAAATGATTCTAACTGCCTTGGAGCAAACCTTCTTCTGTTTGAGTATTTTTTAGTAACGAGGTTGAACTAGGTATGCAGAGATACCGACGATCATAACCTCGGATAAGTAAACTATTGTGAGACAAAGGGAAATTGGTATCGTATGTAAGTGGTTCGTTCAATCGCAAAGTAATCGTAGAAATATGTGGGAGCCATATGAATTTCCAGATTCCTCTATTGGTTATTGTTCGGAGAAGTGTCTCGATCATGTCCGCGTAATTCACGAACCATAGGGAGACACACTTAAGGATTCGGCGTTATTTGAGTAGTTATGGAATGATGAGTAAGAGACCGAATGTTGTTCGGAGTCTCAGATGGGATCCGGGGTATCACGAGGAGATCCGGAATGGTCCGGAGAATAAGATTCATATAAGGAAAGTCCTGTTTCGGGGTTGGAGAATGGTTCTGGTGTTTTCATCAGGAATGTTCTAGAAGGTTCCGGAATGTCCGGCACTCCGGAAGGGAAGGGTACATGAATGTGTCATACCAATTTGGAATGATTGCATCATTTACTAGGTGTCATCGCTGAACAAAATAAAGGGTTTAATCAAATCCTAGTTTGAAAAGTCAAATGCCAATTTGAAAAGTCAAACAGCTATTTTGGAAGGTGGAGGGGAAGTAGGAAACCTACTTAGGGAGGAGTTCCTCCCCTCCACCGCCGACCCACTTGGGATCCGAGTTGGGAAGGGACTCCCCTCCCCTTGGCCGGCGCCTCCCACCTATAAAAGGAGGGGCAGGGCTGCCCCTCCTAGCACATAAGTTGCCCCCCTCTAAACCCTAACCCTAGCCGCCTCCCCCCATAGCCGCCGCCTAGGGAAAACCGCCGCCGCCTAGCTAACCCTAGACGCCGGCCAAGCCTCCTCCTTGGTGTGTCTAAACCCTAGATCACCGAGGGCTCTCTCATAGTCCACCATACTCGCTCCGTCTTAAGGAGAAGCCCTACGAGATCTCCCCTCTACTTCCGGTACCACGCCGTTGTGCTGCCGGAATCGCGAGGAGAGTGCTACAACCTCCGCTGTCTGCTGGAACAAGGGAGAGGAAGGTCTTCGTCGAGTACCGAACGTGTGACCGACTACGGGAGCGCTGGCGGAGCGAAGTGTGTGCGTTGCCGCGCCGCCAGCACGCGCGGAGGAAGAAACGCGAGGGGAGACACGCGTTTCGGTTCCACCCCGATATCCTCGGGGTTCCTGGGGTTCCGATGGGTTGAGCCCGGTCGATCCCTCTATACAAAACGGACCAGAGTGGTTTCAGGTGGATAAAAATTAGACCGGGTTTAGACACGAGAAAACCGGTCGATCCACTCCAACAAAACAAGGTCTAAGGAGAAGTTAGTCATTCAAAAAAAGAGTGCATCGCCATACCGAAACAAGTTTAGAACCTAAGGGCATCTCTGATGTGAGAACAATGTTTTTCCCCTCTATCGTCTAGAGAAGACAAAAGTAGCTAGACATGGGTTGTTGTTCCTTTTTTATTAATTAATTAATGCTCGCATAAATGTGACACTTCAAATTTTATAGGTAAACATGATATGTGATAAAACCCTCACTTCTCTATCTCTACTGGAGTATATAAAAAGTCTTAAGGTGGTTTTCGTATCCTGAGATAAAACCCTCTCTTCTCTATCTCTACTGGAGTATATAAAAAGTCTTAAGGTGGTTTTCGTATCCTGGGGATTTTCGTCTGTCGTTCCATATTTTAGTTTGTCCATCGAACGTTTGTTTGTCCATGTCGGTTTCAGTTTGGAATATTTAGGCCACAGGAGGAGATCAAAACGGATGCCATAGGTGCCTCCGTCCTACCATATATAGCCAGCGACCAGGCCGCTTCTTATTGAAATCAGATCGAATCACATCAAAGGCAATCTGTCCCACCACACCTAGATTTGCAATTTTGAAAACCCTAGCATAGCCAATCCTTGTTGTCTGCTGACGATGTTTCGTGCTAGATTGTACCAGCGAGGGGGTATGGTTTAGGAGGCCGCTGCGACCTGCACCTCGCCGATGTACATGGCCTCGAGCACCCGCTGGCCGCGGCGACGAGGACAGCGGCCGCAGGATGCTCCCCTCATGGTTGTGGGACGGCCGGATGAAGTAGAGAGGAAGGGAAGAGAGATAGGAATTAGCACTACCTCAGTGATCGCTCGGCGTCTCACTGAGATGCTGCACTCAAGACCATGCACACCAACCACCCAGGACGCCAGCCAGCAATGTCGCCGCACTTACAGAGTTCAAGAGTGTAGCCCAAGCAGATCGTCCAGGAACAAGATGGTCACGTGTGAACACGTTCTCTGCCATTTGCCCAAGACCTGCAGTTTGCACTACGCTCAATAGAAGCTGCAGACCGTGAGGTCGGGTGCTCGTCAAGGACGTCCTCTACCTCCCCCCGAGAGAAGCAGCACGAAAGTGGAGAGGCGGTGTAGGCGTCCATCGTGCTCGAGTATGGGCTAGAGCACCCGTGTCACATCCCAAATTTTAGATTTGGTTCTACATATCATTCATATCATTGCATCATGCTTTTTCATGCAAAACCGTCGATTGAAAAGAATCAACGAAACGCTATTTTCAAAACCCTTTTTCTATTCTTCTACGAGGCTCCTGCGGGAGGCATTTGAAGAACTAGTGTTTCCATCCTTGTAACCTAGTGGTTTCACTCAACCATTGACCCTAGATTGTTCTCCTCGTTTTTACAAAACCGTAGGAGCAAGAATCGCTCGATTCGGAGCTCGTACGGAAAATTTGTGGCCGTTTTATTAAAGGTTAGAAAAACGGGCCAATTTTTCGGGCCGATTTCCGAGTCCTTTTCCAATTGCGCGCCTAATTCGCGTAGGACCCCACGAGGGGGGGGCACATAAGAGGCAGCCGGCTGCCTCGGGAACCGCACCCCACCTCGATCGCCTCCCCCGCGCGCCGCCTTCCACCCGCGATCGCCGCCTCCTCGAGCGTGCCGCCGCCAGGAGCTCCGACCGCCGCCACACAGGCCTCGCCCGCGCCGTCGCCTTTCCCGCCGCCGCCCAGTACACCACCACCGCGCCACCTCGCCTCCGCAGCGACCCGCCGCTAACGCCACCAGCAGCGCTGCCGCTTCTTCTTGCGACCGCCGCGCTGCCGCCCTACTCGCCGCCTCGCCTCGCCGCCCTTCGCTGCCTCAGCCGCCCCGCTGCCGCTGCTTCTTTACGCCGCCGTCTTCGCCGCCGCCGCCGTGCTGCGTCGCCGCCGTCGCGTTGACAACCTTGACCCGTGCGCTGACCGTTTCTTTCCGCGCAGGCAAAACACCGCCGTCCGGAACCGATCGCCGCACCGTCCGGAGTTCGTTTCGCCGTTTGTCTCCGGTAAGCCTGCAGCCACCGTTAGATTTCAGATCAGAGGTTCAGATCAACCGTTGACCGGTCAGACTCAGGCGTTGACTAGTCAGACGCCCAGTCAGCGCCCAGTCAACAGACGCGTTGACCAATCAACAGACACAGTTGACTGGTTAATTTCGTTAATCGTTCTAGTTGACAGATTTCGGTAGAAACTTGTAAATTGCGTAGAAATTAAACCGCTGGACCAAAAATTGCAAATAAAATATGTGTAGATTCAGTGAGTCGTGTAGAATCTCGCTGTACCTTTGGTTCAGACTTTTGCTGCAAGGTTTAGTACAGTTTAATCAAACTAGTTAGTGGCCTTTTCGGAGTAATAAATTCGTAGAAAAAGATCCGTAGCTCCACAAATCGCGTGTGATATGTCACTGGATTCAGTGGAACAAGGGGAATCTCATCGTGAATTAAAAGATAGGCTTACGGTAAAAACTTCTGCAGAAACTGTCTAGTGGCTTTCTGCAGTGTTTTAATTACTCGAGGAGTTTTATAATTCCTTTTTGAGTAATTCCAATTGGTACTGTTTCTAATCAGCGATGGCTGTGCGGTAGAATTTTTCCAAGATTTTACAAACAGTATACTACCGCTGGTGAATTATTAGAGTTGTAGCTCTAGTTTTGAGCATTATATTTTGCAGAATAGTTTTCCTTGCGCTAAAACTATTTTCCATGCATGCAATCAGTACTATTATAGATTAGGATTATGTGGTGCAGCTGTAGCACCAATTCACTTGCCTTGCATACCTTCATGCATCATATTTGTTGCATATGCTTGTGGATTGTTTGTTTATGATTGCAATTGTATCGTGTAGATTGTGACGAGTGCAACGCTTGCTCGTGTGTGGATTGTTCTTCCGACCGCTACAACCAATGCAAGTAGATGCTACTTTGTTCATGATATCGTCCTACTATTTTCAATGCATTGTCGTATATTTTGTAGTTGCACGTGTAGGATGATACTATCGCTATGCTATGTCCTATTATGTGGTAGGGACTTCCTTGTAGATGAACCACCGTTGGTAGATGTGCTTAGCCATGCTATGTTGAACGAGGGCTGGGTTACATCATTGAGACTTGTTTCTAAAAGTATTGGTTTGTGAAAACTAAAACAACTTAATCAATGAATCTCCTGGGTGTGATGGTATTGATAATTTTTGGTGGTTTCATTGCGGAAAGGCACCCAGGTATCGAGAGAAATTGATTGGCTTCTTTATTGTGTAGCTTACGTGTACAGCCATGTGCCAATAATGAAATGGGCGGTTGGTTGGACTTAGTAGGTTGTGGTAACTCGAACCCGCGTATCCAGAGTCGGGATTGACGAGCTACTTCCCGAACAGTCTCTTCTTGGACTTCTCATCATCACCCAAAATGAGAGTGATGGTACGAGCTGGGTTGGCCAAGTCACATGGGTGTAACCTCTGCAGGGTGTATAATCTAATTGATTAGCCGTGTCCCCGGTTATGGACATCTGAGTTGCTTGATATTGATTTCATGACATGTTTCTCGCTCATTCTAATTTCATAATTGTTTTAATATTGTTGGGTTAACTTAATTGGGATCTTTTCAAAGAAAATCAAAAACTGTTTATGAAAGTAGGACAAAGGTATTTGCAAATGCTAGCCAGACACAGCTCCACTTGCCAAATATGCATGTAGATGTTAGTGCTATTGTCTCCATTACTAGCTCTACTTGCCATACATTCCATGTATTGACCATTCGGGGCTGCTACGTTTCGTGTTGCAGGTTATTCCGATTCTGAGTAATCGATATAGGCCACGGTACTCCACTCGGCACTTGTTCACTTGTGGGCAATTTGAAAAATGGAGGATTTGCTTTATTTATGTTGCTACCTGAATAATTTGAGCTAGCCTTGAGCTAAGCTTTTATTGTAATAATGGTACTCTGGATCTTCGTTATTTATGATACACGGATATTTTGCTATGTTATTCATCTTATTCTATTGTGGGCCAATGAACCGATCCAGGGATTGACATGTCACATAGAAGCCACGGTCTTTTCAGAACCGCGGTGTTACAACCCGCTGGCGCCTTCCTGTGCACGACATGTATGCACGCAGCGGCACACATGCATTGTCATCCGATATAGGCATCATGTGATTCCATAATATCCACATCGTCGCTTTACTGGTGTTATTCTGCTAACGACGTCCTTTGCCATCCATCCAAATAGCTGAGCATAGGACGTATGAAATGTCATTTATATTTTTACTTTGTGTATTTCACTCCACAAACATATGCCTATGGTATGTAATTTTCTTTGCATCTTGGACCACAATCACACGTATGTGGTTTGCAAATTTCTTTGTGTCTTGAACTTTGCAATCACACGTATGTGGTTTTGAAAAAAAAACAGCTTGTACCAATGGATGCTATAACAGTATGTTTGTGGATTCCGGTAATTTTCTATCTTCGTTCTCGCGACACAATACCACAGCCACGTGTTCGTGGTTTCCCGTACGCTTCTATCATGGTTCCCGTGAGGCAGCTACATGGCAATATATATGAGCGCAAAGTGAATCTGTGGGGTAGAAAACTTCTCCACAAGAATATGTGCTTCCTCATTGCCTATTTTTTTTTGTCCGGTTGGTTTGACATGTGGAATATGGTATCACTGTACGACGTCGTTGTACCTCTCGTGCACGTAGACCATTCGACTACACCAAACTTGAAGGTCTCGTGTGGCGCTAGCATCGTGATAGTATATTCTTTATTTAAAACTCCTAATTTTGTATGTTTGGTGTGAGCATATTGAATATGTGGTGAAAGCAAAATGTCCCAAAAAAATTATAGTGATAAAAATGATTTGAAAGGTGAAAACTTGATAGCTTGACGAAGACACTAAGATGAAAAGTTAAAAACACTAAGGAGGTGTAACAAGGCATGAACATAAATAGTCACTAACGTGATACTTTCTAGGATGTTGAGAAAATGATATGGACTCAATCGAACAGTTCAATCTGCCTAATCACTTCAATACCACCATGCATATTCTATGCGCATAATCGGCAAGTTAGTCAATATTTTATACTTCTCCGACAAGCAATAATGAATTTTATATTCACATGTTTGTTCGACACATGTATAATGTATTTCAGACGGAATATTTTATATATATTTTTGTCTCTTTACTAGAATTTTTCATCCGTAAGTGATATGATCATCGAGTGATACATATCCTACTGGAGACATTATTGGCCAATACAAAATGCACATAATTATTATAGACCAACGTTATATAAATACCAACAAATGTATATTTAGTATTAGATGGTAAACCAACAGTTGATAGTACTATTTAGTATTAGTGAGTAGTAGTAGTGCTATTTATTATAATGGTGGGATACTGAGAGGTGATTTCCTAGTCCGGTTGGAGCCATGTGGACAACGATAAACCAAGGGAACTAAAGACTGAATTTAAATGGGAAATTAAAACAGATATGTGGCGCGCGATTCCCCTCGTAGCACGGGATGCGATGATTCATGGATCGTTATCGTCGGAGATGTCGATGATGACAACGGTCTTCCCTTTGTCGTCGCCTTCTGGTATGTTGCTGGTTTGCTTGACTTTGACAGATGGCCCTCCCACTTCGTCGTCTATGACGTCAGGGGCGGACCCAGAAACAAATTAGAGTGGGGGCAGCCCATTGGAGTGGGGGCACATCTTGCTTAAATCTAACAATTTTTGGCATATTTCTATAAAACTTCAAAGGAAATCACATGGAATTTGAAATTTGAGTGGGGGCATTGGCCCTCACTAGTCTCTACTTGGGTCCGCCCCTGTATGACGTTGCGGATGGCTTCGAGCCACTCGGGCTGGTGCTGTCGGATGAGTGGAACCTACACACATAAATATTAGTTAGAATTTTTTTAAAACAGACGGCTTTGAGCCACTCATGCCAGTGTTGTCGGGTGAGTGGAACCTATGCCCATAAGGATTAGTTAGAAAAAATTTAGAACAAAAATGGATATGCTCAAACAGAACGTATGCGATGGAAAATATCAAATCTCATACTTGCCTAACGCTCTTGATGGATTTGTGCCAGATGAACAAAAATATTCTTGATTTGTGTTAACAAAACAAGAATGTGCTCTCTATATATATATGTTGGAGAGGACATTAGTTCTTGGTTTGTATGTTGGCGGGTGTGAAAAGTAAAGGACACACGCCATGGCAAATGACAAGAACGATGGAAGGATTTGTGCTTGTGGATGCATGCATCGTTTTCTTATAAACCCGACATCATGCTCCTGATACAACGGTTGTTAGTTTTCTACTAGCTCTATAATACAACCGTCGATCTATTTGTTCTCTTGTTATACAATCCTATGGTGGTGCGGGTATGCACAGCCAGCCTAATAGGCAGCCCACTATTTTGCTTAATTAGATTATGGACTCATATGGTCTTGATATGTGAGATGTTATGGTAACTACTACCTCCATACCGGTTTATTGGGCTAACACTAATTAATTAGTAGCTAAGTTACTATCTCCCTCTATTTTTTATTAATTATCATGTCATGTCACAAATTTGTTTAGTTGGCATTGTATGTAGATGCATGTTACTAGCTAAGTCACTCCCACTATGACTAGCCTAAAGAGGTCATTCATTCACCAAAGAAAGGCAACATTCTCTTTCTATTTTCTCTTTCCTTAAACTGACATCCCAAGAAAATGCTGACATCACAACCTATAATTGTTGAAGGTATTGTGGCCAAACACATTCCTTTCACAGACTTCACAAGTGAGAATTAGTAAATTTACATGTCTTCCTCAAAAAAAGTTGCAAAATATATAGCTTGACCATTTTACATTAATTTGTGATAGTACATAAACACTAAAGTAGTCATTCTCTTTGCGAAATGAGACCTACTTTTGTATATGTTACCGCAAACAAAACTTTGAAGAAATCTTCATGAGTTTAGGTTTGTAAATTATACTCCCTCCGTCCAAGAATACATGTCTTAGATTTTTCAAATTTTGGATAAATTTATATACTAAATAGTGTCTAGATTCATCCAAATTTTAATAAATTTGAGACATCTATTTTGAGACGAAGAGAGTAATAAAATAGAGCACATTTCACTTTTTATACACCAGTTGTGCATATGTGACACCAATTACCCCATCTAGTAAAAATTTGTCCAACTGAGACCTCTTTATCTGTTGTATGTCTCTTGGACAAGGTGTGAGATTATGATCAAGGTCCGCGCTTATCAAAAAGATGGTGAGGAATGGAACAAATGTCAGTCCTATCGGAGTGAACATAGAAAATTGCTAAAATTGGATAAAACTAGGTTCAAAGATTCTAAAAAGGGTATTTCGACAAAGTTTTTCCTAAATGGGACAATAATGTCACAAATGCATAAGAGGAATCCACCCAAAAATACATATGACGTTGCGTTATTATTTAAAAGTTTAAGCGTGAGATGAAGGGAGCTCTCTCAGCGATTTGAGGCGGCGGTCCTGGGATCCCAGTGTCGCTAGTTGTGGCCCTTTGCCCGTTTGCTGTCGCTGGTTGCGGGCTTTGTAGTTGTCTCTCACTGGTAGTGGGCCGCAGTTGTTGTCTTACACGTCGGTCTTTGCACGAGTCAGGCTGCGGGGATCTTCTTCCTCTGTTTTCTCCGCGGCGTTGACTCTTGAATTGATTTGGATCTGCAGAGAATTTCTTCAGGGCAGCGGCTTCTCTACCGGTGGTGGGCGCGCCATCCCGTCCCTCTCCTCTCCTCTTTAGGTGCACCGCCACTTCCGTCCCCATCGTCAACTCTTACCAGATCACCCATCTGGAGGAGGCGGAGGAGCTAGACGTCGCGTGGGTGGAGGAGGAGGTGGAACTGGTGGTTGAGAGAGAGAAGGAATGGGAGCGGGCGAGGAGGGCGGAGCACCGGCGGCAGCGGCAGGTGAAGACCAATATGGAGGCCTACCGCGTGCCGCCGAGAAGTACCGGCATCTCGACAAGGGGATGCTCGGCTGGAACCTCGCCCCGCGCTGCCCTACACCAAGTCGCTCTTCCTCAGTTGGTTCGAGCCCCTGCGCGACACAATCGCCATGGACCAGGATGTGCAACGGCGAAAGAGGGCCAATCACATCTACGCCAATTACCTGCTTCTGCTCCCGCAAAGAAAGTCGCTAGTCATCGTCATGTACAAGATGATGGGTCTTTTCATGACCAGAATGGATGGCGGCAGCAGCGTCCGTGTTGTCCAGGCCGCCCATTCCATAGGCAAGGCTGTCGAGCGAGAGGTCAGTACTCGGTCACTTTTATGCCAATCTAGACCATATTGAGACTTTCTATGACTTGGAAATAGCTCACACAGCTTCACATAATCTTTTTTAGATTACGTACTGAACTTGAAACCCTTGGCCATCCAGGCATAGCTATACATGTAATCACATATTCAGTTTTGACACAAGAATCTCTTAGGTTGTTGTTCCAGGTTATGGCTAAAGGCTGTTGTTTGGAATATAATTGATTCATACTTCTAGTTGCAGGTGTTCATTCGCGAAATTATGCCAAGTCCATGAATGATACCTTTGCTGAGATAATTTGGTATATCGTCAAGTTATGCCTTCCGTAATGCAATTTAAATAATCCTACATTGTGGATCCCGCAAAAATCACTACTAGAAAATCGCGTTGATTTTGTGCATTGCATCATCATGACCGCATGCTCATGTCATCATGCCACATTGCATTTGAGCATCGTCATCATCTTGCATTTGCTTGCACAAAACTATTTTCGGGAAAACCTAATTTGTTTTCTAAACGCCCCGTCTTTGTTCAAACGCAAAAACCGGGTCTCCGGATTATTTTGTTTTGTCTGTTATCGGTTTGCAAAAGCCCTGTTTAAAATCAATAAAATATTTAATTATTTTTAGTGGCGCAGTCGAACGGGCCGATTCGACCCAGTCGACCATCCCAGTAATTAAAACCTCCACCTAAACCAGCCCCCCTATTTCCTATTCCCACCTAGTCCTAATCTACCCACCACTCACAGCTCGCCACCTCATCCTCTTCCCTGGGTCCCACCCCCACCACACGCGCCTCCCACGCGGCTCTCTCTCCCCCACCTTCTCCCTTCCTCCTCTCGCCAGACCCCCCCTTTCCCGCGATCGGCTGCCCTCCGTTCACGGCCGCGCGTTTCATGGAGTCCTCTGCCGTCACGCCCGCCCATGCCTCCTCGACCTCTCCTCCGGCCCCGCCGCCTCACCGCGGCCTCCTCCTTGCCGGCCTCCGCTTGGACCTTCTCCATCGCCGTGACCGCCCCGCCTCTGCCTCCTCCTCCCGCGCCGGCCTCAAGCCGGCCATGTGCCTCGCCATCGGCTCTGCCTCACATGTGACGACCCGGCGCCTCATCGCCTCAAGCTCGCCATCTGCCGAGTCCGCCTGACCTCTCCTCCTCCGGCCCTGCGCCTCCAGCGTGCCAGCGTGATCATTGCTTCGCAGCCTCGGCGCCACCCACGGGCCGCCTCGCCCGGCCGCCTCGTGCGCCACCCGAGCCGTCGACCACCGCCTCTTGGTGCTCACTCCAAGACTGGTGGCCACCAGACCCTCCTCATCTTGGGCGCCTGTTTTCCTTTTGTTGCTCGGCAAGCTCAAGTCCTTGCTCGGTTCTGGGGCCTCTAGCTATCTTGAGGTGGGATTGATGATCATGGCTGGTGATGCGAGTGGCATTGGATTGGTAGCCTCGGATCGGGCCTTAGAAGAACAATGTTTTGACGATGTGGTTATATGAGTTAGATCATGCGACAAGATCTCGAGGACAAGCCAACCCAACGCTGAGTTCCCTTCGCGGAACGCCAAGCTCTACTCCCTGGGATTTGACGCCCCGAGACCATCACGAGGAGGCGAAACGCCAAGGCCTTCGACACGGAACACTGAACCCCGTCGAACCTCCCTGACACCAAGTTCTTCGACCCTGGATCCATAGAACGTTCCGCCGAAGCCACGGACCCTCGGGATGACAAGCTCTCCACCCAAGGGCGACAAGGCTTTCGTCACGGATTTCAAGACCCCGACATCGAAACGACAAGATCGACACCGACCAGGGTGAATCCGATGCCCCCGACGCCGAACCAAGTCCTTCGTCCCGGAACGCCAAGTTCTCCCCTTGAACGCCATGACCGTCTACACGGGCCGAAGACCACGGATGCGACAAGACCTACCTCCGTTATCCGAGAACGTTTCCGTCGAACCCTGAACCCCGAACCCCCCCGGAACCCCAAGTTCGTCGAGTCCCCCTAATGTGTGAACCCCTTCCCGAAACCCTATTTTATAATATAATAAACTTGTCGCATATTAAATTGTCATTCTCGCATGCATATCATTGGTTTGGGGGCCTTATGCCGATTCACCTCATAATTAAATATGGGGCCCATATGCGGGCAAAGTCAGTCGTATATTGGCCTCATTTAAATTTGTGTAGCGAACCCGGTGCTATCTTTTGCCATGTTAAGACAACCTTTAAATTGCGGGGAATCTAAATAACTTGAACCATTTAATTAATTGTCGGGACCCCCGGTTCCGCTTAATATGACCTAATTGCATCGCATCTTTGCCATGCCATACATCATACATGCATCATGCCCGATCTTCTGTCGTTGTATTAAATATTGCATCCGGTGTTTATTCTAGTGTTTTGCTTCTTCGCGGATAAGGCCGTTGAGTTGATGTGAGCTTCGCCCCGATCTTCGGTTGAACCTTCGGCAATGTTTTCAAAGAGCATCTCCCTTTCTACCTATCTTACTTTTATAGTATTTATTCCTCCTGTTGATCTATTGCTATCGTGTTGCGATGCTCTAGTTTTCGTACCGTGGTATCCTCGCAGCCTTATATTGCCTTGGACACATCCTATTACCGTTGTTTGGTAGATAGTTGGACTTGCGCGTCGTAGTCGCTTTCAAGGGTTGTTGCGTGTCGTCAGTGCCACGATTGTTGGTGTATTGCCGCATGTTTGATGTTGGAGATGATCATGGTTTTACTTATCGTTTACTTTAATTCTGTTTAACAACTAAAATTGAAGTAAGTAGCGAGGCAATTGGGCAATAGATGTTATTTGGTCGTTAACCGTCCACTTGTGTCCTGGGACCCCGAGTACTTGATACTGTTCCTTGATTTATCGCGCTATCCACATCCGGAGGATTATGGGACCCGAGCGAGCTTGATTCATCTTATTTCTTGGGGCCACAAACTAGTTTGAGGTTTTATGTACTATCATGTACTTATGCTTTGCCATGCTTTATTACGATTGCGAGGAGCACTGTCGCTTTATTTAGGTAAGCGGAATGTTTTCGCGGTATCGACAAGTCCGATTTTGGGTTCCCGATCGTTCTGACCATTGTCACAAACCTTGAGTCCGTCTCGAGTCAACCGGCTTCGCTTGGTCTACTCAATGGGTGGCCCTCAAATATATCCGAATCTGTGATTGCTTTCGTGAAGGCCTCGTTGGGTTTTGATTTGGTTTTCCGAGGTTGATCGAGTGTGTGTTGCTATTGGTGCACCCTCGGGTAAAACTTTTCAAAGCCGTGTCCGCGGTCATGGGCGACTTACTTGGAGCAAGATATCTCGATCATAGACAACTATAACTAAAGTAGTGCTATAAATTTGACTTTATAATGACTAGTAATCAGCTTCACTATAATGGAATGGCTAAATAAAACTGCCAACAATTGCTTGCTTGAGTTGTCGCTTGCGACCATTGTACCTGACTAGTAAATATTGCAACTATAACGGAATGGCTAAATAAAAGTACCAACAACTGCGGGGTTTTGGGTCATCTCATGCTAATTGTATCTGACTAGTAAGTGTTGCAACTATCACGGAATGGTTAACTAAAAGTGCCCACTGCTTATTTTATCAGGATGATCTTCCATACCTGACTAGTAATTACTGCAACGATAACTGAAGAAGTAAAATTGCCAACTGTGTGAGTTCCTCGGTTGACTTCCTCGTTTGGTCTCGAGGGGGAAATACCAGGATGGGTTTGTTTGGTGGTAGCATCAGGTTGGTTCCGAATAGGTCTTTCTTACCCCTCTCTGATAGCCGCCAGTTGTACCGAGTCTCTAGCTGCCGCTGCCGCTTCAGTCCACCATACCTATGTAGGCGAGGACCGCCGAATTCTAGCCTCGCCGTGTACTGGCCTCAGTACTGACTCTCCTCTTTTCCTTTGCCCTTTGTCGGCACCCCTTTTGTTTAAACAGGTTTTGAGATCGACGTCGTTAGCAGGGTTACCCTTCCGCTTGGCGGGCAGTTATGGACGCCATTGGTTATTCTTCGTGGCTCTTAGCCCCATTTGCATCTTGTCCGTAGTGGACGCTCTATCGCTTTCAAGGTGATTTGGATCTTTGTATATTATATACGTATTACGACTCTTGGACTCTTGTTATATATATCTCTGCGTGGGTCCCATCGAGGACCGATTGTGTAATGTTATTACTTCGTTTTCACCCGCACGCGTGCTACTGGCACCTGAATCGCTTTCTGCGGGTTTGCGTGTTTCGCTAAAACTTGCATAGGTCCGATTCTGAGGGTGTTACATACATACAACCTATTTTTTTTCTAAATCTAGAATAGTGAGCGATTGAAAAGAGATGATGTGGATGTAGGGCTTTTCCATGTAATGTGTTGTGCCTTTGCCTTGACAGACTATTATTTTCTTTTCTTTTTACAAGAAATGGTAAGTTAGTTCATTGTCGCATGTTAAGATTGATAGTTTGAGATGCATGTATGAGAACTGGACGGTGTTTTGTTTGTTGTTAGTGACCGAATGTTGTGTATAGGTTACTCATGTCGACAACACACACCATTCAAATTAAATTTATATTTTGGTATGTGAGAATAACAATCACATAATTTTTTTTGCCAATGTATGACATGTGTTTTTTAATTTCCACATGCCGCCATCTACATACATTATTGATTTAGATGTATGTATTCCTTTTGGTTTATTGCATGCTCGAGTTGGGGATCGGTCTACATTGTTTATTACTTCTTAATCATACTATCTTGCATATGAGTCACTATTGCAGTTACCTGAATATTAATTTTTTTGGTCTCATGTTTATGAAAAATTACCATGACGCGCATCTAGAATTGGCCACGAGATTCATTGTTTTGTGATATTTGGCTAGGTCACTGAGAAAGACTGTAAAATCTTATTCGGAGTACTCGAAACCTTTGTAGCATGGCTTGACCAGCTATATAGCTCTTTTTCAAGGTGTGTTAGTTAAGTCTCCACTCGGAACAATGCTTTTATATGCAATTTTAACCCGCAAATAGCATTTTAGTCGATGCACAATATATGATGGTTTACACGTCAGTACTCAGTACCATCAAGTATATAATGTTCTTATAACATTTCTTATCATTCTTTTCGTAAATATATGTAACAATTCCGTTACTTCAGCTTATGAAGATTGCACTAAGATCCCTCTTACTCTTTCCTGAAAGAAGTAAGAACAACCACGGGAGTGGTCTGTTTTTGAGAAGGTTGCGCCAGTTGTTCCCTCTCTGGTGTGTCCTATGTGCTTTATGTTCTGCTCATATTAAAATATAGACAAAATAGGAATAGTGCATTTTCAGACGGAAATCCACTTTGGCTCCTAGGTGTAGATGCACCTATTGCCCAAAAGTCATACTTCAAAATGTTGAAAATTTTGAAAAATAATATTCAGATGTACATATTTGTTGGAATTATGCCCTAGAGACAATAATAGAGATGTTATTATTATAATTCTTGTTCATGATGATGTTTATATTTCATGCTAGAATTGTATTAAGCGGAAACTTTAATACTTGTGTGGTTTGTGAACAACACCGTGTCCCTAGTACGCCTCTATGGACTAGCTCATTGATTAATGATGGTTAAGGTTTCCTAACCATAGACATGAGTTGTCAATTAATAATGAGATCATATCATTGGGAGAATGATACGGTGGACAGACCCAAACTAAGCAGAGCAATTAGATCGTGTCATCGTGTTCATCTTTGCGAAGCTTTTCTTATGTCATATATTGTATTCCTTAGACCATGAGATAATACAACTCCCTGGTATCGCAAGAAAGCTTTGAGGTCATCAAACGTTATCCTATGAGAGGGTGATCATAAAGGTGTCTCTCAAGTGATCGAAAGTACCTGTTGGGTTGTATGTATCGAGATGGGATTTGTCCCTCCCAAGTCGGAGAGATATACTTCGGGCCCACTCGGTAATCGATATCAACACCGCTTGCAAGCATGTGGTTAAGGAGTTAATCACAAAGTGATATCGGATTACGGAACGAGTAAAGTACTTGCCGTGAGCAGATTGAACTAGGTATGTCGATGCAAGCGATCAAATCTCGGGCAAGTAAAATATCGCGAGACGAAGGGAATATAAATATGGGATTGATTGAATCTGGCATCGTGGTTCATCCGATATGATCATCGATGAATGTGTGGAGTCAATATGGTTTTCGCACCCAGTTGATTATTGATAGAAGATCATGTCCGCATGTTCTCGAACCCGAAGGTCACACATAACGTGTCTCGACGCTAGGATAGATTGGATAATTGGTTTATGAGTTTTTGTTCGAGTCTCGGATGGGATCCGGACATCACGAGAGGTTCAAATGGTCCGAGAATAAGATTCATATAAGGCAATGCAGTTTTGGAGTTTGGAATTGTTTCGTTAATTGTCGGTATGGAAGCTTTCTAGAACCTTCCGAGGGGGACCAACGTGGCCCCACCTGCCGGAGGGAATGGGCCTATGAGGGAGTGCCACAGCTACATTGGTCCAGGGCACAAGGCCCCATAGGGCCCAAATGGCCAAACCAAGGGGAAACCCTAGGAAGCTTCTAGAAGGGGACTTGCCCCCTACTACTCCCTCCTTTGGCCGCCGGCCTAGGACTTGGGGGAGGGGCTAGGGCTGGCGCCCACCCCTCTATATATAGAGGGCTGGGGCGCACCACCACCCCCCCACACACACCTCCTCCACAACCCTAGCCGCCCTGCTGCCCTCCTCTCTCTCTCTCCCTCCCAACTGCGTGTAGGCGAAGCCCTGCTGCAGAAACTCTCCACCACTTGCACCGCGCCGTCGTGTTGTAGATCCAATTCGTCTCTCCACCATACTTGCTGGACCGAGGAAGGAGGAGACGTCGAGGTGCCGCACGTGTGCATCTCTCGGAGGCATCGCCACTTGCGGTGTTAGATCGGAGCGGATCGCGAGGAGGAGAAGCGAGTACGACTACATCACCCACATTCCGACGAATGTTCCGTTGTGCGAATCTTCAAGGGTATGAAGATCTCATATAATCTCTCTCGTTGTTTGCATCTCCTAGATTAGATCTTGGCTTTCCCGTTCGCATCCGTAGAATTTTTTTGATTTACTATGTTGCGAAACCAATCAGTGGTATCAGAGCTAGATCTATGCGTAGATGTGTTTCACGAGTAGAACGCAACGTGGTTGTTGCGGGCGTTGATGTTTTCTGTTGCAAGCCTCTTGTTTGTGTTCTTCTTATGACGCGGGATAGTGAGATTGAAGCGGTCCAGGCCAACCTTACGCGACGTCGTTCGCGAGACCGGCTCCGCACTTGATGTATGGCTTGTTCCACACATGCGGCTGGTGGATGCCAGTTTCTCTCACTATAGTTGTCATGGGATTTACACCGGAGTTTGGCAACCATAATATCACCCTTGTGGCTTTCCGTAGGTAAGAATCGTTCTTAGCTTGCTACTCCCATAAGCCACGTAAAACATGCAACAACAAAGTAGAGGCGTCTAACTTGTTTTTGCAGGGAGTGTTTTCTATGATATGGTATGGCCCAAGATGTGATGTGTATATTGTATGCAATGATCATGTTTTGTAATGTTTCACGACTTGCATGTTGATGAGTACACAACCGGCAGGAGCCATATGGCTGTCTTTATAATTGTGTATGACCTGTGAGTCAACTTCTTATACGCCATGTAATAGCTTTACTTTATCGCTAAGCAGTTAGCAATAGTTGTAGTTGCTATTCGTGGTGGAGGCAATCATGGTGGAGTGATGGAGATCATGCCGGCACGCACAAGATGGAGATCATTGCGCGAAGATTGGCTATACCATGTCACATAAAGTTATATGCATGTGATGTTTATCCTTTTATGTATCTTATTATGCTTAGATCACGACGGTAGCATTATAAGATGATTCCTCACTTAAAGATCAAGATAAAACTGTGTTCTCCCCATGTATGCCGTTCGAAAGTTCGTCGTGTCCAAGCATCACGTGATGATCGGGTGCTATAGACTCTCGTTCACATACAACGGTGCAAGCCGGTTTGCACACACGGAAATACTTGGGTTTGACTTGACGAGCCTAGCATGTCTGACATGGCCTCGGAACACATGAACCGAAAGGTTAAGCATGAGTCATATGAATGATATGATCGACACCGTTGTCCACCATTGAAACCACATCTCTTCTCGTGAAGATCGGATTAGGTGTGGTGAATTTGGATCATGTTCACTAAACAACTTGAGGTATGTTGAATTTAGTGGGAGTTCATCTAGTAATTTGATTAAAAGTTGAACTAGTTATCATGAACATAGTCTAATTTGTACTTGCAAATATTGTAGATCAAATGGCTAAGTCCAACTTCAACTTCAACGTTTTCTTTGAGAAGGAAAAGCTTAGAAACAATGGGTCTAACTTCACCAATTGGTTCCGATTTGAGAATCATTCTCTCTGGCGGTCAAAGGACTATGTCCTTGAAAATGCGCTAGGTGATGCCTACGTAGATGCTACCGATGAGAAAGCTGTTTCGATCACGCAAAGATGATTATGGTGTGATTAAGAGCACCATGTTGTTTGCTATGGAATCGGACCTTCAAAATCGTTTTGAAGACTATCCGCCCTTTGAGATTCTCGAGGAGCTAAAACCATGTTTGAGACTCAGGCCCGTTCGAGAGATATGAGATCTCCGAGAAATTCTTTAATCGCAAGATGGAGGAAGGAGTTCATAGTGAGCACGCCATTAAGATGTCGTGCTACACTCAACCTTGAGCAAGCTGACGCAAGATTCGGAGGAGCTCAAGATTGATGTGGTTCGCAATCACTCCCTCCCTAAAAAAGTTTTGTAGTGACTTATAATCGATTGGTTCCATCGATACGATCACGAGCTCTTCGCAAAGTCAAGGCTGCAGAGGTGGACATCAAAAAGGATAATCATGTGTTGATGGTCAACAAGCCCCCCACCTTCAAGAAAGGTAAGGGTGCAAAGAATCCCTTCAAGAAAGGCGGCGGCAAGCGCGTTGCCCCTGCTGAGAAGAAGCTCAAGTCTGGACCCAAGCCGGACAGTGAGTGCTTCTATTGCAAGGACAAGGGTCACTGGAAGCGCAACTGTCCGAAGTACTTAGCGGACAAGAAGGCTGGCACCATCAAAGTATATTTGATATACATGTTATTGTCCTTACTAGCCCTCGTTGTAGTGCCTGGGTATTTGATACTGGTTCAGTTGCTAATATTTGTAACTCGAAACAGGAGCTACGAAATAGACGGCGGCTTGCGAGGGATGAGGTGACGATGCGCGTTGGCAACGGATCAAGAGTTGATGTGATGGCCGTCGGCACGCTCTCCTTAGTTTTACCTTCGGGATTAGTTTTAAACCTCAATAAATGTTATTATGTGCCTGCGTTGAGCATGAACATCATTTCTGGATCGTGTTTATTGCAAGACGGTTATTCATTTAAATCGGAGAATAATGGTTGTTCTATTTATATGAGTAACATCTTTTATGGTCACGCACCTGTTGTAAATGGTTTATTTCTTCTAAATCTCGAAAGGGATGAAACACACATCCATAACATTGAGGCTAAGAGATGCAAAGTAGATAGTGATAATACTACTTATTTGTGGCAATCGTGCCTAGGTCATATTGGTGTAAAGCGCATGAAGAAACTCCATTCTGATGGACCTTTGGAGTCTCTTGATTTTGAATCATTTGACACATGCGAACCATGCCTCATGGGCAAGATGATCAAAACTCCGTTCTCCGGTATGATGGAGCGAGCAACGGACTTGTTGGAAATCATACATACCGATGTATGCGGACCGATGAGTGTTTCGACGCGCGGTGGATATCGCTATTTTCTCACTTTTACCGATGACTTAAGTAGATATGGGTATATCTATTTAATGAAACATAAATCTGAAACATTTGAAAAGTTCAAAGAATTTCGAATGAAGTGGAGAACCATCGTAAGAAAGATTAAGTTTTCTGATCCGATCATGGAGGTGAATATTTGAGTTATGATTTTCTCATGCATCTTAAAGCAAGCAAGCGGAATGGTTTCGCAACTCACGCCACCGGAACACCACAAAGCAATGGTGTGTTCGAGCAGGAATCGAACCCTATTAGATATGGTCCGATCGATGATGTCTCTTCTTGATTTGCCGTTATCATTTTGGGGTTATGCATTAGAAACCGCTGCATTCACTTTAAATAGGGCACCATCTAAATCCGTTGAGACGACACCGTATGAACTGTGGTTTGGTGCTAAACCTAAGTTGTCGTTTCTTAAAGTTTGGGGATCTGAAGCCCTCGTCAAGAAGTTGATGCGGACAAGCTCGAACCCAAAGCGGAGAAATGCGTCTTCATAGGATACCCTAAGGAAACTATTGGATATACCTTCTATCACGTAACCGAAGGCAAAGTGTTTGTGCAGAAGCGGTTCCTTTCTTGAGAAGGAGTTTCTCTCGAAAGAAGTGAGTGGGAGGAAAGTAGAGCTAGACGAGGTTGTTGAACCTTCTCTTGAATTGGAGAGTAGCGCAGCACCTGAAATTGTTCTAGTGCCGCCTGCACCAACAATAGAGGAAGCTAATGACAAGGATCATGAAGTTTCGGACGATGCTGCTACTGAGCGTCGCAGGTCGACAAGGTCACGTGCCCCTCCTGAGTGGTACGACAACCCTGTCTTGACTGTCTTGTTGGTAGAAGACAATGAACCTACGAACTATGAGGAAGCGATGATGAGCCCAGACTCTGAGAAATGGCTAGAAGCCATGAAATCTGAATTGGGATCCATGAGCGAAAACCAAGTATGGACTTTGGTGGACCCTCCTAGCGACCGAAAGTCCGTTGAGTGCAAATGGATCTTCAAGAAGAAAACGAACGCGGATGGTAATGTTACCGTCTATAAAGCACGACTTGTCACGAAAGGTTTTCGACAAGTTCAAGGTGTTGACTACGATGAGACTTTCTCTCCCGTAGCGATGTTTAAGTACATTCGGATTTTATTAGCAATTGCTGCGTTTCATGATTATGAAATATGGCAGATGGATGTCAAGACTGCGTTCCTCAATGGCAACATTGATGAAGAGTTGTATATGATGCAACCCGAAGGTTTTGTCGATCCTAAGGATGCTGATAAAGTGTGCAAACTTCAGCGTTCCATTTATGGACTGAAGCAAGCATCTCGGAGTTGGAACCTTCATTTTGATCAAGTGATCAAGAGCTTTGGATTTGTTCGAAATTGCTATGAAGCTTGTATCTACAAGAAAGTGAGTGGGAGCTCAGTGACATTTCTGGTACTATATGTGGATGACATATTGATTATTGGAAATGACATTAACATGCTTAACGATGTGAAGAGTTATTTGAACAAGTGTTTTTCAATGAAAGACCTAGGTGAAGCTGCTTATATATTGGGTATCAAAATCTATAGAGATAGACAAAGACGCCTGATAGCTTTAAGCTAGAGTACATACCTAGACAAAGTTCTGAAAAGGTTCAGAATGGATAAGGCAAAGAAAGGTTCAGTGCCTATGTTGTCAGGTAATATATTGAGCAAGGCTCAGTGTCCAGCTATGGTAAATGATAGAGAAGCTATGAGCAAAGTGCCTTATGCCTCGACCATAGGTTCTATCATGTATGCCATGCTGTGTACTAGACTGGATGTGTCCAATGCTCTTAGTTTGACGAGCGGATATCAAAGTGATCCAGGAGTGGAACACTGGACAGCCGTGAAGAACATCCTAAAGTACCTAAATAGTACTAAAGAAATGTTCTTAGTCTATGGGGGTGATGAACAGCTCGTCGTAAAAGGTTACGTCGCGCTAGTTTCAACACCGACAAGGATGATTCTAAGTCTCAGATAGGATACGTTTATATTTTGAATGGAGGAGCTGTGAGCTGGAGAAGCTGCAAGCAAAGCGTGATCGCGAGATCTACAGTAGAAGCGGAATACATGGCTGCTGCAAAAGCGTCAAGTGAAGGAGTTTGGATCAGGAACTTCATCACTGAGCTTGGCGTGGTTCCAAGTGCATTGGACCCACTGGAGATATTTTGTGACAACACTGGCGCCATAGCACTCGCTAAGGAACAAAGATATCATCCAAATACCAAGCATATCAACCGCAAGTTTCATATAATCCGAGATTATATAGCAGATGGAGATCTGAAGATTAGCAAAGTACATACAGATCTGAATGTCGCAGATCCATTGACTAAACCTCTTCCACGTGCAAAACATGATCAACACCTTAGTGCCATGGGTGTGAGATTGTAAATGTAAACTAGATTATTGACTCTAGTGCAAGTGGGAGACTGTTGGAATTATGCCCTAGAGGCAATAATAGAGATGTTATTATTATAATTCTTCTTCATGATAATGTTTATATTCCATGCTAGAATTGTATTAAGCGGAAACTTTAATACTTGTGTGGTTTGTGAACAACACCGTGTCCCTAGTACTCCTCTATGGACTAGCTCATTGATCAATGATGGTTAAGGTTTCCTAACCATAGACATGAGTTGTCAATTAATAATGAGATCATATCATTGGGAGAATGATATGGTGGACAAACCCAAACTAAGCAGAGCAATTAGATCGTGTCATCGTGTTTATCTTTGCGAAGCTTTTCTTATGTCATATATTGTATTCCTTAGACCATGAGATAATACAACTCCCTGGTATCGGAAGAAAGCTTTGAGGTCATCAAACGTCATCCTATGAGAGGGTGATCATAAAGGTGTCTCTCAAGTGATCGAAAGAACCTGTTGGGTTGTATGTATCGAGATGGGATTTGTCCCTCCCAAGTCGGAGAGATATACTTCGGGCCCACTCGGTAATCGATATCAACACCGCTTGCAAGCATGTGGTTAAGGAGTTAATCACAAAGTGATATCGGATTACGGAACGAGTAAAGTACTTGTTGTGAACGAGATTGAACTAGGTATGCCTGCATCACGATCAAATCTCGGGCAAGTAAAATATCGCGAGACGAAGGGAATATAAATATGGGATTGATTGAATCCTGGCATCGTGGTTCATCCGATATGATCATCGATGAATGTGTGGGAGTCAATATGGGTTTCCATACCCCGCTTTTGATTATTGATGGAAGATCATGTCTGCATGTTCTCGAACCCGAAGGGTCACACACTTAACGTGTCTCGACGCTAGGATAGATTGGATAATTGGTTATGAGTTTTTGTTCAGAGTCTCGGATGGGATCCGGGACACCACGAGAGGTTCCGGAATGGTCCGAAGAATAAGATTCATATAAGGCAATGCAGTTTTTGGAGTTCGGTATTGTTTCGGGTTAATCGGTATTGTACCGGAAGCTTGTAGAACCTTCCGGAGGGGGACCAACGTGGCCCCACCTGCCGGGAGGGGCCATGGGCCTATGAGGGAGTGCCCTGGCCGCATTGGGCCAAGGGCACAAGGCCCCATAGGGCCCAACCGGCCAAACCAAGGGGAAACCCTAGGGGAGCTTCTAGAAGGGGGGGGGAACTTGCCCCCCACTCCTCCCTCCTTTGGACGCCGACCTAGGGCTTGGGGGAGGGGCTAGGGCTGGCGCCCACCCCTCTATATATAGAGGGCTGGGGCGCACCACCCCCCACAGCTCCTCCACAACCCTAGCCGCCCTGCTGCCCTCCTCTCTCTCTCTCCCTCCCAACTGCGTGTAGGCGAAGCCCTGCTGCAGAAACTCTCCAGCACTTGCACCGCGCCGTCGCTTTGTAGATCCAATCCGTCTCTCCACCATACTTGCTGGACCGAGGAAGGAGGAGACGTCGAGGTGCCGCACGTGTGCATCTCTCGGAGGCATCGCCACTTGCGGTGTTAGATCGGAGCGGATCGCGAGGAGGAGAAGCGAGTACGACTACATCACCCACATTCCGACGAACGTTCCGTTGTGCGAATCTTCAAGGGTATGAAGATCTCATCTAACCTCTCTCGTTGTTTGCATCTCCTAGATTAGATCTTGGCTTTCCCATTCGCATCCGTAGAATTTTTTTGATTTACTATGCTGCGAAACCCATCAATATTGACATTATATGTTCGTACACCAAATTTCAAGAAACAAAACATTTTATATTGATTGTGTAAAAAAGATAATTTTTGGTGTTGCAAAATAGTTTTTCACAAGAATTTTTTTTGTCTTTTTTGTACAGACCACAAAAAATTTCTTCTGCAAAACTTTATGTGATGACATAGCATGTCTGGATGCACACCCAAGATTTTGTTCTGGAATTTTCCAATATTTTTAAATTCATATAAAATACATTTTTCATAATAGGTGCATTTAGACCTGGGAGCCAAATCGCCATGTCCATTTTTAGAGGTCAAATTTAGATATATGTTTTCTAGATTCATTTCCGTGTTTACCAAATAGGGTGCCAAAACTGCACCTTGGGCATAGCTGGCCTTTGTCGACACCATGTAAATTTTTGTGTTGAGGTGGGTATCTTTTGCATCATTAATTATGAAGACAGTATTTTGTAGAGATACCTATCAGATTAGATATATTTGTGTAAATAAATACATTATCGTTGCGTATTTAGTATTTTTAAATTCATACCCAAAATAGCTCCATGCATTGTTCTATATTATTTCTTATGTTATTACCCTTTCCTCTTGGTACTAGCTTGAGTCACCAATTTACATAAATATTATGTGCTTCACAGAACGACAAGTGAAGCAAGAAGCTTTGGCTGATGTTAGTTTGAAGCAGAAGCTTAAGGTCAACTTAACCGAGAAGGCTCATCTTTTTGTATGGCCTTCAGTATTTAGTTTATTTCAACCCATTTTTGAGAATCAACAGATAAGTATATATGCGATACACATAGTAAATGGGAGTTTCTGTTAGCGTAGAAAGCTATGATATGTCTGTTGATACCCACCTCTGTGTTGTGCTTTGTGAACATTTTTTATAATTGACAAAGCAAGTTGATTTGGCCTTGTGCGTTTCTTTTTGACACAACCAAATAAGAAGCCGTACAGAGTTTTCACCAACTTCCTTAAGTTATTTTGATTGTGGTTTAGGACCAGTACAGAGTTTTGATAATATTTTTAAATAATTTGATTGGGATTTATAGGAGCTACATGGTCAATTTATTTGTAATTTTTCCAGTTAGATTTACCTTAGGTTTACAGGGAGCTGTAAGGGGAAGCATTGCTACAGTAAGATATGACAATCCAATCAAGAGCAAATTAAGTGTATACATTATATGTGGTTTTGTTCCTGGATTCTTTTATTTACGAGTTTCTATGTGTTAGGAGTAGCTGAAAATAGTTTTGGAGCTCGAACATAAACACATTCACTCATTCCCATAAACAAAAATGGGAGGACACCACCTACATGGCCATTCTAAAACAGGAAGTAGGCGTCACACTACCAGGACATCAAGCTCCCTATATTGCTCCTCCTTTTGTAGTTTTTTTGTGTACATGTAAACCCAACGAGGAACAAACCTCATGTGATTGTTGAATTGTTACTCCCAGACCATTTTGGACCACCGTTTGTTCTTTGGTGATGCTTGTGAGTTTATGTGAATCCTGAAATGGTAGTGACAATCTGAAAAGGATTTTTACCGTCTTTGTGTCTACGACCGGTTCTGACATTTGATCCTTAGTTGTAGAATACGGACTTTTAGAAAGCTCAAAATTCTGAAATTTTGTGTACTTCAAGTACCAAAGATGCATATTTGACTATGTAACAATCGAAATTATAATTATGCATTTCTCTATCTTGGACATCCACCAAATAAATCTTAAATATTTTGAAGGCTTTTATGTTTTACGTGAATGGGTTGTTCTGTTTTTCAAGATAAAACAGGTGCAGTACACCACCAGCCTAGCCATGTTGTAGTTGTACTAGAATGAAGAGTAGGTGGCGAGGCGAAGCTCGCCTTTTCACCTAGTATGGCCTAATCGTGGAAGAAAGTGTGCTCATTCATAGATGCAACTTTTTGAGCGCTGAGTACATTTTTAGTGCCTAATGTTGCCTTACATCCTTTTATATATATGTCTAAAATGTCTTATATTAGCGAACAGAGAAAGTATATCGTTTTAGGCGCCAAGTGTATTTTTTCCTAATCCTAGCATAAAACAAACAATTTTCAGTGGCAAATGCAAAAATAACCTACATCGACGTAGATGTTTATTTTTTTACTTTTGAGGGTTTAGAGTTTTTTTCATTGTTTTTTGTTTTCGGAATCTGAGAATGTATTCATTGATGGGCCGGCGCTAGTCTGATTTCGATAGTCATTTTCTAGTTGGCCTAATCTAGCCCAGCCCAGCCCAACCCATGCATTTCCTGCGGTCTCTGTCCTTCCTCGCGCGGCGCAAATCCAAACAAAAGCGAAGCCAAGACGAGAGAGAGAACCCTCTCAAAACCCTAGAACACTAGGCACCGCCCGCCGCCACGCGCAAGACAGCAGAGGAGGACGACGAATCCCACCCTCCGCCATGCCGAAATCCAAGCGCAATCGCGCAGGTCAGTTCGCCCGCTCCATTCTATTGCGCTCAATCCCCCCTTCCCACCTCTGTACCAGCTTCTTGTTCTTCCCCTGGATTCGACCAAAGTTTGGCTGGTATAAACGTGTCTATCTGAATTAGTTTTAACTATAATAGTGGTATGTATTGTTGAATTGGGGTTATCTAAGCTTGTTACTTTTGAGCTTGCTTGTAGTTCTAGTTTCTGGTACTTGCTTGGCAAATATCCAAGTTTTCTTGTAAATCAGGAGGGGAACCTTTCTGAGGATCCTCTTCAGGTCTTCTGATTCTTTTGTGCCCAAATTTCTGTTGCGTACTGATAATCAAGAACTGAGCCTCAAGTATTAGGACCTCGGTGAGCAATTGTCTTCTTTTCCTAACACGCACAAATTTAATGTTTGATGGACGCAGTTACCTTATCAAAGACCAAGAAGAAGCCAGGCCTAGAGCGTAAGGGCAAGGTGGTTACCGAAATCAAAGACGCGATTGAGCGCTACAGCAGCGCCTATGTCTTCACCTACAACAACATGAGGAATCAGAAGCTCAAGGACCTAAGGGACCAGCTGAAGTCCTCCAGCAGGTAGGTTTCTCCATATATTTACTAGTTGTAGTTATTATGTTGTGTTGTGTTGCTATCCAGATGATGTGTGCACTGAGGGCAATTTAGAATATGGTTCGTTGTCAACCTTCTCCCTTACAACAATGACCAATATGCAAATGTTAACAGCAGTTATTTGGGTTGAATCGGCTCAATTTGCATTCGCTTGTTGATCCATGCAGTTATATTTTGTTTGAGAATACACTTGAAACCCTGCTAAGCTCCTATGCGTTTTTCTTCTCAGGATATTTCTTGCTGGAAAGAAGGTCATGCAGATTGCATTGGGGCGTTCAGCTGCTGATGAAGCGAAATCAGGACTGCATAAACTTTCCAAGGTGATTTATTCTTTGTCATTGTTTGGTAAATATTGAAAAGTGTAATCCATTCTATTCTTGTGAAGTTTTGCTGATGGTAACGTTTCTGTATTCAGTTCCTTCAAGGTAATACTGGATTGTTATTTTCGAATCTCCCCAGGGATGATGTTGAGAGGTAGTCTCCCTGTCTGATAGTTCTTATCTGCACACAATAATTCCAAATGTTTGCTTACTTACTTGCTGCTGCTCTAATAACGTTTATGAACTAAAATCATATATCCTGTGTGCAGATTATTTCAAGAATTCGAGGGGCTTGATTTTGCAAGGACGGGAAGTGTTGCTACTAAAACGGTATTGCTTTTGCTTCCATGTACATGTTCATAGCGTTTTGTTTCAGAAAACAAATTAACAAGATATGTCGAACCAAACTCGTACCATGGTTACCAAAAATAATGTTAACATTTTGATGATTCTGGGCATTTAATTAGTAATAGTGGTCTGACTGTGAAAAGGAAGGTCAATATTATTCCTGGAGTTGTGTTATCACTCTATATTCGCTCTAGTAGCACTCTGTTGAGAATTACTGTTTATGATAGCTGCTTAATCTTTATAGGATACAGTAAAGAATGATACTTTAAATTGTGTTATTGTTCAGAAATATTGCACTTCCAGTTTCTTGTAAGATGTGTCAATAACTGAATTTACCCACTTATGATGTTCCAGGTGGAGCTAAAGGAAGGTCCTCTGGAACAGTTTTCACATGAAATGGAACCCTTCATACGCAAACAAGGACTGCCAGTTCGCCTAAACAAAGGTTTGTAGTTCCCTCGCATTTACACAGGTCCTTGAAGCTACCTTGCAAAATAGTCAGATTTTATTAATTTGACCATTGTTAGTGCAGGTGTTGTCGAATTAGTTGCTGATCATGTAGTATGTGAAGAAGGAAAGCCCCTTTCACCACAAGCAGCACACACTCTGGTATGTATAACATATCATGCATTATTAGCTGCACATCAGTTAAAAATAAGACAGAAGGTGTTATCATATTGATCAAGTTATGGGAAGAAGCATTATAATTTTCAGTTATCTTATGTTAATTATCTTGGTTTAGCAAAACACATAGGCACATCGCTCACTTGGTACAAAGTCTTACTCTTCACACTTGATTTCGGTGTTCCTAGACCTCTGGTGCCATTTTTACTCATAAGTATAGCACTGTCGAAGTATACCTGTTTCTTTTGTATTAAGGTCCCTTTGATTTCCTTGTTGCAGCGCTTGCTTGGGGTGCAGATGGCTACGTTCCGACTGTACCTTGTCTGCCGCTGGACTTCGGATGACTTTGAAGTGTACAAGGAAGGCTTGGCGCAACTGAGAGTTGGAGAGGCTGATGAGTCATCTTAAGGTTGTTGGATAATGCCGAATTTACGTTGGCGCGCTTGTTGTCTTGCTGTGCTAAGACAGTTACCTGATATGCCTTTGTACCCTTGGAATCTCAAATATATGATCCGTCCCAGTTGGGCATTTCGTTTGGTCCTAATATTTGACTGAGCTATTAACTGTAAAATTTGATGGGCGGCATGTAAGAGTTCTTTTTTCTCTGAAAGAGTGCCGTGTAATAACACAAAAACAGGGGAGGAGCACAAAGAAAACCAAGCCCATAGGCTATAGGGGCATGATTGCTAGCTCACATGAAGTGGAAACAGGCCCATTAATGAAAAAAACCGGCCCTGCTCAAAGCAGCTCTGGGCTAGGCCGTTCCCCACCCAGGGGATTAAAAAAAGGACCGTGATACGCGTTCCTTAGGATAATTGCCCCCGATCTCCTGGGTTCGGAGCCGTTCGATTTAGATCGCCCAAACCGTCTGATCGAGCTCCTCGGTACACCCAATCCCGCTTCTGTTACATGGTAGCAAAAAAAAAAACAAATCATGGGCTTGGATAGGTTGCGTGCAGGGCGGCTGTGAGGACGATGGAGGGCGACCGTGGCGTCGATCTCCTCACGCGGCGTCGGAGATGAGCCATCTTCGCTCCTCCATACTGTACCCCCTTCTGACCATTCTCATCACCTAATACCGCCGTCAATCGTCGCTTCTAGTGGTGGATCGAATTCTCTCACACGGCGGCGCCAATGACTCCGATTCGGCGAACGCCGGTGCCTCCAAGACGTTGCAGCAACCGAATCGAGCCCAACACGCGAATCCCCCGTGTTTTTCAATCAAAATCCTGAGGTTGAAGCTCCATCTTCATCTGTGAGCACTCCCCCTCTCCCTAAATTTCCTTCTTAGGGTTTCCACCATTGTTGCTTCGGATGGTGCTACCAGGTAGCAGAAAAACTAAAAATTGTAGCAAGTATAGTAGTGAATCATTGTTGCTTCAGATGGTACATTGTAGCAAACTAGGGTGCTTCTAGGAAATTTAGCAGATGGTGCTACTAGGTAGCATATGGTGCTACTAGGTAGAAAAACACCGAGGAAATTGTAGTAAAAGTAAAACTTGTAACCCCAAGGAAGCAAAAAGTATGCATCAAAAGTAAAAATCAAGGAATCAGAAAGTATGCAGCAAAATAAGTAGAACATGTGTTTATTTCTTGAAGAACATGTGTTGTATTGTACTGTAGCAGTAGTCTTGCTATCACTAAAATTGATTCATGTTGATACGTTGCACAATTATGCTTTGACCTGAACTTTTGCTATTTAAATTGCAGGGGTTTGTTGTTGATACTATACTTGGAGGATTCGACCTCAACTAGCCTGCTGATGGATACGGTCCTGAAGGATATGCTGTTGAAGGATTTGCTCCACCACAATCTGCTTCTGAAGAGTATGTTGCTGCAGAAAACTATGGACAGAAATTTGCTACAAGAGCAGAAAGTGCAGCAAGTAGCAATGCTTCTTTTGCTGCTGAAGAAGCCGGTGAAGAGATTTGCTCACAGCCTCTTGTTCCTTATGTTGAAATGACATTTGATGACCTCGAAGTTGCGAAGCAAGTATACAATGACTATGCTTTCAAGCTTGGGTTTGGTACACGGATTGGTAACACCAAGTATAGCACAACAAGAGGTGCGTCAAAAGATGCAATTCTTAGTAAGGTTTTTGAGTGTGTCCATGCTGGGAAACTAGTTGATGAAGCAAAAAATGCTACTAAGGATAGTTCTAGAGAAGGAGGTACCATAGACATGAGCAATTTAAGTGCACAAAAGTCACGTAGCAAACAAGTTGGCCTCAAGATGAATGGAGCACATTTGAGGCAGAAGAATAGGATGTTGCGGCATGATTGTAAAGCTAGAATGCTTGTTGGAAATAGAAATGGGATATGGACTGTCATGGTCCTCCATGGAGAGCACACACACCAGATGGTGAAGAAAATTGGGAGAAGACGGTACTACCGGTCTCACAGGAAGGTGACTGAGGAGGACTTTCAGTTCATCCAAACTTTACACAACCAAAACATAAGCACATCTCAGATGATGGGATGCCTCAGAAGTGTGCACGGAGGCGACCCGAGGTGCCTTGGTTTTGTGAAGCGTGATGTGTCCAACATAAGAACTATGTTATGCGAGGAATTTTCGTAGCAAGATATGTCCATGACGATTGAGTACTTTGAAAGGAGACAAGCAGAAAGCCCTACATTATATTTTGATAAGCAAGTCGATGAAAACAATGAAGTGAGAGCTCTATTTTGGGTGGATGGCAGGACAAGGGCCCTGTACTCCAAGTACAAGGACTCGGTGTTTTTCGACACTACATTTTGTATAAACAAGTACAACATGCCCTTTGCTCCACTTGTGGGTATCAACAACCACACATACACAATTGTGTTGGGATGTGCTCTGCTACCTGATGAAACAACCAAAACATTCAGCTGGGTATTCACCAAAATTAAGGAAGCAATGAACGGTTTGGCACCAAACCATATCATGACAGACCAAGACCAAGCGATGGCTGCAGTAATTTTGAACATATATCCTGATTCAATTCACAGTTATTGCATCTTCCATGTTCTACGATTAGCAAGAACAAAGCTTGGTCCTCACTTGAGAGAAGGTAGCCCATTTGCTGCACCGTTCTACTCATGCATTTATAGCACAGACACCATAGCAGAATTTGAGATGTGCTGGCAGCATATGTTGGAAACTTTTGCTATGGCTGAGAACACGCATTTGCAGAATATGTGGAAGAGAAGAAACATGTGGGCACATGTGTACTTTAGACAAAGTTTTTTCCCTTTACAAGCACAACGGGAAGATTTGAAGGCCTCAACTCATACTTTAAAATTTTAATTCGCCTAAGTGGCTCAGTTTGGAACTTCGTGTAGCAATATGAGTTGTGCCAAAACCCGATGCTAGACCGAGAAGACAATGCAACATTCACCATGGATACAACAATAGCCACTATGGGGAAGGTGAGATTTTCTCTTTACAGACTGTTGTTCTAGTAGCATTATTTTATATCTGTTGTAGCATGTTTGTAAAACTATTGTAGCATAATGTAACACCTGATGTAGCACCACTCTCACAGTCAGCAACACACATTTTTTTGCATCTACAACATTGAAAAGCAGGGGCTGGAGTTCTATATGAGGGAGATCTTCACAAGGTTCCAAAAGATGATTGAGAGGTCTACAAGGTTTTATCAAATGCAGGTTGAGGGTGAAGGTATGTGCTTTGATCTCATTCCAAACCCTGGTTATGGTGTCAAAACCTATCAGGTGCAAGTCAAGCTTGATGATGAGTGCTACAAGTGCGGATGCAACACATTTGAGACGTGTGGACTTATATGCCCGCATATAATCAGGGTGATGGTGCACTTGAATGTGCAACAAATTCTAGAGATACATGCTACAAAGATGGTCTGCTACAGCAACAACGCCTGCACATGATCCCAGGACAAATACATCAGATTTGGGATCCCAGGAACCAATACTCTCAAGTACAATGCTTTGTGCAGAAAGATGAATGAACTCGCTTCATATGCTTGCTTTAGTGATGAAACATATGTTGCTGTTTCCAAAATGATTGATGAGGCGAGGCAGGTTGTTGCAAACATGAGGAACACACAACATGCTACACAACAAGGAGGGGAGAAAGAAGGAGAGCAGCAAGGAGGATGACCAGAAAATGTTCAACCACAACAAGGTATTCCTCCACAAGATGATGTAAACAATCAACATCAAGAATAACAACGTAATGATGCTCCTAGTAGCATGCTCAAGAACCCTGCAAGGGTAAAGCCAAAAGGAAGACCAACTGAGAATTCAAAGCGTAACAAACCATTGGTTGAGCTTCGTGATGAAGCAAATGCCAAGAGAAGGAAAAAAATCTCAAGAGACAAAGAGGAAGCAAACTGATGCAACGCCAAAAACCAATAGGAAGCCAAGAAAGCAAAAATGCCCATACTGCAATGAAGAGGGTCACACCGTGAAATAATGCGTCTTCATGGAAGCACTGATTGCGGGCAATGCTGCAAAAATAGAGTTGAAACTATAGAGATGCAACTACATGTACTAGAAGGTGTAGCATTTTTATTGTTACTGTGTAACATATATACCGTATAGATGTAGCATCATCCTTATGCAAGATATGAATTTTATGATATGACAGAATCTTTTTGGTAGCAAAAGTATTGCCACTTTGGAGCATACAGCCTATCATGTGGTAGCATTATTGTTGTTCATATGTAGCAAGAGCTAAAATTTCTACCAAATACAAATCTTGTTCTTCTGAATGAATGTTGTAGCAATATTTGTACTTGGGTAACATTTATTCTTCTTGAATATAGCATTTCTGCACACTTGGAACATTGTGCTGACTAATTTGGTAGCATAAAAGTTCTTTATATACATCAATGCTTGAAATTGCTACCTAAAGTCTAGAATGAAACCTAGTAGCAAATCTTGAACACCTGGATAGCATTACATTTCTATGCATGTAGCAAAGTGGTTACACAAATGTAGCAAATTAACACCTGGGTGGACAAAAAAAATTGACAGCATGTCTGGAGAAATACTCATTTTTAGCATTTCTGCATCATGTATGTAGCATATACAATACCTATATTTATCAAAACAATCACAGTGTTTGAAGCTTCAGAAGATAATAATAACATGACAAACATCAAAAGCTATATATAAAATCAAACGTAGCGAACAATTCCAAACATGTAGCTGTTATCCATCCAACATAACGATTTGGTAGTACACGAACACATCCACAATTACATCATTTTGAACCTTTACAAGTGCAAAATAAGATCACACAGATGACATCAGTTTCAACCTAGCTACGCTTCTTCTGTAACTCTTCTTCCATCAGCTATTCAATGGATCCTTTGTTTTGCCTTGCCTCGATCAGATCTGCTACAAGAAGTTTCCTTAGAAGTGGTATAACATTTTTGTTGAACTCCGCCATGACCTTTCCGCTGAAGCTTTGCATGAAGAGGATGCAGAAGAATCCACAATCAAATCTGCCAAAAAAAACAGATAGATTAGTAACAACCAAGAAGAAACATATGTAGCAAGTGTAGGAACCTAGAGTAGCATAAGTTGTAAACTAAGGTAGCAATAAAAAACAATAATGTAGCATATGTTTACTGCTAGTGATCAGGACAATGATTGAAAAAATAGTGAAACGAAAAGAAAGAGAGCAAATCTTACATAGTGGTTTGCCGCGGGTGATCAGGATTGGTTAGCAGGAAAGTGTCAAAGTTGATATTATCTGCTAGTTTCAATTGCTTCACAATAATTGCAAAGTTTGCGAACTGGAAAAAGAGCAAACACAATGCATGGTTAGTGATATACATCAATAAAAGGCCCAACTATAAAGTAGCAAACACAATGAAAAAGTGCAGCAGGAGTACTAACCAGATTGCGTGCACAATCATCCAACACACCAGCATCCTTGGCCCCTTTCATTGAATATAAAATATGCATCTGCTTTGCTACTAGTTTGATACAAGGAACTGCCCAATGGTTGAATTTCACAATAGGAAAGTATAGCTACATTGTAACACGAATCAATATTTAGCATAATGTATGGCAACATATAGCAAAAACTTGACTATATGAAAGCAAACATGAACAAGATAGGAAGAGGATGTTAACTCACAAGGTCACACTAGAAAATCTTGAACTTTCCATTCTGATTAGTGCAGCAGCACTTCGTTGGGAGATCCCAAGCGGAAGGTATGATGCAGTACAACAGGCAAGTTTCCCTCAGTAAGAAACCGAGGTTATCGAACCAGTAGGAGGAAGGAAACGTCCCAAAGGTGTTGCAATCAACGTGGAGACCTGCACAACACAAACTCAAGACTTTGCCCTAACTAACAGTGAGGTTGTCAATCTCATCGGTTGCTGTAACAAAGGATTAACTGTATGGTGTGGAAGATGATGATGGTTTGCAGCAAGTAAATAGTAACAGTGGAGGATGTATCAATGGTAAAGATTGGAATGGGGTCCATAGTTCACTAGAGGTGCTCTCCTTAGATAAACAACATGGCATGAAGGGTAAACAACAGCAGGGCAATTGAGCAATTGACAGGAACTGAGCAAGGCATAATAATGCAATACTAGACAAAAAGATCCTATGCGATTCGATTGGGCAATACAACAATATACATAGACCGCCATCCAACTGCATCTATGACTAGAAGTCCACCTTCAGGTTATCATCCGAACCCCCTCCAGTATTAAGTTGCAAGCAACAGACAACTACTTTAAGCAAAGTGTGTAAGGTAAACAATCCACTTGTTCCATGAACAAGAGACCGTTGTTTTCTCCCTAGTGGCAACAACACATCTACAACCGAAGAGATTTCTGCCACTTCCCTTGGAAACTAGAGGCATGAACCCACTATCGAGCATAAATACCCCCTCTTGGAGTCACTAGCAACTACTTGGCCAAGATAGCTACTAACGACGAAGAGCATGCAATATCACAAACAACACAGACATGATAGAATCAAATAGACAAAATCATTAATCAATCTGACATAGTAATCTCAATATCCATCGGATCCTCGCAAACACAACATGCATGATTACAAATAGATTAGATCTTGATCATGAACAGAGCTCACAAGATCTATACATGAAAGAACAAAGGAGGAGATACAACCATCTAGCTACTACATGGACCCGTAGTCCAAGGTGGAACTACTCACGCTTCATACCGGAGGCTGACATGATGAAGAAGAAGGCCTCCGGGATGATCTCCCCTCTGGCAGGGTGCCGGGAAGAACTTCAGATCCCCCCGATCTAGGGACGATGGTGGCGGCGGCTACAGAAGGTTTCGTGGAGTTTTGATCGGGTGCCTAAGGTTTCTGCATTGGGGGCTTCTTATAGGAGAAGGGGCGAGCCAGGGGGGGGCCCGCGCCTAGGAGGGTCTGGCCGCCCTGTGGCGCCCCTCCATCTCGTCTTCTGGCTTCGTGTTGCCCACGGTAAAATATTGACTTTGGCTTTTGTCCCGTCCAATTCTGAGAATATTGATTTTCTGCCTTTCTGGAACCAAAAATAGAAGAAAACAGGCAACTAGCACTGTGTCAACTTGTTAATAGGTTAGTTCCAGAAAATATATAAAAACACCTCAAAGTGTGGACAAAGCAAAGCAAAGTAGATACTAAACAAGCATGGAACATAAAAAATTATAGATATGTTTATGACGTATCACATTCTGCTCTTTCAACTCATCCATACATGCTTTAGCATTGAATACTTTTGGATCAACAACAAGCTTCTCATGTTTTGTGTTGAAGATAAAAAGAAGTCAGATGAGGCATCAACAAAAGCAAGTAAAAATTGCTACTCCATGTATTGGTTAGCAAGCACAATGTTCAGAAAAAGTGGAACCAAATGCAGATAACTAATGTAGCAACATAAGATTAGTAATGTAGCAAAAAAGAAACAGTAATGTAGCAGCATGAAAATTTTAACACAACTACAAAGTGTATGAAAAGTGATAGCAACTGAATAAAACAAATATAGCAAAATGTAAGGACTAAACTAGCAAGCAATTAACAGTAATGTAGCAGAGCAGTTGTCATATATATTGAGCAAGTAAAAGATCAATAAAAATGCTACTTACCACAAAGTGCTGCGTAAAACTGTACTTCCTCTTCCGTCGCGCACTTTTCGTGCAGATGATGTATGACTCGTGGTTAAATTTCTCAATCCAAACATTCATCAACTCACTATCAAGATTTTGGCGCGGCTGAAGAGATGTTTGGAAAGTTCTGTAGCAGGTATAGTACCGCCCAATCTCCACAAAAACTGGCCTACACAAAGGAATGCACATGCAGTAGACAATTTTATGTAAAGTAGCAAACAATTCAAGGTAAAGTAGCAAAACAAATGAACTAAAGTAGTAGGTAGTTCAAGCAGCAGAGGATTCAATGCAAAACAATTCAAGGTAAAGCATCAGACAGTTTTATGTAAAGTAGCAAACAATTCAAGGTAAAGTAGCAAAAATATAAACTAAAGTAGCAGGTAGTTCAAGCAGCAGAGGATTCAATGCAAAAATAGTATCCTACAATGAAAAATAGTAAGTAGAAAAAAAACATAGACACATGTAGCAATTAGTTAGATGCAAGATAACAAAAACATTACTTTAGGGTAGCAAAAAATATAAACTTACGGTGCCCTATCCTTTGGATGGCTCTTGAATTTCCGACCATTCATCACAAATGTGGAGTAAGTTTGTTCTACATCTTGAGAGACCTTCATATTTTTCAACTTTGGTGGTGTGAGCTCTTCCTTGGCAGCCCTCTTAAACCTTGTCTTCTTCTCATGTGTCAACAAACCCGAGCTAGCATCTCCCTTAGCACTTGACTCAATGTTAACAACAACTGCAAAAGAGAAAACAATTGTGTATGAAGCAAAACAAGCAGGAGCATATCTATGAAGCTACAGAAATACTATAAAACGTTCATACTGATGAGTGCATAATTGCATCATGTTTTACATTATTATTTTGCAATTTAGATGTAGGATCTTGGTATTTTATGGCGTTTGCACACACTTTTTATGTTTATTTTCACCAGGATCAGATCAGATGATGGATCCAAAGGACACAATTCTTGGAGCAATTGTACTGGAGAGAAAAGGAGCCAAAAACTACGTAAATCGCTTATTTGAGGAATATGATTAATACCAGAAGAAAACCCGAAGCAAGAAGTGGAGGCAGAAGAGTTGACTACCAACTATACGACGGGCCGCTGTATAGTTCCCGTCGTATAGTTTGCGCCGCCTCCGTCTCCTCAAATAGTTTCACCCCGTGCAACTGGTTCAGAGAGACGACATACAAAACACCCAGAAATCGCCAAAACGTAACCTCCGGAAGGCATCTGGAGGGGGAACTTTCCCTAGGGATCCATCTTTGGCCTACGCAGATCTGGGAGGCCAAGGCATCGATCTCCATCTTCATCAACCGCTGCATCTTCATCACCACCATCATCTCCATCCATCCCATCTGGATCTTGTTGTAATTCTTGCACTAGTTGTGGATTTATACAAGTACTATTCATCAATGATCGCTTCCATTGCCATTACTATGATGCTGTCTGCCTCCATGTCTGAGTAGATCATTAGTTCTTGGGGAGATGGAGAAACCCTAGTATGAGATTGGAATAAGATAAAGTTTATTATGATATTCATCACTGTGACCATGTGTTAGATTGTCTACATCTTGATGTTGGGAGAAGTCGACCTCTGCAATATTTGCCTCTTGCGGGGACTTGATGTAGGGAACTACTTGTTGGTAGACGGAGGGATGTTAGCACTTACAGTGACTATAAAGTTGTTGGCACCCCTTATGTATCAACTTGGGAATCGAGTAAACTCACAAAACACTATCCATGCCATGGGATATGTATCGCGGGATTATGTCCCTTAATAGCGCAGTAATTCAATTGATGTTGATTGCTGTCTGTTGTGGTTATGAGGATGATTTGAGCAGTGGTTGCTGCCTCTTTGTCCAAATACGGAGTTCCTCCCTGATGACCCACAAGTATAGGGGATCACAACAGTCTTCGAGGGTAGTATTACCCAATTTATTGATTCGACACAAGGGGAGCCAAAGAATACTTATAAGCCTTAACAACTGAGTTGTCAATCCAGCTACACATGGAAATAGTCTTTCTCACATAAGTTTATCAGTAGCAACAATTTTGTAGTGACAATAGCAAAGCAACAGCAACAGTAAAACAAGAGCAATAGTAACAGTAGTAGCAAATAGTAGGATATGAGTGTGTTAGGCATAGGGATGGATGGACGGGCGTTGCATGGACGAGTCTAAACATGAAACTTCAAGATCTAGGGCAATTGCAGATAAATAAGATAAAGCATCCAAGTACTAAACAATCATAGGCATGTGCTCCATATATAGTCATACGTGCTCGCAATGAGAACTTGCACACCATCTTCTGTCCTGCCAGCCCGTTGCAGCGAGGCCTCAAGGGAACTACTGCAATTAAGGTGCTCCTTTTAATAGAGCACCGGAGCAAAGCATTAACACTCCGTGAACACATGTGATCCTCACATCACAGCCATCCCCTCTGGCTGTCCCAATTTCTGTCACTTCGGGGCCTTTGGATCCGGACATGATATGTGTACACAACTTGCAGATAAGATCACAAACAATACTATCATCATGAATCAATAATAAGTTCAGATCTGAGATCATGGAACTTGGACCCTAGTGACAAGCATTAAGCACAACAAGTTGCAACAAAGTCAAATAGCGCGAATAGAGATACAAGGCACCATGCCCTAACAATCTTATTCGATTACATGATAGAACTCATCCAATCCCTACCATCCCCATAGCCTACAGCGGGGGATTAATCACTCATGGATGAGGGAAACATGGATGGTTGATCGAGAGGCGTTGTTGATGATGATGGCGATGATCCTCTCCAAATTCCCCGTCCCGGCAGGGTCACAGAACGGAGTTTCTGGTTCCGAATCGCCGTTTCTGGTGGTGGCGGCGCAGCGAAACTCTTTCTGGAAAAAACGTCGACCCCCCTGAGTTTTTAGGTCAGAAGGAAACTTATAGGCGAAGAGGGAGGCCGAGGGGGTGCCTGAGGCGGCCACACCCCTCCAGGCGCGACCAGTCCTGGCCCGCACGGCAGGGGGTGTGGGCCACTCAGGCCTCCACTCCGTCTCGTATTCTGGCTCCGTGAGTCTTCTGGTGAAATAGGATTTTTGACAAATTTTCTGGGATTTTTCCTGATTGTTAATTTTCTGCACAAAAACTAGACACCAAGGTAATTATTCTGAAAACAGCGTCAGTCCGTGTTAGTTGTATCCAAATCACACAAGTTTAGAGGAGAAAAAATAGCAAAAGTGTTCGAGAAAGTAGATACGTTTTGTACGTATCAACTTCCCCAAGATTAGCGTATTGCTTGTCCTCAAGCAATTCAGTTGAAAACTAAGTGCAATAAAAGAACTTTCACGAACACATTTGCTTCATATGATGTAAATATTCTCAGCACAGGAGTAGATACTTAGACAATTCATAATAAGGAGTATGCAACTAAGTCTACTCAATCATTGCAAGCTATGAAGAGATTCCAACTCAATAATAATAATTAGCATGAAATATAAACATAAGCAACATTGCAATGATCATAAGAAGGTATGATATAGTGGTATCTCGCTTGCCTTTGTTTGTGGAGCACAACATAAATGCCAAGGCACCTCTAAAGTTCAAGTGAATACTAGAAGTAAAGATATCAAAGATACAAGCATCAAAGTCATGACATAATTAACCAAGTTTTGAAACAAGCACATTACACTAAGAATGACAACTATGCTCTCAAGAAGGTGCTCATAGAATCAGTGGTGACTCAACAAGGAAGTGAAAAAGGTTTTGAAAGGTTTGAAATGCTTCCAAATGCTGAAAGTATGGTACTCGTTAGCTTTGAGCTCGCATTGCCCCTATCATAGGAATCTTTATATGGTTAAGGTGAAAGTGAGGTCCAATATGAGTTATATTCTTGACAGACCATAAACTAGAAATCTCATGTCCCTTGAGTACGAGGGCCGCTCCTCATGCTACTGTCAACACCGGATTTTTTAATCACGGATGCCTGTTATGCCATACATCGCAATCCCAGGATTACATTTTTGCGAGACATAACAGATTGGATATCACAGTACATCATCCATTACAAACCATACATAAGGTCTTACACAAATAAGGATCTCATGATCCAGTTCTTAATACAAGCAGCGGAATAACTTAATAGTAACGATAGCATGGGAGAAACTCCATCTTCATGGTCACAGGCAATGCTGACGATGGGAGATGATCGTAGTTGTCGTAACCTTCCCGTTGTCCTTCTTCCTCGTACTCCTCTCCATAGTCTGGCCATGGGAATAGCGAGGGACAAAGCCATGATTACTCTTTAAGTACTCGCAAATAATACTAATAAGTGAAGGGGTTTTTTGTGGTAGGAGACTAAGCTCTAGGGTTATTTTGCAAAAAGCCAGATTTACCTCTACTAAGTTCAAAAGCAAAGAAAACTAGTCAAATTTTTTATACCACCTAAGTGGGAACTTGAATTTCATATCACAACTCTGTTGTGGTCAAGTCAAAGTCAAAATCATTTCACAAGTCTTTTTGGAAAACATCTGACAGGGGAACAATATGGCCACTCCAACTGTCCATAACCGCGGACGTGGCTATTCGAATAGTTTGACACTCTGCAGAGATTATACACTTTCACCACAACATTCCATACATCCGTCAGGAACAAATCCTGAATTCACCATACTCAGTATGCAGATAATCAATCCTAACCTTTCCATTACACGCCCTAGTATAGGCACCTCTCCTGTGAGTTTGACCTCCCAACCATGACCAACTGTCATCTTGGGTACTGCACAGGTGGACAATCTTCACAAGGTAGCCTCATCTCAGACCTTGGACGTGAGGGAACCCATACTAAGGTATATAAATTTCGAGTCAAGCCCTACCCAATTTTCGGGTATTGTGGTTGTACGGTAAAATTGGAATGGTATCACATCCAAACAACCATTAGTTTTATAAAGGGCTAAGGCTCAATGCCTCAACATTTTCATCATCAAAATCATCTGGTGTTCAAGAACACATGTCAAAACATTTCAGTAGAATAACTCATCATTCTAAGGTTTTCATAACCATTTTCACCAAGTATTCCCATCTAAAGTTTAGCAAGTTTTAGGCTTAGCACTAGCATCTACAAGTGGGGGTAAAGACTAATAAGGGGTGGTAACCAAGTGTATCTTATCTAAGTAAAATCTCACGCCTCAGGATGACATCAAGATTATCTAACGTAGGCCAAGTTTTATGATCTTTATTTTACCTTCAATTATCTTTCTAGAATATACAAGTCACTAAGTAAACTCTAAGAGAAAGTTTTGAGTAAGGAAAATAAAGTACTAAGCTTGCAAGTAAAACTAGGATTGGGTATCATCAAATGTATCTAACCAAGCATGCTTAACGCATTGCATAGGTTATCTAACTTTCATGGTTGCAAGTGTTAGCTTGCTAGGATGTTGGTATAAGCTTCCAAATATTAGCTTGCTCAGATAGTAGCTTGCCTTGTGCAGAGCAGTGGTTGAAGTTCTCCTCGGCTTCGTCCTCATAGTATCCTCCTTCCTCATCGTATCCTTGGTCGGTACTAACGTCTATAATTAAATACGAGGTACACAATCACCAAACAATACTTAACTATTTCCAATCATCACACAAAGGTTCACACTAGATGATCTAGCATCATAACTAACATTACAAGACTAAAGCACTTGTCTTATTTATTTTATTTTGAGAAAAGTAATTTCTACTCATTGAAAACTATTTAAGATTTAATATTCTCCAACTCAAACATGGGATCATGTTAACACATGTCATCACCACATGTTTCAGTACATGAGAATGTGATTTAAAGTGGTGTCACAATTTAATAAGGTTTAACCTTTTTTATTTTAATTAAATAAAGTGACAAGAAATGCCTATGGGGCATTCTTTTATTACTTGAACATTATTTCTGTAATTAAACCTATATATTTTTATATATTCTGAAAGGTATGATCAAATGTGAATTTTGAGAGTTTGAATCATCTCAAAAGATTTTATGGTTGAATTTTGAAAAATGTTTGAATGTAGAAAAGCTTCTTCCTTGTTATTTTTACCGTGGTTGACCTATACATACAAATGGTTTGAATCCAACGGGCTTGGATTAAGCATTTCAGTACCTTTCTAACATAATTAGTTTCATGCATTTTGGTTCAGTGAGTCGAGCTGGGTTGATTTTTGAATATATGTACAAAACTGTGTTTGAAATTAAATGAATAAACTAAATTTGAATTTTTGGGTCGCGCGGGATGTCTAACTGGATAGGCCCACTACGCACAGCGCACGCGCGGGCTGGTTAAGTGGTTGTCCCCACGCGTCAGTGAGACGGGGAGGGGCGAAGCTGTACGGGGCAATGTGGACCGTGGGATCTAGTTCTAATCGAACGGCTACGGTTCATCGTTCATGTTGGGCAGCGCTGGTGAGACAAAACCCTAACGCGGCAGGTGGTGGTCGTGGATGGCTCACCTGGGCTCAGGCGAGGGTCGACGATGGGGGCGAACGATGAAGTCGACAACGACGGTTCTCCTGGTACTGGCAGCTCCTCCTGGGCCGCTCCAATCGACGGCTACCTTCTCCTCTAGGAGTGACGGGCTCCAGCCAAATTTCGGCGATGCGCTGCTCGCCTTGCTCCGGGGCTGAGTGGGGGTGGTCAGTGAGAGGTGGGGAGATAGATGGTGTGAAGAAAACGAGCGGTGGAGGCCTTCTTTTATAGTGGCTGAAGGGGACAGACGGGCGCGGGCTGAGCTCGTCGTGGTCGACGGCACAGAGGGCTAATGGCATGGGCGACGATAGGGGACGGTGCAGTGCTCCCTAGGGAATCTCAACGACATGGTCTTGTGGCGTGGGGCGATGCGTGTTGGTCGGAACGTCGCGGTGCTCTGAGCGGGTCCGATGGGGATTTTAATGGCGCACAGCATGCATGGCCCGCGCGGCAGCGAACGGGCATGTCTAGCGGGGTGCTGGGGTGCTGGTGATCATCTCTGCAAGCGGCGAGGGAGGCGCGTGGTCTGTGGGTGCTGGTCGAGCGCAGCGCTCTGGCGCGCTCTCAGCATGGTCGTAGAGGTACTGGGCGCGTGCGTTCTGGGTGGTCCAGGGGCTGGCTGCGCTCGGGGCTGGGACAATGGGTGGTGGTGGACGGTGGAGTGCCTGCTAGACATGCTTGCTAGGCTTGGTGTTGCTCCTAGCTTGCTATCGACAATGGGATGGCAAGGTGAGGCTCGGCCTGCTCACCATTGATGGCAATGGCAAGCTCATAGTGGTGCTAGAGGTTAATAACTAAGCTAGATGATCTACTAAATGTTTGCTGCAACCAGAGAGGGAACAAGGTTGGCCAATTTTATTGCTACAAATAGTGTTAGATGTTTGTTTGATTTGTATCTGCAAGGTGTTTGATAAAATGGCCGCAAGAACTTTGAATTTGAATTTTGGATTCAAACTTGGTGGGTTTGCTAGGCACATACTAGGGAGTGTCTGGTTAGTCTGATTAGTAAAGGGGAACTGGTTTGGTTGGGTTTTGAAAATGTGTGATCTTCACATATGATGAAGATTCAATTTTGAGTTGTCATTTGAATGGGGTTGCCAAATGTTTCTGCAAGTTTGAAAGGTGGGCTTTGATTCACTTTTACTTGGTCTAGAAAGGGGTGAAAAGAATTGGAAAAGTTTCTATTTGAAATCTTGGACTAGAAACACTCAAAGTGAGCTAGTGAACAAGATTGGCCAAAATGACCATTTGCTTTATTTGATTTGTTTTTGATTTTCTCTTCATTTGTTTCTGTTTGGAAAAGTTCTAGATGATGTTATATTTGTCTTTAAACCATTTCTTGCTATTTAGGTTAATCACACAAGATCATTCATGCATTAATCAAATCATCACATACACACATGCATTCATATGCTTTAAATTAATCAAAGTTTTTGTTAACCCTAATTTTAGTGATTAGAGTTTGATGATCCTTGTTTTATATTTTTGGGATGTTACAAACCTCCCCCCCTTAAAAAAAATCTCGTCCTGAGATTTAAAAAATAAGACAAAATATTACCTAGGATTTAAAGAGATCGGGAAACTCCGTCCTGATGTGATCTTCGCGCTCCCAGGTAGCTTCTTCTTCAGTGTGGTTGCTCCACTGAATCTTGAGAAACTTGATGCTTCGGGTTCTGGTGGTTCTGAAAGCTTCTTCCAAAATACGAATGGGTACTTCGGGATAGGTTAGGTCATCGTTGATCTCTATGGTCTGGTGATCGATGTTCTTGAAAACTTCAGTCTTCTCCGGAACTTCAAGGCATTTGCGAAGTAACGATATATGGAACACATTGTGTACTGCTGACATCTCCTCGGGCAGTTCCAATTGATATGATACCTCTCCTCGATGATTCAGAACCTTGAAGGGTCCGATATATCTGGGGGCTAACTTTCCTTTGAGATGGAAACGCTGCATTCCCTTCAAAGGCGACACTTTGAGATACACAAAATCTCCGATATTGAAAGAGAGGTCTCGACATCTGTTGTCGGCATAACTCTTCTGTCTTGACTGGGCGATCTTGAGGTGCTCACGAATCTTGTGAACTTTCTCTTCTGCTTCTCGTAGGATGTCGGGTCCGAAAATCTGACTCTCTCCTACTTCCGACCAATTCAAAGGGGTGCGAAACTTCCTTCCATACATGAACTCAAATGGGGCCATTTGCAAACTAGCTTGATAACTGTTGTTGTATGAAAATTCTGCGAAAGGCAGACAGTCTTCCCATTTAGATCCATACTCTAGCACACATGATCTCAACATATCTTCGATTATTTGATTTACTCGCTCCGTTTGTCCATTGGTCTGAGGGTGATACGCGGTGCTGAAATCTAGTCGGGTTCCTAAACCTTCTTGGACTTTCTTCCAGAATAAACTGAGTTACTCAATCCGATACGATGTTCTTGGGGACTCCATGCAAACTGACGATTCTATCAATCTATAACTCTGCTAGCTTCGAACTCTGGTATGTGGTCTTGACTAGTATGAAATGGGCGACTTTGGATAGTCTGTCGACTATGACCCAAATAGAGTCATTTCCCCTACTAGAAGTAGGCAATCCGGTGATAAAGTCCATTCCAACTGAATCTCATTTCCATTGCGGAATCTATAAGGGTTGCAACAGTCCTGCAGGTCTTTGATGTCCCGCCTTGACTCTCTGACATATATCACACTTGGCGATATAGCTTCCGATTTCTCTCTTCATTTTATGCCAGCAAAATTGTTCCTTCAAATCCTGATACATCTTCGTTCCTCCGAGGTGGATAGAATAAAGAGTATCATGGGCCTCTTTCAAAATAACTTCTTTCAACTCTGAATCTGTGGGTACACAAAGACGTCCTTTGTACCACAGAACTCCTTCTTCATCTTAAGTGAATCCTGGTACCTTGCCTGTACAGATACGACGTTTGATTCTGTCGATACTAGCATTTCCTTTCTGCGCCTCTTTGATCTGACTGATCAAAGTGGGATGAAGTTCTATGTTAGCCAAAAATCCTTCACTCACTAATTCCATTAGGAAATCTTCCATCTCTTTGTGCAGACTTGGTTGCTCCTTCAAAATCATGGAGTTCAAGCGACACGGCAATCTGCTAAGGGCATCTGCTACCACATTGGCTTTACCGGGGTGATAGTGAATGTCCAGGTCATAATCCTTGATTAGCTCAATCCACATTCTCTGCCTCATATTCATCTCCTTCTGAGTGAATATATACTTAAGGCTTTTGTGATCTGAATAAAACTCACAACGGTTTCCCATTAGGTAATGCCTCCATGTCTTTAGGGCTAGAACTACCGCTTCTAGTTCAAGGTCATGGGTTGGATAATTCTGTTCATGCTGTTTCAGTTGGCGGGATAGATAAGATATAACTTTGCCTTCTTGCATTAGCACACATCCGAGACCGATCTTGGATGCGTCACAATACACATCGAAGGGCTTTGTGATATCCGACATGATCAAGATTGGGGCTGAAATCAATCTCCTCTTGAGTTCCTGAAAACTCGCTTCACATTTGTCCGTCCATTCGAACTTCTTATCCTTCTTCAACAATTGGGTCATGGGTCTGGCGATACTTGAGAATCCTTCTACGAACTTGCGGTAGTATCCCGCTAATCCGAGAAATGCACGAACTTGGGTTTGAGTGGTTGGGGCTTGCCAATCCTCCACATCCTTCACCTTCGCAGGGTCAACGGCAATTCCTCCGGCTGATACAATATGTCCGAGGAATCCTACCTCCTGTAACCAGAATTCACATTTGCTAAACTTGGCATATAGCTGATGCTCTCTAAGAGTTCCAAGAATGGTCCTTAGGTGTAGCTCATGTTCTTCTTCTGATTTGGAATAAATCAGAATGTCATCGATGAAAACAACGACAAACTTATCCAGGAAGTCCATAAAAATCTTATTCATGAGGTTCATGATATTAGCGGGGGCATCGGTTAATCCAAAAGACATGACCGTATACTCGTATAATCCATATCTGGTGGTGAAGGCAGTCTCTGGGATATCCTCTGCGTGAATCTTGAGTTGATGATAGCCAGTTCTAAGATCAATCTTAGAAAACACTTTGGAACCAGTCAACTGGTCAAACAGATCTTCTATTTTTGGCAATGGGTACTTGTTCTTGATGGTAACATCATTCAACTTCCGATAATCCGTACACAAACGGTTACCTCCATCTTTCTTGTCCACAAACAAAACATGTGATCTCCATGGTGACGCACTTCGTTGAATCAATCCAATTTCCTGCATGGCATCAAATTGCTTCTTCAGTTTTGCTAGTTCAGACGGGTTCATACTATATGGTCTCTAGGCTATGGGTCCGATTCCAGGTATTAGTTCAATGATAAACTCGATATACCGATCTGGGGGCATACCGGGCAAAACATCTGGAAATACATCGGGGTATTCACAGACTATCCGGACATGGTCAATGGTGGGCTGGGCTATACTCTTATTGCACTTGAACTGACGGGGCAAGGTTTCAGTTATATGCTCGACTGATATTCCGGCTGTACTGGTCATGGTTATGGCTTTCTTGGCACAGTCAATTAATCCTTCCTAGTACTACTTCCAGACCTTTAGTTCCGAGTACTATTAGATTAGCATAAAAATCTATGCCATTGATTCGGATAGGTACAACTTTGCAAATTTTCCTAGCCTTGGTGGTTGAACCAGGTATTTGAACAATCATAACATGCTTCAATTTGGTTGGTTGAATCTTACTAGTTCTTGCAAATTCTTCAGTGACAAATGAGTGCGATGCTCCGGAATCAAACAACACTCTGGCAAGTACGAAGTTAATAGAAAACATACCCAGCACGACATATGGCGCTTCCTGGGCTTCTTCAGCATGCATGAGAAAAATATGGCTGTTGCGGTTGAGCGAGTTCCCTGGGGCAAACCTTCTTCCGGACTGAACACGACGCTGCTGCTGGGCTGGGGTGTTTGCATTGGGGGCTGCGGAAATCTTCTTGGGGCACTCATTGGAATAGTGACCCTTGGTTCCACATTCATAACAAGTCACTTGCGACTTGTCCTTTACTGCAACAGGCACAGCATTGCTTCCAGTCCTTAGGGCAGTGTTGGTGTTGGGGGCAACATTGTTGTTGTTGAACTTAGGTGGTGCACGGTTGAAATTGCTGGAGTTGCCGGGGTTGTTGTGGTTTCCTCCGGGCCTTGGGTTTCCACGGTTGGGATAGGTCAGACGGTTCATTGGGGGTCTGTTGTTTCTTGGGGCAAATCCTGGAGATGGGTTGGGGCGATACTTTGGTGTATGGTGAGTTCCTGGTTGATTCATCATGCGACGCTTGCAGTTCTCATTAGCTTGGTTGATCTTTCCTTCCATTTGAATGGCAGAGTCCACTAGGGCTTCAATATCTGCAAAGGGGATATTGACTAACACTATCTACATCTCATCATGCAGACCATTCAGGAATCTCTCTTTCTTTTTGGCTTCAGTATCTATCTCATCCGGTGCATACCTAGCCAATGACAAGAATTTGTCATGGTATTCCACTACTGTCATCCTTCCTTGCTTAAGTTCCCTGAGTTCATCTCTCATCCTCTTGATCAAACCTGGTGGCACATGGGTTCTGCTGAACTTTACTTTGAACTCCTCCCAAGTCATCAGCTGACCTCCTGTCATTGCGTGAACGCTGTTCCACCATGCTCTTGCATCTCCGTCCAGATAGTGGGTGTCGAACAGTACTTTCTCGTTAGCTTCTACTCCTGCAAATTCTAGGTTGTTTTCCATGGTTTGCAGCCAATCATCTGCATCTAGGGGCTCTTCTGACTTAGTGAAAATAGGTGGATTGGTGTTCTGGGAATTCTTGAGCTTAGACCCATGGTTGTCCTGATTTCCATGGCCTTGATTGTTGTTGGCCATCTGAGCGATCTGTTGAAGGGTGGCTAAGTTGGCTTGACATTCGGCTCTTTCAGCTTCACAGTCAGAAACCAACATTTGCAAGATTTGCAACATCGGGTCCGGGGTTGAGTTGCTTCCTCCACGAGGCACCTGAAGATTGAGATAGATCATGAGAAAAGAGGGAAATTTCTAAGGTTCGGGTTTTGTGAAGTTTTTAAAGTTTGACTCAGATTTTTCCAGCAACTTGCTTTTAATTCATTCATTCATAGCACACGATACAAACACACACCATAACAAAGAAAAACAGATGGTTTTAAGAACCATTCTGTGAAGCTAAGATACAGTGGGACCGAATACAACTCTCTAACGTGTGTGCTCAAGTGCTACTACTCCTTGGAGCTAGTGTCCTAATCATCCTCATCATCATTGATGAAGGCAAAGTCATCCTCATCGATGAAGAAGTCCATGGACTGATCCTCCAGAAAGTCATCATCATCGCCGAGATAGGAGTGGGGGTCTCCACGAATGTCCTCTCCTGCATTCTCCCTCTCCTCCAGCTGCATGTCTCTCTCGTTAATGGTCTCCTACAAATCCGAGATCCGGGTGACGAAGATGGGAAATGATGCGCCCCTTCTTGTCGAGCTGGCGGTGACGAGACTTGTGATCCCTCACAAGCATGGCGATGGTTCGATCCTTCTTTACAGAGAGGGCATAGTTGTGGTTGGCGTAGGAACGGGCATTGTCCAACTCCTTCTCACGGTCATACATCATGAAGCTGAGGTGGTCCAACCGAGTCTTTAGCTCATGGTGTTATGGGGCCTCAAGTGGCTGTCCCATAGCATCACGCCTTGGGTAGAACTCAAAACGGGTACCCTTGATCTGGTTGATACTCTGCCCACACAGACGGTCAAGAGCTTCCTGCATGGCCCTGGAAAGTCCATCGAGCCAGTTGTTCTCTCTTAAGGTGAACTGAATTCCTTCTGCAGTGGGAGGTTCAATCTTTCCTCGGAGACTTGCAACGACTATCCACTGCATATCTTCTCCTTCTTGATCATTGATCTGAGCTCCAAAGAAATCGAGGTGCGGACGCTCCAGCATCTCCGAAATCTGGTCCAAGTCACGCTCAAAGATGAGGTCTCCTCCATTCCCCAACTGATAAAACTTGATTTACTTCACGTCCATCTATAAGAATATAGGATGAGTAAGTTAGTAGAGTGATCAAGTGTGTCAAATTTTATGTACTTTGCAAGAATTTTTGAGGAACATGAATTTTCATGAAAGAATCCAAGTGATAAGAATGAGAATAGGTTTTTGTAAATACTCACTTCCTTTTGTTTTGAAACTAAGTTTTTGATTCAAACGTCTATTCTAACTAGGGTCTCCTATGGTCAGGATGGCTCTAATACCAACTTGTCAACACCCGGATTTTTTAATCACGGATGCCTGTTATGCCATACATCGCAATCCCATGATTACCATTTTTGTGAGACATAACAGATTGGATATCACAGTACATCATCCATTACAAACCATACATAAGGTCTTACACAAATAAGGATCTCATGATCCAGTTCTTAATACAAGCAGCAGAATATCGTAATAGTAACAATAGCATGGGCGAAGCTCCATCTTCATGGTCACAGGCAATGCTGATGATGGGAGATGATCCTAGTTGTCGTAACCTTCCTGTTGTCCTTCTTCCTCGTACTACTCTCCATAGTCTGGCCATGGTAATAGCCAGGGACAAAGCCATGAGTACTCTTTAAGTACTCGCAAACTAATACTAATAAGTGAAGGGGTTTTTTGTGGTAGGAGACTAAGCTCTAGGGTTATTTTGCAAAAAGCTAGATTTACCTCTACTAAGTTCAAAAGCAAAGAAAACTAGTTGAAAATTTTATAACACCTAAGTGGGAACTTGAATTTCATATCACAACTCTATTTTGGTCAAGTCAAAGTCAAAATCATTTCACAAGTCTTTTTGGAAAACATCTGACAGGGGAAAAGTATGGCCACTCCAACTGTCCATAACCGCGGACGCGGCTATTCGAATAGTTTGACACTCTGCAGAGATTGTACACTTTCACCACAACATTCGATACATCCGTCAGGAACAAATCCTGAATTCACCATACTCAGTATGCGGATAATCAATCCTAACATTTCCATTACACACCCTAGTATAGGCACCTCTCCTGTGAGTTTGGCCTCCCAACCATGACCAACTGTCATCTTGGGTACTACATAGGTGGACAATCTTCACAAGGTAGCCTCATATCAGACCTTGGCCGTGAGGGAACCCATACTAAGGTATATAAATTTCGAGTCAAGCCCTACCCAATTTTCGGGTATTGTGGTTGTACGGTAAAATTGGAATGGTATCGCATCCAGACAACCATTAGTTTTATAAAGGTCTAAGGCTCAATGCCTCAACATTTTCATCATCAAAATCATCTGGTGTTCAAGAACACATGTCAAAACATTTCAGTAGAATAACTCATCATTCTAAGGTTTTCATAACCATTTTCACCAAGTATTCCCATCTAAAGTTGATCAAGTTTTATGCTTAGCACTAGCATCTACAAGTGGGGGTAAAGACTAATAAGGTATAAGGTTCCCAACCTTTAATAAGGTAGAGATCCCTGTGTTTACAATGCTAGTCCCTGGATCAATAGCTAGCATCCACAGTTAAGATGTAATATCAAGAAACAAAGGTCATAATACAACTTTATAACCAGGAATAAAATAATTTATTACATCTTACATAGATCATTTGGCTATCTCATTACAATGCAGCAGAATATAACAACAGCTTGGGGTACTTCATCTTCAAAGTGCCATAGGCAGTCATGTTGGTTGTAGACTTGTAATCCTAATTAATAAACTTCACTAACGTCAAACAAACCTGCAACATAATAAGTTACAGCCACAAGGGTCAATACATTTGAATTTTATTGGCAAGTGATACTATGGTAGTATAGTGGAGTATATCATCTATATGCATTTGGCTAAGTGGAGATTAGGCTTGATTTGCTCAAAATAGTTTTTCCTTATCATTTGGAAACACTAAGTTTTTGCTTGACAAAATCACACAAGGCATCTCCCAATAGAAATTGGTGATCCTTTAACCCTTGTTTAACCACAAGTTTTTAACTTAGAAATTGGGATGAGGAGATTCTTGATAGCTTCCATGTCTTGATGCTCAAATTGTCCTTTACCAGGGACATGGCTAAGTACTTAGATTTTTTTACACTCTGCAGAGGTGGTGCACTTTCCCCACAAGACTTGGTTTCACCAAGACAAGATCTTTCAGAAGCCTTCCCTTAGACCAGAATGGACGCGCTCCAACCTATCAAACCCCTACCACCAACTGTCCATTTGGCTAAGTTATTGCAACCTATATGATCCAGGCAGAGCCCATAATGCCAAGTGGCTGCACTTGAAGCTTCTCAACATTTGACATCTCAAATCTCTTTGTTCCTGGGTGGCCATCCACAAGTGAGATACACAAGGTAAACCATAGAAATGGTCCTTGTGTAACCACTCAACATAAACCATTCCTTCCATTCCACCCAGGTGTTTCATTCACTTAGTTGTTTTATTAAACAAAATACAAGTCCAAAGACTTAGAAATATTTTCTCATAGCATGAATATATAACCACCCTTGGTTGCTACTAGCTAGGCTAAGCATGGTATTGATAAGAATCTTAACTTAGAAATTTCTAGCAATTCTACAACTACTAGGATTTCCCAAGCATAGCATATAGATCAAAAATATCCATGCAAGACTAGCAAAATATTTGTAATGCATAGTTGAAAAACATAGGTGTAAAATCATGAAGCACCACTTGCCTTTTTGGTAGAGAATATAAATTCACTCCTTGTCTTTGCAAAGATCACACTCTTCATCTCACTACAATTCAATCAAGCAAGGCACAATTTTCAATCTACCATTCAAGCAACAACACATGAAATCATAGAAACAAAGTAATGCATGCAAGCATGCTAAAGATTGTTTTATTTGGAAAAGTGGTTTCTAATGGGTTATAAACATTTGAAAACACCTATTGGTCATTTTATAAAAATGGCAAAACCATTTGCAAAGGTTTTTACTTATAAACCATTTTAATACCAAATCAATATTTTATATGGTTGAAAATGCTTTTAGCAAAGCAATAATATTTGTAGGGTTACCCAAATACATTTTTAATTCTAAAACTTGGTGTTTAGGGTCAGATAGTTTAAATCAAAACATTTCCCAAGGGTTTTCTCCCAAAAGCATTTTTAACATATAAACAATATTTTTATTTGACTAGAAATGCTTTAAATCAAAGATTTATTCTTTTGCTTCACCAAATATGTTTTTGAAACCACAAATTTATTTCTATGGTCAGTAGGTTCAAAACAATCCATTTGCCAAAGGTTCTATCACAAAATAATTTTAGAACAAAATTTATATCCAAAATATACCTACACAAGTTTCTGCAAAAACAACCATTTTACCAGAAACAATTTACTAAACAAAGGGCATGGTTGGGTAGGATTTGTCTTGCTCACTCCATTGATATAAAATTTGCAAAATTTGGACGTGTGGTTTGAAAGTTATGAATTTTACAAAATTGAACAACAAATAGATCAAATCTGTTTTTATTAAAACAGATAGGGCCACGTGTCTTGTTCCTATTCACCGGTACCGTTTCGCTCGGATCGATCATTGTGGAGCGTTGGATTTAAATTAGATCGAGTGGAACATGTGGCTCCTTACCGCTTCGGGTTGAATCTATTCACACTCGTCCGATCAAGATCCTACGGTCCTCATCGCCTTGACCAATAACCAGCGGTGCTGGCGGCGGCGACTGTCGCTGACGCGCTCTGGTGGCGGCGACTGGCGAATACAGGAAGCAAGGGAAGGAGGGGTTGCTTACAGTGTTCGCCTGGTCGAGGTGAAGCTCGAGGTGCGGTCTGCTAGTCGAGGGGCGCGCTGGAGCTGCGTGGATTGCTCGCCGGAGTCAGTGACGACGTCAGGCTCGCTCAGTTGTCGACGGGGGCGAGGCTACAGGTCACCCTACGGCAAACAGAAGGTACGGTTAGACTCGTACAGCACCAGGGATCATGCGAGCATCATCGATAAGTAACGGGGCGATCCGAGCTTACCAGGGGAACTCGCCGAAGGAAATGGCAGACGGCGGTGGTGTTTAGTGTCGTCGTTGCCGACGCTAGGGGACGCGCGTGGATGAGTGGAGCACACGGGCAGGTGCGCACGGAACTGGGGAGTAAGCTCGCGTGTAGTGGGAGGCGAGGGGCGGTTCACCGGAATTTGCTGGAGAGGCTCGTCGGAGACAGCGCGGTGTGGTTCCAAATTAGAACAGCCCTGGGGCAGAGAGGAGCTGGCAAGTGAGGGGAAAGAGAGAGGGGAGAGGGGCGTTTAAGCGGGCGTAGTGTAACTACCTCGGTGAATTACGCTCCTAGATACAAGCCTGGATGAGCGGAAATGGTTGAAATAGTACGGTGGGGCCCGAAAGCCACTCACGGGTAGACCTTTCGGCCGTCCCAACCATTTCCAGTCATCGGGACGAGTACGGGCGGCGTAATCGGCAGGCGAAGGGATCAACTACATACACAAATGAGTATGTATGCAAGCCACCATACAATAGTACATCAGAGCCATACCATCTAAAAAGAAAGGAAATATAGCAACGCCATACGGCAAGATTCAAATGTCCTAGATAGATATAATAGTTTAGGATATTTCCTCATACATCACACATCAGAGTATCAGGCGGAAGCGGCAAACAAGATCCGAGTACGGATAAGAAGGAAATCAGCATAATATGCCCAGAAATAAGCACATCCCGCCCACAGATCTCACGGATCCCCGTTCCCGGAATCTCTACACCGAACGATCGTTGCCCACATCATCAGCCTCCTCCACCCAGTATCCTTCTTGCGAGTGTACGTGTTCATCTGAACCAATAATTTATCGTGTGAGACCCTAGGGGGTACTCAGCAAGTCTTTATGCCTCTAAAGGGGACACAACCTGGGGTGACGCAATTGCAGCAAAAGATAAACCCTAACAGTTCCATAGATACTCGCTAACCATCCGCCTAACCAATGATAGAAGGATGTCCGTGAATTAATGACAACAGTTATAACAGTAATATCCACAGATCCATCCTCCTCCTCTCTTTCCAATGAGGAAGCGGACGAACAACCCCCCATCCGTTGGCAATTTTATTAACCATTCCATGAGTGTTGCACTAATTACTTGTCAGTTACTTAGTCAATTTAAATCGGTACTTTAGTTATGCTTGTCTATGGTCGAGAAACTGTGCTCCAAGTCGTCCATAACCGCGGACACGGCTTTCAGAAAGTTTTACCCTGCAGGGGTGCGCAAATAGCAACACACACTCGATCAACCTCGGAAAAACCAAATCAAAACCCAACGAGGCCTTCACGACAAAGCAATCACAAGATTCAGAAATATTTGTGGGCCACCCTTAAAGTAGACCCGCAACGGTTAGTGACTTGAGACGGACTCAAGGTTTGTGGTCAGAACGATCGGGAACCCGAAAGTGTGACTGGGCTTGTCGATACCGCAAAACGGGTCACAATTCCTAACAAGACAAAGTGCTCCTCGCACAATCGTAAATAAAGCAGTAGCATGGCATAAGTACGGGATAGTAAATAAAACCTCAAACTAGTTTGTGGCCCCAATAAATAAGACGGAATCAAGCTCTGGCTCAGGGGGGTACCATAAGCCTCCCGGATGTGGATAGCGCGAATAAACAAGGAACATGAATCAAGTACTCGGGGTCCTACGGGACACAAGTGAGCAGGAAAAACCAAATAGCACATGTTGCCCACCGGTGCCACTTTCATTAGTTATCCCATTACTACTCAGGTTAAGTTGTTTAGGTACCTCGTTATCCATCAGACTCTCACATACCCTACACATGCTGTTCTACGACTCGCATGGCCCAAACAACTCCTGTAGTAATGGCTCATGGGATGGGGAGACAAGCTTGGTGGGGTTTAAAAGTAAAGGCTATGCAATACTTGGGATTCAGTTTAATGCAATCGCGACTCAATGATGCAAGAATAAGATAGAGGCAATAGGTACTGTATGTATGCAAGCATGTGGTAGTTCTTGCCTGTCAGCTCAGTTGAAGCGAGAGACGGATCTGGGTAGTGCTCCTGGTTTTCTTGATATATCCTCTGCTCAGCGTCTATTCGAAGAAGAACCAAACAAACAAGGGCCAACATAAATAGAGTGCACAAGCATAGGAATAAAATGCGACAAGCAACAATCATGCCATGATGAATGATGCACAAATTGCATGGCAATAATGTAGCATGGCATGGGTGAGGTGTAGAATACAAGAAATAAACATTTTATTGAGTTTTGGCCATATTTTATCCTCATATTAGTTGCTGTATACATTATGTTTATATGATGCATGCTGCAATTTAAGTCATGGATAGCATAAACAGAAAGGTCTCGTCGAGCTGATCATTTTAGACATATCATTTGTCAAATTCGGAGTTATAAAACAAAAGTTATTAATTTATTAAGGTCCAGGGGCATTTTATTGTAATTTAAATCAACTTGAAATTTTAAGTGTGCAAAACATATTTTGGATGGCATATTTGAATTCCTCACATTTTTCTGATTTGAAAACATATATTATTTGTTTTAATTGGAATTATGAATTTAAATTTATTTTATAGTCAAACTTATTAAATAGGGTCAAAGTCACAGGTTGATTATTTGAATTATTTCTGAAAATATTTGATTAAAGATTTGAATTAACATTCCAAAACTAAACATTTTTCATATTAAGTTTGAATTCAAATTCTAAACCATTTGAAAGTTATGAATTCATTTATATTTAAACAGATTTGAATTTTGAATTGAATTTGAATAAATTTGAAAAGATTTGAATTTGAAACAGAAAGATTCCTAGACTTTTGCTACTCAGTCTGTTTCTACCCATAGTCCATGACAGGTAGGGTCGCTGACCGGGCAACAGCGACAGAAAAACTTTTGTTACCACAGCTCGCTAGCCCACGCGGATGACAAGCGGCCCGGGGAGGCCCATCATACTGAAGCGACTCCGGCGATGACACGGGCGATCCGGCCGCGTGGTTCATATTTGCGGGGCTTTTACGCAGAAGGACGGCCGTGCCAGCGGGCTCCGGACGCGGGTTTAGGCGGAGATTTTGCGAGGGGCTAGGCGCAGCAAGCGTGGTGTCATTGTCTGACAGACGCGGCCATGCCGCGCGCGATCGGGCGACTTCCGACGATGGCGGCGATCCACGCGATTCTCGCCGCAAAAACCAAAGATAAAGAGGGACAACAGGCTACAAGATTCGTCAGTGACTAGCACGGAGGAGGGTCAGCCGCTGGCTTCGACGACGCAGAGACCGGACAGTCTGTCTGCGCGCGGCGAGTGGCCGAGCGTGCGCGCGAGGTGCTCGACGACGGCCGGCGACGCTACGGCGCACGAGAGAGGGAGGGGCCATGTCTGGGAGGAAGAGGGGCTCACCAAGGGCTTGTCGGTGGGGTTGGTTCGGGCAGAGGGGCCGGTGATCGTCGACGAGGCTGGCGGCCGGAGTGCTTCTGGTGCCCACGGACACGGCGGCGGCGACGCTCCTCCGGCGAGGTCCAGAGGCTCCCAGCGGTTCAGGGCGGAGCAGAGGAAGCAGAGGGGGGTCCTGGTACTCCTGGCTTGCCTTGGCGTGCTCGGGAGCGAAGGAGAGCAGAGGGGGCCGAAGCTAGGGTTTTGGGGACATGGTGGAGAGATGGTCCGCTTGGGGAGGAAGAAGGGAGGACAGGGAGGCGAGGCAGGGCCTCTGGGGGGATCTGGGAGAGTCCAGAGGTTGGGAGGGGGTAGATAAGGACGGGTGAGGTGGGGATGGCGTGGGGAGGGGAAGGTGGCTTCGCCACCTTTTCCTTTCACCTTCACGCTCGGCATGGGCCAGGAGGGTAGCTAGGCAGGAGGAGGGCCGGGTGGGCCACGGAGGAGGAAGCTCGGGTGGGGCACGCCGGCAGAGAGAGAAAGGAGAGAAGAGATAAGAGAGGAGGTCCTCGGGTGGGGCTAGGGTTAGAAGTTAGGGTTAGAGGGGCTCGGGTTGGGAGCCTCGGTTAGGTTGGAACCGGGGTTGGGGTAGCTAGGTGGGGTAGCATGGTAGAGAGAGGGGAGGTTTAGGGTTTGGCATGCCTACATGATCATGCATGGATGGGAGATGGTTTAAGAGGGGATAGGGTTTTGGGAGATGATTAAGAGAGAGGGGTAGGGTATGGTGATAGCTAGAGAGATAGAGAGATGAGGGCTAGATGGAGTGGTTCATATGTCTAGATCAAGCATGATCACACAACTCATACAAGAAAGCAAAAGGGAGAAAGAAGCAAAGGTGGTGATGGGGTAAAAATAGAGATGACACAACCAAGAATTTAAATAAAACCAAAAGATGACCAAAATGGTGGTAGTTGCATGGGACATGCATTGCATTTAATGCACTCCCTAAGAGATTGGTGCAAACTTGCATGGGCCATGCCTAAATATTAAATGCCATGTCTTAACCTTGTGAAAACAAAATATAATCCCATGGCATTTATTTATGTGCATCCCCAAAAGTGGAGTAAGGCCAAGCAAAAGAAATGAGTGGGATCCACCCAACCCACATGAGCTAGAAGTAACTCAAATAAATGCCAGCTCATATTAATTGGATGGTGGAATTGTAAGGTGGTGAAGAAAAGGTGGTGGAGTTTAATAAAAGATATGCCCCCAACTCAACTTGGGCATTTAAACAATATATCAACAACCAAATACAATAACAAGAGGCAAATACAATTAATGATGCATATGAGGTAAGAACCAAAACACAAGGGTTTGTATGATGCTCAAATTGCAAGGTGGCATGATGACATGAGCATGATATGATGATGATGCAACAATTATATGTAGGAAGTGGCCATTATATTACTAACCCAAGTAGCATTACAGTTGTTAGACAAATGGGATGCTACAACTCTCCCCCACTAAACAGGAATCTCGCCCCGAGATTCTAGGAAGAAGAAGAAGACACAAATAGGGTAGGATAGTTGGCACGGAGTTCATCTTCACGTTCCCAAGTGGCTTCATCAACAGAATGGTGCGACCACTGCACCTTGCAGAACTTGATGGACTTGTTGCGAGTCCTTCTTTCTGCGGTCTCAAGGATTTTGGTGGGGTGTTCTTGATAAGACAGGTCTTCTTTGAGATCGATTAGCTCATGATCCACGGTCCTGCCGGGATCTTTGAAGCACTTCTTGAGTTGAGAGATGTGGAAAACATCATGGACTTTGAGTTTTTCCGGGAGCTCAAGAGCATAAGCAACTTCTCCTCTTCTACCACGAATTTTGAAAGGACCGATGTATCTAGGAGCCAGCTTTCCTTTGATACCAAAGCGGTGTGTGCCTCTCATGGGAGTAACACGAAGGTAAACGAGATCACCAGGGACATACACCATGTCCGTGTGCTTCCTGTCATAATTGCTCTTATGACGACTTTGAGCAATCTTCAGGTTCTCAAGAATGATATGCACCTTCTCCTCCGCTTGAGTTACAATGTCAGGGCCAAACCATATTCTTTCTCTTGCACCTAACCAACCAATCGGAGTTCTGCACTTGCGACCATAGAGAGCCTCAAATGGTGCCATCTTCAGACTTTTCTGGAAGCTGTTGTTGTAAGAGAATTCAGCATAAGGAAGACATTCCTCCCACTTCATGCCAAAAGAGATAACGCAAGCACGAAGCATATCCTCCAGAATCTGATTGATCCTTTCAACTTGTCCTCGATCGAGGGTGGTAAGTCTGGCTGAAGTTCAACTTTGTTCCCAAAGCATTTTGGAAACTTTCCCAGAACTTGGAAGTGAAGATGCTCCCACGGTCTGAACTGATCTCAAGCGGAACCCCATACAGAGAGACAATTCTGTTGATGTAGAGCTCAGCCAACTGAATTCCAGAAATTGTTTCCTTGACGGGGAAGAAATGAGCCACTTTAGAAAGCCTGTCAATGACAACAAAGATTGCATTGTTGCCCTTCCGCGACCTTGGAAAACCAGTGATGAAGTCCATCTCTACTTTCTCCCATTTCCATTCCAGGGGTTTCAATGGCTGTAGAAGACCGAAAGGTTTCTGATGGACAGCTTTCACTGCGCGTACATCACACTCCGAGACATACTTGGCACAATACCGTTTCAAACCAGGCCACCAATATTGTGTTTTCAAGTCCATGTACATCTTTGTGCTGCCAGGGTGGATAGATAGAACAGAATCGTGCGCCTCCTTGAGAACTTTCTCTCTCAAACCCGGGTAGTTCGGAACAAACATCCGGTTTTCAAAGAAAAGCGTGCCTTGATCATCGACGTGGAAGGACTCATACTTCGGAAGCTGAAGTTTGGAGATGATCTTTTTGGTGTGCGGATCACCAAGCTGACGAGAGCGAATATTTTCTTCCAAGAGGGGGGTTGCTAGAAGGTTCAGAAGATGCCCTTGTTCCACAATTTCAAGGTTGAGCTGACGGAATTCCTCGCACAAGAGAGGCTGTTGTTCTTCCATCATGAGGTTGTTGACATAAGCTTTACGGCTGAGAGCATCGGCCATGACATTAGCTTTGCCCGGAGTGTAGTTGATGGTCAAATCAAAATCATTGATTGCTTCAATCCATCTCCTCTGCCGAAGGTTGAGATCAGGCTGAGTGAAGATATACTTCACTCTTGTGATCGAAAAGATTTCACAACGGTTGCCCGACAAGTAATGCCTCCATAGTTTCAAAGCAAAGACAACTGCTATGAGCTCGAGGTCATGTGTAGGATAGTTGATCTCATGCGTCTTCAACTGCCGAGAGGCATAAGCAACAACTTGTTTTTCTTGCATAAGGACCGCACCCAATCCTTGCAAAGAGGCGCCAGAATATCCGGAAAGGCTTAGATGTGTCCGGAGGAACCAAGATCGGCGTGGAAGTGAGCTTCTCTTTGAGTGTCTCAAAGCTTGCTTGACATGCGGAGTCCAAAGGTATTTCTTGCCTTTCTTGAGGAGATCGGTAAGAGGCTTCGCTATCTTGAAAAGTTCGAACGGCGACGGCAATAACTAGCCAAACCAAGGAAACTCCGCACTTCTTTGACATTAACAAGAGGAAGCCATTCAACAATTGTCTTCACGTTTCGGGTTGATCGCAATGCCCTTGGCAGAGATGACGTGACCAAGATAGGTTACTTGAGGCAGCCAAAACTCACACTTGGAGAACTTTGCATACAAGCGGTTCTCACGAAGCTTGTTTAGGACACACCGAAGGTGTTCTTCATGTTCTTCCTTTGACTTAGAATAGACTAAGATGTCATCCAGATAGACCACCACGAACTTATCAAGATACTCCATGAAAACCGAGTTCATGAGCCTCGAGAAGGTGGCAGGTGCGTTGGTGAGACCGAAGGACATGACCGTGTACTCATACAGGCCATAGCGGGTGGTGAAAGCTGTTTTAGGAACATCTTCCTTGCGAATCTTGATTTGGTGATAACCACTCCTCAAGTCAAGCTTAGAGAACACCACAGCTCCAGCTAGCTGATCGAAGAGATCATTAATCCGCGGAAGGGGATATTTATTCTTGATGGTTTTAGCATTGAGAGCCCGATAGTCAACACAAAGTCTATCAGTCCTGTCTCGCTTCTTCATAAAGATTGTTGGGCTACCCCAAGAAGAATTACTGTGTTGAATGAAACCCAACTTCTCTTGTTCATCAAGTTGACGTTTGAGTTCAGCCAACTCAGCAGGACCCATTTTATAAGGCCGCTTGGAGATAGGAGCCGTTCCAGGTTCAAGCACAATTACAAACTCAACCTCACGATCCGGAGGCATACCCGGTAACTCTTCAGGAAAGACATCTGGGAACTCACAGACCACCGGAACACTCTGAATAGCTTCCATAGCATCATCATTCAGAGCCGCCAAAGAGAAAAGCTGGATAGCAGGAGTCAAACTTGGAGAAAAAACTATATGGACTTCAGGAATCTTCAGAGAAACCGAGCGTTCCGCACAATCAATCACAGCTGCATTTGCTATCAACCAATCCATGCCCAAGATGACATCAATGTCAGAATTGCCCAGAAGAATTAAGGATGCCGAGAACGAAGAGCCACCAATCTCAATTTGATTGCCATGGCTGATATGAGCAGCCCTCATGTTTGAACCAGGAGATAGTACCACCAGACGACGTGATAAAGGAACTCTATCCAGATCATATTGTTGTGCAAACTTATGCGAAACAAAAGAATGCGATGCACCAGAATCAAACAAAACTCGTGCAGGGACTGAGTTAACGGGAAGCATACCCATCACAACTCCAGGTGTATGCTCAGCTTGAGCGGCGTTGACACAGTTGGCACGAGCAACAGTAGACCCGGGCTTGGTGTTGATGTTGAGAGCCCGAGGCGGTGGTGCACGAACCATAGGAGAGCTTGCCGTAGATCTTGGAGGGGGTGGAGGAAGAGCTTTGTTTTTCAACGGACAATTCCAGTTTAGATGCCCAGGGTCTCCACACGTGAAACAAGCACCAGGTGGACGTGGAGCAATGTGGCCAGGGACTCTGCCAGGCGCTCCAGGGTAGTGGTGGTTGTAGCCCCTGGGAGCAGCAGTGATGAAGTTTGGTGGCCTTGCCGCGTAGCTTGAAGGTCTTGGTGAAGCCGGGAGCGACGGTGGGGTGTTAGGAACCCAGACACGCCGCTTAGAGGGAGCTGACATAGCTGAAGAGCTTGCTGCATCGCGGTTGTGTTTCTTTGACTCCTCAAACACTTGCCTACTGGCTTCCTCCTGCAGAGCTGTATGCTGAAGTTCCAGGAAAGATGCAGGCCTTGCATGTGTGATTGCATATTTGATCGATGCATTGAGCCCTTGCCGGAACCTCTTTTGTTTCTTCTTGTCATCTGAGATCTCATCACCACCATAATGAGAGAGTTTCATGAAGTTCCTGATGTAGGTATTGACATTATCATTTCCCTGCTTGAGGTTGAGAAAGACTTCCTTCATCCTTTCCATGACAATCTCTGACAGAAATTGCTCTTTGAAAGCTCCAGAGAACTGTTCCCAAGTAGGCTGAAAACCAAAGGCTTGCCTTCGTGTAATTCTCCCACCAGAGAGCTGCATCTCCCTTGTAAGGTGAGTAGCACATTTTACCCATTCTTGCTCAGGCACATCAGCAGTCTCCAGTAACCTTGACATCTCACGCAACCAATCATCAGCATCAAGTGGTTGATCAGAAACATCAAATTGGCGTGGGTTGAACTTCAGGAAGCTTTCGATGTCACCCCGCTTGGGAGGTGGGGGTAGTGGAGCAAACTCATTCCTTCTGACACTTTCTTCCAAACGTTGTTGGTTCTGCTACATTGCTGCCAAGGCATTGGCGATGTTTGACAACGCGGCCCCCAATTCCGGTGGTATGTCCTCATCTGAACGGCGTGGTGGCGCCATCCTGTGATTGATATAAAACACAAGTCGGTACTATAATGGAGATTAATAATAATCCAAAATAGTACCAAGATGGAATTAACCAAGATTAAAGGATACAATTTACTAAGATGATATTAAAATATCAACAAAGTTCAAAGCACCTAGAAGATATTAAGCATATCGCACACGACTGAAAAGGAGTGTGGTACACAGATATATCAAAGAAAAATTTTCCGCAAATTTCGGCATTAGAATACCAATAGATGCGCAAATTACTTAACGAATCAAGATTAGTGACTCTACCAATTCAATATACAAAAGCGAATGATAAGAGTAGTGGTATGGTCGCGACTCCATCCCGCACTCAAATCATTACTCCGCACATGAACAAGTAAAACACATATCCTAACCCCTTCTTCTCACGATGAACCTAAAGATTAGCAACTACGGAAACGAACACCCCAAACAAGATAACGTCGGATAACAAAGAGTAAGACAGATCGCGTCGGTTTGCAAAAAGCATGTCGGTGTGGAATGTACCAACAGTTGATAACCAAAGACTGATTAGATAACAACTTGGATGCAACAGATAGACAAGGAATTACACACACACTCACACACACAAACACACAACCTATGGTACTACGGAAACCCAGAACACGTGAATCCTAGTTTGAACTTTAAGGAGAGGATTGAAAACGTTACACTTCCTTACCAGAAAAGGGTGGGTGGGTGGGTAAGAAGAAAAGTGGAAGCAGTCCTACTCTCACGTTTTGTTTTTCCCTAGTATACATAACTACCAAAAATATTTGCTAGACTGACAACGACCATTTGGCTGAGACTCTGAAGGTCGGGATGGCTCTGATACCAATTGTAACTACCTCGGTGAATTACGCTCCTAGATACAAGCCTGGATGAGCGGAAATGGTTGAAATAGTACGGTGGGGCCCGAAAGCCACTCACGGGTAGACCTTTCGGCCGTCCCAACCATTTCCAGTCATCTGGACGAGTACGGGCGGCGTAATCGGCAGGCGAAGGGATCAACTACATACACAAATGAGTATGTATGCAAGCCACCATACAATAGTACATCAGAGCCATACCATCTAAAAAGAAAGGAAATATAGCAACGCCATACGGCAAGATTCAAATGTCCTAGATAGATATAATAGTTTAGGATATTTCCTCATACATCACACATCAGAGTATCAGGCGGAAGCGGCAAACAAGATCCGAGTACGGATAAGAAGCAAATCGGCATAAGATGCCTAGAAATAAGCACATCCCGCCCACAGATCTCACGGATCCCCGTTCCCGGAATCTCTACACCGAACGATCGTTGCCCACATCATCGCCTCCTCCACCCAAAGATCCGTCTTGCGAGTGTACCTGTTCATCTGAACCAATAATTTATCGTGTGAGACCCTAGGGGTACTCAGCAAGTCTTTATGCCTCTAAAGGGGACACAACCTGGGGTGACACAATTGCAGCAAAAGATAAACCCTAACAGTTCTATAGATACTCGCTAACCATCCGCCTAACCAATGATAGACGGATGTCCGTGAATTAATGACAACAGTTATAACAGTAATATCCACAGATCCATCCTCCTCCTCGCTTACCAATGAGGAAGCGGACGAACAACCCCCCATCCGTTGGCAATTTTATTAACCATTCCATGAGTGTTGCACTAATTACTAGTCAGTTACTTAGTCAATTTAAAGCGGTACTTTAGTTATGCTTGTCTATGGTCGAGAAACTGTGCTCCAAGTCGTCCATAACCGCGGACACGGCTTTCAGAAAGTTTTACCCTGCAGGGGTGCGCAAATAGCAACACACACTCGATCAACCTCGGAAAAACCAAATCAAAACCCAACGAGGCCTTCACGACAAAGCAATCACAAGATTCAGAAATATTTCAGGGGGCCACCCCTTAAAGTAGACCCGCAACGAAGTTAGCTGACTTCGAGACGGACTCAAGGTTTGTGGGGCCGGCTGTAAACGACTGGGAACCCGAAAGTGTGACTGTGCTTGTCGATACCGCGAAAACGGGTCACAATTCCTAAACAGTATAGGTGCTCCTCGCACAATCGTAAATAAAGCAGTAGCATGGCATAAGTACGGGATAGTAAATAAAACCTCAAACTAGTTTGTGGCCCCAAGAAATAAGACGGAATCAAGCTCTGGCTCAGGGGGGTCCCATAAGCCTCCCGGATGTGGATATCGCGAATAAACAAGGAACATGAATCAAGTACTCGGGGTCCTACGGGACACAAGTGAGCAGGAAAAACCAAATAGCAGATGTTGCCCACCGGTGCCACTTTCATTAGTTATCCCATTACTACTCAGGTTAAGTTGTTTAGGTACCTCGTTATCCATCAGACTCTCACATACCCTACACATGCTGTTCTACGACTCGCATGGCCCAAACAACTCCTGTAGTAATGGCTCATGGGATGGGGAGACAAGCTTGGTGGGGTTTAAAAGTAAAGGCTATGCAATACTTGGGATTCAGTTTAATGCAATCGCGACTCAATGATGCAAGAATAAGATAGAGGCAATAGGTACTGTATGTATGCAAGCATGTGGTAGTGCTTGCCTGTCACCGATTGAAGCGAGAGACGGATCTGGGTAGTGCTCCTGGTTTTCTTGATATATCCCCTGCTCAGCGTCTATTCGAAGAAGAACCAAACAAACAAGGGCCAACATAAATAGAGTGCACAAGCATAGTAAAAAAATGCGACAAGCAACAATCATGCCATGATGAATGATGCACAAATTGCATGGCAATAATGTAGCATGGCATGGGTGAGGTGTAGAATACAAGAAATAAACATTTTATTGAGTTTTGGCCATATTTTATCCTCATATTAGTTGCTGTATACATTATGTTTATATGATGCATGCTGCAATTTAAGTCATGGATAGCATAAACAGAAAGGTCTCGTCGAGCTGATCATTTTAGACATATCATTTGTCAAATTGGGAGTTATAAAACAAAACTTATTAATTTATTAAGGTCCAGGGGCATTTTATTATAATTTAAATCAACTTGAAATTTTAAGTGTGCAAAACATATTTTGGATGGCATATTTGAATTCCTCACATTTTTCTGATTTGAAAACATATATTATTTGTTTTAATTGGAATTATGAATTTAAATTTATTTTATAGTCAAACTTATTAAATAGGGTCAAAGTCACAGGTTGAGTATTTGAATTATTTCTGAAAATATTGATTAAAGATTTGAATTAACATTCCAAAACTAAACATTTTTCATATTAAGTTTGAATTCAAATTCTAAACCATTTGAAAGTTATGAATTCATTTATATTTAAACAGATTTGAATTTTGAATTGAATTTGAATAAATTTGAAAAGATTTGAATTTGAAAGAGAAAGATTCCTAGACTTTTGCTACTCAGTCTGTTTCTACCCACAGTCCATGACAGGTAGGGTCGCTGCTGACTGGGCAACAGGCGCACAGGAAAAACTTTTGTTACCCTGGCTCTGGCTAGCCCACGCGGATGACAAGCGGGCCCAGGGAGCCGGGAGGCCCACTGCGCGCGCGAGCGACTCCGGCGATGACACGTGGGCGATCCGGGGGCTGCGGCTGCGTGGTTCATATTTGCGGGGGGCTTTTCTGCAAGAAGGGACGGCCGGCTGCCAGGTGGGGCTCCGGGGACGGCGGGTTTAGGCGGGAGATTTTGCAGGGGGCTAGGCGCAAAGCAAGCGCGGTGTCTTGCTGTGACAGACGCGCGCCGCCGGCGGCGCGATCGGGCGACTTCCGGCGACGATGGCGAGCGATCCACGGCGATTCTCGCCAAGCCGCAAAAACCAAAGATAAAGAGGGGACAACAGGCTACAAGATTCGTTCAGGTGACTAGCACGGAGGAGGGCTGCAGCGCGCGGGCTTCGACGACGAACAGAGACCGGACAGGCTGCTGCTGTCTGCGCGCGGCGAGTGGCCGAGCGTGCGCGCGAGGTGCTCGACGACGGCCGGCGACGCTACGGCGCACGAGAGAGGGAGGGGCCATGTCTGGGAGGAAGAGGGGCTCACCAAGGGCTTGTCGGTGGGGTTGGTTCGGGCAGAGGGGCCGGTGATCGTCGACGAGGCTGGCGGCCGGAGTGCTTCTGGTGCCCACGGACACGGCGGCGGCGACGCTCCTCCGGCGAGGTCCAGAGGCTCCCAGCGTGTATGAGCAGGAAGCAGAGGGGGGTCCTGGTACTCCTGGCTTGCCTTGGCGTGCTCGGGAGCGAAGGAGAGCAGAGGGGGCCGAAGCTAGGGTTTTGGGGACATGGTGGAGAGATGGTCCGCTTGGGGAGGAAGAAGGGAGGACAGGGAGGCGAGGCAGGGCCTCTGGGGGGATCTGGGAGAGTCCAGAGGTTGGGAGGGGGTAGATAAGGACGGGGTGAGGTGGGGATGGCGTGGGGGAGGGGAAGGTGGCTTCGGCCACCTTTTTCCTTTTCACCTTCACGTGCTCGGCATGGGCCAGGGGAGGGGTAGCTAGGCAGGGAGGAGGGGCTGCCAGGTGGGCCACGGAGGAGGAAGCTCGGGTGGGGCACGCCGGCAGAGAGAGAAAGGAGAGAAGAGAGAAGAGAGGAGGTCCTCGGGTGGGGCTAGGGTTAGAAGTTAGGGTTAGAGGGGCTCGGGTTGGGAGCCTCGGTTAGGTTGGAACCGGGGTTGGGGTAGCTAGGTGGGGTAGCATGGTAGAGAGAGGGGAGGTTTAGGGTTTGGCATGCCTACATGATCATGCATGGATGGGAGATGGTTTAAGAGGGGATAGGGTTTTGGGAGATGATTAAGAGAGAGGGGTAGGGTATGGTGATAGCTAGAGAGATAGAGAGATGAGGGCTAAATGGAGTGGTTCATATGTCTAGATCAAGCATGATCACACAACTCATACAAGAAAGCAAAAGGGAGAAAGAAGCAAAGGTGGTGATGGGGTAAAAATAGAGATGACACAACCAAGAATTTAAATAAAACCAAAAGATGACCAAAATGGTGGTAGTTGCATGGGACATGCATTGCATTTAATGCACTCCCTAAGAGATTGGTGCAAACTTGCATGGGCCATGCCTAAATATTAAATGCCATGTCTTAACCTTGTGAAAACAAAATATAATCCCATGGCATTTATTTATGTGCATCCCCAAAAGTGGAGTAAGGCCAAGCAAAAGAAATGAGTGGGATCCACCCAACCCACATGAGCTAGAAGTAACTCAAATAAATGCCAGCTCATATTAATTGGATGGTGGAATTGTAAGGTGGTGAATAAAAGGTGGTGGAGTTTAATAAAAGATATGCCCCCAACTCAACTTGGGCATTTAAACAATATATCAACAACCAAATACAATAACAAGAGGCAAATACAATTAATGATGCATATGAGGTAAGAACCAAAACACAAGGGTTTGTATGATGCTCAAATTGCAAGGTGGCATGATGACATGAGCATGATATGATGATGATGCAACAATTATATGTAGGAAGTGGCCATTATATTACTAACCCAAGTAGCATTACAGTTGTTAGACAAATGGGATGCTACACGTAGTCACGGCGAATAATTACAGCGGCATTGATGCGAATTAACGCGGCGTAATCAAGGCAGAAACACTAGCGAGCGAGGAAAAAACGGCCGGCGCGGGTGAGAACGATGAACAGGCGAGTGGGTCCCGTTCGTCAGCGAGAGAGAGAGAGGGGGCGTGGGGTCCACTGCTCAGTGACTTCGCGGGTGTGTTACTTAGTGAAAAACGGTTCACTGCGGGGGAGAGCTGGTGGGCTGCGCTGCTGGGCTTGCTGGGCTGGCCAGATGGGCTGCTCCTATTCTTTTTTTTTGATCTGTTTCTTTTTCTTTTTCCATTTCTTTTATTCTGTTTTGATTTTGATTAATCAATTCGAATAACTTTTGAATTTCAACCCTCAACCAAACTTTGAGAAGATTTTAGTACTAATCAATAATACATTTTAAAGTCAAATTTAGAATATTTCTTTTATTCTTTTTAGGGTCTTTTAATTAATTAAAATAGCCCTTGCATTTATTCTAATAAGATCAAATATATTTTTTAATCCTTAATTAAATTTCATTTTTCCACAAAACCTTTTCAGTAAGTTTTATTCAATTATAGGGATGTCAAATAATTCACTTTGAATTATTTGGAATAATTTTAATATGATTTATTAATCATTTTAAATTGGGTACTTGTCTTTATTTCAATGAAATTAAATATAGTTTTAATTCCATAAATTTTATTTGGAAGATTTCTTTGATCTTATTTAAGTTAATTAAATAACTTGTATACCACTTGGGTAAATTCCAAATTTTATTTTCTCATGATTTATTTAATCATTTCTAATAGGGATTTTTGTCTTTATTTAAATAGAATTAGAATTTGGTTAATGCCATTTTATTTAATTTGGAAATTCTTTATCCTTTTATTTTATTTGAATTTGGATTATAACTTATTCCATTTTCTTATGGTCTTGGCCAAGTTTTTAATTTGGTCTTTAAATATTTCTTATTTAATATTTCTATCTTTATCTTCTAAAATCCATATCTTTTTATTTGTAGATCCAAACTTGGTGTTTCCAATTTGTAAAAATCTCATTTGATATTTATTTATCCTTTTAAATATATTTAGAATTTATTTGCTCACCATTTGGTATGGATTTTAGATAGGTGCTTTATTAGCTTTGAAGATTCAATTTCCTTATCTTATTTAATTCATAAGATTTTATTAATGGCTTCAAATTGAATGAAATCAATTTATATGGTTTTATAATATTTCCATTTGTCATTCTTGATCATTTTGAAATGTTTGCTTGACAACTTTTTATATGGATCAAATCCATGGTCTTAGAGATAACTTGGAAATGATTTTCTCCCATTGGGGTTTTAGAGTTTTGGTTTATTCTCCAAGTGTTTAAATTTGAAGATGCATTTTATGAGGAATGCATTCCACTTGATTTGAATTTAGTTAGATTCAAACATTAACCAAAGTTTGTTCAAGATGGGATTTTAAGTTTCCATTTAGAAACAAAAGTTTCTTTTCACCCTAAATTTCAACAATTATTTATTTTGTTTATTTATTTTTCACATTACAAGATTTGGAAAATCTTGGGATGTGACATAAGGGGTGGTAACCAAGTGTATCTTATCTAAGTAATATCTCACGCCTCAGGATGACATCAAGATTATCTAACGTAGGCCAAGTTTTATGATCTTTATTCTACCTTCAATTATCTTTCTAGAATATACAAGTCACTAAGTAAACTCTAAGAGAAAGCTTTGAGTAAGGAAAATAAAGTACTAAGCTTGCAAGTAAAACTAGGATTGGGTATCATCAAATGTATCTAACCAAGCATGCTTAACGCATTGCATAGGTTATCTAACTTTCATGGTTGCAAGTGTTAGCTTGCTAGGATGTTGGTATAAGCTTCCAAATATTAGCTTGCTCAGATAGTAGCTTGCCTTGTGCAGAGCAGTGGTTGAAGTTCTCCTCGGCTTCATCCTCGTAGTATCCTCCTTCCTCCTCGTATCCTTGGTCGGTACTAACGTCTATAATTAAATATGAGGTACACAATCACCAAACAATACTTAACTATTTCCAATAATCACACAAAGGTTCACACTAGATGATCTAGCATCATCACTAAAATTACAAGATTAAAGCACTTGTCTTATTTATTTTATTTTGAGAAAAGTAATTTCTACTCATTGAAAACTATTTAAGATTTAATATTCTCCAACTCAAACATGGGATCATGTTGACACATGTCATCACCACATGTTTCAGTACATGAGAATGTGATTTAAATTGGTGTCACAATTTAATAAAGTTTAATCTTTTTATTTTAATTAAATAAAGTGACTAAAAATGCTTATGGGGCATTCTTTTATTACTTGAACATTATTTCTGTAAGTAAACCTATATATTTTCATATATTCTGAAAGGTATGATCAAATATGATTTTTGAGAGTTGGAATCATCTCAAAAGCTTTTATGGTTGAATTTTGAAAAATGTTTGAATGCAGAAAAGCTTCTGCCTTGTTATTTTTACCATGGTTGACCTATACATACAAACGGTTTGAATCCAATGGGCTTGGATTAAGCATTTCAGTACCTTTCTAACAAAATTAGATTCATGCATTTTGGTTCAGTGAGTCGAGCTGGGTTGATTTTTTAATCTATGTACAGAACTGTGTTTGAAATTAAATGAATAAATTAAATTTGAATTGTTGGGTCGCGCGGGATGTCTAGCTGGCCCACTCACTACGCCTGGCCTGCTGGCTGGTTAAGTGGCTGTCCCCACGCGTCAGTGAGACGGGGAGGGGCGAAGCGGTACGGGGCAATGTGGACCGTGGGATCTAGTTCTAATCGAATGGCTATGGTTCATCATCCACGTCGGGCAGCGCCGGCGAGACAGAACCCTAACACGGCAGGTGGGTGTCGTGGGCGGCTCACCGGGGCTCAGGCGAGGGTTGGCGATGGGGGAGAACGACAAAGTCGACGGCGATGATTCTCCTGGTACCGGCAACTCCTCCTAGGGCGGCTCCAATCGACGGCTACCTTCTCCTCCAGCAGCGGCGGGCTCTAGCCAAATTCCGGTGATGCGCTGCTCGCCTTGCTCCGGGGGTGAGTGGGGGTGGTCAGTGAGAGGTGGGGAGTGAGATGGTGTGAAGAAAACGAGTGGTGGAGGCCTCCTTTTATAGTGGCTAAAGGGGACCGACGGGCGCGGGCTGAGCTCGTCGTGGTCGACGGAACAGAGGGCTACTGGCATGGGCGATGGTAGGGGGCGGTGCGGTGCTCCCTGGCGAAGCTCAACGGCGTGGTCTTGCGGCGTGGGGCAGTGCGTGCTAGTCGGAACATCGCGGTGCTCTGAGTGGGTCCGACGGGGATTTTAATGGCGCACAGCGTGCGTGGTCCGTGCGGCGGCGAACAGGCATGTCTGGCGGGGTGCTGGGGTGCTGGTGATCATCTCTGCAAGCGGCGAGGGCGGCGCGCGGTCTGTGGGTAATGCTCGAGTGCGGTGCTCTAGCGCACTCTCGGCATGGTCGCAGAGGAATTGGGAGCGTGCGTTCTGGGTGGTCCAGGGGATGGCTGCGCTCGGGGCTAGGACAGTGGGTGGCGGTGGACGGTGGAGTGCCTGCTAGACATGCTTGCTAGGCTTGGTGTTGCTCCTAGCTTGCTATCGACAATGGGATGACAAGGTGAGGCTCGGCCTGCTCACCATTGATGGCAATGGCAAGCTCATAGTGGTGCTAGAGGTTAATAACTAAGCTAGATGATCTACTAAATGTTTGCTGCAACCAGAGAGGGAACAAGGTTGGCCAATTTTACTGCTACAAATAGCGTTAGATGTTTGTTTGATTTGTATCTGCAAGGTGTTTGATAAAATGGCCACAAGAACTTCGAATTTGAATTTTGGTTCAAACTTGGTGGGTTTGCTAGGCACATACTAGGGAGTGTCTGGTTAGTTGGATTAGTCAAGAGGCACTGGTTTGGTTGGGTTTTGAAAATGTGTGATCTTCACATATGATGGAGATTCAATTTTGAGTTGTCATTTCAATGGGGTTGACAAATGTTTCTGCAAGTTTGAAAGGTGGGATTTGATTCACTTTCACTTGGTCTATCAAGGGGTGAAAATAATTGGAAAAGTTTATGTTTTAAATCTTGGACTAGAAACACTCAAAGTGAGCTAGTGAACAAGATTGGCCAAAATGACCATTTGCTTTATTTGATTTGTTTTTGATTTTCTCTTCATTTGTTTCTGTTTGGAAAAGTTCTAGATGATGTTATATTTGTCTTTAAACCGTTTCTTGCTATTTAGGTTAATCACACAAGATCATTCATGCATTAATCAAATCATCACATACACACATGCATTCATATGATTTAAATTAATCAAAGTTTTTGTTAACCCTAATTTTAGTGATTAGAGTTTGATGATCCTTGTTTTATATTTTTGGGATGTTACAGGTACTCAACTTTAGTTACTTGCAAGCTCTTATCATAGTAAATACATGCGTATCATAGAGAACCGCCAACGGGGTACCCCTTGCACATGATATAGGAGCTATCCCATAATCAAAATGACAAGGCAAGCAGACAGTGAGCATCTCATCAATCTTCTTATTTGCCATGGGAAAATGGCGTTTTTTTCTCTCTTTCCTCTTTTTCAACATGTCTATTTTTATATATAAGAAGAAAGCTTCATAGATTGATCACTATGGTTATACTGCAAGTTTCCACCATGATTAGTCATGGCTTAGGCTAGCGGCCCAGGCGTTTCTCTAACACATATACATAACTCCATGGACTTACAAGCTCCCCTTTTATTTCACACCGACGACATCCGCAAACAAAAGAGCATGATATCAACTGGGTATATATTTACAGGTGTTGAAAGCGTTTCCCGTGACAGCACGGTTCTGCTAACTCCCAGCCTATGATTTGCAAGCATATAAATTTCATGGACAGTCACAATGGTTCAGGTTTATTAGGTGCAAGAAATAAAGTGTGCCATCAAGTTCGTGAGAGCTTTACTAACTAACTTTCTCATAAACAAGCAAACATTTTATTTGGAATAAAACAAGGCATAATGAATATGCATCGAAATAGCAAATAATGCTAGTAGGTAGGTATGGTGGACACTGTTGGCAATATTGATTTTGGGGAGTTGGATGCACAAGTAGCGCTCATACTCAGTGCAAGTGAAGGCTAGCAATAGAGAGGGAGCGACAAACGAGAGAGCAATAACTGTCATAATCATGCTTGCAACCAAACAAGACTAATTATGACATGAAAGTGATACAAGAACTCTGAGGCAAAATAAATCATCGAGGCTTACTGACTATTGTTCAGCCATATGCATGCGCGAGCATGTGCCAAGTCGATTCACATGAAACATTCAGAGGAGGATACCACAATATCATACCAAGTTATGAATAGAACAATGCAAGCAAACATTCATATGACATTCTACAAACTATTAGCAAGCTGGAGCTAATCATAAGAAAGCAAGAACTACTAAGCATCCATAAATAACATACACCTTACATGAACAGACTAAGCATGCCCACAATGATGAGTATATGTACAAAAATGAAAACATATAGAGTTCGTTACCAGCCTCTTACCACACCTCAAGTTGTCTTAATATTCATTATTGCTCTTCACTTGTCTGTCTTGAATAATAACATGGAACCAAACTCCATTGAGGACTGCTGAACCCTACAAAGAACTTCACAAAACCAAAGAAGAAGAACAAATGTTTTTGGTGTTTTCAATTTTTAAAAGCAAGCACACAAAGCAAAAACAAAAAAAAAACAAAATCTTTTTGGATTTTTCTTTAAGGCAAACCAAAGCTAAAAAGCAAAGAAACAAACCAAGAGAAACAATGAAATTATTTTTGGTCTTTTTTGTGTTTTGAGAAAGCAGAAACAAAAACCAAAAAGAAAGCGAAACATGGATATACAAAGAACCGACGAAACATGATATATAGATGAGTGTGATGTCGGTGTACCTCCCCCCAAGCTTAGGCTTTTGGCCTAAGTGGGTCTCAACCCCATGGTGACCAATAAGGTGCACCTCCGTAATACAACGAAGAAGCCCCTTCGGCCTGGTACGAGCTCAAGGACGCCCCTATGTAGTGCGCAAAGTGGTCATAAGAGGGCGCGTCCCCTGGTAGTGTCTGTGGAAACCACGAATGTGTAGCTGCTCATCCATCTCCTCCTTGGAGCATGACCAGGGTCCCTGGCAAATACTGAACAAAGTGGTTTGGGGCAAAGGAATTTCTCTCTCTTCCCCGTCAGTAAACATCATCTTGTAAACCAAACTCTCAAGGATAGAGCTAGCAGTGACAAAGTGATGCGCTTTCATGGCAACTAAATCAAGCCTCTGAGGAGCCAAAATTGTATCATTTGGATCAACAGAAAGATCTAAGGCAGCAACAACACGTGCATCAATAATACCCCCATAAATGGGTCCCTTAGCAACTAAGCGACGAGCAATGAGAGAACCAAGATTGTACATGGTTTCATTGTTGAGTGCAGCAGCTAGAAAAGCCAAATGATAGTTGGAAATGTTTCTAGTGTTCTCCCTACCAAGAATACTAGTGGCAAGATAATAAGCAAAATATCTGATAGCTGGGAGTTGAATATTTCTTATCTTTCCGCGCTGGACTCTGCGGTCATCATCATTAGTTATCCCACGGTAGAGCTCCAACAAAACAGCGGGTTGAGCTGGAATCTTCTTCACCGTCCCAGCCATGCCAATTCCCAAGATTTCACAAAATTTCTTCAATGTCATGGAGATAGGCCTATTATAGATTTTGAACGACACATCTGACTTGAAAGGACTGTTAGAAAAAAAGAAACTATCCACAAAAGTTTTAGTGAGCATAGAATATTGCACACTTTCATCCTGCATATAACTAGTGAGTCCAACCCTCCGAACCAAGGTTAGGAAATCATTGAGAATCCCTGCAGCCTGCAAAAAGGTAAGACAAGGGAAGGTAGAAGGGTGCGCATCCCCCTTATCTCCCTCGTTGCCAAAACGCGGTGTAATGAGATCTTTATTGTATGATGGCCTAGCTCGGGAGGATGATCTTGAAGGCCTTGTCCTCCTAGGTGCATCACTCTCAAACACTTCTCCAAAGGTGTGGTTGTCCATGACCCTTTTTTCTAAAAAAATAGACAAACATCAAACCAAGTAATTTCCAAGTTGATAAATGGTGAGAAACTACTATAGGAACTTGCTAGAGGGCTAAACATGCATCAAAACAAAATCTCTAAGCATAGAACAAGCATGCAAGCTCACACAACCTGACACCTATAGATGCAAAATACTCAAGATACAATCTACCAATCACAAATCTAATTGGACAAGCGGAGGAGGCACATACCAAGGAGCAATCCCTCCGAAAATCAGCAGCAAAGATGGGCTGAGCAAGAAGATCGAAAATCTAGAGCAAGAACAGCAGGAACTCAAGCTTGAGAAAGTTTTACGGTGTTTTTCGGGAGAGAGAAAGAAGTGGCTAGGAGGCATTTTGGAGGGCCATAGGTGGGTCCCACCCAGGCCAGACACGTCCTGGGGCTGGGCCACGCCACCAGGGGGTGTGATGGCCTGGTGGGTCCCCCTGGGCCACTCCAGGTGTCCCCCTGCCCCTTTTTTCGAGGAAAAATTTAATATAAATTTTCTGGGATTTTTCAGGAAACTTTATTTTTGGCCAATTTTCAGGTTATGAAAATTGATTTTCTCGCAGATAAAGATTTTTTTAGAAGAAGCAAAAAGCAAACCAAAACTACAGAAGTTCTAAGACACTCTAACAAGCAAACAACTAGCAAAACTAAAGCTAACAAGAGAAATCGCAAAGACTAGGAAGGAGAAAAGTAAAAGTGAGCAAGTATAACCACTGTGAAAACATTGTTTTGTTCATTAAAATCCCTTTGTGAACAAGGTTGATCAAGTCTTGTTACCAAAACAACCTTATATGAAGCAAAACTTTGCATTCCACAAAGTAATTATGTTACCTCAAACTTGATAGCAATATTCCCAATCATAATAGTTTCAAAACTTTCTTGTGGAATGGGACAATATATTTCTCCAACTTTGATGCTCTCAATATTTTCAATAGATCTTATCAATATTCTTGGGGAAATAGACAGTATACTCTTTGTCATTATTACTAAATGTTACTTTTCCCTGATTACAATTGATGACAGCACCTGCAATATTAATAAAAGGTCTCCCAAGAATAATAGACATATTATCATCTTCATGCATCTCAAGCACAACAAAATCAGTTAAAACCAAGCAATTATGAGCCACATGAACAGGAACATCCTCACATATACCAACAGGAATAGTAGTTGACTTATCAGCCATTTGCAAAGATATATCATTTGGTATCAACTTTTCTAGCTGGAGTCCCTTGTAGAGAGAAAAAGGCATAACACTAACTCCAGCTCCCAAATCACATAAAGCATTTCTAACATAATTGTTCTTAATGGAGCAAGGAATAGTTGGTATACCTGGATCGCCAAGTTTCTTTGGAACCTTAACATTGCAGGAGTAATTAGCAAGCAGAGTAGAAATCTCCTCATTAGGAATCTTCCTTTTATTAGAGACAATATCCTTCATATACTTTGAATAAGGAGGCAACTTAATAGCATCAGTCAAAGGAATTTGCAAAAATAAAGGTTTCATCCACTCACAAAATTTGTTATAGTGTTCTTCCTCCTTTGACTTGTGTTTCTTATTGGGAAAAGGCATAGGTTTCTGCACCCAAAGTTCTCTCTCTTTACCATGTTTATTAGCAATAAATTCTTCCTTAGTGTACATAGTGTTCTTAGTGTGCTTCTCAGGTTCTTCCTGAACTTCCTCCTTATCAGGAGCATCATTTTTATCATTCCCACTCTCAGTTTCAGCATCAGAGAAAAATATACTATTAGGATCTACAGGAGGTTCACGTGATTCCTCAACTATTTTGTGTTTCTTTTTATTTCTCTTATGAGGACTACCACTACTTTCATCTTGTTGAGAATCCTTCTCAATTATTTTAGGGTGTCCTTCAGGATATAAAGGATCTTGAGTAGCTATACCAATCCTAGTTCTAATTCCATAAGCATGTTTATCTCTTGAGGCATTAACTAGCATATCTTTTTGTACCTTAGAAAGTTGATCAATTTGGGTTTGAACCATTTGGAAGTGTTTACAAAGCATTTTAACATCATTAGCAGTTCTTTCCACAATATCTATCAACACATTAATACCTCTAGAGTTTTCCAATAAATGATTCTGAACTTGTTTATTAAAATTACCTTGTTTAACAATAAAAAAGTCAAGTTACTCTAAGCATTGATCAGGAGGTTTACCATAGGGAATATCACCTTCATCAAAGTGTTGGAGAGAGTGTACCTCAATAGTGGATGAGTGGGGAGTTGGCTTACATAATTCTTCTATAGGAGGTAGATTCTTCACATCTTCAGCTCTAATACCTTTCTCCTTAAAACATTTATTATCTTCTTTCATCACTTCATCATTTAATGAAATCACTCCCCTCTTCCTTGGTGTTGGTGTGATACGTTAGAAACATATCTATAATTTTTGATGCTCCATGCTTGTTTAGTATCTACTTTGCTTTACTTGTCTACACTTTGAGGTGCTTTTACATGTTTTCTAGTACTAACCTATTAACAAGTTGCAACAGTGCCAGATGCCTTTTTTCTGCTGTTTTTGGTTTCAGAAAAGTTAGTAAATAAATATTCTTGGAATTGGACGGGACAAATGTGAAAGTCAATTACTTTCCGTGGGGAACAAGAAGTCCAGAGGGGAGCCCGGGAGGCCAGCCAGGGGGGCCAGACCCACCCTAGGAGTGGGTGGGCCCTAGCCCGCGCCTGGCTAGGGTTTGCCTGCCCTGGCCGCCTCCTCGGCCTCCCCCTTCGCCTATAAGATGCCTCCGACCCAAAAACCCTAGGGCATCCCAGAATAAATCTACAAAAACCTCTGCTGCACCGCCGCCACCGAAGGGGAGATTCGGGGGACAGAAAGTCTCTGTTCCGGCACCCTGCCGAGACGGGGAAGTGCCCCCGGAGCCATCTCCACCGATGTCCATCCCCATCTTCATCACCGTTGCTGATTCCCATGATGAGGAGGGCGTAGTTCTTCCTCAAGGCTAAGGGCTCTACCGGTAGCTATGTGTTCATATATCTCTATGCATGATCTTGTGGTCATGAGCTTTGTAATCAAGTAGATCTACCTTGCTACTCAAGTGCTTCATTAGATCTCTGCTCTCCCCATGTGTGTGAAAGTGACAACGTGCATGCCATGGTGGCACTTAGGCTTGAGTCTACATAAATACTATTTGTGCTTTAATAGATCTATGCTTTTCCCCAAGTGTGTTAAAGTGACAGCGGGCATACCGTGTGTGGAACTTGGGCTAGATTGAATATTTGTTATGAGTTATAGTTGGAGTTGGATGTCTCTATGAAATTGTGGTGTTTGTTGGAACCATCTAGTGCTCAAGGTGACAGTGTGGGGTTATCTAGATTGGGGAAGGCGGACTTTGAGGTGTGCTGTTATAGCCCTACCATGGATTAGAGTGTCCAACCGGAGAGTAGTTAAGAGTAGTATCATGAAGAGAGAATATTTATATGAGAGAGTGTTCACTAGTGAAAGTTCGATCCCTAGTCCTTGTTTATAAGCACTGAAACACCGTTTGCTACTAGATCTGTTGCATGTTTGCTTGCTTTAGTCTTTACCTCCACGTTGAGTCCATCAAAGTCTTTTCTGGCACCGTTACCCCATGTCAACAACAAGTTAGAAGCTCTTTTCTGGCACCGTGACCACTTGTATTTCACTATCTCTTCGCTGAACTAGTGCACCTATATTGGGTGTGTTGGGGACACAAGAGACTTCTTGTATCTTGATTGCAGGGTTGCTTGAGAGGGAATACCTTTGAACACTTCCTCCCTGAGTTCGATAAACCTTGGGTGATCCACTTAAGGGAAACTTGCCGCTGTTCTACAAACCTCTACACTTGGAGGCCCAACAACTGTCTACAAGTATAGAAGTGCGTAGACATCAAGCTATTTCCTGGCGCTGTTGCCGGGGAGGAAAGGTAAAAGGCACTCACACACCTTACCCAACGACAATAGCAAGCCAGAAAACTCTTTGTTGGCGCCGTTGCCGGGGAGGTAAGGTAAAAGGTACTCACATCCTCCGGTGTGAGTGCTCGAAGTTATTTCCTTTAGATTCTGCAAGTTTGTCTTTTTTGTTTCTTGTTTTCACTAGTTAGGCTTAATGGAAAACAACAACAAAATTATAGAGCTTTATAGTATCTATCTTGAGTTAGGACATGAAGTGTTTGAAGAGAAAATTAAAAAACCTATGGAGCTTTATTTGCATTATAATAGCAATGTTATTAGTATGAATTCTTAGGACACCATTATTGCTAATGTTATGGAAAAGTCTAAGCTTGGGGAAGCTAGTTTTGATGAAAATGATCTTTTTAGTTCCCCCGCTTTGGAAGATAGCTATTCTATTGCTTATGATGATACCAAACCTCCAATTTATGATAATTACAATGATGAGTATGATATTTTTAGTCCACCTACTATTGAAGATAAAAGTAATTATGATTACAATATTCCTCCTATATTTGATGACTATGGTGATGATAATAGTAATGATAGCTATTTTGTTGAATTTGCTCCCACTACGGTTAATAAGAATGACTATGCTTATGTGGAGAGTAATAATTATTATATGCATGCGGCTCATGATAAGAATGTTTTATGTGATAATTATATTGTTAATTTTATTTATGATGCTACTGAAAGTTATTATGAGAGAGGGACAGATGGTTTTATGTATCTCAACAATATTAAGTTTCCCCTCTTTATGTTGAAATTTTTGAAGTTGCACTTGTTTTACTTTCCTATGTTTGTTGCATTGTGCTTTCAAGACTTGTTTCTGTACAAGATTCCTATGCATAGGAAGTGGGTTAGACTTAAATGTGTTTTGAATTTTCTTCTTTATGCTCTCTTTTACTTCAATTGATATTTCTTATGTGAGCATCTTCTCAAACTATCAAGCCTAACTTAAAGGCGTTAAAGAAAAGTACTTGTTGGGAGATAACCCAAGAGTTTTATTGAGTCTTGGAAGTTATTACTTCAGTAATTACCTCTATTTATCCTTTTTGTTTGATTTTTGTGCCAAGAATGACCTCTAATGAGAGGGAAGTGAGATTTGGGGAGTTGCTGTCCGGAAACATATTTCTGTCCTCCACCATAAAAATTTGTGAGGAGTCTCTGTAGGTAGGATTGAGCTGAAAATTTACGAATAAATCCCCCAGTATGTTAGATAACTTTTGTTAGTTCAACACTTTTTGATTTGAGCAACAAAGGTCTTCAAAAAAATCGGTTTCTACCTGCTGGTATGTTTTGACAGATTTCTGCCATTATTTGCATTTGCTTCTTATTGATTCCTTTCTGGGTTATTTTTGGGAAATTGAGCTTTTTGAGGGAATTGCTATAGTAGCTTGTGTTTTAGTGAAAAGTTTTGCTATTCCAAAGCTTTACCTAAGGTCTAATATCTTTTGAATATACTAATGTTGCTAATGAAGATTGTGTGAAGTTTTGTATGAAGGAAAATTTGCAGGTGTAAAGAAAGAATGATGTAATGAGATGAAGAATGGACAAAATATCAAGCATGGGGATGCCACCACGTGTCACCCCAAGAAATATCCAAGAGGTACAAGCGTCAAAGCTTGGGGATGCCCAAGGCATCCCCTTCTTCATCAATAAAAAGCTCAGGTCTTTCTAGACACTTTGTTTTTATTGTTTCATGCACAGTTGTGTTGTTCTTGGATCGTCTTAGTTTTCATTTGCTTAGTTTTCTTGAGTAAGTTGGTTGGATCACAACACACTTCTTTTGGAGAGAGACACACTCTATTTTCATTTCCTAGAACACTCTAGTTTTCATTCTTATTGTTTTGTGAGTGTTCTCTATTGCTAGCACTGTGTTTAGCCCTAGTTTTCTTGTGCTTTCAGCTTAGAACTTTTTAGTTCTTCTTTGTGTATTTGTGAGACAAGCTCACTGATCTTTATTGATTATTATGTTTGCGAGTTGTTTCAAATAAGTTGCTTGGTGTTGGAAAGGAGTAGAAAGTTTCATGCTTAAGTGGTACAAAAGTGAGCTTGCTTTGACTGTGGCTTAGACTTTATCATGTCATGCTAGATGCTGTTTTGACTTTATGCTTAGTGATTATTGTTGTAGCATGACTTGCTCCAAGTCACTGAGATTGCTTAGTGTGCCTTGAAAGAATCATGCGTTGTTTTAGCATACAAAAGCATAGTATTGTGGTATTCTCATTTGATGCTTTGTTTGGGTTGACTTGGCACATGCTCACACCATGTTATGACTATGAAAAGTCACCATAGGATCTATGATCATTTAGTCCTTGACTTGTAGTACCACTCTATGCTTTGATTAGTAATGTTTTGTCGCTCTACATGATTATGGCCATTATTGCTCTCTTAGTTGGTTGATCCCAGTCTTTTGCTAGCCTCCACTTGTATGAGTAAGCTCCACTCATGCTTCCAACTCCCAAGAAACCAAGTTTTTCCAAAGTGTCCACTATATACTCCCATGCATGGTGTGTTACACCATTCCAAGTATATTATTATTTTCAGCTATCTTCCAATTAAAAACTACTTTGTTATGTGAAAACTTAGTGATTAAAGCCCTCACAAACTTGATGGCACGCTTTATATTCTTTGCCCCTAATAAACTTGAACCATTGTGAAAACTTTGTTGTATATGCTTGCACTTATAAGTTGGAATTAGCAAAACCGTGCTGTCACGGGGAACGTTTTCAACATTGCACTTGTACCTTGTTGTACTCAGTTGATATCATGTTCTTTTGTCTATGGATGTAACCGGTGTGAAATAAAGAGGGGACTTGTAAGTCCATGGAGTTTGTATTCTGTGTTAGAGAAACGCCTGGGCCGCTAGCCTACACCATGCCTAATCATGGTGGAAACTTGCAACATCACCATAGTGAGCTATCTATGAAGCATCCTCAATAAAAAGCTATGCATATGGTAAATAAAAAGATTGCTGGGATGCTCATTGTCTGCTTGCCTTGTCATTTTGGTTATGGGAAAGCTCCTCTACCATGTGCAAGGGGTACCCCGTTGGCGGTTCTCAATGATATGCAAATACTTACAATGACAAGAACTTACCTGGGCCCAAAGTTGAGTATGCATGAGGTGTGTCCCTTGTATTCAAGGGACTTGAGATTGCCAACTTATACTTCGTCAAGCATATACTCCATCTTTGCCACTTTAACCTTAACCACTTCAAGATGCTTATGATAGGGGCAATGAGGGCTGAAAGCTAACAAGTACCATAATTTTTGGAAGCTCTTTTTGAAACTTGTAATCCCTGCTTCCTTTACAAAAAAGGCTTTTCTTACACCACTATTGAGTCTCCACGTTCTACCTTTAGGCACCATTAAGAGAGCATAGTTGTCATTCTGTGTGCAGTGTTACAAAGCTTATTGATTGATGCATATTGTGATATTACTTGTTCTTGTCCTATTTGTTTCTAGTCACCCTTGTGAACTTTGAAGGTGTCCTATGCATCTATATTGCTACTCTATGAGGGACAAGCTGGTTGCCACTATGCTATGTTTTCTGTATGTTAAACAAACAAACGTTTTTGAATGCATGTTATTCATGATCTTTATTTGTAGCCTTTCATGTTGCATGCATAGTTACTATATCCTATTGTTAGAACTCCATATTTCATGCACATGTTTAGAGTTCTTTGTTCCCAGCTTTCAATGCTTGCAAATGGTTTGATCTTGGTTTTGATGGTGCATGTCACCTCAAAAATTATTTTGTTTATCACTTACCTACTCGAGGACGAGCAGGAGTTAAGCTTGGGGATGTTGATACGTCAGAAACGTATCTATAATTTTTGATGCTCCATGCTTGTTTAGTATCTACTTTGCTTTACTTGTCTACACTTTGAGGTGCTTTTTACATGTTTTCTGGTACTAACCTATTAACAAGTTGCAACAGTGCCAGATGCCTGTTTTCTGCTGTTTTTGGTTTTAGAAAAGTTAGTAAAGAAATATTCTCGGAATTGGACGGGACAAACGTCAAAGTCAATTAATTTCCATGGGGAACAAGAAGCCCAGAGGGGAGCCCGGGAGGCCAGCCAGGGGGGCCAGACCCACCCTAGGAGCGGGTGGGCCCTAGCCCGCGCCTGGCTAGGGTTTTCCTGCCCTGGCTGCCTCCTCGGCCTTCCCTTCGCCTATAAGATGCCTCTGACCCAAAAACCCTAGGGCATCCCAGAAGAAATCCACGAAAACCTCTGCTGTGCCACTTCCACCGAAGGGGAGATTCGGGGGACAAAAAGTCTCTGTTCTGGCACCCTGCCGGGACAGGGAAGTGCCCCCGGAGCCATCTCCATCGATCTCTGTCGCCATCTTCATCACCGTTGCTGATTCCCATGATGATGAGGGAGTAGTTCTTCCTCAAGGCTAAGGGCTCTACCGGTAGCTATGTGTTCATCTCTCTCTCTATGCATGATCTTGTGGTCATGAGCTTTGTAATCAAGTAGATCTACCTTGCTACTCAAGTGATTCATTAGATCTCTGCTTTCCCCATGTGTGTGAAAGTGACAGCGTGCATGCCATGGTGGCACTTAGGCTTGAGTCTACATAAATACTCTTTGTGCTTTAATAGATCTATGCTTTTCCCCACATGTGTGAAAGTGACAGCACACATACCGTGTGTGGCACTTGGGCTAGATTGAATATTTGTTATGAGTTATATTTGGAGTTGGATGTATCTACGAAATTGTGGTGTTTGTTGGAACCATCTAGCACTCAAGGTGACAGTGTGGGGTTATCTAGATTGGGGAAGGCGGACTTTGAGGTGTGCTGCTATAGCCCTACCATGGATTAGAGTGTCCAACCGGAGAGTAGTTAAGAGTAGTATCATGAAGAGAGGATATTTATATGAGAGAGTGTTCACTAGTGAAAGTATGATCCCTAGGACTTGTTTCTAAGCACTGAAACACCATTTGCTACTAGATCTGTTGTATGTTTGCTTGCTTTAGTCTTTACCTCCATGTTAAGCTCCATCAAAGTCTTTTCTGGCACCGTTACCCCACGTCAACAACAAGTCAGAAGATCTTTTCTAGCACCGTTACCACTTGTATTTCACTATCTCCTTGCCGAACTAGTGCACCTATATTGGGTGTGTTGGGGACACAAGAGACTTCTTGTATCTTGATTGTAGGGTTGCTTGAGAGGAAATACCTTTGACCACTTCCTCCCTGAGTTTGATAAACCTTGGGTGATACACTTAAGGGAAACTTGCTGCTGTTCTACAAACCTCTGCACTTGGAGTCCCAACAACTGTCTACAAGAATAGAAGTGCGGAGACATCATGGTGTTGGAGCTGGTTCAGGCACAATTGGTTCATGAGTAGTAGGCTCAGGTGTATTTAGCTCAGTTGAAGTCCAATCATCATAATTCTTGCTTATTTTAGCAATTAATTCTTCACCATCTGTAGGAGTTCTTTTCCTGAAAACATAATCAGCGAAACTATCTAGGTATGTCCTAGAATCATCAGTATGTCCATTATAATAAATATCAAGAAGCTCATTTTTAGGCAATGGACATCCAGGATGTGCATGAATCAAGGCACAAAACGTTGTCCATGACTCAGGGGACTTCTCTTCTTCTCCCTGTTTAAAATCAAAAAGTTTCTGCAAAGCAACATGTCTAGCATTGGGAGGAAAATATTTCTGGAAGAAAGAAGCAATCAAACAATCAGGGCTATTAATGGATCCAGGAGGTAGTCTATTAAACCAAGCTTTAGCTTCTCCTTTTAGTGAAAAGGGGAAGATCTTAGTAACAAAGTACTTGCGCATCTTAAAATCATTAGAGAATAAACCACTCATAGTGGAAAGCTCATTCATATGTGCCACAAAACTCTCATTCTCAGACCCACAAAAAGGTTATTTTTCAACAATGTCTAAATATTATAAATCAAGAGAAAAAACATAATATTTATCTTTAATATCTATGGGAAGTAGCAAACTTAGGATCATAAGACAGCTTAGGAATAATGGTACGTCTCTCAAGGAGACTCCTAATGCACTAGCACCATCTGTGTTTTGGTACTCTTCAATAAATTCATCAATCATTTCAATGTAACCATCACTAATGTCATATCTCTCTCTAGACCCAGGTGAGCTAACAAGTGTAATAGTGTCTTCACTAGGATTTTTAGTGTTTCCCAAAATAGTTCTAGCAATAGTAGCATCTAGGAAAGGACCTAATGAACCACTTGCATCAAGCACAGTAGAAGTAACATCTTGAGTATCAGAAGAAATTTCAGATTCAGCATTAGTAGCAGTGTGTATAGCATGTGTATGTGGTGATGGTGTAACAAGCTTACTTATAACATACGGTGAATCAAGAGGAGCAGAGGTGTTTAGGACTGTACCTCTTCTTGTATAGGATGGTAAAATAGGAAACTTTCCATCACGAGACTTCCCCATGATGAAAGGAGTAGCAGTGAACAATAATAGATCCAAGTGAACTTACCAATAAAGCTATGCTCCTCGGCAACGGCGCTAGAAAATAGTCTTGATGACCCACAAGTATAGGGGATCACAACAGTCTTCGAGGGTAGTATTATCCAATTTATTGATTCGACACAAGGGGAGCCAAAGAATACTTATAAGTCTTAACAACTGAGTTGTCAATTCAGATGCACCTGGAAATAGTCTTGCTCATAGAAGTTTATCAGTAACAACAGTTTTGTAGTAACAATAGCAAAGCAACAACAATAGTAAAACAAGAGCAATAGTAACAGTAGTAGCAAACAGTAGGATATAAATGATGTAGGCATAAGGATGGATGGACGGGCGTTGCATGGACGAGTCTAAACATGTAACTTCAAGATCAAGGGAATTTGCAGATAAATAAGATAAAGCATCCACGTACTAAAACAATCATAGACATGTGCTCCATATATAGTCATACGTGCTTGCAATGAGAACTTGCACAACATCTTCTGTCCTGCCAGCCCGTTGCAGCGGGGCCTCAAGGGAACTAAAGGAAATTAAGGTGCTCCATTTAATAGAGCACCGCAGCAAAGCATTAACATTCTGTGAACACATGTGATCCTCACATCACAGCCATCCCCTCTGGCTGTCCCAATTTCTGTCACTTCGGGGCCTTTGGATCCGGACAATGATACGTGTACACAACTTGCAGATAAGACCACAAACAATACTATCATCATGAATTAATAATAAGTTCATATCTGAGATCATGGCACTCGGGCCCTAGTGACAAGCATTAAGCACAACAAGTTGCAACAAAGTAAAATAGCACTAATAGAGATACTAGGCACCATGCCCTAACAATCTTATTCGATTACATGATAGAACTCATCCAATCCCTACCATACCCATAGCCTACAGCGGGGGATTACTCACTCATGGATAAGGGAAACATGGATGGTTGATGGAGAGGCGTTGTTGATGATGATGGCGATGATCCTCTCCAAATTCCTCGTCCCGGCAGGGTGCTATAACGAAGTTTCTGGTTTCGAATCGATTTCTGGTGGTGGCGGCGCAGCAGAACTCTTTCTGGACAAACTTTGAACCCCCTGATTTTTTAGGTCAGAAGGCAACTTATAGGCAAAGAGGGAGGCCAAGGGGGTGCCTGAGGCGGCCACACCCCTCCAGGCGCGGCCAGGCCTGGCCCGTGCGCCAGGGGGTGTGGGCCCCTCAGGCCTCCACTCCGTCTCATATTCTGGCTCCGTGAGTCTTCTGGTGAAATAGGATTTTTGGCATATTTTCTGGGATTTTTCCTGATAATTGATTTTCTACACAAAAACTAGACACCAAGGTAATTCTGATGAAAACAACGTCTGTCCATGTTAGTTGTATCCAAATCACACAAGTTTAGAGGAGAAACAATATCAAAAGTGTTAAGGAAAGTAGATACGTTTTGGACATATCACTCCCACACATACATAGTTGAGAATTTTCATGATGATAATCTTTACCTTACCCCTTTTATAATGCTAGTGGTGTATCCTCCAATGCCTGAGAACGCTTTCTCCCACTGAAGTTTTAAATCTCTTTTACATACGCGATACTTACTTTATGTATTAAGATTTATTTACTTTACGTATTGTTCTCTTATAACAAAACCCCAAAAACACATTTTTATACATTACTCGCATTTTATCCTGTCACTTAGAACTTTATTTAGCAATTCTATTTTCAGTATTTACTTCAAGAATTCTTAGACTTCAGACTCCTGCTCCCTATGGGATCGATATATTTATTTCAAAACTAGCTACATCCGATCTGTGCACTTGCAGTCATCACATACCAGGTGCAATGGGAACAACTGGTGTCGCAGGATCTACCGAAGTGGAAGGTGCAGGCTCGACCAAAGTGGAAGGTGCCGCTTGAATAATCTTAGAGGCAGTGGTCGGGGCATCAGAGGCAGCGGTCGAGGCAGCAGTTGGGGCATCGGAGGAAGATGGGAGAGACTGTGAAATGCAAAACTCTGCATATTCATCGGTCCCAGGCTCAAACAGATCGAACGAGGGTTTGTACGGAGCCCTGGACCAAGCTTCATCCAAAGTATCCTTCCCGGGGCTATAGCGAATTGGAGACCTATCAGGGCTAACAACATCAGGCTGGTCAGTAGCATCAGATCCCTTGGTCATAGAATCAATGATTATTGCAGTTTGAGGAACACCGACATGTTTTGTTGCAACAGGAAGCTCCACAGTGGAAGTTGCAGCGCCAGCATGCTCCTCAGTAGCATCTGCAGCACCAACATGCTCCTTAGCAGCAGCTGCAGCACCACCATGCTCCTTAGCAGCAGTTGCAGCAACACCATGATCCTCGCGCTCCGATGTAGCATAAAGCTTCTCATCATCCTAAGTTTCTGAACCATCATCATCCTGCGACTGATCATCATCTGTTGTAGTATTGGTTGGGAAAACAACACTTGGTCTAGCTTCTTCTTTACTTTATGATTCAACATCAACCAAAAGGACAACCATGCATTGAGCCTGCATACGCTTCAATCCAGTAGACAGGTTCTTCATTGTTCCATCAACATCAGCTTCAAAAATTGCGTTGTGCTTCTCATATAAGTGCTTGAAATGATCGGGAACCTGATAGCAAACATTAGAAGCATGTTAGTAAACCAAAGACAAGAAAAATGATGAAATTTGGAGCATTGTTTTATAATAGTAAAAAGTATAAACTCTAGTATAGCGGCTCGGATTCGTCGACCGTCGCCGCTGTCGTGGCGTACGTGACATGGTTATACCCTACGGGTACGTGACCTTAGCATACCTGGTCCATCCCAAGGAAGGCCCACAGCAGATGTACACTGGCCCATGAAGATTTTCGAGTGGCCAAGGCCCATGACGCCTTCGGATCCTTGGAGAGCAAGACTAGCGTAGATAGGAAATTCAAAGGGGTAAAACCCTAGAACTTGTAACCGACTAGGACTATGCCCGGGACCTGCCTAAGTCTATATAAAGGCCAGGAGGGCACGACCTAGATCGGTCGACTCATGCTTTCACATACGCACCTCCACGCTAGATCGAATTTGCGCACCCCTGTAACCTTCGGTTCCGCCGTTATCAAGAGCAGACAAGCAGGAGTAGGGTTTTCCCTCCGGGGGCCTGAACCTGGGTAAATCTCGTGTCCCCTGGTTGCTTGTCTGTTAACCGTTCCACGATATCCAGCATCCCCATCTTCTCCAAAACCCAAGTCCATAACAATGGGCATTGACGAGTCGAAACCTCGTCAATTGGCGCCGTCTGTGGGAATCGGGGCTGCTGATTGTGCGATCGTGACGGTCCCGACCCGATCGATCTACAACTCTGCGGCGACGGAGAGTCACCTCCTCTTCGGCGCTTTCAACTTCACCGCCCACTCGCCGGCCACCATGAAAGACTTCGAACCCGTAGGCGACGGACTCGAAATCCTGTTCGGGAGCTTCTGCTTTCAGGTGGGGCAAACTGGCACCCTCCGCCTCCCTGAGCGGGTGCCCCTACCATCAATCAGGCCTGCTTCATGATCCCTATGACAGCAGCAGCTGCAACTCCGATCTGTGCGATCCGCCATCAGACGCAGGGACCTACGGTTCCGGATCTGAAAGTTGCGGCAGCAGCGGACCGATCTACAAGCGCTATCAATGCGCGCGATCATCCAGAGCAAAAACGCCTAACCGCCGCCCAACACGAACCCCAACCGCCCGCGAGAACGGCGGAAGCGGCGGAACGAAGAATCCAGTCCCCACCCGAAGAAAACAACGCCACGTCGCCGAACTTAGCAAAGAAGGATGGGTCCAGCACGCCAGCCGTAGCGAGCGACATAGTCCTGCTGCGGGCGCCTCACGTGAACTACTGATGGCATACCACTACCTCCTCATCGAGGAGCATAAGAAGCAAGTCAAGATGCGGGAACACTTGACAACGCAAGCAAGCAGCCTCACGAGTCCGACGAGCTGCGCTCTCCGCCATGGCCCCCGGCTCTAGCACGAACGGAAACCAAGGAAACAAGCACCGCTCTCGGGTAGAGAACATGGATCCCAAGGAGCGCCGTGATGTGACCCGAACTCTCCACACATCGTTCATGGATATGGATGCCGACGGCAACATCATCCCGAAGACACCGCAAGCTGCGATCATGGCAGCCACTGCGTATCTCGCGGCCCACCAGCCTCCGGAGGGGGACCCAACCTCAAAATATATGGTGTAATAAAAATCTATTAAGCTTCTTTTGCATACAGGTAGATAATTTGGGGTAACTTATGGACCACCCCCACCCTAAGTTGTCAACCTACGTAAAGCGTAAACTCTAGTCTAGCGGCTCGGTTTCATCGCTCGTCTCCGCTATCGCATCTTACGGGCGACGAAACCTCAAAGGGTGTTAGGGTACCGAGGCATCGCGGCGACGGCGACAATGCCTCGACACCATAACACCAAGGCTAACGCGAAAGAAGTAGCAAATTCATAAAACTAATGCAGCAACAATTATGTATCAAAGTAGCAAAACAAAATAAGTAATGTAGCATAACATTTCAGTACATGTTGAAAGAACTACATAAACTGATTTCAAAGTGGTAGATGAGTAATGAAGCTAAAGTAGTAAAACCTATGAACTAAAATAGCAATCCAAAAATAGTAATGTAGCAAAGCACTTGTAATATATGTTGAAAGAACTACATAAAAATATTTAAAAGTGGTAGCAGACTAATAAAGCTAAATTAGCAAAACCTATTAACTAAAATAGCAATCCAAAAACAGTAATGTAGCAAGGCACTTGTAATACATGTTGACAGAACTACATAAAACTGATTGCAAAAAGTGGTAGCAGAGCAATGAAGCTAAAGTAGCAAAATCCCTGCACTGAAGTAGAAAAAAAACAGTAGTGTAACATATTTTATACCTGCAAATACTGGCTGCTAGGGAAATTGAGCCATTCGTTCAATGACGCAGAAGGATTAACATCAACATCTTCGACAAGAGCAGATTCGTTCAAATCATCATAACTAGGAGAAGTACCGTAAGGTGTTGCCGACAATGGGAGGAACTACACACAATAAAAATTCATGTTAATATTAAAAGGATTAACGGAAGAAGAAAATATTTGTGATGGTGGAAAGTACAGTACCTCTCGCCTCCCAAAAACAGTTTTGTTCGATAAAAATCTTTCTATCCCAGTCTTTTTCTACAACAAAAGTGAAGTCACTGGTCTTGATCGAGCATACTCTAGGCAATGACTTGTCAAACTTGTGATCGCACAGTGGGAAATCCAAATGACCCATATAAACAATCTACAAAGAATCCAAATACAAAGTTAGGCAAGCACAACAACAAAACGCTATGAACCGCTACATACTAACATAAAATAGGGGAGATAACTTACACCAAGAAGAACAAAAGGGCTAGTTATCCAAAATTCAAATTTGCTACAGTCCTTTGGAAGAACAAGTCCTCGCTTCATCTTCTTCTAAATATTGCTCACAGTTTGCATCAACAAACCTAATAAATGCTCATCCCAAGCATACTCATATGTTTTGGTTGGATCAGCCATGAGACCAACATATTCCAAGTTAACATGGTTCGAGATTTTTGGAGCAACAATAGTGGCCAGGGAAACAAGATCCCAAGTGCGAATGATGGTTTCCTCATCTATATCAGCACACTTCTTCAAGATATCAATAACAGTTGCTAACTTTGCCCTCTTCTTGCCAGCATGGTAGAACTCCCGAATCTCGTAAAGCACTGCACCTCTAGTGTTAGAAAGATCAATAGGCTTGCTCCCGCAGCGGATTCCAAATACTTTCCTCACCATATCCCTGGTAAACACCATCTGGTTTTTTCGAAGCTTGTACTCACGAAGACAAGGAGTTGTATGAGAAGCAACAAAATCCGTAAGCTCATTAGGAATCCTGAACTGTGCAACATTTAACAATGCTCTGAATGCACTCTTTGACTCAATAATGCGCTTGTTGGCTGGAGAAAGGTTGTCCGCAAGGGTACGCAAACGCTTGGCACCGAAATGGTCCTTGGACATCCAAATGTCCTCCTTGACATTACTCACTCCCTCACCATTTTTCTTGCAGCTCACAACAATCTTTTTGCCCTTACAAACCTTGCTCTTACCAACTGCAGCAACCTGCAGCAAAATAAATACAAATGCAAATATGGTTAACATGCCACCTTAACCTCCAAAAAATCTACATGTAGCAACCAACCAAAAAAATAGAATGCAAACAAAAAAGAAGCTACATGTAGCAAACCCAACAAAAAAACTAGCATGTAGCATACAAACTAAAATTAGCAAACCAATCTCAAAAAGCTACATGTAGCATGTCAACATATGAAAGCATAAAAGTAGCAAAAATCCTAATTATAGGCCACATGTAGCAAAGAGAGGAAATAAATGTAGCAAATCATAGAAGTAACAACATGTAGCAAAAACCTGCTGAAACTGCAGAAGTAGCAAATCCTACTACTAAAAAGCACACACTAGCAAAATGATACTACTAAATTAGCAGAAACTACCAAAGGACAACTATATTAGAAAAATGCTACTACTAAATTAGCAAAATGCTACTACTGAATATTGCTAACATAACCGGTACTTAGCAGAAGGACAACTACCAGAGGACAACTATATTAGCAAAATGGTACTACTAAATTTTCAAAATGCTACTACTAAATTAGCAAAATGCTACTACTGAATATTTCTAACATAACTGGTAGTTAGTAGAAGGACAACTACCAAAGGACAACTATATTAGCAAAATGCTACTACTAAATTAGAACAATCCTAGTAGAACAACTTACTGAAACAACAACAAGAGCACAAGGGCACAACCCCAAGGATTCCCCACACAAGCAACACCTATATACATGTAATTCCTTCCATCATCCAACTAGGCACAAGCAAGAACAAGCAACATCTATGCAAGATCCCCACAGGTACACACATATCCCCCACACAAGCAACATCTATGCAAGTATAACAAGGCCCAACATCTATTCCCCACGGCACCGAAGCAAGCACAACCAACTACTAGGCGCAACGACCAAAAATGGAAGGGGAAAAGGATGAAATAGGGTTCACCTCAACATTTCTGCCGCCAGAGGTGCTCCCTCCTGCCGCATCGATCGTCAGCGGTGGTCCCATCACCATGCCGCCTAGGGTTTCTGCGGGAAAATCAAAGAGAGGAGAGATCAGAGAGATTGACAATTTCCGCGGTAGGAGGAAAAGCAGAGAGAGGGGAGCACGAACTGGGGAAGAGGCCACACTTAGTAGCGGTCGCCGGCGGTCGAGGATGAAGCTGTCGGCGGTGGCTCGGGCGTCGCACCGCGGTCTCCTCTCCTCCGCTGCAGTCGCGAATCCCCAAGGACAAAGCGGTCCTCACGCGGAACTGCCGGACCCGTGCGACGCGGGCGTGTGTACCAACTGCACGGAAGGAAGACACGTGGCGCGGAAAATACGGCCCTATCCAGCAAGATCCAACGGCTCGCGTCCAGGAGGACGCAACGACGCGATCCCCCGGGGAGACATATCATTTTCCTTAAAAAATGTCGATTAGATGCCTTCTCTCCTCCCATCTACCCGCACGCCACTCAAAGAAGTCCTAGGATAGGCCAAGGGGGAATGGACCGTTCCCTAGAGCCACTCTCGTCGCGTGTTTATTTAGATAACAACACATACGATCTGCTGCAATCCATGAAAATGGCGCATGCTCTGCCAATGCATTGAAATTCCGGTGGGAGAAATTCGGTCACCGTCTGACAAAACTCGATCCCCTATTTAGCGAATCCACCCACCCAATTGAGTTCATCCCTCTTTCGAAATCCATGGGATAGCGGGAGCTTCTCCATCAGCTTGGTGTCGGTCGTTGCCGGCATGCCTTCTCCATCTTCGCCGACCTATGTGGTGCTGGATCCTATTCCGATGTCTGAAAGAAAGCTTTAACACTAGATGTGGTAGATATGATCTATAAGAATGCTAGATGTTCGTTGATCTGTACCGATTGACTTATTTTAGGTTATATATGCACAACCAGTAGTTCGATGCTTTGATGGATTCGTGATGGTCAATGTAGTTTTTCAGCTCCGTGGTTTAGGTGTTAAATTATGTGTAAGTCATCATTCCTTCTTCGCCATCAAGCACAACGATGGTGGTCATGCCTTCTTCCGCATCAAGCACACTGACATTGATCCCGCCTTCTTCTCCGTCGAGCACAACCACAGTAGTCCTGCCGGCGTCCCCATCTTCCTCCACACCAACGTTAAATCCTGATCCTTTGCCTATAAGAAACCTTTTTCCTTAATTTTGTCGCTGATCTGCCAATATGTGCGTACTTCCTTACTAGAGATTGATTGTAGGGCATGTGCAATTGCTGTCTACTCCCTTAGTGAAGTATGATTTGTCCCGAAAACAGCCTGACAATGCAAATACTGATCCATCTAAGCATCTGCCCAAACCTCCAATGGCGTGGAAACCAGCTTTGTCAGAGTTCGTCCCCAATAGGGTATGTGAGCAAGTTAGGAGCGGGATAGAGTGTTCCCATGGCTTCAAAGAAAAACAACTGTAGAGTGTTTGTAATGATGTTCTTGACTATATAGGCCTTACAGTCATCCCTACTCAGCTTTACAACCGCATGAGGAACTGGGGACATAAGTGGATGATGTTGTGCAGGATTAGGGAGGTTGATGGAGTGGCATTTTGCAAGGAGAGCACAACCTTTATGATGACCGACGACGAGTTGATTACACATGTTATCGTTAGAATGCATATCATTGTTTTAGTGTTTTATTTTTCATTTCCTTCTTAGTGAACTGAACTAGCACTATTTCTTCTGAATCTTTGTGTTTCTCAAGCACAATGATTTGCTCAACAAGCCCATTTGCAATTACAAGAAAATGAAAGGCTATCTTCGATGTTAGGCATGTGATTAGTGAGCGTCCCATGACTGCACGACTTACTGGTGGAAGCTATCCTATCAACTATCTTGTGGACAACAAGGTACATGGTAGCTGTTATGCTGAGATGATAGGAGCAAAGCAGAGGATCTAACTTAGGACCTGGTTTTGTTGTTGCGCCTGATGGTGGTCGTGATCTATTAAGGTCATGTATATTTTGAAACATATTCTACTATCATTTTACTAGCTAGGAATGTATTAAAACTGATGTCCGAATTGTAATATTTTGAAAGATGGTACATATCAACCTCTCTAATAATAAACTTGTGATGCATTAGGAGACAGTAGTTTTTGGTTAGCTCGTGGTGCATCCGTAACTGTAACTGCATGATAGGCAGTACCACCAGGGCGTACCCACGTTATGCAACTGGGGATCGCAGGACACCGGAGCAAAATTGATTTCTTCACTAAGTTTTGAGCATTTGTAGTGCATGACACCCCTAAATCTAGATGAAAAATATGTTCAACTTATACAGTGACTACCGGTAATTTTTGTTCTAGGTCCGCCCCCACCACTTATGACGATGAAGTGTCTTATATTTAACTCTTTTTATTCTATCAGCTGTGTTGAGTGGTATGTGATGGGTAACCTCAGGACTCAATGTAAGAGACACGTGCAACGCACCCACAGTTGCGCTCCCAACACAGTAGGTGCCAAAGCTTCCGATGAAGTTTGAGTATACTACTAGACACTACAGTGATTATCTTAACCTAATTGCAAATCTTCCGGTTCACATACGCCGCCCCTTTGGACTTACTGATACAAGCAAAATGTAAATAACTGCTAAATTATTCTCGTTGACCGAGAGATGTGGACTGTGAATGCGATCGTTGAACCAGAAATGGTTGTAGCAGATAGACGCCCTTTCATCCATGGATACGTTATCTATAAATTTGAATTTTTTTCCAACAAGCCCTCAAAATTATGATCCACTCGCGTGTCACCATCCGCAAAGAGTAGTAGTCTGAATTTTCATAGTTTCATCAGTTCATCCATGGCGATTCGGTTGCTAATCCTTGTCCAGCTAGTACTGCCACTAGTGGCAGCGGCGCCACGCTCGCTCGAAGCAGCGGCGCTGCACCCCATCGTCCTGGTGCCCGGCTACGCCACCAACGAGCTGGACGCCCGGCTCACCGAGCTCTACCGGCCATCGTCGCCGCGCTGCGGCGAGCGCAAGGGGAAGGGCTGGTTCCGCCTCTACCTCAACTACTCTGCTCTCCAGGACCCCGCCAACGTGCCGTGCTTCGCCGAGCAGATGAGCAGCGTGTACGACGCCGCCTCCGACGACTACTACAACGTCCCCGGCGTCGAGACGCGCGTCCCCTCCTTCGGTTCCACCCAGGCCTTCCGCTTTCCCGATCCAGACCGCAAGTAAGTAGCAATTGAATTGCGTCAACGATTACTTCCTCGAATCGATTTTCCGAACAATTCCTCGAATGTTTAGGAATTTCTCCTACATGAACGCGTTCGTGGAGCGGCTGGAGAAGATGGGGTACCGGGACGGCGAGACCATATTCGGCGCGCCCTACGACTTCCGGTACGTCGTCGCGCCGGCGGGGCGCCCGTCCAAAGCCGGCGATGCCTTCCTACGGGCGCTCAAGGGCCTCGTCGAGAGGGCGAGCCGGCTGAACGGGGGCAGGCCCGTGACGATCGTCACCCACAGCAACGGCGGCCCGCTGACGCACCAGCTGCTCGTCCGGCAGCCGCTGGCCTGGCGCCGGCGGTTCGTGCGGCGCTTCCTGCCCATCGCCGCCCCCTGGGGAGGCATCGTCGTGGGCATGCTGCTGCTCGTCTCCGGGAACAACTACGGCCTGCCGTTTGTCGACGCGCGGGCGCTGCTGGCGGCCGGCAGGAGCCAGAGCACTAGCATCTGGTGGCTGCCCAGCCCGAGCCCGGCAGTTTTCGGCACCACGCAGCCGCTGGTGGTCACCAGGAGCAGGAACTACTCGGCCGGCGACGTGGCGGAGTACCTCGTGGACATCGGGCTCGGTAAGGCCGTCGGGCCGTACGAGTCACGCGTGCTGCCGCTCTTCGGCGGGGAGCTGCCGCCTCCCGGGGTGCCCGTGACCAACATCGTGGGGGTCGGGGTGGGGACGACGGAGAGGATCGTGTACCCCGGGGATGGCTTCGACGGGACGCCCGACACGGTGGCCGGAGACGGCGACGGAGTGGTGAACCTGGCGAGCGCCCTGGCGGTGGAGACGCAGTGGAAGAAGGATTATAGGCTGGTCAAGGTGTCCAACGTCACCCATAATGGCCTTGTGGCCGATGACCGAGCGCTCGACATTGTCATCCGAGAGATTCAACGGGCCAATTAATTAGCGGGAAGCCCCGTCGTTCTCTTTATGTTGGTTAGAACATTAACGATCTGGACCCTCTAATCATCTCTAAAAAACCGTGGCACTTTTGAGCTCTGCATTCTGTTCGGGGTACAAACCGATTTCTAAAACTTGGTGAAACTTTGAAGAACTTAATGAAACCGGGTGAAAATATTTTTCGAAACAATTATATCGTTGTGTTTCAAACTTGGTTTGTTGGAGATTGGAGTTAAAAGAAATAACTTCCAATTATCTTAGAGTTCAAACCTTAAATATGGTAATGAAAAATAAGACAAATAAGAGTTCAATTCCTAAGAAAACATATGATGATTGCATTAAAATCATAATGACCGCGGCTTGAAGACACAATAAATTCTATCTGGTTTCATGTCTCATTGTGTTTCAAAATATATCATGGTGTATCATTGTGTTTCGAAATTTACATTTTGAACTTTGGCCTTGTTTAATACATATTGTCGAAAGAAATATACAACTTCAAACAAATTAATCTAAGGTTGAAAATTAAATAGATGGGAAGAGTGTTGTGACATGCATAGTACTATGTGTCTGCAATATAGCAGAAAGTTGATTTCACGTGTGATCTACAAGAGAATAGATTCCACACAAATCTTAATCTCAAACCAATCAACCAACCATCAACGATGCATGCATACACGCTAGAATAGCATTTCTCCTATACAGGCACGCCTAGAGCTCGTATCCTTGATTTTTGCGAAAATTTCGATGTTAATACTTATGTTGTTGACTACAACAAGAGGGAAACATCTGTCCAAAAAAGCACTTAATGATTTTAGGAACCTTTGTTCGATGTGTGGTGAAGAACCACTTGAACAAGAGATGGAAGAGTGGAACCCTCCACCATTACATTCTAAATATGATAGTAACTCACAAACTCAAAGCTCTATTATTGTGTATGAACAACTTTCCTATGAACCTATTCTTTGTGACATGTCCACTAGCAATATGTTAAATTTTAGTAGAAAATAAGGAGTAATACTAAGACTACTGTATGATAATGTTCAAGATGACGATCCTATTATGTTCAAGGATCTTCCATGTGGATGAAAAATGTCTATATTATGGGAGATAAATAATATGCTTGTTGGCTGTGATGATGCTCTCATTCAAGAGAGTCTGGTAGTATTCTTGAACTCTCATATCTATACGATATACTAGAAATATGTTTATGCCTAAATATTTATGTGGGATGCAAATATCCTGTAATCATGGCCATTCTAGCTACAACCACAATATTGGTGTTAATTATTGCAACTACTTTGAGAAACGAAAATATGCTTATTTTTTCCATGATAATTTTAATGATCATCTCGAGGTTCCAACATTTATAAAGTTACACTCAACCAACCCCCTGATGTTTGTTTGTCATACTATAACTCTGAATCTACTTGTGTCAGCACATTAACTAATGGAAGGTGTGACAATTGATGGAGAGCGGATCTCGTGGGACCCAGGTGTGCGACACTGTGTGGGGAGGAGGGAAGGTGAAAGCTTTCTAGGAGATTGGGAAAGGATAAGCACACAAATAAAAATAATATGTGCAAGTATATTTTCTGTGCCATAGAAAGTACCAAAGGTATAAAGGTTAGGTTGTATCTGCTACATAGCCTAGTGTTTGAATCTCAAAAACAATTCCTAGTTGTGGAGATAAGTCCAACACGTCCAAGTTATTTACACCCTCCCCCCCCCCCCACACACACACACACACATACACATATAAGTACTCCTTGAGTCCCAATTTAGATAGCAATATTTTTTACGTCAAAATTTAACCGCTAATTTGACAAACAAAAATTATGTGTACAAAATTATACCATTAAAAAATTGTATTTAAATAAATTATTTAATATAACCTTTATAACAAACAACTTATACTACTGGTCAAATTAGTGGTCAAAGTTAAAACACAAAAACCAAGAGCATCAATGCATTGGGACAAAGGTACTCATCTATGTCCCAATCTCACTAGGCTATGTAGATCAAAACAACCTCAAAACAAGTCTTTGCCTTCACCAGTAACTACTATGTTGGTACCATGTATGCATTCCTATATACCAATTTTGGTGATGTTTGGACCAATGGTACGAAAATGTCTACATGGTTACCAGAGGGGGCATTAATTGTGATCTCTCTCTGCTTTTTTTTATATGTTGGCTCTAGTGATTGTTGTTGTCGGTTAACAACGTGATGATGTGTGTTGTAAATCTCCAGAGCTTCTAGATAAGATTCTAAACTTAGGATAGTCATAGTGAAACTTGCATGGACCAGTCGATCCACAACCGTGGTTCTTTACCCCCTCAAGTCATGGATATTTTTTCATGTAAATCCTGGTGTCACATGTGCATATGATTGTGTTTCCACTTCCTCTGCATATTTTTTGGTTGATACTGCTACATGGCGTGGAGCTATTGTTTTCCCCAAGCACATAGCAGGTGCTGAAGCATCCAAAATTGTGATAACTCATACTTAAGTCACTACTTTGGACGCTTTGAGAACAATAGCTATATAGAGGAACACTAATCATATATAGAAGGACACTAAATGTAGGGGTTCGTAGCATGGAAAACAAAAAATTTCTACCGCATACAAACAAACAAGCCAAGATCTATCTACTAGATTGTAGCAATGAGTCGATAGAATAACTCACCCTCGAAGATTCCAAAGTGTTTAACGAGAGCGGATTCTCGTGGGTGATGTAGTCATACTCTTCCCGATCTCAAGATCGTGTAGATGATCCTTCCGGCGCTGCGTTCCGGCAGCGCTTCCGCAGTCGGTCACACGTTCGGTACTCGACGAAGACCTTCCACTCTCTTGTTACAGCAGGCAGCGGAGGTTGTAGCACTCTCCTCGTGATTCCGGCAGCACAACGGCGTGGTACCGGAAGTAGAGGGGAGATCTCGCAGGGCTTCGCCTTAAGCCGGAGCGAGTATGGTGGACTATGAGAGAGGCATCGGTGATCTAGGGGTTAGACACACCAAGGAGAGAGGGCTAGGCCGGCGGCTAGGGCAAGGGGATTGCCCCAAGTCGGCGGCTAGGGTTTGCCCTAGGGCGGCGGCGGCTGCAGGAGGGCCGGCGGCTAGGGCTAGGGTTTTGGGTGGTGGAGTTGTGTGTTTGGAGGGGCAGCCATGCCCCTCCTTATATAGGTGGAGGGCGTCGGCCAAGGGGAGGGGAGTCCCTCCCCAACTCAGCTTCCAAGGCCGGCGGTGGAGGGAGAGGGACTTCCTCCCCAAGTAGGTTTCCTACTCTCCCTCCACCAAGCAAAATAGTCGTTTGACTTTTCAAATTGGCATTTGAATTTTCAAACTAGGATTTGATTTATCCCTTTATTTTGCTCAGCGATGAAACCTAGTACATGATGCAACCATTCCAACTTGTTATGACACATTCATGTACCCTTCCCCTCCGGAGTGCCGGACATTCCGGAACCTTCTAGAACATTCCCGATGAAAACACCGGAACCATTCTCCAACCCCGAAACAGGACTTTCCTTATATGAATCTTATTCTCCGGACCATTCCGGATCTCCTCGTGATATCCCGGATCCCATCCGAGACTCCGAACAACATTCAGTCTCTTACTCATCATTCCATAACTACTCAACAACGTCGAATCCTTAAGTGTGTCTCCCTACGGTTCGTGAATTATGCGGACATGATCGAGACACTTCTCCGAACAATAACCAATAGAGGATCTGGAAATTCATATGGCTCCCACACATTTCTACGATTACTTTGCGATCGAATGAACCACTTACATACAATACCAATTTCCCTTTGTCTCAAGATAGTTTACTTATCCGAGGTTTTGATCGTCGGTATCTCTGCATACCTAGTTCAACCTTGTTACCGATAAGTACTATTTTCTCGTTCCCGTGATATGTGATCCCTTGTGAGCCAGTCACATGCTTGCAAGCCAATTGGATGACATTCCACCGAGAGGGCCCAGAGTATATATATCCGTCATATGGATGGACAAATCCCACTCTTGATCCATATGTCTCAACCAATACTTTCCGAACACTCAATGCCACCTTTATTGCCACCCAGTTACAGTGTGGTGTTTGATGTCATCAAAGCATCCTTCCGGTGATGGTGATAAGCATGATCTCATGGTCGAAGGAATTAGGTTACTATGTATCAGAAAGCATATAGCAATTGAACTATTAAAATGACTTGATCTTTATGCTACGCTTATCTATAGGATATGTCTATCATATCATTCTCCTAACGATATGATCTTGTTGTTAATAACATCTCAATGTTCATGATAGGGAAACCATAATCATTTATTAACCAACAAGCTAGTATTATAAAGAGGCTTTACTAGGGACTCTAATTTAGTTTACAAATCACACAAGTATTAATGTTTCCTTGTTAATACTATTATAGCATGAATGTAAACATTTATCATAAACACAAAGATATAATAATAACTACATTTATTATTGCCTCTAGGGCATATCTCCAACAGTCTCCCACTTGCACTAGAGTCAACTAATCTAGATTACATGTTAATATCCCGAACACCCATGGCAGTTTGGTGTTGGTCATGTTTTGCCCTCGGGAGAGGTTTAGTCAACGGATCCGCCACATTCAGATATGTGTGTACTTTGCAAATCTTTATGTCACCATCTTGGACATGTTCTCGAATAGCATGAAAACATAGATTGATATGCTTCAGCTTCTTGTGTGACATTGGTTCTTGCGCATTGGCTATGGCGCCCATGTTATCACAGTAGATAGACATTGGGTCCAGCGCACTTGGAACCACACCGAGCTCTGTAATGAACTCTTTCATCCATATCGCTTCTTGTGAAGCCTCCGAAGCAGCCATGTATTCCGATTCAGTTGAAGATTTCGCCACAACGCTTTGCTTTGCACTCCTCCAGCTAACTGCTGCACCATTCAAAGTAAATACGTATCCAGATTGAGATTTAGAATCATCTGAATCGATGTTCCAACTAGCATCGGTGTAACCATTAACAACAAGTTGTTCATCACCTCCATAAGAAAGAACCATATCCTTAGTTCTTCTCAAGTACTTAAGGATGTTTTTGACCGCTATCCAATGATCCACTCCTGGATCACTTTGATATCTTCTAGTCAAACTAACAGCATATGCAATGTCGGGTCTAGTACATAGCATGGCATACATTAGAGATCCTATAGCTGAGGCATAGGGAGTTTTACTCATCTTTTATCTATCTTCTACCGTTGTTGGACTTTGAGTTTTACTCAACGTCGTATTGGGCAACATGCGCAAGAACACTTTCTTGCTATCTTCCATTCCAAACCTCTTTAGAACTTTGTCCAAATATGTACTTCGTGACAATGATATTAGGCGTCTCGATCTATCTCTATAAATCTTTATGCCTAATATGTAAGCTGCTTCGCCAAGATCCTTCATTGAAAAACTATTATTCAAATATTCCTTGACACTATTAAGAAGGTCTACATCATTCCCAATCAACAATATGTCATCTACATATAGTATTAAGAATGCTACAGAGCTCCCACTCACTTTCTTGTAAATACAAGCTTCTCCATAAGTTTGTATAAAACCAAAACTTTTGATTACCTTATCAAAACGTTGATTCCAACTTCGGGATGCTTGCTTCAATCCATAGATGGACCGTTGAAGTTTGCATACCTTGTTAGCATCTTTAGGATCGACAAAACCTTTGGGTTGCATCATATACAACTCTTCATCAATGTCTCCATTGAGGAATGCTGTTTTGACATCCATCTGCCATATCTCATAATCATAATATGCAGCGATTGCTAACATAATCCTCACAGACTTTAGCTTCGCTACCGGTGAGAAAGTCTCATCGTAGTCAACTCCTTGAATTTGTCGAAACCCTTTTGCGACAAATCCAGCTTTATAGACAGTAACATTACCATCAGCATCTGTTTTCTTCTTGAAAATCCATTTGTTCTCGACAGCCTTCCGGCCATCCGGTAAGTCCACCAAAGTCCATACTTGGTTTTCATACATGGATCCAATCTCAAATTTCATGGCTTCTTGCCATTTATTGGAATCTGGGCTCATCATCGCTTCCTCATACGTCGCAGGGTTATCGGTGTTGTCCACCAACATGACACTCATAAGGGGATCATACCAATCAGGAGTGATACGAGTTCTCGTTGACCTGCGAGACTCTGTAGCAACTACAACCGAAGTTTCATGATCATCATCATTAGCTTCCTCTCTTATTGGTGCAGGCACCACAGGAACTTCTTCCGGTGCTGCGCTACTCGCAAGTTCGAGAGAAGGTTCGACAACCTCGTCGAGTTCTACTTTCCTTCCAGTCACTTCTTTCGAGAGAAATTCCTTCTCTAGAAAGGATCCATTCTTGGCAACGAAGATTTTGCCTTCGGATCTATGATAGAAGGTATACCCAATAGTTTCCTTCGGGTATCCTATGAAGACGCATTTTTCCGCTTTGGGTTCAAGCTTGTCCGGCTGTAACTTATTTACATAGGCTTCGCAACCCCAAACTTTAAGGAACGACAATTTAGGTTTCTTCCCAAACCACAATTCATACGGTGTCGTTTCAACGGATTTAGATGGTGCCCTATTTAAGGTGAATGCGGCTGTTTCTAATGCATAACCCCAAAATGATAGCGGTAAATCTGTAAGTGACATCATAGAACGAACCATATCTAAGAGAGTTCGATTACGACGTTCGGACACACCATTACGCTGTGGTGTTCCCGGCGGTGTCAATTGTGAAAGTATTCCGCATTTCTTCAAATGCTCGCTAAACTCGTAACTTAGATATTCACCTCCACGATCAGAAAGAAGAAATTTAATCTTCTTGTTACGTTGATTCTCAACTTCACTTTCAAATTCCTTAAACTTCTCGAAAGTTTCGGACTTATGTTTCATGAAATAGATATACCCATATCTACTCAAGTCATCCGTGAAGGTAAGAACATAACGATAACCACCGCGCGATGCTACACTCATTGGACCACACACATCGGTATGTATGATTTCCAATAAATCCGTAGCTCGCTCCATCATACTAGAAAATGGAGTCTTAGTCATTTTACCCATCAGACATGTTTCGCATCTTTCAAGTGATTCGAAATCAAGTGATTCAAGAAGTCCATCGGAATGGAGTTTCTTCATACGCTTCACTCCAATGTGACCAAGGCAGCGATTGCCACATATAGGTCGAGTTATCGCTCGATTTCAAACGTTTAGCCTCAATGTTATTAATATGTGTATTTCCACTACCGAGATTCAATAAGAATAGACCATCTATCAAAGGTGCATGTGCATAAAACATATTACTCATATAAATCAACAACCATTATTCTCGGACTTAAACAAGTAACCGTCTCGCAATAAACAAGATCCCGATATAATGTTCATGCTTAACGCAAGCACCAAATAACAATTATTTAAGAATAAAACTAATCCCGATGGTAGATGAATAGGTAGCGTGCCGACCGCGATCACATCATCCTTTGATCCATTTCCCACGCGCATCGTCACCTCGTTCTTCGCTAGCTTCCGTTTATTCTGCAGTACCTGTTTCGAGTTACAAATATGAGCAACCGAACCAGTATCAAATACCCATGCACTACTAAGAGTACTAGTGAGATACACATCAATAACATGTATATCAGATATACCTTTCTTCTTGATGTTGCCGTTCTTCAAATCCGCCAAGTACTTTGGGCAATTCCGTTTCCAATGACCTTCTCCCTTGCAGTAAAAGCACTCTGTATCAGGCTTAGGTCCAGCCTTGGTCTTCTTCGTCAGTGCGGTAACTTTCTTACCACCCTTCTTGAAGTGTCCCTTTTGTTTAGACTTGCCTTTCTTGAATTTGGTGGTCTTATTGACCATCAACACTTGGTGCTCTTTCTTGATCTCCACTTCTGCAGATTTCAACATGGAGAAGAGTTCTGGCAACTGCTTGTTCATGCTTTGCATATTGTAGTTCAAGTTCTTGTAACTTGGTGGTAGTGATTGGAGGACACGGTAAATCCCCAAAGCATTAGAAATCACTATACCCAAGCTTTGGAGTTTGTTTGCGTGCCCAGACATCTTAGGCACATGCTCACTGACGGAGATTCCCTCTTCCATCTTGCAGTTAAAGAACTTTTCAGAAGCCTCATAACTCTTAACTGCCACGTGAGTCTCAAAAATCAATTTGAGTTCACGGACAATATCATGTGGGTCTGAATTCTCAAACCTTTTCTGAAGCTCCGATTCCAAACCATACAAGATAGCACACTGAACTATGGATTACTGATTCTTCCGAGCGAGGTAAACGTTCTTTACTTCATCGGTAGCATCACCGCAGCGGGTCACCCAAATGTGCATCCAAAGACATAGATCAAATTACCGGATTGAGGATAATCCTCAAATTGCGGAACCAATCCATGAAGTTGCTTCCATTGTTTTTCAACTTTTCTTTCTCTAGGAACGCATTAAAATTGATGGTAGGGGCCGCCATTGATCTACAACATATTTGCAATAGTTTAGACTAAGTTTATGACAAATTGAGTTCTAATTAATAGTTAAATTAATCTAGGTGAACTCCCACTCAAAACAATATCCCTCACATTGTTTTAGTGATCACACGAACCAAATCCACCACATCAAAACCGATCATCACGAGAGTTGATGTAGCTTCAATGGCGAACAATCGACATGTTCATCATATCTACTATATGATTCATGCTTTACCTTTCAGTGATCCGTGTTCCGAGACCATGTCTGTACATGCTAGGCTCGTCAAGATCAAACCTTAGCTTCCGCATGATTAAATCTAGCTTGCTCATGTTGTATACACTTGCAGAATCTAACACACCTGATCATCACGTGGTGCTTCGAAACAACAAGCTTTAGCAACGGTGCTTACAAAGGATGAACACTTTAGAACTTGAAATTTATGTGCATGAGGGATCATCTTATAATGCTACCGTCGTTAACTAAGCAATACAATATGCATAAAGGATTAACATCACATGCAATTCATAATATGTGATATGATATGGCCTTTCTTCTTTGTGCTTCCGATTTCCATCTTCAAGCACGAACATGATCTCCATCATCAGCGTCATTGCATCAAGGTCAATGACGCTGCTCCATGGTTGTCGTCCACCGGCTTAAACTATTACAACTACTTTGAATAGACACGCGGGTCTTAACATAAATTAAAGACAACCATATGGCTCCTGCCGGTTGCCAACTTACAATAAGGAACATTGCATACATCAAATATAATCACAATCATGGCCATATCACATCACAGCACACCCCTGCAAAACAAAGTTAGACGCCTCTAATTTCTTTGCATATTTTATGTAGTTTGGGGCTTTCAATAAGTGTCGATCTAACTTACGAACAATAACCACAACATTGATGTTTGAACTATCAAGTGCCCGTTGTAAATTGGATCTATACTATAATGGGAGAGACAGACACCCGCAAAGCCACTTATGAAATACAAGTTACATGTTGAGCGTGGAGCAAGTCTCATGAACGATGTCATGTAAGGTTAGCCCGGGCCGCTTCATCCCATCATATCGCAACATGCAAAGTACATAAGAACAATTGATAATAAAAGCACCACCGCCCACAATGACCATTGTGTTCTACTCGTGCAACAGATCTACATATAGACACTCACGATACCCTTTGGTTCGTAGCATGGAAAAACAAAAAATTCTACCGCATACAACAAACAAACAAGATCTATCTATCTACTAGATTGTAGCAACGAGTCGATTGAATAACTCACCCTCGAAGATTCCAAAGTGTTTAACGAGGCGGATTCTTGTGGGTGATGTAGTCTCTTCCGATCTCAAGATCGTAGACGATCCTTCCGCTCCGTTCCGTGCCGCTTCTGCAATCGGTCCACCGTTAAATCGGCGAAGACCTTCCGCTTCCTTGTCAGGCTGAGGGCCGGAGGTTGCTCCTCGTGATCGGCGGCCTGGCAGTATGGGGAGTAGAGAAGAGATCTGGGAGATTGCAGGCTTAAGCGGGCCGGTATGGTGGACTATGAGAGAGGCCTCGGTGATCTAGGGTTTAGACACACCAGGAGAGAGGGCCCGCGGCCTAAGGGCAAAGGCAGGATTGCCCAAGTCGGTGACTAGGGTTTGCCCTAGGCGGGGTGGTCGGGTGGGGAGGGCTAGGGTTTAGGGTGGTGGGTTGTGTGTTGGAGAGGCATGCCCTCCTCCTTATATAGGGAGCGCTGCCAAGGGGAGGTCCCTCCCCTCCGGCTTCAAGGTCAGGCCAAGGGAGGCGGTGGAGGAGAGGGACTTCCTCCTCCAAGTAAATTTCCTTTGACTTTTCAAATTGGCATTTGACTTTTCAAATTGGCATTTTTTTTGATTTATCCCTTTATTTTCCTCATGACATGACACCTAGTATATATGCAACCATTCCAACTTGTTATGACACATTCATGCCTACCTTCCCTTAGTGCTTGACATTCCGAACTTCTAGAACATTCCCGATGAAAACACCGGAACCATTCTCCAACTCCGAAACAGGACTTTCCTTATATGAATCTTATTCTCCGGACCATTCCGGATCTCCTCGTGATATCCCGGATCCCATCCGAGACTCCGAACAACATTCGGTCTCTTACTCATCATTCCATAACTACTCAACAACGTCGAATCCTTAAGTGTGTCTCCCTACGGTTCGTGAATTATGCGGACATGATCGAGACACTTCTCCGAACAATAACCAATAGAGGAATCTGGAAATTCATATGGCTCCCACACATTTCTACGATTAATTTGCGATCGAATGAACCACTTACATACGATACCAATTTCCCTTTGTCTCACGATAGTTTACTTATCCGAGGTTTTGATCGTCGGTATCTCTGCATACCTAGTTCAACCTCGTTACCGATAAGTACTCTTTTCTCGTTCCCGTGATATGTGATCGTTTTTGAGCCAGTCACATGCTTGCAAGCCAATTGGATGACATTCCATCGAGAGGGCCCAGAGTATATCTATCCGTCATATGGATGGACAAATCCCACTCTTGATCCATGTGTCTCAACCAATACTTTCCGAACACTCAGTGCCACCTTTATTTCCACCCAGTTACGGTGTGGTGTTTGATGTCATCAAAGCATCCTTTCGGTGATGGTGATAAGCATGATCTCATGGTCGAAGGAATTAGGTTACTATGTATCAGAAAGCATATAGCAATTGAACTATTAAAATGACTTGATCTTTATGCTACGCTTATCTATAGGAGTATGTCCATCATATCATTCTCCTAACGATATGATCTTGTTGTTAATAACATATCAATGTTCATGATAGGGAAACCATAATCATTTATTAACCAACAAGCTAGTATTATAAAGAGGATTTACTAGGGACTCTAATTTAGTTTACAAATCACACAAGTATTAATGTTTCCTTGTTAATACTATTATAGCATGAATGTAAACATTTATCATAAACACAAAGATATAATAATAACTACATTTATTATTGCCTCTAGGGCATATCTCCAACACTAAATCCCTTTTTGCTGCATTAGTGAGAATCGTCATCGAAAACCACATGGAACATTACCCTTCCAGTCGTCCATTCTGTTTTCTATATTTTCCTCTACCGGCTTCCGCTAAGGATTGTGTAATCACTAAATATCAATAGGAATCCCTGAGAAAGATAAAGGCAAAGCACCATCTAGCATTATAGCTTCATCTCTTATATATAATTTATAGCATTTTCCAAATTTTCTTGCATTTGGAAGACTGTACAATCTCATACTAAAGCATTTCGAAGACACCATCAACGAGGCACCAAACCCTCTCTCTAATGAGCATGGATAAAAAAGGACGTCAAACATAAGTGGTGAACAACCCCATCCGCCATTGCACCCTAATACCTTTCGATGTGGCATCATTTGACCATGAGGTGGATCATGGTTTATCATTCAAATCTTGTTTTTCATTGATTGGTCGGGTCTAGCATGAGCTAGCATCATTTGACCCTCCTAGCTTGTTAGTAATAACTAAGTCATTTCAACTTATCTTGATTAAATTGCTTATCTACTAACTAAAGGGCACGAAAGAGAGTGTACACTGTGACTAGAAAAAGCCCCCTGGGTCAACCGAAGCAGATCCTAGATCCCGACAAGAGAAACTCCTCCTCACCCCCTCCCCACCGTCACCAGTAAGAGATGTAGGGAAAAGCCTGGGCAACGGCTCTCCTCTACCCACGCGCCACGGGCCAACCGAGGATCAAAAACTTGGCTACAGTGCAGGTTCATCTGGTGGCGGCTCAAACTGGGGCGTCATTGGAGCTTGACCGCAGTGGTCTAGAGTTGGTGGTGGTGGAGAGGAATGCGTGAGCAGAATGGGTGGCGGCGGTAGCAATAGGGCTGTTTTGGTCCTTCCTTTGTGTCCTGTCTAAGGCCCCTTCTGGCGGTGGAGGAAGGCCTCCTCCGGGTAGTTGCGGTCCTGCTGCCCATCGGCTCCACGGATTCGGGCCCTCGGACTTGGATCTTGAGCTATCCTAACCCCTCCGTCTTGCTAGACATGTGTTGTGTTGTCTCCCATGACACAAGTTCAAGTTTGCGGATTCCAAGGCGAGGGCCCTGGAAGGAGAACCTGGATGGATGCTCTCGGCAAGCAACATTGCAGCAATGGTGTCCATCCCTTTGGTCAAGCGTATGGCGAGGGTTTGGCGACGGGTGATCCTTGTATCGGTGTGAGTGGCTCCCTGGTCAAAATCTGGAGTCATTGTGCTGGCAAGGCGACCCTTTCCTTGGGTTGGGTTGTCCCTTGGTTTCTCTTTTTTCGATAAAGGACACTTTATTACTTAAAAATTTAAGCATTACACTCGACCTCTGCATAACTAAGATTCACACAACCAATAGAAATCGAAAGTTGTATACAAGAATAAATATGCAAATTACATATCACATTGAGAAATTGCAAAAATGCCTAAAGTGATACTCGAGGACCAATCCAGAGATTATGCATCCATCCATGCTGGATAAATAAATCCCATGCCGTATATGTGTACACACCTCCGTAAAAAGATTGTGAAACCCCGCACGCTGTAGGAACGACCATGAACATAGGGTGCTGGTATACCGATAGATAACCTGCAAGATAGAATATTTTTTATCGGTTAAACATTTTATTATTTCTACATAATCGTAGCGACCATATATTGATAATCGCTCCTACCCTAAGAAGGTCTCTTGGTTTCTCTAATGGCATGGGATAGATCTGAGCGAAAGCTCTGTCCTCTAGCGTCGGTGACGGTTATGTCTACGGGTGTCACTGCCCTCTTGATGGTTTTGTTTTTTGTATTCCCCTTTGTACATGTGACTGGGTTCCAGGTGAAAACTCTAGCTCGTGGCGGGCACGGCGACAATGTCATGACACATTGCTATCCTCTTGTGTGTGTCACAGGGGAGCTCAGGTTCCATCCGGATGCAGCTCGCGGAGTCATCGTCTTGGTGTCAAGCTTCTTCGACTTCGGCGATTTTGATAGTCTAGGTTGCATGACGTCTTCTGTTCTTTTTGTTCGATTTTGAGATGGTGGCTCACTGTCGGCTTTCTTTTCGGCTAGCTTGCATGAAGATCTCCTCTTTACTTTATATCAGTTTAGTGGTTTGGCTTTATTTATAAAACCGGCAGGGCCGGCTCTATGTTTTGGAGGGCCCTAGGGCGAGGTCGACAACATGGGCCCTTATAAGACTATATATATGCACACGTATATATTAATATGTAAAGGAGTATGAATGACTATTTTTTTGCAAAGTATTAAGAGTTAACATCCGACAACACATTCTTAATTTAAGATGTATAAACATTATTGTTAAGCACTTAAACCATGTCATATAATGACAGATAAAATAAAAGAGTGGTTAAATAACCTATTGCTGCAAAATCAACTTCTCCCAAATCAGATTCTTGCAATTGATTATCGGCGTTGATATCAAAATTGACCGAAAAATACTTATTTTAAAACACCTCTTTGTGATTCAATAAACCGACTCTTGGTTTTTAATTTATTTTCTCAAAGCAGGACTTGTGTTCTTCGGACAACATTTGAACACCTATAATTGTGAAGGAATTAGATAGTACTTAAAACTAAAGCCCCAAGTCCCTAATCTCACATTGCAATTGGATTCTGTGGCGATTGAACGTACCAGGGGCTAGGACAACAGAGAAAAGGCCATGAGGAGCGGGAAAGGACGCAGATGGATTCACAAGTTCAAATGATCAATTTTGGTTACTAATAGGCAATGACGAATTGGTGATCTCCAATCTAGAGAAAGGCGGCTAGGGCAGTCCGCAGTTAAATAGATAATAGTAGGAAATTGAGGATACAAACAGGCAAACACGAACTAGACTACATGGAAGATCGATTCTTGATTTGAGTTCGTCCATTCTTTTTCCATGCTAGGCCTTTTAACTGAATTTTTCTAACCCAAAACCAAACAGCTGACTAATAAAAAAACATGCAAATCATGGGCCCTGAAAAGCATATGGGCCCTAGAGCGCCGTCCATATTGGCCATGGGTCAGAGCCGGCCCGGAAAACCGGAGGAAAACCTGTTTCAAGTAAAGGTTGACAATGCTTCTATGGGTCGTGCTCGTGCATGCCATTTGTGTACACAGTGATGGAAGGATTACCTGGCGCTTAGTCGGTCGTATCTTCACAATTTTACAAATTCCTTGGTTGACTGATTATTCCATCCATTCCGGTACAGTCGATTTTTTACATTGTTTCTGCAATCTAGTTTTAGTGTTGCCGTTGGCTTGTTTGTTTGTTGTTTCCTTCCATTTTTATTTATTTTTGTACACGTCACCTTCTACTCATTTCTGTAGCTTATGGTTGGAGGACCATGAAAAAAAGGCAACCTAAAATCTCGGTGAACTTGGACCACATGTGTATCCATCGGTCGCGATCGTTTCATATTTCTCTGTCATCTCATAGTCAGACACACACGCGTCTAACATTCTAGATAGTCGTGCACACGTCACGTAAGCATGTGCGTCGGCGTCAAATGACGGCTGCCCGGCGCGCGCCGGCCGGCCGGTCGCTGAGAGAGAACCGACGAGGTACGTACCTAGCGTTCATTTGACGTCCGAGTTGCTCATATTTTTTTTAGGTAAAAATATATATTTGGCATACAGGCTACCTCATTAAAACCTTCCAGTCCCCTTAGGTACCCTGGTAAGAAAAAAGAGTGTGTCTGAAACCTGCAGCCGATCAAGTAATAGTTACATCATTTATGAGGGTCTCAAGAATAAAGCTAGGGAGTTCATCGACCCATTACAAGAAGATTTATCTATAAAACAAGACTTGGCCAACTCATGAGCGACTTCATTTGCCTCCCTCGGACAATGTTCAAATAGGACAGTGCCAATCATGAATGCTTCATCAATACAATCAGCAATCACCGCAGATGATTCACCCCACCAAGCTTCTTCTCCATTACACGCATTCAGTGTTTCCAATGAATCCGACTCAGCCACCACGTTGTTGCAGCCAAGACGATTTGCCAAGGCCAAACCTTCTCGCATAGCCATTGCTTCTATTGCTGCTGGTGATGCCACATTTGGGATAAAGAGGGTAGAAGCTGCAACAAAGCGTCTGGTATGATCCCGGATAATTGCTCCTACAGCACCCGAAGAACTATCATAATGAAAGGAGCCGTCGACATTGACCTTTGTTTGCCTTGGATTTGGTTTTTTCCACTTCGCCTGCACCGGGACGGGGCATGCACTTGCTTTTACTGCGTTTGCGGCGATCGAAAGTATTGACATACGACACTGATGAATTTGAGGGACCACTTCATCATGAGTACGGCGTCGTCTAACCCACCAAATGTACCACCATGCAATAACAATCACTTCCTTTAAGCCAAAACTAACAAATCCAGGCATCATAATGGCAGGTTTCACGAGCAGAAATTCCAGCACCGCTGACCCAGAGCGATCAATGATAGCATTCTCAATAACCGTTGCCAAACCCAAAGAATCCCAAAGTGATTTTCCAGCTTGACATTGAAATAACATATGCAAAAGATCTTCCGCATGAGCATGGCAGATGGGGCACTCACCACTAGTACCAACATGTCTGTTCACTAGAATGGATTTCAGAGGTAATATACCATGTAGAGCACGCCATGCAAAAATCTTGACCTTTCCAGGGATCTTCAGTTTTCAAAGGATCTGCCAAACTGGGTTAGTAGCCGATGACCCAGGTAGGGCTAATTGAGCAGCTCTTGGACCAAACGTACGTCTCCATTGCAGGTGATAAGCCGAACGTACAGTAAATCTGCCATGCTTAGAGTGTTGCCATGCAATAAAATCACCAAACCCCTGAGAGTTTAAGGGTATTTGTAATATCCGGTTCACGTCAACGGTACAGAACAGGTCCCGGAGAAGCTGCTCATCCCATTGTCCATTAATTGGTCTAATTAATTGGGAAACTTTTGTAAAAATCAAGTTACCACTCGGACTGATAATTTTCCTGTCAGAGCTTGCAGGAATCCAAGAATCAGTGTAGATGTTTATCTTGTCACCATCACCCACTCGCCAAATATAACCGCGTTTAAACGTTGTAAGACCAGCCAAAACACTCTGCCAAGTAAAAGAAGACCCCGCTTTCGGTCCCGCTTTTAAGACATCACCATGCGGGTAATACTTGGCACTGAGAACCTTTGCACATAGAGAATCCGGATCAGTAATAAGCTGACATATATATCGATTTAATCCATTCATCAATCAACTGTGTCATTATATTGGTATCAAGTTTCTATTTTCTTGTTGTGTGCACTCTGATATTTTTTTATGGGACTTGGTCCACAAATTTGGAGGCGTAGACCAACTTTAGCAAACAATCGTGTCCGAGAAAAAAATAAGATTAGCAATCATTTTTTAATCTAAATTGCCATGTGTCAATCATACGAGTTGGTCATAGAATTATTTTCCGAATTCATGTATACCCACGGAGTGAAATGTATACCGGCTAGAAATAAATATTTTTGTTAAATACTACTCCCTCCGTTCCAAAATATAAGATGTTTTAGGTTTGTGAAGAAAATGAATCTAGACTTCTTTTAGTGTGTAGATTCACCCTAAAGTTGAGTGAACCTACATACTAAAACAAGTCTAGATACATTTGCTTCACAAAGCTAAAACATCTTATATTTTAAAATGGAGGGAGTAGCTATTTCTGTTCTCAAATAAGTGTCTTATTTTGACTAGGGTGTGTTCGGTAGTTCTCCGGCTTCTAGCTTCTCCAATTTTCTGACGGAGTTGCACCGAACACTTCAGCTTCGGGAAGCTAGATCCGCGAAGCTGGGTTGTTTTCATGCACAAACCGCGAAGCTGGTCTTTTGCCGATTCCCGAAATAGCAAAACGCGGAGCAGCGTGTATTCACGACCTGTTGCCACCGCCAAGTGAAAAAAAACTGGTTCCATTAGAATTTCTGGTTCGTCCTTCTACGACCACAGGTACCATCCTCCCCGACGCAACCTTGCCTCCTCCGACTGTTGTTGTTCGCTCTACCCCCTCCTACCGCCGCTGATGGGTCCTTCCTCTGCCCACTATTGGATCCTGGCGTCCCCAGCTCCAACCGCATCCCCGGCAGCATGCTAGCGAGCACAAGGCGAACGTGGCCGCGAGGAGAGCTTCTGCAGGCGGCGACGAGGGACATCTCGGCTACATGCAGCAAACTGTCTGGACTATGAAGGTTCCTTCAGGGTTTACTGGTCGTTGTCGTCCCCTTCCACCTCAGGCTGATTGATTTCTGTTCCAAAAAACAAAGGTACGAACTCAAATCGGCTCGATCTGTCGTCCTCTATGAGCCCAGATTCAATTACTCGTGTAGGAAGGATCCCCTCCTTCCGTATGATTGTTTTCCGCTTCCAATTTCAGCAATTGGTGGCCACCGGCGAGATCCTCCATTGAGCACTGCCGCTGTTATATAGTTTCCTCTATATTTTTTTGGGGAAAGTAGTACTCTATTTTTTGGGGAGTATTTGGAAATTGCGAGGCAGAGAGTGGACTATTTCGACTTGGTGCAAGATATTGGCCTGAATCGCCTTGGAACGGGCTCCTAGTCCACTCGAAATAGGAGAAGCTGTGCCGAACGTTTTCTGCTCCAAACGAGACGCCGGATTTGGGTTTGTAGAGCTGGATTTGAGGATCTGGCGAAGCTGGGCTACTACCGAACACACCCTAAGGGCTCGTTTGATTCAAAGAAATCTCATAAACTTTTGGAGGATTTTGATCCTTAGAATTTTTTTATTTGTGCTTCGTTCGTTTCATAGGATTTAACCCTTAGAATATTTTTCCGTAGAATTGCATTGCACTATGTTTTGGAAGAAACTTTCCTTCCACCTTAACCTCATGTTAAATTCATTTAGTTTTCATGTGAATCAAAATTTTCTTTAAGAAAAATCATGTAGGCTCCAAATCCTGAGGATTCAACTGGACATGACATTATAATCATGTATCAGAGTGCCTTTATGAAGGCCCTCTGACTCCGACACGATGTGCTCCCACCGAATCACCCAAGTGGCCATGTCCTGGTGGTGTTACGGTTGATCGTGCGTGGAGGCAGCAAGATCTCAGTGGAAGAGAAGCAAGGAGAAGACCTGAAGTTGATTGCATTTTCCTTTGTTGTTCTAGGGTCTTCACTACAAAAGTTTAGGGCCTTGTTGTAATTTTCTTTATTTTTGAGGTTCTATATATAATTTATACTTCATCAATAATGATAATATACAAATTTACGATACCAAATACACGTAATATAAAATATATTTTATAAAGGTTCTAACACTACTGTTTTGTTATTATAGATGTTGACATTTTATTTATATTGTTGGTTAAATTTTGAAAAGTTTGACTTCGACAAAAATTATATGGGTCCTAATTTGGAATAGAGGAAGTGTTAGCTCCGGTTCATTTCTAGCTACAGAAGCAGCAAGCAAAGATGAGCATCCACTCATGGTGGCTGAGAGCGTGGTGCAGGCATCGCCGGTGTTCGCCGCCTTTGACAAGGACAGAGATGGCAAGGTTTCTGCCGCCGAGCTTCGCAGCAGCATGACGGCGGCGCTGGGCGAGAAAGTGTCCGAAGAGGAGGCCGAAGCAATCCTGGCTACGGTGGGCGCCGACGGCGATGGGCTGCTGGACGAGGAGGAGTTCTCCAAACTAGGCGCCGCCGCCTCACATGGAGGAGCATAGGGCGACGAGGTGAGGTCCCGATGCCTGAAGGAGGCGTTCGCGATGTACGCGACGGAGGGCAACGACAAGGGCGCGAGGATCACACCAACGAGCCTGATGTGGATGTTGGGAAAGTTGTTGGAGTCGTCGACTGAGAAAATGGAGTTTGAGGAGTGCCAAGCCATGATCTCGAGGTTCAACATTGACGGCGATGGCGTCCTCTCCTTCGATGAGTTCATGGTCATGATGATGGCCAATGTGTAGAGGGTGGAATTTTATTTTTCATCCGTTTCAGATTCTTGGTATTTCATCCCTTTTGGGGTTATAACTGTGTGGGCCTTAGAGCATCTCCGCCAAGAAGAAGAAAAAAGCGTCCTATGGGGGTGTGGGCGCTATGCCAGCAATTTTTGTGAAAATAGAAATACTAGAACAAATGATAAACCATAGTTTTGATCAAATATTCTATATATAAATAAGTAAATAAATTAACAAATTTAACAAAGCAAGCTTTTTGAAACATAGTTTAAAATTTATAAAACTAGACGTTTTCTTTGAGCATCCACGAGTGCTCCGGATCGTTTTGAAGTTGGCGTTGTGTATTTAGGTCTTGGATCTTCTCCCGCATGAAAGTAGCAACCGACACCTATTGATCAACATGCACAAGAGGAACCTGCTAGAAATACGGTTCAATCTCAATCACCGGATTCTTCCACTCGCTCTCAATGATCATATTGTGCATGATCACATATACATCATGACCTCCCGCATCGCATATTTATTGCATATGAAGTAGTCGTCGAACTCTCTGCGACCAAGACAATCTTCATGAATTTCGGTTCATCCTGAAATGGCGCCAAAATACCACGTCGACGTGCAACGGATCAACAACAAAGTAATCGGCGTACAACATGCAATAGCTCTCCATTCTCTGCCTCGGCTTACTCTTGCCGCACCCTGGCATTGAACCTCCACGACGCGGGCCTAGGAGACAAGAGAGAATCTTCAAATACTCGGTGGCGGCGGTTGCAGCGGCGGCTTTCTCCTCGTTTGAATCCATGGCTTAGAAAAAACGTTGAACACCTCGCAGGTTGGGTGGCCATGAGATGGGCTCAGAACTGTCGGTGTTGCCAAAGGATTCTACCGGCTGGGGAATGGTGATGGGGGGAGGAGTGGTGGTGCCGGCGGCAATTCTGTGGGGGGAGGGGTGGGGCGACTGTTGGCTACGACTTGTGGTGCCATTTGACCTCTTTAAATAGTAACCGTCAAATAAAACCTACTATACTAAAATTCAGTCTCATGGACACTGTCGCTACCCTATACAGTATGTGACAACACCTGGGCTATGTGAGGTTGGTCATAGTGCTAAGTAACTAAGACTAGTAAGGCTGGTTATAGTGGGAGTACCTTAGCTAGTAACATGCATGTATATGCAATACCAAGTAAACAAATTGGTGACACGGCATGGTAATAAATGAAGAAAGAGAGAGAGAGAGGCAGTAACTTAGCTAGTTACTATAACATCACATATGGCAAGACCATATGAGTCTAGAACCTGGTTAATTAGACCTTGCATGACACCATACATATGTTACTATCCACTATAAAAGTAGTAACATGAACTAGTAATATGTGTATGTTACTAGTCTAAGTTACTTATCACTATAACCAGTCTAACTTGCACATATTACTATAGTTGATGTTACTACCTTTATAATGGATAATAACATGTGTATAGTGTCATGTGAGACTTAATTTATTAGATTATAAACTCATATGATCTTGGTATGTACGATGTTATGATAACTACTAGCTTAATTACTCCTATTATAAAGCCTGAGCCTTGCACCAAACTCTCCCTACTCCGAACTTAATTCGACCATAATCAAGCTGTAAAGGGTAGCGACAGTATCCATGTCCAGCTTAGCCACGTGTCGGCGTTAACATGCCGGACTACATCAGGGTAGAGTAGACAGGCGGTGCCGCCACTGACGTGCGCGGAAGCTTACCATTTCCTCGTGAGCTAGCTAGAGTTGAAAACTTGAAGTCTTCTCTGCGAGGAACATGAGCTAGCATCTGACCCTCGCTCCGAGTAGTAATAATCTGATCAGTTTTTTTCTAACCTGACGTGGTCAACCAATTGATTGGGGTAGAGGATATTAGAGATCGGCACAGATCACGCCGCCCCGCTGGCAATGTGTATTCATGCGTCGTGCATGCCATTTGTGTGTACCCCAGTGATGCATCGCCTGGCGTTTAACTGCTCATTTCTAATCTCTAACATATCCTTTGGTTGACAGATTATTTCCTGCATTCCGCCGCATCTTTGACATCCTGTTCTTATTCAGATGATTATTAACTAGTGTTTCCATGTGGCAGACTTGTCTAAGTCAATCTTATTTGATTCTGAAACTTTCAAGTGTTCTGGATATTTTCTGTAAATATATGTACTCGTAATTTTTTTATTTTTGAAAATTAATTTCTGGTTCCATAAAAAACAGAACTCTAGGGAGCTCATGTGATCTATTGATTATTCAAACAGTCAATATCAACAACACAAATTTGCAAATTAACAAAGCATTTTTAATAAGTGGGAGGGAAGAACGACCGGGGATGAGGGGTATTAAAGGAGAGTTTTCAAGCAAATCGGTGTGTTTGTTTTAGTTATTTTGACCCTAGGGTTTTCATCTATCCCCGAACAAAACCAAGGGTACGTACCCCTTCGGACTTGCAAGGAAGTTGGCCATATAAGAACTTGCAGGGTTACCGCGAGCCAAGATGTAAGATATAGTGACAGCAACTTAGTTGAAAAACCAGAGAGGGCAAGTGGGGCACGTAGGGATGTAAATGGCACTTAAATGGCATCCGCGAGTCCCGTTTATTCAAAATCTTAGTTCTTTGTTTTAGAAAAGACAAACTTTATTGAACTAGAGTACTAATAAACGGTATTACGCGGGATTAAATGGTGTGCCACTTACATCCCTAGGCAGAACAGTGTCACTACCAAAGGCTATCGCAGGAACTAACGAGATTCAAATGTCCTTAGATAATCATTTTTGTCTTGATTACTAATGATTACTAATGAGAGGAAATTTTGTGTACAAAACAAAAACTGTACTAGCAAATAAATAAACGGAAATGCCATTTGGACCGTCTCAGTTTTCCAATGAGAAACATAATTTTCATGAGTGGGATACTGATCATGGATTCGGTAGCAACGACCATACTAACAAGTCAAGTTGGTGTGTCTTAATGTTAATGGATCAAAAAGTTCTAAGCTTCTAGAGCCCGAGTGGTTCTAGTCTTAAGGTTTATTGATGTCGAACTATCCCTATCTCTGTTAAAAGGGTAAAAGACTGGATTTTACCCTCACAGGTTGGGAAGCTTTTTTTTTGCGAAATGGGAAGCGTTGTTAATCAAGCGTTGCGAAATGGGAAGCGTTGTTAAATTTGGTCCCACCACTACTACTCTATATATCCTCTAAATTTGGCCTCGTCGATACCTTTCTCATTTCCTTTAAATACAACTAATATGTTCTTGTTCTTTTGCAGGGAAACTAATATGTTGTTACTATACTTATATTTTATTTTTACTTTTGTGTTATTATATTGGTGTTTATAAACTATCAGCTTGCCGAATATGCCTAGGTGTAGTCGCTCTTACTTTCTCATTTATTTGTAGAAGACGACACTCATCCAAAAGTAGGAAGGATCGGTTGGGCATGGAGCGGCTCGAGAATTTACTATTTTGTATATTCCTAAATGTACTTCAAAATTGTAAAATAAATTATGAAATTGTTAGATCGACTTTTGTCCACACTTTACGTGGTTTTACGCCCCTCGTGTATAGGATGGCGATGTCGGTCTAATCTGGACCCAATCTGAGAACATGACAATAAAAGTGGGCAGTGGTCTCTTAACACTTAACTTTCCAAAGTGGATAGCATTCGGCATGCCGTGTCGAGTTTGGCAGATGAAGTGGCATTGCTTTCATGCTTGTGGCATCCATGTCCATTATAGTTAAACCAGAACAATCATTAGAGTGAAATAGTGGAAACAAATTTATCTTCAATAATCTAGAGATTTATAAAGACAATTAAATGTAGAAAGAAAATAGTTTATTGTGAAAAATGAAATTTTAGTAAACAATATTTTTTCAAAAATCCAGAAAATCTACACACATATGTGAGAATAGAACACCATCAAAATAAATAGTGGAACAATTAGAAAATTGTTGAAGCCTTACAGATAATTTATGGACTTTCGTGAAATCGTCATCTTCCTGATTCTTTTAAAGTTCATTTATATGCTTTCAATTTTAATTTTATTTGTATATTCCGATAATATTCTTTAGATTCATGTACATTGAAATTTATGTTTCCGAAAAGTCCAAACCCAGTTTTCTCTAGTTGTTCTAGATTTAATTGTTTTCTGGTTGACTTGGGGTGGTATGTGTATGTCCATCAAGTTGCTTCAATTCAGATTCAGCCCGTAGTTTCAAGAACAAAAATAGATTATTTTTCATATATAAATTTACCTTTGATGATGTGCACCGGCGGACCCAAGGCCCCTGTTGCCCGGGCAGCTGCCGGCCAGACGATCGCTTAATTTGCTTGCTAACTTGTGCTAATTTAAACAACAAATCATCAACTTAAACATGTGTGCCCGGGCTTGAGATTTTGTTTGGGTCCGCCATTGATGATGTGCACCATGACAGGGAAACCAGAGCTTACTTTTTTGTGATGATACAACTAAAATTTAATTGTGGCGCTTAATTAGTTAACATTGCAGGGGAATGAAGGCACGCACGATGCATCACAGCACACGCACGAAATTAATAATAAGTGAATTCTTTTAACACGCAAATCCACACAAACTGAGATAGCGTTGCTGTCGCGGAAGCTTCCTAATCTTCAAACCGTTTTGCCGTACGGAGGCCGTACCTGTATATAAGCACACCCACACGCCACACCATATCACGCCACGAAGAATTGTCAGCAATTCAGCCGCATAACGGAGGTTATAGAGAGGCTAGAGCAGCAGACAAGATTGAGCATCCACTCATGGTGGCCGAGGCCGTGGTGCAGGCATCGTCGGTGTTCGCCGCCTTCGACAAGGACGGCGACGGCAAGGTGTCCGCGGCCGAGCTCCGGGGCTGCATGACGGTGGCGCTGGGCGAGGACGTATCCGAGGAGGAGGCCGCAGCGATCTTGGCCACGGCGGATGCCAACGGCGACGGGCTTCTGGACCAGGAGGAGTTCTCCAAACTAGGCGCCGCCGCCTCACACGGAGGAGCGGACAACGGCGTCGCGGCGGACGACGACGAGGTGAGGCGCCGGTGCCTGAAGGAGGCGTTCGCGATGTACGCGACGGAGGGCGGCGACGAGGGCGAGAGGATCACGCCAGCGAGCCTGATGCGGATGCTGGGCAAGCTGCTGGGGTCATCGACCGAGAAAATGGAGCTGGAGGAGTGCCGGGCCATGATCTGCAGGTTCGACCTCGACGGCGATGGCGTCCTCTCCTTCGACGAGTTCATGGTCATGATGATGGCCAATGTGTAAAGGACAAAAAAAAATCATCGGTTTCAGATTTTGTTTAACCTTTTTCGGGCATTGGCTGTTCATATGATGTATATTTCATTTGTATGTGCGTTTTTGGCGTGAGAGGATGACTTTTCTTCTTTTACATTTTTTTGTGGAGAAAAGTTGAGGTTTGCATGTTCAATGCCTCTTTAATTCAATGGATTTTCGTAGGAATTTTAGATGATTATAGAATATTTAGGATTTTTTTTCTATGTGGGTTGTCTTGACTTGTACTTGGTTTGTTTGTAAATATAAAATGTTTCAGTAAGCTAAATTGACTTGTCAAAACATTTTTTTTTGCGGGTTTGTCAAAACATATTGTATTTAGAAAAGGAGAGAGAAGCATGGAATCCTATAAAAAGATCCTAAGAAATATTTTTACTCAAGTTTCGTAGGAAATTTAACAACCACGCAATCCTCTTGATATGAATCATTTACTTTCGTTGTGATCCAAGGAAATAACCTTGCTTTCATGTAAGCATAACTGCGCTTTTTTCTATCTTTACATTTTTGAAATCATGCGAATCAAAGAGGCCCTTAAAATGTGAACTCATATTGTTGCTTTTGTTTAGCATGGAGTTGTTTAATATGAATTAGTTAGTAAACTTGTCCATGGATATTTGTTTAGAGTTGGGCTATTTTAACACCATGGTATTTTATGTGCAATTGTGCTTGTTATTTGTGAAGCAAAGTTGAATTACCATATTGGTTGTCGGTTCTCATAGTTTTGTGTTGCAACCCTTTTTGAACACCGGGTCTTAGAAATCCCTGCTAGAACCCACTATGTGACGCTAAGTGCATAGGAGGGAGGTGGGCAGGGCGCGGTGATTCTCGAGTTAGCACTTCATGGAGTGACATCATTGACTCATTGAGCCACATGCGACAACGGAGGGACAAACATCACATTTGTTATTCCACGATCCCATTTTTTTCAAAACGCATTTGGCATCAAAATGATGTCATAGAACCACAAGGCAAAGGCATCGGTGATGCGGCAACGACATGGCTAGCGGCGGAAGCCACAACAAAGTTGTTAGGGTCATGAAGTAGAGCCACTATTGACGAGAGTGTGTGTCGAGGGAAAAGGCCTTCTCAGAGTGGTTAGCACCAAGTGGAGTCGGCTATGGGACTAGGGAAGAGATCGGGTGATGGATGAGAGTCTTCACTAGAGGTAGAGGTATGGGGTGGTGATAATTTGGTCGAGGTGGATTGAACAAAAAATAGTGGTAGAAGAGGATTTGATAATCCAAGTGTTCAAAGTCCTACAATTTTGAAAGAAACCAAACTAGTCACTTGAAGTCCAAATCATAAAAGAGATCTACAGTTGACCGCTTCGCGAGGACCTCGCATCATCCATCGGGATGCTAGGGTGGGGGTCGCGGCTAAGTGTTGGTTGGTGCTCATGGCCGTTTGGGCGGCTTGACGTTCGGCGAGCAGAGAGAAGTGGAGGTGTGTTGGAAGCTATCTTGGCAGCCGACCGGACTCGGTTTTCGAGGCGCGGTCCCTTGCCGGGGTGAAAACTTTCTTAGATTTTTATGGGCCAACGCAGGCGACACCCCCTTCTTGAAGGCACCGTCACGGATCTTCTCCTATTCCTCGCCGATGTTCCGGGTGAAAACCCAAGATCTCTCTGATTGGGTGGTGGTGGAACTCTAGTGTCGTTCCCTTCTTAAAGACATTGCTTTGGAGTCCACGGATCGTCTCTCTTCCGGTGGCAATGTGGTGGTAGTTGCGGGGGCATTTGTTGGAGGCGGAGCCTGCTTTAGGGATGGCTCATCTTGGTGGGGTGCGTTGTTCGCTCAAGTGCTGCTTAAGTTCTAGGGTGAGTTTTAACCCGCCACTTACCACTTTTCTTGTCAACCAGGGACAGGAGTTCCTCCGGTGACAATGGATGAAGGCGAGGCTATGCTGCACTCCCGAATGTTTTCAACACCATCGATGTCTTGGTCTCCGCAAGTGTTGTTTGTTGTTGTTTCGCATTGCCGTCGACCCAGCTTGTTTTTCCTCTTTTTTTTTGTCTTTGTTCAAGCCGTTGGCTTGTCTTTGTAAGTTGATTCATCACTTTGTATCTTTTGCCATTGGCGTCATATTTAACGTCAGGCCACGGCCTTCTGTTTAAGAAAAGTCCAAATCATAAAATGGTCAAGAGGGACCAGAAGGGGAGAAAGTGGGCAAGTGTTATCACCATTTCATTGCTAGGCCGCGACGAGGAAACATGTTAAGGTCCGAGTTTGTGTCACGCGGATGATAAAGTTAAGAGCTTACGAGGTTGTGTCAACGTGGCAAGGGATACGAGGTGGTAAGGATTTGAGTTTTTTTTTTTTTTTGACAGAAAGGATTTGAGTTTGTTGTTTATATACGAGGCAAAATCAAAATGTCGTTGATTTGGAAGAATCACCGTCCGTTAGACAAGCTCTTTTTCTTGCTTGCCAAGCTGGAAGAGGCAACTGGTAGGCGGCCTGCCTCATGCTTCTCCTCCCTAGGTCCATAAAGTCTCCTTGATGTGCAAGTCTCCTTCACGTATAAAAAAGGGAATTCCGTTGCTACTGACTTGCTGGTATTACAGCCACGTTCAATAATTTTTCTCACAAAAGAAAAGGTGATGAACAATTTCAACGATTATAAAAAGTCTCTTGTTCCAGGACATTCTAGAAGAAAAATGAATACCCTATAGAACGACCATGTCCGGTCTAGTCAACGCTTCTGGGAACCACGCGCTAAACCAGTTTCAGTGCTCTTCTTGCCAACCAACACATCAATATTCAGACATGACAATAACACTAGAGACGTAAGGTATATGGATATCAAAACACTGCAGTGGCAGAAAGGGGCAAAATTACAAACGGAGGGAAAAACTATTGGCCATCAACAAATTCAAAATGGGCAAAGCTATTTTAGGTTAAGAAATCAAACCACTGGACATGAGATCGTAAAGCGTAACAGGTAACATACACAGTATTTCTTGTGTTTATGGCTGGCTGGAAACACCAACACCGGCAAGTGTACATGCAGATCTACAAACTTTCATTACACACAACACCTATACAAATGGTACCAGTCTTGCAATTCCCACCTCAACTGAGTCTAATCATAGTCATGCTGCTTATCCTATCCGATCGTAATATATATATATAGCGACCTGTAATTAACTCAAACTCGGCTAGAGATTCCGCTCTCCAAAATTGTCCTGGTACCGGAAAGAATATTAACTGGAACAACCAATAACGCAGATCTAACACTTTCAAAGATACCTTGGGGTCGGTACTCATGTTTCTCTCTGGGTGAACTGAAACGTTTGACATCATCTACACTCCTCAAAAGCATGAGAGAGGATAACTCAGTAGCTTCCCATCGGAGGCATCCCATATGCTGGCATCGGACCAGGACCCATCGGTGGCATACCCATTCCGCCCATCGGAGGCATGCCCATTCCACCCATCGGAGGTGGACCGCCCATCATACCAGGCGGAGCAGGCAAGGCGAGAGGAAGCAATTGGGCGTACATGTTCTACACAACAGAATCCAACTTGTCATGCATGCTGCTTAAGCATATGATTAATAGGCCGTTCAACCGAAAGAAAGGCACTTCAAGATTACCTGCTGAGCAACTAGCTCCTTCTCTTCGCTCTCCTTGGCCTTTTCTTCCTTCTGTGATTCAATCCTGTCCTTTACTAAATCGTCTACCTTGCTTGTGTACTCACGGATGAACTGCATGCAGAGAGGATACTATTATAGCAAATTGTACATATAAGAACAGCTCTCAACATTCACATTGAAATAAATATGTATACCTGTAACAGATAGGGGAAAGCAAAGTCAAGCATATTGTTCGTCCATGCAAGCTCAAGAGCAACATCCGCACGAATCAAGTCGTAGCAAATGAAGAGGCAGGAAGCAAAACATTCTTTCTTTCCCTGCAGCAAATCAGAGATGTTTAGTGATTAAAAATTGCAATATTGCGCAGACAACTCCTGCAGCCTAAAGATTTATATATTCTAGGTCAGTATGCTGATTATAGATGCCACAAAAGGACTGAAGTTCAAAATTTCATAATAGAAATTCATGCTGCTAAAACCAGCACAAGAGAAGGTATAACTCAATTCACAGAGAATTCAAACCTGTTCAATGAAATAAACAAGCAAGTCTTCTGAGAGCTCACGATCACCAGACTGTGAGCATGTTTCCATGCAATCCTTGTACATGTTATCTTTCTTCGACAAGGCAATAGATTGCTTCCACCTGCCAGCCTTCTTGTAAATGTAGGCAGCAATCCTCCTCATCTCAAGCAATTCATGCTTCTCGAGCTGATCAAGAATAGAAGGCATTGGTTATAAAACAGTCACACACCATAAAGAAGCATCCCACATTCGTCTACTACTTTTACCTTCTGGGCAAGACCGATCTGATCAAAGTTATCATGCATGTCAACAGATTCACGGAGCCTCTCGTAGTCCTCCTCTTCAACATAAAGCTCATTCAAAGCCTCATTGACGGCAGAGACATTGTTACTCTGAACTGCAACCATGTACGGTTTCACAAGATGCAACTGGCCAGCCTGCATAGAAGATAACAGAAGAATTCAAAGTTTCAGCATGGCATATGAAACTGGGACACCAACCGAAGAGACCCTTTCCGTGTAAGAATAAAAGCCATCATTAGATACAAACCTTGCGCATTATATCAACAACTCTTGTATGATCCAAACGAAGCGCAAGCACATTGAGAAGATCATTGATGAGATCAGGGTGTTCTTGCAAATAAAAGTGCACTGCCTTGTAATATATCTCAACATTTGCAATCTTAACACAAACATCCTTAAATTGCATATGTTCCCATGCATCTGGAGAATGGTTCATGATAGTGGTGGCAGCGTTGTCAAATTCATCATATTGTATGTATAGGTATGTAAGCTCTTTCCAGTGCTGTTGTTCATCACAAGCACGGATAAGCTTAGGAATGTTGAGACGGGTGGAGAAGAGTTTGATGTGTTCCATGAGCTTCTCGGGGCGGTATCTAGCGTAGAGAACTCCCAATTCTGTAAAGATGCCCATGTGTGCCCGTTCAAGTCCAAGACCACTCTCCATGAGGGAAATAAGCTCACTGAAGCACCCTCTGTTCTGGTAGTATTCGCTTACTTCCTCCAAGTCATCAACCTAAAGAAAAGAAGGCATGTCAGAAAGGATGGCATGGAAAAGGTCCTCAGAAAGGATAATACGTTTAGCAAATGTTTTTGCTACAAAAGGATGCCCCTGCTTATATACCTGAACGATAATATTGAGGCCACAGATTTGTGCTAGACGGAACTCCTCAGCGTCAACACAAGCAAAGCAGACCTCCTTCCATGTTTTAGCGCTGTTAGCTTTGCGAGCAGCATCTACAGCACCTTGGAACTGTTTCAACTTGACCAGGGTGACAGCCAGCTTGGCCCAGTTTGAGATGAAGGCATAGATGATCTTTGCAGCTTCGTAAAGCTCTTCATCATACAAACGGTCACCAACGTTTTGGAGATTCGCAACATTTGGCATCAGGATAAATTCTTCAATGTCACTGAGCCTATCAATCTTAGCATATGCAAAGATGAGTTCACCATCAACTTTGGGTTCCCTTGCCTTTTGCCTTACCATCAGCAAGTACTTAACTAAATCATGGTATACATTTGCTTCCTCAGCAGCACGGATGACATCAAGGAAATGTGTCACATCATCTGCACGAATGAAAGATTCGATTGCTTCGCTAACTAGACCTTCACGCAACTGGGCCTTGGCAACCTGGCTCCAAACAGCATCTTCTTCAACACGGAATGCAAACTCTTCTGCTCTCTCTATGCTTTGGATGTTATCCAACAGAACATTGACAGCCTGCACATTCAAGTTGAACTTCTTGAATATAGCAAAAGCCTCCTCATAGAGTTGTGCTTCAACAGCCACTTCTCCGACGGCAGGACCGTCAAAGTTGTCTAGTCTGTTAACATAGTCCATGACCCTAGATGAATCCGCCTTGATGGCTGTCAAGATGAGAAGATTCTGAAGGTTAAAGTTTCCACTGAATGCAGAATTCTGAAGGACAATCTTTTCAAGTAGCTCTATCAGTTCATGGGGGAGGTCAGCTGTCATGAAAGCCTTAACAGCAGCTGAAACTTGCTCAGGACTCTTGCTTTCTGGCAATGCGGTAGAAACAACTTGGTCAATGAACTGCCTTCTATATTCATTTTCAGGCTGTAGAACTTTATCCCACAGATCACCATCCATTCTTTCAACCACATACCTGATAATTCATTCAAATGATGCAATTTCAGCATGTAAGCAGACAGCCAACTGAGATAAAGAATCACAACAACAATATGGCATCAGAAGGACAATAACTTTTACATACCTAGCTTGCAGCTTGAACAACGAGTTTTTGTTGGTAACATTGATAAGTTCTTCATCGCACTGTCCACGCCTATAAGCAACAACGGCAAGCGTAGGATCCCTCTTCTCACAGTATTTACCCACCACACGGGAGTCATAGAACGGGTTGGTAGTAAGGAAATGCTCAGGATTGTTGTTGCTGTCAATGATTATTTTTCCAAGAGCATTGTGGACATGTACATCTTGGCTACCCTCGCTCACTAAGTGCTCCAGGAATTGTGTAAGTAACCGTAGACGGTTCCTGATTAAAATATCAAACAAATAAGACCAAGATATCAAACAAATAAGACCAAGAGAAAAGGCAGCTGTGCATGTGCGTCCAGGATAAGAGCTAACAATCAAACCTCTTCTCGCATTCATCAACCAGTGGCTCGACAGGAAGGAGAGAGCGAACAGACAAAATCAAACCCTTAATGAAATCTTCTGGGCACTCATCATCAAGTAGCTGCCCCACTACCAAAGGAGCATTTCCAGGGTTCACCTACAAAACACAGAAAAAAGGAAATAGCCATTCATTCATATACTCAACATTTTAGAAGTGATACTCAAATAAACCTGAATCTGAAGAATTACATACTTTCTGTACATAGCCTTCGATATATCGGAGCATATTATTTGTATAGAGATAGTGAGTAAGATCTGGAACAAAACCAAAGCGGTCGCAAACATTTATGAGTGGACGGGCATCAGGTAGTTTTTGTTCCATCAAGAAGTTCTTTGTCTTCTCAGCATCATAAAAATTAGACTCTCTGGTGACTCGCTCAACTTCTTTAATCTGTCCAGTCCTTGCAGCTGATTCTATGTATTTGAAATGGATATCTGGATCCTCACTGTTGCATGTGATGAAGTCAAGTGTTAAAGTGTGATGACACTATAAGAGAAGGCCAATTGAAACATACCAACATCACAAGTAACTACCTTGAGCTCAAATAGGATCCCAGGAAAAAGTAGAGGCCTTCGTATGATTTAAATTGTTCAAATAATTTTATGCAAGCATCAACTCCAAGCTGCTCAGCGTATTCTTTGGCAGCCTGCAGACGAGCCATAGGTTTTCTAATAATTAGAATAAAGAAAAAAAGAGCTATGGGAAAGAAAAGTTAAAAGGGAACTCTGCAGGATTACCTGCACAACAATTTGAAGATTTCCTCTAAGGTTGACCAGTAGAAGGTCCTTCATGCATTCCAATGCCCATTCTTTAGAAAGGGTTCCGAAGAACTCAACAAGTGCCTGTGCACAAAAAATATTAATGGACCGGACATAAAGAGACTGATAACCAATCATAACTGAAAAGAACAAACCTGTGGCTCAATAGCATGGGTATTCACGATAACACGCTTGATATCAGGTAACTCTGCATAGTGCTGCATCGCGGATATAAGAATAATTAATCACAGAGCATAAGAGAATCAACCAAAACAATGCAAAAGATACTGACCTGGAGGGCCCGCAAGTACAAACCAGCCTTTTCACACAGCTGAGCAATACGAGGCCGATCGTAATGAGTAAACATACCATTAGCAAGAATGGCATCAGCAACATTGGGGTATGTCACCAAGTTTATCTCCAAAACCTACAATGGATTCAGACAGAAGCTACTGAGTAACGAAGCATGCAGGTAAACCATCTATATTCAAAGAAAGACAGAGATACCAACCTTGGTTTGAAGGAAAGCATGCTCTTCCAAATTTGGTTTCAGTACATCCAACAGAAAAGCTGTTGCTTCGCGTATCATATTTCTCTGTCAACAGAAGACATAAGGGCAAGGCAAAAACATACGGCCAAATTAGTTAAACATGCAAAAAAAGTACAAATCATAAGCATATTAAACATGGTATGAACAAAAAGGCTACCTGAAGGAAGAGATCAGTTATGGTATTATAATCCAGTGGACAACCACCCTCCATTTGTGACATCATGAGAGCAAAGTTGACAGCTCCCTGATCACAAATATATATAAACGGTTAGGCAAGGATTTATGCAGATCAAAGAACCGAACAAAAAAGCATGAAATATTTCATCACAGCACAGTTAAACAACCTATTACCTGTGGATCTGTACGTAAGATGGTCTGGAGGAGAAAGAGGTAGTCAGGAGTGTATCCGACCTGGAATAGCAAAAGTATTAGATTGATGGTTAATTTCCAAGCTGGACAAACGTCTAACAACTGGAAACAAGAATCTGAAGTGCCAAAGCACTATACCTGCTTTGAGTATATAAGGATCTTGTCAAACTCCCTCCTCTCAGCAAAAGCGGCAACGACTTTAGGGGTTGCCCTAGCCTTTATGTATATTTTAAGCGCAAGATCATTGTCTACCGTCTGCAATAAAATAAAATTGAGTGAACATTCCAGACACAACAGTGAATAAAATTGATAGAAGCACAACAAACTATATGCAGATGAGGAGCACGGCTCAACACAATTTTACCTTAACAAGATCTCCAAGTTCTTCGCTGCACTCCAACTTGTCTTCTGCCAACCAATTTTCCAAAAGGTTCTTCTTGTTCTGATTTACAACAAGGCGAGATAACTCGAGAGATTCATATGCGTTGAGCTTCCCTCGAGTAAGCAATGTGCCAAAGTACTGCAAGAGTGGAGGCGTTTGCCCAGCTTGAACAGGAACACTCTGCATTTGAAGCACATAAATAGCAAATCAGCCAAGTAGACAAACCTACAATTTAAACAGATTTAACTGTAGATATGTGTAAAAGATAAATATGATACTTCCTCTGTTCCAAAATATAAGATGTTTTTGTAGGCATTATATTTTGAAACAGAGGTAGTATTTTTTTTTGGCAATTGTATTTTCTGTGAACAGGTAATAATTTCAAATACGCAATAAGCAATACTTTAAGCAGATTAACCAGCGAAAACAAGATGATATATTATTTGTAATTGAACATTCCTACTCTCAAGAAATGATAAATACCAAGAGTTTATCAGAAATTGTAAACAAAAGCTCAACAAACCACTGAGTATATAAGCATTAAGAGCACTTCATAGGCAGCATAAAAAGAAAGGCACCTGGAATTTGGCAACGGTCTCGGGAGTCCTCAGAAGACCCTGAGGAGATTCTGCAGCCAGCTCTGCTGCTTCCTTGTATTTTGTCTGTGCAAACAGTTCCTGGAATCTTTGAACAACCTGCAATTCAGAAAATTCAACACTTAGTCCCACACATTGAAATGAGACACGGAAATATGATTCCAAATAAATATCTTAAATGCTACAGCCAGTATAGGGCTTAACATCTGCTTGACTGCAAGGGCAAGGGTAAGCACTCCAGTGCAAACAAATAAATACTTACAGCACAAGCAATAAGCACTCCAAGAGTACTTGGACAAAATGGATACTATAACAAGTTATAGGCGGAAAATGATTATTGCCATCTAGAGAACAATTAGTCGTAACTGACAAAATGATTAACGAACAAGCATGAACTTTGATGGAACAGAAGTATGCTAAGAAATGATTGTGTAACCAACTTAGGAAGACTACAGTGGTCATTCGGCAATAAAGTGCCAAAATGTAGGAGACTGAAACATGTCAGCTACAGAACTTCTATGGAGAGCGGCGAAATTAGAAACAAATAGCTAAACAATCTAGAAAGAAACCAAACGGTAACAAAACTCGTACTGAAGAACTATGCAAAAATACAAGCATAGATAAAAATGCAAGCAAGTTTTTGAAATGTAAAACCAACATTTGCGAAAGCATATTAGCTATAGAGCTTACCAAGTTCTCTGCCCCAGGGAGATTGGCTCTTTTGGCAAGATTAACGGCTAGTTCAAGGTTGTTTAACTGCACAAACAAGGATGTATTAAATTTTAATAGGATTATCCAACATATGCACCAGCCAGGGAATAGAAGAAAGCAGAACGACATACTTGACCACTGACAAAAGGCACAACGGTTGCATCATTAACTGTAGCATGCAAAACCTGCCCTCTTCTGTTAATAGCATAAAATCCACCAGTAGTAGAAGACTCTGCAGTCAAGAATATGGGATCTGGACTGATTCTATTTCTATAAACTGCAGCAGCAGTTTCCAAGTCATATACAAACAGAAGCCCAAGCTTCGTAATTACATAGACAAGGCCATACTTTTGAGAGATCTGTAATCAAAAGAAGACAAAACGAATTAGATAATATGTGGTAACAAACAGGGTATCAATACCTTTGAGACTTGTAACAATACCTGCATGGCTACAGGAAAATCATCCTGGAAATCTGGTGGGAAGAAGAGATCGGCTTGTTTCTTGGAAAAGCCAGGTTTCCCTGCAAGAAACGAATCAGCAACAGAAATAAGAACAAGATAATGATTCTTAAAAAAATTGACTTTTAATGACAGTGCAAGATACTTGGAAGAAAGCCTCCAATAATAAAATGTACAAAACAATTTTTTGGTAGCTAGATATAATGGCAATAATGTAAAAAACTAAGTTGCTTTTATAACATGGTAGTTGTCTCAAGTTTGTTCTACTAAGACTAAGTGCAAAGACAATATAATCAAAAGTAGAACTTCAGGGTTTAAAATGCAGACCTGGCTGGGCGCCCAGTTCGATAATATGTAACTTAGAAGTAACTGTTCCAGCATTAGATGCCTTCGAAGCAAAACAGATGAGGGTGGATGGGTTCTCGTTGCCAGGAACCTGGATAGGAAAACCAAGCACAGTTGTTAAACACTAGAAGAAAAACTATATAAGCAGCACTAAATAACTGAAAAGGACCTTGAATGTTGCAAAAGAAGCAGCATGGGCTTCAAGTGCTTGGCTACGCTGCTGATCCACAGAAAAAAGTTGCATATTTCCCTTTACCAGCTGCGGCCTCTGATAGGTGAAAAGGAAAGCTCATCAATATGAGAAGCAGATATGACAAAGTATCATTTAATAAGTGCCTACAACAACTGCTCTCATAACTCATCATGGTAGATTTGCTTAGAATTTTGCAAAACAGAAAATTATATTCTTACACATCAAGAGCGGTCAAAATTATCAAAGAAATGGAATAAACAATACAAGGAAGGGGCGCAAAAGGAATTATGGTCTTCATACTGCATTCAAATATGTTTTGACGATACTATCAAGAATGTAAATCACAGGCATACCTCTGGAGCACCAGGTGCAATTCCAATAAGCACGAGCCATTTCTCTGCTGGATCACATCGGTAGTTGATAATCTGATTATTTGCCAAATTAGCTGTCCTATCAAACTTCTTAACAGGCTCAGAATCTCCTGCATTCCAACAAAAGCAAGCAATGATTATCTTGGTTTTGTATACATATTACATAGCAGCCAAATCATGCAAAGCTGGAAGTGCTTAAACAGAGAATAGCTGTGATTTGTCAGAGGAGAGTAACCTTCAATTGACCAGTGATAAACTGATGTCTGCGTTACCAAACCCAACATCTTTGGTGTGATCCATTTCCAAAACACTACCTGCGATTGCAGAACAGACGACATGTATGATAATGCATTGAATAGGATTATACATTAATACATTATCATTCAAACAAAAAATTAAGAATAATGTAGAATAATTTAAAATTTTACCTGTTCAGGCATCTGGTGTGACTTAACTTTAGTCTTAGCCTCAATATTAAATATCTGTAAGTGATCCTGTGTGGTTCCAGCTATTTGAGCTGCAAAATTCAGTGAAAAATATTATTACTGTCTGTAACTTCCTGAAATACATAGATCAAAGTACACAGACAGTAATGTTTAAGTACGAATACGCAGTTTCCACAAACAAAAATGAATCCAAGACACTACTTAGCAGCCAGAAACAATGCTGCCGATCTATAAATCAGTCATTTCAACTTATACAATTTAAGTTAGGACACCTCTGATTCTGCGAGAACAGCTCCTCATTGTTATCACTCTATTTGCATAATCAACATCACTAACTCTATTTGTAAGGAGTGTTATGTAGAAAGCAGGATAAACAAATTATCACATCAAACGAGTACAGAACATACACTTCCTATCAGATGAATTCGTTTTTCCTGCAGGTTCTTCTGTATGACAACTAACTGGCCCAAAAATAGGAAGATAATAACGGAGCATTTTCTTTAAAAAACAGTTGACAAAAGGCTTATTTAGCGAGATGTTTATCCATTCTTCATGGAAATTTAGAAGCCACAGAACTCCAAAATCTTTGAAGATGTTAACCTAGGTCTTAGTGGGCTCGCCATTTTAAAAGGGAGGCTCTTCTTCAATCCTTTAAGTTCAGGGAGAAGGTATGTGAGTTCTCTCTATGCCTGGGATAATTCCAACATACAGCCCCTTAGGATAAGGACCTATGTATGTAATTTTTATACTCCCACATGGCCATGTCTTGTACATATTTCCTTCTAATTGTTAATACTCGTACATATACTGTCATGCACTACCCTACTGTTTATCCTCAAACAGAAGGAATCATTTTCTGACAAAAATATATCGTCAACAAAATAAAAGCTGATTCAATTCATCATCTACTCAATGAGTGTACATATACTGTCATGCACTACCCTACTGTTTATCCTCAAACCGAAGGAATCATTTTCTGACAAAAAAATATCGTCAACAATAAAAGGTGATGCAATTCATCATCTACTCAATGAGAACAATGGCATACAAGGACTCACATAAGTTTAGACAAACTCTTATGGCACCCTATCCAAGGTCCAAGCTAAGATCAACTAGAGAAATCTAAGTCATGGTCACTAACAGTAGCAGCGAAATAGATGCCATGCTACAATCAGGGTTGCTGGCGAGCACACAGACTCAATGCAAAACCGTTAGGCAACTATCACAAGCTTTTGAAGTGTACCATATCAGTAGACCTCAGCAGAAGCTAAGAAGAATGTATGTGACTTTTCGCCAGATCATTTACTTTACAGTTCTAAAATGCATGCATTCATCAAGTCATCATTCCCCATAGGGCTCAAGCAAACTCATACTAAAACAATATGCTACAGTCACTGTAGTTATGGACAGAATTGTCAATTACCACTCTAAGCTAACGCCCAAGCTGAAAGTCGATATCAGTTCTGCAAAATCATAGCCACTGGGCCATTTGTGCACTACAATACGGAGCTACAAGCCGAGATCACCGCCAAATTCTAACAGATCCCACGATGGGACGACCGGGCTAGAAGGGCAGCAGCAGCAAGTGTGTCATGGAAACGAGATCACGGAGGCAAGGGGTCGGCGAGATCTACCTTTGAGCGCGAGGATCCTGGTGTTGGGGTTCATGAGCGCGGAGTCGGCGGTGATGGGCCTGCGGAGGGGCTGGCTGGGCATGGCCATGTCGATGATGACGACGCTGTTCTGCGGGGAGGTCTCCCGGACGCAGATGTACCTCTCCGACTCCATGGTGACATGGGTGAAGGTGATGAACTGCGGCGCGATCCCCAGGCTGGTGAGCTGCAAGCAACAACGACATGGAAGCGGCGTCAGTCAGTCGGCTGGTCAAGCGGCAAGCCCCTGCCTCTCCCCGGAGATCTGATCTGACTTCCGAGGGAGACAGACGAGACGGTGTTGATGTGCGCGCGTGTTACCGTGAGGGCCTCGCGCATGGCGATGGGGGCGTTGGCCGCCGCCATGGCGGCAGGCGGCGGTGGCGAGAGGACACTGTCGGACGGGGGCTCGGGTCGTGTGACGTCTCCGCCCGGCCGGTGCGAGCGAGAGATCGGATCTGATCTGAGGACGGGAGGAGGAGGAACCAACGGGGCAGAGAAGATGGATGGAATTTTTAGTAGTGGGTGTCTGTTGGAAGTCTTTTTCCTATTTAGTCCTCCAGCATCCCCTTTATTGCCATCCAAGCTTCAGACAGCGGTGAGCACGTGAAGTTCAAAAAGTCATCTCTTCACACCACACACCGTGTTTTGGTCTCAGTTCCACCTAAAAGAAAATTTGTAATTGCACGTCAAAAAATTGTACTCCCTCTCTAAATTTAGATTCAAATTTAAATAAATCTGCAATGGAGAGCTAAATTTAAAATGGTGTTTATATACATCCAAATTTAAATAAATCCGCGACATTTATTTTATACGAGGGAGGAATTGCCAGAATTTATACTACGTGTCCAAGCTCAGTTAATCAGCGACAGAGAGCTACCACTTTATTACTCCCACCGTTTCATAATATAACATATTATTACAACAAATATACAAGTTATATTAGAGTAAGGACAATAGTATAGCTATCAAGTTGGTTATATAAGGCGGCCATGTCATCAAGAGCTAGCTTGTACGGCAGTGTTGGCTATAAGATTGGCTACTAGATTAGTACTAGTTGCTATGTTCTCTCTTTCTCTTTCCTCTTATTTAATGTTTTTGCCTAGGAGCAAGTGTAGAGCTGGCTCTTGCATGAGAACCAACAACTTACATTTTTGTTTATATCTCTCCTTCACATGGACAAAATGCCTAATCGGCAGGCTTATAGCCCAGTATTATATTTGCTCTTATAGGAACAGGGGAGTACAAAATAAAATGGTATGAGATTATGCTCTATGGCCATGGTGAGGCGAGCTTATTGTATTAGACCAAAAAGGCAAGAAATTGGTTCATATAGTTATGTTGACAAGTCTTTCCATGAATCTTTTTTCTCCCTGTATGTGAAGTGATTCATTTGTGCTACTTCAAATCTAATTTTCTACATGTGTTCCCACATCATGGACAACATTTCGGTCATCACCCTTAGAGCAACTCTTGCAGACACCAAAAAACGCCAGACCCAGAAAATTTAGGCGGTTTTCGGAGTCGGGTCGTGAAATCTGTCCCGAACAGACACCGTAAACACGGCCCGATCTGGGAATTTTTTTCGGGCGCCTGGGAATTGACCCATAAATCACCGGTTCCGAGCTCGTTTCCCAGGTCACGATCTATTTCTCCGCCACCGCCCCTTCCACGCCTCCGCCTTGCACCATCGCTCAAATTGCCGAGCACCGGCGAGCAATTTTTTGTCGGCCGTAGCAAATCCGGCCGATTCAGTACGTGATGGACCGTCGGGGAGCTTCCACGTCGCGCTTCTGTCGCCTAACGCCCGCGGAGGAGGAGGAGTGTCGCCGGTGCGTGCGCTCGGACGGGGAGCGCAAGCGCGCTGCCCTCCACTACAAGAAGTTCCGCTCACCGGTGTCGGCCGCGCTCCTCCGCCGCGAGACGGAGGAGTTCGACACCCGCATCCGCGCCCGCCGAGGGGAGGGGAGCTCCTCGCGCGCGCCGAGGACTCTGTCGTCGCCGGTGAAGAAGGAGGAGGAGCTCCCAGAGGGCCGCGTCGTCACAGAGGCCGACTACGCCCTCGATGACGCCTCCTTCGACCGTTGGGTCGAGGTCATCCAGCAGCGAAGCATCGCCGAGGCGGAGGCGGAGGCCCGTCGAGCTCAACGCGACGAGCTCATCGACGACATCTTCCACGAGCAGGGGCTCGCCGGCGACCGTGATTCCCGCGGGAAGCAGGTCCAGGGCGAGCTCGAGCGGGTGGCGCACGAGGTGGAGGTCATCGACCTCATCTCCAACAGCAGATCCGGGTTGTCGTACTTCGACTTCTCCGACGAGGAGTGAAGCCCGCTGTCGGAAGCGTCGTCGCCGCTCCCTGGGCTCCGGTGAGCCCGATTTTGTGTCCATGCTAGGGTTTAGCGACGGTGACGGCAGATCCTCCCGTAGTATTTAGGTTTAATTCGTGTTTTGTACATACAATCACGTCGGTACTATGTATGAACTATGCTCGTGTTTTAAAATCTCCTACGAATGTTCAAAAATCTCGTGTTTACGGTTCGAATTTCTGGTTTCTATTCTGGCCATCGTGTTCTTCGAGAAAAACTAGTTCGAACGCGACCTGAAAATGCGTTTTTCTGTTCGCGATTTTCGCGTGTCTGCTAAAGATGCTCTTAGTGTTCTAAATCACACCTTAAGAGTCAAGACAACGTCCGTTTGCCTAAGAATATACAATGTAGATGGTTGGTATTATTCCAGTATGTGGAATGTCGTGAGCTTTTACAAGTACAGCACTTGAGCCTATAATCATGTGCGGACTGGCATAACAACCTTTATGATAATTGTATCGAGAAAGTCTGCAGTATGTCAACAATACAAATATTGTCCTATGAATGTTCTTGAAGCCACCTTGTCTGTTTTTGTAACTACACCCGAGTTATCTTAGGAAGTCATGGTGGTTAGTTTGGACTGCTCTCATTGTGACTCTTTTGATTCACTAGTTTTTACACTTTTTGCTTATGTACTTATATGATACTCGTTGAAATCACAAAGCTAAGGTGTTGGGCACCTCGAGTTCTTTGACATGAATTTAGCATAAGAGATAGTTCCAGCATAGAAAAAAGAAGTGCGTACGTAGTAATCTTGCCAAATGCAACAGGTTAAAAAGTTTAACCTGTGAAAGTAGAATTATGAAACGTGGGAGGTTAAAAAGTTTAAATCTGCACAAATGCAACAGGTTCTTGTAGTTACTTGAAATATCGAATAACAATGTGTTTTATTATCATTGTTGCCCTTGTCCAAAGACCACGTGGGTTGGACACATCTGCAAGAACCATTAAGTGTGCACTCACGTATATCTAACTCTAGGGGTACTTATTTGTAAAATGGCTTGAAATTAAAGCTGTCTAATTGGACAGCACGAGAGAGATGACTAGACCAACATATTGGTTAGCCTCTTCTACTTGGTTGTCTTACCACTTAAGTATAAAGTACTATCACATAGATCCAGCATTTTAAGGTGGAGCCAAGCTAACTTCATGTGAGCTACGCCTGGATATGAGCTGGAAAGAAACATGCACATATATGCTGCTTGCGCTGCGGTAGGTAGACAAAGAATCTGTGAGTGTGCATGGTTAATTAAGATCACTAGGTAATTGCTTTGGTGCTAGCAAAGTTTCTTAAACCAAAAGAGGCACGCGTCTCCCCTAAAAATAGATAATGCTTTAGAAAGCATGTTTCTCCATATTTGATTTTTAGTACTCCCTCCATCCCAGAATAGATGTCTTAGATTTTTAAAATTTTGGATGAATATATATACTAAATAGTGTGTAGATTCATTCAAAATTTAACAAATTTGAAAAATTATTTTGAAATGAAGGGAGTAATATATATTTTGAATGGACATGTGAAAATATTGGCATTGGATTTGTTATGATAATTTCAATAATAAAGATAGCTATCATAGGTCGTTCTGATCCAGTTTCAACAAAGTTGTGTTAGTTAGTGATAATGTGTCCAAATCGGGGGTTTTACAACTAACAAGTCGCCAAGGTGGAGGTTGCAGTGACAGGTAGGCACATGGGTCGATGATACGTCGTAAACGTATCTATAATTTTTTATGTTCCATGCTTGTTTAATATATCTATTTTGTCTTATGACTTGGGCGGAGCGGCTCCTCCTCCTCTCAACCCCTCCTCCTCCCGCACCCGCACAGCGGCGCCGCGCCGTGCCGGGCGGCCTCCCCTTCTCGCCGAGCCCTCCCTCCCGTGGTCTCTACTCCTCGCCGTCGCACGGATCGTCGCCAGGCAAAGACCTGGGGGCTTGGAGTCGGTGGCCCTGATCGCGATCTGGTGGGAAGGCGGCGGTGTTCGTCCCAGCTGGTTTGGCGATGGTGTTGCGGCGAGCGGTGGCCGGTGATCCTCAGCCCAGATGGCGGCAGGAGGCGGCGAGGATCTGGGCCTAGCCGCGATCTATCCCATACGTTGGCCTCGACGCCGGCGCCCAGGCGACCCGGGTCTTGTCTGTGATACTAGGACCCTTGGGGCATCTGCCCCTGGCATGGTGGTGGTGGCCTCCTTCTCCGTCGGAATGGTCGGCCGGATGGTCTTGCCGTCTTGCGGCGGATCCTGCTAGTTTCCGGCGGGTGGCGTGGGGGCTGCTAGCACGGTTTCAATAAAGGAGGTGGTCCTGGATCTCTCTCAAGCCAAGACGATGATCTGCCGGAATTTAGTCTCCATTGATTTGGTTTCTATGTCGTGTTCCGGAAGGCTCCGCCGGCAAACTCCATAAGTGCTATCATATAGTGAGTTTGCTGGAAGGATTGAATTCGGTCGTACGCACCCATGTTTTATCCTGACCGTTTGGTTTCAGAGGGTGTGCTTCGAAGCTTTGTTGGTTGTTATTATCATGGGGCATGTTCTCGTTTCATGGTGCTGACGGAGAAAGTCATGGAGACCGAGATCTGAGGACAGACAATGGTGGTTCGAGTCTGGGTGGTGATGAGGAATTGGCTAGGTGACTTGTGAATTGGAGCAGTGGCATGCAAGTGGGGGCGACTGCACAGGAGAGGTTTATGGTCCTACCTCTCAGGGTGAAAACTCAGGGTCTAGCCTTAATTGGTTGTGCCTGGCAATAGCCTTGTTAAAGGTATTGTTTTGAGAGCGCGGACTTTTCTCAGGGTGAAAACCTAGATCTTTGATCGGCGATGACGGTGTTTGTGCACTGTTCCCTTCTTGGAGGCATCGTTTTTGGAGAAGCTGGACTTCTGGTGCTGTCTTGGTGGTGGTAGTACTGCTGTTTCAATGAATGAGTCATTGTAGTAGGACTTTTCTTTTTTGTAATTCTTCTTTCTTTTTTTGTCTGTGTGCATCCGTGTGGCCGCTAGGGCAATGCGTTGTTGCAGAGGCTGGGTGTAATTTGTATCATCTGATATTAATATATGCTCCTTTCCAAAAAAAATCTACTTTGTCTTATGTTTTGTCTACACTTTGAGGTATTTATACACTTTCTGGAACTAACCTATTGACAAGATGCCACAGCCAGTTGTCTATTTTGTGTTGTTTTTGGTTTTAGCAAGCTAAAAAATGAATATTCTCGAAATTGGACGGAACAAAAGCCAAAGTTCATATTTTCCCCTGAATGATACGGAAAATCGAAGACGAGACGAAGGAGGACACCAGGGTGGCCACACCCTAGGTGGGCGCGGGCCCACCCTGGGCGCGCCCACAGGGGGTGTGGGGCCCCTAGCCCTCCACCGACCTTGCCTCCTTCGCCTATAAGAAGCCTTCGACCCAAAAACCCTAAATAATCTTGGAGAAAGCCACGAAAACCTCTGTAGCGCCACCGCCACCAAAGGGAGATTCGGGGGATAGAAAGTCTCTATTCTGGCACCCTGTCGGGAAGGGGAAGTGCCCCCGAAGCCATCTCCATCGACTCCACCACCATCTCCATCGTCGTTGCTGATTCCCATGATGAGGAGGGAGTAGTTCTTCCTCGAGGCTAAGGGATCTACCGGTAGCTATGTGTTCATCTCTCTCTCTATGTATGATCTTATTGTGGTCATGAGCTTTGTAATCAAGTAGATCTACTTTGCTACTCAAGTGCTTCAATAGATCTCTGCTCTCCCCACATGTGTGAAAGTGACAGCGTGCATACCGTGGTGGCACTTAGGCTAGAGGTTACATAAATACTCAATTGCTTTAATAGATCTATGATTTTCCCCATGTGTGCGTGAAAGTGACAGCGTGCATGCCATGTCTGGCACTTAAGCTAGATTATATATATATATATTTGTTATGAGTTATATTTGGAGTTGGGTGTCTCTATAAATTTGTGGTGTTTGTTGGAACCATCTAGCGCTCAAGGTGACAGTGTGGGGTTATCTAGATGGGGAAGGCGGACTTTGAGGTGTGCTTTTGTAGCCCTACCATGGATTAGAGTGTCCTATAGGGTTCGCAGCATAGAAAACAAAAAATTCCTATGATGGAAACTAAATACCAAGATCTATCTACTAGATACAAGCAACGGGTGGATATACATCTAAAAAATATATACCCTCGAAGACCGAATAGCTTTAACGAAGTTGTACTCGTGGATGATGTAGTCGAACGCTTTCTGATCTCAATATCGTGATGAAGTCTATATGGTTCAGCCGGTCCAGCACCATCAAGTTCAGCACCGCAAAGCAGTGGTGTATCCGTGATCGCACACACGTCCGGATACCCCGACAACCTCCGCTCCCTCGCTCCAACGAAGCAGTGGAAGCAACAAATCCTTCCAGAAAAAGCCATCGGAAACATGTATCTCGCTGATCCGAGACCATGGGGAATTCTAAAGGAGGGAGAGAGATCCTTCGCGAGGAGGTGTGCTTTGAAAGGAGGAGAGGGGGCACCCCAAGGGGCAATGCGCCCAGCCCATGGTGGCTGCCCCCACCTCTTCCACATTCATGTGGGTGGAGCTCCCACTCAAAATGAAAAGCCTCCACTCACATAAACATGCCTCCACTCAAAATTCCACTCACATGCATTAAATTTCCACCAAATTTAATGCAAGCTCTCGTTTAAATAAAACTCTTTTATTTATTTATTCAGAATTTTGTTAATTACTCTAATTAACAAACATTCACATAAAACCCCTTACAACATTTCAATTTCACTTGCAGAATCAGTTTTAGCAATTTCAACCGAAACTGTTCCGGTGTCTAGTGAAATAAATTCATGTGCTTTCCTTTTCTTTCTCTGGCATATTATTTGCTCCAAATGGTGTCGGTATCCCTTAAGTGTGTCACCATACGGTTCGCGGATAATGTAGACATGATCGAGACCCCTCTCCGATCAATAATCAGCAGCGGGACCTGGAGATCCGTACTGACTCCCACATATTCAACGATGACTTCTGTGATCGTGTGAACCTTATACGCATGTAACTCAATCCCTTTGTCTCGCGATATATTACATGTCCAAGATTCGATCATCGGTATCTCCATACCTAGTTACATATCGTTACCGACATGTACTCTTTTCTCGTTCCCGTGATATAACATTCTAATGATCAAATCACTTGCTTGCAAGCTAACCAATGTGATATCACCGAGAGGTCCCAGAGTATATATATTTGTCATCGGGATGGACAAATTCCACTCTTGATTCATGAGCCTCAACATAACACCTTTGTAGCACTGAACCCATCTTTATAGTCACCCTGTTACGGTGTGACGTATGATGTTATCAAGATACTCTTCTGGTGTTAGTGATTGGCATGATCTCATGGTCTAAGGACTAAGATTACTTCGTATGATGTTATAGCAATATAAAAACAATGACCTTGATCGTAATGCTATACTTCAGATGAATGTTCATCACATCATTCCAATAATGTTGTGACCTTGTTATTAACAACATCCAATGTCCATGATCAGGAAACCTTTGATCATCTTGTTAATCAAGGAGATAGTTTATAAGAGAGCCATAACTAGGAACTTCCTTTTTGTTTATTAAACACACATGTATTAGCATTTCCGTATTAATACAATTATAGCATGCAAAATAAACATTTATCATAAACAAGGAATATGATAATAATCACTTTATTATTGCCTCTCGGGCATATTTCCTTCATGTCCAACCAGAGAGTAGTTCAGGGTAGTATCATGAAGAGAATATATTTATTGAGAGTGTTCACTAATGAAAGTATGATCCTTAGGTCTTGTTTCTAAACATTTAAACACTGTTTCCATCTAGATCTATTGCATGTTTGCTTGCTTCCATCTTTATTTCAGTTTGTCCTTAGTCTCTCTCACGTCAACATAAGTCAGAAGCTCTTTTCTAGCACCGTTACCACTTGTATTTCACTATCTCTTCGCTGAACTAGTGCACCTATACACCTGACAAGTGTATTGGGTGTGTTGGGACACAAGAGACTTCTTGTATCTTGATTGCAGAGTTGCTTGAGAGGGATACCTTTGACCACTTCCTCCCTGAGTTCGATAAACCTTGGGTGATCCACTTAAGGGAAACTTGCTGCTGTTCTACAAACCTCTGCACTTGGAGACCCAACAACTGTCTACAAGAATAGAAGTGCGTAGACATCAGTCGACCTCGTAGACATAGCCCGAGCAAACCCGTCAAAATTCGTGTGCCCCACAACCAACAAATTTGATCCGTGTACTCTGGTTCAGCATGGACAAGGGTCAAGAAGCTAGATGCTCCTTGCAATGTTGTAGGCTGTGGCGGCAATGATGTGGGCAACCGGTGTTAGTGTTGGGTTTGTGTCAAATATTATGTACGATTTGGGTTACATTAGGACTATGTATAGGTTACAAGTAGTACTAGAGTCAGACTCTTATAGTCTTGGCCATGCTTGCTTAGTATCTACTTTGCTTTGCTTTGTCTACACTTTGAGGTGTTTTTATATCTTTTCTGGAACTAACCTATTAACAAGTTGCCATAGTGCCAGTTGCCTGTTTTCTTTTGTGTTTGGTTCCAGAAAGGCAGAAAATCAATATTTTCGGAATTGGATGGGACAAAAGCCAAAGTCAATATCTTTCCGTGGAGAACACGAATCTAGAAGGAGATACAGAGGGGAGCCACAGGGTGGCCGCACCCCCCCCCAGGCGCGGCCAAGCCTGGCCCACGCCTGGGTAGGGTGTGCCCCCCCCGGGCGCCCCTGCCTCGCCTATTCGCCTATAAGGAGCCCCCGATGCAGAAACCCTAGGCACCCGATCAAAACTCCATGAAACCGTCTATATCCGCCGCCACCATCGATCCCTAGATCGGGGGGATCTGAAGTTCTTCCCGGCACCCTGTCGGAGGGGAGATCATCCCGGAGGCCTTCTTCTCCGGTATGATGCGTGAGTAGTTCCACATTGGACTATGGGTCCATGTAGTAGCTAGACAGTTGTATCTCCTCCTTGTGCTTTCATGTATAGATCTTGTGAGCTCTGTTCATGATCAAGATATAATCTATTTGTAGTCATGCATGTTGTGTTTGTGGGGATCCAATGGATATTGATATTATTATGTCAGTTTGGTTAATGGTTTTGTCTTTATGATTCTATCATGTTTATGTTGTTTGTGATCTTGCATGCTCTCCGTTGTTAGTAGCTATCTTGGCCGAGTAGTTGCTAGTGACTCCAAGAGGGGTATTTATGCTCGATAGTGGGTTCATGCCTATAGTTTCCAAGGGAAGTGACAGAAATCTCCTTGGTTGTAGATGTGTTGTTGCTACTAGGGAGAAAACAACGGTCTCTTGTTCATGGAGCAAGTGGATTGTTTACCTTACACACCTTGCTTAAAGCAGTTGTCTGTTGCTTGCAACTTAATACTAGAGGGGGTTCGGATGATAACCTAAAGGTGGACTTCTAGTCATAGATGTAGTTAGATGGCGGTCTATGTATCTTGTTGTATTGCCTAATCGAATCTCATAGGATCTTTCTGACTAGTATTGCATTCTTGCTCAGTTCCTGTCAATTGCCCTGCTGTAATTTATTTACCCTTCGTGCCATGTTGTTTATCTAAGGATATCACCTCTAGTGACCTATGGACCCCGGTCCAATCTTTACCATTGATACATCTTCCACTGTTACTTGTTTACTTGCTGCAAACCACCATTACCCTTACACTATTGGAGATATGCCCAAGAGGCAATAATAAAGTGGTTATTATCATATCTTCATGCTTATTATAAATGTTTACATACCATGCTATAATTGTATTAACAGGAAACATTAATACTTGTGTGATTTGTAAACATAAAAGAGTCCCTAGTAAAGCCTCTTGTTAAACTAGCTTGTTGGTTAATATATGATCATGGTTTCCTGATCATGAACATAGAGATGTTATTAACAACAGGTTCATATCATTAGGAGAATGATGTGATGGACATACTCCTATAGTTAAGCATAGCATAAAGATCAAGTCATTTAATATAGTTCATTTGCTATAAGCTTTCTGATACATAGTAACCTAATTCCTTCGACCATGAGATCATGTTAATCACCATCACCAAAAGGATGCTTTGATGACATCAAACACCACACCGTAACTAGGTGGCTATAAAGGTGGCATTGAGTGTTCGGAAAGTATGGGTTGAGGCACATGGATCAAGAGTGGGATTTGTCCATCCATATGACAAATAGATATACTCTGGGCCCTCTCGATGGAATGTCATCCAATTAGCTTGCAAGCATGTGACTGGCTCACAAGGGATCACATATCACGGGAACGAGAAAAGAGTACTTATCGGTAATTTTGGAGTCTTTTGATTTTTGATCAAATGACGCTTGTGAAACTTTCCTAGAGATAATTAAAACTTCGTTCATAGGCCAAAATGGAACAACTGACTAGCTTATTGGAACTTGTACATATTGTTGTATGAAGTCCATTATGTGTAGTCAAGAGCGATGGATTTCAACTTCATATGCTTTCTCCGAAAATTTGAGTGAATATATGAATATTTACTTAATAAGGATGAAGTATGAAACATTTGAAAAGTTCAAAGACTTTCAAGATGAAGTGCAAGATCATTGTAACAAGAATATAAATAGTTTATGATAAGATCATAAAGGAAGATATTTGAGTTACAAGTTTAGCATAATACCTAAGATTTAAGGAATCGCTCACGGATTTGCATTTTTGAAACACCATAAGAGTATGGGCGTTGAGATATGTAATTAAACCTTGTTTGACATGGTAAGATCAAGGGTGTAATTCATAAAACTGCCATTATATCTTAAAGATTAAAAGCTTTAGAGACTACCATTTTTCCACTAAAAGAGCTCCATCATAATCATTGAAATGACACCATATAAAGTTATGGTTTGGGATACAACCCAAGTTGTCATTTCTTAAACATTGGCGTGCTATGCATAAGAAAGATGTTTGCAACCAAAGTCGGATGAACCTGTCTTTGTATGTTATTTCGAATAACTGTTCCTCCATAACATCGGAGACAAAAGTGTTTGTCACTTAGAACGTCAAGTTTCTTTGAGAAGGATTTTTTTGTGAAAATATAAGTGGGAGGACAATAGAACTTTGATAAGGTTAAAAGAACCTTAGCTATATGTGCAAAGTTGCGATCTTAGAAAAGTGTTCCGGAGGCAGCAACAATGCTCATGGCTCACGTGCCTCAAAGGTTGTGGTTACGGAGATCTAAGTTCCTATTGAAACAAATAGGTCGGGTAAACAATCAAATACCAAGATTTGAGAGTTAAATCATTATTTGACAATAATGATCCGACTACACGCAAAGAAGCGATGATGGGCCCTGAATCCGTCAAATGGCTTGAAGCCATAAAATCCATGATAGTTCCATACACGAGAAATCAAGATTTGAACTTTAGGGACCCTCGAGAAAGGTGTAAGACCTAATAGTTGTGTTTTGATCTATAAAGAAATAGACATGGATGTTTCACATCTATGAAATAGTCGACATGTTGGGGAAGAGTTCACAACAATGTTCAAAGGTTGACTATGACAAGATTTGATCTTTCATAGCGATATTTAGTCTAGACGGATTAATGTAGAAACCACTACATATAATTTTGTTATGTGGTAGTTGAATAAACAAAACAAGTTCTTCTAATGGAATTGTTACCTAGGACGTGTGCATAACATGGTCCAAAGGGTTTTGTTGATTCAAAGGATGCTAAAAGCATATGCAAACTTCAATGGTTGAGGTAAGCATTGCGGAGTTGGAATCTTCACTATGATGAAACTGTTAAAGGAGTTTAAATTCGTCGGAGATGATGAAGATGCTTGCATTTGCAAGAAATTAAGTGGGAGCGCTAAGACATGTTTCTAATACATTATGTGGAAGACATATTGTTGATTAGAAATGATGTATCTTTTATTAACACATATTAAGAATTTCATCCCGATGAAAGACTTAGGCAAAACCCAAATATTTGGCATCAATAGACGCTAATATGGTTGTGCCGAAAGTACAAAGATGATATATTGAATGAGTTCAATATAGAAACTACAAGAAAGGTTCTTGTTAAATGAGTTCAATGTTGATGATATATTCAAGTGTATTAACACTTGGTAAGTGATACAAAGATTCAAGTATAGATTGATACTTGATGTATGACATCACAAAGAATATTTATATCAATCATACTGTGATATGTACAAATCCAGATATGTCCTACGCTCTAAATGTTATGAGCATATACCAGAATGATTCATAAGATGATCATTGGACGATAGTAAGGATATTCTTATGATCTTTTGGAAGAACTAAGAATATATTATTTTGTAGAAGTGGCAAATAGATGGTTAGTTCATTGTTAAAGTACTACATTGATACTAGTTTTGTCACAAAGTACAAATTAAGTTTATCTCAATCTAAACTAAGAGTGGCACGATATAATGGAAAGTAAGTTCCATAATGAATTTGGATGAGTTCCAAAGTTAAGACATTGTGATAGATACTACAACAAAAGGCTAAGTATATGACTGCTATAATTGCAGCAAAAGAGGGCATTTGTGTCAATTAGTTTGTTATCAAACTAGGTGTGGTTCACAACGGGATAGTACAATGAAGATATATTGTACGACAATATTATCAACATGTTTTAACCCCAAAGAACTAAAGGTCTCACCAAAGGACCAAATTTATACATGTCACGTCCCAAGATTTTCCAAATCTTGTAATGTGAAAAACAAATGAATAAAATAAATCTTTGTTTGATTTTCAGAGTGAGAAGAAACTTTTTGAATCCAATTGGAAATCTTCAAACCAATTTGGATCAAATAAAATCCTAAATAGATTTAAATAGGTAAACATTTGATAAAGGAAAATAAAATATTTTGGAATTACTATTTGGATCTTTTAAATAAAAAGATTTGGTTTTCAAATGAAATAGAAGTTTTATAAATAAGGATTATTTTATAAGCCAAATTAAACTTGGCCAAGCCTTTGAAATAAAAATATTTCCATTTGATAAAAATAGTAAAAATTTATTTAAAATAAATTAATAAGGATTTAATATCCAAGTTTTATTAATAAAGGTTTTACTATTTCCAAAACATCAAAACTTATTTATTTATTTAAAATAAGTTTTCCAAGTATTTTATATTCCCAAATAAAACCTACTGATTTGGTTTTGAAAATAATTAGATTTCAAAAGGAGTATTCAAATAAAACAAATCCTATTTGATTTAATAACAATGGTATATTTATTTAATTAATAATGGACCCTAAAATAAAATTATTATTTTGGTTTTGGAATTTTGGTTTATGTTACTAAACAGAACCAAATTCAAAGTCACAAAGTATGGTGATTGTTTGAATTGATTTGAGTATTGTTTGGTTGTTTGAATTTCAAAACAGAATTAGAAATAGAAAAAGAAAAAAAAGCTTTTGAAAGAAAAAAATATGAAAATCAGACCAGGCCCACTAAGCCCAACAAGACCCAGCTCCCTTCCCAAGAAAACGCTTCACACTCGATTTCGACCCATGAGTGGTGACCGGTGGCCCTCTTCTTCCCCTCACTTCCTCGCTGACAGCAGGGACCCACGCAGCCAGCTCACTCCTCCTTCTTCCTCGCGACGACCACGCCGGCCGTTTCCTGCCGTTGATGCCGCGCGTAAATTCGTCATAATGTCGTGCCTTAACCTCGCTACGACGATAAATCGTCTGCCCCTCCTCTACATTTCCCCTCTGTCATCATAACCAACACGCCACCAGGCTACACAAATTTCGCCAGAGACCACTCACTGCTCCGACGAGACTTTGCTCGAATTCCGGCGAAACCAACCACCACCGTGCCTCCCCGACCTAGCACACGTTCCCGCCTCGGGCGCCACAAGACCCTCGTTCAACCATGGGCGCCTGAACCGTCCTCGACAAAGCTCTGAGCGCCACCGCGACTGCGCCGTACTCCGGCGAGTTCCCCAGGTGAAATCCGACTGCCTCTCTTCTTCCCCTTAACGCACACATCTTCGCCTTGGTCTTGCGCACCTAACCGTGCCCTCTGTTTGGCTTCTCGTGATTGACAGCGTCGCCTCTGACCACGTCCAGAGCCGCCTGACGCCGTCCTTGACTCCGGTGAGGAATTGCTGCAGACCCAGAGCGCCCCTTGCCACGCCGACCACACGTCCAGCATCACCACGTCCTCGCGATTCTGGTGAGCATCTCCCTACTCCTCTCGCTTCCTGTTCTCGCCACGTTCTGCGTAGCGAAGCACCGCCGCATGGCATACCGTCGTCAGCGCCAGTTCTTGGCAAAGCATTAGGAGCCGTCCGATCCAGATCCAAAGCATGCGTTAGATTGACTTATCGAAGGGGTACGATCGAGCCTGTGCCGCACGATTCACTTTAGATCCTGCGGTCCACGTTGCTGATCCGCACGAAGCGGTACCGCCCAATAGGAACATGACGCGTGTCCAGACTTTGTTTAGAACTGAATTTGAAATCTGATTAGAATGTGATTTTGAAAACACTATAACTTTTGATCCACACGTCCAAAAATTGCAAACTTTATATCGTTGGAATCAGTGGAACAAGCCCTAGCCAACCATGCAATTGGTTTAGTAAATAGTATCTGATAGATTGTTTGTTTTTTGCAGAAACAATTGTATGCTTATATAGATTAGAAAAATTGTTCAAAAATGTTTTTAGGGTTAGAACCTTTGCAAAATTGGCTTGTGGTAAACTTACTGACCCTAGGAACCAACCCATGGTTTTGAAAATGGATTTGGTGAAATTTAGGATGGATTAGTTGATTTAGCCCATTTCTAGCCATTTAAAAATATTGGTTTTGTATGAAAATATTTTGGAGTGAAAAACTTTGGGAAAATGATTTGAAACAAACCTACTGACCCTAGAACACCAAGTTTTGAGAATTAGCAACTCATTTGGTGAAAAACTTAAAAGTTTTGATTTGATAAAAACATTTTTCACCACATAAAATGATGAATGGATTTGAAAATGGTTTATGGATAAAACCCTTTTGCAAATGACTTTACCACTTTGGAAAAATGACCATTTTGAACCTTACCAAGTTTAGAAGCCTAGTGGAGACCACCTTTGCAAATAAAACAATCTTTTGCATGCTTAGATGCATTACTTAGATCCCATTGTTTTATGTGTGTGTGAATTGTTTGATTGATTATTGGTTTGGAATGCTTGTTGATATTGTGTTTGCTTGATTGATTGTAGTGAAGTTGGAAAAGTGTGAGACTAGCAAGATCAAGTAGTAAACCATCATTCCCTACCAAAAAGGCAAGTTACACTATCATCTAAAGTCCTACTATTTTCATTATACTTAGTGGATTTTGAAAACATGCATGAAAATAATTTTCTATACTTATGCTATGCTAAATCCTAATAGGATTCCCTATATATTCCTTAGTGAAAACAATGTAGTTGTTACATGCTTAGCCATGCTATATTTTGAAAAGAGATACATGTTGAGATTTTATGAAGTTGAGAAAAGGACTTGTGATTTTATATAATAAAACAAGGACTCAATGAACCACCTGGGTGGCCAAGGATACTTTGAGTTTTGGAGATGGTGGCAACAAAAGGAACCATGTCTATGGCAATCTCTTTGTGTTGTGCTCCAAAGGAAACCACCCAGGAAACTTAGAGATTGAACATGTTTCTCCAATTGTGGCTTTCGTGTGCAACCACATGCTATTTATGGCTCTGGCTTAGTCAACTACATTGGGAAGACCCATACATTGTCTTCAGTTTACTGGATATGGGGACCTGGAATCCTACATGGGTGCTGAAGACAAGCTAGCAATGGTGTATGGGAGGACCCTCTGGAAAGACTTCGTCACATTCCCAATCTGTCAGTACTCCATCTTGGTGAGCACTAATCCAGTGGCCACTGGTGGCAAAAGGATGGGATTGTGACATGTGGGTAAAGTGTACTACTTATGCAGAAGATAATAAAATCTAAGTACTTAGCCGTGTCCCCGGTTATGGACAATACTGAGCAACTAAAGTTTGAAGCTATGGGAAATCTCGACATTCTAATTTCTAAAAAGAAAACTTTTAAAGACTTGATGCACTTGGGGGTACCAAGGAGCTCAAGAGATTTTGATGAAAACTTGATGCACTTGGGGTTACCAAGGAGCTCAAGAGATTTTGATAAAACTTGATGCACTTGGGGGTACCAAGTAGCTCAAGGGATTTTTGACAAGGACTTGAATACTTGGGGATACCAAGGAGTTCAAGGGATTTTGAAAAGGAGATTTGACAAAGGACCAAAAACCATTTTGAAAATATAGGATAAATTATTGCTTTCTACAAGGAAGCCTAAAACCCTACTTAGCCAAAATTGCATGTAATGATAGGATCCACTTATATTCTACTTAGTAGTGAAAACTTGCCAATACAATTCAAATGTATTGACCCTTGTGGCTGTAACTTGTAATGTTGCAGGTTTGATTGATTTTAGTGAAGATTGATTGATTAGGATTACAAAGCCTACAACCAACATCTGCCTGTGGCCCTTTGAAGATGAAGGACCCCATGACTATAGTTATTCCGCTGCAATGTAATGTAATAGCCAAATGAGCTATGTAAGATGTAATAAAATTATGTTATACCTGGTTATAAAGTTATAATATGACCTTTGTTTCTTGATATTACATCTTAACTGTGGATGCTAGCTATTGATCCAGGGACTAGCATTGTAAACACAGGGGACTCCACCTTATATTGTTTAAAGGTTGGGACACTCCCTCTACAATACAAAGCCATCTCATTATAGAATGAGTGATGCATAGAGATGCAAAGACATGCAATTACACATGGACCTGGAAGTGTCAGATCGGAGATCAGTTGACCACTAGCAATCGTGTACATACAACACCAGAAAGCCATAGGTGTTGAATACACAAAGGTTTGAAACTAGATTATTGACTCTAGTTCAAGTGAGAGACTGTTGGAGATATGCCCAAGAGGCAATAATAAACTGGTTATTATCATATCTTCATGCTTATGATAAATGTTTACATACCATTCTATAATTGTATTAACAGGAAAAATTAATACTTGTGTGATTTGTAAACATAAAAGAGTCCCTAGTAAAGCCTCTTGTTAAACTAGCTTGTTGGTTAATATATGATCATGGTTTCCTGATCATGAACATAGAGATGTTATTAACAACAGGGTCATATCATTAGGAGAATGATGTGATGGACATACTCCTATAGTTAAGCATAGCATAAAGATCAAGTCATTTAATATAGCTCATTTGCTATAAGCTTTCTGATACATAGTAACCTAATTCCTTCGACCATGAGATCATGTCAATCACCATCACCAGAAGGATGCTTTGATGACATCAAACACCACACCGTAACTAGGTGGCTATAAAGGTGGCATTGAGTGTTCGGAAAGTATGGGTTGAGGCACATGGATCAAGAGTGGGATTTGTCCATCCATATGACGGATAGATATACTCTGGGCCCTCTCGGTGGAATGTCATCCAATTAGCTTGCAAGCATGTGACTGGCTCACAAGGGATCACATATCACGGGAACGAGAAAAGAGTACTTATCGGTAACGAGGTTAAACTAGGTATGCAGATTTACCGACGATCAAAACCTCGGATAAGTAAACTATCGTGAGACAAAGAGAAATTGGTATCGTATGTAAGTGTTTCATTCGATCGCAAAGTAATCGTAGAAATATGTGGGGGCCATATGAATTTCCAGATTCCTCTATTGGTTATTGATCGGAGAAGTGTCTCGATCATGTCCGCATAATTCACGAACCGTAGGGAGACACACTTAAGGATTCAATGTTGTTGAGTAGTTATGGAATGATGAGTAAGAGACCGAATGTTGCTCGGAGCCTCGGATGGGATCCGGGATATCACGAGGAGATCCGGAATGGTCCGGAGAATAAGATTCATATAAGGAAAGTCCTGTTTCGGAGTTGGGGAATGATTCCGGTGTTTTCATCAGGAATGTTCTAGGAGGGTCCGGAAGGTCCGACACTCCGGAGGGGAAGGGTACATGAATGTGTCATAACAAGTTGGAATGATTGCATCATGTACTAGGTATCATGGCTGGACAAAATAAAGGGATAAATCAAATCCTAGGTTGAAAAGTCAAACGCCAATTTGAAAAGTCAAACGACAGTTTTGCTTGGTGGAGGGAGAGTAGGAAACCTACTTGGGGAGGAGTTCCTCTCCCTCCACCCGCCGGCCAAGGAGGCCGACTTGGGGGACGACTCTCCTCCCCTGGACGGCACCCTCCCACCTATAAAAGGAGGGGCAGGGGTGCCCCTCTAGATACACACCTCTCTCCTCTAAACCCTAGCCCTAGCCGCCGGCCTCCACCAAGTCGCCGCCGCCCCTAGGGTTTGCCTAGCCACCGAGTTAGGGCCCTCCCCTTGCCCTAGCCACCGGCCTAGCCCTATATACTTGGTGCCTCTAAACCCTAGATCACCAAGGCCTCTCTCATACTCCACCATACTCGCTCCGGCTTAAGGCGAAGCCCTGCGAGATCTCCCCTCTACTTCCGGTACCACGCCGTCGTGCTGCCAGAATCGCGAGGAGAGTGCTACAACCTCCGCTGCCTTCTGGAACAAGGGAGAGGAAGGTCTTCATCGAGTACCGAACGTGTGACCGACTGCGGGAGCGCTGCAGGAACGCAGCGCCGGAAGGATCGTCTACACGATCTCGAGGTCGGCAAATGTACGACTACATCACCCACGAGAATCTGCTCTCGTTAACCGCTTTGGATCTTCGAGGGTTAGTATTCTATCGACTCGTTGCTACAATCTAGTAGATAGATCTTGGCTTGATCATAGATTAGATCTTGATTGTGTGTTCATGCGGTAGAAAATGCTTTTGTTTTCCATGCTACCAACCCCTACAGTGGTATCAGAGCCAGGTTTATATGTAGATCTGTTGCACGAGTAGAACACAATGGTCATTGTGGGCGTTGATGCGTTTGTTTTCGATTTCTTCTTGTGTACTTTGCATCTTGCGGGATGGTGGGATGAAGCGGCCCGGGCTAACCTTACATGACATCGTTCATGAGACTTGCTCCACGCTTGACATGCAACTTGTATTGCATAAGTGGCTTCTTGGTGCTGTTTCTCCCAACATAGTTAAGATTCAATTTACAACGGGTGATTGACAATACTAGTATCAATGTTGTGGTTCTTGTTCGTAAGTTAGAACGACACTTATTGAAAGCCCCAAACCACGTAAAACATGCAAAGAAAATTAGAGGCGTCTAACTTTGTTTTGCAGGGGTGTGCTGTGATGTGATATGGACATGATTGTGATTATATATGATGTATGCAATGTTCCTTTTTGTAAGTTGGCAACCGGCAGGAGCCATATGGTTGTTTCCATTAAGTCTTGCGTGTTTATTATTCAAAGTAGTTGTAATAGTTGATGCTGGTGGAAGACAATCATGAAACGGCGCCATTGACCTTGACGCCACACCGGTGATGATGGAGATCATGTTCGTGCTTGAAGATGGAGATCGGAAGCACAAGAAGAAAGGCCATATCATATCACATATTATGAATTGCATGTGATGTTAATCCTTTTATGCATCTTGTATTGCTTAGTTCACGACGGTAGCATTATAAGATGATCCCTCAAGCACACAATTTCAAGTTTTAAAGTGTTCATCCTTAGTAAGCACCATTGCTAAAGCTCGTTGTTTCGAAGCACCACGTGATGATCGGGTGTGTTAGATTCTGCGAGTGTATACAACTTGAGCAAGCCAGATTTGCTCATGCGGAAGCTAAGGTTTGATCTTGACGAGCCTAGCATGTACAGACATGGTCTTGGAACACGGATCACCGAAAGGTAAAGCATGAGTCATATAGTAGATATGATGAACATGTTGATTGTTCGCCATTGAAGCTATATCAACTCTCATGATGATCGGTTTTGATGTGGTGGATTTGGTTCGTGTTCTCACTAAAACAATGTGAGGGATATTGTTTTGAGTGGGAATTCAATAGCAATATGATTAAAAGTTGAACACTATTTATCATAAATTAAATCAAAGTGAATTTGCATAGTTGTTGTAGTCATTGGCATCCGTTTACCACCTTGCGCTTAGTTATAATTGAGATGATAGAACTATAGAATTCTGGTTAGTTATTTTACGAACTAGTATCATATTGTTTTGAACTGTTAATCTAAAAGTTTAAAAGTCTCATTGCAAACTTTCAGTAAGTTCCGGTTACTCCATGAAGTTTAATAGTTGGTATTAAATCAAGAGTAACAATTCCAGTGTTAGTATATAAGTATCATGTTTATCTCCATGATTCTTGATATTCAAAGGATTGTCTTAATATCAAGGTTATCTAGGATCTTAAAGAGTTGTTTCAGAAACCATGATGTGTGGAAGATATTGTGATATCTGAAACGAAGTTTTGGTTGCAACATGATAGAGTATAATATGGCAAAAGTCATGTTTTCATATTTGATGAGAATTTGCAAAAGGTTGGAGACACTAGTTGTCCTAATCCTCCAAAAGGTTTTGGAGAGCAACATTATACTCACGATTCATCGTTATAAGCTAAAAGTAGCTTTATCATGGATAATTCCATGATAAGGGTGAATATTTGATGTAGGTAAAATGTTTACTACACTAAGAGATTACTAAAGAAAGGAATTTGAAAGAACACCAAACATTTGATGATGGTGATCTACTTCAAAGTGCAAGTCCAAAGACATTGGTATTTTACTATACATGCTTTGGACTATGTGTCATGTATATGGCTCCACTATTGATGTTGATAGATTCTTTCAAATGAAAAGAAATCTTGAAGAGAATCTCATAAATATATGGCAGAAAAGAAAAGACTAGAATTGTTCAGCTTAGGTATATAGAGGATATACATGTTATGGTTGTATTCTTGGCTTGTTAAACAATGTAGTTCTTAAGTATTTGATACTGAATTTGTTGGTGTGAATCGTCATACGAAACAACACAATTCATGAACTACAATGGCCTAAGTAACTAGCAAAAGAATATGTGATGATGTTCATCGAGAACAAATAAAGGGTTATTGTGCTGCTTGTTAAACATCAAAGCTTGCCTTCAAGATTTGTTTTATCAGGTATTATGAGAACAAAAGGGTTGTTCAAATAATTGCCGTAATCCATAAAAGATGGATGATTCACAAATCTCGTTGCAGAAATCACATCCATAAAACTAGTGCTAAAAATGTCGAAAGACAAATTGATTGAAAGATCACTTAGGAAGTGACATCGCCGTTTAAATTATATTGGAAAGAAAACATGAAGAAACTCCATGTGGATGGAATTTTGGAGTCTTTTGATTTTTGATCAAATGACGCTTGTGAAACTTTCCTAGAGATAATTAAAACTTCGTTCATAGGCCAAAAGGGAACAAATGACTAGCTTATTGGAACTTGTACATATTGTTGTATGAAGTCCATTATGTGTAGTCAAGAGCGATGGATTTCAACTTCATATGCTTTCTCCGAAAATTTGAGTGAATATATGAATATTTACTTAGTAAGGATGAAGTATGAAACATTTGAAAAGTTCAAAGACTTTCAAGATGAAGTGCAAGATCATTGTAACAAGAATATAAATAGTTTATGATAAGATCATAAAGAAAGATATTTGAGTTACAAGTTTAGCATAATACCTAAGATTTAAGGAATCATTCTGTGGATTTGCATTTTTCGAAACACCATAAGAGTATGGAGCATTCGAGATATGTAATTAAACCTTGTTTGACATGGTAAGATCAAGGGTGTAATTCATAAAACTGCCATTATATCTTAAAGATTAAAAGCTTTAGAGACTACCATTTTTCCACTAAAAAGAGCTCCATCATAATCCGCTGAAATGACACCATATAAAGTTATGGTTTGGGATACAACCCAAGTTGTCATTTCTTAAACATTGGCGTGCTATGCATAAGAAAGATGTTTGCAACCAAAGTCGGATGAACCTGTCTTTGTATGTTATTTCGAATAACTGTTCCTCCATAACATCGGAGACAAAAGTGTTTGTCACTTAGAACGTCAAGTTTCTTTGAGAAGGATTTTTTCGTGAAAAGATAAGTGGGAGGACAATAGAACTTTGATAAGGTTAAAAGAACCTTAGCTATATGTGCAAAGTTGCGCAGCGCCGAAAAGTGTTCCGGAGGCAGCAACAATGCTCATGGCTCACGTGCCTCAAAGGTTGTGGTTACGGAGATCTAAGTTCCTATTGAAACAAATAGGTCGGGTAAACAATCAAATACCAAGATTTGAGAGTTAAATCATTATTTGACAATAATGATCCGACTACACGCAAAGAAGCGATGATGGGCCCTAACTCCGTCAAATGGCTTGAAGCCATAAAACCCATGATAGTTCCATACACGAGAAATCAAGCTTTGAACTTGAAGGACCCTCGAGAAAGGTGTAAGACCTAATAGTTGTGTTTGGATCTATAAAGAAATAGACATGGATGTTTCACATCTATGAAATAGTCGACATGTTGGGAAAGAGTTCACAACAATGTTCAAAGGTTGACTATGACAAGATTTGATCTTTCATAGCGATATTTAGTCTAGACAGATTAATGTAGAAACCACTACATATAATTTTGTTATGTGGTAGTTGAATAAACAAAACAAGTTCTTCTAATGGAATTGTTACCTAGGACATGTGCATAACATGGTCCAAAGGGTTTTGTTGATTCAAAGGATGCTAAAAGCATATGCAAACTTCAATGGTTGAGGTAAGCATTGCGGAGTTGGAATCTTCACTATGATAAAACTGTTAAAGGAGTTTAAATTCGTCGGAGATGATGAAGATGCTTGCATTTGCAAGAAATTAAGTGGGAGCGCTAAGACATGTTTCTAATACATTATGTGGAAGACATATTGTTGATTAGAAATGATGTATCTTTTATTAACACATATTAAGAATTTCATCCCGATGAAAGACTTAGGCAAAACCCAAATATTTGGCATCAATAGACGCTAATATGGTTGTGCCGAAAGTACAAAGATGATATATTGAATGAGTTCAATATAGAAACTACAAGAAAGGTTCTTGTCAGAAAGGATTGAATGAGTTCAATATTGATGATATATTCAAGTGTATTAACACTTGGTAAGTGATACAAAGATTCAAGTATAGATTGATACTTGATGTATGACATCACAAAGAATATTTATATCAATCATAATGTGATATGTACAAATCCAGATATGTCCTACGCTCTAAATGTTATGAGCATATACCAGAATGATTCATAAGATGATCATTGGACGATAGTAAGGATATTCTTATGATCTTTTGGAAGAACTAAGAATATATTATTTTGTAGAAGTGGCAAATAGATGGTTAGTTCATTGTTAAAGTACTACATTGATACTAGTTTTGTCACAAAGTACAAATTAAGTTTATCTCAATCTAAACTAAGGGTGGCACGATATAATGGAAAGTAAGTTCCATAATGGATTTGGATGAGTTCCAAAGTTAAGACATTGTGATAGATACTACAACAAAAGGCTAAGTATATGGCTGCTATAATTGCAGCAAAAGAGGGCATTTGTGTCAAGTAGTTTGTTATCAAACTAGGTGTGGTTCACAGCGGGATAGTATAATGAAAATATATTGTACGACAATATTATCAACATGTTTTAACCCCAAAGAACTAAAGGTCTCACCAAAGGACCAAATTTATACAAAGCCATCTCATTATAGAATGAGTGATGCGTAGAGACGCAAAGACATGCAATTACACACGGACCTGGAAGTGTCAGATCGGAGATCAGTTGACCACTAGCAATCGTGTACATACAACACCAGAAAGCCATAGGTGTTGAATACACAAAGGTTTGAAACTAGATTATTGACTCTAGTGCAAATGGGAGACTGTTGGAGATATGCCCAAGAGAGAATAATAAAGTGGTTATTATCATATCTTCATGCTTATGATAAATGTTTACATACCATGCTATAATTGTATTAACAGGAAACATTAATACTTGTGTGATTTGTAAACATAAAAGAGTCCCTAGTAAAGCCTCTTGTTAAACTAGCTTGTTGGTTAATATATGATCATGGTTTCCTGATCATGAACATAGAGATGTTATTAAAAACAGGGTCATATCATTAGGAGAATGATGTGATGGACATACTCCTATAGTTAAGCATAGCATAAAGATCAAGTCATTTAATATAGTTCATTTACTATAAGCTTTCTGATACATAGTAACCTAATTCCTTTGACCATGAGATCATGTTAATCACCATCACCAGAAGGATGCTTTGATGACATCAAACACCACACCGTAACTGTGTGGCTATAAAGGTGGCATTGAGTGTTCGGAAAGTATGGGTTGAGGCACATGGATCAAGAGTGGGATTTGTCCATCCATATGACGGATAGATATACTCTGGGCCCTCTCGGTGGAATGCCATCCAATTAGCTTGCAAGCATGTGACTGGCTCACAAGGGATCACATATCACGGGAACGAGAAAAGAGTACTTACCGATGACAAGGTTGAACTAGGTATGCAGAGATACCGACGATCAAAACCTCGGATAAGTAAACTATCGTGAGACAAAGGGAAATTGGTATCGTATGTAAGTGGTTCATTCGATCACAAAGTAATCGTAGAAATATGTGGGAGCCATTTGAATTTCCAGATTCCTCTATTGGTTATTGATCGGAGAAGTGTCTCGATCATGTCCGCATAATTCACGAACCGTAGGGAGACACACTTAAGGATTCGGTGTTGTTGAGTAGTTATGGAATGATGAGTAAGAGACCGAATGTTGTTCGGAGCCTCGGATGGGATCCGGGATATCACGAGGAGATCCGGAATGGTCCGGAGAATAAGATTCATATAAGGAAAGTCCTGTTTCGGAGTTGGGGAATGATTCCGGTGTTTTCATCAGGAATGTTCTAGGAGGGTCCGGAAGGTCCGGACTCGGAGGAAGGGTACATGAATGTGTCATAACAAGTTGGAATGATTGCATCATGTACTAGGTACCATGGCTGGGCAAAATAAAGGGATAAATCAAATCCTAGGTTGAAAAGTCAAACGCCAATTTGAAAAGTCAAACGACAGTTTTGCTTGGTGGAGGGAGAGTAGGAAACCTACTTGGGGAGGAGTTCCTCTCCCTCCACCCGCCGGCCAAGGAGGCCGACTTGGGGGAGGACTCTCCTCCCCTGGCCGGCGCCCTCCCACCTATAAAAGGAGGGGCAGGGGTGCCCCTCTAGATACACACCTCTCTCCTCTAAACCCTAGCCCTAGCCGCCGACCTCCACCAAGTTGCCGCCGCCCGTAGGGTTTGCCTAGCCGCCGAGTTAGGGCCCTCCCCTTTCCCTAGCCACCGGCCTATGCCTCTCTACTTGGTGCCTCTAAATCCTAGATCACCAAGGCCTCTCTCATACTCCACCATACTCGCTCCGGCTTAAGGCGAAGCCCTGCGAGATCTCCCCTCTACTTCCCGTACCACGCCGTTGTGCTGCCGGAATCGCGAGGAGAGTGCTACAACCTCCGCTGCCTGCTGGAACAAGGGAGAGGAAGGTCTTCATCGAGTACCGAACGTGTGACCGACTGCGGGAGCGCTGCCGGAACGCAGCTCCGGAAGGATCGTCTACACGATCTCGAGATCGGCAAGTGTACGACTACATCACCCACGAGAATCTGCTCTCGTTAACCGCTTTGAATCTTCGAGGGTTAGTATTCTATCGACTCGTTGCTACAATCTAGTAGATAGATCTTGGCTTGATCATAGATTAGATCTTGATTATGTGTTCATGCGGTAGAAAATGCTTTTGTTTTCCATGCTACGAACCCCTACATACACACCATATACTTAATCCTTTGTTATAGAAAACCGGTGAGCTTGACAACCTCACTGATTCGTTGGGAAAAAGTCTTGAGTTTGTGTTGTGCAGGTCTCCACGTTGTTTGCAACACCTATGTGACGTTTCCTTCCTCCTTCTGGTTCGATAACCTCGGTCTCTACTGAGGGAAACTTGTTGTTGTGTTCATCACACCTTGATCTTGGGGTTTCCAACGAAGTGCTCCACGTCAACACTGGGTGCACGCATCAAGACTTTCTGGAGTCGTTACCTGGGAGGCTAAGGACGTCTTCACAAGGGGAGTCCTTCACTTCCTTTCTCTTTACTTTGTTTTTAGTTTGCTTAGTTTCTTTTGCTTGGTTTGGTTTGCCTATTTTGAAAAAACCCAAAAAATAGTTTAGTTTGGTTTGCTTTCTCTATTTAAAAACACAAAAAATAGTTCCTGCTCTAGTTGCTGGTCTGTTATTGCCTTGCTAGGTCATGCTTTCTATCAATGGATGGTTTCTTTGAAACTAGTTCTTATTGGCAAGGTGGGTTCACGGAAGAACAAAAGTATTATTATAAGGAACACTGTTTGTCACAAAAAGGGAAACACTTATAGAAACAAATTGATAAATTGAATACTATTTCTAGAGAGGTGTGCTCTACTAATAATGTTACTTATTGCTTTGATAAATCTTGTTGCTATAGGAGGTATAAACACCTGCCTTTTCAATGTGAGTACAATGATAATGTTACCATATCTTCCTATGTTAAAGAAAATTATGACTTTTATGATGTGGAGCAAATTGAAGAATTTATGTCTTTCAAGGGTGCATATGAACTTGCTAGTTTGTTTGAAAATGCTGATGATGCACCTTATGAATGTGAGGTTTATGAGATACTAAAATGTTGCTTTGATAACTACAAGGAACAAAATGGCTACATTCTTGAATATTTTAATGGGTTCTTTCCACAATTGGAAGAGACTAATGCCTTGCAGGAGCCTATGGAAGAAGAAATTGCTGAAACTGAAAGCTCATTAGATGAAAAAGAGGAGGAGAGTGATGGTCAAGAGGAGGAAGAATGGATCTACCCATGTATACCTTCTAATGAGAGTAACTCTTTACCTCTTACATTATTTGATTGTCCCCCATGTTTACCAAAGGAGGATGAATGTTATGTTCTTGTGGATTCTTTTGAAATATCTGCTATGGGTAAAACTTGTGATATTAGTCATGCTTATGTTATCTATGATAATCATATATTTGTGCCTAACTTCGAAATGCATGGTACTAGGGAGTTGTGCTTAGAAAATGTTTATGATAAAGCTCTAGATGATGGTCCTATGTTGAATGATCAGTTACCTTATTATAAAATTGCTAAAAGTGGGTTTGAAGGTTTTAATCCCACTATTTTTTAGCTTGATAAAAATTATGTGTTTGTAGATCATGAAAAGCATGCTTTATGTGATAGTTATATTCTTGAGTTTCTTCATGATGCTAATGAAAGTTATTATGAGAGAGGGAAATATGGTCTTATGTATCTTAACAATATTGAGTTTCCCCTCTTTATGTTGAAAATCTTGAAGTTGCACTTGTTTTTCTTTCCTATGCTTGTTGCTTTGTGCTTTCATGACTTGTTTCTTTACAAGATTCCTATGCATAGAAAGTGGGTTAGACTTAAATGTGTTTTGAATTTGCTTCTTGATGCTCTCTTTCACTTAAATTCATATTCCTTATGTGAGCATCTTCTCAAACTATCAAGCCTAACTTAAAGGCGTTAAAGAAAAGTACTTGTTGGGAGATAACCTAAGAGTTTTCTTGAGTCTTGGAAGTTATTAGTTCAGTAATGACCTCTCATTATCCTTTTTTTTGTTTTTGTGCCAATAATGACCTCTAATTAGAGGGAAGTAAGATTTGGGGAGTTGCTGTCCCGAAACAGATTTCTATCCTCCATCATAAAAATTCGTGAGGCATCTATGTAACTCGGATTGAGATCAAAATTTACAAATACATCCCCCAGTATGTTAGATAACTTTCGTTAGTTCAACACTTTTCGATTTGAGCAACATAAGATTTTCGAAAAAATCGGTTTCTACCTGCTGGTCTATTTTGACAGATTTTTGCCATTATTTGCATTTGCTTCTTATTGATTACTTTTTTAGTTCTCTTTTGGGGAATTGAGCTTTTTGAAGGAGTTGCTACAGTATCTTGTGTTTTAGTGAAAAGTTTTGTTGTTCCAAAGCTTTGGCAGAGGTCTAATATCTTTTGAATACACTAACGTTGCTAATGAAGATTGTGTGAAGTTTTGTATAAAGGAAAAATTGCAGGTGTAGAGAGAGAATGATACAATGAGATGAAGAATGGACAAAAGCTCAAGATTGGGGATGCCACCATGGTGTCACCCCGAGAAATATACAAGAGGTACAAGCGTCAAAGCTTGGGGATGCCCAAGGCATCCCCTTCTTCATCAATAAAAACCTCAGGTCCGTCTAGACACTTCATTTTTATTGTTTCATGCACAATTGTGTTGTTCTTGGAGCGTCTTAGTTTTCGTTTGATTTGCTTAAGTTGTTTAGTTTGCTTGAATAAAGTAGTTTGGACCCTCGTTCTTGCTGTGTTGTTTTGCAAATAAGTTGCTTGGTGTTGGAAAGGAGTAGGAAGTTCCTGCTTGAAAGTGCAAGAGGAGCTTGCATTGACTGTGCCTTAGACTTTAGCATGACATGCTAGGTGTTGTTTTGACCTTATGCTTAGTGATTATTGTTGTAGCATGTCTTGTTCCAAACAATTGGGATTGCTTAGTGTGCCTTGAAGAAATTGTGCGTTGTTTTATCATGCAAAAGCATAGTATTATGGTATTCTCCTTTGACACTTTGCTTGGGTTGACTTGGCACATGCTCACACCATGTTATGACTGTGAACAAGTCACCATAGCCTCTATGATCATTTAGTCCTTGACTTGTAGTACCACTCTATGTTTTGATTAGTAATGATTTGTTGCTTTGCATGATTATGGCCATTATGCTCTCTTAGTTGGTTGCTCCCAGTCTTTTGCTAGCCTCCACTTGTATGAGTAAGCTCTACTCATGCTTCCAACTCCCAAGAAACCAAGTTATTCCAAAGTGTCCACTATAAACTCCTATGCATGGTGTGTTACACCATTCCAAGTATATTCTTGTTTTCAACTATCTTTCAATTAAAAACTATTTTGTTATGTGAAAACTTAGTGATTAAATCCCTCACAAACTTGATGGCACACTTTATATTCTTTGCCCCTAATAAACGTGAACCATTGTGTCATCTATGTTGTATATGCTTGCACTTATACGTTGGAATTAGCAGAACCATGTTGTCATGGGGATCGTTTTCAACATTGCACTTGTACTTTGTACTCAGTTGATATCATGCTATTTTGTCTATGGATGTCACCGGTGTGAAATAAAGAGGGAACTTGTAAGTCCATAGAGTTTGTATTTTGTGTTAGAGAAACGCTTGGGCCGCTAGCCTAAGCCATGCCTAATCATGGTGGAAACTTGCAGCATCACCGTAGTGAGCTATCTATGAAGCATCATCAATAAAAAGCTATGCATATAGTAAACAAAAAGATCGCTGAGATGCTCATTGTCTGCTTGCCTTGTCATTTTGGTTATGGGATAGCTCCTGTACCATGAGCAAGGGGTACCCCGTTGGCGGTTCTCTATGATATGCAAATACTTACAATGACAAGAACTTACAGGTGACTGAAGTTGAGTAGCATGAGGTGTGGCCCTCGTATTAAAGGGACTTGAGATTGCCAACTTATACTTTGTCAAGCATATACTGCATAGTTTGTTCACTTTAACCTTAATCACTTCAAGATGCTTATGATAGGGGCAATGAGGGCTGAAAGCTAACAAGTACCATAATTTTTGGAAGCTATTTTTGAAACTTGAAATCCATGCTTCCTTTATAAAAGGCCTTTCTTCCACTATTATTTGAGTCTCCACCTTCTACCTTTAGGCACCATTAAGAGAGCATAGTTGTCATTCTATGTGCAGTATCCCAAAGCTTACTAATTGATGCATATTGTGATATTACTTGTTCTTGTGCTATTTATTTCTAGTCACCCGTGTGAACTTTGAAGGTGTCCTATGCATCTATTTGCTACTCTATGAGGGACAAACTGATTGCCACTATGCTATGTTTTTTGTATGTGAAACAAACAAACATTTTTCAATGCATGTTATTCATGATCTTTGTTTGTAACCTTTCATGTTGCATGCATAGTTACTTTGTCTTATTGTTAGAACTCCAGCTTTCATGCACATGTTTAGAGTTCTTTGATCCCAACTTTAATGCTTGTAAATGGTTTGATCTTTATTGTGAAGGTGCATGTCACCTAAAAAATTATTCTTTTATCACTTACCTAATCGAGGATGAGCAAGAGATAAGCTTGGGGATTCTTGATACGTCGGAAATGTATCTATAATTTTTTATGTTCCATGCTTGTTTAGTATCTACTTTGCTTTGGTTTGTCTACACTTTGAGGTGTTTTTATATCTTTTCTGGAACTAACCTATTAACAAGTTGCCATAGTGCCAGTTGCCTGTTTTCTTCTGTTTTTGGTTCCAGAAAGGCAGAAAATCAATATTCTCGGAATTGGACGGGACAAAAAGCCAAAGTCAATATCTTTCCGTGGGGAACACGAATACAGAAGGAGAGACGGAGGGGATCCACGGGGTGGCCGATAAGCTTGGGGATTCTTGATACGTCGGAAATGTATCTATAATTTTTTATGTTCCATGCTTGTTTAGTATCTACTTTGCTTTGGTTTGTCTACACTTTGAGGTGTTTTTATATCTTTTCTGGAACTAACCTATTAACAAGTTGCCATAGTGCCAGTTGCCTGTTTTCTTCTGTTTTTGGTTCCAGAAAGGCAGAAAATCAATATTCTCGGAATTGGACGGGACAAAAAGCCAAAGTCAATATCTTTCCATGGGGAACACGAATATAGAAGGAGAGACGGAGGGGATCCACGGGGTGGCCGCACCCCCTAGGCGCGGCCAAGCCTAGCCCGCGCCTGGGCAGGGTGTGGACCCACGGGCGCCCCCTGTCTCGCCTCTTCGCCTATAAGAAGCCCCCGATGCAGAAACCCTAGGCACCTGATCGAAACTCCACGAAACCGTCTATAGCCGCCGCCCCCATCGATCCCTAGATCGGGGGGATCTGAAGTTCTTCCCGGCACCCTGCCGGAGGGGAGATCATCCCGGAGGCGTTCTTCTCTGGTATGATGCGTGAGTGGTTCCACCTTGGACTATGGGTCCATGTAGTAGCTAGATGGTTGTATCTCCTCCTTGTGCTTTCATGTATAGATCTTGTGAGCTCCTTTCATGATCAAGATCTAATCTATTTGTAACCATGCATGTTGTGTTTGTGGGGATCCGATGGATATTGAGATTATTATGTCAGTTTGGTTAATCATTTTGTCTTTATGATTATATCATGTTTGTGTTGTTTGTGATCTTGCATGCTCTCCGTTGTTAGTTGCTATCTTGGCCAAGTAGTTGCCAGTGACTCCATGTGGGGGTATTTATGCTCGATAGTGGGTTCATGCCTCTAGTTTCCCAAGGAAGTGACAGAAATCTCTTCGGTTGTAAATGTGTTGTTGCTAGTAGGGAGAAAACAATGGTCTCTTGTTCATGGAGTAAGTGGATTGTTTACCTTACACACTTTGCTTAAAGCAGTTGTCTGTTGCTTGCAACTTAATACTGGAGGGGGTTCGGATGATAACCTAAATGTGGACTTCTAGTCATAGATGCAGTTGGATGACGGTCTATGTATCTTGTTGTATTGCCCAATCGAATCTCATAGGATCTTTCTGACTAGTATTGCATTGTTATGCCTTGCTCAGTTCCTGTCAATTGCCATGCTGTAATTTGTTTACCCTTCGTGCCATGTTGTTTATCTAAGGAGAGAACCTCTAGTGAAATATGGACCCCGGTCCAATCTTTACCATTGATACATCTTCCACTGTTACTTGTTTACTTGCTGCAAACCACCATTACCCTTACACACCATATACTTAATCCTTTGTTACAACAAACCGGTGAGCTTGACAACCTCACTGATTTGTTGGGAAAAAGTCTTGAGTTTGTGTTGTGCAGGTCTATACGTTGTTTGCAACACCTGTGTGACGTTTCCTTCCTCCTTCTGGTTCTATAACCTTGGTCTCTACTGAGGGAAACTTGCTGTTATGCTCATCACACCTTGATCTTGGGGTTTCCAACAAAGTGCTCCATGTCAACACTGGGTGCACGCATCAGGATGTCATACGGTTGTAACCTATAATAACTTGATAGAAAGAGGCACGCAAGAAGAGCAGGCACACCTAGGACGGTCGTTGCGGTATGTTAGGGAGGACTGCTCGTAGTCATGCCCCGTAGAGTAGTTATTTTGCCAAATTGAGTTAAGAAATATCGTGTCTCGGTATCATCTATGATCATGTATTTTTTTGAAATAGGGAGCAAAGCCCGACATCTGCATCAAGTGATGCACACAGCCTTTCAATTATTGCATAGTTTAGTTATGTAAGATTATTAAAATCATGGATCAATTAAAGTTGATACATGTATCAACCAACGGAAAATGAAAAAAAACATATAGCTATCCATTTTAAAGTCTACCGATGTGTCGGCATCTAGCAGCCTCGAAAAAAGAAGTCTTGTGTTACCATTAGCAGACCGTTGACTGTTGCATCCAATAGACATAGGCTCCCGCTAATCTTGCATGGCGGTATTATCGCGACAACTAGCATCCTCAAAACCAGGAGTAGCACCTTGATTTTGTGGAGCATTGTGGCATCCCGCAAAACCACTACTAGAAAATCGCGTTGAATTTGTGCATTGCATCGTCATCATCATATGTTGTTTGTCTAAAACTATTTTCGCAAAGCCCGTTTTGTTTTCTAAAACGCCCCATCTTTATTCAAACATCAAAACCGGGTCTCCGGATTAATTGTTTTGTCGGTTTCGGTTTGCAAGGGCTCTGTTTAAATAGATAAAACTTTTAATTATTTTTAGTGGGGCAGTCGAATGGGCCGAACCGACCCGAACGACCACCCCCGGTTAAAAATCGGTCCGCCTAATTCCTAAGCTACCCAACCTATTCTACCCAGCCCCTCTCCACCTCACCCCCTCCTATCCCAGGCCGCCACGTCACCCTGCCCTCCATCCCCACCCAATCAGACCCTGCCACCTCACCTACCCCTCTCCCCTCCCCTCTCTCTCTCCATCTCTCTACCCAGCCGGCCACACCCTGGTACACACACGCCAGCCCCACACACACACTACACGCCACCACTCAGCACACACAGCCTGCCCGCGGGCCCACCCACCGACGCGCCCCACGTCTCCCGTCCCCGCCTGCTCCCTCATCCTCTTCCTCCCGCAGCCTGCCTGCCTCCTCCTCTCCTCTCGCTCTGACCAGCCTCCAACCGCCTCCGGGCGCCCGGCCGCCTCCCCACCCTCTCCATTGCCCGCAGCCGTCCTCCCAGGCCTGTCGCCACCCATCTCCACCGCCTCGGCCGCCTCGACAACCCCGCCACGGCGCTGGCTCCCACCTCCTCGCTCCGCCGCCTCCTCCCTGTCCTCCTCCCCGAGCCGCCCCTGCCTCGCCTCCCAGCGAGCTCACGGCGTGCTGTCCCACCGCCACCTCCCGCCCCAAGCCCGGCCAGACGCCTGCCTCGTCTGCTCCCCACTGCCGGCCTCGCCCGTCACCGTGCTCGGTCGCCCGGCCTGCCTCGCCTCCGCCCGGCAGCCTCCTCCTCGACCCGCCCCTCGAGCTCATGCCTCCCACCACCGCCTCCGCCCGCCTCCATGTTCCCCGCCGAGCCCCGCCTTCCTGCCCGGCGCCAGCCTCACAACGCCCCAGAGCCGCCGGCCCCTCATCGCCTACCCGCCATGACCGTCCCTGCCGAGCTCCTCCCGAGTGGCCACCTGCCCGCCTCGCCTGTCGTGGCCTCGCAGCCATGGCGCCTCTCGCCTCTCGCCGCTGTCCCCGCTCCAGCTCTGCGAGCCCCATGTCGCCAGCATGCCTCGAGGTTCTCACCTCGTCACCCCGTCGGCCTCGCGATGTTGGACCGGAGCCAACCTCGCCTTGTTTTGCTGTTGATGTTGGAACAGCTTCAGTTCAGAGGCTTGTGGATCATGCGCGTGTCCCCTTTGAACAAGTCGTGTGGCTTCCGTCTGTTGTTTTGCTCCTCTCGTTCGGTCAGACCAATGACCCAGGAAACCATCACGACCTTCATGACAAATTCGACACATTGATCAAGACCTTCCGCCAAGTACTCCTACCCGGACGCCAAAGTTCGCCGAGACCCCGTCCCCGAAGGACTCCGACAGGGAACCGACAAGATCTACATCACGGACGCCAAGTACTCCGTCATGGACCCGATTGAAGCAAACCCTAAGACGGTAGGTGCGACAAGTACTTCTCCCCAGATCCGATGCCGAGAACCCGGACGCTAAGGTCGTCGACACGGTTACGACATGAACTTCCGCTCGGCAATGCCAAGTGCTCCTTCCCGGAGCCGAAGACCATCGGTCAAGTTCACCACCGACAAAAGACGGACTACAAGTTCTACTTCACGGATACCAAGCGACAAGATCTACTACCACGATCCGAAGACCCTAACCCCGGAATCCGAGAACGCTCCCGCCGAGCCGTCGAACCCTGGACCCTGAGACCGAACCCCGAACCCCCGGAACCCCAAGATCTGCCGAACCCTAATGTGTGAACCCCTTCCCGAAACCCTATTTTATAATATAATACAACTTGTCGCATATTAATTGGTCATGCATGCATACTTGTCTGTGGTTTGGGGGCCTTATGCCGATTCACCTCTAATTAAATATGGGGCCCATATGCGGACAAATCTAGCCTTATATTGGCCTCATTTAAACTTGTGTAGCGAACCGGTGCGATATTCTGCCTTGTTAAACAACATTTAAATTGCGGGGGTTTTAAACAACTTGAACCATCTAATTAAACGTCGGGACTCCGGTTCCACTTAATATTGACCTAATTGCATCGCATCTTTACCATGCCATACATCATACATGCATCATGCCGATCTTCTGCCGTTGTATTAAATATTGCATCCGGTGTTTATTCTAGAGTTTTGCTTCTTCGCGGATAAGGCCGATGAGTTGATGTGAGCTTCGCCCCGATCTTCGGTTGAACCTTCGGCAATGTTTTTCAGGCGAGCATCTTCCCCTTTCTACCTATCTTACTTTTATAGTATTTATTTCCCTCCTGTTGATCTTTGCTATCTGTGTTGCGATACTCTAGTTTTCGTACCCGTTATATTCCTTGCAGCCATATATAGCCTTGGCCACATCCTATTACCTGTTGTTTGGTAGATAGTTGGACTTGCGCGTCGTAGTCGCTTGCTCAAGTGCTGTTGCATGTCGCCGAGTACCACAGTTGTTGGAGGATTGCCGCATGTTGATGCTGGAGATGATCATGGCTTTATTTATTGTTCACTTTAATTACTGCTTAACCACTAAAATTGAAGTAAGCAGAGGCATCGGTGGGTGATAGATAATATCTGGTTTCCGACCGCCCACTTGTGTCCCGTAGGACCCCGAGTTCTTGACACTGCTCCAGATCGAGCGCTAACCACGGTGGGGAGATATGGGCCCCCATTGATTATTACCGATTTCAAAGTATTGTCTGGGGCCACAAACTAGTTTGAGGTTTTATTTACGATCCTGCATTTATGCCATGCTTTATTGCTTTATTTACGTTTGTGCGAGGAGCACTGCATCGCTTAGGATCGGGATACGATTCCGGTGTCGACAGCCCCGCTTGGGGATTTCTTTGTCGTTCACCAGATACCCAAACCCTAAGTCCGTCTCGGAGACCGGCCGACTTCTATGGGTGTCGACTTGGTGGGTGGCCCCATGTACTTGCTTTGGGTCAGGAACGTGACTTAGGCCCCACGACATACCGATGGGTGTATGTTAACCGATCCGCAAAAGGGTCAAGTGCTGTGGATACTTTGGTGCACCCTGCAGGTTAAATCTTTTCGAGAAGCCGTGTCCGCGTTATGGACGACTTGGAGCAGGTTTGATCATAGACAACTATAACTAAAGTTTATTGTTATAAAGTGACTTGTATCCAATATGACTAGTAATCAGCTTCACTACAACGGAAATGGCTAAATAAAAGTACCAACAACTGCTCGGTTTTGGGGTTATCTCATGCTAATTGTATCTGATTAGTAAGTGTCGCAACTACAACGGAATGATTAAATAAAAGTGCTCACTGCTTATTTTATCAGGAAGACTATCTTTACCTGACTAGTAAATTGCCGCAACTATAACCGAATAAGTAAAACTGCCAACTGTGTGAGTTCCTCGGTCGACTTCCTCGTTTGGTATCGAGGGGGAAACACCAGGATGGGTTTGTTTGGTGGTAGTGTCAGGTGGGTTCCGAATAGGTCTTTCTTACCCCTCTCTAATAGCCGCCAGTTGTATCGAGTCTCTATAGGTTGTTTAGTGCAGGCCGCCGCCGCCGCTTCAGTCCACCATACCTATGTAGGCGAGGACCGCCGAATTCTAGTCTCGCTGCAATCGGCCTCAAGACCCTCCTCTTTTCTTTTGCCCTTTGGCACCTTTTGTTTAAGGGTTTTGAGATCGGCGTCGTTAGCGGTGGTTACCTTCCGGCTTGGCACAAGTGGTTATGGACGCCATTGGTTATTCTCCAGGGCTCTTAGCCCCATTTGCATCTTGTCCGTAGCTGGACGCTCTATTGTTTTCAAGGTGATTTGGATCTTTGTTCTGTATATCTGTATTCTTGACTCTTGGAGTCGTGTTGTATATATATCTGTTCTGTGGGTCCCATCGAGGACTGTTGTGTAATGTTATTACTTCGTTTTCCACCCGCACGAAAGTGCCTGGTGGGCACCTTTGAATCGTTTCTATGCGGGTTTGGCGAGTTTCGCTAAAACTTGCATAGGGCCGATTCTGAGGGTGTTACAAGCATAGCTAGGGAGCTAGCAGTGCAGGGGAGCACAACGTCACAAAGCTCAAGGTTATTGTCAGAGAAGTCCTGGTCATCCATGATGACTCCTTGGTGGCGCCAGAGAACTTGGTGCTTGATGTGGAGTCTTGTTGGGAACCCCAAGAGTAAGGTGTGAAGAGCACAGCAGCAAGTCTTCCCTCAATTGAGACCGAGGTTATCGAACCAGAAGGAGGAAGGAAACGTCACACAGGTGTTGCAAGCAACACGGAGACCTACATAACACAAATTCAAGACTTTGCCCCAACAAATCAGTGAGGTTGTCAAGCTCACCGGTTTGTTGTAACAAAGGATTAAAAGTATGGTGTGGAAGGTAATGGTTTGCAGCAAGTAAACAAGTAAAAGTGGAACATGTATCAATGGTAAAGATTGGACCGGGGTCCATAGTTCACTAGAGCTGCTCTCCTTAGATAAACAACACGGCATGAAGGGTAAACAAATTACAGCGGGGCAATTGACAGGAACTGAGCAAGGCATAACAATGCAATTACTAGTCAGAAAGATCCTATGAGGATGATTGGGAAATACAACAATATACATAGACCGTCATCCAACTGCATCTATGACTAGAAGTCCACCTTCAGGTTATCATCCGAACCCCCTCCAGTATTAAGTTGCAAGCAACAGACAACTGCTTTAAGCAAAGTGTGTAAGGTAAACAGTCCACATGTTCCATGAACAAGAGACCGTTGTTTTATCCCTAGTAGCAACAACACATCTACAACCGAAGAGATTTCTGTCACTTCCCTTGGAAACTAGAGGCATGAACTGTAGGGTTTCGTAGCATGGAAAACAAAAATTTTCTATCGCATACAAACAAACAAGCCAAGATCTATCTAATAGATTGTAGCAACGAGTCGATGGAATAACTCACCCTCGAAGATTCCAAAGTGTTTAACGAGAGCGGATTCTCGTGGGTGATGTAGTCGTACTCTTCCCGATCTCAAGATCGCGTGAGAGATTCTTCCCAGGCCATTGCTTCAGCGCCCCGCAATCGGTCACACGTTCGTACTGACGAAGACCTTCCTCTCCTTGTTCCAAAGAAAGCGGCGGAGGTTGTAGCACTCTCCTCGTGATTCCGGCAAGACAACGGCGTACCCAAGTAGAGGGGAGATCTCGCAGGGCTTCGCCTTAAGCCGGAGCGAGTATGGTGGACTATGAGAGAGTCCCTCGGCGATCTAGGGTTTAGACACGCCGAGGAGGGGGCAAGCCGGCGGCTAGGGTTAGCTAGGCGGTGGCGGCGGTTTGCCCTAGGGCGGCGGCGGCGGCAGTGGAGGTGGCGGCGCCGGCGGCTAGGGTTTAGAGGTGGAAACTTGTGTACTAGGAGGGGCAGCCCTGCCCCTCCCTTTATAGGTGGGAGGCGCGACCAAGGGGAGGGGAGTCCCTCCCCAACTCGGCTTGGAGGTGGGCCGGCGGTGGAGGGGAGGAACTCCTCCCCAACTCGGTTTCCACCTCCCCTCCACTTCCCAAAATTAGCCGTTTGACTTTCAAATTGGCGTTTGACTTTTCAAACAAGGATTTGATTAAATCCTCTATTTTGTTCAGCGATGACACTTAGTACATGATGCAATCATACCAACTTTATAAAACACATTCATGTACCCTTCCCCTCCGGAGTGCCGGACATTCCGGAACCTTCTAGAACATTCCCGATGAAAACACCGGAACCATTCTCCAACTCCGAAACAAGACTTTCCTTATATGAATCTCATTCTCCGGACCATTCCAGATCTCCTCGTGATATCCCGAATCCCATCCGAGACTCTGAACAACATTCGGTCTCTTTCTCATCATTCCATAACTACTCAAACAACGTCGAATCCTTAAGTGTGTCTCCCTACGGTTCGTGAATTATGCGGACATGATCGAGACACTTCTCCGAACAATAACCAATAGAGGAATCTGGAAATTCATATGGCTACCACATATTTCTACGATTACTTTGCGATCGAATGAACCACTTACATACGATACCAATTTCCCTTTGTCTCACGATAGTTTACTTATCCGAGGTTATGATCGCTCGGATCTCGCATACCTAGTTCAACCTCGTTACCGATAAGTACTCTTTTCTCGTTCGTGATATGTGATCCCTTGAGCCACCACATGCTTGCAAGCTAATTGGATGACATTTCACCGAGAGGGCCCAGAGTATATCTATCCGTCATATGGATGGACAAATCCCACTCTTGATCCATGTGTTTCAACCAATACTTTCCAACACTCAATGCCACCTTTATAGCCACCCGATTCATTGTGGTGTTTGATGTCATCAAAGCATCCATCCGGTAAAGGTGATATGCATGATCTCATGGTCGAAGGAATTAGGTTACTATGTATCAGAAAGCATATAGCAATTGAACTATTAAAATGACTTGATCTTTATGCTATGCTTATCTATAGGAGTATGTCCATCATATCATTCTCCTAACGATATGATCTTGTTGTTAATAACATCTCAATGTTCATGATAGGGAAACCACAATCATTTATTAACCAACAAGCTAGTATTATAAAGAGGCTTTACTAGGGACTCTATTCTAGTTTACAAATCACACAAGTATTAATGTTTCCTTGTTAATACTACTATAGCATGAATGTAAACATTTATCATAAACACAAAGATATAATAATAACTACATTTATTATTGCCTCTAGGGCATATCTCCAACAGTCTCCCACTTGCACTAGAGTCATGTAATCTAGATTACATGGTAATATACCGAACACCCATGGCAGTTTGGTGCTGGTCATGTTTTGCCCTCGGGGGAGGTTTAGTCAACGGATCCGCCACATTCAGATCTGTGTGTACTTTGCAAATCTTTATGTCACCATCTTGGACATGTTCTCGAATAGCGTGAAAAACGTAGCTTGATGTGCTTCAGCTTCTTGTGTGACCTTGGTTCTTGCGCATTGGCTATGACACCCATGTTATCACAGTAGATAGACATTGGGTCCAACGCACTAGGAACCACACCCAGCTCTGTAATGAACTCTTTCATCCATATCGCTTCTTGTGAAGCCTCTGAAGCAGCCATGTGTTCCGATTCAGTTGAAGATCTCGCCACAACGCTTTGCTTTGCACTCCTCCAGGTAACTGCTGCACCATTCAAAATAAATACGTATCCAGATTATGATTTAGAATCATCCGGATCGGTGTTCCAACTAGCATCGGTGTAACCATTAACAACGAGCTGTTCATCACCTCCATAAGAAAGAACCATATCCTTAGTTCTTCTCAAGTACTTAAGGATGTTTTTGACCGCTGTCCAATGATCCACTCCTGGATCACTTTGATATCTGCTAGTTAAACTAACAGCATATTCAATGTTGGGTCTAGTACATAGCATGGCATACATTAGAGATCCCATGGCTGAGGCATAGGGAGTTTTACTCATCCTTTCTCTATCTTCTGCCGATGTCGGACTTTGAGTTTTACTCAAGGTCGTATTGGGCAACATGGGCAAGAACCCTTTCTTGCTATCTTCCATTCCAAACCTCTTTAGAACTTTGTCCAAATATGTACTTTGTGACAATGATATTTGGCGTCTTGATCTATCTCTATAAATCTTTATGCCTAATATGTAAGCTGCTTCGCCAAGATCCTTCATTGAAAAACTATTATTCAAATATTCCTTGACACTATTAAGAAGGTCTACATCATTCCTAATCAACAATATGTCATCTACATATAGTATTAAGAATGCTACAGAGCTCCCACTCACTTTATTGTAAATACAAGCTTCTCCATAAGTTTGTATAAAACCAAAACTTTTGATTACCTTATCAAAACTTTGATTCCAACTTCGGGATGCTTGCTTCAATCCATAGATGGACCGTTGAAGTTTGCATACCTTATTAGCATCTTTAGGATCGACAAAACCTTTGGGTTGCATCATATACAACTCTTCATCAATGTCTCCATTGAGGAATGTTGTTTTGACATCCATCTGCCATATCTCATAATCATAATATGCAGCGATTGCTAACATAATCCTCACAGATTTTAGCTTCGCTACTGGTGAGAAAGTCTCATCGTAGTCAACTCCTTGAATTTGTCGAAACCCCTTTGCGACAAATCGAGCTTTATAGACAGTAACATTACCATCAGCATCTGTTTTCTTCTTGAAAATCCATTTGTTCTCGACAGCCTTCCGTCCATCCGGTAAGTCCACCAAAGTCCATACTTGGTTTTCGTACATGGATCCAATCTCGGATTTCATGGCTTCTTGCCATTTGTTGGAATCTGGGCTCATCATCGCTTCCTCATATGTCTCAGGGTCATCGGTGTTGTCCACCAACATGACACTCATAACGGGATCATACCAATCTGGAGTGGTACGAGTTCTCGTTGACCTGCGAGGCTCTGTAGCAACTACAACTGAAGTTTCATGATCATCATCATTAGCTTCCTCTCTTATTGGTGTAGGCACCACAGGAACTTCTTCCGGTGCTGCGCTACTCGCAATTTCGAGAGAAGGTTCTACAACCTCGTCGAGTTCTACTTTCCTTCCAGTCACTTCTTTCGAGAGAAATTCCTTCTCTAGAAAGGATCCATTCTTGGCAACAAAGATTTTGCCTTCGGATCTATGATAGAAGGTATACCCAATAGTTTCCTTCGGGTATCCTATGAAGACGCATTTTTCCGCTTTGGGTTCAAGCTTGTCCGGTTGTAACTTCTTTACATAGGCTTCGCAACCCCAAACTTTAAGGAACGACAATCTAGGTTTCTTCCCAAACCATAATTCATACGGTGTCGTTTCAACGGATTTAGATGGTGCCCTATTTAAACTGAATACGGTTGTTTCTAATGCATAACCACAAAATGATAGCGGTAAATCTGTAAGTGACATCATAGAACGAACCATATCTAAGAGAGTTCGATTACGACGTCCGGACACACCATTACGCTGTGGTGTTCCCGGCGGTGTCAATTGTGAAAGTATTCCGCATTTCTTCAAATGCTCGCCAAACTCGTAACTTAGATATTCACCTCCACGATCAGAACGTAGAAATTTAATCTTCTTGTTACGTTGATTCTCTACCTCACTTTGAAATTCCTTAAACTTCTTGAAAGTTTCGGATTTATGTTTCATGAAATAGATATACCCATATCTACTCAAGTCATCCGTGAAGGTAAGAACATAACGATAACCACCGCGCGAAGCTACACTCATTGGACCACACACATCGGCATGTATGATTTCCAATAAGTCCGTAGCTCGCTCCATCATACCAGAAAATGGAGTGTTAGTCATTTTACCCATCAGACATGCTTCGCATCTTTCAAGTGATTCGAAATCAAGTGATTCAAGAAGTCCATCGGAATGGAGTTTCTTCATACGCTTCACTCTAGTGTGACCAAGACGACAGTGCCACATATAGGTCGAGTTATCGCTCGATTTCAAACGTTTAGCCTCAATGTTATTAATATGTGTATTTCCACTATCGAGATTCAATAAGAATAGACCATCTATCAAAGGTGCATGTGCATAAAACATATTACTCATATAAATCGAACAACCATTATTCTTGGACTTAAACAAGTAACCGTCTCGCAATAAACAAGATCCCGATATAATGTTCATGCTTAACGCAGGCACCAAATAACAATTATTTAAGTATAAAACTAATCCCGATGGTAGATGAAGGGGTAGCGTGCCGATCGCGATCACATCAACCTTTGATCCGTTTCCCACGCGCATCGTCACCTCGTTCTTCGATAGCTTCCGTTTATTCTGGAGCACCTGTTTCGAGTTACAAATATGAGCAACCGAACCATTATCAAATACCCAGGCACTACTACGAGTACTAGTGAGATACACATCAATAACATGTATATCGGATATACCTTTCTTCTTGATGTTGCCGTTCTTCAAATCCGCCAAGTACTTTGGGCAATTCCGCTTCCAGTGACCTTCTCCCTTGTAGTAAAGAACTCGATGTCGTGCTTAGGTCCAGCCCTGGTCTTCTTCGTCGGCGCGGTAACTTTCTTACCACCCTTCTTGAAGTGTCCCTTTTGCTTAGACTTGCCTTTCTTGAATTTGGTGGTCTTATTGACCATCAACACTTGGTGCTCTTTCTTGATCTCCACTTCTGCATATTTCAACATAGCAAACAGTGCTGGCAACTGCTTGTTCATGTTTTGCATGTTGTAGTTCATCACAAATTTCTTGTAACTTGGTGGTAGTGATTGGAGGACACGGTAAATCCCCAAAGCATTAGAAATCACTATACCCAAGCTTTGGAGTTTGTTTGCGTGCCCAGACATCTTAGGCACATGCTCACTGACGGAGATTCCCTCTTCCATCTTGCAGTTAAAGAACTTTTCAGAAGCCTCATAGCTCTCAATTGCCGCGTGAGTCTCAAAGATCAATTTGATATCACGGACAATATCATGTGGGTCTGAATTCTCAAACCTTTTACAAGCTCGATTCTAAACCATACAAGATAGCACACTGAGCGTGAGTCTTGAGTCTTCCGAGCGAGGTAAACATTCTTTACTTCGGCAAAGATCACCGCAGTGGGTCACCCAAATTGCATCCAAAGACATAGGTCAAATTACCAGCTGTGAGGAAAATCCTCAAATTGCGGAACCAATCCACGAAGTTGCTTCCATTGTTTTTCAACTTTTCTTTCTCTAGGAACGCATTAAAATTGATGGTAGGGGCTGCCATTGATCTACAACATATTTGCAATAGTTTAGACTAAGTTTATGACAAATTGAGTTCTAATTAATAGTTAAATTAATCTAGGTGAACTCCCACTCAAAACAATATCCCTCACATTGTTTTAGTGATCACACGAACCAAATCCACCACATCAACACCGATCATCACGAGAGTTGATATAGTTTCAATGGCGAACAATCGACATGTTCATCATATCTACTATATGTTTCATGCTTTACCTTTCGGTGATCCGTGTTCCGAGACCATGTTTGTACATGCTAGGCCCGTCAAGATCAAACCTTAGCTTCCGCATGAGCAAATCTGGCTTGCTCACGTTGTATACACTTGCGGAATCTAACACACCCGATCATCACGTGGTGCTTCGAAACAACAAGCTTTAGCAACGGTGCTAACTAAGGGTGAACACTTTATGATTTGAAATTCATGTGCATGAGGGATCATCTTATAATGCTACCATCGTCTACTAAGCAATACAAGATGCATAAAGGATTAACATCACATGCAATTCATAATATGTGATATGATAAGGCCTTTCTTCTTTGTGCTTCCGATCTCCATCTTCAAGCACGAACATGATCTCCATCATCACCGGCATTGCATCAAGGTTAATAACGCTTCTCCATGGTTGTCGTCCACCGGCTTCAACTATTACAACTACTTTGAATAGACACGCGGGTCTTAACAAAAATTAAATACAACCATATGGCTCCTGCCGGTTGCCAACTTACAATAAGGAACATTGCATACATCAAATATAATCACAATCATGGCCATATCACATCACTGCACACCCCTGCAAAACAAAGTTAGACACCTCTACTTTCTTTGCATATTTTACGTGGTTTGGGGCTTTCAATAAGTGTCGTTCTAACTTACGAACATGAACCACAACATTGATACTAGTATTGTTAACCACTCGTTGTAAATTGAATCTTAATTATGCTAGGAGAAACAGGCACCCGCAAAGCCACTTATGTAATACAAGTTGCATGTCAAGCGTGGAGCAAGTCTCATGAACGATGTCATGTAAGGTTAGCCCGGGCCGCTTCATCCCAACAACCCGCAAGATGCAAAGTACACAAGAAGCAATCGACAATAAAAGCATCAACGCCCACAATGACCATTGTGTTCTACTCGTGCAACAGATCTACATATAGACACGACTCTGATACCACTGTAGGCTTTCGTAGCATGGAAAACAAAAAATTTCTATCGCATACAAACAAACAAGCCAAGATCTATCTACTAGATTGTAGCAACGAGTCGATGGAATAACTCACCCTCGATGATTCCAAAGTGTTTAACGAGAGCGGATTCTCGTGGGTGATGTAGTCGTACTCTTCCCGATCTCAAGATCACGTAGACGATCCTTCCGGCGATGCGTTCCGGCAGCGCTCCCGCAGTCGGTCACACGTTCGGTACTCGACGAAGACCTTCCTCTCCCTTGTTCCAGCAGACGGCGGAGGTTGTAGCACTCTCCTCGCGATTCTGGCAGCACAACGGCGTGGTACCGGAAGTAGAGGGGAGATCTCGCAGGGCTTCGCCTTAAGCCGGAGCGAGTATGGTGGACTATGAGAGAGTCCCTCGACGATCTAGGGTTTAGACACGCCGAGGAGGGGGCAAGCCGGTGGCTAGGGTTAGCTAGGCGGCGGGGGCGGTTTGCCCTAGGGCGGCGGCGGCAGTGGAGGTGGCGGCGCCGGCGGCTACGGTTTAGAGGTGGAAACTTGTGTAAAGGGAGGCGCGGCCAAGGGGAGGGGAGTCCCTCCCCAACTCGGCTTGGAGGTGGGCCGGCGGTGGAGGGGAGGAACTCCTCCCCAACTCGGTTTCCACCTCCCCTCCCCTTCCCAAAATTAGCCGTTTGACTTTCAAATTGGCGTTTTACTTTTCAAACAAGGATTTGATTAAATCCTCTATTTTGTTCAGCGATGACACTTAGTACATGATGCAATCATACCAAATTGATATAACACATTCATGTACCCTTCCCCTCCGGAGTGCCGGACATTCCGGAACCTTCTAGAACATTCCCTATGAAAACACCGGAACTATTCTCCAACTCCGAAACAAGACTTTACTTATATGAATCTCATTCTCCGGACCATTCCAGATCTCCACATGATATCCCGAATCCCATCCGAGACTCCCAACAACATTCGGCTCTTTCTCATCATTCCATAACTACTCAAACAACGTCGAATCCTTATCGAGCATAAATACCCCCTCTTGGAGTCACTAGCAACTAATTGGCCAAGATAACCACTAGCAACGGAGAACATGCAAGATAACAAACAACACACACATGATAGAATCATAAAGACAAAACCATTAATCAAACCAACATAATAATCTCAATATCCGTCGGATCCCCGTAAACACAACATGCATAATTACAAATAGATTAGATCTTGATCATGAACGGTGCTCACAAGATCTATACATGAAAGCACAAAGGAGGAGATACAACCATGTAGCTACTACATGGACCCATAGTCCAAGGTGGAACTACTCACGTATCATACCGGAGAGAAGGCTTCCGGGATGATCTCCCCTCCGGCAGGGTGCCAGGAAGAACTTCAGATCCCCCCGATCTAGGGACGATGGTGGCGGCAGCTACAGACGGTTTCATGGATTTCTGATCGGGTACTCAGGGTTTCTGCATCGGGGGCTTCTTAGGCTAAGGGGCGAGACAGGGAGGCGGCCAGGGCCATCAAACCCTAGCCAGGCGCGGGCCCACCTGCACCCGCACCTAGGGTGGGTCTGACCCTCCTGGTTGGCCCCTCCGGCTCTCCTCTGGACTTCTTGTTCCTCACGGAAAGTAATTGACTTTGAGGTTTGTCCCGTCCAATTTTGAGAATATTTTTTTACTAACTTTTCTGAAACCAAAAACAGCTGAAAACAGGCATCTGACACTGTTGCAACTTGTTAAGAGGTTAGTACCAGAAAACATGTAAAAAACACCTCAAAGTGTAGACAAGCAAAGCAAAGTAGATACAAAACAAGCATGGAGCATAAAAAATTATTGATACATTTTCAACGTATCAATCCACAAGGTAGAATGTGATGCAATGGAGCGAGGTGAAGCGGCACAAAGGTGTAGGGAACAACTCCATTTTGTTGCAACCATATGGACATGACAAAGGTCAAATGAACTACGAGTCAGTGTAATATAAAGATTGCTCTATAGGCGAGGGACTGCTCTAGGTAGCAAGAGTTTAGCCCAAAACTCTTAACACACAGGATTTGAAGGCATGTACAACAGTTTAACCCTACCATGTCACATATAAACCATGCTAGACACCTTATACAACAAATTGTCTATTTATTTTTATGTTTCGGGCCTATAATCATGCAAGAAACCAAGGTGATAACGAGGAGTCACACACACCCCTTGTGCAACAGGAGAAAAGTTGCAAGTCCTGACATTCGCAAGATTAGATGATCAGTAATCCTACGTATACGGGACACCGCTCCCTTGTTATTCTCTCTTTTTTACCTACATAAAATATTGTGTTTTATGTTACATACGGCTGACTATGTACTATTGTACATGCCCTAAGACAAAAACACAAATTCTACTTGATTGGTGGCCCCACATGCCTCAAGGAGAGGAAAAAAGGGATCTTGCCCTATGGTACCCACCTTCCGACACCGGCCTCCGACGGCTCCTCTCGCTGACGACCTATGTCACAGCTGCCGAGGAGGGTCGCCGAATCCACGCGCGTGGATAGTTTTAGGCTAAAGTAGCTTCGATTTTAGGATGCTCATCGTCTTGGCTTCAGGGGTGAAGATGACGGTGCTGAATAAATTTTCTTCAGAGCCTTCCCCGAGGATTTGGAGATCAGTCTATCCAAGCAAGGATGGTGTGGTGGTGGGAGGCATCCTTGTGGTGGATTTGTGCCTTAGACTCCGTCGCCGCGACGACGTTTGCTCTAGCGCCGAGAGTGGAACCTGGGAGGTAGTCTAGAAGAGGATGTAGAATGTGGTCTACATCGACGACATCTGGAATATGGTGGATCGTGTGCTGGACCCGTGGTTCGTGGATGGCAGGTACGACTTCCTCCTTCGATATCTTAGTCATGCAGGGGTGCTAGATCTAGAGCTCGATGGCGTGTCCGGGGTGTTGGCCCAGTCTGATTTGTTTAACGACAATAGTTTCACCTTGGAGGTCCGCAAAGTTGCATGTCAGCGATGGAGCCGCATAGAGATCGGGTGAGGAGGTGATACGTCGGTCTTTCTTTTGGTGGTTGTTGTGGTGGTGCTAGAGCCAGGTGACGGGCGTTGCCGTCAATCTCAGAGATTTCTTCGATCTAGATTGTTTTCTTTCTTGGTCGGTGGTCCTTTGCGCAAAGGCTTGCATTCTACTATCTTTTCAATTTTGTCATGCTGGTCTTTACGTGACTTGTACTATGATCTTTATAATTTATAAATGAGACATGTATTACTATGCAAAAAAACTTATTGATTGGTGGGTACATATAGTCTTTTTTTGACATGTGGATACATATAGTCTTTTTTTTGACATGTGGATACATATAGTCTTAGTTACAAAGCTAGAGGTGAGTAACTTTATTTATAGGCAAGAGCCTTAACGGCTTAGCTCTCCTCATGAATAGACTACTTATAAAACACTACTTAGAGGTATGGAAATAAATAAGAAACTAGCTACAACAACTAGAACACACTCGAAACCTCTACACACATGACTTAAGGATCTTTATCGGGAAAAAATGACTTAAGGACCAAGTTATCTAGAGTGGAGTAAAAGTATATATGTGAGGTGGTGTTTTGGCTCCCAAGTGCAAATAAACCTATTATGAAAATTAGATAAAAAATAAAATTTAAATTGCCAAAAAATTAAACAATTTTTTTGCATATACATCAAGACATTCTATGCCAGTACACAAGTTTTTAGAAAAAATGAATATTTTATATGACTTGTGTAAAAATACAAAAAATATATTCGTGAATATAGATACGTCGGAATTGGAGCACTAAATTTTTTCTTTTTTACATGGGACATCTAAAATGTTCTTTTCATCCGCAAACTTGTGCACAAAAATTTAGTGTCTTAATGTACATGCAATTTTTTTTCTATTTTTTAAACATTTTAAAATATGTTTTCATGAAATGGGTTCATTTGCACCCGTAAGCCGAATTGGATTTCTAAGAAGTTATAATGTATTTGACTTTAGATTTTTCTCTTTTATACGTACCCCTCGGTCATTTGTTATTTTGAAACAACCGTCAAATTGGGGTATGGTTTCTTCAAGGATCATGATACAGTGTAAGTATAAGGGCATATACAATGGCCTTATGGAGAAGCTTGTTGCATACTTACAAGAGTTGATGCAAGCGATATCATTAATATGTGTAGTCATCTCGTTAGATCACAATTTAATACTATGCTGGGAGAGGTTATGAGAGAAGCAATATTGGTGCTATTGGCGACGTTGGCATGGACGAGACTAAAAGGAGAGGCTCATCAGATTGGTCAAAGGATGTCAGAAAGTACTACTCAACATCTAATTGGCTCAAAACCAATTAACCATATGTCACGTCACCTGGAAACCCGGGCTTATTTGGTTTGCTTGGGATTGAAGTGGATTGACATGGGTTGAGGGGGATTAAATCCTATCTAAGTCAAAATCCATGCCAACCCCTTTCATTCCACTCCAATCCACTTGTGGGGTGGGTTAACCGAACAAGCCCTTAGGCTTTGTTCAGTTAGCCCCTCTCTGGCCGGGTAGTGGCCTAATCCACGTCAACACCTGTGGGTTGGCCCGCCTGGTAAAAGGACATTTAATATCATAATCACTTTTGGTGTTCGTTAACAACAAGTAGATCATTTTATAATTTGTCACTGTCAACAGGTTGTTAAAATGCTAAGTGAAAAGTACCCTCACACTTTGGAAAGTTTCCTGCAAGTGTGACATGTTTCTGGAATTTCCAGACCGAAGTCTCCGCTGTGGACTGGAATCTCCGCAGGAGTTCCTGGTGCAGGCATCAGGATCCTGGCTGGGACAGCCAGAGAGGGGGTCCGGAGCATGGTCCGGAGAATACACTGGAGTCTCCAGTGTGAGTCTCTAACCGGAATCTCCGACCCTTCTGGACCGGAATCTCTGGCCCTCTTGGCTCATGACCGGGACAGGTCAACCAGTATGGTGGTCCGGAGATGGACCAAAATATCTGGTGTAGACCGGAGTCTCCGGTGTGTAGGCCGGAGTCTCCGGTCTGACTTTTCTCCAATGGTCAGAAAATGGTTCGTGGAGGGGGCTGCTTATAAATAGGCGACCTTATCCCCTTTCTCCAGCTGCTCGACCTGCTCAGGAACACAAACTCCATTAGAGCCACCAAATCAACAAGATCTCTTCATCCAACCATCCAAAGTCATTGATCTTTAGAGAATCGAAGGAGGAGGCCTTGATCTACAGCTTCACCAAGAGAGATCTTCATTTCTCCCTCATTCACTTGAGGGCCCCATGCTCTAGTGTTTCTTTGGAAACCCTAGCTTTGATTTGGTTCTTACAAGCTTGTCTTTGATTGTTTTGACAGCTTGCTTGTATTTGGGAGCCTCCTATTAAGTTGTGGATGTGTGCCCCGAACTCTTTGTAAAGGTGTCGGCTTCCACCTCGAAGATTGTCGATATAGTGGAAGGTGAATCGAACCCCTTGGGTGAGGTTCATCGAAGAACAAGGGAGGCCTCTCGTGGCGTTGGTTGTTTGAAATGACCCCCTCTCCAAACGTAGACGTACTTCCCCTTAAAAGGAAGGAACTACGGGAAACAAATCCTTGTGTCTCTGCGTCCACCACTTTGGTTACTTCTATCCTTTACCGCACTTTACTTACTTGTTCTTGCTTAGTGTTGTGCTAGTTGTTGCTTGTTTCACATATAGGTAAATTCACCTTAGTTGCATAATCTAGAGAATTTACCTTTCTTGTCAAACCCTAAATTTAAAAAGAAGAAAATTTGAAGTAGCACCTATTCACCCCCCTCTAGGTGCCCATACGATCCTTTCAATTGGTACCAGAGCCTCGGATCTTTATTCGGGCTTTACCTCCTAAGAGTATATGGGTAGCAAAGAAGGGGAAGTGGATGGTGGGACTACCGCCTCGGTGACCATGGAGGATATCAATAACTTGGAAACAAGATTGAGCTCCACCATGGCCAACGAGATCAAACAATTGCACAATTTACTTGAGCAACTTGTTCAATATAAAGGTGGCTCATCATCCCCTTCTCCTCAAGAGGAACTTCCACCATTACCCAAGGAGAATGCCCCGGCATCACCCACGGGTAAGGTGGTGGGGGATAATCAAGACAACATTAATTCCTCTACAAAAAGGGTTGGTGAGAAGGGAGAGCACCATGACCTCATGGGTGGTACACTCCTGACCCTCCAATTCCTCACCCTCATGTAAACAATAGAGGAGACCCACCAAAGCTTGAAGCATCTAATACTTTTTTCCCAATGGCAATCTCTAATGAAAACTCATGTGCGCAGCTCTTGCATTGAACTATGGAACATTATTGAACAAGGACTCTATATTGGGGATCCAGACAACTTGACAAGAAGAGAAGTTGTCAATAGTCAACTCAATGCCACCGCCTTGCACATAATTCAACAAGGATTGGGTACAAAGGATTACCCACACATTGAGCACCTCAACACCGCCAAGGAAGCTTGGGATGCTCTCACAGTGTTGTTTGTTGGGAATGAGAGCATGATAAGGAACCGGTATGATGCACTAAGCAATGAAGCCAAAGGCTTCTACATGAAGGAAGGTGAAGATCATGAAGACATGTACCGTAGGCTCAAGACCACTGCCACCTCTTTTAGGAATGTGGGTGACTCACATGTGGATGATGCTTGGATAAAAAGGAAATATGTGAGTGCACTCATGCCCTTTGAGCCCACCGACTTGAAGAGCCTACAAGGAAGATAGAACTACCACCTCATGACCTCCAATGAAGTTATGCAAGATATGGCCGCTTTCAAGGTTGCCGCCAAGAATGCCAAAGATGCCCGTTCTCAAGCCCTTGTGATACGTCCAAAACGTGTCTACTTTCTCGAACACTTTGCTATTGTTTTTCCTCTATACATGTGTGATTTGGATACAACTAACACGGACAAACGCTGTTTTCAGCAGAATTACCTTGGTTTCTTGTTTTTGTGCAGAAAATGAACTATCAGGAAAATCCCGGAAAATATGCCAAAACTATTTCTCACCAGAAGATCCACGGAGCCAGAAGGGAAGACAGAGAGGAGGTCTGGGGGCCCAGACCCACCCCAGGCGCGGGACCACCTGACCCCACGCCTAGAGGGGGTTTGGCCACCCCAGGCAGCTCCTCGGTCTCCCTCCGCGCCTATAAGTTGCCTTCTGACCTAAAAACTCAGGGGGGTCGATAGTTTTCTAGAAAGAGTTCCGCTCCGCCGCCACCACCAGAAACCAAGATTCGGATCCAGAAACTCCGTTCTGGCACCTACCGGGAGAGCGAATTTGGAGAGGATCATCTCCATCATCATCACCAACGCATCTACATCAACCACCAATGTTTCCCTCATCCATGAGTGAGTAATCCCCCGCTGTAGGCTTGGGGATGGTAGTGATTGGATGAGTTCTATCATGTAATCGAATAAGATCTGTTAGGGCATAGTGCCTAGTATCTCTATTAGAGATATTTGACTTTGTTGCAACTTGTTGTGCTTAATGCTTGTCACTAGGGCCCGAGTGCCATGATCTCAGATCTGAACTTATTATTCAATCATTATGATAGTATTATTTCCGATCTTATCTGCAAGTTGTGTACATATATCATTGTCCGGATCCAAAGGCCCCAAAGTGACAATAATTGGGACAACCGGAGGGGATGGCTGTGGTGTGAGGATCACATGTGTTCATAGAGTGTTAATGATTTGCTCCGGTGATCTATTAAAAGGAGCACCTTAATTGCCTGTAGTTTCCTAGAGGCCCAGCTGCCACGGGCTGGCTGGACGGAAGATGTTGTGCAAGTTCTCATTGCGAGCACGTATGACTATATTTGGAGCACATGCTTAGGATTGTTTAGTACTTGGATGCTTGTTATTATTTATCTGCAATGCCCTAGTTTTTGAAGTTACATGTTTAGACTCGTCCATGCAACGCTCGTCCATCCATCCCTATGCCTACCGCAATCGAATCCTACTGTTACTGTTACTATTACTATTGCTCATGTTACACTGTTGTTGTTACTGTTGTTGTTGCTTTGCTGTTGCTACTACAAACTGTTGCTACTGATAAACTTCTATGAGCAAGAAAAATTTTCACGTGCAGCTGAACTGACAACTCAGTTGTTAAGGCTTGCAAGTATTGGCTCCCCTTGTGTTGAATCAATAAATTGGATAATACTACCCGTGAAGACTGTTGCGATCCCCTATACTTGTGGGTCATCAAGACTATTTTCTAGCGCCGTTGCCGGGGAGCATAACTTTATTTATAAGTTCACTTGGATCTATTATTGTTCACTGCCACTCCTTTCATCATGGTAAAGTCTCGTGATGGAAAGTTCCCTATTTTACCATCCATTACAAGAAGAGGTACAGTCCTAAAAACCTCTGCTGCTCTTGATTCACCGTCTGTTATAAGTAAGCATGTCACACCACCACCACATACTCATGCTACACACACTGCTACTACTGCTGAATCTGAAACTGCTTTTGATGCTCATGATGTTACTTCTACTGTGCTTGATGCGAGTGGTTCATTAGGTCCTTTTCTAGATGCTACTATGGCTAGTCTAGGAAATACCGAAACTCCTAGTGAAGACACTGTTACACCTGTTAGATCACCTGAGTCTAGTGAGAGTTATGATATTAATGATGGTTACATCGAGTTCACTGATGATTTTGTTGAAGAGTGCCGAAACACACATGGTACTAGTGCTATTAAGAGTCTCCTTGCTAGACGTACTATTATGCCTAAGTTGTCCTCTGATCCTAAGTTTGCCACCTCTCCCATAGATATTAAAGATAAAGATTATGATTTCTCTCTTGATTTATCTTATTTAGATATTATTGATAAAGAACCTTTTTGTGGGACTGAAAATGAGAGTTCTGTTGCTCATATGAATGAGCTTTCTACTATGAGTGTTTTATTCTCTGATGATTTTAAGATGTGCAAGTACTTTGTTACTAAGATCTTCCCTTTATCACTAAAAGGAGAAGCTAGGGCTTGGTTTAATAGATTACCTCATGGTTCCATTGATAGCCCTGATTGCTTGATTGCTTCTTTCTTCCATAAATATTTTCCTCCCAGTGCTAGACATGCTGCTTTGCAGAGACTTTTTGATTTTAAACAGGGAGAAGAAGAGAAATTGCCTGAGTCATGGACAAGGTTTTGTGTCTTGATTCATGCACATCCTGGATGTACATTACCTAAGAATGAGCTTCTTGATATATATTATAATGGACTAACTGATGATTCTAGGACATACCTAGATAGCTTTGCTGATTGTGTTTTCAGGAAAAGGACTCCTACAGATGCTGAAGAATTAATGACCAAGATAAGCAAGAATTATGATGATTGGACTTCAACTGAGCTGAATACACCTGAGCCTATTACTCTTGAACCAGTTGTTCCTGAACCAATTCCAGCACCAACAACAAAGAATAGGGGAGTTATTGCATTAAATGATGAAGTGATGAAGGAAGCTAAGAAGTGTCTAAAGGAGAAAGGTATTAGAGCTGAAGATGTGAATAATCTACCTCCTATAGAAGAGTTATGTAAGCCAATTCCCCACTCATATACTATTGAGGTACACTCTCTCCAATTTAATAAAGGTGATATTCCTTATGGTAAGCCTCCTGATTAATGCTTAGAGGAACTTGACACATTTATTGTTAAACAAGGTAATTTTAATAAACAAGTTCAGAATCATTTATTGGAAAACTCTAGAGCTATCCATGAGTTGAAAGATACTGTGGAAAGAACTTCTAATGATATTAAAATGCTTTGTAAACACTTTCAAATGGTTCAAACCCAACTTGATCAACTTGCTAAGGTACAAAAGGATATGCTAGTTAATGATTCAGGAAATAAACATGCTTATGGAATTAGAACTAGTAGTGGTGCAGCTACTAAAGATACTTTATATCCTGAAGGACACCCTAAAACAATAGAGCAGGATTCCCAACAAGGCGAGGATAGTGGTAGTCCTCGTAAGAGGAAGAAAAAGAAACATAAGAAAGTTGAGGAGCCACTTGAACCTGCTGTAGATCCTAATAGTATATCTGTCTCTGATGCTGAAACTGAGAGTGGTAATAATAATGATGCTCCTGATAAGGAGGAAGGTGAGGAAGAACCTGAGAAGCACACTAAGAACACTAGGTACACCAAGGAAGATTTTATTGCTAATAAACATGGAGAGAGAAACTTGGGTACAGAAACCTATGCCTTTTACAGGTAAGAAACACAAATCAAAGGAGGAAGAACACTACAACAAGTTTTGTGATTGGATGAAACCTTTATTCTTGCAAATTCCTTTGACTGATGCTATTAAATTGCCTCCTTATTCAAAGTATATGAAGAATATTGTCTCTAGTAAAAGTAAGATTCCTAATGAGGAGATTTCTACTCTACTTGCTAATTACTCCTTCAATGGTAAGGTTTCAAAGAAACTTGGTGATCCAGGTATACCAACTATTCCTTGCTACATTAAGAATAATTATGTTAGAACTGTTTTATGTGATTTGGGAGCTGGAGTTAGTGTTATGCCTTTTTCACTCTATAAGAGACTCCAACTAGAAAAGTTGATACCAACTGATATATCTTTGCAAATGGTTGATAAGTCAACTACTATTCCTGTTGGTATATGTTAGGATGTTCCTGTTCAAGTTGCTCATAATTGCATGGTTTTAACTGATTTTGTTGTGCTTGAAATGCCTGAAGATGATAATATGTCTATTATTCTTGAAAGACCTTTTATTAATACTGCAGGTGTTGTCATCAATTGAAATCAAGGAAAAGTAACATTCAATATTGATGACAAAGAGCACACTGTCTATTTCCCCAAGAAGGTTGTTAAGAGATATTGCCTGAATTCCATTGAAAACATTGAGAGCATCAAAGTTGGAGAAATATATTGTCCCATTCCACATTTTTTTTGAAACTATTATGATTGGGACCATTGCTATCAAGTATGATGTAAAATAATCACCTTGTGGAATGCAAAGTTTTGATTCATATAATATTGTTTTGGTAACAAGACTTGATCAACCTTGTTAACAAAAGGATTTTAATGAACAAAATAATGTTTTCACAACGGTTATACTTGCTCACTTTTATTTTTCTCCTTTCCACTCTTTGCTCTTCATCGTGCCTAACTTAAAGGCGTTAAAGAAAAGTACTTGTTGGGATATAATCCAAGAGTTCCCTTGAGTCTTGGAAGTTATTACTTCAGTAATAACCTCTCCTTATCCTTTTTGTTTGCTTTTTGTGCCAAGAATGACCTCTAATGAGAGGGAAGTAAGATTTGGAGAGTTGTTGTTCCGAAACAGATTTATGTCCTCCACCATAAAAATTCGCGAGGAGTCCCTGTAAGTCGTATTGAGCTGAAAATTTACTAATAAGTCCCCCAGTATGTTAGCTAACTTTCGTTAGTTCAACACTTTTTGATTTGAGCAACAGAAGGTCTTCGGAAAAATCGGTTTCTATCTGTTGGTCTGTTTTGATAGATTTCTATCATTAATTTGCATTTGCTTCTTATTGATTCCTTGTCGGGTTCTTTTTGGGAAATTGAGATTTTTGAAGGAGTTGATACAATAGCTTTGTTTTTAATGAAAATTATTGTTGTTCCAAAGCTTTGCCAGAGGTCTAATATCTTTTGAATAAACTAATGTTGCTAATGAAGATTGTGTGAAGTTTTGTATGAAAGAAAAATTTCAGGTGTAGAGAGAGGATGACGTAATGATATGAATAATGGACAAAAGCTCAAGCTTGGGGGAAGCCACTCCGTGTCACCCCAAGAATTACTCAAGAGGTACAAGCGTCAAAGCTTAGGTGTGCCCAAGGCATCCCCTTCTTCATCCATAAAAATCTTAGGTCTTTCTAGACACTTCGTTTTTATTGTTTCATGCACAGTTGTGTTGTTCTTGGAGCGTCTTAGTTTTTGGTTTTGGTTTTCTTTTTCTTCATTTGGTTTTGTGTTGGTTGCCTTCTAAAAAAATCGAAAACACCAAAAATATTTGTTGTTCTTCTTTGGTTTTGTGAGTTCTGTGCAGTGTTCAGCCGTCCTCAGTGGATTTTGGTTTCATGTTAATTATTCAAGTCACACAAGTGAAGGGCAATAATGAAGATTAAGACAAATCGAGGTGTGGTAAGAGGCTGGTAACGAACTCTATTTGTTTCATTTTTGTACATATACTCATCATTGTGAGCATGCTTAGCCTCTTTGTGTAAGGTGTATGTCATTATGGATGTTTAGTAGTTCTTGCTTGTCTATGATTAGCTCCAGCTTGCTAATAGTTTGTAGCATGTCATATGAATGTTGGCTTGCATTGTTTTATTCATACTTTGGTATGACATTGTGGTATCCTCCTCTGACTGTTCATATGAATCGACTTGGCACATGCTCACGCATGCATATGACTAATCAATAGTCAGTAAGCCTCGATGATTTATTTTGCCTCAGAGTTCTTGTATCACTTTTATGCCATAGTTAGTCATGTTTTGTTGCAAACATGATTATGACAGCTATTGCTCTCTCGTTTTTCGCTCCATCTCTTTTGCTAGCCTTCACTTGCACTGAGTACATGCTCTATCTATGCTTCCAACTCCCCAAAACCAATATTACCAGTTGTGTCCACCATACCTACCTATTAGCATCATTTGCTATTTCAGTGCATATTCCATATGCCATGTTTTCTTACAAAATAAAATGTTTATCTATTTTGAGAAAGTTAGTTAGTAAAACTCTCACGAACTTGATGACACACTTTATTCCTTGCGCTTAATAATTCGGAACCATTGTGACTAGTCCATGAAAGTTATATGCTTGCTAATTATATACTAGGAGTCAGCAGAACCGTGCTGTCACGGGGAACGCTTTCAACACTATTTGGATATCTCATCCAGTTGATTCCTTGCTCTTTTGTTAACGAATGTCGACGATGTGAAATAAGAGGGGAGATTGTTAGTTCATGAAGTTTATGCATTGTGTTAGAGAAACGCCTGGGCCGCTAGCCTAAGCCATGATTAATCATGGTGGAAACTTGCAGCATCACTATAATGAGAATCTATGAAGCGTCCTCAATAAAAATCTATGCATATGGTAAATAAAAAGATTGCTGAGATGCTCATTGTCTGCTTGCCTTGTCATTTTGGTTATGGGAAAGCTCTAGTACCATATGCAAGGGGTACCCCGTTGGCGGTTCTCGATGATATGCATGTATTTACAATGATAAGAACTTTCAGGTGACCAAAGTTGAGTAGCATGCAGAGGGGCCCTCGTACTCAAGGGACTTGGGATTTCCAGTCTATGGTCTTTCAAGCATATAATTCAGAGTGGACCTCACTTTCACCTTAACCACATGAAGATGCCTATGATAGGGGCAATGAGAGATTAAAGCTAATGAGTACCTTCCTTTTAGCATTAGGAAGCCTTTCAAACCTTCACAAAACCGTTTTCACAATTTTGTTGAGTCACCACTTATTCTATGAGCACCTTCTTGAGAGCATAGTTTTCATTCTTGTGTTTGTTCCAAAACATGGTTAATTATGTCATGACTTTGATGCTTGTATCTCTGATATCTTTACTTCTAGTCTTCATGTGAACTTCAGAGGTGCCTTGGCATTTATATTGTGCTCTTCAAACAAAGGCAAGCGAGATACCACTCTATCATACCTTATTATGAGCATTGCAATGTTGCTTATGTTTATGTTTCATGCTACTTATTATTATTGAGTTGGTTCCTCTTCATAGCTTGCAGTGACTATTGAGTAGACTTAGTTGCATATTCCTTATTATGAATTGTCTAAGCATCTACTCCTATGCTGAGAGTATTTAGATCATATGAAGGAAAGTGTTCGTGAAAGTTCTTTTATCGCACCCAGTTTTCAACTGAATTGCTTGAGGACAAGCAATAAGCTAAGCTTGGGGGGAGTTGATACGTCCAAAACATATCTACTTTCTCGAACACTTTGCTATTGTTTTTCCTCTATAATTATGTGATTTGGATACAACAAACACGGATGTGGCATCCCGTAAAACCACTACTAGAAAATCGCGTTGTTTTTGTGCATTGCATCATCATGACAGCATGCTCATGTCATCATGCCACATTGCATTTGAGCATCGTCATCATCTTGCATTTGCTTGCATAAAACTATTTCGGAAAAACCCAGCTTTGTTTTCCAAACGCCCCACCTTCATTCAAACACGCAAACCCGGTCTCCGGATTATTTTTGTTTGAATGCTGACGGTTTGCAAAAGGTGCTTTTAAATTAAATAAAAGTTTTAATTATTTTAGCGGGGGCAGTCGAACGGGCCGTATCGACCCGAACGACCACCCCCAGGTTTTTACAATCGGCCCACCTGAACACCCTATTAATCCTAAGTCCACCCAACCTACCTACCCAGCCCTCCTCTCCACCTCACCCCAACCAGTAGCAACTCGCCACCTCAGTTCCCATCTCTTCCCCCCCAATCAAACCCTGCCACATCAGCCTGGCTCCACTCCCTCTCTCTCCCCAGCACCCCACCCCACCAACCGACGCACGCACACACCCAGCATCACCCACCCCGCGCCATCCCCACATGTCCCCTGGGTCCCACGCCCGCGCGAACCACGCCTGGCGCCCGCTCCCCCTGTTCATCTTCAATCTCTCGCCCCGCTCGCCCGCACCGTCGCTCCCTCGCCCGCCCCACCGCATCCGCTCCGCCGCTCCACCTCAAGGCCTCGCAGCGGAGGCCGCCGCCTCGCCAGACGACCCCGCCCGAGGACCTCCCAGCGCCCGCCAAGCTCCGACGACCACCCTCCTCTCCCTCCTCTCCCAGCGCCCTTCCGCTCGCTGCTCATCCCTCCACATGCCGCGCCTCGCCACGGCAGAGCACGCCTCCTCCCCAGCTCCTCTCGCGCCCGCCTGTTCCAGATTCGGCCTGCCCAAGCTGCCATGCTCCTCCTTCCACCGACTGCCCTTCCTCGGCCGCCGACCCGCCCACCGCTTCTCTCTCTCGTAGCTGCCATGAGCTCATCGCCCGCCGACGCCCCCGCCGTCGCCATCGCTTCTGCCGGCGCTTCTCCGCCGCCGCCAGCTTCGCTTTTCGCCTCCGGCCACGCGACTAGCTGCTCGGCCGCCCGCCCGCCCGCCTGCGTCCCGGGCGTCCTCCCAGACGCAGCGACCCGCGCTGCCCGAGCCCGCCGCCCAGCTGCTCCCGCCACGCCGGGCCTCCCTTCAGCGAGCCGCAGCGAAGCCCGCCTCGGCTCTCCACTCGCTGTCTCGGCGGCGCCGGCTGCCACGCTCCGCCCAACCTCCACCGCCCGTCCTTGTCCTCGCCGGCATGCCTGCTTCCACCCTCTTCAACAGCAGCAGCTTTGTGGTGTCGTGGTGTCGTGGGGGCTCGAGATCTTCTCTGAAGAAAGGATACGAGGCGCCTGGTGCAGAACAAGCTCGCCACCGACCACCGACGTCGCCTTCACGGACGACAAGTATTCCCTCTCGGATCACAAGACCGGCACGATTCGAGACCCGAAGGTCTATCCAAGGCCACCGGCGCCGGATCCTCAAGACCTTCTTCCCGTATGCGACGTCGAAGACCCGAACCCCACTGCAGAACAACAAGGCCTTCGAGGTGGAACCGACAAGATCTTCTCCTCGGGACACCGGGAGCTCCCCTGACGCCGTTTCCGAGTTCGCCATCGGTGCATAAGGAGAAAACCTCAAGGATTTCGACACGGGGCATCAAGATCACCTCACGGAATCCGAAGCGCGGACCCGGCAAGAACCTCGCAACGGCAAGATCGGCCCCGTGGGACTCGGCAAGATCTGCCCGACGACAAGAACGACAACGACCGGGAGGATCCGATGCGCCCCCGGACACCGAGACTCTGGACGACAAGTTCTCCGTCTTGTTTCCGCTCCCGCCGTTTCCGTCGAACCCTGGCCCCGAGACCGACCCCGAACCCCGGAACCCCAAGTTCGTCGAGACCCTAAATCTGTGAACCCCTCTCCGAGAACCCTATTTTATAAATGGTCAACTATATGAATTGTTGCATACTTAATTGACATCTCGCATGCATATCATGTGGTTTGGGGGCCTTATGCCGATTCACCTCTAATTAAATATGGGGCCCATATGCGGGCAAATCTAGCCTTATATTGGCCTCATTTAAATTTGTGTAGCGAACCGGTGCTATCTTTTGCCATGCTAAAACGACATTTAATTTGCGGGGTAGATAAATAACTTGAACCGTTTAATTAATTGTCGGGACCCCGGTTCCACTTAATATGACCTAATTGCATCGCACCTTGCCATGTCATTCATCATACATGCATCATGCCGATCTTCTGCCGTTGTATTAAATAGCGCATCCGGTGTTTCTTCTAGTGTTTTGGTTCTTCGCGGATAAGGCCGTTGAGTTGATGTGAGCTTCGCCCCGATCTTCGGTTGAACCTTCGACAATGTTTTTCAGGCGAGCATCTCCCCCTTTCTACCTATCTTACTTTTATAGTCTTTATTCCCTCCTGTTGATCTATTGCTATCTGTGTTGCGATGCTTTAGTTTCCGTACCTGTGATATACCGTGCAGCCCTATATTGCCTTGGACACATCCTATTACATGTTGTTTGGTAGATAGCTGGACTTGCGCGTCGTAGTCGCTTGCTCAAGTGTTTATGCGTGTTGTCAAATGCCACAGATGTTGGAGTAATGCCGCATGTGTTGATGTTGGAGGTGATCATAGTTCTACTTATCGTTCACTTTAATTCCTGTTTAACAACTAAAATTGAAGTAAGCAGAGGCATCGGTGGGTGATAGATAATATTTGGTTTCCGAACGCCCACTTGTGTCCCGTAGGACCCCGAGTACTTGATACATGTTCCTTGTTTTATCGCGCTATCCACATCCGGGAGGTATATGGGACCCCCCTGAGCCAGAGCTTGATTCAGTCTTATTTCTTGGGGCCACAAACTAGTTTGAGGTTTTAATTACTATCATGTACTTATGCCATGCTACTTCTGTATTTAAATTGTGCGACAGATAGCATAGCATCAGCATTTAGGATCGTGGCACGATTCCGCTGTCGACAAGCCCAGCTTTGGGTTCCTAGTCGTTCACACCGTCCCCACAACCTTGAGTCCGTCTCGAGCTTGCTTACTGCTATGGTCTACTTTAAGGGTGGCCCCCAAATATTTCTGAATCCTGTGATTGTTCAGTCGTGAAAGCCTCGTTGGGTTTTGTTTTGGTTTTTCCGAGGTTGATTGAGCGTGTGTTGCTATTGGTGCACCCCGGCCGGGTAAAACTTTCTGAAAGCCGTGTCCACGGATATGGACGACTTGGAGCACAGTATCTCGATCATAGACAATCATAACTAAAGTTTATCGCTATAAATTTGACTTTATAATGACTAGTAATCAGCTCCACTATAATGGAATGGCTAAATAATACTGCCCACAATCGCTTGTTTATGAGTATCGCTTGCGACCTTTGTACCTGACTAGTAAGTATTGCAACTACAACGGAATGGCTGAATAAAAGTACCAACAACTGCTGGGTTTAAGGGTTATCTCATGCTATTCATATCTGATTAGTAAGTGTTACAACTATAACGGAATGGTTAACTAAAAGTGCCCACTGCTTATTTTTATCAAGATGATTATCTAAACCTGACTAGTAATTGCTGCAACGATAACTGAATAAGTAAAACTACCAACGGTGTGAGTTCCTCGGTTGACTTCCTCGTTTGGTCTCGAGGGGGAAACACCAGGATGGGTTTGTTTGGTGTTAGCTTCAGGTTGGATCCGGATAGGTCATTCTCACCCCTCTCTGATAACCGCCAGTTGTATCGAGTCTCTATAGGTTGTTTAGTGCATCTTGCCGCTTCCGCTTTACCATACCTATGTAGCGAGACCGCCAATTCTAGCCTCGCTGTAATCGCCTCGATCGACGCTCCTCTTTTCCTTTGCCTTTGTCGGCACCCCTTTGTTTAAGGTGTTTTGAGATCGACGTCGTTAGCGTGGTTACCCTCATCGGCTTGGCTCAGGCAGGTTATGGACGCCATTGGTTATTCTGCAGGGCTCTTAGCCCCATTTGCATCTTGTCCGTAGCTGGACGCTCTATCGTTTTCAAGGTGATTTGGATCTTTGTATTTTATATTTGTATTCTTGACTCATTGAGTCGCTGTTATATATATCTGTTCTGTGGGTCCCATCGAGGACTGCTGTGTAATGTTATTACTTCGTTTTCCACCCGCACGGAAGTGCCTGGTGGGCACCTTTGAATCGTTTCTATGCGGGTTTGGCGGGTTTTCGCTAAAACTTGCATAGGTCCGATTCTGAGGGTGTTACAACGGACTAACGCTGTTTTCAGCAGAGTTACCTTGGTGTCTTGTTTTTGTGCAGAAAATGAACTATCAGGAAAAATCTCGTAAAATATGCCAAAAACTATTCCTCACCAGAAGATCCACGGAGCCAGAAGGGGAGATAGAGAGGAGGCCTGGGGGGCCCAGACCCACCCTAGGCGCGGGCCCACCCGACCCCGCGCCTGGAGGGGGTTTGGCCAGCCCAGGCAGCTCCTCGGCCTCCCTCCGCGCCTATAAATTACCTTCTGACCTAAAAACTCAGGGGTTCGATAGTTTTCCAGAAAGAGTTCCGCTCCAACGCCGCCACCAGAAACCAAGATTCGGATCCAGAAACTCCGTTCTGGCACCTTGCCAGGACGAGGAATTTGGAGAGGATCATCGCCATCATCATCACCAACGCATCTCCATCAACCACCAATGTTTCCCTCATCCATGAGTGAGTAATCCCCCGCTGTAGGCTTGGGGATGGTAGGGATAGGATGAGTTATATAATGTAATCGAATAAGATCTGTTAGGGCATAGTGCCTAGTATCTCTATTAGTGCTATTTGACTCTGTTGCAACTTTTTGTGCTTAATGCTTGTCACTAGGGCCTGATACGTCCAAAACGTATCTACTTTCTCGAACACTTTGCTATTGTTTTTCCTCTATACTTGTGTGATTTGGATACAACTAACACGGGCTAACGCTGTTTTCAGCAGAATTACCTTGGTGTCTTGTTTTTGTGCAGAAAATGAACTATCAGGAAAAATCCCGGAAAATATGCCAAAAACTATTTCTCACCATAAGATCCATGGAGCCAGAAGGGGAGACAGAGAGGAGCCCTAGAGGGCCCAGACCCACCCTAGGCGCGGGCCCACCTGACCCCGCACCTAGAGGGGGTTTGGCACCCCAGGCAGCTCCCCAGCCTCCCTTCGCGCCTATAAGTTGCCTTCTGACCTAAAAACATAGGGGGTTCGATAGTTTTCCAGAAAGAGTTCCACTCCGCCCCCGCCACCAGAAACCAAGATTCGGATCCAGAAACTCCGTTCTGGCACCCTACCGGGACGGGGAATTTGGAGAGGATCATCGCCATTGTCATCACCAACGCATATCCATCAACCACCGATGTTTCCCTCATCCATGAGTGAGTAATCCCCCATTGTAGGCTTGGGGATGGTAGGGATTGGATGAGTTCTATCATGTAATCGAATAAGATTGTTAGGGCATAGTGCCTAGTATCTCTTGTGCTATTTGACTTTGTTGCAACTTGTTGTGCTTAATGCTTGTCACTAGGGCCCGAGTGCCATGATCTCAGATCTGAACTTATTATGGAATCATTATGATAGTATTGTTTATGATCTTATCTACAAGTTGTGTACACATATCATTGTCCGGATCCAAAGGCCCCAATGTGACAATAATTGGGACAACCAGAGTGGACGTGGTGTGAGGATCACATGTGTTCACGGAGTGTTAATGCTTTGCTCCGGTGCTCTATTAAAAGGAGCACCTTAATTGCCAGTAGTTCCCTAGAGGCCCCGTTGCCACGGGCTGGCTGGACAAAAGATGTTGTGCAAGTTCTCATTGCGAGCACGTATGACTATATTTGGAGCACATGCCTAGGATTGTTTAGTACTTGGATGCTTGTTATTATTTATCTGCAATGCCCTAGTTATTGAAGTTACATGTTTAGACTCGTCCATTTAACGCCCGTCCATCCATCCCTATGCGCACTCGAATCCTACTGTTACCGTACTGTTACTATTGCTCTTGTTTCACTGTTGCTGTTGCTTTGTTGTTGCTACTACAAACTATTGCTACTGATAAACTTCTGTGAGCAAGAACTATTTCCACGTGCAGCTGAACTGACAACTCAGTTGTTAAGGCTTGCAAGTATTCTTTGACTCCCCTTCTGTCGAATCAATAAATTGGGTAATACTACCCGCGAAGACTGTTGCGATCCCCTATACTTGTGGATCATCAAGACTATTTTCTGGCGCCGTTGCCGGGGAGCATAGATTTATTTGTAAGTTCACATGGATCTATTATTGTTCACTGCTACTCCTTTCATCATGGGGAAGTCTCGTGATAGAAAGTTCTCTATTTTACCATCCACTACAAGAAGAGATACAGTCCTAAACACCTCTGCTGATCTTGATTCACAGTCTGTTATAAGTACGCTTGTCACACTACCACCACATACTAATGCTACACACACTACTACTACTGCTGAATCTAAAACTGCTTTTGATACTCATGATGTTACTTCTACTGTGCTTGACGCGAGTGGTTCATTAGGTCCTTTTCTATATGCTGCTATGGCTGGTCTAGGAAATACCAAAACTCCTAGTGAAGACACTGTTACACCTGTTAGCTCACCTGAGGCTAGTGAGAGTTATGATATTAATGATGGTTACATTGAGTTCACTGATGATTTTGTTGAAGAGTGCCGAAACACACATGGTACTAGTGCTATTAAGAGTCTCCTTGCTAGACGTACTATTATGCCTAAGTTGTCCTCTGATATTAAGAGTCTCCTTGCTAGACGTGCTATTATGAGCTTCTTGATATTTATTATAATGGACTAACTAATGATTCTAGGACATACCTAGATAGCTTTGATGATTGTGTTTTCAGGAAAAGGACTCCTACAGATGCTGAAGAATTAATGACCAAGCTAAGCAAGAATTATGATAATTGGACTTCAACTGAGCTGAATACACCTGAGCCTATTACTCCTGAACTAGTTGTTCCTCAACCAATTCCAGCACCAACAACAAAGAAGAGGGGAGTTATTGCATTAAATGATGAAGTGATGAAGGAAGCTAAGAAGTGTTTAAAGGAGAAAGGTATTAGAGCTGAAGATGTAAAGAATCTACCTCCTATAGAAGAGTTATGTAAGCCAATTCCCCACTCATCTACTATTGAGGTGCACTCTCTCCAATTTAATGAAGGTGATATTCCTTATGGTAAGCCTCCTGATCAATGCTTAGAGGAACTTGACACATTTATTGTTAAACAAGCTAATTTTAATAAACAAGTTTAGAATCATTTATTGGAAAACTCTAGAGCTATCCATGAGTTGAAAGATATTGTGGAAAGAACTTATAATGATATTAAAATGCTTTGTAAACACTTTCAAATGGTTCAAACCCAACTTGATCAACTTGCTAAGGTACAAAAGGATATGCTAGTTAATGATTCAGGAAATAAACATGCTTATGGAATTAGAACTAGTAGTGGTGCAGCTACTAAAGATACTTTATATGCTGAAGGACACCCTAAAAGAATAGAGCAGGATTCCCAACAAGGCGAGGATAGTGGTAGTCCTCGTAAGAGGAAGAAAAAGAAACATAAGAAAGTTGAGGAGCTACTTGAACCTGTTGTAGATCCTAATAGTATATCTGCCTCTGATGCTGAAGCTGAGAGTGGTAATAATAATGATGCTCCTCATAAGGAGGAAGGTGAGGAAGAACCTGAGAAGCACACTAAGAACACTAGGTACACCAAGGAAGATTTTATTGCTAATAAACATGGAGAGAGAACCTTGGGTGCAGAAACCTATGCCTTTTACAGGTAAGAAACACAAATCAAAGGAGGAAGAACACTACAACAAGTTTTGTGATTGAATGAAACCTTTATTCTTGCAAATTCCTTTGACTGATGCTATTAAATTGCCTCCTTATTCAAAGTATATGAAGGATATTGTCTCTAGTAAAAGTAAGATTCCTAATGAGGAGATTTCTACTCTACTTGCTAATTACTCCTTCAATGGTAAGGTTTCAAAGAAACTTGGTGATCCAGGTATACCAACTATTCCTTGCTCCATTAAGAATAATTATGTTAGAACTGTTTTATGTGATTTGGGAGATGGAGTTAGTGTTATGCCTTTTTCACTCTATAAGAGACTCCAACTAGAAAAGTTGATACCAACTGATATATCTTTGAAAATGGTTGATAAGTCAACTACTATTCCTGTTGGTATATGTTAGGATGTTCCTGTTCAAGTTGCTCATAATTGCATGGTTTTAACTGATTTTGTTGTGCTTGAAATGCCTGAAGATGATAATATGTCTATTATTCTTGGAAGACCTTTTATTAATATTGCAGGTGCTGTCATCAATTACAATCAAGGAAAAGTAACATTCAATATTGATGACAAAGAGCATACTGTATACTTCCCCAAGAAGGTTGTTATAAGATATTTCTTGAATTCCATTGAAAATATTGAGAGCATCAAGGTTGGAGAAATATATTGTCCTATTCCACAAGAAAATTTTGAAACTATTATGATTGGGACCATTGTTATCAAGTACGAGGTAACATAATCACCTTGTGGATTGCAAAGTTTTGTTTCATATAAGATTGTTTTGGTAACAAGACTTGATCAACCTTGTTAACAAAAGGATTTTTAATGAACAAAATAATGTTTTCACAGTGGTTATACTTGCTCACTTTTATTTTTCTCATTTCCAATCTTTGCTCTTCGGCGTGCCTAACTTAAAGGCATTAAAGAAAAGTACTTGTTGGGTTATAACCCAAGATTTTCCTTGAGTCTTAGAAGTTATTACTTCAGTAATGACCTCTCCTTATCCTTTTTGTTTGCTTTTTGTGCCAAGAATGACCTCTAATGAGAGGAAAGTAAGATTTGGGGAGTTGCTGTCCCGAAATAGATTTCTATCCTCCACCATAAAAATTCGTGAGGAGTCGCTGTAAGTCGGATTGAGCTGACAATTTACGAATAAATCCCAAAGTATGTTAGCTAACTTTCGTTAGTACAACACTTTTTGATTTGAGCAACAAAAGGTCTTTGGAAAAATCGGTTTATATCTGTTGGTCTGTTTTGATAGATTTCTGCCATTATTTGCATTTGCCGCTTATTGATTCCTTCTCGGGTTCTTTTTGGGAAATTGAGCTGTTTGAAGGAGTTGCTACAGTAGCTTGTGTTTTTAATGAAAATTCTTGCTATTCCAAAGCTTTGTCAGAGGTCTAATATCTTTTGAATAAACTAATGTTGCTAATGAAGACTGTGTGAAGTTTTGTATGGAAGAAAAATTCCAGGTGTAGAGAGAGGATGATGTAATGAGATGAAGAATGGACAAAATCTCAAGAATTACTCAAAAGGTACAAGCGTCAAAGCTTGGGGGTGCCCAAGGCATCCCCTTATTCATCAATAAAAATCTCAGGTCTTTCTAGACACTTCGGTTTTATTGTTTCATGCACAGTTGTGTTGTTCTTCGAGCGTCTTAGTTTTTGTTTTTGGTTTTCTTTTGCTTCGTTTGGTTTTGCGTTGGTTGCCTTTAAAAAAACTCGAAAACACGAAAAATATTTGTTATTCTTCTTTGGTCTTGTGAGTTCTTTGCAGGTGAAAGGATACAGATGTCGCCTAGGGGGGGTGAATAGGCGATTAAAACTTTTCCGAGAGTGGCTCGACAAAGGCGGAATTAAACTAATATGCTAGTTAATGCTTCAGGAAATAAACATGCTTATGGAATTAGAACTAGGAGTGGTGCAGCTACTCAAGATACTTTATATCCTGAAGGATACCCTAAAAGAATAGAGAAGGATTCCCAACAAGGCGAGGATAGTGGTAGTCCTCGTAAGAGGAAGAAAATGAAACATAAGAAAGTTGAGGAACCACTTGAACCTGCTGTAGATCCTAATAGTATATCTGTCTCTGATGCTGAAACTGAGAGTGGTAATAATAATGATGCTCCTGATAAGGAGGAAGGTGAGGAAGAACCTGAGAAGCACACTAAGAACACTAGGTACACCAAGGAAGATTTTATTGCTAATAAACATGGTAAAGAGAGAGAACCTTGGGTGCAGAAACCTATGCCTTTTCCAGGTAAGAAACACAAGTCAAAGGAAGAAGAACACTACAAAAAGTTTTGTGAGTGGATGAAATCTTTATTCTTGCAAATTCCTTTGACTGATGCTATTAAATTGCCTCCTTATTCAAAGTATATGAAGGATATTGTCTCTAATAAAAGTAAGATTCCTAATGAGGAGATTTCTACTCTACTTGCTAATTACTCCTTCAATGGTAAGGTTTCAAAGAAACTTGGTAATCCAGGTATACCAACTATTCCTTGCTCCATTAAGAATAATTATGTTAGAACTATTTTATGTGATTTGGGAGCTAGAGTTAGTGTTATGCCTTTTTCACTCTATAAGAGACTCCAACTAGAAAAGTTGATACCAACTGATATATCTTTGCAAATGGTTGATAAGTCAACTACTATTCCTATTGGTATATGTTAGGATGTTCCTGTTCAAGTTGCTCATAATTGCATGGTTTTAACTGATTTTGTTGTGCTTGAAATGCCTGAAGATGATAATATGTCTATTATTCTGGGAAGACCTTTTATTAATATTGCAGGTGCTGTCATCAATTGCAATCAAGGAAAAGTAACATTCAATATTGATGACAAAGAGCATATTGTCTACTTCCCCAAGAACATTGTTAGAAGATATTTCCTGAATTCCATTGAAAATATTGAGAGCATCAAGGTTGGAGAAATATATTTTCCTATTCCACAAGAAAATTTTGAAACTATTATGATTGGGACCATTGTTATCAAGTATGAGGTAACATAATCACCTTGTGGATTGCAAAGTTTTGTTTCATATAAGATTGTTTTGGTAACAAGACTTGATCAACCTTGTTAACAAAAGGATTTTTAATAAACAAAATAATGTTTTCACAGTGGTTATACTTGCTCACTTTTATTTTTCTCCTTTCCAATCTTTGCTCTTCGGCGTGCCTAACTTAAAGGCGTTAAAGAAAAGTACTTGTTGGGAGATAACCCAAGACTTTCCTTGAGTCTTAGAAGTTATTACTTCAGTAATGACCTCTCCTCATCCTTTTTGTTTGCTTTTTGTGCCAAGAATAACTCAAGAGGAAAGTAAGATTTGGGGAGTTGCTGTCCCAAAATAGATTTCTATCCTCCACCATAAAAATTCGTGAGGAGTCGTTGAAAGTCGGATTAAGCTGAAAATTTACGAATAATTCCCGCAGTATGTTAGCTAACTTTCGTTAGTCCAACACTTTTTTATTTGAGCAACAAAAGGTCTTTGGAAAAATCGGTTTCTACCTACTGGTTTGTTTTGACAGATTTCTGCCATTATTTGCATTTGCCTCTTATTGATTCCTTCTCGGGTTCTTCTTGGGAAATTGAGCTGTTTGAAGGAGTTGCTACAGTAGCTTGTGTTTTTAATGAAAAGTCTTGCTATTTCAAAGTTTTCCAGAGGTCTAATATCTTTTGAATAAACTAATGTTGCTAATGAAGATTGTGTGAAGTTTTGTATGAAATAAAAATTCCAGGTGTAGAGAGAGGATGATGTAATGAGATGAAGAATGGAAAAAAGCTCATTAATTACTCAAAAGGTACAAACGTCAAAGCTTGGGGTGCCCAAGGCATCCCCTTCTGCATCAATAAAAATCTCAGGTCTTTCTAGACACTTCGTTTTTATTATTTCATGCACAGTTGTGTTATTCTTGGAGCGTCTTAGTTTTTGTTTTTGGTTTTCTTTTGCTTCATTTAGTTTTGCGTTGGTTGCCTTTAAAAAAACTCGAAAACACCAAAAATATTTGTTATTCTTCTTTGGTTTTGTGAGTTCTTTTGCAGGTGAAAGGATAGAGATGTCGCCTAGAGGGGGGGTGAATAGGCGATTAAAAGTTTTCTAAGAGTGGCTCGACAAATGCGGAATTAAACTAGTGTTTACTTTGTAAAGCACAACCTAGAACAACTAGGGTTCACCTATGTGCACCAACAACTTATGCTAAGCAATACAAGAAACAATGTGATAGCAATATATAGATTACTTCAAGCACGAAGGCTATCACAATGTAAAGTGCATAAGTAAAGAGCTCGGGTATAGAGATAACCGAGGCACGCTGGACATTTATATTTACCGAGTTCCTCCCAACATGGAGTACGTCTCGTTTGGATAGGGGGTGGTATCTACCACCTACGCCACAAAAGGCCTCCCTTATTCTATGGTGAATCTCACCCCAACAGGATCGATCCACACTTCCACTATTGGTACACTTGTCGGTGGCAAACCGAAACCTCTCACAAGGTTGGGGCACTTATCCACAACTTAATTGGAGGCTCTCAACAAACGCCACCAAGGCCACAACCTGCAACACCAACAAACCGTCTAGGGTTCCAAGAACCCAAGAGTAAAAAGCTTCTCAACTTTCACTCACCAAATCCTCCGAGGAGAACTCAAACCGATGCACCAAATGCAATGGCAAGAACACAATAAGTGCTCAAATCCTTCTCTCCCAAATTACACCAAAGCTACAAAATCTTATGGGCGAATAAGAGAGAAATAACAATGGAGGAAATCCACAAAAGACTCCAATATCTAGATCCCAAGATGTTCCCTTCACTTAGAGGAGATATTGATTGGTGGGATTGTAAATCTAGATCTCCTCTTTCAAATCCCTCAAAAATATGCAAGAATCATAGGAGGTATTGAGGGTAAGCAAACTCAAGAAGGTCAACAATGGAGGGGAAAACTTTCAAGAATGGTTGGGGAACCATTGGGGAAGAAGGCCCCTTAAATAGGTCCCCCCAAAATCCAACCGTTGAAGCCCAAAAACGCGAATCTCGGTACTACCGGACTTTTTCCCGGTACTACCGGACATTCCCGTTACTACCGGACATTCCCTGGGGATCGCAGGTAGCCAAACACACCTTATTCAGTACCACCCGATACTAAGGGGCGGTACTACCGGACCCTGGTCCGGTACTACCGGTCATCCCTGAACGAAAACGGCCATAACTTTTGCATCCGGACTCCGATTTTGATGATCTTGGTATCGTTTCGAAGAGGACAACAAGCTCTACAAGATCATGCAAATAAACAACATAGTATATCAAGGGAGGATATATCAAAATGATGAAAGGTTTAACCTCTCTCAAAAAGACGAACCGATAAAACCTCCAACATAAAAAACGTAATAGAAAATGCATATGAAATCCGTTTCGATGAACTAGAGCTTGTAATGGAGATTAAAACAAGCTATAAATCCTCACATGAGTAAGAACCAAATAATGTAAGGTTTTACCTATATCTAAAATACAAACCGGTAAAACCTCCAAGATCAAAACGCAATATGATATAAAAGGGAAATCCGTTTTTGATGAGCTAGAGCTTGTTATGGAGATTTCCACAAGCTCTATATCCTCACATGGATAAGACCAAATAACAACCAAATATGATGCTAAGGTTTGAGCTCTCTCCGAACGATGTGACCGAGTTACTCATTCGAGAGCCCCTCTTGATAGTACGGTTATCTATCCTAAACCCGGTCTCCAACAAACATGAGACCGGCAAAAGGGAAAACCTATCAATATTATACCTTTGCCTTGAGCAATCCACTTGAGCTCGATGTAGACGATCTTGTACTTATCAAGATGTACACCTTTCTTGATTCCTCATCATCGATCCATGATCACCGAGGATGGCAAGCATCAAACATGAAATCTTCTATAGATGGCGCATTTTGAGCTTGCACAACACATCTTCTCCTCATTTCATTTACCTTGAAGCCAACACATGCTCCAAGCGCTACCAAAGGAATATTCCTACAAGTGCGACTTAATACACACATTAGTCCATAAAGATTGTCCTTAATTACCAAAACCACACATGGGGGTCCACATGTTCTTTCAATCTCCACCATTTTGGTAATTGATGACAATCCCTTTAAGAGGGTTTATATAAGGAATATTAATGAATAAAATGGTAGCACCAATATCAAATACTACATAAGTATGCGATATTGGTACCACACCATATATAGAACAAACTCCCCCACAATCTATGCATGTGTGATGAACTTGAATTTAATTGCATATATTGCCAATCATTATCATTGGTGGAGTTTCCTCTATATATAACACATGCTAAGAAACAACAAATATGCAAGAGCATGAAAGTCAAATGCTTAAGAACAAACTCAATGCATAAACCAACTTCCCTTAAACCCTCTAAAACTTCTCCCCCATTGGCATCGATTGCCGAAATGGGTGACAAGTTCTAGAAGGCAAATATAGTAATAATTCCTCCAAAAGGTGTGCCTTCGCACATATCCAATGATGAATACTTGGGAGGGGATTAGAGCTATATCGAGGACCCAAAGATTGCCAAAATAAATTCAAATGATGCAAGCAATTACAAGGTCCTACAAACCAATTGAAAACAACAAATGAGTCCAAATTGGATAATAAGATGTTATGATATGAGCAAAAGAGTGTTTTAAATAACAAATAGAGAAGCTCCCCAAGATTTGTGCACAATTTTAAAATAAATGCATTGGAATACATAATGCGCAAATATGGAATCCTTGATCCCCCATAAGCATTTAAAACACAACAAATGAAAGATCACACAAATGCTTAAAATAAATAGAGAAGCTCCCCAAGATTTCTGCATACTTTAGAAGCGTTGTATTTCAATACAAAATGCACAAATATGGAATCCTCACTCCCCCATAAACATTTAAGGCACGATAAATGAGAAAGAAGACAAATGAGCATTATTAAATGAATTAGATGAGCTCCCCAAAGATAAGGCACCAATTATGATAATTGCATTTGGGAATAAGGTGCATAATCATGGAATCCTCACTCATCCAAAATCATTTAACAATACAAGGCATGAGAGAACAAATATGAGTGTCCGAAGATGCAAACAAGAGGAACAAACACTCATAGGAAAATAAATTTGGAAGCCACCGAAAAATCAAAAGGAATAAAAGGTGGTATCCAAGGAATAAAATCTCAACTAAAGTTATCTTCTCATATGTGTATATGTTTCTAAGTGGATAACATCACAAAGACATAGACCCATAAAGAAACAAGCACACACAAAGAAGATATACAATAAATCACATAAAAGGCTAAAATGAAGTTATAACATATATCAATAAGATTTTAGCTTCCAAGCATGGCCAAAGGCACAATTTTATATTATTGTACATTAATGAACTTCAAACACCAACACACTAAATATATTACAACTATCACCAAGGGAAAAGGAGAAAGTTGGCATATATGGAGAAAGACAACAAGTATCACAAGAAAAAAAAGCAACTAGCAAAATCTCACTATTGCACATGAGAGAAGTTGAGGAAAAGATAGGCAATAAAATTGCTAGATTGACATATTTGGGATTGGTGGATCGTATGCATGATTTTGTATAGTCCAAATTATATGTACTCATCTCAACTTATACACATTTACAATAGAGAGTTCTCTTAAACCATGGCTAGAACTACAACAATTACAAATACATTAATTCATGCTAGAAGGCAACCGACAAACGGTTGGAATCAAGATATATGAGCATGAGAAAGAGATACTTGTTATCGAGATATAATTGGTAGGATGTAGAGGATATGAATTCATTGATCATCCTATAGCTTGTCTCAAATTTTCATGTATGCACCACTTCTTCAAAATTGAGAGACAAGCATAGAATATATCTCCAATCTACCTAAAACACAATTAAGTACAAAATGGTCCCCAAACATATTGGGTCCAAAGTGGTTAGTGCAACTACAATACATATGTAAGGTTCCCAACCTTTAATAAGGTAGAGATCCCTATGTTTACAATGCTAGTCCTTGGATCAATAGCTAGCATCCACAGTTAAGATGTAATATCAAGAAACAAAGGTCATAATATAACTTTATAACCAGGAATAAAATAATTCATTACATCTTACATAGCTCATTTGGCTATCTCAATACAATGCAGCAGAATATAACAATAGCATGGGGTCCTTCATCTTCAAAGTTCCACAGGCAGACATGTTGGTTGTCGACTTATAATCCTAAACATTAAACTTCACTAATATCAAACAAACCTACAACATAACAAGTTACAGCCACAAGGTCAATACATTTGAATTGTATTGGCAAGTGATACTATGGTAGTATAGTGGAGTCTATCATCTATATGCATTTGGCTAAGTGGATCTTAGGCTTGCTTGCTCAAAATAGATTTTCCTTATAATTTGAAAATACTAAGTTTTTGCTTTGACAAAATCACCCAAGGAACCACCAATAGAAATTGGTGAACCTTAAACCCTTGTTCAGCCACAAGTTTTTAACTTAGAAATTTGGATGATGAGATTCTTGATAGCTTCCATGTCTTGATGATCAAATTATCCTATTCCAGGGACATGGCTAAGTACTTAGATTTTACACTCTGCAGAGGTGGTGCACTTTCCCCACAAGACTTGGTTTCACCAAGACAAGATCTTTCAGAAGCCTTCCCTTAGACCAGAATGGACGCGTTCCAACCTATCAAACCCTACCACCAACTGTCCATTTGGCTAAGTTATTGCAACCTATATGATCCAGGCAGAGCCCATAATGCCAAGTGGCTGCACTTGAAGCTTCTCAACATTTGACATCTCAAATCTCTTTGTTCCTGGGTGGCCATCCACAAGTGAGACACCAAGTTTTCCCCAGCATGCTGGACTTGGTGATGCCCAATTTTTCCCCAGCATACTGGACTTGCATGACCACTCAACACAAATCATTCCTTCCATTCCACCCAGGTGATTCATTCACTTAGTTGTTTTATTAAACAAAACACAAGTCCTCAGACTTAGAAACTTTTCCATAGTATGAATATATATTCCACCCTTGTTTTCTACTAGCTAAGCTAAGCATGATAGTAGTAGGACTCTTAACTTAGGAAATTTCCACTAAGGTTTCATCTACTAGGATTTCCCATAGCATGGTTTATACTTAGCAAAAATTCTATGCAAGTCCTACTTAGAAATATCACTAATGCATAGTGAAAATAATGGGACAAAGTATGAAGCATCACTTGCCTTTTTGGTAGAGAGTATGAGTTCACTCCTTGATCTTTGCAATGTTCACACACTTCAAATCACTACAATTCAATCAAGCAAACAATATTTCAATCTACCATTCAAGCAATTCATCACATAAAATCATAGTAACAAAACAATGCATGCAAGGATGCTAAAGATTGTTTTATTTGTAAAAGTGGTTTCTAATGGTTCATAAACATTTGAAAACACCTAATGGTCATTTTATAAAGTGTCAAAATCATTTGTATAAGATTTTACTTCATAAAACATTTTTAGATCAAGTCATTATTTTATGTGGTGTAGAAATGCTTTTAATAAGGCAAAATTCTATAGGTTTCACAAAATATGTTTTCAAACCATATAACCTTGTGTTTAGGGTCAGAGAGTTTATTTCCAAAATATTTCTCAAAGGTTTTCTTCCCAAACCATTTTTAATAATTAAACCATATTTTTATTTGACTAGAAATGGTTTAAATCAAAGATTTATTCTTTTGTTTCACTAAATACATTTTTGAAACCACCAATTGATTCCTAGGGTCAGTAGGTTAAAAATAAACCATTTGCCCAAGATTTTATCCCCAAAAACATTTTAGAACAATTTTATATCCTAAACATGCATACACAAGTTTCTGCAAAAACAAACATTTTAACAGAAGCTTTTTACTAAACAAAGTGCATGGTTGGCTAGGGCTTGTCTTGCTTAATCCATTGATATCAAATTTGCAAAATTTGGACGTATAGATCAAAAGTTATAGATTTTACAAAATCTAGCATCTAATAGATCAAATCTGTTCTAATTCAAATGAACTGAGCCACGCGTCTTGTTCTTATTGGTCGAAAACGTTTCGCGTGGATCAAGCAATGCAGGCCGTAGGATCTAAAGTGTTTCATGCGGCACTGAGCACTACTTACCTCTTCGGTTAGTGTTCTATCACAGCGCTCGGATCTGGATCCTACGGTGCACAACACTAGGCCACAGATGGGCGGCGCTGGCGCGGCGGCGAGCGGCGGAGCGCTCAGAGGGTGAGGTTGCCGACGAACTAAATCACGCGAGAGAGGGTGAGAATGCTTACAGGGTTCGCAGGGGTGCGTAGAAGCTCGACGTGGTCTCTGTTCGTCGAGGGGCGCTCGGGTTCCTGAGTAATTGCTCGTCGGAGTCCGTTGCGGCGTCGGGTGCGCTCAGTCGATGTTGGAGGCGAGGCTACAGGGCTCGGGAAAGTATATGGAGGGCACCGTTAGTTTCGTATGCGAGCGGCAAACAAGTGAGCATCAAAAAGAGGGCGAGGGGAAGTCTGTGCTCACCAGGGAAGCTTGCCGGAGTCGAGGTCGATGGTGGCGCTGCTCAGACGTGACCGTAGCCGACGCTGGGTGCAAGCGCTGGCAAGACAAGGCTACTGGGAGACGCGCAGGGGCCTGGGGAACATGCCTGAGTGGTCAAGGGGGCGAGGGACGGTGAGGTATGGCCGGAATTGGCTTGCGAGCTCGTCGGGGCAGAGTGGGGTCTAGAGAGGAATTGGGTAGCCTGGGGGCGCGCTAGGGTGAGGCGACCGAGGGGAAAGGAAGAGGAGATGCTGGCGATTAATACAGTGTGGTCACGGGTCCATTACATGGCGCGGTTAACGTGTATTCACGCCGGCAATTCATCGGTAGTAATGGCCAGAGGAGAGGGGGCTCGGTCAGCGGCGGGTGAGGAAGAAGGAGCTCGCGGTGGGGCCGTTTCGTCAGCGAAGAGAGATAGGGGAGGTGGGGGTCCATGCGTCTGTCGCTGAGCGGGTTCTTTCTCTGGTGAAAAACGGTTCGTCCGGGTGAGGGGGAGAGGTGGGCTGGACTGGGCCTAGTGGGCTTGCTGGCTGGGCTGGGTCCTTTTACTTGTTTTTTGTTCTATTTGTTTTTCTTTTTCCATTTCTTTAATTCTGTTTTGGTTTTGTTTAATCAATTCAAGCATCCATTTGAATTCAAACTTTTGTCAAATTTTGTGTAGCTTTAAACACTGATTAGTAGTATAATCTGAAGTATATTTTGGAATAGAATTTTATTCTTTTTGGGGTCTTTTTAATTATCCAAAAAGGCCCTAGTTTTAAGTCAAATAGGTTTTAACAATATTTCAAACACCATTTAAATTCTTTAAACTTTCCAAATCTTTTTAGTAGGTTTTTATTTGTTTAATAGGGTGTCAAATAATTCATCTTTGAATTATTTGGAAAGTATATAAATGTGATTTATTAATCATTTAAGATTGGATTTATCTTTATTCCAATAGGATTTGGTTTATGCCATTTTATTTTATTTAGAGAATTCTTTATCCTTTTATTTTATTTGGATTTGGATTATAATTCATTCCATTTGCTTAATGGATTGTGCCAAGATTTAGTTTGGTCTTTGAATATTCCTTATTTAATATTTCTTTCCTCATCTTATAAAATCCATATCTTTTTATTTAGAGATCCAAACTTGGTGATTCCAATTTGTAAAATCTTGTTTAATATTTGTTTATCCTTTTAATTCCCTTTAAGATTATTTGCTCACCATTTGGTATGGATTAATAATTAGGTTCTTTATTAGCTTTGGAAATTTAATTTCCTTATCTTATTATATTCATAAGGTTTTATCTATGGCTCCAAATTAAGTGAATCCAATTTCTATGGCTTTATAATATTTCTATTTGTCTTTCTTGATCATTTGTAAATGTTTGTTGACAAATTTTTATATGGATCAAATCCATAGGCTTGGAGATAACTTGGAAATGATTTTTATTCCATTAGGGTTTTAGGGTTTGGATTTATTTTCCAAGTGTTTAAATTTCCAGATACATTCATTGAGGAATGCATTTCTCTTGATTTGAATTTTGTTGAATTCAAACTTTAATTAAAGTTTGTTCAAGATGGGATTTTAAGTTTCCTTTTAGAAACAAAAGTTTCTTTTCACCCTGATTTTCAACAATAATTTATTTTGTTTATTTATTTTTCACATTACAAGATTTGGAAAATCTTGGGATGTGACAACATAGGAGAGACTCCACATAATTATGTGCGTATTGATATGAAATTGAATTTCATGCACAACTTAGCCGATGGGAATTGGTGGAGTTTCCCCTATATATTGGATCAAAGAAAGCAAGAATGCCATAATATAAACATATAGTAAATATGCATGCATAAAGCTTTCAAGAACCAAAAAGGAGATACAATTTGAACAAAAACACCAAGTAAAAACGGTATCCAAATTGTATCAAAGAACCAAATTCAACACATGAAAGATCACAAGTTCAACAAATGAACTTAGGCTAAGACCAAAAGAGCAAAAGATAGATAGAAATAAAAATGCTTAAGGATTTATCTCATTCTAAAATGGTCAAATCATGAAACAAGGAATGAGACAAAACCAACTCCCAAGAAGAGCAAAGTTACAACAAGAAACCAAACTCCCCAAACTTCTCATGTGGCACAAAATACCAAAACGAAAAGATTGAGGTTCCAAGCACATAAAACCCGATATGGATCAAACAATGAAGCATATATATGAGTGTTCTAAATAATATAGGAGAGATCCCCCATGGATAGTGCATTATGTAGGATTTTCCTTTTGAATGCAACACAAATGGGATCATCACTAGTACCTATAATAAGTAAAACACAAGAGGATATCAATAAAATAAGAAGATTCATAAGAGTATCAAGGAATACATGGGAGCCCACAAAACATTTACTTGGCCAAGGATAGGAAAATATTAAGCAAAGGCCAAAGTGAACATGATCAATACATTCTACCATAAATTGGGTACTCATTGTCCAAAGACAAGAAATATTGGGAATAATTTTCCGATGGTAGCTTGCATGGATATCCAAGATCATAGTCACAACAAGAAGCATATAACAAAATATAAGAATTAAGCATGATACTTCGAACAAGATTCTTGGTAGCTTCCAATAGTCACACAATCACTAATGATTAGAGTCACTTGAAGCACATGGTTTCCATGAGGATATATATATCTAAATATGAGTAAACACATACCAAGAAACACTCTCACATATAAAATACAAAATATAAGCAATAAAAGCATTCAAGCAACTTGTAACTTGTATGAGCACATATGTCACATAGGAGCTAGATAATTATCAATATCAATTCTAAGTGACACAACCTCGAATATTCACATTTTCTAGGATTGTAATATGCACTAAGCATATGACTCCCCCATAATGTGATACTACCATAAAACCAACGCGAGGCAAAATAATACAAATAGATATAATTGATGGACATTATAAAACTTAAATTTCTCATGAGAATTATACCACATAGGGACTAGACAATAATCCAATATAAATACTAGGTGGTATTCCTCATGTAAACACAATTTTAGGATTGTGGAATGCCCAAGCATAACACTCCTCCAAAATGGGATAATCCATTAATGTCTCACAAGATCCAAATAAGGTACCAAGTATAACCAAGCAAGGCTCAAACATAAGAAACACACATACATGGTGTGCCACCTAATCATACACAAATATGCTTGATCTCAAGATAATTAAGTGGATAGCACAACATGCACAAAAACATGGAAGATACAAAACCAACACATGCACAAGGGGACGAGTAACTTTCAATGTAAAGAGTTTAGCATATGTTACCGCAAGGAGGAACATTGGAAATATAATATAATCATGATAATCCAAATGGCTTGGCTTGACAATAATAATTGATGAAGATCCCTCAATTCTCCATAATGTAGCCAAGACTCCAATGCCCTCCAACAAACACCTATTGATCAAGTTTTGGCTTGTTGGTCCCCAACCAAGTTGTGTCCTAATAGGTTAGTCACAATAGGCTTGGCAACCCAAATGGTTCTTTTCTTGACAGCACATTGAGAACCAACAAACTTGGCAAACACATTGCCGACCTCATCCTTACAAAGAGAATAAGCATCATCAATAATGATAGGGTTGGATGAGGAGATACCAATAGTGCATGAGGAAGAAATGTGACCCTTTGCACGACATATATAGCAAGTTCTTCTCTTTCCATCTTTCTTCTTAGGTGAAGCCACGACTCGAGGAAGAGATTGAGTAGTCCTCTTAGGAAGAGGCTCGTTGATGACTTGAGGTGGAGCTTGAGGCCGCTTCCCTTGTTGCTTCACACTAAGAGGCTTTTTCTTCAATGGGCAACATCTAACATGGTGCCCTTCTTCCTTGCACTTGAAGCAAACAATGTTGGCCGGATTCTTGACTTGATCTTGGCCATTCTTCTTGTTGTCCTTGTGCTTCAACTTGATAGTGGACTTGTTCTTGACATTGGAGTTGAATCCAAGCCCACTCTTATCATTGGGGGATTTTTGCACACTGAAGATTTTGTTGAGTATGGCCTTCCCTTTAAAACCCATTTTCAAGTCATTCTTCAAATAAGTGACTTGAGCCTTGAGCTCTTTGATTTCCTCTACATGGTTAGTTTCAACGAAAGTACTATAGGAAGTAGATGCTACATTATTAGAGCAACAAGGAACGGAATGTAATTCATCACGAGATATAGCATGGATGAGAGTGGATGAATTACAAGGACTAGCACATGGCAATATAACATTTGGAGTAGATATAGTGCTAATGTCTACATGAGGCCCATTAAATGTTACCTTTGACACGATGGCCTCATGAGCTAACTTTAGCCTACCATGGGAGACTAGAAGATCCTCATGCGAGCTTGAGAGCTTAACATGACTTTCTTCTAATTTCCCATAGTTGCTAGTTAGCAAAGCAAGTTGAGCCTTTAGCTCAACATTCTCCTTCAAAATAGATGCTTCACAAGAAATAGAGTTAGTAGCACAAGCATCATCATTATTAGCAAGAGGTGAGGGCAACTTGGCAAGCTCTTTTGAATATGAAGCGAAGTTGCTCATGCGACTCGGTGAGTTTGATGAGCTCCCTCTTAAAGACCCGAGAGCCATTATCGAGATGCTTAGAATCCTCAACAAGTTTAGCATAAGCAACTTCAAGTTCATCATTTTTAATCTTGAAGGAGTTTTCCACCGCAAGTTCTCTATCATGGTATTCCTTTACTCGAGATAATTCTAGAGTAAAAGTCTCCTCAAGAGATTCTTTGGTGGTTTGTTCTTCTTCAAGGGAGTCCTTTAGTTGAGCAAGTTCATTAGCATACTCACGATCACGCGCAAACTGTACATCAATTAAGTTTTCTTGCTCCTCAATAAGATCATTGCCTTCTATAGCATAATTCAAGATTTCAATAAAGTTGGAGGAAACAATTTTATGTTTGAAGAGAGCGCTATAGACAACCTCTCCCAATTTCTTAATAGAGGTAATATCATACTTACCTCGATAATCATCATTCTCATTCTCAACCTCATCATCATGAGATACAATGGGATCCAAACAGGTTACCTTTGTTTCCTTAGCCATAAGGCATTTGTGAGAACCGGAAAAAGGTGATGATGAGATTGCACTTGTGGCTCTATTCAAGACCTTGTCTTGGCCATAGAATCTTCATCTTCCTCTACATGGTTAGCAACACAAGCACTAGAGGAAATAGAAGCATTTTTATCATGGCAACAAGAAAACACAAGCATATCATCATGAGATTTATTCAAGCCATTACTACATGATATGCAATGTCGTGGGAATGGCCACGGCAGACGCTGCAATCGGCAGCGAGTAGTAGAACGAGGGGCAAGGGCGGCCAGCCATCTGCGATGCGAGATGAGGGCAGAGACACAGGGTTTTACCCAGGTTCGGCCCCCCGGAGGGTAAAGACCTACTCCTGCTAGATTGTATTATGGATGTGTTTACAATGGGCGAACTCGGCGACTAGGCGGCGAGTTGCTTGGGCGTATGAGGGAACGTGTTTCTACTCACCCCATAGGGAGGTTTATATAAGCTCACCTCCCCTAGGGTTTACATATCTCAACCGATTCGATTCTGACTTGATGGTAATCGTTTAACCTAGACCGATCGGGCCTATCTACTCGCTGGGCCTTCAACTTCCGATCGCTGATACCTTGTGGGCCTTGATCCACTCGCCGCTCTGCAGCCCACTCGCCCGCCTTGGGCGATCGGAACGCGTCACCGAGTATACCCCAAGAGGCGTATCCCCATCAAGAGTCCCGAGGCCGTCGTTGATTAGGCGTGAGTGGCTGGCGGTCGGAGTATACTGGTCAAGTTGGCACCCAACGAATCGGCGGGCTCTGTATAAAGGAAAAATCCGCGAACCGAGTCGCGTCTTGGAAGTCGAGCCAACGAGACGGTCTCGGCGAGTGACTTAACGATCCGAGTGGCTGGAGTTGGACCGTCAGGCGTGGTCAAACTAGCCGTTAAGGTAACTCAACGGTAACTTCTGGCGTAATCATCGCGCGGTAACGGCCCCCTGATTTGGCGGGCAACTCCTGCTATATAAGAGGAATGGTAGGCTATCGCAGAGCCAACCGCCCACCATTTCTTCCGAGTGCGCGCATCTCCCTTCCTTTGCTCCGCGATCCAATCGACCCGAAATCTTTCGATCCCCAACCAACCTCTTCGGCCATGGCCCTCTCCACCGAACCTTGGGGCAGATCCAAATGCACAAGGGCGCAGCTGGCCTCGTTCGAAGAGGCCGGAATCCTGCGAGCCGGCTGTTGGCGTATCCCCGCAGCCGGAGAAACGACCCCAAATCCGCGAGAGAGAGAGTTTGTCTGCTTCACCACCATCTCGGCGGGGTTAGGGTTTCCACATCTGTTCTTCCGGCGTTTTGCGCCTACTACGGATCCAGCCTCGGATCTGGGTCCCCACATCGAGCAGCTCGCCATCTTCGTGGCGTTGCGAGTGCTACTTGGGCTGCCATACTTTCCCTTGTGGCAAGATCTGTTCCATGGACGGATCAGCCGCGAGGAGGCGGGCGGCCCAATGCTAGCCGCGGGCGGCCTGACATTCCAACTCAAATCCAAAGCTTCCTTCTTCGACCTGATGCTGCCGGCCAAAGCAGCGAGCGACTGGAAAAAGTCATGGTTCTACGTGACCGAGGCGACTCCGGAGGACGAGGCGGCGATCCCGCGGTACTCGGCCAACCGCTCCGAGCCACGCCATCTCCAGGTCGGCAAGCTTCCCGACGACCAGCGGATGGTCGTCGATGAGATGCTCCAGACCATCCGTGGTCTGAAGAAGAAGGGGCTCCAGACAATAAACTTGTACAATTGTTGGCTTGGGCGGCGGCTCGTCCCGCTCGCCCAACGCGATCATTACATGTACCAGTACACGGGCCGGGGAGACTCGACGAAAGCAGCCTCGGCGAGTGGAAGCCGGAGGACTACCTCTCGGTGTTGAAGAAGATCACCCAGCGATACGCGCGGATCGCAGCCGGGTCCCCTACACCGCGTCCGGCCCGACGGTAATTTCTTTGTTTTGTTGATCGCGGTATGCGATCGCGTAATTCTAACTCGCTTCAGATTCATCGCAGCTGTTCCAAGTGGTGGAAGGGTGGCTCCCACCCGCCGACAACGAGAGCCCGGGGCCATCTGCCCAGGATAGAAGCGAATCGCCACCCGCCAGGGGCAACAAGGACGACGAGGATGAGTCCGAAGGAGATCGCCCATGGTCCGAAGACCCGCGCAACGCGTCGTGTCGAAGCGGCGAGAGCCTCGAGCGCCACGACGACGACGAGCTCCCAGACGACCTCGCCGCCAGCCACTCTTCAAGAAGAAGAAGAAGGAAAAGGAGGCGAGGCCCCGAGGAGGAAAAGCAAGCCGAAGATGGCCTCGCCCGCACTCAACGAGCAGTTCGATGCTCACAGCTGGCCGGAAGGCGCGACCGTGACAACGCGCTAGATGCGCCATCTCGAAGTGCCGCTGGCCTCAATGCCTCCGCCATTCGCGGTCTCGGGTCAGGAAGGCTCGGCGTGGCGACCGCCTCGCAAGGAGGTCGACGTGGCGGTCTCGCCCGCAAGGAGGCTCCGCCAGCGGCTCAATTTGCGAGGAGGCCCGCCGGGCGTCAGGCGCCACCGCGACCTCAACGAAGAAGCCGTCCGTGTCTTGGGCCCGACGTCCCGGGCTGGGGCTTAGTCGCCACTGGGCCCGAGCTGGAAAACCGGCCGGCCGTGCAGGCTGCGTTTCATTCGATCGCCAAGTGAGCGATTCGCCTTCTCTATTTTCCATAAGTACTTGATTGTCTTTTATTGATTTGATCCGATATGCGGACGGAGTGAAAAGATGGGCCACCCGATCGTGGCTAAGGTACCCTCCGCCATGCGAGAAGGATCCTGCCCGCAAGAGGAAAGTGGACGAGGTCGCCGTCTCAGCAGAAGGCAGCAAGAAGGCCAAGGGCGACGTCATCGTTACTGACTCTGACGACACGGCGACCGCACCGGCCGGACCCGCAGTGGAAGCAACCGCATCTACAAAGGATGGCGTTTCCTTGCCTAGACCGGAGGCGACTTCCTTTGGGTGCCTCGATCGCTACCTTCCCCGCTTAGAACCAAAGGCGGCCACGGCAGCGGGCTGCCCGAGCCTCGCTCCGGGGACCACCGGCTGAAGTCGACCAACGTCGCGGGCTGCGCCCGCTGCTTGCGTCTGTGGACGCATACAACTCCATGGCATGCTTGGTGCAGCCATCCGGTACCTCCGGTCCCGAGGATCAGGTCGGTGCTTAGCGGCTTGATTCTTATAGTTTCGCTTTGTACTTTCGCATCCGGTCCCGAGTGTGCAGCACGCTAAATTTTAGCGGGTGGGCACGAGCAATTTTCGTGATCGCCAGTCCCCGAGTGCGCACTCGCTAAATTTTAGCGGGTGAGCACTGAGTAATTTTCGTGTTTGCTGACTTTGATGATGTGCAGGGTCTGCAGCTGGAGTCGGCAGAGCGATTGGCTGCGAAACAGCGTGCTGAGAATGAGCTGGCCACTATCCAAGAAGTAAACAAGGAGCTTCTGTTGCTGCAGCGGAGGTGGCTCGCCAGAGCTTGTCCTCCGGTGAGCTGGTGGCGGCGATCTGCGTTAAGTCTTCTTGAAAGGGTCGCCGACCTCGGCCGAATCGGGAGGCAAAAGAAGAAGTAAGCTCGGTGAACGGGCGAGCTAAGGCCGCCATTGCGGCCGCGGAGGAAGACCGCAAGGTGTCGGAAGCCCTCGTTGTTGGGCTTCAGGACGATTATACGCTTCGATTGCTTCATCACGGGACTCGCCGCCCGCTGCTTGGTGAGTGCGTCTTCCCATCTTTCGGTTGTATTGTTTGTGGTTTCCATGGTACTCATAATTGTCTCCTTCTCGCAGGTCGTGTTATTGGTAGCCAAGAAGGCGAGCTCTCTTCTTGGCGAGAGTGCGTAAGCATGCTCGTCGACTCGGCGACGCTGTCGGCGACGTGCATCCGCGCCTACCTTCAAGAGATGTCGCCCACGGAGGTTATTCCCAGTGACCTCGTTGAGGTGTGGGAGTACTTGGAGAAGGCGCCCGCGGTCGTAGAGTTCATGACGAGGTCGGCGTTTCGGCGTGGAGCGTCGACAACGCTGAGCCTTGGACTCGCCCACTTCCCCGAGGACTTCGACCTCGACGATGTGACGAGTGGGTATCCTTCGTCGACTGGCGCGGTGGATCTGTCCGAGGTTCTCAAGTTGCAAGAACGTGCCTCCGCGTACTCGGAGCGTGTCTGGGCGATGGGCGACCTCCTTCCCTACCAGGAAACGGTCGTCGCGCCAAACGACCCCGAGCCGCCGCATCGTGACTTCAAGGTTGAGCAACCTTTCCGCTCGGCGATGGCGGGCGAGCTGACGACGTATCCGTCAAACCCGTACACCGCATTCATCCGTAGGCGCCGGGATTCTGGCGCGTCGTCGTCGAAGCCTCGTAATAGGGTAGTTTGCCTAGATGTGTTAGCAGCAGCTTCGCCAAGCGGCATAAGTTGTAACATAAGACAATGCGATATGCGATTGAATGGGACGTTGTGTCCATTTTGCTATTTGTTTGTGTGTTTTGATTGATTTTGGATGAGTCCTCGAGCGCCGTCCGCCTTTTGTGGGGCTCACCTTGTATATGATATTTGTTGTTATCGTGTGTTTTGTTAGTTTAGTCGACCGCCTGAAGCTCGGAGAGCCCGCAAGGCGACTCCTTGAGTGCTCAGATTTTACCGCTTTCCAGACGCGAACGGGGTGGCCGAGTCCCCGAGCGTGGTACTTGTAGTTCAAGGCGCGACTCGAGGGTGGTTGAGGATCGAGCGCTGGTGTGAGCGCCACCCCGCCTCGCCCGGTGGGTCACCGCATGGCGAGTCCTGGGCATGCTCTCTTACTTGGCGTTTTCCCTGACCGATCGCGACGAACTGGTATTCAGTCCCCGAGCGTGGTACTTAGCCGTTCGAGTCGCTACGCCGAGGATGCGGAGGACCAAGGTCGCTGTGAGAAGCGAGGGCAGTTGTCTTGGTTCGCAAAACCAGTCGAGCTAGGCGACTCCAATGGGGCTCCGGATTGGCGTTTTCGTGGACGACGCAAGACCTGAAATGACTCAAGGTTTTACATCGCACTACTTAGCCGCGGCCGCGCTGTACCAAAGGTTGACTTCGCATTTTAGCATGACGCTGTTTAGTACGAAAAGCGAGTGGCACAAGGCATGGAGAGTAGACGAAATTTGCGAACTGCTTTTTATTTCATAGCGACCGGAGAGTACATGTGGGATTCTAGGAGTAGAACTTCCGGAGGAGATTTACATTCCATGGCCGCTGATCGCCGAGTTCGCCGCCCCGCGACGCCGATGAGGTAGTAGGCGTCGCTGTTTGAGCACGCTACCGAGCAGAACGGGCCTTCCCACGGAGGGGAGAGCATGTGCATGCCCTTCTTGTCCGGATGAGGCGTAACACCGTGTCGCCTTCCGAAGGTGCGGGTTTGCACCCGTCGGCTGTGGTAGCGGAGCCCTTTGCCGATAAATGGTCTGACGCGATCGAGCGAGGTCGCGTGCTTTCGCCGAGTTGGTCGAGCCCATCTTGGCGGGCCCACTCGTTGCGGCCCTCCAGAGGCGACGCACCCAGGCGAGTCGTGTTCGTGGTTCGAGGCTGACCGCATGATCGCAGACCATGAAGAAGGGAAGAAAGGAAAGAAAATGTGACCGAGGAGCGGATTGCGGTGCCGGGATGCCGGAGGTAGCAGTGCGCCGAGTGGTACTTTGGCGCGCTTCAGCCGTGGAGGATGCTTTGGTTGGCTCGTTCCGCTGATTCCGGTGCGATTCGACGCGAGGTCAAGCCGGATGTGGTGCTCTTCGCAGAATTCGGCCATTGCTCCCTTGGCGAAGTTTGTGCCGTTGTCCGTGATGATGCTGTTGGGGAAACCGTGGCGGTATATGAGCTCGCGTAGGAACTTAGTGGCTGTCTTCCCGTCGCATTTCCGGACTGGCTTGGCCTCCACCCACTTCGTGAATTTGTCGACGGCGACTAGCAAGTGGGTGTAGCCAGAGGGGGCCTTCTTGAAGGGGCCTACCATGTCCATGCCCCAAACAGCGAATGGCCAGGTGATGGGGATTGTTTTGAGCGCCGAACTTGGTACGCGGCGTCGTTGGCGATTTCCGCACCCGCGATCGTTGGACGATATCGACAGCGCTGCAGCGGGCCAAGAGAAGCCGTGTCGCATAGCCTTGGCGACCAGGGAGCGCGCGTGGTGGCCGCAATACCGAGTGGATGTCGTAGGATTTTGCGCCCTTCACCGTTGGACGCAACGTTGAACACGCCGGTGACGCTGCGCTTGTGTAGCTCGGCCGATGATGGTGTAAGACTTGCATCGGCGAGCAATCATTCGAGCGCTTGTCTCGCCATGCGGAAGGGTGCCGTCCTGTGTAGGCGATGTAGGGCTTGGTCCACCGTCTGCTCGGTGATGAGTGCGACCAAGGCTGCCTCGGTTGAGTGGGACTCGATGTCGATCTCCTCGGGAGAGACGATGGTTTTGAGATTGTGTCGAGGAACACGCCGGGTGGTGGTGCGAGTCGAGCCGACCTGCGAGAGAGGGCGCCGGCCTCGTTTTTCGCCTTTGCCGATCCACTCGGAGTAGCCGGTGAAGTGGCCAACTTATCCACCTCTTGGCGATACGCCGCCATGGTAGGGGAGATGGCGTCAGTGTGCAACTTGACCTGCAACGAGGTCGAGTCTCCGTAGCATCAAGGCGATTGACGCCATCTCCTTTGCGGCTCGCATGCCAGAGTAGGGCCTCGTGATTCAGCCATGTTGTTGGTGCAGGCGTGAATTGAGGCGGAGGATGTAGCGAGCTTGTCGCCTTTGGTGAAGTCAAGACTATCCCCGCCCCGCACCGTCTGCTTCTTGGACCCGCCGCGCAGGCTCCAGAATGGAGGTACGCGCTTCTTCCGGGTTGGCCTCTTCCCGATCGGCGATGAAGTCTGCCAGTTCGACTTAATCGCCTTCGTGGCTCAGATTTAATGTTGTGGACGCCGATCTCGACGCCCACTTGGCGACCCGCCGTCGCCGCGATTGCGGATGATGTCTTGTAGTGGTGCCGAGGAGACGACCGTGATCGGGTGCTCCTGAAAGTAGCGCAGCGCCACGAGCCCTAAAGACCGCGTATACTAGCTTTTGTATCAGGTATCGTTGGCGCGATTCGTGAGGACCTCGCTGATGTAGTACACCGCCGGACCGGCGCCTTTCCTTCCTCCGTCGTTCGACAACCATTACGCATCGACGACACGCTCGGACGCCGCGACGTAAACCAGCATGGGATCTTTGTCGGCCGGGTGCGAGTAGTGGTGCGGCGAGTAGCACTTTTTAAGGTCGCGAGCGCCGTCGCCTCCTTGTCCCACCGAAGGTGGGATTCTTGCGCATCAGCGGTATAGGGCATCGCTTTTCGCCCAGCGAGGATGAAGCGACCGAGAGCCGCCACACGCCCGCCAGCTTCGGACGCCACGCAGCACTCGGGTTTGCCGAGCCGCGATCGTGTCGATCTTCGTTGGGTTTGCCTCGATCCTCGCTTGGAGACGACGACCTCAAGAGTTGCCCGCGGTACAATCAAGGTGCACTTGCCTGGGTTGAGCTTTATCTTGTACCTCCGCAGATTGGCGAAGGTCTCCGCTAGGTCGGCGAGTAGGTCTCCTTGGTGAGCGGATTTCACGACCACGTCGTCGATGTAGACGTGGATGTTGCGGCCAATTTGGCTCGCGAGGCATTCTTGCATGCACCGCTGATAGGTTGCCCCGGCGTTCTTGAGGCCGAAGGTCATGGCGATGTAGAAGAATGCTCCGAATGGCGTGATGAACGCCGTCTTCTCCTCATCCTCGACAGCCATTTTGATCTGGTTGTACCCGGAGTAGGCGTCGAGGAAACATAGCGACTCCGAACCCGCGGTTGCATCGATTATCTGATCGATCCGCGGGAGGACGAATCGCCTTTGGGCAAAGCGCTGTTCAGTTTGTAGTCGATACACATTCTCCGTGTCCTGCTTTTCTCGACCAGGACTGGGTTTGCCAGCCACTTGGAGTATTTGATTGGCCGGATGAAGCCGGCCGCGAGTAAGCGCTGCACTTCCTCGGCGATTGCTCGACGGCGTTCTTCATTGAAGGGCCGTAGCGACTGCTTGACGGGTCGCGCTTTGGGGTCGGCGTTTAGTTTGTGCTCAGCGAGCTCCCTAGGGACACCAGGCATGTCGGAGGGTTTCCATGCGAAGATGTCCCTATTCTCATGAAGGAATTCGATGAGCGCGCCTTCCTATGCTGGGCTCATGCCTGTCCCGATCGTCACCGCCGGGGGGTCGCTGGGACCAGCTCGACCAGTCTGGTGTGCGCCGTGGCCTCAAAGGTTGAGGTGTTTGTGCCCTCCGAGTTGGGCTTGAGTATTGTGGGGTCACATTGTTGACCCGCCGCAGATTTGGCAAGCTCGTCGGGGTTAGCTTCGCCGCGATGACGCGGGCGCGAAGTTCGCCCTTGGCCTCGCATTTGGCAGCCATGTCGGGTCGCCGCTGATGGTGATGACGCCGCACGCCCGGAGCTTCATCGCGTTATGCACGCGTAGTGGGCGCCATGAATTTGGCGAACGCTCGCGCCCTGTGACGCAGCGGGTAAGGGCTGTCAAGGGCACCAGCTCAAGACGATCCGCCGGCGGAAGTTTGCCGAGTACCAAGGTGACGGTAGCGTGAATTTGCCGATCGGGTACGCCTTCCGACCGGGACGATGCCGGAACGTGGTGTGGGTTGTCTCGATCATCGACCGCGGAGTCGTAATCACCAAGGTGTCGAGGTAGAGGATGTTGATGGAGCTGCCGCCCATCGCTGTCTTGGGAGCCAGAGTCGCCAACCTTGGGCTTGACCACCAAGGCGACTCCGCCCGGTACTCGGCGCGTGGCGCAGTGGTCTTGCCGGCTCCGGTGATGGTGTTCACCAGTTGAGGAACCGGGGACATCTGTTTGGGCCACCGCTGACGGCGACGGCTGGCGATGACCTTCTTCTCTCGCCGTGTTGAAGCCTATGAAGGTGTGGAGAGAGCCGCTACTTTTGTTAATTTTCCGCCGTTTGGGTTGTTGTCGGTGTCCTCCGCGTCGCGTGCCTTCTCGATTTCCGAGGGTGTGGCGGGCGGTGGTGCGTATGGCTTTCCTTCCCCGCTGGAAACGCACATGGTTGGTTAAGGAGGGCCGCGATCGAACCTTGGCTTGTTCTTGTAGTTGCCGCCATCGCCGCTGTTCTCCGTCACAAGCGGTAGCTCTTGGGCTCGCGCTGGGCGTGCCCAGCGTTGGCGACGAAGTCGACTCGCCTGTCGCTGCGGCGCTTGCTCGTGAGGCGGTGCCGCTATAGCGTAGGGTCGGTTCGGCGTCCGCCGCTGCTGCCGCGTGCGCGTTGCCTCCGACTTGTGCCGTCGATTTCTTGGTGGGGTCCTCCTCGGCGCATCGCTTGGCGATCTCGAGGAGGTCGGGATGTTGTCGAGTGTGCGGCGTCGCTTGAGCTTGGCGACTAGAGGCTCGTAGTGACACGAGGTCTTGAAGCAATGGATCGCGGTGTCCGGGTGGATGCCGACCGCTGTACCAGCTCTTGCCACCGTTGGACCCAGCTATGGTCGACTCGCGAGGTCCCCGGACGATCGCTCCGTGTCCTCGATGGTGGTGGCGCGTGTAGGAGCACTCAAGTGCCCGACGGCGCCTCGCATTTCCTCCCGTGAGTCGACATCGCCCGGGGAGCGTGTTGATCCATTGCCGCACGCCCCTCCATCATCGCGGGAGGTAACGGGCGAGTAGGTCGTGTGACCCGCGATCCCCATTGCCATGAGGTATGTGTCAAGCGGGTCGCACGAGGAGTCGATTTTTCTATCTCCTTTGGCGCCTTGAAGTTTGGCGGTACTTTTCGCCGGATCATTGGTCCGGCACTTAGGCCTGGTCGATCGAGCGACCCCATAGGCTCGCCATCGTGGCGGTTAGTTAGGTGTGCCGCAGTCGCCGGTCGGGCGGCGCGCCAGCTTTGGTTGTTGATGATGTGAGTGCGGGCGCCGATGGGTTCTCCGTTAGCGGCGACGGTTGGTCGCCGCCCGGATCGTTGGTGGAGAGTGTCGCTCACGGTCGGCGTTGAGCTGCAGTGGCTCGTGGCGGCAATTGAGGGTGTTTGCCGCCGGGCGGCCGCTGAGGCCGCCGCTTCCCGAGGAGAGCGAGTATACCGCCTTGCGAGTCGGCGCCGCTTTGCTGCTCCACGCCTTTGCGAAGCAGGGCCTTGACGATCGGATTTGTAAGGCGCCGCCGTGGCCATGATGCTATCGGCCGCTCGCCTGCCACGAGGTTGTCCATCGGGTGGAGAACAGGAGGCCGTTCGCGCCTCGCCCCCGTGAGGAGACGACTATCCGCGCTGGTCCTCGGAGGTGCGTTGGGTGGTGGTGGGGCACCCATCGCCGCCGATCTGGCGGGGCCGGGCGCTTCCTCGGTGGCGCTGCTCGCATCGCGCGCCGCTATGCGAGCCGGGTCGTTGTCCGGGTTCAGGGCGCGCCGAACGGTGGGTTCAGCGTGACCTGATCCGCTGCTGGTAGCGTGATGCCTCGCGCCGCCACTTGCTCGAGGTGAAATTTTTCGCCGCCTGCTTTTGCATCGCCTCCGCCAATTTCAGCGGAGTTCTCACCTCCGCTGCCGTGGAGTTAGGAGGGATTGGGTGGAGAAAGGATCCTCCGTCGGATCGGCGCCGGGTATGTAGGTCGCGGCATGGCGACCGGTTCCGTGGAAGTCGGCGGAGTTTTCCGACCCGAGTCGAATTCAAGATCCCGAGGATGGAGGGGTCTCGAAATCTCCGCTGGAGACCTGGCGATGGAGCCCGGACGAGGCCGCGGTGATGGATCCGGCGAGTGACGCCGGTCGCCGAATCGGCGTCGTCGGTGAGGGCCGCATCTTCTGCGGCCGAGTTCCCGCCATGTTGTGGGCCGAGTACTTGAGGCGAGGCGGTGGATCGTGCGAACCTGGCTTTCGAGAGCCGATCGCGTGGCGACTTCGCGGATGCGAGCCGAGTCCTCCGAGGTGATGACGCCGGTGAGGCCGACGAAGAGGCCGATCGTGCCGATTGGAAGGATTACGCCAGGCGTGACGGGTCGCGCCGGACGTAGCTGCTCGGCAAGATCTGGAGCATCTCGCCGATCGCTATCATACGCCGGTGGCGACCGCCTCGCTGATGGGCAGATTGATCTCGCCGCAACACCGCCAGACCGCCGCCAGCCCCACGGTGGGCGCCACTGTCGTGGGAATTGCCACGGCAGACGCCGCAATCGGCAGCGAGTAGTAGAACGACGGGCAAGGGCGGCCAGCCATCTGCGGTGCGAGATGAGGGCAGAGACACGGTTTTACCTGTGTTCGCCTGAGGGTAAAGACCTACTCCTGCTAGATTGTATTATGGATGTGTTTACAATGGGCGAACTCGGCGACTAGGCGGCGAGTTGCTTGGGCGTATGAGGGAACGTGTTTCTACTCACCCCATAGGGAGGTTTATATAAGCTCACCTCCCCTAGGGTTTACATATCTCAACCGATTCGGTTACAGCTTCGGTAATCGTTTAACCTAGACCGACTGGGCCTATCTACTCGCCTGGGCCTTCAACTTCCAGTCGCCTGATACCTTGCTGGGCCTTGATCCACTCGCCGTTCTGCAGGCCCACTCGCCAGCCCTTGGGCCAGTCGGAAACGTCCCGCTGAGTATACCCCAGTAGGCGTATCCCCATCATGCAAGGACTAACAACACTAGCATGTAAGGAGCTATGAGTGCTAGAAGTGTTAAGATCCAAAGATAGATAATTGCAACTAGATAGGGATGAAGGATTACAAATAGTAAGCACACTATCCACATTGCAATTTCTATCACCACTCACTGTATCATTACCCACTACTAGGGAAAAGCTTATGCGAGGCGCACCTAAAAGCTTATGCGAGGCGCATATCATATGCGCATGTAGCTTTGAGCCTCGGCTATTTTTTATGCGAGGCGCATATGATATGCGCCTCCTATACTTCACATATGCGAGGCGCATATCGATATGCGCCTCGCATATGTGAAGTATAGGAGGCTCATATCATATGTGCCTCGCGTATGTTTCACAATGCGCCTCGTATATTATAGTATATGCGCCTCCTATAGTGTCCTATATGCGCCTCCGGTAATATTTTTTCGAAATTCAAGTTTTACAGACCACTATAAATAATAATATACAGATATTCAAATATACAATATAGTCCAGAATACAGTATAAAGAGCATGAATTTTCGTAAACTTGCAATTTGCCAAAGCATAATAGAACCAACATGAATACAATACATTACACATCAATCATGACATACAAGTTCATACATCAAGTGTTTGTGCCACAAGTTCACACCTCTGAGTACAAGTTCACAATCACATTACAACTCCAACGACGTAGCTCTACCTAGATGAAGTAGAACACATAACCTACCATGATAGGCAACAAGGTGGTGATCACGAGGAAGTTTCTCGACTTCTTCCTTCCATGCCTCCTCCACTTCTCTTCCGCCACCTCTCTACTCTCATAGCCTTGGTAGTTGTTGCCCGAGAAGTTGTTCACTTGCTTCTGGCAGTCTTTCCACTCCTCGTACACACCTGGAACCCGACCGATGTACACGACATAACACTTCTTCGCCATCTCCTACACATAATAAAGATGATATTACTTATGTCAGTGGAAAGCAATAGCTAGCAGTTCACAAGATAGAATCATGCATATATATGGGTGCAACAAAATGTAAGAAATCACGTTCTAATCATAGGCATTTCGAAGAAAGACCAAAAAAAAAGCAAACCAAGAATGACTTGGATTAGTACCTCATACTTAGGTTGGGCACGGAAATAATAATGCTCGTTGTTCGATCTTGTGCGTCAAGTAGAATATATATGCCCAAATTACTAGTCTACTTGGCACACCAGATCCGCCATAACATGTTCTAATCATCGACATTTCGAAGAAAGACAAAGAAAGAAAACCACAAGAAGTAAGGAAGCAATGACAAATGAAAAGCAACAAGCACTTAAAATAGGTCGTAACACAAATAACTAGCTAGTGTCTCTCACAATCAAGTTCAACGGTTGACGAAACATATTGTAGAGTTTTTGTCAACAACCTAAGACAACCAACGGTACCGAGCAACTCGAATTAAATCGCCACCACACTGTCAGCAGTCATCCACCGAGGGGAGTGACATGGACCACCAGGGTCTACCGAATCAGGCAGACAACGATAGTCCACCTCTGCCTTCTGATGTAAACGAAGCAGAGTGCTACGGTGATGATTGCAGGTTGTTGGGACTGAAATCGACCTGAACCGCCGATTTCCCTCGTCGGCCAGGAGCCCAGGACAGACAGCACAGCAAACCAACTGCTGGATGCATGGTCGTGGTGGTACTAGGGGTAAGCAAACTGAAAGTAATTAAAGATATACGCTCGCGGGCATGCAGAATTAAATGGCGAATTTGTAGTGATGTTTGCGGCTAATATTTGAGGTCCGAGGAGGAAGGGAGAGAGGTTCCTGCTTTTTTTTAAGCCGATAGAAAAACAGTCATCGGTAAAAATCCATTTAGCGGAACAAACAGGGTAGCAGATTATCCTTCACTGTGCAAGAAAAAACAGAGAAAATCCCCCAAGAAAGCACATTTATTGGGCAAGCAACATGTTTTGAAGAGCAAAACATGTTTTTCACAGCAAGGAGCAAGCAAGAAGTGAGTTTGTACAGTAGTACTGGTGGATCCGATCGGTATGCCTTTGGAGATAGACATGGACGACAGACAAGGGGAGGGGGAAAGGAAAAGCAAGGGGAAGTCTTGTCGTCGCGCCGCAATGTCGGCGCAAGAGAACCAACGCAACGCAGGAACAGGGAACGGGTAGGAGGAGGAGAAGGAAGGAGGACGCACAGGGCCTGGACGGCGAAGGATGCGTTGTCGCATACGACGCCCCGCCAGGCGCAGTGGTCTTGGCCGCCGTCCTAGTCGGCGAGCGCGTTGGCGGCGTTGCCGAAGCCGGCCTTGACCGCCATCAGCGCCTGCCCGTCGTCTCCACCTTCCGCCGCCGAGGCTGCTGCCCCGAGGACCACCAGCATCAGCGCCGCTGTCGGCCACCGCCATGACGGCGCCATTCGGGAGCGGCGCCTTGGAGTGTGCCGAAGCGGCCGCCTTCCTTCCCTTTCCCCCCTCGGCGCTCGCTGGGGGAGCAAGAACGGGCAACGAAGGAGGGGGAGAGGAGCGCCACGAGGAGAGGCCGCCCGTGTCGCGACCTCGCAGCAGCAGCCACGAGGAGCTGCGGCGCTCACCTTTTCTGCTACTACTACTACAGGAGAGGCCGCCCGTGTCGCGATCTATACCGGATTATGCGAGGCGCATGTCGCAAAGTACGCCTCGTATAATATTACGCGAGGCGCATCTGGACTAAATGCGCCTCGTATAATATGCAATCCTAGACAAATAGAGCAGTGCACAAGTTTCTGTCAACAAACACACAGCAGCCTAGTGGTAACATGCCTTGTCCTATTTCACTGGCCATCCAGGTTCGAATCCTAAGGTTAACAATTTTTTGGAATTTTTTTAAAGTCCATTTTTCATGTAAAAGCATTGTCCAAACACAATATGAACTATAAAATATACTACAAATATTTTAAATATTCAAATATTGCTAAAACAACAAAAGTGAGTATTCTCAATAAATGTGTTTTGTCGATACATAATATTCTCAACGCAATATTACTATAACACACACATAATGAAAATTAAGAATGTTTTGATACATAATAGAGTGAGTGGGTTGGTAGTTGGCTCCATGTGCAAAAAGCTGGAAAAAAGTGGTGCCAGGTTATAGGAGGCGCATATTACATAATATGTGCCTCCTATAATTCAAACTATAGGAGACGCATATTGCTATATGCGCCTCGCCTATGCGGCCACCTACCTCCTCCCGGGCCCGCAGGAGTTACTTGAGGCACATATGACCATATGCGCCTCGCATATTATCAAATATAGGAGGCGCATATAACCATATGTGCCTCGCATATTCGTGCACCTACCAACACGCGGGCCCACACAGATTATGCGAGGGCAGAATGCGCCTCGCCTATCTAATATATAGGAGGCGCATATGACTGGAATGCGCCTCGCATAATATGGGGCTGCTAGATTTCGTCCGTACATGGATTATAGGAGGCGCATTCTTATCATATGCACCTCGCCTATTTTTATACTAGAGGCGCATGGATAAGGAGTGTGCCTCGCCTATTTTATAGGAGGCGCATATGGTCTAAATGTGCCTCGCATAAGCATGTCTCCTATAGCCTTTTCTCTAGTAGTGACCTAGTGAAACATCACATGTTGGTGAGGTGGTACACGATGAGAACTCATCTCGACTGGAAGTGGAAGTTACACAATCATCCTCAATAATGTTGGACTTGCTATATTTATCTTGAAGCTTGGTCCATATCTCACGAGCGCTTGAATAAGGCATGATAGAAGAAAGAACTACATTGCTCACAATATGCAAAAGAATTTTAGTAGCTAGAGCATCTATATGAGATTTCAACTTTTCCTCTAAAGATTCGTTTTGGGTATCCACGGGAGAAGAGAAACCCACATATAGATATCCCTCGATAATTGGGTGAATTTCCTGAAATAAATTAAGCATGCGAATTTTCCAAAAATCATAATTTGTGCCATCGAATGTGAGTGTGTCCTTGTGCACTAATCCCCTAGCCGACATCTTTACTCTCAAGGTGGTGAAGCCTAAAACGAGAGACCAGGCTCTGATACCAATTGAAAGGATATAGATGTCGCCTAGAGGGGGGTGAATAGGCAATTAAAACTTTTCCAAGAGTGGCTCGACAAAGTCGGAATTAAACAATGTTTACTTTGTCAAGCACAACCTAGAACAACTAGGGTTCAACTATGTGCACCAACAACTTATGCTAAGCAATACAAGCAACAATGTGATAACAAGATATAGATTACTTCAAGCACGAAGGCTATCACAATGTAAAGTGCATAAGTAAAGAGCTCGGGTATAGAGATAACCGAGGCACGCGGGGACGGCGATATTTTACCGAGTTCCTCCCAACATGGAGCACGTCTCGTTTGGATAGGGGGTGGTATCTAACTACCTACGCCACAAAAGGCCTCCCTTATTCTCCGGTGAATCTCACCCCAACGGGATCGATCCACACTTCCACTATCGGTGCACTTGTCGATGGCAAACCGGAACCTCTCACAAGGTTGGGGCACTTCTCCACAACTTAATTGGAGGCTCCCAACAAATGCCACCAAGGCCACAACCTGCAACACCAACAAACCGTCTAGGGTTCTAAGAACCCAAGAGTAAAAAGCTTCTCAACTTTCACTCACCAAATCCTTCGAGGAGAACTCAAACCGATGCACCAAATGCAATGGCAAGAACACAATAAGTGCGCAAATCCTTCTCTCCCAAATTCCACCAAAGCTACAAAAGCTTATGGGGGAATAAGAGAGAAATAACAATGGAGGAAATCCACAAAAGACTCCAAGATCTAGATCCCAAGATGTTCCCCTCACTTAGAGGAGATATTGATTGGTGGGATTGTAGATCTAGATCTCCTCTTTCAAATCCCTCAAGAATATGCAAAAATCATAGGAGGGATTGAGGGTAAGCAATCTCAAGAAGGTAAACAATGGAGGGGAAAACTTGCAAGAATGGTTGGGTAACCATTGGGGGAAGAAGGCCCCTTAAATAGGTCCCCCCAAAATCCAACCGTTGAAGCCCAAAAACGCGAATCCCGGTACTACCGGACTTTTTCCCGATACTACCGGACATTCCCGTTACTACCGGACATTCCCTGGGGATCCCAGGTCGCCAAACGCACCTTATTCAGTACCACCCGGCGGTACTACCGGACTTCCGGTACTACCGTACCCTGGTCCGGTACTACCGGTCATCCCTGAACGAAAACAGCCATAACTTTTGCATCCGGACTCCGATTTTGATGATCTTGGGCTCGTTTCGAAGAGGACAACAAGCTATACAAGATCATGCGAATAAACAACATAGTCCAGCAAGGGAGGATATATCCAAATGATGAAAGGTTTAACCTCTCTCAAAAAGACAAACCGATAAAACCTCCAACATTAAAAACGTAATAGAAAATGCATATGAAATCCGTTTTCGATGAACTAGAGCTTGTCATGGAGATTAACACAAGCTATAAATCCTCACATGAGTAAGAACCAAATAATTGAAGGTTTTACCTATCTCTAAAATACAAACCGGTAAAACCTCCAAGATCAAAACGCAATATGATATAAAAGGGAAATCCGTTTTTGATGAACTAGGGATTGTTATAGAGATTACCACAAGCTCTATATCCTCACATGGATAAAACCAAATAACAACCAAATATGATGATGTAAGTATGCAAAGGTTTAAGCTCTCTCCGAACGATGTGACCGAGTTACTCATTCGAGAGCCCCTCTTGATAGTACGGTTATCTATCCTAAACCCGGTCTCCAACAAACATGAGACCGGCAAAAGGGAAAACCTATCAATATTATACCTTTGCCTTGAGCAATCCACTTGAGCTCGATGTAGACGATCTTGTACTTCTCAAGATGGACACCTTTCTTGATTCCTCATCATCGATCCATGATCACCGAGGATGGCAAGCATCAAACATGAAATCTTCTATAGATGGCGCATTTTGAGCTTGCACAACACATCTTCTCCTCATTCATTTACCTTGAAGCCAACACATGCTCCAAGCTCTACCAAAGGAATATTCCTACAAGTGCGACTTAATACACACATTAGTCCATAAAGATTGTCATTAGTTACCAAAACACACATGGGGGTCCACATGTTCTTTCAGCAGGTTTCAGCCGTCCTCAGTGGTTTTGGTTTCATGTTAATTATTCAAGTCACACAAGTGAAGGGCAATAATGAAGATTAAGACAACTTGAGGTGTGGTAAGAGGCTGGTAACGAACTCTATTTGTTTCATTTTTGTACATATACTCATCATTATGAGCATGCTTAGCCTGTTTGTGTAATGTGTATATCATTATGGATGCTTAGTAGTTCTTGCTTGTCTATGATTAGCTCCAGCTTGCTAATAGTTTGTAGCATGTCATACGAATGTTTGCTTGCATTGTTTTATTCATACTTTAATATGACATTGTGGTATCCTCCTCTGACTGTTCATGTGAATCGACTTGGCACATGCTCACGCATGCATATGACTAATCAATAGTCAGTAAGACTTGATGATTTATTTTGCTTCAGAGCTCTTGTATCACTTTCATGCCATAGTTAGTCCTGTTTTGTTGCAAGCATGATTATGGCAGCTATTGCTCTCTCGTTTGTCGCTCCCTCTCTATTGCTAGCCTTCACTTGCACTGAGTACGTGCTCTACCTGTGCTTCCAACTTTCCAAAACCAATATTGCCAGCTGTGTCCACCATACCTACCTATTAGCATCATTTGCTACTTCAGTGCATATTTTATATATGATGTGTTTTCTTCCAAAATAAAATGTTTGTCTGTTTTGAGAAAGTTAGTTAGTAAAGCTCTCACGAACTTGATGGCATACTTTATTCCTTGCCCTTAATAATCTTGAACCATTGTGAATAGTCCATGATATTTATATGCTTGCTTATTATATGCTGGGAGTCAGCAGAACCGTGCTGTCACGGGGAACGCTTTCAACACTTTTTGGATAATTCTCTCCAGTTGATACTTTGCTCTTTTATTTACGGATGTCGACGATGTGAAATAAAAGGGGAAGTTGTTAGTTCATAGAGTTTATACATTGTGTTAGAGAAACACCTAGGCCGCTAGCCTAAGCCATGCTTAATCATGGTGGAAACTTGCAGCATCACTATAATGAGCATCTATGAAGCGTACTCAATAAAAATCTATGCATATGGTAAATAAAAAGATTGCTGAGATGCTCATTGTCTGTTTGCCTTGTCATTTTGGTTATGGGAAAGCTCTAGTACCATATGCAAGGGGTACCCCGTTGGCGGTTCTCGGTGATATGCATGTATTTACAATGACAAGAACTTTCAGGTGACCAAAGTTGAGTAGCATGCGTAGTGGCCCTCATACTCAAGGGACTTGGGATTTCCAGTCTATGGTCTGTCAAGGATATGATTCAGAGTGGACCTCACTTTGACCTTAACCACAAGAAGATGCCTATGATAGGGGCAATTAGAGCTCAAAGCTAACGGGTACCTTCCTTTCAGCATTTGGAAGCCTTTCAAACCTTCACAAAACCATTTTCACAATTTTGTTGAGTCACCACTTATTCTATGAGCACCTTCTTGAGAGCATAGTTGCCATTCTTGTGTTTGTTCCAAAACTTGGTTAATTATGCCATGACTTTGATGCTTGTATCTCTGATATCTTTACTTCTAGTCTTCATGTGAACTTCAGAGGTGCCTTGGCATTTATACTATTCTCTTCAAACAAAGGCAAGTGAGATACCACTCTATCATACCTTATTATGAGCATTGCAATGTTGCTTATGTTTATGTTTCATGCTACTTATTATTATTGAGTTGGTTTCTCTTCATAGCTTGCAATTACTGTTGAGTAGACTTAGTTGCATATTCTTATTATGAATTGTCTAAGCATCTACTACTGTGCTGAGAATATTTACATCATATGAAGCAAAGTGTTCGTGAAAGTTCTTTTATCGCACCCAGTTTTCAACTGAATGTCTTGAGGACTAGCAATAAGCTAAGCTTGGGGGGAGTTGATATGTCCAAAACGTATCTACTTTCTCGAACACTTTGCTATTGTTTTTCCTCTATACTTATGTGATTTGGATACAACAAACACGGACTAACGTTGTTTTCAGCAGAATTACCTTGGTGTCTTGTTTTTGTGCAGAAAATGAACTATGAGTAAAAATCTCGGAAAATATGCCAAAAACTATTTCTCACCAGAAGATCCACGGAGCAAGAAGGGGAGACAGAGAGGAGGCCTGGAGGGCCTAGACCCACCCCAGGCGCGGGCCCACCTGACCCCGCGCCTGGAGGGGGTTTGGCCAGCCTAGGCAGCTCCTCGGCCTCCCTCCGCGCCTATAAGTTTCCTTCTGACCTAAAAACTCAGGGAGGTTCGATAGTTTTCTAGAAAGATTCGGATCCAGAAACCAAGATTCGGATCCAGAAACCAAGATTTAGATCTAGAAACTCCGTTCTGGCAGCCTGCCGGGACGGGGAATTTGGAGAGGATCATCGCTATCGTCATCACCAATGCATCTCCATCAACATCTGATGTTTCCCTCATCCATGAGTGAGTAATCCCCCGCTGTAGGTGTAGCACCCTAGGTAAAAGTACTACTATAAAATCGCTGTTTTTTTATTCTGTGCATCATCATACATCTTTTAACCTAAAAACTATTTCTCAAAAAGCCTCTCTTTGTTTTCTAAAATGTCCCTCCCGTTATTCAAATCAAAACCCAGTATTTCTGGATATTTTTGTTTATCTAAAACTAATTACAAATATTTTACTAAAATTAAAATAAACAATATTTTTTAAATAAAACAGTTTTGATCGGGAGCTAGCTCGGCCCGAAAGCCATGCCACCTACCACCCCGATCGGCCCAAACCCTAGGCCAACCCAATCCACTAACCTAAACCCTAACCGACCCCACCCCTCTCTCCTTACCCCATTGCGCCGCTGCAACTAGCCTCACCAGCGCGTGCTGCACACACCATCCACACCCTTACACCGACCGGGCATGCCCTACACTACACGCACGCCACGCGGTCGCAAGCCTCCACCCCTCCTGTCGATCGAGCCCGACCCCACCTCCCACACATAATATCCCTCTCACTCGGCCCCCTCGAGCCCGTCCTGTCTCGCTCGTCACGCCAGCTTGTGGCCCCACCACCCACCACTCGTTCGGCCGCGAGGCCTCGCCCCGCACTCGACGCAATCCCCGCATCCCCGCTTCTCTCCTTCCTCCCGAGAGACGCCGCCACCAGCGGGCCTCCTCCCGCTCGCGAGCGACCGTCGCTCGACCCTGCTCCTCCCCGCTACTGGCATGCACATCGGCCCCTCCCCGGACCTCCCCGTCGCCTCCCTGTCCCTTCTCCCCCTGCAGCGTAGCCCGCCACCTTCGCACGCCTTCCTCTCCGCCGCCTGCGCCCGCCTTCTCTTCCTCTGCGGCCACGCCGACCGCCGTATCACATCGGGCCGCCTCCCCGAGGCCTCCCTCTGCACGCCACCGGACCCCTTCGTCGCCGCCTCGCTCCTCCCCAGCGCCTCGTCCGCTTCCCCGGCCTCGGACCTGCAGCGCTGCGCCGCCCTTGGCCTCTACCGCCTCCTTCCCGCCCTCATCTCCGTCCGCCATCGGCCAAGACTCTCCTCGCCGGGCGCTGTCTTCCCCGTGGCTCATCGGCAGGGCCCACGAAACCGCCGCTTGAGCACTACTGCTGTCTCCTCAACCTCGTGCGTGAACCAGTGCTTCCTAGTGTCCCATTTTCTCTGCTGTCCCATGTTCCTGGTCGCCCAATACAGCTCCTGTTGTTGTTCTTAGTCAGTTGTGCGGGTATGGTGATGAAGTGTGCTGCCGTTGTTTTGGATGTGTCTAGTGCGATGGAGTTGTCCTGCGATGGGGATGTGGTGTGGTGAAGGCACATCGTCAACCATGTGAGGTGATGTTGGTGAGGTGTTGGTACTGCTCGTCACCCCGACGATGTAGTTGTATGTGGCAAGGATGTTGATGGTGTTTGAAGATTGTGATCGTGTTGCAAACAACCGCAAGCAAGGACGCCAATTTAAACGACTACATCAGTTAATTCTGCTCTGACGGTGGATCCAAGTTCGTCACCAACCGCCAGGACCGAATTCCAAGAGCTACATCAGGAAACCCCAAGTACTCCTTCCCGAATCCCAAGCTCCGAAGACCGGATTCCTACGAGCCCCAAGATATTCGAATTCCCCATATGTGAACCTCTTTCCGAGTCCATCCTATTTTTATAATATGTCATATATACTTGTTGCATTTGAATTGTTCATATCGCATATATATCATGTGGTTTAGGGGCATTTGAATTGTTCTTCGCGGAGTAGGCCGATGAGTTGATGCGAGTGTCGACCCGATCTCCGGCTGAACCTTCGGCAATGTTTTCAGACGACCATTCTCCCCCTTTCTACCTATTTTACATTTCTAGTCTTTACTTCCTACTATTTTTCTATTGTTGTCTGTGTTGTGATGCTATAGATTTCGTATCCCTTTATACTTTCCTGCATCCCATATATTGCCATGGACACATCCTATTCCTTGTTGTTTGGTAGACAGTCGAGTCGCAGTTGCTTGCTCAGGTGTTGTTCGATGTCGTCAAGTACCACAGTTGTTGGAGAAATGCCTTATGCTTTATGTTGGAGATGATCATGGTTTTATTTATAGTTTAATAACTAAAATTGAAGTAGGTAAATAATGCATAGGCACAGGTGGGCAATAGATGTTATTTGGTTTTTAACCGTCCACTTGTGTCCCGTAGGACCCCGAGTACTTGATACCTGTTCTTTGAATATTCTCACTATCCGCATGTGGGACCATGAATCTTCCTAACCCTAGCTTGACTCATATTTAATTCCTTGGGGCCACAAAGTAGTTTGGGGCTTTATTACTATCCTGTACTTATGCCATGCTTTACTGCTTTATTTACGATTGTGCGTGGAGCGTCTATACTGTTTAGGAACAAATGTGGAATGTTTCCGCGGTATCGACAAGCCTAGTCACACTTTCGGGTTTCCAGTCGTTTACAGCCATTGACACAAACCTCTGGGTCTGTCTCGGAGCCGGCCAACTTCGTCGCAGGTTGCTTAGTGGGGTGGCCCCCTGAGATCAAATATGAATCTTGTGAATGTTCTGTCGTGATGCCTCGTTGGGTTTTCATTTGGTTTTTTTCCGAGGTTGATCGTGCGTGTGTTGCTATTTGTGCCCCTGCAGGGTAAAACTTTCTAAAAGCCGTGTCTGCGGTTATGGACGACTTGGAGCACAGTATATCGATCATAGACAACTATAACTAAAGTAGTGCTATAAATTTGACTTTATAATGACTAGTAATCAGCTTCACTACAACGGAATGGTTAAATAAAAGTACCAACAACTGCTGGTTTTGGGATGCCTCATGCTATATGTATCTGACTAGTAAGTATTGCAACTACAACGGAATGGTTAACTAAAACTGCCCACTGTTTATAATATCAGGATGACTCATGCTATCTATATCTGACTAGTAATTGCCGCAACTATAACAGAATGAATAAAACTGCCAACCGTGTGAGTTCCTCGGTTGACTTCCTCGTTTGGTCTCGAGGGGGAAATACCAGGATGGGTATACTTGGTGATAGTTTCAGGTTGGATCCGAATAGGTCTTTCTTATCCCTATCTGATAGCCGTTAGTTGTATTGAGTCCTTATAGGTTGTTTTGTGCATACTGCGCTGCCGCTTCAGTCCACCATACCTATGTAGGCGAGGACTGCCGAATTCTAGTCTCGCTGCATCGCCTCAAGATCGACCACTCTCTTTTTCCTTTGCCCTTTGTCGGCACCCCTTTTGTTTAAGCAGGTTTTGAGATCGACGTCGTTAGCAGGGTTATTCTTCTGGCTTGGCCTGGGCAGGGTTATGGACGCCATTGGTTATTCTTCAGGGCTCTTAGCTCAATTTGCATCTTGTCCGTATTCGGATGTTGTATTGTTTTAAACGTGATTTGGATCTTTGTATTGTATATCTGTATTCTTGACTCTTTGAGTCATTGTTGTATATATCTGTTCTGTGGGTTCCATCGTGGACTATTGTGTAATGGTATTACTTCGTTTTCCACCCACACGAAAGTGCCTGGTGGGCACATTTGAATCGTTTCTATGCGGGTTTGGCGGGAATCGTTAAAACTTGCATAGGGCCGATTCTAAGGGTGTTACAGTAGGCTTGGGGATGGTAGGGATTGGATGAGTTCTATCATGTAATCGAATAATATTGTTATGGCATAGTGCCTAGTATCTCTTGTTCTATTTGACTTTGTTGCAACTTGTTTTGCTTAATGCTTGTCACTAGGGCCCGAGTGCCATGATCTCAGATCTGAACTTATTATTGAATCATTATGATAGTATTTTTTATGATCTTATCTGCAAGTTGTGTACACATATCATTGTTCGGATCCAAAGGCCCCAAAGTGACAATAATTGGGACAACCGGAGGGGATGGCTGTGGTGTAAGGATCACATGTGTTCACGGAGTGTTAATGCTTTGCTCCGGTGCTCTATTAAAAGGAGCACCTTAATTGTCAGTAGTTCCCTAGAGGCCCCGCGTCTTTGGGCCGGATGTAAGATGTTGTGCAATTTCTCATTGCGAGCACGTATGACTATATTTGGAGCACATGCCTAGGATTGTTTAGTACTTGGATGCTTGTTATTATTTATCTGCAATGCCCTAGTTCTTGAAGTTACATGTTTAGACTCTTCCATGCAACGCCCGTCCATCCATCCCTATGCCTACCGCACACGAATCCTCATTGTTACAATTCGTTACTATTGCTCATGTTTCACTGTCAAGTATCTGCTTTGTTGCTTTTCTGTTGGTACTACAAACTGTTTCTACTGATAAACTTCTATGAGCAAGAACTATTTCCAGGTGCAGCTGAACTGACAACTCAGTTGTTAAGGCTTGCAAGTATTCTTTGGATCCCCTTGTGTCAAATCAATAAATTGGGTAATACTACCCGCGAAGACTGTTGCGATCCCCTATACTTGTGGGTCATCACCTTGGTATGAGCAATGTTGTCAACCTTGCATTGAAGGACAAAGTTGTGGAACATGGGGACGAAGATGATAGTGATGAAGGCCTCTCCATGAGCCACCTCGATGATGTCAAGATTGCTCATGGTCAATATATGGACTTCTATGCAAAGAACTTTTGGAAGAACCCTGCCAAGGCCAAGATGGAAATGTAACGAAAAAGCAACCCAAATGGAAGAAGAGAAAATGTCACTAAATTGAGAACTTGCTTCAATTGTGGCGACCGCTATCACTTTGTGGCTGGTTGTCCCCATGAGAAGAGAGAAGATCATAGGGGTAAACTTGTGTGAAGAAAACTCCCAAAGCTCCTTACTGTAGGGGTTCGTAGCATGGAAAACAAAAAATTTCTTTCGCATGAACACACACAAGCCAATATCTATCTACTAGATTGTAGCAACGAGTCGATAGAGTACTAACCCTCAAAGATCCAAAGCGGTTAACGAGAGCAGATTCTCGTGGGTGATGTAGTCGTTCACTTGCCGATCTCAAGATCGCGTAGGCGATCCTTCCGGCGCCGTGTTCCGGCAGCGCTCCTGCAGTTGGTCACACGTACGGTACTCGATGAAGACCTTCCTCTCCCTTGTTCTAGCAGGCAGCAGAGGTTGTAGCTCTCTCCTTGCGATTCCGGCAGCACGACGGCGTGGTGTCGGAAGTAGAGGGGAGATCCCGCAGGGCTTCGCCTAAGTTGGAGCGAGTATGGTGGAGTAGAGGGAGCCCCGACGATCTTGGGTTTAGAGGGCCGAGGGTTAGAGGTAGCTAGCAACTAGAGTTTAGCTAGTCGGTAGCGGTTTTAGAGGAGATCTAGATTGGTCACAACTAGAGGGGGCGGCCAGCCTAGGGTTTATTGGGTGCTTAGGGCAAGGGGGTACCTTGGGGTGCGCCCCCATCCCTCCTTATATAGGTGGGGGGAGTCCAAGGGTGTTCCCAACCTAGGTGGAAACCCTCCCTAACTCAGAAACCCTCCCTAACTCGGAAACCATGTTGGGATTTGACTTTTTCAAACTGCCTTTTTAACTTTCAAATTAGAGTTTGATTTCTCTCTTCCAAGTGTCCAACCAAGTCACCTAGTACATGATGCAACCATTAAACTTTGTCATGACACATCCATGTACCCTCCCCTTCCGGATTGGTGAACCTTCTATACCCTTCTAGAACATTCCGGTGAAAACACCGGAATCATTCCCGAACTCCAAAATTGGACTTTCCTTATATGAATCTTATTCTTTGGACCATTCCAGATCTCCTCGTGATATCCCGTATCCCATACGAGACTCCGAACAACATTCGGTCTCTTTACTCACATTCCATATATACTAAACAACATCGAATCCTTAAGTGTGTCTCCCTACGGTTTGTGAATTATGTAGACATGATCGAGACTTCTTCTCCGATCAATAACCAATATAGGAATCTGGAAATTCATATGGCTCCCACATATTTCTACGATTACTTTGCGATCGAATGAACCATTTACATACGGAAGCAATTTCCCTTTGTCTCTCAGTATTTTACTTATCCGAGGTCTGATCGTCGGTATCTCTGCATATCTAGTTCAACCTCGTTACCGATAAGTACTCTTTTCTTGTTCATGTGATATGTGATCCCTTGTGATCCAGTCACATGCTTGCAAGCTAATTGTATGACATTCCACGGAGAGGGCCTAGAGTATATCTATCCGTCATATGGATAGACAAATCCCACTCTTGATCCATGTGCCTCAACACATACTTTCCGAACACTCAACGCCACCTTTATAGCCACCCAGTTACGGTGTGGTGTTTGATGTCATCAAAGCATCCATCTGGTGATGGTGATTAGCATGATCTCATGGTCGAAGGATTTAGGTTACTATGTATCTGAAAGCTTATAGCAACTGAACTATATTAATTGACTTGATCTTTATGCTATGCTTAACTATAGGAGTATGTCCATCACACTATTCTCCTAATGATATGATATTATTGTTAATAACATCTCAATGTTCATGATCAAGAAACCATTATCATATATTAACCAACAAGCTAGTTTAACAAGAGGCTTTACTAGGGACTCTTTTATGTTTACAAATCACACAAGTATTAATGTTTCCGGTTAATACAATTATAGCATGGTATGTAAACATTTATCATAAGCATGAAGATATGATAATAACATCTTTATTATTGCCTCTTGGGAATATCTCCAACAGTCTCCCACTTTCACTAGAGACAATAATCTAGTTTCAAATTTTTGTGTATTCAACACCTATGGCTTTCCGGTGTTGTATTTACATGATTGCTAGTGGTCAACTGATCTTCGGATCCGACTCTTTCATGTCCGTGTGTAATTGCATGTCTTTGCGTCTCTACGCATCACTCATTCTCTAATGAGATGGCTTTGTATAAATTTGGTCCTTTGGTGAGACCTTTGGTTCCTTGGGGTTAAAACATGTTGATAATATTTTCGTACAATATATCTTCATGGTACTATCCCGCTATGAACCACACCTAGTTTGGTAACCAACTACTTAACACAACTGCCCTCTTTTGATGCTATAATAGCAATCATATACTTAGCCTTTTGTTGTAGTATCTGTCACAATGTCTTAACTTTGGAACTCATCCAAATCCATTATGGAACTTGCTTTCCATTATATTGTGCCACTCTTAGGTTAGATTGAGATAAACTTAATTTGTACTTTATGACAAAACTAGTATCAATGTAGTACTTTTACAATGAACCAATCATCTATTTTTCACATCTACAAAAATAATATATTCTTAGTTCTTCCAAAAGATCATAAGAATATCCTTACTATCGTCCAATGATCATCTTATGAATCATTCTGGTATATGCTCATAATATTTAGAGCATAGGACATATCTGGATTTGTACATATCATAGTATGATTGATATAAATAATCTTTGTGATTTCATACATCAAGTATCAATCTATACTTGAATCTTTGTTTCACTTACCAAGTGTCGATACACTTGAATTTTGATTTAATCCTTTCTGTGTGGCAAGAACCTTTCTTGTCATTTCCATATTGAACTCATTCAATATCTCATCTATGTACATTTGGCACAACCATATTAGCGCTCAATCTATCTATATAGATATTGATGCCAAATATTCGGGTTTTGCCTAAGTCTTTCATCGAGATGAAATTATTAACATGTGTTAATAAAAGACACATCATTTCCAATCAACAATATATCTTCCATATAATGTATTAGAAATATATCTTAGCGCTTCCACTTAATTTCTTGCAAATGCAAGCATCTTCATTGTATCTGATGAATTTAAACTCTTTTAACAGTTTCATCATGGTGAAGATTCCAACTCCGCAATGCTCACTTCAACCATTGTAGTTTGCATACGCTTTTAACATCCTTTGAATTACCAAAACCCTATGGACCGTGTTATGCACACGTCCTAGGTTACAATTTTATCAGAAGAACTTGTTTTGTTTATCCAACTACCACATAACAAAATTATATGTAGTGGTTGCTACATTAATCCGTCTAGACTAAACATCGCTATGAAAGATCAAATCTAGTCATAGTCAACCTTTGAACATTGTTGTGAACTCTTTCCCAACATGTCGACTATTTCATAGATGTGAAACATTCATGTCTATTTCTTTATAGATCCAAACACGACTGTAAGGTTTTACACCTTTCCAGAGGATCTTTCAAGTTCAAAGCTTGATTCTCGTGTATGGAACTATTACGGATTTTATGGCTCCAAGCCATTTGACGGAGTCAGGGCCCATCATCGCTTCTTTGCATGTAGTCGGTTCATTATTGTCAAATAATGATTCAACCCTCAAATCTTGGTATTTGATTGTTTATCCGACCTACTTGGTTCAATAGGAACTTAGACTTCCGTGACCATAACCTTTGAGGCACGTGAGCCATGAGCATTGTTGCTGCCTCCGGAACACTTTTTGGTGCTGCGCAACTTTGCACATATAGCTAAGGTTCTTTTAACCTTATCAAAGTTCTATTGTCCTTCCACTTAACTTTTCACGGAAAATTCCTTTCTCAAAGAAACTTGACGTTCTAAGCGACAAACATTTTTTTGTCTTTGGTGTTATGGAGGAATACTCAACGATTATTCGAAATAACATACAAAGATATGTTCATCCGATTTTGGTTGCAAACATCTTTCTTATGCATAGCATACCAATGTTTAAGAAAGAACAACTTGGGTTTATCCCAAACCATAACTTTATATGGTGTCATTTCGACGGATTATGATGGAGCTCTTTTCAGTGAAAAAACGGTAGTCTCTAAAGGTTTAATCTTTAAAATATAATGGAAGTTTTATAAATTACACCTTTGATCTTACCATGTCAAACAAGGTTTCATTACATATCTCGAACGCTCCATATTCTTATGGTGTTTCGGGAAATGCAAATCCACGGAACGATTCCTCAAATCTAAGGTATTATGCTAAACTTGTAACTCAAATATCTTCCTTTATGATCCTATCATAAATTCTTTATTTTTCTTGTTACATTGATTTTGCACTTCTTCTCGAAGGTTTTTTGAACTTTTCAAATGTTTCACACTTCATCCTCATTAAGTAAATATTCATATATTCACTCAAATTTTCGGATAAAGAATATGAAGTTGAAATCCATCGCTCTTGACTAAACGTAATGGACATAATGCATAAAATATGTACAAATTCCAATAATCTAGTCATTCGTTCCCTTTTGGCCTATGAACGGAGTTTTAATTATCTCTAGAAAAGTTTCACAAGCGTCATTTGATCAAAAATCAAAAGACTCCAAAATTCCATCCACATGGAGTTTTTTCATGTTTTCTTTCCAATATAATTTAAACGGCGATGTCACTTCCTAAGTGATCTTTCAATCAATTTGTCTTTCAACATTTTTAGCACTAGTTTTATGGATGTGATTTCTCCAACAAGATTTGTAAATCATCCATCTTTTATGGATTATAGCAATTATTTGAACAACCCTTTTGTTCTCATAATACCTGATAAAACAAATCTTGAAGGCAAGCTTTGATTTCAACGAGCAACACAATAACCCTTTATTTGTTCTCGATGAATATCATCACATATTCTTTTGCTAGTTACTTAGACCATTGTAGTTCATGACTTTTGTTGTTTCGTATGACGATTCACGCCAACAAATTTAGTATCTAATACTTAAGAACCACATTGTTTAACAAGCAAAGAATATATCCATAACATGTATATCTTCTATATACCTAAGCTGAACAATTCTAGTCTTTTCTCTTCTGCCAAATATTTCTTAGATTTCTCTTTCAGTATTTCTTTATCCTTCCAAAAGAATCTATCAACATCAACAGTGGCGCCATACTCATGACACATAGTCCAAAGTGTGTATAGTTAAATACCAATGTCTTTGGACTTTCACTTTGAAGTAGATCACCATCATCAAATGTTTGGTGTTCTTTAAAATTCCATTTTCTTTAGTAATCTTTTAGTGTAGTAAACATTTTACCTACATCAAATATTCATCCTTATCATGGAACTATTCATAATCAAGCTAATTTAACTTATAACGGTGAATTGCGAGTATAATGTTGCTCTCCAAAAACTTTTGGAGGATTAGGACGACCAGCGTCTCCAACCTTTTGCAAATTCTCATCAAATAAGAGAACATGACTTTTGCCATATTATACTTTATCATGTTTCAAACAAAACTTCGTTTCAGATATCACAATATCTTTCACACATGATGGTTTCTGAAACAATTCTTTTAGCTCCCCGATAACCTTGATATTAAAACAATCTTTTGAATATCAAGAATCATGGAGACAAACATGATATTTATATACTAACACTGGAATTGTTACTCTTGATTTAATACTAATTATTAAACTTCAAGAATTAACCATATTGCTGTTGAACTCCCACTCAAAAAAATATCCCTCACATTGTTTTAGTGATCACACGAACCAGATTCACTACACCAAGTCCGATCATCATGTGACATGATATAGTTTCAAAGGCGAACAATCATCATGTTCATCATATCATCTATATGACTCGTGCTTTACCTTTTGGTATTCCGTGTTCCAAGACCATGTCTATACATGCTAGGCTCGTCAAGATCAAACCTTAGCTTCCGCATGAGCAAATCTGGCTTGCTCACATTGTATACACTCGCAGAATCTAACACACCTGATCATCACGTGGTGCTTCAAAACAACGAGCTTTGGCAACGGTGCCTATTAAGTAAGAACACTCTATAACTTGATATTTTGTGAGAGGGATCATCTTATAATGCTACCGTCGCGAACTAAGCAATACAAGATGCATAAAAGGATTAACATCACATGCAATTCAAAATATGTGATATGATATGGCCTTTCTTCTTGTGCTTCCGATATCCATCTTCAAGCACGAACATGATCTCCATCATCACCGGCGTGGCATCAAGGTCAATGGCGCCGCTCCATGGTTGTCGTCCACTAGCATCAACTATTACAACTACTTTGAATAATAGACACACAGGTCTAGATGAAATTAAAATACAACCATATGGCTCCTGCCGGTTGCCGACTTACAATAAGGAACATTGCATACATCCTATATAATCACAATCATGGCCATATCACATCACAGCACACCCCTGCAAAACAAAGTTAGACGCCTCTATTTTTTTGCATGTTTTACGTGGTTTGGGGCTTTCATCAAGTGTCGTTCTAACTTACGAACAAGAACCACAACGTTGATACTAGTATTGTCAATCACCCGTCGTAAATTGAATCTTCACTATGTTGGGAGAAACAGGCACCCGCAAAGCCACTTATGCAATACAGGTTGCATGTCAAGCATGGAGCAAGTCTCATGAACTATGTCATGTAAGGTTAGCCCGAGCCGCTTCATCCCACCATCCCGCAAGATTCAAAGTACACAAGAAGCAATCCACAACAAAAGCATCAACGCCCACAATGACCATTATTTTCTACTCGTGCAATAGATCTACATATAGACACAACTCTGATACCACTGTAGGGGTTCGTAGCATGGAAAACAAAAAAATTCTATCGCATGAACACACACAAGCCAAGATCTATCTACTAGATTGTAGCAACGAGTCGATAGAGTACTAACCCTCGAAGATCCAAAGCGGTTAACGAGAGCAGATTCTTGTCGGTGATGTAGTCGTTCAGTTGCCGATATCAAGATTGCGTAGGCGATCCTTCCGGCGCCGTGTTCCGGCAGCACTACCGCATTCGGTCACACGTACGGTACTCGATGAAGACCTTCCTCTCCCTTGTTCCAGCAGGCAGCGGAGGTTGTAGCTCTCTCCTCGCGATTCTGGCAGCACAACGGTGTGGTGTCGGAAGTAGAGGGGAGATCCCGCAGGGCTTCGCCTAAGACGGAGCGAGTATGGTGGAGTAGAGGGAGCCCCGGTGATATAGGGTTTAGAGGTAGCTAGCAACTAGAGTTTAGCTAGTCGGTAGCGGTTTTAGAGGAGATCTAGATTGGTCGCAACTAGAGGGGGGCGGCGGCCAACCTAGGGTTTCTTGGGTGCCTAGGGCAAGGGGGTACCTTGGGGTGCACCCCACCCCTCATTATATAGGTGGGGGGAGTACAAGGGTGTTCCCAACCCAGGTGGAAACCCTCCCTAACTCAGAAACCCTCCCTAACTCGGAAACCATGTCGGGATTTGACTTTTTCAAACTGCCTTTTTGACTTTCAAATTAGAGTTTGATTTATCTCTTCCAAGTGTCCAACCAAGTCACCTAGGACATGATGCAACCATTACACTTTGTCATGACACATCCATGTACCCTTCCCCTTCCGGATCGGTGAACCTTCTATACCCTTCTAGAACATTCCGGTGAAAACACCGGAATCATTCCCAAACTCCAAAATTGGACTTTCCTTATATGAATCTTATTCTCCGGACCACTACATATCTCCTCGTGATATCCGGATCTCATCCGAGACTCCGAACAACATTCAGTCTCTTTACTCACATTCCATATCTACTAAACAACATCGAATCCTTAAGTGTGTCTCCCTACGGTTTGTGAATTATGTAGACATGATCGAGACTTCTTCTCCGATCAATAACCAATAGAGGAATCTGGAAATTCATATGTCTCCCACATATTTTTATGATTACTTTGTGATCGAATGAACCATTTACATACGGAACCAATTTCCCTTTGTCTCGTGATATTTTACTTATTCGAGGTCTGATCGTCGGTATCTCTGCATACCTAGTTCAACCTCATTACCGATAAGTACTCCTTTCTCGTTCCTGTGATATGTGATCCCTTGTGAGCCAGTCACATGCTTGCAAGCTAATTGGATGACATTCCACCGAGAGGGCCCAGAGTATATCTATCCATCATATGGATGGACAAATCCCACTCTTGATCCATGTGCCTCAACACATACTTTACGAATACTCAACGCCACCTTTATAGCCATCCAGTTATGGTGTGGTGTTTGATGTCATCAAAGCATACATCCGGTGATGGTGATTAGCATGATCTCATGGTCGAAGGATTTAGGTTACTATGTATCTGAAAGCTTATAGCAACTGAACTATATTAATTGACTTGATCTTTATGCTATGCTTAACTATAGGAGTATGTCCATCACACCATTCTCCTAATGATATGATATTATTGTTAATAACATCTCAATGTTCATGATCAGGAAACCATGATCATATATTAACCAACAAGCTAGTTTAACAAGAGGCTTTACTAGGGACTCTTTTATGTTTACAAATCACACAAGTATTAATGTTTCCGGTTAATACAATTATAGCATGGTATGTAAAAATTTATCATAAGCATGAAGATATGATAATAACCTCTTTATTATTGCCTATTGGGCATATCTCCAACACTTACAATAAACCCTTCATCAAGAATAATCCCATCAACAAGAAGCCGGACGAAATTGTATTGATCACTCATGAAGAATTCTCCTCCAACAATGAAGATGATGAAGATGAGGAAGAGGAAACATCAGGTGGTGTGTGAAAGAGCATTTTTCTAATCCCTCTGATTTTGATGTTTGATAACAATACATTTATCGTTTTTACCGTGCACTAAGTTTATCACAGGATTGACAAAAGAAGGCACAAGTCTTGGCTTGGCAGTTCTCACCTTGCAAAACGTCAGTGTCAGCCGGTAGTACCGGACCTGCAACCGGTACTACCGCTTGACACCGGTACTACCGGTTCTAGTACCGGTTGGCACATATCAAATGAGAGAAGGCTGAGTACTAGTCAAGGTACCATGAGCGGCACTACCGGTCCAACCGGTAGTACCGCTTGGTACAAGCTGGTACTACCGCTTGGCGGTCGCATCGTACCGCTGCATACCGCATCTTGACTAGCACCCTCCCTCTCCACTTTGGTGCACTGCAAGCGGTGCTTGGGACCCGATACTACCGCCGAACCGGTAGTACCGGCAAAGGTCCAGACTACCGCTTGGGGGTAGAACCGCAAGTGAGTACCGCTCAGGACTGAAGGTTTCACACAAGGGCAAGGTCTCCACCGGTACTTGGTCCGGTACTGGACCGGTAGTACCGCTTGCAAGCGGTACTACCGCTTGAGTACCGGTACTACCGGTCATTTAATGCTCCAACGGCCACCTTTTTCGTGGAGGGGTATAAATACTCCTCCACCTACCTTGGGACAAAGTGCTCAGCTCATTAAAGTCATTGCCCACCATTGGAGTCCATTGGAGCCACTCAAATTCTCAAGATCTCATCATCCAACCACCCAAAGTCCTTGATCTTTGGGGAATCGAAGGAGGAGTCCCCGATCTCTTTTCACCAAAGAGATCTTCATTTCCCCTCATTTCATTGAGGGCCCCTTTGCTCTTGTGTTTTGTTGGAAACCCTAGCTCTTGTTTCTGTTCTTACAAGCTTGTCTTTGATTGCTTTGACAGCTTGCTTGTATTTGGGAGCCTCCGATTAAGTTGTGGATGTGTGCCCCAAACTTGTAACGGTGCCGGCTTCCACCTTGAAGGTTGTCGATATAGTGGAAGGTGAATTGATCCCATTGGGGTGAGATTCATCGGAGAACAAGGGAGGCCTCTCGTGGCGTTGGTGGTTTGAAACCACCCCCTATCCAAACGTGAGCGACTTCCCTCAAAAGGAAGGAACTACGGGAAACAAATCCTTGTGTCTCCGCGTCCACTTTTCGGTTACCTCTATCCTTTACCGCACCTTACTTTATAGTTACTTCTTTGTGTTGTGGTAGCCCTTGCCTTTTTGTCATATAGGTAAATTCACCGTAGTTGCATTATCTAGAGAATTTACCTTATTGTCAAACCTTAATTTGAAAAAGAAGAAAATTTGAAGTAGCACCTATTCACCCCCCCCTCTAGGTGCCCATACGATCCTTTCAATTTGTAACACCCTCAGAATCGGACCTATGCAAGTTTTAGCAAAATTCGCCAAACCCGCATAGAAACGATTCAAAGGTGCCCACCAGGCACTTTCGTGCGGGTGGAAAACGAAGTAATAACATTACACAACAGTCCTCGATGGGACCCACAGAACAGATATATATAACAGCGACTCAAAGAGTCAAGAATACAGATATAATATACAAAGATCCAAATCACCTTGAAAAGCGATAGGCGTCCGCTACGGACAAGATGCAAATGGGGCTAAGAGCCACGAAGAATAACCAATGGCGTTCATAACCCTGCCTGTGCCAAGCGGAAGGGTAACCCTTAACGGCGTCGATCTCAAACCTGCTTAACAAAAGGGTGCCGACAAAGGGCAAAGCAGAAAACAAAGAAGGAGCGTCGATCGAGGCCAAGATGCAGCGAGGGCTAGGTCCTCGCCACATAGGTATGGTGGATCAAGCGGCAGCATGCACTAAACAACCTATAGAGACTCGATACAACTGGCGGTTATCAGAGAGGGGTAAGAATGACCTATCCGGATCCAACCTGAAGCTAACACCAAACAAACCCATCCTGGAGTTTCCCCCTCGAGACCAAACGAGGAAGTCAACCGAGGAACTCACACAGTTGGCAGTTTTACTTATTCAGTTGTAGTTGTGGCACTTTACTAGTCAGATTTAGATAAGCGTCCTGATAAAGTAAACAGTGGGCACTTTTACTTAATCATTCCGTTGAAGTTGCAGCAATTACTAATCAAATACAGATAGTATGAGATAAACCCAAAACACAGCAGTTGTTGGTACTTTTATTCAGCCAATTCGTTGTAGTTGCAATACTTACTAGTCAGATACATTTGTCGCAAGCGACAACCAAACAAGCAATGGTGGGCAGTATTAATTAGCCATTCCGTTATAGTGAAGCTGATTACTAGTCATTATAAGTCAAATTAATAGCAGTAAACTTTAGTTATGCTTGTCTATGATCGAGATACTGTGCTCCAAGTCGTCCATATCCGCGGACACGGCTTTCAGAAAGTTTTACCCGGCCAGGGTGCACCAATAGCAACACACACTCGATCAGCCTCGGAAAAACCAAATCAAAACCCAACGAGGCTTTCACGACAAAGCAATCACAGGATTCAGAAATATTTCAGGGGCCACCTTAAGTAGAATCCATAGCGAGTAGGCAAGCTCCGAGACGGCCTCAAGGTCTTTGGGTATACGGTGTGAGCATGGAACCCGAAAGTGTGGCTGGGCTTGTCGACACCGCGGAATCGTGTCCCGATCATAAATAGTACAGTGTGCTCCTCGCACAATCGTAAATAAAGCAGTAATCATGGCATAAGTACAAGATCGTAAATAAAACCTCAAACTAGTTTGTGGCCCCAAGAAATAAGACTGAATCAAGCTCTGGCTCAGGGGGGTCCCATATACCTCCCGGATGTGGATAGCGCGATAAATCAAGGAACAGGTATCAAGTACTCGGGGTCTCACGGGACACAAGTGGGCATTCGGAAAACCAAATATTATCTATCACCCACCGATGCCTCTGCTTATTCAATTTTAGTTGTTAAACAGAAATTAAAGTGAACAATAAGTAAAACTAGAATCATCTCCAACATCAACATGCGGCAATACATCGAATCGTGGCATTTGACGACACGCAAGACTTGAGCAAGCGACTACGACGCAAGTCCCACTATCTACCAAACAACAGTAATAGGGTGTGTCCAAGGCAATATAGGGCTGCAAGGAATATCACAGTACGGAAACTAAAGCATCGCAATACGTATAGCAAAAGATCAACAGGAGGGAATAAAGACTATAAAGTAAGATAGGTTGAAAGGGGAGATGCTGCTTTGAAAACATTGTCGAAGGTTCAACCAAGATCGGTAAGCTCACATCAACTCAAGGGCCTTATCCGCGAAGAAGCAAAACACTAGAAGAAACACCGGATGCAATATTTAATACTACGACAAAAGATCGGCATGATGCATGTATGATGGATGACATGGCAAAGGTGCGATGCAATTAGGTCACATTAAGCGGAACCGGGGTCCCGACAATTAGTTAAAAGGGTTCAAGTTATTTATTACCCCGCAAATTAAATGTTGTTATAACAAGGCAAGATAAGATACCGGTTCGCTACACAAGTTTTAAATGAGGCCAATATAAGGCTAGATTTGCCCGCATATGGGCCCCATATTTAATTATTAGGTGAATCGGCATAAGGCCCCCAAACCACATGATATGCATGCGAGATGAATGACAATTCAATATGCAACAAGTTGTTATTATGTTAGAAAATAGGGTTTCGGGAAGGGGTTCACACTTTAGGGTCTCGACGATCTTGGGTTCCGGGGTTCGGGGTCGGTCTCAGGGTTCGACGGATCTGGGGTTCGGGGTTCGGCGGAAGCGTTCTCGGATTCCGGGGTAGTGGATCTTGTCGCTTCCTGCCTCCGGTCTGGGATCGGTCTCCGGGTTCGGGGTCTCGGCGTTCCATGAAGGAGTACTTGGCCTGGCGTCGGGGCATCGGTACCGTCCTAGCTGCTGTCGTTCTTGTCGTTGAGAAGCTCTTGTCGGTTCTGCGCCATCGAGTCGATCTTGGCGGAGGAAGAAGCACTTGGCGTTCTGCATTGATGTTCTTATCGTCCGGGTTCTCGGGCATCGCGTCCGAGAGGGAGTACTTGGCGTCCATCGGTTCCATGTTGACGACCTTGGTCTCCTTGATGGCGAACTCGGCGCCTCCATGGCGTGGTCCTTGTCGGGGTTCTCGGCTCCGGGCGCCGGGGTCGGCTTCGGGGTTTGATTGTTGGTGTCGATCTTGTCTTTGGAAGTGCAATCACATCGCGACAACACTACCACCCAAACTTCTCGGGCTCGTCTTCATGGTGTCAACACCACCACAGGAACACACCCGGGCCTCGTCTCTAGCACACATCCACAGGGACAAACGAAAGAGGGAGACACGCGCGAGCAGCTGCAGGGCCGACGCGGCTCGGCCGGAGGAGGGCGGAGGCACGGAGACGATGCGCCTGCGGCAACCGCTGAGGTGGGCGACACGCCCGCTGCCGACGGTGGGGTTCGGCTCGGCGAGGCGGGTCCACGGGCCGGCTCTTGGTTGGCCGCTGGAGGCTCGGTGAAGGCGTGGTTGGCGGGCTGGCGCTTGTGGAGGGAGGGCGGTTACTGGCCTGAGGGCTCGCAGGGGCTCGCTCATGCAGGCTCGGGGCCGGCGGAGTCGGAGGCGGCCGACGGGCTCGATCTGGGGCGCTGGTCTGGGAGGTTGCTCATGGCCAGGGTCGAGGAGAGCTCATGGCGGGCGGGGACGGCCGAGTCGGGAGCTTGGTGAGGAAGCCCAGCGGCGGCTAAGCGGCCAGGGGAGAGGGCACCGGAGGCGGTGAGTCTTGGCGGGCGCTGGCGCGACGGGCATGAGCTCGGAGCGGCAGATGGCGGGGCGGAGGAGGAGGCCAGGAGCGGGCCGGAGCGGTGGGGGAGGAGAGGAGCGCGGCAGAGGGGGAGGGGGTCGCCGGCGGCGAGGGGTCCGACGCGGGATGGCGAGGGAGCGTCGGGGAGAGGAAGAAGGTGGAAGGGAGACCGTGGAATCGCGTGGGGTGCGTGGGACGCGTGGGAGGTTGGTGGCTGGGGGCAGGGGCGGGCCCCGGGTGTCAGCGGGTGGGGTGGAGTGTGCGTGCGTGGTGTGCGTGTGTTTGAGCGGCTGCGCGCGCGTGAGATGTGAGTGGTGTGGGGTTGGGTTAGAGGGAGAGAGAGAAAGAGGGGTGGGGGGGACGTGGCGGGTCTGGATGGGGGGGGGGGGGGGGGTGAGGGGAGGTGGCATGTTCTGATTGGGGGGAGTGAGGTGGAGGTGTGTGTGGGTAGAGAAGTGGGTGGGTTTAGGATTTAGATGGGGCTGGTTGGGGTGGACCGTTTATTATTTCCTGGGGTGGTCGATCGGGTCGCTTCGGCCCGTTCGACTACCCCACTAAAACTATATAAATTTTATTTGTCTTGATAACACCGTTTGCAAAACATATTTAGTCAAAACAAAATATTCCGGCGACCCGGGTTTTTGCGTTTGGATAAAGATGGGGCGTTTGGAAATCCAAAACAGGTTTTCGAAACTAGTTTTTGACAAACAATACATGATGATGATGATGCAATGCACAAATTCAACGCGATTTTCTAGTAGTGGTTTTGCGGGATGCCACACAATTGGTATCAGAGCCTCGGCTCTTTATTCGGGCTTTACCGCCTAAGAGAATATGGGTAGCCAAGAAGGGGAAGGTGGTAGTGAGTCAACTCCGGTGACCATGGAAGATCTCAGAAACTTGGAAACAAGATTGAGCTCTTCCTTGGTCAACGAAGTCAAGAAGATGCTTGAGCAACTTCTTAAAGACAAAGATGGCTCATCACCCCCTTCCCCTCAAGAGGAACTACCATCCGCACCTAAAGGGAATACTCCGGTATCCCCCGAAGGTATGGTGGTAGGGGATAAACTAGACACTACTATTTCCTCCACCCGACCTGATGGGGGGAAGGGCGAGCACCGTGACACTTGGTACTCTCGATCCTCCCATCCCTCACCCTCATGTGTACAATAGAGGTGACCCACCTAAGCTTGAAGCGTCTACTTTTTTGCTCAATGGCAATCACTAATGAGAACTCATATGCAGCTCTTGCATTGAACTATGGAACATCATCGAGCATGGTCTCTTTATTGGGGATCCAAACAACTTGACAAGAAGAGAGGTTGTCAACAGTCAACTCAATGCAAGCTTTGCATATGATTCAACAAGGATTGGGAACAAAGGATTACCACACATTGAGCACTTTAGCATTGCCAAGGAAGCCTGGGATGCTCTCCGTGTTGTTTGTTGGAAATGAGTATGAGGAGGAACAGATATGATGCTCTAAGCAATGAAGCCGAAGGTTTCTACATGAAAGAAGGTGAAGATCACGAAGACATGTATCGAAGGCTCAAGACCACCGCCACCGCTTTTAGAAATGTGGGTGCCTCACATGTGGATGATGCATGGATAAAAAGGAAATATGTGAGTGCACTCATGCCTTTTGAGCCCACCGACTTGAAGAGCCTACAAGGAAGACATAACTACCATATCATGACCTCAAACGAAGTTATGCAAGAGATGGCCGCTTTCAAGGTAGCCGCCAAGAACGCCAAAGATGCCCGTGCTCGTGCCCTCGGTATGAGCAATGTGGTTAATGTTGCTTTAAAGGCCAAAGTTGTGACATTTGAAGATGAAGATGATAGTGATGAAGGCCTCTCCTTGGACCATCCCGATGATGTCAAGATTGCTCATAGTCAATATATGGCTTTCTATGCAAAGAACTTTTGGAAGAATCCCGCCAAGGCCAAGATGGAAATGCAACAGAGAAGCAATCCAAATGGGAAAAGAGAGAATGCCACTAGATTGAGAACGTGCTTCAATTGTGGTGACCGCTACCACTTTGTAGCAAGCTGCCCCTATGAGAAGAGAGAAGATAATGGTGGGAAGCTTGTGTTGAAGAAGACTCTCAAGGCACCCTTCAAGAAACCTTTCGTCAAAAAGAACCCCATCAACAAGAAATCGGGAGAAATTGTCTTGATCACTCATGAAGAATACTCTTCGGATAATGAAGATGATGAAGATGAGGAAGAAGAAGAAACCTCACATGGTATGGCCGCTCTAGCCACCACCTCTACTCCGACAATCTCACTCTTCGACTCTCCAAATGAGAACCCTTCCTCCAAGGACGTCACTTGCCTCATGGCAAGAGGAATGGAGGTATCCTCATCATCCCACTCTACTCAATTAGATAATGATGAAATTGATGATGAAATGTCTCTTGATGTTAAAAAGGAACTAATTGCCTTTGATGAGTTCATGACCAACCTAGAAGGTGATGCTAAACTACATTTTGGGAACATCTTAGATCAACTCTCCCACACTCAAGAACTTCTAGATGTTAGATGTAAACTTGGGCATGAACATATGATTGAACTAGAGGCTTTAAGCAATGCTCTAGAAGAAGAACAAGAGACTAGGTTGTCCCTTGAGTCAAAACTTGAAGGGCTTGATGAGGCCAATGACATCATTGTTAACAAACTCATTAAAGAGCGTGATCATGCTATTGCTAAATACAAAAGAGCTAAAAAGGACAAGATTGAGTTTGGTGTGGTTCATGAAAAACTTGCCGAGGACTTTAGCTTGCTTAACAAGGCCCACAAAGCCTTGGAAAGTGAACTCTTGTCTCTCACAAAGTCCCATGAAACGCTTCAAACTCAATTGGCCAATTTTCCTTCACCTAGTAACTTCATTCCATCGAGTAGCACGACTATCCTAGAAGAGAATGCTAAGTTGAAAGGGGTGCTTGCGAAGACCACATTTCCACAAGGTAACAAGTCTATTGATGATCTTTTGAGCAAGCAAAGGCGTAGTGGTGATAAAGGGGGAATTGGCTTTGTCTCCAAAACAAAGAAGAAGGACAAGCCCGCACAAGAGACCAACAAGACCATTGTGGGAAGTAAGACCACAATTGGCAAAACTATGTCTCATGACGATTTCGCGGGAAGTGCTAACCCTCACTATGTTTTAATGCGTGACTACTATGGTGATGTGTATGCACAATATGTTGGTCCTTATGATGGTTATATTGCTTGGTCTATTTGGGTTCCCAAGACCCTTGTTGCTAACAAAGAGGACCCATTGAAAATGGGTACCTAAAACTAGCTTGATCTTTTGTAGACCTATGCTTCCGGAGGTTCAAAATGGGTGCTTGATAGTGGTTGCACTTGTCATATGACAGGAAGCTCGTCTATTGTCAAGGACTTGGTGTCAAATGAAGATCAAATCACCGTCACATATGCCGACAAGTCAAAATCTACGGTAATGGGTTTCGGCAAGGTAGTGGTGGCTCACGACATTACACTTGTGAACGTCATGCTTGTTGAAACCCTTGGATACAATTTACTTTCTGTCCGTGCTCTTGGAAAGATGGGCTTTGCCGTCTTTATTGATAATGATATTGTGGTCCTCATGTGGAGCAAGTCTCTCAAGGTCGCTTTCGTAGGGTACGTTGAAAATGACTTGTATGTGGTGGACTTTTCGGGTCTTGCCACTGCAGGTCCAATGTGCTTATACGGAAAGGCTGATGTGGGTTGGCTATGGCACCGCCGACTAGCCCATGTCAATATGAGAACTTTGCAAAGTCTCCATAAAGAGGGTCATATTGTTGGACTAAAAGAAAATGTTTCCTTTGCCAAAGATCGTGTTTGCAGGGCATGTGTTCTAGGGAAGATGCATGACGCTCCACATAAGCCCACGAACCAAATCAAGTCTAACAAGATCTTGGAACTTCTTCATGTTGACCTATTTGGTCCTCCATCTCATGCAAGCCTTGGTGGGAAGAAATATTGTTTGGTGATTGTTGAAGACTTCTCAAGATACTCTTGGGTTTATTTCTTCAAGTTGAAGAGTGAAACTCAAAGGACTTTCATCGACTTCATCAACTTGGTTCAACGGCAACACAATGTTCCCGTGTTGATTATAAGAAGTGACAACGGCACCGAGTTCAAAAACTACACCTTGAATGACTTTCTTAGTGATGAGGGGATTAAGCATCGATGATACGCATACACCCCTCAACAAAATGGTGTGGCGAAAGGAAGAACCGGACTCTTATTGAGATGGCTAGGACCATGTTGGCGGAGTTTAAATCTCCATACAACTTCTGGGCCGAAGCCGTCTCCACCGCTTGCCATGCTTCAAACCGGCTCTACCTCCGCAAGAAAATCAACAAGACTCCATATGAGATTCTTACCGGTAACAAGCCCAACATATCTTATTTCCGGGTGTTCGGTTGTAAGTGTTTCTATCTCATCAAAGGTGTTCGTTTGTCCAAATTCGAATCTAAAGCATTAGAGGGTATTTTTGTTGGCTATGGTCTCGAATCTCACACTTATAGAATCTATGACAAGCTCTCCGGAGTTGTCATAGAATCTTGTAGTGTGACCTTCGAAGAATATGATGGTCCCCAAGGGGGGCGTGTTGATGCTTGTGATGCAGATGTTGAAATGCCTCAGGATGCCATAGGAAGAATGGGTGTGGGTTATATCCGCCCTATTGAGGAACCCCTTATGGCAGATCGAGAAGAACTATGCTCCACTCGAGTGGAGCCCTCATCTTCACAACCTCAACATGCTCCTTCTACCGAGGAGGACATTGACTCAAGCCAAAGACAAGATGTGGACCCTCAACATAGTGATCATGGTGTGAACTCTTGTCAAAGGGGCGTGATCTATCGATGGGGTGTCAAGTGGAGTCAAGTCATTTTGCCAAGGAAGATCCATCCAAGCTGTTTTGAGGATACTCAAGTTGAGGCTAGAAGTACACTTGATCAAGACCAAGGTCAATCCGTGCCTCCCAATATAGAGAATGAATCCAATAATGATCAAGGTCAAGTTGATGGTCAAGACGAGGATCAAAATGATGAAGAGGGTCCTCCAAGAAACAACGAGGAGATCCACGCTCGTCATGAAGCTAGAAAGGAAAGAATGTTGGAAATAAGAGACCACTCCTCCAAAATGTTGTTGGGGATTTAAGGAAAGGTATTTCCACACGAGCACAATTGAAGAGGTTCAGTGAACATCAAGCTCACATTTCCATGATTGAACCAAAGAAAGTGTGGGAAGCTCTTGAAGATTCGGATTGGTTAGAAGCTATGCACAAAGAGCTCAACAAATTTGAGAGAAACAAAGTGTGGAAGTTAGTGGAGAAGCCAAAGGATTGCCGCAATGTTATTGGAACAAAGTGGATATTCAAGAACAAGCAAGATGAGCATGGGATTATTGTAAGGAACAAGGCTAGATTGGTTGCACAAGGTTATTCCCAAATTGAAGGCATTGATTATGGAGAGACTTATGCACGTGGCTGCCTTGAGTCCATCCGTATCCTTCTTGCTTTTTGCACACCATAACTTTAAGTTGCAACAAATGGATGTAGAAAGTGCATTCCTTTACGGCCCTTGAATGAATTGGTATATGTCAAGCAACCCCGGATTTGAGGACCCCAACTTCCCAAACCATGTCTACAAACTTGATAAGGCTCTATGAGCTCAAGCAAGCCCCACGCACGTGGTATGAGCACCTTAGAGAGTTATTGTTTGACCGTGGCTTTGAGGTTGGGAAAATTGATCCCACTCTTTTTACTAAGAGAGTTAATGGGGAGCTTTTGTATGCCAAATCTATGTTGATGACATTATCTTTGGCTCTTCTAACAAAGCTTTTAATGATGAATTCTCAAAGCTTATGACTAGTAGGTTAGGATGTCCTTGATGGGGAGTTGAAAGTATTCCTTGGGTTTGAGATCAAGCAAGTTAGAGGAGGAACTTTTTTCAATCAAGCCAAGTATACCCAAGATATGCTCAAGAGATTCAAAATGCAAGATTTGAATGGGGCCTCAACTCCCATGGCAACAAAGACTCATCTAGAACAAAATCCAAATGGTAAAGATGTGGATCAAAAGGTATACCGGTCTATGATTGGTTCTTTGCTTTATCTTTGTGCATCTAGACCCGATATTGTGTTAAGTGTAGGTGTGTGTGCAAGATATCAAGCGGCTCCTAAGGAAAGCCATTTAATGGCGGTCAAGAGAATCTTTCGATATTTAGTTCATACCCCATTTTATGGTCTTTGGTACCCTCAAGGCTCAACATTCGCTCTTTGTGGTTACACGGACTCGGATTGGGCGGGAGACAAGGATGATAGAAAATCAACATCCGGGGCTTGCCAATTTCTTGGTAGGTCCTTGGTATGTTGGTCTTCTAAAAAGCAAAATTGTATTTCTCTCTCCACCGCCGAGTATGTTGCTGCTGCTAGTGCGTGCACCCAATTGCTATGGATGAGGCAAACTTTAAAGGAATACGGTGTCCATTGTGACAAAGTGCCTCTTCTATGTGACAATGAAAGTGCCATCAAGATTGCATACAACCCGGTGGATCACACACGGACAAAGCATATTGAGATTCGACATCACTTTATTAGAGATCATGTTGCTAGAGGTGATATTGATCTATCCTATGTATCAACCAAAGATCAACTTGCCGATATCTTCACGAAGCCACTTGATGAAGCAAGGTTATGCTACGTGAGGAATGAACTAAATATCATAGATTCCGAGTTTGACTTGATTATCTTGCACTCTCACCTATTCTCGACCCTTGTTTGGTTTAGGTGTAGGCATGGAAATAGGGGGAGTGCGGTCCTAATTGATTGGACTATCCCTCCCCCCATTATGCACAAATTAAACAAAAATCATTCCTCTTAATATCATTTTGTGATATGTGAGCTCAATGATGAGTTTCGGTAATGGACCCAAGATATATCTTCGTGGTGCCAAGCCGAGTATACTCAAATATGGTGGCCTAGGCCACCGCCCCTCTCAGTCGAGAGGTTGGATGTGCGTACTCATGTTTGTCACTTGGTTGTTTTGGTCTTCACTCTTATCTGCCATCTATTTTGAAGTGTCTTCGTCCTTCTTTGTCTCATGCACTCTAGTTTGGTTTTTAGGTGTTTCCTCCATTTGGTTTTAGAGTGCATGTGCTTCTCAGCTCGTGTCTTAACCCAAGCCTCCGTACTCCCTCATAAAACCCTCTCTATTCCGCACAAGAATCATCCTTGATCCCGGCTTTGGACTCGGATGGAACCGGTACTACGGATGTGGGAGGTACTATCACACAGGAAGTTCCCAGTCATGTCCCGCAAACTTCTCCAGAAGGCACTACCGCCGTGTCCGGCCTACCGGTGGCCGGTACCGGTCGAGAACAGTACTACCGCTTCAGCGGTAGTACCGCTCAACAACCGGTACTACCGGTTGGCGGTTCAGTATATAAGGCGGCGTGGGAGGCACCCTCTGCCTCATTATTTCCCACTTCCCCTGTCTTACTGCCCGCCACGGAGATCTTGAAGGCCGAGCTCTGGCGCCTCCTCCCTCCGGATTCCCTTTGGATTCGGCCTCAAGCAAGCTCCACTCCCTTCCACCGCCATGGATCCCGGTACAACCGCCCCTCCTCTTCTTGTTTAATTTCCCCATTAGATCTAGGTTTTGGCTTAGATCCGTGGAGAAATTGACTTCTTGCAAGGTTGTACTGCCATATTATTCCTTGTTATCGCGTAGGATCTTCAATTTTACAGTATACATTGTCAATTTGGGCCGTTCCCATCGGATCTGACAACCTGTGTGCCGCTCAACCGGTAGTACCGGAACTTTTTCCGGTACTACCGCTTGCAAGCGGTACTACCGGTGTCGTCCGTAGTACCGGATCCACTCGACCACCGTGTTCGCTCAAACTTGTAGATTCTCTCGGTGTGCCTTCTTGATTCTTGTGTCCTTATCCCGTGCTTTCCTCCCTCGTGCTTTCACATATGCAGTGGTTCTCGGGGTGCAGGCGCTCCAAGTCTGACCGTGAGATTGTTGAGGAAGAGACTGAGTCTGAGGAAGAAGTTATGCCTCAGCCTAGACGCCGTTCCAAATTGCCTACCACTCGAGGTGGCCGTGGGGGTCGTGAAGGGGCTACCAAGCGCTCAGCTGGGCGTGGCAGAGCCCCTCCCCCTCGCCCCCCTTCCTCTGGGCGTACCAAGAGTCTCAGTTCTGGGCCATCTGGGCCAAAGACACTCTCTGACATCTCTGAGGCAGAGTTTAGGGCTCTCCGTCTGGACAATGCATACTCTCACAGCAGGAGCGCGTCAAGGGCAGACAGTCTTTTCTATGATGACTTCCAAGAGCGTGTGTACCATGAGGTTCTTATGACCAATACCCAGCTGGTGGTGCCTCAGCAGTGGATTGACTTGGGCCACATTGACAAGAACTCTGACTATTTTGGTGAAGCTAAGGAAATCTGCTCAAACCTTGGTATGCTCCCCATTATGCGATTTCAAATGACTATGATCCCTGCTCATCGCGGTTTATGCCACTGCTCACTTCCACACCGCCGCACTTTTCGGAAGATTACATGGATGACTCAAGGTCTTTGTCAAGGAGGCTACGCTTGCGGAGTTTGCTGCCATTTTGGGGTATGAGGATCGCGGTCGGGACGTTCCTTGTGGTTTCCGCTGCCACATGCGGGAGCATCCCTCCAAAAAGGATGTTCTCCGACCATTGTATATTCGAGGCCGTGGGATTGCTGGTAAAATCAAGGACCTCCTCCCCACTTATGACATTCTCCATCGCATTTTCCGTGAGACTGTGGCTCCTCGCACTGGCAACAAGGACGAGATACATGGCTTCTCCGTTGACCTACTGTTCAACACCTTCCGCTACAGAGAATCCGGTCAACCTCTTGATGTGACAGATTTCATTTGGAATGAGATGGTTGCGGCTGCTCACACTCGGAGGGTTCCACCTTTTGCGCCTTACATTATGGCCCTTATTGTGTCCAAGTGTCCTGTCGTTGCTCGGTCGCTAGCCACTCGCTCTCTTGTTGTGCACAAGCCCAAGGCCCTCAAAATCAAGGTTCATGCCAAACCGAGCTGCACCGGTGAGGAGGATGAGGATGAGGATGACTCAGCATCTTGACAATGGTCATGACGATGTCTTCGGAGCTCTCGCCAAGCACGCTCGGCCCTCTTGGGCCAAAGGATGGAGGTCAAGCTCAAGAAGCTCTTACGCTCCAAGTTGACAACCAAAAGCGTATGTATGAGGCGCACGTGTGCGCAGAAAGCACATGCGCCAGAAGGAGCTCATGTCTGCTCAAGGGTTGACCATCTCTGAGGGATCCGAGAACAATATCACTCTAGAGGATCAGTGGATTTCTCAGCACAGCCGTTGGGACGATGATGTCTCTTCCTCGCACCGCGCCCCACCTACATATGACGATGAGGAGGATCTTGAGGATGAGGAGGAAGAGGAGGACGAGGAGTATGATGATTGATCTTTGGGGCGTTAGCTCTGCACTTGTCCCTTTTTGGCGTCTTGATGCCAAAGGGGGAGAAGTTGCACTTTAGGACCTGGTGTTGCATGGGAAGTCACAAGCTTGCGCTTCTCTTGACCGTTTTTATTGCTTGTGAACTTTGTGGTCTTCTATGTGTTTCTGTCGTGTGTGAAACTATGTGAAACTTTGTGTTTGGATCCATCTTTATGCGACTATGTGCTTTATGTCTATGGATCCATCTTGTGATGTGTTGCAACACCTATTATCCCTTTTTTACTCATCACTTGTTTTGGGCAAAGGTATGTCTTCATTTGCTAGTTTCCATACTTGTGCACTCATGTTGGGTTTGTAAATTAGAGGGGGAGATTTGTCTCTACACATCTAGCGGGAGTATCTTCTCTAGTTTACAAATCTCAGTTGCCCCTTGTTAAAATCTTCCTGCAAAAGTGTATTGTCATCAAACACCAAAAAGGGGGAGATTGAAAGAGCATTTTTCTAATCCCTCTGATTTTGATGTTTGATAACAATACATTTATCGTTTTTACCGTGCACTAAGTTTATCACAGGATTGACAAAAGAAGGCACAAGTCTTGGCTTGGCGGTTCTCACCTTGCAAAACGTCGGTGTCACCCGGTAATCTGGGACCTGCAACCGTACTACCGCTTGACACCGATTACCGGTTCTAGTACCGTTGGCACAGATCAAATGAGAGAAGGCTGAGTACTAGTCAAGACACACCGGTACCACGAGCGGCACTCTGGTCCAACCGGTAGTACTGGTACAAGCTGTGTACTACTTGTCAGATCACCACTGTACCGCTGCATCTTGACTAGCACCCTCCCTCTCCACTTTGGCGTTAAGCGGTACTTGGGACCGATTACCGTCGACCGGTAGTACTTGACGGTGTCCAGTACTTTGGGGGTAGAACCAAGTGAGTACCGCTCAGATGAAGGTTTCACACAAGGGCAAGGTCTCCACCGGTACTTGGTCCGGTACTGGACCGGTAGTACCGCTTGCAAGCGGTACTACCGCTTGAGTACCGGTACTACCGGTCATTTAATGCTCCAACGGCCACCTTTTTCGTGGAGGGGTATAAATACTCCTCCACCTACCTTGGGACAAAGTGCTCAGCTCATTAAAGTCATTGCCCACCATTGGAGTCCATTGGAGCCACTCAAATTCTCAAGATCTCATCATCCAACCACCCAAAGTCCTTGATCTTTGGGGAATCGAAGGAGGAGTCCCCGATCTACTGCTTCACCAAAAGAGATCTTCATTTCCCCCTCATTTCATTGAGGGCCCCTTTGCTCTTGTGTTTTGTTGGAAACCCTAGCTCTTTTTTCTGTTCTTACAAGCTTGTCTTTGATTGCTTTGACAGCTTGCTTGTATTTGGGAGCCTCCGATTAAGTTGTGGATGTGTGTCCCAAACTTGTAACGGTGCCGGCTTCCACCTTGAAGGTTGTCGATATAGTGGAAGGTGAATCGATTCCATTGGGGTGAGATTCATCGGAGAACAAGGGAGGCCTCTCGTGGCGTTGGTGGTTTGAAACCACCCCCTCTCCAAACGTAGACGTACTTCCCCTCAAAAGGAAGGAACTACGGGAAACAAATCCTTGTGTCTCCGCGTCCACTTTTCGGTTACCTCTATCCTTTACCGCACCTTACTTTATAGTTACTTCTTTGTGTTGTGGTAGCCCTTGCCTTTTTGTCATATAGGTAAATTCACCGTAGTTGCATTATCTAGAGAATTTACCTTATTGTCAAACCTTAATTTGAAAAAGAAGAAAATTTGAAGTAGCACCTATTCACCCCCCCCCCTCTAGGTGCCCATACGATCCTTTCAGTGTGGCTGCTCTAGCCACTACTTCTACTCCGACATTCTCACTCTTCGATTCTCCAAATGAGAATACTCCCAACAAGAACGTCACTTGCCTTATGGCAAGAGGAACAGAGGTATCCTCATCATCTCACTCCACTCCCTTAGCAAATGCTGAAATTGATGAAGAGATGTCTTTTGAAGTAAAAAGGGAATTAATTGCTTTCGATGAGTTTGTGACTAACTTGCAAGGGGAGGCCAAGATACATTTTTGGAACATCTTAGATCAACTTTCCCACACCCAAGAGCTTCTTGATGTAAGATGTAAACTTGGGAGTGAACACATGATTGAGATAGAAGCTCTAAATAATGCCCTAGAAGAAGAACAAGAGACTAGGATGTCTCTTGAACTAAATCTTGAAGGGCTTGATGATGCCAATGACCTAATTGTTAATAGACTCATCAAGGAACGTGATCATGCTATTTATAAATATAAAACGGCTAGAAAGGACAAGATTGAGTTTGGTGTGGTTCATTAAAAACTTGCCGAGGACTTTAGTTTACTCAACAAGGCTCACAAGGCATTGGAAAGTGAACTCTTGTCACTCACAAAGTCCCATGAAATGCTTAAAACTCAATTGACCAATATTCCTTCACCTGGTAATTTCATTCCTTCTAGTAGTACAACTATTCTTGAAGAAAATGCTAGGTTGAAGGGGGAGCTTGCCAAGGCCACATTTCCAAAAGGTAACAAGTCCATTGATGACCTATTGAGCAAGCAAAGGTCAAATGGTGAGAAAGGGGGCATTGGTTTTGTCTCCAAAGCCAAGAAGAATAACAACAACAAGAAGAAGAAGGCCAAACCCGCACAAGAGAAAAACAAGGCCATTGTGGATAGTAAGACCACAAATGGTAAAACTATGTCTCATGGTGATTTTGCTGGAAGTGCTAACCCTCATTATGTTCTAATGCGTGATCATTATGGTAATGTGTATGCACAATATGTTGGCCCATATGATGGTTATATTGCTTGGTCTATTTGGGTCCCCAAGACCCTTGTTGCTAACAAAAGAGGACCCATTGAAAAATGGGTACCTAAAAATTTAACTTGATCTTTTGTAGACATATGCTTCCGAAGGGTCAAAGTGGGTGCTTGATAGTGTATGCACAAGTCATATGACCGGAAGCTCGTCTATTGTCAAGGATTTAAGGCCAAATGATGATCAAATATCCGTGACATATGCCGACAAGTCAAAGTCTAAGGTAATGGGTTTCGGCAAGGTAGTGGTTTCTCATGATATTACACTCGTGAACGTCATGCTTGTTGAGACCCTTGGATACAATTTACTTTTAGTCCGTGCTCTTGGAAAGATGTGCTTTGCCGTCTTTGTTGATGATGATATAGTGGTCCTCATGTGGAGCAAGTCTCTCAAGGTCGCTTTCGTTGGGTACGTCGAACATGACTTGTATGTGGTGGACTTTTCGGGGCAAGCCACTACAAGTGCGATGTGCTTATTCAGAAAGGCCGATGTGGGTTGGTTATGGCATTGCCGACTAGCCCATGTCAATATGAGAACTTTTCAAAGTCTCCACAAGGAGGGCCATATTGTTGGACTAAAAGAAAATGTTTCCTTTGCCAAAGATCATGTTTGCAGGGCTTGTGTACTAGGAAATATGCATGATTCTCCCCACAAGCCAAATAACTACATCAAGTCAACAAAGATCTTGGAGCTCCTTCATCTGGATCTCTTTGGTCCTCCATCTCATGCAAGTCTTGGTGGGAAGAAATATTGTTTGGTGATTGTTGATAACTTTTCAAGATACTCATGGGTATATTTCTTCAAGTTGAAAAGTAAGACCCAAAAGACCTTCATCGACTTCATAAACTTGGTTCAACGTTAATACAATGTCCCCGTGTTGATAATAAGAAGTGACAACGACACTGAGTTCAAGAACTACACCTTGAATGATTTCCTTAGTGATGAGGGGATAAAACACCAATATTCCGCTGCATATACCCCTCAACAAAATGGTGTGGCCGAGAGTAAGAACCGGACTCTTATTGAGATGGCTAGGACCATGTTGGCGGAGTTTAAATCTCCATACAACTTTTGGGCCGAAGCCATCTCCACCGCTTGCCATGCATCAAACCGGCTCTACCTGCACAAATAAATCAACAAGACTCCATATGAAATACTTACCGGTAACAAGACCAACATATCTTACTTCCGGGTGTTCGGTTGTAAGTGTTTCTATCTCATAAAAGGTGTCCGTTTATCCAAATTCGAGTCTAAAGAATTAGAGGGTATTTTTGTTGGCTATGGTCTCGAATCTCACACTTATAGAATCTATGATAAGCTCTTCGGAGCCGTCATAGAATCTTGTAGTGTGACCTTCGAAGAATATGATGGTCCCCAAGGGGCGCGTGTTGATGCTTGTGATGCAGATGATGAAATGCCTCAGGATGCCATAGGAAGAATGGGTGTGGGATATATCCGCCCCATTGAGGAACCCCCTATGGTGGATCGAGAAGAACTATGTTCTACTCAAGTGGAGCCATCGTCTTCACAACAACAACATGTTCCATCTACCGAGGTGGATAATGACCCAAGCCAAAGACAAGCTGTGGACCCTCAACATGTTGATCAAGGTGACATCTCTAGTGAGGAGGAGCTTGATTCATTCTCTAGGATGTCAAGTGGTGCCAAGTAAATTACTCAAGGAAGATCCATATAGACTTCCTTGAGACAAGATCAAATCGATGCTAGAAGAGTGTCTGATCAAGACAAAGATCAATCGTTGCCTCTTAATGAAGAGAATGATTCCGGTGATGATCAAGGTCAAGTTGATTGTCAATACGAGGACCAAAATGATGAAGAGGGTCCTCCAAGAAACAACGAGGATATCAACACTCGTCGCGAAGCTAGAACGGATAGGATGTTGGAATTAAGAGACCACTCTCTAGAAAATGTGGTTGGTGACCAAAGGAGAGGCATCTCCACAGGAGCACACTTGAAGAGGTTTAGTGAACACCAAGAACACATCTCCATGATTGAACCAAAGAAAATGTGGGAAGCTCTTGAAGATTCAGATTGATTGGAAGCAATGCACAAAGAGCTCAACAACTTTGTGAGGAACAAAGAATGTAAGTTAGTTGAGAAGCCAAAGGATTGCCGCAATGTTATAGGCACCAAGTGGATATTCAAGAAAAAGCAAGATGAGCATGGAATTATAGTAAGGAACAAGGCAATATTGGTTACACAAGGGTTCTCTCAAATTGAAGGCATTGATTATGGGGATACAAATGCGCCCGTGGCTCGCCTTGAGTCCATCCGTATCCTTCTTGCTTATTCGGCACATCATAACTTTAAGTTGCAACAAATGGATGTAGAAAGTGCATTTCTTAATGGTCCCTTAAATGAGTTGGTATATGTAAAGCAACCCTCGGGATTTGAGGATCCCAACTTCCCAAACCATTTCTACAAACTTGACAAGGCGCTCTATGGGATCAAACAAGCCACGCGCACGTGGTATGAGCACCTTAGAGAGTTGTTGTTTGACCGTGGGTTTGAGGTTGGAAAATCGATCCCACTCTTTTTACTAAGAAGGTCAATGGGGAGCCTTTTGTATGCCAAATATATGTTGATGATATTATCTTTGGCTCATCTAACAAAGATTTTAATGATGAATTATCAAAGTTTATGACTAGTAGGTTTCGGGTGTCTATGATGGGGGAGTTAAGGGTATTTCTTGGCTTTGAGATCAAGCAAGTTAGAGGAGGGACATTCTTAAACCAAGCCAAGTATATTCAAGATATGCTCAAAAGATTCAATATGCAAGATTTAAATGGAGCTCCTACTCCCATGGCTACAAAGACTCATCTAGAACAAAATCCAAATGGTAAAGATGTGGATCAAAAGGTATACCGGTCTATGATTGGTTATTTGCTTTACCTTTGTGCATCTAGACCCGATATTGTGTTGAGTGTAGGTGTGTGTGCAAGATATAAAGCGGCTCCTAAATAAAGCCATTTGATGGCGGTCAAGAGAATCTTTCGGTATTTAGTTCATACCCCACATTATGGTCTTTGGTATCCTCGAGGGTCAACATTTGCTCTTTGTGGATACACGGATTCGGATTGGGCTGGTGATAAGGATGATAGAAAATCAACATCCGGGGCTTGCCAATTCCTTGGTAGGTCCTTGGTATGTTGGTCTTCTAAAAAGCAAAATTGTATATCTCTCTCTACCGCCGAAGCCGAGTATGTGGCAGCTGCTAGTGCTTGCACCCAATTGCTATGGATGAGGCAAACTCTAAAGGAATACGGTGTCCTTTGTGACAAAGTGTCTCTTCTATGTGACAATGAAAGTGCCATCAAGATTGCCTACAACCTGGTGGATCACACAAGGACAAAGCATATTGAGATTCGTCATCACTTCATTAGGGATCATTTGCTCGAGGTGATATTGATCTATCATATGTGTCAACCAAAGATCAACTTGCCGACATCTTCACGAAGCCACTTGATGAAGAAAGGTTTTGCTATTTGAGGAATGAACTAAATATCATAGATTCAAGGAGCTTGACTTGATCACCTTGCATACTCACCTATGTCTTGACCCTTATTTGATTTAGGTGCAGGCATGGATATAGGGGGAGTGCGGTTCTAATTGATTGGACTATCCCTCCCCCCATTATGCCCAAAGCAATCAAAATCATTCCTCTTAATATCATTTTGTGATATGTGAGCTTAAATGATGAGTTTCGGTAATGGACCCAAGATATATCTTCGTGGTGCCAAGCCGAGTATACTCAAATATGGTGGCCTAGGCCACCTCTCTCTCTCTGATTAGAGAGGTTGGTTCTTACTCGTGTTTGTCATTTGCTTGGTCCGTGTATTTTTGGAGCTCTCTTGAACATTTTTGTAAATTTCTATGGCTCTTATTGATTCTTCATAGATTGATATCTCAACCCAAGACTATACCCTGTCTTAAAACTATGTATCTCTCATATATGTCCCCAAACACCTAAACCTGGAGTTTTTGGTCGAGGAGGACCGGAGTCTCCGGTGCACCTGCACCGGAGTCTCCGGTGTAGACCAGAGTCTCCAGTCCAAACGGTTTCTGCCACTTAAAGGGAGGGAACGGGTGAACTGAAACAGCAGTTTCATTTCTTCCACCCCCGTTCCCATCCTTCCAACCCATCGCCCCCTCCTCCAAAACTCCTCCCCGGAGGTCAAGAAGCCCCTGGGATCCGCCGTGCCGCCGGCCAACCTTCTCCTCTCCTCCATTGGGTCATTCCCACTGAAGGAATCGATCCCATGGATAGATCTGGTACCTCTCCTCCTCTTTTTCTCCTAGGGTTCATCTCTAGATGTGTTTTTGAGGATTGGTGCTGATTTGTCCATTGGAATCACTTATATGCATGCACTCTAGTACTTTAGCCTTGTTGCATTGCCCTATCTATGAGTTTCACCCCCACCAGCACCCTCCCAGCTCATGCCCGAGCCTCCCGACCAGAGATTATGGCCCCTGGGCCGGAGACTCCGGTCCAGGCTGGAGACTCCAGTCCCCAGGACTGGAGACTCCGGTCTGAGTTGGAGACTCCGGTATGAGTTGCAGAGACTCTGGTGTGGGATGACTCAAGACGGTTCAGTAATGCATCAAAGCTCTTGTACTGCATCTTTGGGACATATATATGTTGGAATTATGCCCTAGAGGCAATAATAAAGATGTTATTATTATAATTCTTGTTCATGATAAAGTTTATATTCCATGCTAGAATTGTATTAAGCGGAAACATTAATACTTGTGTGGTTTGTGAACAACACCGTGTCCCTGGTGCGCCTCTAAGGACTAGCTCATTGATCAATGATGGTTAAGGTTTCCTAACCATAGACATGAGTTGTCAATTGATAATGAGATCATATCATTGGGAGAATGATATGATGGATGACAAACTAAGTGAAGCAATTAGATTGTTTCATCGTGTTCATCTTTGAAGCTTTTCCTATGTCAAATATTGTATTCCTTAGACCATGAGATAATGCAACTCCCTGGTACCGAAGAAAGCTTTGAGGTCATCAACGTCATCCTATGAGAGGGTGATCATAAAGGTGTCTCTCGGTGATCGGAAAGTATATGTTGGGTTGTATGTATCGAGATGGAATTTGTCCTCCCAAGTCGGAGAGATACTTGCCCACTCGGTGTCGATATCAACACGCTTGCAAGCATGTGGTTAAGGAGTTAATCACAAAGTGATATCGGATTACGAACAGTAAAGTACTTTGTGAACGAGATTGAACTAGGTATGACGGCAAGCGATCGAATCTCGGGCAAGTAAAATATCGCGAGGCAGGGAATATATATATATGGGATTGATTGAATCCTGGCATCGTGGTTCATCCGATATGATCATCGATGAATGTGGGAGTCAATATGGGTGCCCAGACCCAGTTGATTATTGATAGAAGATCATGTACGCATATTCTCGAACCCGCAGGTCACACACTTAACGTATCTCGACGCTAGGATAGATTGGATAATTGGTTTATGAATTTTTGTTGAGTCTCGGATGGGATCCGGGACATCACGAGAGGTTCGGAATGGTCCGGAGAATAAGATTCATATAAGGCGATGATTTTGGAGTTGAATTGTTAGGGTTAATCGGTATTGTACCGGAAGCTTCTAGAACCTTCCGGAAGGGGACCAACGTGGCCCCACCTTCCGGGAGGGGCATGGGACTATGAGGGAGTGTCCTGGCCGCATTGGGCCAAGGGAACAAGGCCCCATAGGGCCCAGCCGATCCTAGAGAGTTTAAATCGTTTAAACTAGAGATAGGGTTTCTAGATGAGGGGAGAGTCCATGCCCCCCACTCCTTATCCTTTGGGCTTGGGGGAGGGGCTAGGGCTGCGCCCCCCCTCTATATAAATAGGGATGGGGGCGCACCAACCCTCCACACCTCTCCTCCAAACCCTAGCCGCCTTGCTAGCTTTCCTCTCTCCCTCCCGACTGTTTGTAGGCGAAGCCCTGCTGCAGAAATTCTTCACCATATACACCAAGCCGTCGTGTTATAGATCCAATCTATCTCTCCACCATACTTGCTGGTCCGAGTAAGGAGGAGACGTCGAGGTGCTGCACGTGGGCATCTCACGGAGGCACCGCCACTTGTGGTGCTAGATCGGATCGGATCGCGAGGAGGATAAGCGAGTACGACTACATCACCCGCGTTAAACGAGCGTTCATGTCTTGAATCTTCAAGGGTATGAAGATCTAATCCAATCTCTCTTGTTGATTGCATCTCCTAGATTAGATCTTGGCTTTCCCTCTGTTGCATCCGTAGAAAATTTTGATTTACTATGCCGCGAAACCCTTGTGGTATCGAGCTAGATCTATGCGTAGATGTGTTTCACGGTAGAGCATAACATGGTTGTTGCGACGTTGATGTTTTCTTGCAAGCCTCTTGTTTGTGTTCTTCTTATGGCGGGATAGTGAGATTGAAGCGGTCCAGGCCAACCTTACGGCGTCGTTCATGAGACCGGCTCCGCACTTGATGTGTGGCTTGTTCCACACATGCGGTGGTGGATGTCGTTCTCTCACTATAGTTGTCATGGGATTAACACCGGAGTTTGGCAACCATAATATCACCGTTGTGGCTTTCCGTAGGTAAGAATCGTTCTTAGCATCTACTCCCATAAGCCACGTAAAATATGCAACAACAAAGTAGAGGCGTCTAACTTGTTTTTGCAGGGAGTGTTTTCTGTGATATGGTATGGCCCAAGATGTGATGTGTATATTGTATGCGATGATCATGTTTTGTAATGTTTCATGACTTCCATGTCGATGAGTACACAACCGCGAGAGCCATATGGTTGTCTTTATAATTGTGTATGACCTGAGTCAACTTCTTATACGCCATGTAATAGCTTTACTTTATCGCTAAGTAGTTAGCAATAGTTGTAGTTGCTATTCGTGGTGGAGGCAATCATGGTGGAGTGATGGAGATCATGCTTGGAACGCACAAGATGGAGATCATTCGCGAGGATTGGCTATACCATGTCACATAAAGTTATATGCATGTGATGTTTATCCCTTTATGTATCTTATTATTCTTAGATCATGACGGTAGCATTATAAGATGATTCCTCACTTAAAGATCAAGATAAAAACTGTTCTCCCCAAGTATGCACCGTTGCGAAAGTTAAATCGTGTCCAAGCATCACGTGATGATCGGTGCTATAGACTCTATGCTCACATACAACGGGTGCAAGCCATTTTACTGCAGAAATACTTGGGTCTAGCTTGACGAGCCTAGCATGTATGCAGACATGGCCTCGAACACAAGAACCGAAAGGTTAAGCATGAGTCATATGAATGATATGATCGACACTTTGTTGTCCACCATTGAAACCACATCTCTTCTCGTGATGATCGGATTAGGTGTGGTGAATTTGGATCCTTCACTAAACAACTTGAGGGATGTTGAATTTAGTGGGAGTTCATCTAGTAATTTGATTAAGTTGAACTATTTATCATGAACATAGTCTAAATTGTACTTGCAATCATGTAGATCACATGGCCAAGTCCAACTTCAACTTCAACGTTTTTTGAGAAGGAAAAGCTTAGAAACAATGGGTCTAACTTCACCAATTGGTTCGCAATCTAAGAATCATTACGTCAAGGACAAAAGGACTATGTCCTTGGGAAAGCGTTAGGTGACCCTACTGCAATCGCTACGGTGATGAGAAAGCTGTCTATCAGTCGCACAAAGATGATTATGGTGTGATTAAGAGTACCATGTTGTTTGCTATGGAACCGGAACTTCAAAATCGTTTTGAAGAGTATCCCGGGTCCTTTGAGATTCTCGAGGAGCTGAAAACCATGTTTCAGACTCAAGCCCGTTCTGAGAGATATGAGATCTCCGAAGTTCTTTAAGCGCAAGATGGAGGAAGGGAGTTCCGTTAGTGAGCACGCCATAAAGATGACGGGCTACACTCAACGCCTTGAGCAAGCTGGAATGCACGATTCGGAGGAGCTCAAGATTGAGGTTCCAATCACTCCTCCCAGCTACAAAAGTTTTGTAGTGACTCATAATCAGATTGGCTCCTTGATCGATCACCGAGCTCTTCAAAGTGAAGGATGCGGTGGACATCAAGAAGGATAATCATGTGTTGATGGTCAACAAGCCCTCCTTTAAGAAAGGTAAGGAGCAAAGAAGCCCTTCAAGAAGGCGTGACAGTTAATGCTCCCTCGAGAAGAAGCTCAAGTCTGGTCCTAAGCCGACCTTTGAGTGCTTCTATTGCAAGGACAAGGGTCCTTTGGGCATAGTGTCCAAGTACTTAGCGGACAAGAAGGTGGCACCATCAAAGGTATATTTGATATACATGTTATTGATGTTTTCCTTACTAGCCCTCGTTGTAGTGCAGGTATTTGATACCGGTTCGTTGCTAATATTTGTAACTCGAAGCAGAGCTACGGAATGAGCGGCTTGCGAGGGATGAGGTGACGATGCGTTGGCAGCGGATCAAGAGTTGATGTGATGGTCGTCGGCACGCTCTCCTTAGTTTTACCTTCGGATTAGTTTTAAACCTTAATAAGTGTTATTATGTACTGCGTTGAGCATGAACATTATTTCGGATCGTGTTTATTGCAAGACGGTTATTCATTTAAATCGGAGAATAATGGTTGTTCTATTTATATGAGTAACATATTTTATGGTCATGCACCTCTTGTGAATGGTTTATTTCTTCTAAATCTCGAAAGGGATGAAACACACATCCATAACATTGAGGCTAAGAGATGCAAAGTAGATAGTGATAATACTACTTATTTGTGGTAATCGCTGCCTAGGTCATATTGGTGTAAAGCGCATGAAGAAACTCCATTCGATGGACTTTTGGAGTCTCTTGATTTTGAATCATTTGACACATGCGAACCATGCCTCATGGGCAAGATGATCAAAACCCGTTCTCCCAGATGATGGAGCGAGCAACGGACTTGTTGGAAATCATACATACCGATGTATGCGGACCGATGAGTGTTTCGACGCTACGTGGATATCGCTATTTCCTCACTTTTACCGATGACTTATGTAGATATGGGTATATCTATTTAATGAAACATAAATCTGAAACATTTGAAAAGTTCAAGGAATTTCGAATGAAGTGGAGAACCATCGTAATGTAAAGATTAAGTTTCTACGATCCGATCATGGAGGTAAATATTTGAGTTATGATTTTCTCACGCATCTTAAAGCAAGTGGAATCGTTTAACAACTCACGCCACCCGAACACCACAGCAAGAATGGTGTGTCTGAGCAGGAATCGAACCCTATTAGATATGGTCCGATCAATGATGTCTCTTACTGATTTGCCGTTATCATTTTGGGGTTATGCATTAGAAACCGCTGCATTCACTTTAAATAGGGCTCCATCTAAATCCGTTGAGACGACACCGTATGAACTGTGGTTTGGTGCTAAACCTAAGTTGTCGTTTCTTAAAGTTTGGGGATGCGAAGCTTACGTCAAGAAGTTGATGTCGGACAAGCTCGAACCCAAAGCGGAGAAATGCGTCTTCATAGGATACCCTAAGGAAACTATTGGGTATACCTTCTATCACGTAATCGAAGGCAAAATGTTTGTCGAAGAACGGTTCCTTTCTTGAGAAGGAGTTTCTCTCGAAAGAAGTGAGTGGGAGGAAAGTAGAGCTAGACAAGGTTATTGAACCTTCTCTTGAATTGGAGAGTAGCGCAGACCTGAAATTGTTCGATCACCGCACCAACAATAGAGGAAGCTAATGACAAGGATCATGAAGCTTCGGACGATCTTGCATCGAACGTCGCAGTCGACAAGGTCGCGTGCCCTCTCCGAGTGGTACAAGAACCTGTCTTGACCGTCTTGTTGGTAGAAGAGTGAACCTACGAACTATGAGGAAGCGATGATGAGCCCAGACTCGAGAAATGGCCGAAGCCATGAAATCCGAATTGGGATCCATGAGCGAAAACCAAGTATGGACTTTGGTGGATCCTCCTAGCGACCGAAAGGCCGTTGAGTGCAAATGGATATTCAAGAAGAAAACGGACGCGGATGGTAATGTTACCGTCTATAAAGCACGACTTGTCGCAAAAGGTTTTCGACAAGTTCAAGGTGTTGACTACGATGAGACTTTCTCTCCCGTAGCGATGTTTAAGTCCATTCGGATTTTATTAGCAATTGCTGCGTTTCATGATTATGAAATATGGCAGATGGATGTCAAGACTTCGTCCCAGTTCTTTTAGCGGCTTCTCCGAGAAGCTGCCCTACCCCCAGCTTCCTGGGGAAGCCGGTTTAAAATTTTTAGAAGGCTTCCAAAGTGGTTAAATCTAAACTAACTTGAAAGCCTCACAAACTTTTGGAACCGGCTTCCCCAGGAAGCTGGGGGTAGGGCGGCTTCTCGAAGAAGCCGCCAAAAGAACTGGGCCTTCTTTCCTCAATGGTAACATTGATGAAGAGTTGTATATGATGCAACCCGAAGGTTTTGTCGATCCTAAGGATGCTAGTAAAGTATGCAAACTTCAGCGTTCCATTTATGGACTAAAGCAAGCATCTCGGAGTTGGAATCTTTGTTTTGATCAAGTGATCAAGAGTTTTGGATTTGTTCCAAATTTCTACGAAGCTTGTATCTACAAGAAAGTGAGTGGGAGCTCGGTGACGCTTACGTATCAGATGTGGATGACATATTGATTATCGGAAATGACATCAACATGCTTAACAATGTGAAGAGTTATTTGAACAAGTGTTTTTCAATGAAAGACCTAGGTGAAGCTTCTTATATATTGGGCATCAAAATCTATAGAGATAGACAAAGACGCCTGATATCTTTAAGCCAGAGTACATACCTAGACAAAGTTCTGAAAAGGTTCAGAATGGATAAGGCAAAGAAAGGTTCAGTGCCTATGTTGTCAGGTAAGATATTGAGCAATGCTCAGTGTCCAGCTACGGTAAATGATAGGGAAGCTATGAGCAAAGTGCCTTATGCCTCGGCCATAGGTTCCATCATGTATGCCATGCAGTGTACTAGACCGGATGTGTCCAATTCTCTTAGTTTGACGAGCAGATATCAAAGTGATCCAAGAGTGGAACACTGGACAGCCGTGAAGAACATCCTAAAGTACCTAAATAGAACAAAAGAAATGTTCTTAGTCTATGGGGGTGATGAACAGCTTGTCGTAAAAGGTTACGTAGATGCTAGTTTCGACACCGACAAGGATGATTCCAAATCTCAGACAGGATACGTTTATATTTTGAATGGAGGAGTGTGAGTCGAGAAGTCGCAAGCAAAGCGTGATCGCGGGATCTACAAAGGAAGCGGAATACATGGCTGCAGAAGCGTCAAGTGAAGGAGTTTGGATCGAAACTTCATCATCGAGCTTGGCGTGGTTCCAAGTGCATTGGACCCACTGGAGATATTGTGTGACAACACCGCGCCATAGCACTCGCTAAGGAACCAAGATATCATCCAAAGACCAAGCATATCAACCAGAAGTTTCATATAATCCAAGATTATATAGCGGATGGAGATCGAAGATTAGCAAAGTACATACGGATCCGAATGTCGCAGATCCATTGACTAAACCTCTTCCATGTAAAACATGATCAACACCTCGATGCCATGGGTGTGAGATTGTTGCGGATGTAAACTAGATTATTGACTCTAGTGCAAGTGGGAGATCGTTGGAATTATGCCCTAGAGGCAATAATAAAGATGTTATTATTATAATTCTTGTTCATGATAAAGTTTATATTCCATGCTAGAATTGTATTGCGGAAACATTAATACTTGTGTGGTTTGTGAACAACACCGTGTCCCTCGGTACCTCTAAGGACTAGCTCATTGATCAATGATGGTTAAGGTTTCCTAACCATAGACATGAGTTGTCAATTGATAATGAGATCATATCATTGGGAGAATGATATGATGGATGACCAAACTAAGTGAAGCAATTAGATTGTTTCATCGTGTTCATCTTTGCAAGCTTTTCCTATGTCAAATATTGTATTCCTTAGACCATGAGATAATGCAACTCCTCGGTACCTAAGAAAGCTTTGAGGTCATCAAACGTCATCCTATGAGAGGGTGATCATAAAGGTGTCTCTCGTGATCGGAAAGTATATGTTGGGTTGTATGTATCGAGATGGAATTTGTCCTCCCAAGTCGGAGAGATATACTTGGGCCCACTCGGTAATCGATATCAACACCGCTTGCAAGCATGTGGTTAAGGAGTTAATCACAAAGTGATATCGGATTACGGAACAGTAAAGTACTTTGTGAACGAGATTGAACTAGGTATGACGCACCGACGATCGAATCTCGGCAAGTAAAATATCGCGAGACGAAGGAATATATATATATGGGATTGATTGAATCTCGCATCGTGGTTCATCCGATATGATCATCGATGAATGTGGAGTCAATATGGGTGCCCAGACTGTTGATTATTGATAGAAGATCATGTCCGCATATTCTCGAACCCGCAGGTCACACACTTAACGTATCTCGACGCTAGGATAGATTGGATAATTGGTTTATGAATTTTTGTTCGAGTCTCGGATGGGATCCGGGACATCACGAGAGGTTCGGAATGGTCCGGAGAATAAGATTCATATAAGGCAAGTGTTTTTGGAGTTCGAATTGTTCCGGTTAATCGGTATTGTCGAAGCTTCTAGAACCTTCCGGAAGGGGACCAACGTGGCCCCACCTTCCGGGAGGGGCATGGGACTATGAGGGAGTGTCCTGGCGCATTGGGAACAAGGCCCCATAGGGCCCAGCCGATCCTAGAGAGTTTAAATCGTTTAAACTAGAGATAGGGTTTCTAGAAGAGGAGAGTCCATGCCCCCACTCCTTATCCTTTGGGCTTGGGGAGGCTAGGCTGCGCCTCTATATAAATAGGGGGCACAAACCCTCCACACCTCTCCTCCAAACCCTAGCCGCCTTGCTAGCTTTCCTCTCCTCCCGATCGCTTGTAGGCGAAGCCTGCAGAAATTCTCCACCATATACACCAAGCCGCCGTGTTGTAGATCCAATCTATCTCCACCATACTTGCTGGTCCGAGGAAGGAGGAGACGCCGAGGTGCTGCACGTGTGCATCTCACGGAGGCACCGCCACTTGTGGTGCTAGATCGGATCGGATCGCGAGGAGGAGAAGCGACGACTACGCCACGCTCCGACGAACGTTCACTGCGGCGAATCTTCAAGGGTATGAAGATCTAATCCAATCTCTCTCGTTGATTGCATCTCCTAGATTAGATCTTGGCTTTCCCTCTGTTCGCATCCGTAGAAAATTTTGATTTACTATGCCGCGAAACCCTTCAATATACTCATCTCCATGCTACCTCCCTCACTGTTGTTTATAGGTGATGGTTCTCGTCGTCCTCCTCGCACCAAGGCCAAGTCAAGGAGGGCCGATCCTTGCTATGATGAATCCTAGGGTCAGTTTATCGTGCCTCCTTCCAACCGCAGACAGCAGGCCTGTGATGCAGCCTATATGAGGAGGGAGAAAGAAAGGACTGAGCAAGAGAACTGCGCAAAAAGGGCCAAATATGACAACCTTCAGTCTTTGGCCAAGATGTCAAAGGAGGAGTTCCGTGAGCTGAGGAAGATTGACTTCTATGACCTGCCACGTACCAGCAATGGCCCTCTCTACTGGAGGAAGGAGCAGGCTGTGTTCATGAAGGATGTGTATGGCATGCTCACAAAATCACTTGTATGTCCTTAGAATTTCATGAGTGTTGAGCAGATGAGGCTCAGCCCCTACTTCGGTGATGCTTTGTGGATATGCGAGAAGTTAGGGCTATTCAACTTGATGGAGCTTCATGAAGACTACAACATCACTCTCGTGTAGCAGTTCTACGCCACTGTAGTGTTTGGATCTGACCAAGACAGGACCATGACTTGGATGACATGCACCACCCGCTGCTCAGCTACTTTCTATGACTTTGCCAATGTCATTTTCGAGATCTTCCATGGTGTATCCACTCATGTTGGGCTGCGCATGCACTCAGCGTCACTTGGTGAGAACAAGATGAAGCTTGCACCTTTGTATGGCAGCGAGGGCGTTGTAGGGGGGTCCAAGGGACTCAAGCCTCTCTACAACTTGATGTTGAGGATATTCTTTCATACCATCTCACCTAGTGTTGGGAATGACGATGCTATTAGGTGTGGGCTTGTCAACCTACTCTATCATACCCACCAGATCTACAATGCTGGCCCAGAGGCAGATGTTGATCCTATTGATGTGATGGATTACATTTTTTAGGAGATGTTCCATGCCATTCTCTTTAAGAAGTCTCCTCCATATGCACCACTGGTTATGAGGCTCATCAACTCCAAGGAGCATGGTTCCCCTCTTGGCATGGCTCCCAATCTCACTGAGCACACCCTGGTTTCACTGCAGTAGAAGGGGCGCATGGGGCCTCCTCCTAGGCGTCGCTATGGCAATGATGATGAGGATATGGATGAGACTGAGAGGGCCCTCTCTCCTCCTAGAGCTTAAGATTGCATCCAATGACCCTATGCCTCCTATGACCCGTGACTATATACATGAGAAGGTCAAGAAGGCCTCTTTCTGGGAGAAGACCCTATGATGCATGAATGTAGACATCCGTAAGAAACAACATGCCTCCTACCAAAGCAACCGTCGCATTGAGAAGCTCCTCAAAGAAATTAAGGAACAAGGTGAAGGGGATGATGAGGAAGGAGAGGGCGAGTACAATGATGAGCATGGAGCTCAGCAGTCCACAGAGTCGGATCATACTCTCTCTTTTGGGGCATGGAATGCCCAACAGGATAGCCTGGTGGACTGGAAGACTTTTGCAGATGTCACCTCTGGATACGGGTACCAGGGTACCTCCTATTCTCGCCCTCACGGCAAAGGGCCTGCAGTCCCTGAGGATGATCATGATGACTATGATGAGGGTGGTGAGGATCAGGATGAGGATGAAGAGGATGACGAGGACTACTGACTTGTTAGGGGCGCTAGCTTAGGTCTTTTCCCTTTTCGTCGTTTCGATGCCAAAGGGGGAGAAGACATTGTCATCGATTTGCAATTTGCATGGGATTGGGCTTTGGATTAGTTGTTATTTGCCTTTATTTGCCCTATTTGAACTTCTATGTGTTATTTTCCACTTATGTGTGTGACTATGTGCTTGTGCACCTATTATTGTAACTTATGTGAGGATTATGTGGTTTATCTGCGATATCTTCTTTCTTGCATAATTTACATGTTTACCATAATGCACATAGTCAGGGGGAGCTTCATACAAATTATTCCATGCAAAATCACTTGTTGTCATCGAACACCAAAAAGGGGGAGATTGAAAGGACATTTACTGTCATAATCACTTTTGGTGTTCATTAACAACAAGTAGATCATTTTACAGTTTGTCACTATCAACAGGTTGTTAAAATGCTAAGTGAAAAGTACCCTCACACTTTGGAAAGTTTCCTGGAAGTGTGACATGTTTCTGGAATTTCTAGACCGGAGTCTCCGGTCTGGCTGGATCGGAGTCTCCGGTGTGGATCGAAATCTCTGCAGGAGTCCCCGGTGGAGGCATCAGGATCCTGGCTGAGCTAGAGAGGGGGTCCGGAGCATGGTCCGGAGACTACACCAGAGTCTCCAGTGTGAGTCTCTGACCGGAATCTCCGGCCCTTCTGGACCAGAGTCTCTGGCCCTCTTGGCTCATGACCGGGCCAGGTCAATCAGTATGGTGGTCCGGAGGATGGACCAGAGATGGACCGGAATCTCCGGTGTAGACCGGAATCTCCAATCTGACTTTTCTCCAATGGTCATAAAATGGTTCGTGGAGGGGGACTGCTTATAAATAGGGGACCTTATCCCCTTCCTCCATCTGCTCGACCTGCTCAGGAACACAAACTCCATTAGAGACACTAAATCAACAAGATCACTTCATCCAACCATCCAAAGTCATTGATCTTTAGAGAATCGAAGGAGGAGGCCTTGATCTACAACTTCACCAAGAGAGATCTTCATTTCCCCCTCATTCACTTGAGGGCCCCATGCTCTAGTGTTTCTTTGGAAACCCTAGCTTTGATTTGGTTCTTACAAGCTTGTCTTTGATTGTTTTGACAACTTGCTTGTATTTGGGAGCCTCCAATTAAGTTGTGGATGTGTGCCCTGAACTCGTTATAAAGGTGCCGGCTTCCACCTCAAAGGTTGCCGATATAGTGGAAGGTGAATAGAACCCCTTGGGGTGAGGTTCATCGGAGAACAAGGGAGGCCTCTCGTGGTGTTGGTGGTTTGAAACCACCCCCTAGACGTACTTCCCCTCAAAAGGAAGGAACTACGGGAAACAAATCCTTGTGTCTCTACGTCCACCACTTTGGTTACTTCTATCCTTTACCGCACTTTACTTACTTGTTCTTGCTTAGTGTTGTGCTAGTTGTTGCTTGTTTCACATATAGGTAAATTCACCTTAGTTGCATAATCTAGAGAATTTACCTTTCTTGTCAAACCCTAAATTTAAAAAGAAGAAAATTTGAAGTAGCACCTATTCACCCCCCTCTAGGTGCCCATACGATCCTTTCAATTGGTACCAAAGCCTCGGATCTTTATTCGGGCTTTACCTCCTAAGAGTATATGGGTAGCAAAGAAGGGGAAGTGGATGGTGGGACTACCGCCTCGGTGACCATGGAGGATCTCAATAACTTGGAAACAAGATTGAGCTCCACCATGGCCAACGAGATCAAACAATTGCACAATTTACTTGAGCAACTTGTTCAATATAAAGGTGGCTCATCATCCCCTTCTCCTCAAGAGGAACTTCCACCATTACCCAAGGAGAATGCCCCGGCATCACCCACGGGTAAGGTGGTGGGGGATAATCAAGACAACATTAATTCCTCTACAAAAAGGGTTGGTGAGAAGGGAGAGCACCATGACTCTCATGGGTGGTACACTCCTGACCCTCCAATTCCTCACCCTCATGTAAACAATAGAGGAGACCCACCAAAGCTTGAAGCATCTAATACTTTTTTCCCAATGGCAATCTCTAATGAAAACTCATGTGCGCAGCTCTTGCATTGAACTATGGAACATTATTGAACAAGGACTCTATATTGGGGATCCAGACAACTTGACAAGAAGAGAAGTTGTCAATAGTCAACTCAATGCCACCGCCTTGCACATAATTCAACAAGGATTGGGTACAAAGGATTACCCACACATTGAGCACCTCAACACCGCCAAGGAAGCTTGGGATGCTCTCACAGTGTTGTTTGTTGGGAATGAGAGCATGATAAGGAACCGGTATGATGCACTAAGCCATGAAGCCGAAGGCTTCTACATGAAGGAAGGTGAAGATCATGAAGACATATACCGTAGGCTCAAGATCACCGCCACCGCTTTTAGGAATGTGGGTGCCTCACATGTGGATGATGCTTGGATAAAAAGGAAATATATGAGTGCACTCATGCCCTTTGAGCCCACCGACTTGAAGAGCCTACAAGGAAGACACCTTTCTTGTCAAACCCTAAATTGAAAAAGAAGAAAAAATGAAGTAGCACCTATTCCCCCCCCCCCCCCCTCTAGGTGCCCATTTCACCTGGGATTTGTCTATGTCTAGCAAAATTCGTGCATTCGGTTATAATGGCTCATGCTATGCCTGCCTAGTTATTATATATCATGCATTTTATTTTTACCATGCACTTGGCAACTTCCTAGATTCATTTGCTTGTTTCGTCGAGAATTTTTTTGCCCGATTACTTATTTAAGTTCTTTTCAATGCTAAATGGTGCACACCAGAATTTTTTTGTTTGGAGATGACGGTTACTGACAACATATATTTGGCCATCCATATAGGAGTACACATCTGGATCTCCGTGGTTCTTATCTTTGGTTCTTTCACATGTGAGAGATTTTCCACTGAACAATGATTTTCCAAAATTAGATTCAAGGAGAAGAGATATTCTAGCAGTGGTATGGCATCTGAACTTTCATCTTGTTTGGCCTCTAGACAATTTCAGGTGAGTTGTTCCCATGTTGTAACTTGATCCGAGGAAAGAGTGTAAAAAAAATACCCTGGTAGATATTTTATAGATTGTTCTTAATTACCATTCACTGAATTAAATGCAACAGTTGTTGTTTTAACAACATTTTTCTTTTTGAAAAAACTTATGCTATGTTAAAAGATATTGCCACGGAAGTTCTTAGAACAGCTGCAATAATATATGATTGTGTTACAAGGACTTAACCATCAGATGGAACAACTAAAGTGGCTTTGAGGTTTTTGCTTCAAAAACATGTTGGTCTCAATGACGGCGGCGCTTTGCGCCGTTACCCTCTTGAGGGCGTTGTCATGGAGCTCTAGTATCTTCAGTCCCGCGCCAATGTCTTCGGTGGCAAACTCGGTCCTTCTTGTTTTTCTTGTTTTACCTTTGATCTGCTTTGTAAGGGGTTTCTCCATCACTTTGTATCGGTGTGGCCATTGATGGCTTTATTTATAAAGCTGAGCGAAAGACTATCTCAAGAAAAGAAAACTGGAAACCACCTTAAAACTGAACTGTATAGGCCAAGCTCATAGAGTAGGGTACAATCGTCATCCCTCTCCGGGTCACCGAGCCAAGAAAACATCATGTCGCAAGATGTTCTCGGCAACGACAGCCTAGAGATTTTTTCTGGTGCAGTAGTGGTAGAGCTTGATGAGATAAAAAAAACAGCAAGACGTGGGCAAGCCAAGTATTCATCAGCTGATCCACCGACCACCCGAATCAGATTGACCTAAAGTATAAATCCGGAGACCCATCACTTTGCGACCTGATTGTTTTTCTTGCTTGTTCTTTCTTTTGCGGAGGCCCATCGCTTTGCGACCCATCGTTTAAAATTCTGACTTCGGTCTTTCTTTTAAAATTTGCACCTCCAATGTTAGATTATCACCCCGTTTACAAAGGAGCAGTGTTCTCTGTATACTCATGAATATCATATGCATATACTGTCAGTAGACAACTCGAGAACCACGAATTCTAGAATACAGTGAAAAAAACACAGTTCTGTACCAGCATGTCAACAAACATAATCAGGCAACATGGCTGTAATGGATTGCAAGCATCAGTTTCTATTTTTTTTATTTTTTTTCAAGGGTTTCTATTTTTTTATTTGACCAAGAGTTTCCATTTTCTCATGTGTGCACTTATCGATTTGGCACACAGGGTTTAACCGAACGGTTGCAACGGTGACGGGCCAAGGAGTGGAAGGGTTTTTTTCACATGGGGATTGGGGTGATGGGGTCAGGATCATCCAATTCCTCAGCGGATCGCATCTCCTAGGGGATTAGAGCCCTACAAACCGAACAAGGCCTTAAGGGACGATTTATACGGCACTGCATATATTTGAAGGTGTAAACAGGACCAGATTTCACTTCAGGGGTTGGAATACATTTCAGGGTAAAAATATGCTTTCTTCAAAATATGTATGGTGCATCCATGTACTTCGAAAATGGTCAAAGTCCTCTGCATCAAACCCAATAATAACTTTGGACTGGCGCAGGGGATGCAAGGGCCCTAACAAAATAAAGGAATCCACAAATGATCATTCTGTTTCTGTTCCTGTGTGTTTGACACTTGCAACGCATTGAATTCGATCCGCTTAAAAAAAAACTGCATGGAATATACTCTCATATTGTGTGACGGAGAGAGTTGTAAAAACGGAAGCAGTATCAACTATAGTTGAAATGGAATACCTCATGGTAAGCGTGGTAAACAGTCTCAAACCAGTATCAACAGGTTGCAAAATGAAATGGAAACCCAACATAGTACATACAATAAGTACGTACAAGTAAAAACATACTATATCATCATTGTTGTTACTGACAAAATAGTACTCGTGTATAACGGGTACCTTCCTGATACCGAGCATGCCAAAGCAGCGAAATCACAAGAAAAAGGCAAAGCAAACGGTATCTAAGTTTTGACCCTTTTCAGATTTCTAATAAATGTCACTTTACATTCCCTCTGGAAACATGAATTCTTCCCAGAAGTTACATATTCTCCTCCAGTATACAAGCAAAAGGAAAAAAAAACTGGACACCCCTTGAACCAGCAGTTACAACCTTTTATAAAATATAAGTAATGCCCCTTCTGTATGACCCAGTATGATGTTCAACGCCTATTTCAGATTTCATATCAGTGCAACTGTTTACTACAATGATGTCTGCTCAATTGGTTAAGTCAAAACTAATCTACAATTCAACTGAGCAATTTTACACGCCATTAGTAAACAGCTCACTCAATTCTTCTCCTCTAACTTATACCAAAACTACAAAAAGGAGAAGATCGAACAAGAATACATTTCCTATGGAGGAGCCCTGCCTCTCATTGGGGAGGGAGAGACAGAGTTGGAGTTGGCGGAGGAGGGGGCGATTTCGAGAAGATCTTTGTGTAGAGTACCTGGTTCCAAACGTCCGGCACGCCAGGAAGGCACCAATGGATGCAGTCAGCGAACTTCTGTGGATCGGCCTTCTGCTTTGCCGTCAGCAAATGACCCTGCTGGAAGGAATAGATGGATGTGTGGGCATCCTTCCTGTAATCTGACATCCTCGTGATGTCGATCACTGTGACCGGAACTTTCTTCATGGACTCGGCCGTGCTCTTTACCAGGTCATAGATCCGCATGTCATGGTTGAGGTCGAGGGGCTGGGTGTAGTTTAGCACTGGGAGAGTCTCTTTCACGCATTTGATCCCATTGGGGTTTCCCCATTGTTCTGGACTGCTCCCAGAAAACATCACAACAGAATATGTGTTAGCCATGCATACTATAATGTGTACAACTTCAATTTACTTGTTTCTCCCATTTCAAGTTAAAGCAATTACAGTCATCTTCGAAACCAGTACAATGGGTGTCAAAATGAACTCAACGTCCAACATGCAGAAAATATTGTCTACTTCTCTCATACTCATCATGGTATTGTCGACACCAACACTAACTTCACAGTTCTCATGACATTACTTATGCACAAGACATGAGGCATTCAAGACTTGGCCCTAGACTCCTAGTTTCTACAATCTTCCATGAAGTAGGGGCACTCACTTCAACGATAAAGGTGGTTGTTAAGGTGTCTTTGCATTGCACAAGGTTCAAGTATCTGATAGAGGCACACATGTGTGGTTTAATTAGGTCAATGAAAAATTATGCTCATCTGAAACTTCATAACGATCAGACAGTTAAGATTACAGCTGACTGTATTCATTTTTGGGTTTTCGCTGACAATCCAATATTTGATAGACACTGTGTGAGTGCACGTAGGTATGTGTGCGTCTACGTTGTACCCGGTATATATAAAAATGGATGCAGAAGATCTAAAAACAGCAACAAAAAATAGCCTGAAAAATTGAGCTGTAGAGGCTCTTTCAGCAAAATGGACAGATTATTGACAGGTTAGTGGGAGCACTAAGATAATTAGCATGCACATGTAACTAACTGTAGGGCATGCAGTACCATAATTAATTGGTGATGGTAGTAATAGCATCAATCATAAGTCTACGACCTCCTTTATTACTCCTACTATGCTTGTGCTACGGCCATCTTTGCGAGCTCCATGAATTGTATTGTTATGTCAAATCACCTAGCAGGCTAGCACTATACCTTCCCTTTCTCGCTATCCTAGGCTAAATTGAAGTAGAATAGATATAACACAGATATTTAAGGATGGCAGTGGGTACCCTTTACCCTACTTAGTACAAAAAAATGAACTAAGTTTTGTCAAAACATCACTTTTTGAGAAAACTAGTTCATTTATTTGAACTAGGCTAAAGTACAGGGTGCCCTAAAGGTTCCAAAGTTCCATCTCTACAGATATTGTACATATTCCAGTAGTAGTATCAGGACTTCTTTTTTAATATGGACCTACCCCATGTATCAACATAACTTACATAACTCCAAGAAAACAAATTCAACGTTTGGAAATGCCTAGTTGCTGTGATAACTTGATAAGTACCCAATACTTATACGTGGAGTAGGACATACTTTTCGCAGCATATATAATCGCAACTAGATTTATTTATGTAATTTTTTTCGCAAGATTGAGCCTTGATCGCAATCCTGCAGATTACAAACTGCACCTCAATAATGGAGGGTTTTCTTCCTGTTAAAGATACATATTACTACTAAAATTGACTGTGAAAATAACCCAAACACATCACTTGGGTATGCCCAGTTTACAACCATACGTGAGAACAGCAGTGAACAATAAGATGCCAGTCCAGACACACTGGTGAACTCTTTGTTTTTCTCTTTTATGGAGGGCGCTGACAAGTCAAACCAAGCATACATGTTGCTTGTGGTTCATAAGATGCCACCCACTTCGATCACACCCTGTACCACACACCCATGTGAAACAGCCCGCCTTTTGTTGTTGTACCAAGTGTTGCTTTTAATATTTTATTTGTTAGGTGGGCCCACCTAAAAAATTGTTGGGATCTTAAAGACACTACGCTATGGAAGTTTCTTTGCTTTTAAGCAATGATTTCAGTAGCATGTGAATCCTACAACACTCCAGAGATACATCAAAAGATTACAAACTGAAGTATTTGAAATTCATCCAGTTCATTGATAATCTACAAAAAATCTGGTCCATTACTCTTTAGATTTGAAGATTCTAAAGATTATTAACTGCCATGAAGATACTAAAGACTATAATCTACAAAAATCTGGTCCATTATTACCATACAAAGTGTACAATACCATAATTAGATTCTAAAGATCCTTGATGAAGTGTGAAATTGACTTGCCAGTAGCCATGCTGCTGACTATAAGAGACGGAAATTAGGCCAATTTTGTTCCTAGTGAGTCATAAGCAAATCTAACAGCTGAGCTCCATTGACCATGTCTCGTGGTGGGCAATGACTTGTGCCCTGCGTACTGGAAAGAGGGGTAGCTTGCTTCTCTAGAACACGGCTGGGACTTAATGAGTCACTTTAGTTAATCTAAGGCTTGGTGTCCTATTGCACATACACTGGTCCTAAGCATTGAAGATTGCGTTGGAGCAAAATTGTTCTAGCTTCTAGGTAAAGGAACCTATCGAAGATCCTAAGGAACCGCCATTACTGGTAGGAGAGGAAAAATAATCACAAATGTAACTTTTAATCACCTGTTGTGAAGAGGAGAAATTGTGACGAAGAACACTGACGTCCGTGCCGGATCGATATTCTCATTCAGCCAGTCCGACCAAGTCTTGATCACCCGTCCATACGCCTCCATCCTCGGCACCTCGTCATGCTCCGACCAAGAGCTTGAATTGGGCCGCCTGCAAAAATTGAAAAGAATACAGGTATACATTTTAGCATGCAACTAAAACAGATACGATAACGTGGATGCATTCTTTACAGAGATGACAGCAGCACCCACTGACCTGACTTTAATCTCTTGGTCGTTCATCCACCAGATGTAGGTGTTGAAGAGGAGGTAGTCCACGCCCCTCCAATACTGGGCGTGTCCCTCGATCCTTTCGGGACTAATGATCCGCTCCACGATGGTGTGGAAATTGGGGTTGTCGGAGTTGGACTCGACGAGGAATGGTGCCCAGTAGAACTCGAGCGTGGCACGGTACTCCTTGGCGTGGAAGATGCTGAGCGAGCCCCTCTTGACGACCTTGGTTCTCCCCTTGCTCAGCACGGACTGCACCATGCAGACCAGCGAGTGCCACTGGTTCCTGTTGAGCGAGTCCCCCACGAACATGAGCCGCTTCCCCCTCATCCTCTCCATGAACCTCCGGGCATCGAACCTAATAGAACACGACCCAATTGATCAGCCACCCAGAAGATCGAATTCGTGCTGCAGCTGCAGATCTATTCTAGCCAAGAGCGAAATGAAATGAAGGGACGACGGAGCGCGTACTCGGGGAGGGAGCAGTTGTTGGGCTGCCATCTCCAGTACTGCCATTTGTCGTCGGGGCGGCCGTTGGCGAGGCAGGTGACCTGCTTGCTTAGGGTGGTGCACTCCTTCTCCCGGTAGAGGGGGACGGATGTGTTGTCGAAGACCCAGCGGCCTTGGCCGAGGTTGCAGGTGGGCGGGGGCAGGGCGATTGGGGGAAGGCCGGAGACGTTGTAGATGTCGGCGTCCGGGTAGAGGTAGTCGTCGATGGAGAGCTCGGCGATGGTGCGCGCGTCCTCGCCGTACATGACGAGGGCGAGGAGGGCGATGGCGCAGACGAGCGTGGTGACCGGGGAGCGGCGGCCCGCGGCGAAGAGGGACCGCGCGTAGGAGGCGAGGGTGTCCAGCCCCAGCGGGTGCCGCGGTCGCTGCAATTTGGCGGTGACTGGAGCCGGAGCCGGGGCCGGGGCCGGGGTGGAGGGGGGCGGCGGGTCGGTGGAGGGCGAGGTGGATGCGGGCGGCATGGCGGCGGCTTGTGGTGCGACCGCCGCCGGCGACGCGCGCGGCAGAGTGGTTGGTGGGCTGGTTGTCGGTTGCGCGGAGGAAATGGAGCTAGGAAGAGGGGGATCTGGGGCTGCTGGTGGTGGTGGAGTGAGAAAGGGAAGGAACCCTGCCCAACTCCGACGACTCCGGCAGGGAGGTGGTGATGTCCTGATTTGTAGCGAGCCTGTCGGCGTCCGGCCGTGTGGCGTTGGTCAAGATCTATCTGCCGTCCACCCGCCTCACCCCCATTTCTCACAGTAATAACAGTATACAAAAACAAAGGACGAAAGCAAAGAGTCTGTTTGGATACGACTTTGCAAGATTCGGATTTCATGGAAAAATTACACAGCCCAGTTCATGTGCCGGAAACAAAACGGCTCAAACCTCGTTTCTTTCTCTTTTCACCACCAGCCAAATGCATCGCCTCTTTCCTCCAAACTTCATGCATTTGTTTTCAACTTCTCGCCTAAATGCATGATTTGTAGTACTAATTCCATGTTTTGAAACTATGTGATAAACCACTACATCATTTAGGCCACACGGAATCGCGGAAACTCAAAACATAGAAATTGGAAAAACATGTGAATTGAGATGCTGTGTGTCCTGAATTTCTACAAGAACCAATTCTCAAAACGGCGGAAACTTCAGAAGTGTAGCTTCAATTGCACACTCAGGATGTAGACACAACGAAATAAAAACATGAAGTAGGACCTCATGTTTGTCTTTTTACAAATCTATGTGGAATAGTTCATTCCATGAGGATTTCAAAAGAATCTAAAACGGCACCTATAGCAAATCCCATCCTCCAAAATTCATGTTTTTTTGTTTGTTCCATATGAGGCTTCCTTTTTGTTAATTATATTTATCGAATATTAGATTCCACGGAGATTTTATTTCATTATGCAAAGTTTGTCGTCATCATCCGAGTTAGAGATGCTACATAGGGTATGGTCATTCTTACTTGGCGTTTCATTGAACATATGACACAATATCATTATGATCAAGGTTTTCATGTCGAAGCACCACTTGGCTTGGCCTAGCCCGTTACCGTGGCGCTTCAATGCCATAATTTGCGCGTCTTGTGATAGACAAGGATTACAACATGTCATGGCTATGGCTTTGAGAGAGAGCCTAGAACACGTCTAAGAGTCTTTGTGGAGCCTTGGAAAGGACAACATCTTATATTATTATCGGATGGAGGGAGTAACATTTAAACTGAACCGGTCCACAACAACTTATGTTCTATGCAATCGTATAATGGATTCTTAACGGTCCAATTGCAAATGCATCGATCCCCCCTCCCTCTTCATTCCCGCTTCCCGCTATTCGGTCTCACGGAGTAGTTCTCCACTATCGTAACAAAGATAAAGATTTTCACTCGGTAATTCTAAATGTGACGCGGATCATCCAAAATGACAATATTGGTAGTTGGTACCTAGTATAAAAAGAAGTATGTCACTAATAGTAGAAAAGGCGCCATCGCAAAAGAGCCAGCACAACCTATATGCATGGTGTCTTTGCTTCAAACATTGGTAGACACGTTATTCTTTTTTCAGTGAATCGACTGTTCTCAAAATCCATGATGGCCCAACAGCAGCTAGGAAGTAGGAATGTGCAAGAGTAGTGAGAGTCATAACAAAATTCATTCCAAGAGTGGACGTTGGGAAAGAAAAAACCCATTCAAAATTGTCAAGGATCAGTTAACACGTCACTGCACGATCAATAGCTTCTAGCAAAAAAGTCTTTATGCAAAATAGGAAAATAAAAAAAATCAGATTTATTGTGCTTCTAAAAAGTGATCGATGGCCTCTCAGCAACCACTACTGCAGTAGCCAAATATTCTTTGCCAATATGCATGTCACTTGCAGCACGTACTGCTAGCTATTATTGTTTTGCTCACCAAGCTAGCTTCGCGGCAGTTACGACCTGAATAAACTACATGTATCTCGAAGCTTTTGTTTCTATATCGTTGAGTGGGACCACCTGCCAGTCTCCCATGCGTGCATGTGGGTGTAGGTGAGAGGATCGTCACGTGTTTTGCGGTGTTGTTGACGCGGGAAAATTGTTCCACCAATAACTTTCTGGTGCAGCTGGACCAGCTCTCAAAAGGGTCTTCTGCTTCTGATCCTGCCTCGCATGTCCATTTCAATCTGTAAAGTGCTTCCAAGCATATATTTATACCGAACTACTGCGTTCTGAAGCCTCAATCAGTGTTTCTCTTTTTTTTTTCTATTGAGAATTTGCATGTTTATATATGCTTCTCTAGTTTTTTCTATTGAGAACTAGATGTTTGTTGGCCTTAGGGATCGAGTGGATATATGGTGCACATGACACCAGTGATTCCGTTTTTTTAATAAAATTAGAAACCATATTTCTGAACTTCAATTTTTTTCTAAAAACGGGAAACATGCAAAATATCAATTTTAAATACTTTGTATTACGATCTACACAAAAAATAACAAAAGCGTGGATCGGCCGATCGGTCCATAGTTTCAAATCTCCAAATTTTATCAGACTTTGAAATTTTTGTATAGCCCACAATACAAAAAAAATACGGGTTACAATCATGCAAGCTTGTAGGATACAACATTGACTATGCCTAAAATTTATTTTCAGATTTTTTAGAACATGTAAGTATGATTTTTAAAAGTAAATAGAACTTGTAGGATACAACATTGACTATGCATAAAATTTATTTTCAGATATTTTTAGAACATGTAAGTATGATTTTTAAAAGTAAATAGAGCTTGTAGGATACAACATTGACTATGCCTATAATTTATTTCAGATATTTTTAAAACATGTAAATATGATTTTTTTAAGTAAATAAAGCTTGTAGGATACAACATTGGCTATGCTTAAAATTTATTTTCAGATATTTTAAAACATGTAAATATATCATTCGCAAAAAAAATGTAAATATGATTTTTTTAAAAAACAAATACAGTAAACGTATGGTGCACCGGAGCTCGGTAGCCAAAGACACTTTCCATTAGGGATCATGCAAAATAGTCAACAGAACAGTAAAGTAAATAAGCACCAGCAGAGGAACAAAACTTGTATCTCAAAGCTTCTTCTTCACGATGCATGGACAATGGTCTTCTTCTTGCAAGACACGCTTGAGTGCTTGATGGATGGAGACCCACGGACAAACCACACACTATAACCTAGCTACCTACCTGCTGGAGTCCTGGACCAGCTGGCTGTTGCGACGTACCTGCACACAGCACGTTAACTAACCAAAGCTCTCTTTCTGAGTAAACAATAATAAGTCTGTCTGCTGTGGCATGCATGATGGATGGAGTGAGCTTCCAGCAGCACGTTTGTACTATAATCGAGAGATTAGAGAATCATTATTGCATGCATCGGAAAGATACGCACACACGGCCAACCATTATCTGAAGATTATTCATATATAGTGAAGAAACTAGCAGTGTAATTTTACATCGTTTCACATGGAGCGATTAATTAGTTATATTGCTTGAAATGAAACGGGTTAGTTTTTTTTGCCTGCCAATGGAACAAGTTAGTTAGTTAAGCAGGTAGTAGACGCCGACCGACCCACTGTGATGCTTCTGTCAACTAATCATGAGTTTTTGGTAGTACTACAATATTCGAGACAGGAAGCAAAGCCAAGACGACGGGTAGTGTGTGATGCGAAAGACATCTGACCGAGACGCTTAACTGGTTGTTCATGTAGGGACGATCCATGCAGGTAGCTAGAGCAAAGGGCGAGGGAGTTCTCAGGTTGCTTTGCTTGCAACTAATATAAGCCTGCAGAACTGAAATATGAAGTAAGTACGTACATATATTGCGACAAATTCCACTAACTTGCTTTTAATCGTGGTTGTGATCTCGCTGTCTAAGTTGTTGCCGTCCACTGATGCTGACCACTGTCTCTTGGTTTCTTTCATGACTAATGATCTAGTCCGTAGGGTTGGGTGCGTCGATCGAGAATGCCGGATAGGAAAAACTCTTGATTAACTTCCATAGACAGACCGATCACGTTATGCCTCTGCAAGGTACAACACTAACTTGTGTCCCTCGGTCTCTCTCGGTGATGAATTTCCCATCCACCTGGAACAAATGCATGCGTACAAGAAGCAAATAGGAGACAAAAGGCTACTTACAGAGCAGTAACCAAACCAACTGAGCAGCTACTTGTTGGAACATGCATAACAATAGCTATAAGTTTCAAAAAAATATGGAACAGTCCAGTCCTGTAGTAGAAGATATAGGTGGACACACATACATTTGAAATTTGGTGAAAAAAATACAATCATCTGCAAGCTAGGAAAAGGAGAAAAAACACAAAAGTTATGTTAAATACAAAAAAGTTATAATACTCGTGGGTGGTACGTCACTTGATGTGGACCGTAAATTATTCTATTTTCTGACCAAACTTTACATGTATGTTTCTACTTGTCCTTTACATACACAACATTTCTCACACTCCTTTTAGAACTTAGAGCTATGATTTTTCATGAAATTTTGAATACTATGTACCCAAGATCAGACCCGCACTTTACGCCAAAATGGAGCGCGCTCAGTGACTAACATGTGGTTGTCAAAGAGACAAAGACAACTCCATGCCCAACTAGAGTGAGACGCCCACATCTCGCTCAACCGAGGCCCGCTTGAGGGGGAGGCCATTGCACACAAATTGAACCATCTAACCATCGACTCTACAATCCACCTCCATAACACCGGTGTATACCCCTACCCATCGGACCGCAACGAGCTATTCCTGCGGGAATCCGTGTCCATCTCCGAACTTGGTGGCCGCCACGACACCACCGTCAAAAATCATTATCCCTTCGCTATCGGATTCTAGGACACCAGTTGACCGTTGCGCCTCGCCAGACAAAAACTGTCCACTTTTGTTACTCCTATGTTTCTGTAAAATGCCTATGTTCCTCTGTTGTGTACTGCTATTGTTTATGTTTGGTTTTTCTGCATCTTGATTTCTACACCATAAATTATTCTACACATCCTTATTTAGAAAAAATATAGACCCTCACTCAGTCCCAAAATATAAGGCACCATAAATGTTTATATTTTTATGTATAAACTTGGTCAAACTTAGAAAGCGAAAGTATAATCATTTCTTGTACCCTACCCATAACGTCAATCGATCTTCCTAACAGGGCGGTGCATCATGAGACTAGTGCCTACTTAGTTTGCACACAAAGTAATAATATTCAGAAACAATTTAGTAATATAGCATGCATGTACACACATCAAAACATGATTATTTTTTATCGAAAGCAAGAGATATTATGTTTCTAAACAATAATAAATATCTTTATATATAGTCTCCTCGTGCAAAAAAGGTAAAGAAAAATTATATGATGATAACATATCTAACTTCTTAATCAAAATTATAGTCATGCACAATCCGCGCATTCGCAGGATCATTGCAGCATAGACAAAGGGGAACTCTACACCCTGAAAGAAGTCGAACTCCACGTCGAAGGTGAATGCCTTATTGCATATATTTGAGGGTCCACATGATAAAAAAATGATTATAGTCAACATGTAAGCCATATAAGCTCCATCTTGGATGTCTAAGAGCATGTTTTTTTTCAAAATGGATACTTAGCCCCGGTCTCTGCATCGGTAGATGCATACGACCTTTTTATATGTCTAAGAGCATGTAGAAGGAATGTCGGCAAAGTTCACGCAATAGGACTGGATGGATAATGTAACCTGTTGTGATGCCCAACATACTGGCCTGAACATTTCCAGTTAAAAGATTCATCACTTGAGCGTAAAAATATAATTGTCGCCCACAAGGAGAAAAAGGTAGAGTAGAGGCGAGGGATATGGGCATTTAGAAACTAGAAAATACCTCGCGCGTTGCTGTAAGAATTTGTGCTACATAATATAGGCTATTAACCATCGACTAGAAACATATGGCAATCGACATGGGAGGTTTGCAAACTTGCATTTGAAGAAGTAGTGTTTGATAAAAAGATGAAGCTATGCTTGGTAAAAAGTTAAAAGCTGATATATGAACAAATTCCCTTTTCCTTGAACAATATTAAAATAAAATTGACAAGTAAATGATACACTGATAATCCTCTCCAAGATCTGAAGAATCTAACTCTTGTGTTCTACATTTGCTAGTATGTAAGACATGTCCATACCCAGAATAAACAGAATTATAGAAGTGTCGGTTCAGTCTAAAAGAAAGGCACACATAACTAAACTGCATAGGTATCTTAGAGCAAGGGCAATAGTAAAGTCAACCGTCGGCTATAATACATGTCCATATTATATAGAGTCAAACTAATAGACAACATGTACAATAGTTAAAGATAAAAATATACTACTTTATTAATGTATGACTCACTTTACGATCTCACATGGTGTCTAAGAGCACGTGCTGCAGCTGACTCTTAACTAGAAGGCTACTCATCTTCTCTTTTTTCTTATCTCTCATCCAACTAAGCATAAATATATTCTCCGTTTTGTCAACACCCGGATTTTTAATCCCAGATGCCTGTTATGCCATACCTCGCAATCTCAGGATTACCATTTTTGCGAAACATAACAGATTGGTACCATAGTTTATCATCTATTACAAACCATAATAAAGGTCTTACAAATAAGGGATCTTATGATCCAGTCTTAATACAATCAACGCATCGGAATAATATAATAACGGTAGCGTGGGTGAGGCTCCATCTTCATGATCACAGGCAATGCTAACGATGGGAGATGATCCTAGTTGTCGTAGACTTCCTGTTGTCCATCATCCTGGTAGTCCTCTTCATAATCTGGCCACAGAAATAGCTAGGGACAAAGCCATGAGTACTCTTTAAGTACTCGCAAACTATCACTAACAAGTAAAGTGGTTCAAGTAGGAATCCTAAGTTCTAGGTTGTTTTGCAAAAGCCAGGTTTATCTCTAGCTCAGTTCAAAAGTAAAGAAAGCCAGTTTAAGGTTTTATAACACCTAAGTGGGAACTTAGTTTTCACTTTCACAACCCTGTTGTGGTCAAGTCAAAGTCATGGTTCATTTCACAAGCATTTTGAAAACATCTGATGACGGAACAATATGGCCACTCCAATTGTCCATAACCACGGACGCGGCTATTCAAATAGTTTGACACTCTGCAGAGGTGGTACACTTTCACCACAACATACGATACATCCTTCAGGAACAATCCTGAATTCACCATACTTAGTATGCGGATAATCAATCCTAACCTTTCAATTACACACCCTAGTATAGACACCTCTCCTATGGGTTTGGCCTCCCAACCATGACCATCTGTCATCTTGGGAATTGCACATATGGACAATCATCACGAGGTAGCCTCGGCTCAAACCTCGACCGCAAGGGAACCCATACTACGATATATAAACTTCCAGTCAAGCCCTACCCAAATTCAGGTATTGTGGTTGTACGGTAAAATTGGAATGGTATCGCATCCGAACACAACCATCAGTTTTATAAAGGGCTAAGGCTCATGCCTCAACATTTTCTCCATCACCTCACCTTGTGTTTACTAACACCTATCAAAACATCTAGAATGACTCATCATTCTAAGGTTTTCATAATCCTTTTCACCAAGTATTCCATCTAAAGTGATCAAGTTTTATGCTTAGCACTAGCTACTAAAGTTAGGGGTAAACACTAATGAGGGGTGATAATCAAGTGTGACTTATCTAAGTATAATCTCATGCCTCAGGATGACATCTAATTCTACCTAACTTAGGCCAAGTTTTATGCTCTTTATGCTACCTCTAAAACTTTCCAGAAACTTCACAAGTCACTAAGTAAACATAAATAAAAAGCTTTGATAAAGAAATAAAATAATCAAGCTTGTAAGTAAAACTGGAATTTGGTGTAATCAAAGGGGTATAATCACATATGCCTAAGGAATCTAGTTTGCATAGTTATCATGCAAGTGTTAGCTTGCATTAGATAGCTTGCTAGGATGGCTTGCTAAGTTAACTTGTATTGTGAAGCTTGCCTTGTGTAGTGCAGTGGTTGAAGTTCTCCTCTGCTTCTTCCTCGTAGTAGTCTCCTTCCTCTTCATATCCTTGGTCGGTACTAGCATCTATAAATACATATGAAGTACACAATTACCAAACAATACTTAACTACTTCTATTTAGCACACAAAGGTTCACACTAGATGATCTAGCTGAAAGAACATTTTTAATCCCTAGTGTTTTGTGTGTTAGATAACAATATCAAGGATTATTTAACGTGTGTTGAAGTGTTGCAGCTCTCTCTAAGAAAAAGGGAAAAATATTTGCCTTTGGGGGGCGGATAATCCGCCCCCACCAGGGGCAGATAATCCGCCCCTCCCTCTTCCCAAGAGTGCGCGAGCCCCAGAGAGGGGGCGGAGTTTGTGGCCGGATTTTCTGGCCATGCCGGATAGTCCGCCCCTTGGGGGCGGACAGTCCGCCCCCCTCGAGGATTTCCTTCAAGCCAAGCCTGCGTCGCTCTCTGTATGGGGGGCGGAGTTTCCCTCGGACTTTTCGGTCCTTGGGCGGACTTTCTCCCAAGGGCGGATAATCCGCCCCCTCGAGATTTTTCTCCAAGTCAAGGTTGCGTCGCTCTCTGTATGGGGGGCAGAGTTTTCCCGAGTTTCACGGGGGCGGATTTTTCCCAGGCGGATAGTCCGCCCAAAGGCGGATAATCCGCCCCAAATTTCTCAACGGCTTGTTCAGGCAGGGGTATTTAAGCTGTCTTCCCCTCCGCCCGAACTCTTGATTGATTCGAAAAACAAAAGACCTGACCTGCAACCTTCATCCAAGAGAACTCCACCTAGATCCACTCAAAGGCTCCGTCCATTGGGGAATCAAAGGAGGAGGACTCGATCATCATCAACTACAATCAAGCGCTTCATCTCCTCTCCATTCATTTGGAGAACCACCGATCTACTTGTTGTCATCTCGGGAGCCCCCAATTCGGTTGTGGGTGTGTGCCCCGATAGTGTTGTAAAAGGCACCGATTCCCGCCTCGAAGGGATCCAATAGTGGAGAAGGTGGATCAGGCCTCTCGTGACGAGATTCATCGGAGAATAGGGTGAGGCCTATTGTGGCGTGGTGGTCTTAGAACCGCCCACCCCTCCAACGCAGATGTACTTCCCTTAACAAGGAAGGAACTGTGGTAAAACAAATCCCTATGTCTCCGCGTGCTCCACTACGGTTCCTTCGCTCCTCTCTTTACGTGCTTAGTAGTTAGGGTTGCATATAGGGAAATTCTCGTAGTTGCATATCTAGAGAATTTACTTTGTGTCAAGCCTAAAATTGAAAAAGTATTAAAAATTGGTTAGCACCTATTCACCCCCCCCCCTCTAGGTGCCCATACGATCCATTTCAATTGGTATCAGAGCGCCGGCTCTTATTTCGGGCTTAACCGCCTAAGAGAAGTATGGGTTCCAAGGTAGATGGGAGTGATGCTCCGGAGGTAATCACCATGAACGGTCTCAAGACGTTGGAAACAACCTTGGTGAGTTCAATGGAGGCTAAGATGGAAGAGATGCGTCAATTGATAATGCGTCTCTCCACATCCGCAGCATCACCTCCATCTAACTCTGAGGATACCACTCCGCAATCCAAGGAAACGGGTAAATCTATTTCCAAAGATAGTGAAGTGGTTGGTGATGACACTAGCAAGAGCTCCTCCTCGAAAAAGGATAGCGGTAAGGATGGATACAATGAGGTTTCTCATGTGTATTCCCCTTATCCACCTATCCCTCACCCACATATACATAATAGGGGTGATCCACCCAAACTTTCAACATCTACTTTTACTCAATGACAATTTTTGATGAAATCTCATGTGTGCAGTTCCTCCATAGATTTGTGGAAGATCATCGAAAATGGTCTTCATGTTGGAAACCCCAACAATCTTACAAGAAGAGAAGTTGTCGATAGCCAACTCAACGCTACAGCTCTACACATGATACAACTTGGTGTGGGTGACAAAGATATGCCACACATTCAGCATCTTAGTACAGCTAAGGAAGCTTGGGATGCTCTCACCAAGCTCTTCATCGGAAATGAAAGTATGAAAAGGAATAAATATGATGCTTTGAGCAACGAAGCTGAAGGATTCTGTATGTTGGATGGAGAAGACCATGAAGACATGTATAGGAGGCTTAAGGCAATAGCCACAAATTTCAGAAATCATGGTGCCGCTCATGTTGATGATGCATGGATCAAGCGCAAGTATGTTAGTGCTCTTATGCCATTTGAGCCCACAGATTTGAAAAGTCTCCAAGGTAGGCATAACTATCACCTCATGGCATCCAATGAGGTAATGTAAGAAATGGCCACTTTCAAAGTGGCTGCCAAGAATGCCGAAGATGCTCGTGCTCGAGCTATGGGGATGCAAAGGGGGTCAATGTGGCCTTGAAGACTAGTGTGATTGATCATGATGAATATGCCATAAAAGGTCTGGACTGTCCCGAGGATATAAAAAGGATCCACGGACAATACTTGGCTCTTTATGCTAGAAACTTTTGGAAAGATCCAGCCAAGGCTAAAGCTGAACTAGAACGCAAGAGTGGAGCCTATGGAAGAAAAGAAAATGGTCCCAAGCTGAGAACATGTTTCAACTGTGGTGATCGGCTGCACTTTGTAGCTGAGTGTCCATATCAAAGTAGGGAAGATAATGGAGGAAGACTTATTTTCAAGGACAAGTCAAAGGCTCCACGCAAGAAACAGTTTGTAAAGAAGAATGGTCCCTTCAAGAAGCAACCAAAGATTGTTCTTGTAGCTCAAGAAGAATATTCATCGGGAAGTGAAGATGAGGATGAAGACGATAGCTCTCAAGAGGTGGTTGCTATAGCCACCACGTATCCTTCAACATCTCTCTTCGACTCTCCGAATGAAAACATCATCAACAAGAATGCTACTTGTCTCATGGCAAGAAGCTCCGAGGTAACGACTTCTAACTCTTCTTTCTCTAAGGCTATGATTGACATGGATGATCCTACTAGTCTTAAGGTTAAAGAAGAGATTATTACTTTGGATTACTTCTACACTAACTTGCAAGGTGAGCACAAAGTTCGTTTTGAAGCTCTTATGGATCAGCTGGCCCAAAACGAAGCTCTTCTCGAAGAAAAGGGCAGAATTGAAAGGGAGGATGCAATGGAAATTGCATCCTTAAAAAATGCCCTTAAGGAAGAAGAAGAAGCTCGGGTCTCTCTTGAAGAGAGGCTTGAGTCCATTGAAGAGTCACATGAAGAAATTGTGGCTAAACTTGTTAAGAAACGTGACAATGCAGTCACCAAAGCAAAGAAGTTAAAGAAGGAAAAGATTGACTTTGGGGCTGCTCATGATAGACTCTCCGAGGAATTGGAGAAACTTGACAATGCTCACAAGGCATTGAAAAACGATTTCTCCATTCTCAATGAGTCACATGATCAACTTCAAAGTCGATTGGCCAAATATGATGTTCCTAGCTCATCCAACTCAACATATAGTCACAAGGAAAATGCTAGTGTGGAAAAAGAAGTGGTCAAGGACATCACTCCCAAGGATAAGGGTGTGCTTGATGAAGTTCTTGGCAAGCAAAGGTAAAATCATGGTAAAGAGGGACTTGGGTATGTCACCAAGTCCAAGAAAAAGAAAAACAAGAAGAACAAGACCAAGAATGTGCAATCAAAGACAAGCACTATTGAGAAGAATGTCACAAAAGACAAGACTAACAATATTGGTTTTGCAGGGTCTCACAATCCAAACTATGAACTCTTTTGTGATGATTATGGCGATGTTTATGCTTATTATGTCGGTCCCTTTGATGAATATATTTCTTGGTCTATTTGGGTCCCAAAGACCCTTGTTACTAACATGAAAGGACCCATTGAAAAATGGGTACCTAAAACCAAGAAGTAATTATCTTGCAGGTCTATGCTTTTGGTGGGTCGAAATGGGTGCTGGATAGTGGATGCACTAGTCATATGACCGGAAGCAAGGAGATCATCACGGAGATGCGTCCAAATCATGATAATATCACAGTCTCCTATGGTGATAAGTCTAAATCTCAGGTATTGGGTCTTGCCAAGGTTGTGATTGCCCACGATATCTCTCTCGTGGATGTCATGCTTGTTGAGACCCTCGGTTACAACCTTCTTGTTCGTGCCCTTGGCAAGATGGGCGTTGCTGTTTTTATCGATGATGATTTGGTGGTACTCTTGTGGAGCAAGTCTCTAAAGGTCGCTTTCATTGGATACGTCGAAAATGACCTGTATGTGGTGGACTTTTCGGGGAAAACCACTTCGGGTCCGATGTGTCTATTCGGAAAGGCCGACGTGGGCTGGCTATGGCATCGCCGTTTAGCCCATGTCAACATGAGAACTTTGCAAAGTCTCCACAAGGGTGGCCACATCCTTGGACTAAAAGACAATGTCTCCTTTGCCAAATATCGTGTTTGCAGGGCTTGTGTTGAAGGCAAAATGCACGACTCTTCCCACAAGAGGAAGACTATTGTGTCTTCAAAGAGGATCTTGGAATTACTTCATGTGGATTTATTTGGTCCTCCTTCCCATGCAAGTCTTGGTGGGAAGAAATATTGCTTGGTCATTGTTGATGATTACTCAAGATATACATGGATCTATTTCTTCAAACTAAAGAGTGAGACTCAACAAACTGTCATTGACTTTGCCAATGAAGTTCAACGTCAACACAATGTTCCTATCTTGGCAATAAGGAGTGACAACGGCTCTGAATTCAAAAACTACACCTTGAATGAGTTTCTAAGCGAAGAGGGAATTAGACATCAATATTCTGCTACGTACACCCCTCAACAAAATGGTGTAGTCGAGAGGAAGAACCGGACTTTGATGGATATGGCAAGATCAATGTTGACTGAATTCAAGTCTCCTTATAATTTTTGGGCTGAAGCCATATCCACTGCTTGTCACTCATCGAACCGGCTCTACCTCCGAAAGATTTTAGACAAGACTCCATATGAAATACTTACCGGTAACAAGCCCAACATCTCATACTTCAGGGTATTCGGGTGTAAGTGTTTCTTTCTTATTAAAGGTGTCCGTTTGTCAAAATTTGAGTCCAAGGCTTTAGAAGGTATTTTTGTTGGTTACGGTGCCGAATCCCACACTTATAGAGTCTACAACAAGCTCACTGGGATTGTTGTAGAATCTTGTAGTGTGGAGTTCGATGAAAATAACGGCTCCTTTGTAGGGCAAGTTGATGTTTGTGATGCAGATGTTGAAATACTCCAAGATGCCATAAGAAGAATGGGCGTGGGATTTTTCCGCCCCATTGAGGAACCCCTTGTGGCGGATCAGGAAGGACAATGCTCCACTCAAGTGGAGCCCTCATCTACACAAGATCAACAAGCTCCTACTATTGGAGAAAACTCTGCACCAACACCGCAACCTGTTGAAGATCATCTGTCTCCTGGACAAGTTGGTAGTCCCAGGCCAGACTATCCGCCCCCTCCAAGGGGCGGACAATCCGCCCCTGGCACTCCAACTCGTTCCAGGGGATCCGAAGGAGAAAACAACAGCCAAGAAACTCCCAGGCAGGATTCTTCGGCCCTCGAGGGCGGATTATCCGGCTCTGTCTCTCCAAGTCCGGTCAGGCATGCTCACGAATAAGTCACTGATGGTTCATCTCCCAGGCCGGATAGTCCGGCCCCTCCAAGGGGCGGATTATCCGCCCCTGAAGAACAAGCTCTACAGCAACCTCCTGGTGTTATCTCAGACCAAGATCAAGGGCAAGGCTATGGTCAAGACAAGGATACAAATACTGAATCTACTACTTCTAGAAACAATAAGGACATTGAGGCTCGTCGCAAGGCTCGTGCTGATTGGAACCTTGAACTAAGGGGTCACACTCTTGACAAGGTTGTTGGTGATCTACGACGAAGGGTATCTACTAGAAGAGAACTTGCAAGCTTCTGTGATCATCAAGCTCACATTTCCATGGTTGAACCTAAGAAGGTCTTTGATGCTCTTGAAGACCCCGATTGGGTTGTTGCAATGCATGAAGAATTAAATAACTTCGAACGCAACAAAGTTTGGAAGCTCGTAGAGAAACCAAAGGATTGCCGCAATGTTATCGGCACCAAGTGGATCTTCAAGAACAAACAAGATGAAAATGGCATTGTTGTGAGGAATAAAGCAAGACTCGTGGCTCAAGGATTCTCCCAAGTGGAAGGAATTGATTTTGGCGAGACTTATGCTCCTGTGGCTCGTCTTGAGTCCATCCGTATCCTTCTTGCCTATGCAGCCCATCATAATTTTAAATTACAGCAAATGGATGTTAAGAGTGCGTTTCTTAATGGTCCTCTACATGAGTTAGTATACGTCAAGCAACCCCCGGGTTTTGAGGACCCCAAATTTCCGAACCATGTCTACAAACTCGATAAGGCGCTCTATGGCCTTAAACAAACCCCACGTGCATGTTATGAGCACCTTAAAGAGCTTTTGCTAGACCGTGGATTCGAAGTTGGGAAAATCGATCCCACTCTTTTTACTAAGAAGGTTAATGGGGAGATTTTTGTATGCCAACTTTATGTAGATGACATTATTTTTGGTTCTACTAACCAAGCTTTTAACGATGAATTTTCAAAGCTTATGACTGACAGGTTTGAGATGTCCATGATGGGTGAGCTGAGGTTCTTTCTTGGATTTGAGATCAAACAACTTAGAGAGGGAACCTTTATTAATCAAGCTAAGTACATCCAATACATGCTCAAAAAGTTCAAGATGACGGATCTCAACGGTGTGGCTACTCCAATGCAAACAAAGTGTCATCTTGAGCTCAATCCCAAGGGTATAGACGTGGACCAAAAGGTATATCGATACATGATCGGCTCTCTCCTTTACCTTTGCGCATCTAGGCCCGATATCGTGTAAAGTGTAGGAGTGTGTGCAAGGTACCAAACCGCTCCTAAAGAAAGCCACTTAGTGGCGGTCAAACGAATCTTCGGATATTTGGTTCATTCCCCAAATTTTGGGCTATGGTATCCCAAGGGTTCAAGTTTCTCTCTATGTGGTTACACTGATTCAGATTGAGCTGGTGACAAAGATGATAGGAAATCAATCTCTGGTGCGTGTCAATTCTTGGGCAGGTCTCTAGTGTGTTGGTCTTCAAAGAAACATAATTGTATTTCACTCTCAACAGCCGAAGCTGAATATGTTGCTGCTGCAAGTGCTTGTACACAATTTTTATGGATGAGGCAAACTTTAAAGGAATATGGTGTCAATTGTGACAAAGTGCCTCTATTATGTGACAATGAAAGTGCTATCAAGATTGCATACAACCCCGTGCAGCATACAAGAACAAAACATATAGAGATTCGCAACCACTTTATTCGGGATCATGTTGCTCGTGGTGACATTGCCCTATCCTTTGTGAGCACGAAGAACCAACTTGCTGATATTTTCACGAAGCCCCTTGACGAAGCAAGATTTTGTTATTTGAGGAATGAACTAAATATCATAGATTCAAGGAGCTTGGCTTGACTACCCTTGCACACTCACTTACTCTTATTCATGTATTTGGTTTAGATGCGGGCATAGACATAGGGGGAGTGTTGTCCTAATTGATTAGGCCAACCCTCCCCCTTAATGCCGAAAGCAAGTAAAATCATTTCCCTTAATATCATTTTGTGATATGTGGGTCATCGATGAGCATTGGTTTTGAACTCAAGATACATCTTCGCGGTTTCATGCCATGCGCTCCAACATGGTGGCTTCGGCCACCGCCCTCTTCCTAGTGAAGAGTTGGTTTCTAATGGTTCTCTTTGGATTTTCTTGCTCATCTTTTGTTCTTATGGAAAACACACTCAATTCTGGCTTATGTTTGATTTGATTCTTGCAAATTTGGGTGTGTAGTACCATCTCAGTTTGTTGATCTAAACCCAATGGTGTTGTTGGCACCTTCGCTGGCCTTTCACCATTGTATGCCACCCTTGTTGGCATGTTTCGGGACAACATTAATCCCAGTGGAGGCAACAATGACAAAATCCGTGGTCACCTGGTTCCTCTTCTTGCCTTTGCTCATGAGTGTGCCACCAATGCTGGCTCTTCTACATGATACAAGTTGGATGTGATGGATTTCATTTATCATGAGATGACCGATGCGATGCTCAACAGGCTTTCCATCCCATATGCTCCTTTTATCATGATGCTCATCAAGCATATGCTGCCTCATGAAGATTTTGGCACTGATTTGGATGGTTTGCACAAGTCAAAGAAAATTTACAACAAAGCTCAGAAGACCTCTCACCCCTCCACTGCACCTGAGTCCTTTATGCGCGATGCACGGGCTAGTGGTCATCGTTCTGCTGTGTCCCCAATGGCACGCGAGGTTAAACATATCACTTGGTTCCAGCGGCACATTCTTTGCATGGGTGTTGACACTCACAAGGGCCAGTATGAGGCGTACCGCAGGGACCATGCGAGGGATCACACTCAGCAGCTCATTCTTCACCATGTTTCTAGTGCCACTGGCAATCCTCCTCCTCCCACTGATCTGGAACCGTATGCTCAATGGAACACTTCAGGGATCAACTATGGTGAGCTTGAGAGTTACCTATTTGCTCCACCTCCGAGGGCACCCACTCCTCCAGCTGATGACGATGATGATGAGTATGAAGAAGAGGAAGGGGACAGGGACGACTACGACGAGGACGAGGAGGCGTGATCTTCTGGGGCGTTAGCATCGCTCTTCTTCTTTTTTGGCGTTTCGATGCCAAAGGGGGAGAAGTAGTTCTATTAGGTCTCGTGGATTTGCAAGGGTCGGGCACAAGCAATTGTATTTTCGTTGTTTTTATTTGCTTGCTTGTGCTCTGTTTAGCGTGAACTTATTTGCTATTTGTTCTTGGATTATGTAAGACTATGTCGTGCTCCACTACGTTTGGTACTATGTTTGGTATTCATGGAAGTTTGGATTTATCTATTGTGGATCTCATGGAATTCTGGATTTATCTATGGAGCATATTTGATGGCATATGTAATCATGTGATTATCTAATGTATGCATCAATATTGTTGGGATGTGCTTGGAGGCTATCAAGCTAATTATTTTCTTTGGCTATAATCACATCCCGGTGGTATGACCTTGTTTCCCAACCCACCTTGTTTCAATTATCTTTGCTATGAAAGGTGTGCTCTCTCTAGTGTGTGTATTTGTATTCAAATGCAAATTTTAAATATGCACACATCTAGGGGAGCGTCTTTCATTTTTAAGGCGGCGTTAGCCGGTTTCATTGCAAATCCTAGTATTGTCATCTAACACCAAAAAGGGGGAGATTGAAAGAACATTTCTTAATCCCTAGTGTTTTGTGTGTTAGATAACAATATCAAGGATTATTTAACGTGCGTTAAAGTGTTGCAGCTCTCTCTAAGAAAAAGGGAAAAGTATCTGCCTTTGGGGGGCGAATAATCCGCCCCCACCAGGGGCGGATAATCCGTCCCTCCCTCTTCCCAAGAGTGCGCGAGCCCCAGAGAGGGGGCGGAGTTTGTGGCCGGATTTTCCGGCCATGCCGGATAGTCCGCCCCCATCGAGGATTTCCTTCAAGCCAAGCCTGCGTCGCTCTCTGTATGGGGGGCAGAGTTTCCCTCGGACTTTCCGGTCCTTGGGCGGACTTTCTCCCAAGGGCGGATAGTCCGCCCCCGACAGGGGCGGATAATCCACCCCCTCAGGATTTTTCTCCAAGTCAAGGCTGCGTCGCTCTTTGTATGGGGGGCAGAGTTTTCCCCGGAGTTTCCGTCCTGGGGGCGGATTTTCTCCCCAGGGCGGATAGTCCGCCCCAAGGGGGGCAGATAATCTGCCCCCAAATTTCTCCAACGGCTTATTCTGGGCAGGGGTATTTAAGCCTGTCTTCCCCCTCTGTCCAGAACTCTTGATTGATTCGAAAAAGAAAAGACCTGACCTGCAACCTTCATCCAAGAGAACTCCACCTAGATCCACTCAAATGCTCCGTCCATTGGGGAATCAAAGGAGGAGGACTCGATTATCATCAACTACAATCAAGCGCTTCATCTCCTCTCCATTCATTTGGAGAACCACCGATCTACTTGTTGTCATCTCGGGAGCCCCCAATTCGGTTGTGGGTGTGTGCCCAGATAGTGTTGTAAAAGGCACCGGTTCCCGCCTCGAAGGGATCCAATAGTGGAGAAGGTGGATCATGCCTCTCGTGACGAAATCCATCGGAGAATAGGGTGAGGCCTATTGTGGCGTGGTGGTCTTAGAACCGCCCACCCCTCCAACGCAGATGTACTTCCCTTAACAAGGAAGGAACTGCGGTAAAACAAATCCCTGTGTCTTCGTGTGTTCCACTACGGTTCCTTCGCTCCTCTCTTTACGTGCTTAGTAGTTAGGGTTGCATATAGGGAAATTCTCGTAGTTGCATATCTAGAGAATTTACTTTATGTCAAGCCTAAAATTGAAAAAGTATTAAAAATTGGTTAGCACCTATTCACCCCCCTCTAGGTGCCCATACGATCCATTTCACTAACATCATCACAATCATCACAAGGATTAAGTCAATAGTTTCATTTATTTTATTTAAAAAAAGTATTTTCTACTCATTGAAAACTACATAAGATTTAATATTATCCAATTAAAACATGGGATCATGTTGACACATGTCATCACCACATATTTTAGTACTTGGGAATGTGATTTAAAGCGGTGTCACGATTTAATAATGTTTAACCTTATCATTTGAATTAATTAAAGTGACCACAAATGCCTATGGGGCATTCTTTTATTACTTGTCCCTTATTACTGCAAGTAAACCTAGATATTTCTATATATTCAGAAAGATCTTATCAAATGTGATTTTTGAGAGTTGAATCAACTCAAAAGCATTTATGGTTGAATTTTGAAAAATGTTTGAATGCAGAAAAGTCTCTACCTTGTTATTTTTACTATAGATGATCTATAATTCCGAATGGTTTGAATCCAACGGTCTTGTATTAAGAATTACCATACCTTTCTAACAAAATTGGTTTCATGCTATTTGGTTTAGTAAAACTCTCTAAATTGATTTTTGAAACAACAGACAGAACTAGGTTTGAAACTAAATAGAAAAATCTAAATTCAAACTACTGGGTCATGCGGGAATCCTAACTGGACCGGCTCACTACACACAATGCACGCGGGCTGGTTAAGTGGTGTCCCCACTCATAAGTGAGACAAAGGGGTGCGAAGGGGTACATGCTAATTACGACTGTAAGATTAAATCAAGGATCAATGGCTCACGACCATCGTCCTCGTCTGAACAAAACACGATGGGGACGAACCCTAGCACGACCAATGGGGGTTTGGGGCGGCTCACCGGGGTTCAGGCGTTGGTCGGCGGTGGGGGCGAATGATGAAGTCGACGACGGCGGTTCTCCTGGTACCGGCGGCTCCTCCTGGGGTGGCTCCAATCGACGACGCACTTCTCCTCCAGCAGCGGCAGGCTCCGGCGAAATTCCGGCGAGGGAGAGATCGCCTTGCTCTGGGAAGAAGTGGGAAGGGTTGAGTGAGATGGTATGAAGAAAACGAGCGGGGGAGGCCTCCTTTTATAGGCGAGCGAGAGAGGCCGAGCAGCATGGGTAGTGCTCGTCGGGCTCGGTGTTACAACGAGCTACGGGTATGGCTGAGGCTAGAGGACGGTGCGCGGTCTCCTGGCGGTGCTCAACGGCTTGATGGCGCGGCAAGGGGCGGTGCGGTTTGGTCGAAACACGCTGGTGCTCTGAGCAGCACCGACGATGTTTTTGACGACGCACAGGCGCTCCTGGTCGCGCGGCGGCGAACGGGCATGTCTGGTAGTCTCCTGGGACGGTGGTGATCGCAGACACGGGCGACGAAGGCGAGGCGCGGTCTGTGCAAGCGTGTCAAGCGCGGCGAGCTGGCGCGCTCTGGACATGGCAGAGACAAACTGGGCGCGTGTGTTCTCGATGGTCCACTGCTTGTCAAGGCTCAAGGGCTGGACAGAGGGTGGCAGTGGACAATGGCGTGCCTCCTGGACATGGTGGCTAGGCGCGGCGATGGCTCTATCTAGCTTGCCACGGTCGGCTGGCAAGGGTTTGATTGGGCATGCACGACATGGTGCAAGGGTAGGGGTCTAGGCTGGTTTAATGCACTGCTTGTCACTGGGGAGACAAGGGTGATCAATGGGGAACAAGGTTTGGAAAGATTACTGCTCAAAACAGTGAAGTTTGGCAGAAATTGTTTGTGTCTCTAGGTGTTTGATAAAATGGCCGCAAGAAATTCATATTTAAATTTTTGGATGAAACTTGGTGAGTGTACTGGGCACATACTAGGAAGTATCTGGTTAATTGGATTTGTCAACGTGAACTGGTTTGGTGGGGTTTTGAGAAATGGTAATCTTACCATATGAACTAGATTCAATTTTCAAATGTCATTTGAATATGGTTGTCAAATGTTTCTGGGGGTTTGCAAGGTGGGCTTGGGTTCACTTTTACTTGGTCTAGCAAGGGGTGAAAAGAATTGGATTATTTCTATTAGAAATCTTGGACTAGCAACACTCAAAGTGGTCTTGTGAGCAAGATTGACAAAAATGACCATTTGCTTATTTTGTTTGTTTTGAATTTCTCTTGATCTGTTTCTGCTTGGAAATAATTTATATGATGTTGTTTTCATCTTTAAACCAATCCTTGCCATTCACCACAATCAAACAAGTCCACACAAGCATTCATGCATCATCACACACATATGCATTTCTATGGATTTAAGTAACAAAAGTTTTTGTTAACCCTAATTTTGGGTGATTGGAATTTGATAACCTTGATTAATATTTTTTGGATGTTACACGTTTTAAAATAGATGTCTCGGATAAAATTTGAATGAATCTAAACATCTATTTTGAAACGAAGGAAGTATTATTTTAAGTTATATAGCATGCTAACTGAACTTTATTGTACTTACACTTATGCATAAGACATTAGACTGCAGTTTTACCTTGAAAAAAGTCTATGCTGGACCACAAAGCACATGTACAGATGCCATACGGTAGTAAATTGCAAAGGAGAGAGAGAGATTATACTTTAACAAATGGACATTTATTTTTGTAAAGAACAATATATGAATACATGTAGTCAATGCAAGAAAAAAATGGGATTATGTACCTTTTTGACCCCTTAGATAGATAGCCCTGTGCAGAACTATTTTCTTGAAAATTGTTTAGATTTGAAAACTATTTTTTTAGAAAAACAATTCAAATTTTTAAATATTCAGATACAAATATGTTCATATTCAAAAATTTGAGTATTCAGATATAAATTTTTCAAAATTATAAAATAAAAAAGAGACAAACAGAACAAAAGAAAAAGAGAAGAAAAAGGAAATAAAAAAGGAAAAAAAGAAAAACGAAAAAAGGGGGTCGTAACCTGGGCCGGCCGGCGAAGAGGCTCCGTGAGCGTCGACGCACGCCAGTGAGCGTAGTATAGGAATCGCCCTCTCAACTGCCCGAAATACATCTTTTCCCCCATCGCGCAGCCAGAGACGAGCGACGCAGTAGGCCGCCGCCGCCACTCCCGCCATACCCCGCCGTCCTCCCTCATTCTCCGGCCGTATCCGCCCGCTCCCGCAAGTTCGAATGCGCCAACAACATCGGCTCCGCCCGCTCCTCTGACCTCCCGCATGTATTTTTTTCTTTTGACTCGCTGACCTCCCGCAAGGTGAGCCTCTCGTCCCTCTCTCCTTCAGCTCCAGGGCCGAGCCCATGGGCGTGCGGCCCGTGCAGCACAGGGCCCCAAATTCTGGAGTTGGCCCTGTATAAGTCTGTTTGGCAGCAGCCAGCCCATTAGCAAGATGCGGTAGCTTCAGCTGAGAGGCAGAAAGGCTCAATGGCCCATAACGCTTGGAGTCTCGCGACACGAGAAAGATGCGAGAACCGTCGAGCGTGGCCGCCAATTCATCTTGTGTTCTTGTTCCTGACTTCCCTAACCCGAAGCACGCGTCGCGTCAGGCCACAATCTATCTATACCTCAAATCGACGTCGTGGTCGCCTAGGTTTCGGCCACCGCATTTGGTCACTGGTTGCTATTCCGCTTCACATCTAAAACAGCTTGATTGGTTATAACTGATTGAGGAGGTCGATCGCCGCCAGGTATGAGATCCAAATACAAGTCAAAGGATTTTCTTGTTCAGCGATGCCACGATCTTTTAGTTCTACATGCCGTCTTTAAATCCATCGATTCATACTAGTCTCCTAGTCCTGGATGGATGCTTTGCTAGACTTGCCTCGTAGTGCTGGCTAGCAAGTACTGTACTAGCTAGTGTGTTAGTTAATTAATTCCATGCTTCGTGCTTGCCTGAAGTCACACAAGAGGGAGGGAAGGCATGAGGAGGGCGATGCACGTACCTGGTGTCCAGCCTTAGATGACAGAGGGCAGGGCAATATTAGCAGGATCGCCTGGCCGTCGCTCGCCGGGAGAAAGGGGAGAAGGAGGGGTCTCCCAGAATCCAGAAGCGTCTCCTGCCCCCTAGCCTAGACCCCTTCTTATCCTCTTTGCATTGCCTCTTCTAGAAAGACAAGAGGAAATCTTTAAAATGAGGAAGTTTTTCATTTGTGTGGCTGCATATATGGTTTCTATGGTGTTTTTGTATGGCTAGACTAGGCCAAGTAGTAGAAGAGAACATGTTACATATTGTCTAGTGGAATGTAAAGCCTAGGTTTGACTACCTTAATCCCAGTGTACCACAACCTGCGCCAAGAAATATGGGTTTAAGTGAGCTCCTTTCTTCAGTTGTGATTGTGGTGAATCCTTCGCCCCAAGATGATACCAGACATGTATGTTTTGGGGGAGCAAGGTGCACTTTAAATACAGTTGGACACAACCTAGGCTAGACATCAGGTGTAAGTAACAGTGCACAGGATTTTTCATGTCAACACTCCATGCTATAGTTGATAGCTGATATTTGAGCTAAGAAATGTTGCTCTTTGGCCACCTTCTTTGGGACCCCGCCAAAATTATCAGTGTTGGTGTTTTGGGCAAGTCAAGGGACCAGCAACCCTGACATAAGGTCATTATTAGCGTTCCTGATTAGTTGCTCGGTTATAGTTTTATATCCCGCTTATGACCACACATTTTGCCCTATTGTTTTACTTTCTAAAAGAAAGTTCTGCTCCAGTCTTGAAAAAGATGCGGAAAGCTAAGAGGGGTGGTGATCATCTCACTACAAGCTTTCGTAAGAGCAAAAGAGCTTCCAAGAATGAATCATTGGTCTCAGGTCTGTTAGATCTTCCTCTTTTCTGCTTGGTTTCCCCTCCCATTTTCAGAGCTTTATCTGATTATTCACAGTTGCCTTAATGTTTTTTTTCCTTAAACTAGGTCGCTTACTTGCAGACTCTCATCAAGGTGTTTTTTCTGCACTCTGTGAAAGGCCAATATCATATTTGTCTAAAAGTGTCGCCTCTATTATTTTGTGCAATGGTGATTATATATGCTTAGTCTTTTCAGTTTTTCCAACAAATATATTGGAACACAACCAGTTATAATAATTTATAAATTTCGATCTTATGTAGGAGACTCAATCTTATTTTCATGCTCGGGCATAGCTATGGAACGCCAGGGGTGCCACCTTACAAGGTTTCTGACTTCTGCAAGTTTGGTTAGAGCTCTCAATGGTACAAACGAAGACCATGATGACTTGAAGGTTGGCACTGACAATCATCCTTTACTAATTTGCTCACCTCTGATAATTATGTACTTATTTCTTGCCTTACCGTTTTGAAGATTGAAGTGCGCCATGAAGGCAATGAAGTGTATATGGGGGTGATGGCTGAATTTGATTTAGATCATAACTTTGCTGTTGTCAATGTCCATGCGTTCCTTGATGTCCAGGTTGGATCTTTCCAACATGCACTGCAAATTCCGCCCCATGGCGAGATATTAATAGTTCTAGGGCGTGGTGTCTCTGGTGAAATAATAGCCAAGAATGTGGAATTTGATGGTTATTCAAGGGTATCTGAGGATGATGAAGATCTTGATTGTAAAATCTCAAAGGTACACTTACAATCATTTTATTCTATTTCTGTTATGCATGGAAGCAATAAGAATGATTTTTAATTTTTTATTTAACTGGTGTCTATACAACTTTATTTTGTTCAAATTTAACCCTTGTTGCCTGTCACCTTTGTTGTGTTATTAGGCTTGGGAAGGCGGGCCACTCGTTTCTGTTGATGGGAAGGTTGTTGGCATGAACCTTTTTCTGACAACTAGAAGAGCTGTTTTCCTACCATGGGGCACAATTCTCAAGCATCTGGAGCATTACTGGACATCCCAGCAAAAGAAGACTGGTCTTGCACGGTCAAAAACCTCAAAGGTTTACAGGTATGTCTATTGATGTATGCTCTTTTGTTCACTGGCTCTACCTTAGCTCTTCTTGTAAAGGAGCTAATAAGGTATAAGCCTTTTTGCGTGCCTGACAACATATGCATGCAATAATCTGAATCATTCACTGCTCTTCCTTAGCCTAGTTTGGCATCTGCACTTGCAGTTCACAATGTTAACTTTTAATATTAACTTGTTCCTTTGCCACCTCAACCAAAATATTTGCCAACCTTTGGCATGTGTCACAGTTGTCCTGTATAGATTAGTCATATTTCTTGTGGCAATGTTGAAAACTGTATGTTTATCGTATTGGAATGTGCATTCTGATCATGTTTTCAGGAAACATTTTTCACACGACTTGGGGTCCTCGTTTTTTGACATTGTTCCTTGCATATGATTCTACCCATGTAGTTTATGGCACCATTTTTCGTTTTAATGCACTGGTTTGATACATTTTGCATTTGATTAGTAGTCAACTAGTCATTTTTGTGTTTGGCAGGTTTGGAGCAAGACCCATACGTGAGAAATCTAACAGCCATCCAGAAGGTGAGCACACAGGCACTCCTCGAGACTGGTTAACTTTGTGGTATTATGCAAATTGTTGCATTTTGTAGTGGTATTTAGAAGCTGTGCAAGTCTAGTGTTTACATTTGTATATCAACTAGTCTGGCCTTTTCACTTATACTCTTATATTGTTAAATCTTATCAGTTACCATATGTACACTACGTTCTTGGGTATGTTCATCCATGCTTCTAATGTTAGTTGTTGCTCAGGCTGTTGTCATGATATAACTAATGTTACATTCTGATAATGCACATAATTTATGTGAATTTACTTTCCGTGTACACTATTAGTATATGTCAGTGCTGAGCACTTGACCTTGTTGCCAGTACATGGAGATTTTCTCAACCAGGAGCAGTTAGAGCTAGACACCATGGGTTACCCGAAGTTACCATCCTCCATGTTAGGAGGTGTGTCGCTGCTTCTAAATTTACTGGCCTTATTATACAGCAATCCTGTACCACTAACAACTATATTCTACAATGTATATTACTCCAGCTGGCATGATTTTGGTTAATACTTTTGAAGAGACTTTTGGCGACATACATGGTGAAGGTGTCTGGAGAGAATTTAGTAAAAAAACTTCTAACATAAATCGCAATGTTGTCGCACTGGCTTCATTCAATGGTGATTGTACAGTAATGTGCCATTTACTGTTTTATCTCTTTTGATTACAAATAGCTAATAGCCGTAATCATGGTACGCAGGAGAAAAAAGGTTTTTTGCATGCACGGGTTTTTTTATTGAATGGAATGGATCTACGATAATTTTGACATCAGCAAGCTTGGTTAGAAATTCTGGTGATGAGAACAAGATTGTTGAAAACTTGAGGGTTGGTGCTCCTTGTGCTGTAACTGCTGTTATTTTAAGGTGCTGCTTAAGTCTCATCACTGTATTATTTTGCAGATTAAAGTGTTGCTTAACAGCCAATGCAGAGAAGGGATGTTAAAGCATTATAATCTACATTACAACGTTGCTCTAGTCAGTGTCAAGGATTGGCCTGCTCGTCGTCCATTAAAACCTCTGCCTTGTCAGGACGAGCCTTTTAAAGTAGCAGCTATAGGGCGTTGCTTCAAATCAGGCACGTTAATGGCTACTAGTGGGAATTTGACTTCCTGGACAGGCAAACTTGAATGCGAATTCCTCTCAGCTTCCACGTGTAAAATCACTAAGGTATTCCAGTCTTTTTTATTCCCTAATTTTTCATGGTGATAATAAATACTCTATTATTTTGCAATGCGTAATTTGTCTGTCCAAAAGCGAGCTCTGACTGTAAATTCCCCTGAAATTATTTTGCTTGCAGTTAACATGGCCATGAGATAAGCGCTTTGGAATATGAATCTCATGTTTTTTTTGACAAAACCTAGATATTATTGGATTAATCAATGGTCAAAGCTTGAATTTGGACAGACAAAAAATATGCCTTGTATTTCTGAAAAAAAGGAAGTATAGTTGCATCAGAATGAGTTGGAATAGAAATCACAGCTTGTTCATGTCAACTTGCTAGGCTGGGATTGGAGGCCCTCTTGTTAGTCTTGACGGGGATGTTATTGGCATGAACTTCTATGATAAGAGACTAGGAACCCCTTTCATATATATGACGGAAATCTACGATATTCTAGCATCGTTTGAGACAAAAAGGTATTCAAGTGCACATGACATTAAGTTCTTTTCTTAATATATTTTTAGAAGCTTGCTGAAGCATAATCTTTTTGTTGGTACGTTTGACAGTAAACCTGGTGAAGTTGGCAATGACATTGATCCCCCTGGAGCGCCTTTCTGGAAAATGGATGAATATGACGAAATCCAGCTAAACAGGTTGGTATTCTGATGCATATTAAGCTGGGGCTAAGTTTTGGAACAAATGATTTCATTGAATTGAACTTGCAGGTGGCCTGTGCCCATGCCTCGCTGGTGCAATCCTGACTACGCGGATGAGGATGAATCTGATTATGATGGGTTGGTCTTTGATCCCAAAACTGGCCGAGGGCCGAGATACAAGTACGTTAGGGGAATCAAAGCCATGCTCTTTTAGATGCAGATACGCACGCCCTCACAGTCTCCATATCATTGCTTGTTTGAGATGGCAGAAGTAACCTGTGGCTTGCTGCGTTTGTATCTTGGAATCGTTCTGTGCTATGTTGTGTAATAGCATGTGCAGTGGTAGTTCAACTTACACTATTGTACGTACTTTTTAAAGACAGGATCAATTTGCTGCCTGTGGTGTTTGTCGTATACCGTTTTGGGCACAATTCAATGTTCTGTCTTGTAAGCCTGCCTCTCTGGCTCTCTAGTAACAGGAGGGAGGCTGAAGAATTAAGCATGCTTGCTGATTTTTTTTCTTTAAATATATAATCTTGTGATCAAGGAGTAGCTGATATGTTGGAGTACGTGCGTGCGTAAGAAGTGAAACTACCTACCCGTGGCAGCTAGGTAGCGAGTCTGGTGATCGATGATGCATGAATGTACTACTCTTGCTGTGACGTGTCTCGCACGAAGGGAAATGATACGTGTCACCCGGACGATAAAAAGGTCGTTGTTCTGCGCACACATGCCCTTCTAGTGGTGAACACCGCTGCTCCCCCGCCACACGCCTCCTCCGCTCCCGCTCCCTCCTATAGGACGGGTCTGCTCCCCCGCCACACGCCTCCTCCGCTCCTGCTCCCTCCTATAGGACGGGTAAACTGGGTTTGGGGAAAACATCTCACACGTAATATAATAGGGGTACAAAAGCTAATACATATGCTAACACCCCCGGCAGTCAAAGCGGAAGGTTCTCGAACACAAAGATTGAACCAAAAATCAAGAAGAAGCTGGCTTGGCAATCACTTAGTCATAACATCAACAAACTGAAGCGCGGAAGGGACATGTACAACACATATTTTACCAAGAGAAACCTTCCCACGAACGAAATGGATGTCAATCTCAATATACTTGGTGCAGCGATGTTGCAATGGAATGGATGACTGTAGACGGCGAAGATGTTGTCACAATAGAAAAGTGTAGCAGAGTTGAGGGGTTGATGAAGTTCCTGCAGAAGTTGACGAACTCAACAATACACAACATCGGTGTGATCCACAACACGATACTCAGCTTCCACACTGGAGCCGGAGACAGTGGTTTATCTCTTGGAAGACCAGAAAATCAAACTTTCACCATAGTAGACACATTTGTTGGAAATATAAGCAATAATCCATATGATTTAATCCGAATAATAAACTGATAAATCATGATCATACAGACAGTAGTAAAACCAATTATGCAGATCAACAAAGTAGATGAACAAATTACATCTATAGGAGATAAACCTATCACATCTACACCAAACGCTAGAACAAAGAACTCTAGCATAATCTAAAAAAGATAGTTGAATATCACGTACAGTATAGGCTGAATAGCAGCCGCAGCGGTCGCAGCAGCGTCGCCCATGTTGTGGTTGTCGAAGAGGTCGCTGACGTCCGGAAAGAAGTCGTCGTTCGGGAACTCGCCGTCGGACGACGTCGTGGTTGCCAGTAGTCGCGCTGAGCGCTCCCCAAAAACCTGATCGCCCCTCACCCGTACAGGTTCACGAGAGGCGGGGTTCCGGAGGCCTACTGTCCCGATCTGCGGTGCACGCCGCAAGCCGGGATGGGGAAGACGAAAGCGGCGACGCAAGGTTCTGGAGGGTAGGCGCGTGTGTCGATTAGGTTTAGCCCGGACGCTTATATAGTGCAGGTTAGGAAGATCGTGGGCTCAGCCCACGTCCGAGTCGGTAACAACCACGTCCATAAAAACTGGAAACGGCTGTAATTAACGCGTCCGTTAATGACTCATAATCAGTTTTCCCAACCAACAGAATAAAGCTCGGCTCGGCGAGATTCCCGCAACCCGCGGCGCGCGCGCGTCGTGACGAGGCGAGGCGTGGCGTGGCGAGGCGAGGCGGGCGGCGTTGGAGGAGGAGTGCGCGATGGCTACTCTTCTTGTCACACCTTAGTGAGTGGTGCAACACTCTACTATATAAGGTGGTCCAACTCCCCTTCAACTAGCAATGTGGGACTAAACTTTAGCACCACTAGCACAGCCATATGCTGCCATATACAAGTGGGTCAAAGAGAATTTCAGAATTTGTCTAATGGGCCAACAGCCCAATATACACCAAATTCCAACAATCCCCCACAAAGTCTCATTGGCACATCACATCACTTTTCTTCCAGAACATTGTTTTATATACCGGTGTGTAGTGGAGACTGTTAAGTTGAACTTCCACGTTAAACTTCATGCTACACTAGATTGCAACTTGAATAGTGGACTATGCCTTGAACTACAAGTTTTCTGCGTGCTAGTTTCACATAAAATCTAGACCGGTACAGGGCTACCGTCGGCTTCCCCGTGGTTTGGAGCTTATGCGTCATACTCCAGGGCCTTTCATGAGTTCATTAGAGAGCACCCAACTCTCACGGACTGCGACGTTTAACAGTCAAACTCATATATGTGTTTTCCTCAAGAGATGTTCTGCAAGACAACATCTCCGCTATAAAAAGCCACTTGGAACACATTAAGATAAATATCAACCTACCATGTAGATTAAGAGAGTATTGCATCTTTATGGAGATGTAAATATAATATATGGATACTCTCTTCTCAGCTGACCAACAGCTTGTCTCCCATCTCTAATTCACGGGATCTCCGATCACATAGAGTGGGTTGCCACTGGGATCAACTCATAGCGTGGGTCTCAAACCCATCTCCCTCGATGCATTATCTATCACATTGCGTGATAAACCCTTTGTGAAGGGATCTTCCAGATTCTTAGATGTTTGGATATAATCCAACGCAATAACTCCGGAGTTTCTCAGTTTCCTGACAGATTTCAATCTCCTCTTCACATGCCTTGATGACTTCATATTATCCTTAGAACTGTTTACTTTGATGATCACAGTTTGATTATCACAGTTCATCGGGATGGCGGGTATTGGTTTTTCAACCACAGGTAAGTCCATCAAGAGCTCACGAAGCCACTCTGCTTCAACAGTGGCTGTGTCTAATGCTGCGAGTTCTGCTTCCATTGTTGACCTCGTTAAGATGGTCTGCTTGCAAGACTTTCAGGAAACAGCGCCACCACCAAGTGTAAACAAATAACCACTTGTGGCCTTAATATCATCAGCATTAGATATCCAGTTTGAATCACTATAACCTTCAAGTACCCGTGGATACACAATATAGTGAATACCATAACTCGCGGTGCCTTTCAAATAGCGCAGAACTCTTTCAAGAGCATGCCAATGATCATCTCCAGGATTTGACACAAATCGACTCAGTTTTCTTACAGCAAAGGAGATGTCAGGTCTAGTAGCGCTGGCTAAATACATGAGCGAGCCAATGATTTGAGAATATCTCAATTGATCTTTAGCATTCCTTCGATTCTTTCGAAGTAGCACACTCGGATCATAAGGCGTTGGAGAAGAATTGCAGTCGCTATACCCGAAGCGACTCAATATCTTTTCCACATAGTGAGACTAAAGCAATGTAATCCCACCATTGTCATCCTTTAGTAGCTTGATGTTTAAGATTACATCAGCCACCCCCAAGTCCTTCATCTCAAAGCAGCGAGATATGAACTCTTTGACCTCCTCGATAACAGCGAGGTTGGTCCCGAATATCAATATGTCATCAACGTAGAGACACATAATAACTCCCTCGCCCCCACCATGGCGATAGTACACACATTTGTCAGCTTCGTTTACAACAAAGCCTTCAGCAGTTAAAGTTCTTTCAAACTTCTCGTGCCACTGCTTAGGAGCTTGCTTAAGACCATACAAAGACTTCACTAAATTACACACCTTTCCTTCTTGACCATCTACCACAAACCCGTCAGGCTGCTCCATATAAATTTCCTCATCTAGCTCTCCATTTAGAAAAGCTGTCTTAACGTCCATTTGATGAACGAGAAGACCATGTGAGGCAGCCAAGGAAAGTAGTACTCGAATAGTGGTCAATCTGGCTACAGGTGAGTAGGTATCAAAGAAGTCTTCACCTTCCTTTTGAGTATAACCCTTAGCCACAAGACGTGCCTTGTACTTTTCAATAGTACCATCAGGTCTAAGATTTTTCTTAAACACCCATTTACATCCTACAGGTTTACACCCATAAGGACGATCAGTAATTTCCCAAGTACCATTAGCTAAGATGGAATCCATCTCGCTTCAGACAGCTTCCTTCCAGTAGTCAGCATCTTGAGATGCATAGGCTTCTGAAATAGAGGTGGGAGTATCATCCACAAGGTACACAATGAAATCATCACCAAATGACTTTGCAGTCCTTTGTCTCTTCCTCCTTTTGGGAGCTTCATTGTCATCCTCCACAGGATCATCAGAGTGTTCTATCGGCATAGTGGGTTCAGGAATTATAGAAAATTCCTGACTAGATGAACTAGTCATCTCCTTATTTGATGAGCTAGACATGCCTTTTATAGGAAAGATGTCCTCAAAGAAAGTCGCATCATTCGACTCCATAATTGTACCAACATGCATGTCGGATACCTCAGATTTTACTATCAAAAATCTATAGCCAATGCTATGAAAAGCATATCCCAGAAAAACACAATCAACGGTTTTTGGTCCAAGCTTTCGCTTCTTGGGTATTGGAATATTGACTTTCGCCAAACAACCCCAAGTTCGTAAGTAAGAGAGTTTAAGCCTTTTCTTTTCCCATTCCTCAAATGGAGTCATGGTTTTATCCTTTACAGGAACACGGTTTAGGCATGACACGCATCATTAGCGCCTCCCCACCATTCCTTGGAAAGACCCGATGTATCTAACATGGCGTTAACCAAATCGTTAGAGTGCGGTTCTTCCTTTCGGCCACCCCATTTGACTGAGGTGAGTAGGGAGGCGTCCTCTCATGTATAATACCATGTTCCGCACAGAATAAATCAAATTCATTTGAAAAGTACTCTCCACCACGATCCGACCTTAGCCGCTTGATTTTAAGATCAAGTTGGTTTTCTGCCTCAGCTTTATAGGATTTTGAAGAAGTTCAAAGCTTCATCTTTAGATTTCAGGAGATAAACATAGCAGTATCTAGTGGAGTCATCAATCAACGTCATAAAGTATCTTTTTCCACCTTTTGTCAACACACCATTCATCTCACAGAGATCTGAATGTATAAGTTCTAGCGGTGCTAAGTTTCTTGGTTCCGCAGTCGTATGAGACTTGCAGGATTGCTTTGCTTGCACACAAACTTGGCACTTAGAACCTTTGACAGTGGTAAATTTCAGAATTAAACTCATATTGGCTAACCGCGTCATGCAACCAAAGTTAATATGACAGAGTCGTGAATGCCAAACATTGGACTCATTATCATTGCAAACATGATTAATAACTTTAGTACATGAGTCTGACAAAGATAGCCGGAACAGACCTCCACACTCATAACCTTTTCCAACAAATTGTACATACTTAGAAATTACAACTTTATTGGACTCAAAAACCAACTTAAAGCCATCTCGACATAAAAGCGATCCGCTGACGAGATTCTTATTGATGGAGGGAACGTGCTGCACATTCTTCAGCTGTACGGTCTTCCCCGAAGTAAAATTCAGATTTACCGTACCAACACCATGAACAGAAACACGTGAGCCGTTTCCCATCAGCACGAAAGAGGTCCTTGAGACCTGATAAGAGGAAAACATGGAAATATCAGAACATACATGTGTATTAGCACCCATGTCTATCCACCAATCAGGAGAATGACATACTGAAAGGATAGTAGGTAAAATACCGTACCCAACATCCTTCATCTCGGTATCGCTAATAACAACATTAGCGAACTTGCCGCTGTTCCCATGTTGACGCTTGTCAAAGCGATTAGGGCAGCTAGGAGCCCAATGATCAGGATCACCACATACGTGGCAAGAGCCTTTCCTCTTATCATTTTTCTTCTTGAAGTTGGTAGAGTGCGTGGCCTTGTTCTTGCCATCAAACTTTCCCTTTCCTTCAGTTTTGTTCTTATTCTTGAACTTGTGGGATTGGAAGTTTTTCCTCTGCACTAAATTGGCAGTAGAACCTCCCTCAAGTCCTCGAGCAGTTTTGTCCTTTGCTCTCGCCTTCTCTTCCACATGAAGAGACCCAATGAGATCCGTAACGGAAAACTCTTGTCTCTTATGTTTCAGAGAAGTAGCAAAGTTCCTCCACGAAGGAGGAAGCTTGGCAATAATGCCACCAGCCACAAATTTGTCCGGTAAGGAACACTTGAACTGCTCAAGTTCTTTGGCAAGTGATTGTATCTCATGAGCTTGCTTAACGATGGAGCGCTCATCAACCATCCTGTAGTCATAGAATTGCTCCATGACATACAGCTTAGTGCCAGCGTCCGAGACCCCAAACTTGGCCTCGAGCGCTTCCCACGCGTCCTTACCATTATCAAATGACATATACGGGTCAACAATGTTGTCCCCAAGAACACTAAACAAAGCCTCCATAAACATGGTATTGGCTTTCTTAAAGTTCGCTTCCTGCTCAGCAGAAAAATCTCCTTCAGGCTTGCCAAGAGTGGCGCTATAGCAGTTTAGGTTTTCAAACCAGAGAACTGCTCTCTTGCGTCATCTCTTATAGTGCATGCCATCAAAAGGAGGCGGACTAGTAGCCGCGGCTACACCAGTGGAATTCAGTTGCCTATAATCAGGTTTTTGGATTGTTGGAAATATAAGCAATAATCCATATGATTTAATCCGAATAATAAACTGATAAATCATGATCATACAGACAGTAGTAAAACCAATCATGTAGATCAACAAAGTAGATGAACAGATTACATCTATAGGAGATAAACCTATCACATCTACACCAAACGCTAGAACAAAGAACTCTAGCATAATCTGAAAAAGACAGTTGAATATAACGTATAGTATAGGCTGAATAGCAGCCGCAGCAGCGTCGCCCATGTTGTGGCTGTCGAAGAGGTTGCTGACGTCCGGGAAGAAGTCGTCCTTCGGGAACTCGTCGTCGGACGACGTCGTGGTTGCCAGTAGTCGCGCTTGAGCGCTCCCCAAAAACCTGATCGCCCCTCACCCGTACAGGTTCACGAGAGGCGGGGTTCCGGAGGCCTACTGTCCCGATCTGCGGTGCACGCCATAATCAGTTAATGACTCATAATCAGTTTTCCCAACCAACAGAATAAAGCTCGGCTCGGCGAGATTCTCGCAACCCGCGGCGCGCGCGCGTCGTGACGAGGCGAGGCGTGGCGAGGCGAGGCGGGCGGCGTCGGAGGAGGAGTGCGCGAGGGCTACTTTTCTTGTCACACCTTAGTGAGTGGTGCAACACTCTACTATATAAGGTGGTCCAACTCCCCTTCAACTAGCAATGTGAGACTAAACTTTAGCACCACTAGCACAACCATATGCTGCCATATACAAGTGGGCCAAAGAGAATTTCAGAATTTTCTAATGGGCCAACAACCTAATATACACCAAATTCCAACAACATTAGCCTGACATAGAATGACGAGTGTCGGGGCAGGCAACCTAGTTAGCATCAAAATGGGCCATCAGAGTAGTCGAGGATGGAGCACTGATGTGGACACCAAACTCTAGGGTACCATGGACATAGCAGAGAACACGCTTCACAAGAGCGAGATGAGGCATGCGTGGAGCATGCATGTGAAGGGAAATCTTCTGAACCGTATATATATGAGATATCCGAACGCGTCAATGTGAGGTACTGGAGAGCACCTGCCATACTCCTGTATTCTATAGCATCAGAGAGGAGATCACCATAAATATCAGAGAGCTTAGCATGAGTGTCAATCAAGGTCGAAACTCAGCCATGCCGACACGCTGAAGAATTTTCGAAGCATATTGACATTGAGGTAGGAATGTACAATCAGAGAATCTGCTAGAAGCAATGCCGAGGAAGAAGTGAAGGTCTTTGAGATCAGTCATAGCAAACTCACTGTGTAGCCTATCAAGAAGATGCTGCAGAAAACCAGTAGATGAGGCTGTGACAATAATGTCGTCGATGTAGAGAAGCAGGTATGTTGTGTCAGGGCCAGGCCACATAACAAACAAGGAGGTTTCTGTCACAAAAGCAACTAATCACAATGTAGCAAGGTAGGCAACAAATCGGTTGGTACTAGGCACGCAGACCATGCTTCAAACCATAGAGAGACTTATGAAGGCGATAGACATGTCGGAGGCCGTGATGCGTCAACAATCCAAGGGGCTCCTAAGAGTATACAACCTCATCAAAATAGCCATTAAAGAAGACATTCTTGACATCGAGTTGGCAGATGGGCTAGCAGTAGACGACCTCATTAATTACCCATTAACGGTGTTTACCACGTGGCAGTTTGCATGATGTCAACAGTCAGCGTGATCAGCGAACACATCTATTATGACGCAAATTTCCGTGGTTGATGGGATCTTGGTAGAAGCTTTTGTGATGGGGATTTTACCACGGGTGCCCATCCTTGGTAAAAGACCCATTAACCACGAAAAAAAGACCCTTCTACCCTGCAATATGGTCGTGATAGATGTCAACTTTTCTTGTAGTGATTGGAGAAGAAAACCAAGAGAAAAGGAAAAGAGGAAAAAGTTCAAGGAAAAGCTAAATCAAGCACCCGGCTCTCCCCATAAGGACACGACGTCCAGATCCACTACCTTGTCTCTTTCAAGCTATGGTTCTACCATCTTTGGTGAGACTTCCTAACTCGTATGCCCTTGTTGTTGGTATCCAAGATCCGTGTTTATCTTAATGTATGAGATTCTCTAATGCTCTCTGGAGAAAAACAACTCGTATCCCTATTTGATAATAGTAGAAAAAGATTTTAATGGTTTTGGCCCGTGGTTTTTTCTCTCAAGTTGAGAGGTTTTCCACATAAAAAGATAAAAAAGATTGGGATCCATGTGTGTTGATTTTCTTGTTGATGCACCTATGTGCTGAGAGAACATTACACTTGTCCTACCTACCTGCATAAATCAGCTACTTATGTGTTGAGAGCACACATGACTTGTCCTCGGTGGAGGCAGATATGTTTCTCCATATATGTTTGATGCATATGTTTCCTTTCTTGATTGATCAACAATCCGTAGATTTAGTACATGAGCGATGCTGAAGTTACATCTTGTTTCGCTGCGTATTTTAAGATCATGCTTGAATGTGCTAATTTCTCAACACTCTAGCAAATTACCCATCATACACTAATTCGAATTGTCTAAAACATGATTTGGTTCCACAACATTCATATTTATCTGCTTCTCCGCTTCAGCATGTGCATGCATGAAACAACTTCAGGTTCATGTGGACTTGCTATCTTGCCCCCTCAATGTCAGCACTCTCTTGACCACCATATTTCTGTGCCACTCGCTCCACTATGCAATGTGCACTTAGTCAAAACATTATTCTGCATCAGTTCAAGTACATACGGTTGCACAGAAAGAAATAGTACATGATTTTGTGTTTGCAGCATGCAGAGCTTCTAGTTAGCCGTATTGTCACCACGTAAATTTTCTGATCTAGAATGAACAATTAGTTGATTAGCATCTAGATCAGCTTCGTTTAAGTGACATGATTCGGATTCAGCCGTTTCCACTCTAAGCCATAAGACCCTTAATGATTATGATATTATTCAGTTGAGAGCATCGTCAAGAGCAGCCATATTCCCCTGGAACGAAGTTCAAGTTTATGTGCAACAAAAGAATTTGATAATGCACACTTTCCCCATACAATAGCAGATTGCAAGTAGTACATATATTTAGTCTAAAAAGATATATAATTGCAAAATGCAGAACTAATTGATCATAATTTGTTTTTTCTGCCAGAATTTCATAAATAAGTTTTCACGGTCGAGCAGTAAGAACCTTTGAGGGATCACAAGGAATCCAAAATATACAAAAAAAAAGTTCGAGGCCAGAATCAACTAGTGATGGGTGTAGAACCGAATCTTTTGTTCGTCCATCTCGCACTGGTGGAGCTGTCGGAGCTAGGACTGGACTGCCTGGAGGCAGAGCATGGTGGCGGACGACGGGTAGAAGTTATCCTAGGGATCTCCTATACACAAGCTGGTCGATGTATACCGCCAGTGCACACCCTAGTTTGGATTTTGTCCCAGGCCAATATACCACGGTTCCGGCTTTCTGCCTGGTTTTAGGTATTTAAGCCTTTTTTTTGTCAGACTGCTAGGTTTTGGTTTTCAAAAATGTCTAAACACTTTTGATTGAACAATTTCCAAACCTAAACTCTGAACTTTCCTCAAAATATGAACATTTTCTATATGTGATTTTTTCAAATCTGTATAATTTTTATATTTGAGCATTTTTAAAATTTCAATTTTAAAAAAATTGATCAATTTTTAAATCTAAACCATTTTTAAAATATGAAGAAAATTAAAATCATAAACAAGAAAAAGCAAAAGAAAAACAGAAAAGGAAAAAAGCGGAATGCACCAAATGGGCCAAGCCATATGACCATGGGGTATACGGCACGTCATAACTATTGACTTGGTCGGCGTACCGAAAATTCCACTATCCTTCCCTTTTTTTTAGATAACTGTTGTTATTGCTGATCTATTAATTAGGCAATCTCCCATGCCAGTAAAGTTACAAGTTTTGGGGGGACAGAGTTTCACACCCTACTCACTTTATTCTCACAGCGCTTGAATAATATTGTAGGAGAGGCCAAAAGACAATAGATAGTAGTTGGGAGACATATTGAATTATTTTTCGTTTTCTATGGTAAAAAATTGATAAATAATGAGTAGTATGGTGCAAATTTTAGTTGAGTTGGAGGGGCCATAGCTCCTTTTTGCCTCCATTAAGGTCCGCCTCAGCTCATAACCAAACTTAGCTAAAACATGAGCTACACCATTGCCAGAATGTCTCACATGTCTGACCAAGGATTCATCAAAGTTCTTTAGTAAAACCTTAATTTCCTCGACTAAAGGTCCGTGAAGAGACCTATCGGTGTCACTGCCATTAATATTTGTCACAACACCAAGACAGTCTGATTCCAGGCATATTTTCCTTGCGTCCATCTCCATAGCTAGTGTTAGCGCTTGCTTGCACGTTAGGAGCTCCACTCTTTCAGGGTCCGGGATGGAGGTGAAAAAAATGACTAACTCCCGCCACGAAGCTGCCATGGTGATCCCGAAGGACCACACCGCTACCTCCACTCCCGTTCCTCTCCGAGAAAGCACCATCAACATTCACCTTTAGCCAACCAGCTCCAGGTGGTTGCCACTGCTCCACCACCGTCGCTGTTTTAGGAGGGCTAGGGGGTTTTCAGCTCCCGCCACTCCTCAACCAGAAAAAGAGATCACCGCACTACCGCAAGTGGAGCAGCAATTTGACTTTCTTCTCTAGTCTCGTTTCTTGCAAGCCATAGCTGATATAACAACATCAAGCCGACGCTCAGTTCCTTGTCCTCCAGTTTTCCTATCCAGTCAAGTATCCAGCCTTGCAAATCCTTGTGGTGGAGGATGATCTCCTGAGGTGCCGAGAGAGGCAACCCTGTTTCCTGCCTAGCGTGATCCCATGCAGCCACCAAGTGTGAACATGTTTAGAAACAGTGAAGCAATGATTCTTCATGATTGCACGCTATGCACCTGACCACCTCTTTGATGTGTCGACATTGTAGTTCATTGCCAATGGCAAGACCATTCTGTATGAGCCGCCAGATGTGTATCTTGGCCTTGCTAGGAAGGTCAGCCACCTAGAGAGCCAGCCACCCCTTGTTCTTAGCTAGGTTTGTTGACGAGCTCGCACCACCACTTTTCTTGAGTTCATGTTAGGTACCAAGCGTTGCCGGTGACTTTAGTCCCACCTCGCTAGCGGGAGGAGGCCATGACCAGCTTATAAGGGAGAGTTTCCCTCCTCCTTTCAGTCCGGGCTTTTGTGATGGAGTGGGCTCTCCGCTGAATGTTGGGCGCGTCGTCAGGCCGTGAAACGTCCAAACGCAACACGAGTGTGTGGAGCTGGGCCCGGGACGCTGACAATTGGTATCAGAGCCAGCACCGCCATGCCCGCCTGGGGGGCTTCCTAGGGGGATGGGGTGTTAGGTACCAAGCGTTGCCGGTGACTTTAGTCCCACCTCGCTAGCGGGAGGAGGCCATGACCAACTTATAAGGGAGAGTTTCCCTCCTCCTTTCAGTCCGGGCTTTTGGGATGGAGTGGGCTCTCCGCTGAATGTTGGGCCGTGTGCGCGGCCGTGGGCCAGGAAACGTCCAAACGCAACACGAGTGTGTGGAGCTGGGCCCGGGACGCTGACAGTTCAGCTGCATCTTCAAGTGGTAAGACGACTTGACACTGAAAATCCCTTTTTTTTGTTTAATTTCAAGCCATGTAGTCTTCTATTCCACCTCTACCTACGGGAATTTCCAAGATGTCAGCAACACCCCCCTTGAAAAACAGCTCATTTAGCTTTACCTCATTCCAGCCTTGTCCATCTTGGAGCAACAGTTCTTGGACTTTATGCACTTCATTGTCCGGTTTAAAGACCCAGTGGTCTTTTCAGTCTGGATCAAGGTATCCAATTACCGGACATAACATTTACTGCTCTCCCATCACCATTCTCCAAACCAAACCTTCTTGTAATAGCTCTCTTCCATGTATAATGCTTCTCCATGTAAAAGACACTGATTTAGGGCAGTGTGTTGTCGGCATGTCCCCATCTTTAAAATATCTAGCCTTCCTTGGTATTGTGCAAGAGTAGCCATTCGAGAATTTTCAATGATGCATGAGCTTTTGTTTGCTGCAAACACACAACAACATAGGCAATATCCTGCGATGACTCCGCGTGTTTATTGGGAACTAGATTTAGGCGCCTTGGCGCACGGTCCCGTTGATTTTGAGTTAATTTTGCCATTATAAATAACCAAAAATATTTACCAAATGGTTGACCACAGCGTCAAAATTCAAAATTTAATAGATAATTTCAAATGAGATTATAATTCAGCAACAGTGAACCATTGTGAATGAACGATAGTTAAACTCACATAAGTCAGATCTGTATCAGAGACAAAGCGTCCACAAAAACACCCTCAATTCAAATAAAAGAGAAAGAGACAAACAAAGGATTTCAAAGAAGATAAGTTAATATGGTATTTGCAAATGCGAATTTTATAAATAATGAGTTGGTTTAGTAATGGCGATAAGTAGAGGGCATGTCCAACGTACATTAGAAAAATACTCTAATTTTTTCAGTTTCTTTATAGAACTATGAGATACACCAACCACGGCTGGCCAACTGATGCATCATTGCTTGCACACTCCAAATTGTCCATAGGATGGGAGGATAGTTGCAGGCTGCCGGAAGCTAGGCTAGGACGGTGAGTTGACGGGTAGAACGGTCGTCAGCGGTTTTCCCTCTACAGCCACGTAACCCTTATTCTTTGCCTGGTGTAAAATTTGGGAAATTTTGCAATTATAGGTGAGCAAAAATAGCAATGCGTTTTTTTAGTTTTTTCAAATGGATAACCATAGCATCAAGGCTTAAAATTTATAGGCAAGCATCGCACCTGATGTCCACCATTGAAGGTCTCTTTAATGAATATTGTAGGTAATCCAATAAACCAAAAAGACAACAGAATTTTTTATTTCTGAAAATATCTTTGTAAGGCCTTCCTTCTAAATCTCCACAAGCCACGTCATGAATTGAATTTAGAAACAAAATAAACGGAATGGCTGACATTGTTTGCAAAAGATGTAAAAATGTGATGTTTTAATCCTAGAAAGGCAAATGCATGGGGAAGTATAAGAAATTGTTGTTGATGACCAAATAAAAGGAACATTCAAAGCATTCATTTTCCACCACAGCACGGTTCAGAACCATAGAAGAACTAATTGCTCCGTTGGAGCCGGATTCAAAGTTGTATGGGTATAAACACACTATATATCGATCTCCTTGGTTTCAGACCAGTCTCTCTTGGGAATAGTGCATCTCGGATGACCTTCTGAATCCATTCGGACGGCCTGCATTCGTCATGTATTAGTATTCCAGAACTTACTAAGTTGGCTTATCCGCTTGACTTTGGTATCACCACTTGCAGGAGACCTGATTAGAGGTTTGCATCTTCACAACGAATGGCAAGCAAATGGTAAAAAACACAAGCTTAATTGATGTTCTATATGATACAACCTAAACCTATCATGCACTCCGCTGAAACTTGCAGTATGGTTTTAAATCTAGGAATAGGAACTCATCCTCCAAATGTTTCTCCAAGCAGATGCCTACATGTTTGACCCTATTCCCCGTATCTTGAAAGTTGAAGAGTATCCTGGCCTTCTCCATTAGATTGGTTAAGATACAAAATAATTAGTACTTAAAAAATGAAGACACATGTCTGATGGCACCATGGACATTCTTTTCTTCCTGCTCTGCATATTGTTGCCCTGAGTGAATGTATAGCATAATCTTAAATAAACTCAATGATAGCAAGATAAATTAGGAATACAGCAAGCCATTACAAAGAAGGACGAACTCATATACACTAAAAGCAATGCTAGCAATGATTTCAACCTACCTGTAGAACCTAATTTCAATCTCATGTACCCTAATAGACAGTTCATATATCTAAAAATGGGAGGAGCTTAGTAATATTCTGCAAGTGTTAAAAAATAACTGGCACGGACTTATAAGAATGCTAAAACAAAGCATAGAAATAATTAATGGGACAGTGAAGAAGAAGTGAAGAACAACTACTCGTAGTCATTCCGAAGCATCAAATTCAACATCATAGAAAATAGAGACGAAATCCTACAACAGTGAACCGCAAAGGGAGAACCTACCCTTACTTCAACACTTAATTTTCCGATCTTATTATCTGTATGTGTTGCTGAACCGAAAATCGAAAATACTTAATCAATTAAACGTGGCAATGTAGAATCCTATCTGGGTTCAACTATAGATTCATATTAGCTAAATGACTGCGTTGAGCAGACCCTTGACTTCTCTCACTGCAAAGCCACCAAGAAGGTAGTTGTTTACTTCATGTTTGTCCCTGCACCTCATCTTAGTAGTTGTTGAATTTTTGGCATCATGCTTCTATAGCTCACATGCCCTTGAGGCATTTTCAACACTGTTTCTAAACACTACAGTGCCCTCTAGCATACATGCAACCAAGGTTGTCTCAATATCAACAATCATCTAATATGACTCGTCATTGGTGTAATTACATTTACAAGTAAGATCTACACCTGGAAGAAGAAAAATGTAAATAGACATCTCCTTTGTTATTCGATGAAAGAGAGGATTAGTACTAAATAAAACTTCCATGTTGTGACTGTGGAAATGTATGTTGTAAGTAAGACAAATCATGTTAAATTAAAAACATGGAAATGTATGTTGTAAGTAAGATCGAAGCACACCAATTTTAGCAAATAAAAAATGCACTGACTGATTTGAGCACCTCACTGAAGACACATGGTCTATCTAATGTTCAGCCGTAAAATGGCATCATGAAGAAATGCAAATGGAGGATGGTTAAAATGGATAACAATATCATCTAAAGAATGATAAATTTGAATGTAGCATATTTCTTTGTCAAAACCAGTAGAAACTGAGAAGAGTTAGAGGGTACCTACATAACAAAATAAAACTGATCTATCCTGCACTGATCAGTAACTACTATTATTGGCTGGGTCGGAAGACAAAGTGGCATTCTAGTTCAAACGTAAGATTGTAGGTAAAAAAATGCCATTGTGCTAACAATAAGGAAAAAAATCTTGTCTAGTACAAGTATCAAAGTAACCATAACATGGTCCATATACCACAGAGAAAATTGGAGAAAGATAAGAACTTAAGAAAAATACAATAATGCCTAGTAGCACAAAGATGTGAGCAAGATGTGAGCCAATTGTCAGTCATGAATCATATCTTGTTTAGTTAAATAAAAAAATAAATTTATCCCTACGTTTGCGAAGCCAACGCACTTGTTTAGTTCTTCGAAATCCATGCAATTTTTTTTATCAAAACACAACAAATAAATAGATCGCCATATGAATGTAGCAGGATGAGTATATGCTCATTTTCATTTAGACCTGCAATGTAAATAGTAATAGTATAATTTAGAATTAACCTAATGTGGGTTTCGGCACCACAACATAAACTGCGCTAAATCTAGACATCTATAATTTGTTGACATAGCCCTAGGAAAGGACGGCAGAAAAAGAGTTGGTATATATAGCAGTTTTTGGAAGACAAGAATTTGCCTGAACCATAACCATACCTCCCAATACAGAAGTAAATTGTTTTCTAGTTTTTTGACCTTCATTTCAAGTAGAACCAATCTCTTTTATCTAACCAGGACATCAGATCCATCAATGGATGCAGACCTAGCATGGACATCAATTCAACTGAACTGCCATTGTATAGATGACCCTTTTCCTTCTCAAAACACTGTAATGAGAATAAACAAAGTGAGACAATAATACAATCAACAAAATGGCTAACTAAACACAACTTAAATAGATACATAGGTAGATTAGTTTCAGTCATAAATACATCACACAAGCATGGCATCTATATGATTATTCTCACCGTGCAAGACACATAGCTGCAGTAGGAACTAACAAATATATATGAGATATGTGCTGCCATGTGCTCGTGCTTCCTCAGCGGAGGGAGATGACGAGCAAGGTGTAGACACCTTGTTGTGGTCCTCTGACCACATGTCTTGGTGGCAACATCCATCCATTTTGAAATCACTGTATCTGAGCCACGCTCTTGCATGAATCTATGAAAATTTCACAGTATGGATTTTAAATTAATCATACCTATACCAAAACTGAATATCCACTAAGAGGGAAAAAATAAGCAAATGCACATAAATAACATAGAACGCCTCTGCCAATTTGAAAGAAAAATCCACCATGGACTGTGCTATAGAGAGAGAGAGAGTAATGAGGCGCGTGAGGGAGAATGAAGCTCGTCCGGGAAGCGGTGGCCACCAGCTGCTCCTCCCGGTGTGAGGCGCGACACGCGGCGGTGCAAGGCGCTCCCTTTGGTAACGACACGACGTGTGGCGGCTGGGTGGGCAGAGGGCAGCACTGCTCCCTCCGCCACCAGCCGGCACGCGGAGGCGGCAGGAGCAGCGGGCTGGGCTACTCCCGCTGGCCACCATCCGCTCTCTCGTCGATGACATGGTGCGCGGAGGCGGCGCAAGCAGCGGTCTGCGCTGCTCCGCTGACCACCAACCGTTCCTCCCAGGGTGCGATACGACACGGGGACAACGATAGAAGCGCCGCGGTGGGGGGTGAGAAGGCGCTGGCAGTAGCAGCCGAGTCGACGACGCAAAGACGAGGAGAGACGACGATGTGGGTGGCGGAGAAGGCGGCGTGAAGGGAGGCAGGAAGAGAATGGGAGGAGGCGCGCGTGCAGGAGGCGGCGGGCAAGGGTTTCTACCGGTGTACTTTTTTGACCGGGCCACTTTGCACTCAGCTTTCCAGGCCGTAACCTCCCCGTGAAAATATTCATTTGGACGCTGTAAAGAGGGCCTGCGAGCACTCGGACCCAGCTGCAGCGATCAAAACAGGGTGCATCTAGCGTGGATGCTAATCACTGTTAGAGATGGGTAAGAAAGTCTTACAGCGAATGCACGATTGGGAATCGCTCTGAGGGTTCGATCCGACGGCCCAACTTGCTAAACGCTTGTGGTAAGCCCCAGGGGTCTCACCAATTACATCTTTAGATGTCGTGGTCACGTTGCAAGTGTTTCTACGGTGTTGCAGGTGTTTGCTTCCATGTTGCACATGCGTTGATTCTTTCTTAACGATTTGTGGTGACCAATCAAGGATTTTCTACATGATTTTTTTTGCTACGCTGGTGTCTCGAAAATGATGAGACATCTTTGCATGGTTTTGATACACGTGAGGGAAAAATGCTATGTCAATGATACAAAAAAATTGCTCTTTCTCCGGTTAAACATGGATTGCTACAAAAAAAAGTTCCAATAATACGAGGATCAAATGAGAAAAAAATGCTATAACTTTTGAACTAACGACATGGTTTCATGATGCCTCAAGAGTTAAACATAAGTAATGACTAATAGACTTAGACTCAGATGATGTCCCAGAGTTAAATCTTATCAATTAAACTCTAGTTGTGGTCTCCACCTCAAATCTTAGAGGAGAAGACGAATATTGGGATTTTTTGACCCTTCCGACCTAAAACGATCTAAGGCCATGTAGACTTCTAGTTTGACATCGATGCCCTATCGGTAAGCACTCTTTTCTAAGTCATTAGGCCCACTAGCAAAGCACCGGTGCAAACTTGTCGGCGTTGGAGAAAAGGAAATCTAACCAGGTCTGCTGACGTTTCGCCCCTCCCCCCTCTCCTTAAGAGCATCTCCACTCACCTATCCAGGACGCAGATCCGGACGCTGAATTTAGATCCGGACGCTGAAAATCGGCCCAGTCGTGTACCCAGAAACCTGTTTTCGTCTGGATTTAGGCGAACTTTGGTCCGGGCTTCCCAGGCCGTAGCCAGGTTTCCGGAACGCCCTGGAAACGCCGGACGCAGTGAAAACAGGCGTGGGCTAGCTCCGTCGGCGAGACAGTCCCATTCCCCCCCACTCCACTCGCCCACACTACGGCAAAGAGCTCCCAGCACCTCTGTCACCATGACTTCGCCGACAGAGCTCCTCCACGCCAAGACATGCCCACGCCTCTAGATATGCTCGTCGTAGTTGTCGCCCACCTCGCCGCCCATTCCGCCGCCGCTTTTGTCGCCCGAACTTCGACGTAGCTTTGCTTCGCTGCGTTCTCCCACCACCACGCCCGCCAAGTGTTCGGCATTTGGACAGTTTGACCATGAACTCCGATGGCGACGAGATACTCGCCATGGACTCCGACGACGAGGAGATACTCGCCGTATTGCTGGAGGAGGAGAGCGTCGAGGTCGCTGAAGATGCAGAGCACATGGAGATCCTCGCCGCTTCGCCCAGTACTGCAGATGGCGGCCGGTTGCGGTGGTTCGGCGCCGGGTCGCCGGAAGTGCAAGGCGAGGCAAAGGATAGAGGGCTACTGCTTGTTGTACGCCGACTACTTCGCCGACGAGCCGCTCCATGGAGAGGACGTGTTTCGGCGCCGTTTCAGGATAAGCCGGAAGCTCTTCCTCAAGATCGTGCATGCCATCCGGGAGTTCGACCCCTATTGCAAGGACTGCACCGGCTTGGTTGGGCTTTCCTCACTGCAGAAGTGCACCGTGGCGATGAGGTTGCTTGCATATAGAGCGTCGGCTGACAGTGCCAATGACTACCTCCGCATGGCCGAGTCCACCGCCATCGATTGCTTGTACAGGTTCTGCAGGGCCGTGAATGCAGTGTTCGGGAAACAATACTTGAGATCACCCACTATTGAAGACACTGCTCGGATCATCGCAGTCAATGAAAGTAGAGGATTTCCTGATATGCTTGGAAGCATAGATTGCATGCATTGGGAGTGAAAGAACTACCCATTTGCATGGCACGGGGCCACAAAGGAGGTTGCATTGTGATACTCGAGGCAAATGCTACACATGATCTTTGGATCTGGCACTCCTTCTTTGGCATGGCAGGATCGAGTAACGACATCAACGTCCTCAACTCCTCAACTGTATTTTCCAAGCTTGTTGAGGGTCATGCTCCCCCTGTGGAATTTGAGATCAACGGGCACCACTACAATAAGGGACACTATCTAGCAGATGCCATCTATCTAAGATGGCCAATATTTGTGAAGACTATCTCAAACCCAATGCTTCCCAAGCATTCTCAGTTTGCCAAGAAATAGGAAGCTTGCAGGAAGGACGTAGAGCGGGCATTTGGTGTGCTCCAGCAGAGGTTTACAGTTGTCCGGTTCCCTGCTATGACCTGGTCGAAAGGTCAGATATGGAAAGTTATGAACTGTTGTGTGGTCTTGCACAACATGATCATTGAGGATGAGAGGAAGGATCCAGTGAGTTTGGTCGATTAGAACAAACCATACTACAAACAGGGTCCTCTTGCCGAGCCTGATCATCAGGTGCCTTCAACCTGGGTTGCAGTCATCGCCCATGCGCCAGGAGATCTGATATCCGGCGGTGCATTGTCAACACCCGGATTTTTCAATCCTAGATGCCTGTTATGCCATACATCGCAATCCCAGGATTATCATTTTTGCGAGACATAACAGAATTGGATACCATAGTACTTCATCCATTACAAACGATACATAAGTTCTTACACAAATAGGGATCTCATGATCCAGTTCTTAATACAACATCAAACAATGGAATACGTAATAATAACGTTAGCGTAGGCGAAGCTCCATCTTCGGGGTCACAGGCAATGCTGACGATGGGAGATGATCCTAATTGTCGTAACCTTCCTGGGGTCCATCTTCCAGGTACTCCTCTTCATAGTCTGGCCATAGGAATAGCCAGGGACAAAGCCATGAGTACTCTTTAAGTACTCGCAAACTAATACTAACAGGTAAGGGGTTTTTGGATAATAGGACACTAGGCTCTAGGGTTGTTTTGCAAAAAGCCAGGTTTATCTCTACTAAGTTCTAAAGCTAGTCACAATTTTATAACTCCTAAGTGGGATCTTGTAATTCAGGTCACAGGTGGACAATCTTCACAAGGTAGCCTCAACTCAGACCTTGGCCGTGAGGTAACTAATACTAAGGTATATAAGTTTCCAGTCAAGCCCTACCCAATATTCGGGTATTGTGGTTGTACGCTAAAATTGGAATGGTATCGCATCCAGACAACCATCAGTTTTATAAAGGGCTAAGGCTCATGCCTCAACATTTTCATCACCAAAATCATCAAGTGTTTGGAAACACATGTCCAAAACATTTCAATAGAATGATCCATCATTCCAAGGTTTTCATAACCATTTTTCCACCAAGTATTCCCATCTAAAAGTTGATCAGGTTTTATGCTTAGCACTAGCATCTACAGGTGGGGGTAGTACTAATGAGGGGTGGTAACTAGTGGAGTTTCACTAAGTCCAACCTTATATCTTAGGCTGATATCAAGGTTTCTAACTTAGGCCAAATTTAATGCTTTTGATGCAACCTTTAGCACAACTTCCTAGTATCTACCAAACTCTTAGGTAGACTATAAGTAAGCTTTGATAAAGAAATAAAGTAAGAAGCTTGCACATAAAACTAGGATTTGGTTTGTCAAGTGGGTATGATCACATATGCTTAAGGCATATAGTAGTCATATCACAAGTATAGGTTTGTGGCATCAGTAGGGTATCTGGCAAGGGTTAGCTTGCATCAATATCAGTATAAGCTTGCATAGGTATAGTATCTTGCAAGTGTTAGCTTGCACATTCACTAGTAGTATTAGGCTTGCTAAAGTAGAGTGTCTTGCAAGTTTTAGCTTGCCTTGTGCAGAGCAGTGGTTGAAGTTCTCCTCGGCTTCCTCTTCGTAGTATCCTCCTTCCTCCTCGTATCCTTGGTCGGTACTAGCGTCTATGAATAAATACGAGGTACACAATAACCAAACAATACTTAACTACTTGCAATCATCACACACAAGGGTCCTATAGATGATCTAGCATCATCTCTAACATTACAAGGTTAAAGCTTGGTTTAAATCTTTTTATTTTTAGAAAAGTAATTTCTACTCATTGAAAAACTACTTAAGATTTAATATTCTCCAAACTAAACATGGGATCATGTTGACACATGTCATCACCACATATTTTAGTCCATGGGAATGTGATTTAAAGTGGTGTCACAATTTAATAAGGTTTTACCCTTTTATTTTAATTAATTAAAGTGGCTAGAAATGCTTATGAAGCATTCTTTTATTACTTGAACATTATTTCTGCAAGTAAACCTATATTTTTACATATTCGAAAGGTATGGTTAAATGTGATTTTTGAGAGTTGGAATCAACTCAAAAGCTTTTAGGTTTAAATTTGAAAATGTTTGAATGCGTAAAAGCTTCGCCTTGTTATTTTTACTATGGGTGATCTCAGATCCAAATGACTTGAATCCAACGGGCTTGGATTAAGCATTCACTGACCTTTCCAACAAAATTGGTTTCATTCAAATTGGTGCCTTTGAATCGACTGGGTTGATTTTTGAAATTGAGTCTGAAGTGTGTTTGAATTGAAATAGAAAAAGATTTAATTTGAATTCTTGGGCTGCGAAAAGTTATTGGGCGGCCTGCTAAGCCTTATGCTCCTGGCTGCTTAAGTGGGTGTCCCCACTCGTCCGTGACACGGCTGGGCGGCGGTATGGGGCAACGTGGATCGCTCGATCTAGTTCTAATCCAACGGTGGAGGTCATCGACGCGAGACAACTCGGCGAACGAAACCTAGAACGGCCAGTGAGGGGTGTGGGCTCACCGGGTCTGGCGAGGGGTCGGCGAGGGCGACGAAGTCGACGACGGCGAACTCAGGGGTGGTCGCGGCAGCTCCTGGGGCGGCTTCAATCGCTGGCTCCTTTCTTCTCTGGCAGCGGCAGGCTCCAGTGAAATTCCGGTGAGGTGGTGCTCGCCTTGCTCTGAGAATGGTGTGGCACGATCAGTGAGGAGAGGGGAGTGACATGGTGTGAAGAAATCGTGTGGGGGTGGCCTCTATTTATAGTCGAGCGAGGGGACCGTCGGGGCGCACGGTGAGCTCGTCGGGGGCGACGTTACAGGCGGCTAATGGCATGGGCAAGGGTAGGGGCGGTCTGTGTCTCTGGCGATGCTCAACGACATGGTCGCGAGGCATGGGCGATGTGGTTTGGTCTGAACGGCGGTGCTCTGCTGCAGGCGGCGTCTTCGACGGCGGGCGGTGGCTGTATGGCACGGGGCGGCAAACGGGGATGTCTGGCGGTCTCCTGGGTCGGTGGTGATCGTGTGTGCACGCGGTGAGGGCGACGCGCGGTCTGTGGACGCTGGTCGAGGGTGGCGCTCTGGCGCACGCTCGGCATAGTCTGGGCGTGGCTTGTGCGCATGGTCCAGGGCTTGGCAACGCTTGCGGCTGGGACAGGGAGTGGCGGTGGACGGTGGGCTGCCTCCTAGACAAGGTTGGCACAGCTAGTTCTTCCTCTAGCTTGCTGTCCACAATGGGGTGACATTGGGGTGCTCGGCTGTTCACCATTAATGGCAATGGCAAGCTCACAGGGGTGCTAGTGTTGGGCTAATCTTTCTAGATGATCTACTGAGCTGTGTGTGAGCTAACTAGGGAACAAGTTAGGCAAGAATCACTTCACACTATAGTGTTTGATGTTTTGTTTGATTTGTGTCTGCAACCTGTTTGATGAAATGGCCGCATGAAATCAAGTTTTGAATTTTGAAATGATTTTTGGTGGGTTTGCTAGATTGGTGCTGGTGAGTCTGCAGATGCTTGGGTTTTGAAAGTTGAGCTTGTTTGAGTGGGTTTTGGAAAAGTGGGATCTTCCCATATGAAGAAGATTCAATTTTGAATTGTCATTTAAACTATGCATTTGAAAGTTTCTGGATGATCACAAAGTGGGCCTTGATACTCTGTTATGAGTACATTCAAGGGGTGCAAAGATGTGGCGCCCCGCAAAACCACTACTAGAAAATCGCGTTGTTTTTGTGCATTGCATCATCATGACCGCATGCTCATGTCATCTTGCCACATTGCATTTGAGCATCGTCATCATCTTGCATGGTTTGTTTAAAAACTATTTTCGAAAAGTCTGTTTTTGTTTTCTAAACGCCCCGTCTTGATTTCAAATTAAAACCCGGATCTCCGGATTATTTCGTTTTGTCTACCCACGGTTTGCAAAAGCCCTGTTTTAAATAAATAAAATATTTAATTATTTTTAGGGGGCAGCCGAACCGGGTCGATCCGACCCAGTCGGCCACCCCCAGTACAAACCAGATTACCCAGATCTTTTCCCTACCCAAACCCTATCCTACCCAGTTCCCTCCACCTCACCCCAACCTATCCTATCACGCCACATCACCCCTGGCCCAAACCCCACCCAATCACTCCTTGCCACCTCCCCACCAACCCCCACACACACAACACACACACATGCACGCGCCAGCCCCAGCCGGCCGCATGCACGCTCCCCACCCCGTCCCACTACCCTGGCCCCACCCTGACCCCACCTGCCGTTCCCGCCCCGTCCCCGGTTCCACCGCCCCTGGACACGCCTCCCCATCCCACCCAAACCCTTGGCCCACCTGCCCCGCAGGTCCCTCTCTCTCTCCCCTTCACCCCGCATCCCCCGCTCCTCCTCTCCTCTGAACCTCGCCGCAGGCGCTCCTCCCGGCCCCGACCTCTCCTCGCGTGACCGCCTCCCGTCGATCTCGATCCGCCCAACTCCAGTTCTCCCTCCTCGCATCTATCCGCTGCCAGCCTTCCTCGCCATAGGACCCCGCCGCCCTCCTCCGTCCCTCCTCTCCCCACCTCGACTGCCGACCGGGCCGACCTCGAGCCCTGCACTGCCATGGTCGCCGCCGAGCCCCTCCGATCAACCTCGCTCGCCGACGCCGCTTGCTGCCTAGTGTTCTGTCCTGGTAGCTCCTCCTCGCCGAGCCGGTGCCGCCATGCCCCGTGCAAGCGCCGCCCATGACGCCCCTGCTTCTGACGCCGTTCCTCGACGCGTGCTGCCCGATCCGCCTCGGCCATGACCTTCCCTGCCAAGTGCATGCCTCCCTGCAGTTCGCGCGGTGCCCTTTTCCTCCACCAACCTCAGTGCAGCTAACCTTATCGGTTTTTGGCTTGGCTCCCGTTCAGGTATTGCTGATATGAGGCCGATGTGGTGGTGTTCCGGTGGATATCGACTAGATGATGGAGTAGTGGCTGCACAAGCCAACAAGATCTTCCGAATACAATGACCTGCAAGTTTGACCCCGAGGATGACCGACGCCAAGATCTCCCTCGCGGAACCGAGTCCGTTTCATGTCCTTCATCAACTGTCGAAGTTGGAACCCTAGTACTCCGACATGGAACCCGGAAGACCCCGGTGTCGAGCCCCAAGTTCGCCTCCGATGATCAAGATGGTACCCCAAGATCTCCATCGTATGTGTCGTGTCCAACACCAAAGCGATGACAAGATCTACCGATGACCGAGAACCCGGACGCCAAGATTGCCATCGGAACGACAAGCACTTCACCGCGGAACGCCAAGTCCTTCTTCCCGGAACGCCAAGCTCTTCATCTTGTATCCGACCTTCAAAGACCAATCCCGTCGAACCGTTTCCCCCGTCGAACCCTGAGACCGACCCTGAACCCCTCGGAGCCCAAGTTCGCCGAACCCTAACGTGATTCCCTATCCGAGACCCCATTATTTTATAATATGACATTATCAACTGATGCTTATTAAATTGTTCATGCATGCATACTTGTCATGTGGTTTGGGGGCCGTATGCCGATTCACCTATGGAGGCCATATGCGGGCAAATCTAGTCTTATATTGGTCCCAATTAAAATTGTGTAGCGAACCGGTGACATGTTTTGCCTTGTTAACACAACATTTAAAATGCGGGGTATCTAAACAACTAGAACCATATATTTAATTGTCGGGACTCCGGTTCCGCTTAATATGATCTAATTGCATCGCACCTTTGCCATGTCATACATCATACATGCATCATGCCCGATCTTCTCTCATAGTAATAAATAGTGCATCCGGTGTTTGTGCTAGTGTTTTGCTTCTTTACGGACTAGGCCGATGAGTTGATGCGAGTATCGATCCGATCTTCGGATGAACCTTCGGCAATGTTTCCAGGCGAGCACCTCCCCCTTTATACCTATCTTACTTTTATAGTATTTATTCCCTCCTGTTGATCTATTGCTATCTGTGTTGCGTTGCTCTAGTTTTCGTACCCGTGATATTCCTTGCAGCCTTATATTGCCTTGGACACATCCTATTACCTGTTGTTTGGTAGATAGTTGGACCTGCGCGTCGTAGTCGCTTCTTGAAGTTGCTATGTGTCGTCAAGTACCACAGTTGTTGGAGTATTGCCGTATGTTTAAGGTTGGAGATGATCATGGCTTTAATTATCGCTACTTTAATTACTATTTAATAACTAAAATTGAAGTAGGTAATGCAGGCACAGGTGGGCGAGATGTTATTTGGTTGTTAACGTCCACTTGTGTCCGTGGGACCCCGAGTTCTTGACACTGCTCCGAGATCGAGCGCTAACCACAGGTGGGGTGTATGGGCACCCCCATCGATTTAGTACCTGATTCCAAGTACTGTACTGGGGGCCACAATTAGTTTGGGGCTTTATTAGTATCATGTACTTATGCCATGCTTTACTGCTTTATTTAAATTGTGTGAAGTACTGCACCTGTACTGTTTAGGTAAGCGGAGTGTTTTCGCGGTATCGACAAGCCCGAGAGTTTCGGGTTCCAAGTCGTTTACAGCCATTGACGCAAACCCTGAGTCCGTCTCGGAGACCGGCCGACTTCGCTATGGTAGCTTAGTGGGGTGGCCCCCCGTGCTTGCTTTGGGTCTGGGAAACGTCGTGTCCGAAACCCCGTCGACATACCGTTGGGTGTATGTTTTGTGATCTTGTACCTACCTGATCCGATAACAAGGGTGTAGGTGCGTGTGGTAACTTTTGTGCACCCCTACAGGGTTAAATCTTTTCGAGAAGCCGTGTCCGCGGTTATGGACGACTTGGAGCACAGGTCTCGATCATAGACAACTATAACTAAAGTTTACTGTTATAATTTGACTGGTATCCGATATGACTAGTAATCAGCTTCACTACAACGGAATGGCTAAATAAAAGTACCAACAACTGCTGGGTTTGGGGATCTATCATGCTAATTGTATCTGACTAGTAAGTGTCGCAACTACAACGGAATGGTTAACTAAAAGTGCCCACTGCTTATTATATCAGGATGACTATCTATACCTGACTAGTAATTGCTGCAACGATAACTGAATAAATAAAACTTCCAACGGTGTGAGTTCCTCGGTTGACTTCCTCGTTTGGTCTCGAGGGGGAAACACCAGGATGGGTATGTTTGGTGATAGTATCAGGTTGGATCCGAATAGGTCTTTCTTACCCCTCTCTGATAGCCGCTAGTTGTATCGAGTCTCTATAGGTTGTTTAGTGCATGCCGCGCTGCCGCTTCAGTCCACCATACCTATGTAGGCGAGGACCGCCGAATTCTAGCCTCGCTGCATCGCCTCGATCGACGCTCCTCTTTTTCCTTTGCCCTTTGTCGGCACCCCTTTTGTTTAAGCAGTTTTGAGATCGACGTCGTTAGCGGTGGTTACCCTTCCGCTTGGCACGCAGGGTTATGGACGCCATTGGTTATTCTTCAGGGCTCTTAGCCCCATTTGCATCTTGTCCGTAGTCGAACGCTGTATCATTTTCAAGGTGATTTGGATCTGTGTATTGTATATCCGTATTCTTGACTCTTTGAGTCGCTGTTGTATATATCTGTTCTGTGGGTTCCATCGTGGACTATTGTGTAATGGTATTACTTCGTTTTCCACCCGCACGAAAGTGCCTGGTGGGCACCTTCGAATCGTTTCTATGCGGGTTTGGCGGGAATCGCTGAAACTTGCATAGGGACGATTCTGAGGGTGTTACAGAGTGGTATCAGAGCTCAGCAGTTGCGATACCCCACAAGTCCGGCATGTAGGATAACCTAGCTAACGGCCGAAGTAGAGTGTCAAAACTATTTTTGCAAAATCTGTTGGATAGTTCTGATTAGGTCTGATTTTACTCCTTACCCCTCTGCTGCTCTCCTCTCACCTCTGCGTGTTTTGAATCCGCTCTCTTCTCTCTCTTCGAGTCCAGGATTTCTCGTGGTTGGGTTCCGTGCACCTCGTGGTTTCGCTTCCTCCTTTGGTAACGGTGTTGCTACATCTAGTCTTCATGCTATCCGAGGAATCCTTCGTCTGGTGGACTTCTCTTTGTTCCTTCTCGTGCCTTCCGGTGTTTTCCGATGCGACGACATCATCTACGCTAGATCCGATGCAGAGTCTGCATCACTCCTTTGTTTCTGAACCTCTATTGTCGAGATCTTCAGTCTGATTCCGAGAACGGTTGCACGCTTTTCCACTGATTGTGCGGAGTAATAGTTTGGGTGCGTGATGGATTGGCCCCCATGCCGACTACCCCTTCTATTCGCTTTGGTACATTGAAGTGGATGAAAATGCATCGGTTCTCTCTTTCTATCGAAGCTAGAGGTGGCTTTGTTGGTTGATACCTCTACCTTCGCCTTTGTTTCCCGGAGTGTTCTCTCGACGATCACGGACAACGACCTGTTGTTAGTGGTGTCGCGAGGATCTACACGATGCGAGAAGATTCAGATCGCCGCCCTTCTTCCCGGTACCATGAGGCGGATCTCGAGGGCGAGATCCATTGTTAGTGGTGTCGAATTGTGGCGCCCAGCAAAACCACTACTAGAAAATCGCGTTGTTTTTGTGCATTGCATCATCATGACCGCATGCTCATGTCATCTTGCCACATTGCATTTGAGCATCGTCATCATCTTGCATGGTTTGTTTAAAAACTATTTTCGAAAAGTCTGTTTTTGTTTTCTAAACGCCCCGTCTTGATTTCAAATTAAAACCCGGATCTCCGGATTATTTCGTTTTGTCTACCCACGGTTTGCAAAAGCCCTGTTTTAAATAAATAAAATATTTAATTATTTTTAGGGGGCAGCCGAACCGGGCCGATCCGACCCAGTCGGCCACCCCCAGTACAAACCAGACTACCCAGATCTTTTCCCTACCCAAACCCTATCCTACCCAGTTCCCTCCACCTCACCCCAACCTATCCTATCACGCCACATCACCCCTGGCCCAAACCCCACCCAATCACTCCTTGCCACCTCCCCACCAACCCCCACACACACAACACACACGCATGCACGCGCCAGCCCCAGCCGGACGCATGCACGCTCCCCACCCCGTCCCACTACCCTGGCCCCACCCTGACCCCACCTGCCGTTCTCGCCCCGTCCCTAGTTCCACCGCCCCTGGACACGCCTCCCCATCCCACCGACACCCCTGGCCCACCTGCCTGCATGGTCCCTCTCTCTCTCCCTTCACCGCATCCCCGCCTCCTCTCCTCTCTCGAACCTCGCCAGGCGCCCTCGTGTCCCCGGTCCCCGACCCCGCCTCACAGTGACCACCTCCCGTCGATCTCGAGCCGCCCAACTCCAGTTCTCCCTCCTCGCATCTATCCGCTGCCAGCCTTCCTCGCCGTAGGACCCCGCCGCCCTCCTCCGTCCCTTTTCTCCCCACCTCGGCTGCCGACCGGGCCGACCTCGAGCCCTGCACCATGCCATGGTCGCTGCTCGAGCCCCTCCGCATCAACCTCGCCCTGCTGGACGCCGTCCTTGCTGGCCTAGTGTTCCTGCCGCTGGTAGTCCTCCTCTGCCCGCCGAGCCGGTGCCGCCACGCCCCGTGCAAGCGCCCGCTACGCCTCGCTCGACGCTGCCTCGACGCGTTGCCCGAGCCGCCGCCATGACCTTCCCTGCCAAGTGCATGCCTCCTGCGATTCGCGCGGTGCCCTTTTCCTCCACCAACCTCAGTGCAGCTAACCTTATCGGTTTTTGGCTTGGCTCCCGTTCCGGTATTGCTGATATGAGGACGATGTGGTGATGTTCCGGTGGATATCGACTGGATGATGGAGTAGTGGCTGCACAAGCCAACTAGATCTTCCGAATACAATGACCTGCAAGTTCGACCCCGAGGATGACCGACGCCAAGATCTCCCTCGCGGAACCGAGTCCGTTTCATGTCCTTCATCAACTGTCGAAGTTGGAACCCTAGTACTCCGACATGGAACCCGGAAGACCCCGGTGTCGAGCCCCAAGTTCGCCTCCGATGATCAAGATGGTACCCCAAGATCTCCATCGTATGTGTCGTGTCCAACACCAACGCGATGACAAGATCTACCGATGACCGAGAACCCGAACGCCAAGATCGCCACCGGAACGACAATCACTTCACCGCGGAACGCCAAGTCCTTCTTCCCGGAACGCCAAGCTCTTCATCTTGTATCCGACCTTCGAAGACCGATCCCGTCGAACCGTTTCCCCCGTCGAACCCTGAGACCGACCCTGAACCCCTCGGAGCCCAAGTTCGTCGAACCCTAACGTGATTCCCTATCCGAGACCCCATTATTTTATAATATGACATTATCAACTGATGCTTATTAAATTGTTCATGCATGCATACTTGTCATGTGGTTTGGGGGCCGTATGCCGATTCACCTAATTAAATATGGAGGCCATATGCGGGCAAATCTAGTCTTATATTGGTCCCAATTAAAATTGTGTAGCGAACCGGTGACATGTTTTTCCTTGTTAACACAACATTTAAAATGCGGGGTATCTAAACAACTAGAACCATATATTTAATTGTCGGGACTCCGGTTCCGCTTAATATGATCTAATTGCATCGCACCTTTGCCATGTCATACATCATAATGCATCATGCCCGATCTTCTGTCATAGTAATAAATAGTGCATCCGGTGTTTGTGCTAGTGTTTTGCTTCTTTACGGACTAGGCCGATGAGTTGATGCGAGTATCGATCCGATCTTCGGATGAACCTTCGGCAATGTTTCCAGGCGAGCACCTCCCCCTTTCTACCTATCTTACTTTTATAGTATTTATTCCCTCCTGTTGATCTATTGCTATCTGTGTTGCGTTGCTCTAGTTTTCGTACCCGTGATATTCCTTGCAGCCTTATATTGCCTTGGACACATCCTATTACCTGTTGTTTGGTAGATAGTTGGACCTGCGCGTCGTAGTCGCTTTCTCAAGTGCTGTTGCGTGTCGTCAAGTACCACAGTTGTTGGAGTATTGCCGTATGTTTAAGGTTGGAGATGATCATGGCTTTAATTATCGTTTACTTTAATTACTGCTTAATAACTAAAATTGAAGTAGGTAAGGCAGAGGCACAGGTGGGCAGTAGATGTTATTTGGTTGTTAACCGTCCACTTGTGTCCCGTAGGACCCCGAGTTCTTGACACCTGTTCCGAGATCGAGCGCGCTAACCAAAGGTGGGGTGTATGGGCACCCCCATCGATTTAGTACCTGATTCCAAGTATGTCATCGGGGCCACAATTAGTTTGGGGCTTTATTACTATCTGTACTTATGCCATGCTTTATCGCTTTATTTAAATTGTGCAATCTTGCACTGTCTTTTAGGTAAGCGGAGTGTTTTCACGGTATCGACAAGCCCGAGTATCGGGTTCCCGTTACAACCATTGACGCAAACCCTGAGTCCGTCTCGGAGACCGGCCGACTTCGTTGCGGGTAGCTTAGTGGGGTGGCCCCCCGTGCTTGCTTTGGGTCTGGGAAACGTCGTGTCCGAAACCCCGTCGACATACCGTTGGGTGTATGTTTTGTGATCTTGTACCTACCTGATCCGACAACAAGGGTGTAGGTGCGTGTGGAAACTTTGGTGCACCCCTGCAGGGTTAAATATTTTCGAGAAGCCGTGTCCGCGGTTATGGACGACTTGGAGCACATGTCTCGATCATAGACAACTATAACTAAAGTTTACTGTTATAATTTGACTGGTATCCGATATGACTAGTAATCAGCTTCACTACAACGGAATGGCTAAATAAAAGTACCAACAACTGCTGGGTTTGGGGATCTCTCATGCTAATTGTATTTGACTAGTAAGTGTCGCAACTACAACGGAATGGTTAACTAAAAGTGCCCACTTCTTATTATATCAGGATGACTATCTATACCTGACTAGTAATTGCTGCAACGATAACTGAATAAATAAAACTGCCAACGGTGTGAGTTCCTCGTTTGGTCTCGAGGGGGAAACACCAGGATGGGTATGTTTGGTGATAGTATCAGGTTGGATCCGAATAGGTCTTTCTTACCCCTCTCTGATAGCCGCTAGTTGTATCGAGTCTCTATAGGTTGTTTAGTGCATGCCGCGCTGCCGCTTCAGTCCACCATACCTATGTAGGCGAGGACCGCCGAATTCTAGCCTCGCTGCATCGCCTCAAGTATTGACGCCTCTTTTCCTTTGCCCTTTGTCGGCACCCCTTTGTTTAAGCAGGTTTTGAGATCGACGTCGTTAGCGTGGTTACCCTTCCGCTTGGCCCGGGGTTATGGACGCCATTGGTTATTCTTCAGGGCTCTTAGCCCCATTTGCATCTTGTCCGTAGTCGGACGCTGTATCATTTTCAAGGTGATTTGGATCTGTGTATTGTATATCCGTATTCTTGACTCTTTGAGTCGCTGTTGTATATATCTGTTCTGTGGGTTCCATCGTGGACTATTGTGTAATGGTATTACTTCATTTTCCACCCGCACAAAAGTGCCTGGTGGGCACCTTCGAATCGTTTCTATGCGGGTTTGGCGGGAATCGCTGAAACTTGCATAGGGACGATTCTGAGGGTGTTACAGAGTGGTATCAGAGCTCAGCAGTTGCGATACCCCACAAGTCCAGCCTGTAGGATAACCTAGCTAACGGCCGAAGTAGAGTGTCAAAACTATTTTTGCAAAATCGGTTGGATAGTTCTGATTAGGTCTGATTTTACTCCTTACCCCTCTGCTGCTCTCCTCTCACCTCTGCCTGTTTTGAATCCGCTCTCTTCTCTCTCTTCGAGTCCAGGATTTCTCGTGGTTGGATTCCGTCGTACCTTCAGGGTTTCGCTTCCTCCTTTGGTAACGGTGTTGCTACATCTGGTCTTCATGCTATCCGAGGAATCCTTCGTCTGGTGGACTTCTCTTTGTTCCTTCTCGTGCCTTCCGGTGTTTTTCGATGCGAGGACATCATCTACGCTAGATCCGATGCAGAGTCTGCATCACTCCTTTGTTTCTGAACCTCGATTGTCGAGATCTTCAGTCTGATTCTGAGAACGGTTGCACGCTTTTCCACTGATTGTGCGGAGTAATAGTTTGGGTGCGTGATGGATTGGCCCCCATGCCGACTACCCCTTCTATTCGCTTTGGTACATTGAAGTGGATGAAAATGCATCGGTTCTCTCTTTCTATCGAAGCTAGAGGTGGCTTTATTGGTTGATACCTCTACCTTCGCCTTTGTTTCCCGGAGTGTTCTCTCGACGATCACGGACAACGACCTCTTGTTAGTGGTGTCGCGAGGATCTACACGATGCGAGAAGATTCAGATCGCCGCCCTTCTTCCCGGTACCATGAGGCGGATCTCGAGGGCGAGATCCATTGTTAGTGGTGTCGAATTGTGGCGCCCCGCAAAACCACTACTAGAAAATCGCGTTGTTTTTGTGCATTGCATCATCATGACCGCATGCTCATGTCATCTTGCCACATTGCATTTGAGCATCGTCATCATCTTGCATGGTTTGTTTAAAAACTATTTTCGAAAAGTCTGTTTTTGTTTTCTAAACGCCTGCCTTGATTTCAAATTAAAACCCGATTCGGATTATTTCGCTTTGTCTACCCATGGTTTGCAAAAGCCCTGTTTTAAATAAATAAAATATTTAATTATTTTAGGGTAGGCAACCGGCCGATCCGACCCAAATGCCACCCCAAGTACAAACCAGACTACCCAGATCTTTTCCTACCCACACCCTATCCTACCCAGTTCCCTCCACCTCACCCCAACCTATCCTATCACGCCACATCACCCCTGGCCCAAACCCCACCCAATCACTCCTTGCCACCTCCCCACCAACCCTCACACACACAACACACACGCATGCACGCGCCAGCCCCAGCCGGCCGCATGCACGCTCCCCACCCCGTCCCACTACCCTGGCCCCACCCTGACCCCACCTGCCGTTCCCGCCCCGTCCCCGGTTCCACCGCCCCTGGACACGCCTCCCCATCCCACCGACACCCCTGGCCCACCTGCCCCGCGGGTCCCTCTCTCTCTCCCCTTCACCCCGCATCCCCCGCTCCTCCTCTCCTCTGAACCTCGCCGCCAGGGCGCTCCCCTCGCTCGCGTCCCCGACCCCGCGCCTCTCCCCCTCGCGTGACCGCCTCCCGTCGATCTCGAGCCGCCCAACTCCAGTTCTCCCTCCTCGCATCTATCCGCTGCCAGCCTTCCTCGCCGTAGGACCCCGCCGCCCTCCTCCGTCCCTTTTCTCCCCACCTCGGCTGCCGACCGGGCCGACCTCGAGCCCTGCACCATGCCATGGTCGCTGCTCGAGCCCCTCCGCATCAACCTCGCCCTGCTGGACGCCGTCCTTGCTGGCCTAGTGTTCCTGCCGCTGGTAGCCCTCCTCTGCCCGCCGAGCCGGTGCCGCCACGCCCCGTGCAAGCGCCGCCCGTGACGCCCCTGCTTCTGACGCCGTTCCTCGACGCGTGCTGCCCGAGCCGCCTCGGCCATGACCTTCCCTGCCAAGTGCATGCCTCCCTGCAGTTCGCGCGGTGCCCTTTTCCTCCACCAACCTCAGTGCAGCTAACCTTATCGGTTTTTGGCTTGGCTCCCGTTCCGGTATTGCTGATATGAGGACGATGTGGTGATGTTCCGGTGGATATCGACTGGATGATGGAGTAGTGGCTGCACAAGCCAACTAGATCTTCCGAATACAATGACCTGCAAGTTCGACCCCGAGGATGACCGACGCCAAGATCTCCCTCGCGGAACCGAGTCCGTTTCATGTCCTTCATCAAGCCGGGTTGGAACCCTAGTACTCCGACATGGAACCCGGAAGACCCCGGTGTCGAGCCCCAAGTTCGCCTCCGATGATCAAGATGGTACCCCAAGATCTCCATCGTATGTGTCGTGTCCAATACCAAAGCGATGACAAGATCTACCGATGACCGAGAACCCGGACGCCAAGATCGCCACCGGAACGACAAGCACTTCACCGCGGAACGCCAAGTCCTTCTTCCCGGAACGCCAAGCTCTTCATCTTGTATCCGACCTTCGAAGACCGATCCCGTCGAACCGCTTTCCCGTCGAACCTCGAGACCGACCACGAACCCCTCGAGCCCAAGTTCGAACCCTAACGTGATTCCCTATCCGAGACCCCATTATTTTATAATATGACATTATCAATCGATGCTTATTAAATTGTTCATGCATGCATACTTGTCATGTGGTTTGGGGGCCGTATGCCGATTCACCTAATTAAATATGGAGGCCATATGCGGGCAAATCTAGTCTTATATTGGTCCCAATTAAAATTGTGTAGCGAACCGGTGACATGTTTTGCCTTGTTAACACAACATTTAAAATGCGGGGTATCTAAACAACTAGAACCATATATTTAATTGTCGGGACTCCGGTTCCGCTTAATATGATCTAATTGCATCGCACCTTTGCCATGTCATACATCATACATGCATCATGCCCGATCTTCTGTCATAGTAATAAATAGTGCATCCGGTGTTTGTGCTAGTGTTTTGCTTCTTTACGGACTAGGCCGATGAGTTGATGCGAGTATCGATCCGATCTTCGGATGAACCTTCGGCAATGTTTCCAGGCGAGCACCTCCCCCTTTCTACCTATCTTACTTTTATAGTATTTATTCCCTCCTGTTGATCTATTGCTATCTGTGTTGCGTTGCTCTAGTTTTCGTACCCGTGATATTCCTTGCAGCCTTATATTGCCTTGGACACATCCTATTACCTGTTGTTTGGTAGATAGTTGGACCTGCGCGTCGTAGTCGCTTGCTCAAGTGCTGTTGCGTGTCGTCAAGTACCACAGTTGTTGGAGTATTGCCGTATGTTTAAGGTTGGAGATGATCATGGCTTTAATTATCGTTTACTTTAATTACTATTTAATAACTAAAATTGAAGTAGGTAATGCAGAGGCACAGGTGGGCAGTAGATGTTATTTGGTTGTTAACCGTCCACTTGTGTCCCGTAGGACCCCGAGTTCTTGACACCTGTTCCGAGATCGAGCGCGCTAACCACAGGTGGGGTGTATGGGCACCCCCATCGATTTAGTACCTGATTCCAAGTACTGTACTGGGGGCCACAATTAGTTTGGGGCTTTATTACTATCCTGTACTTATGCCATGTTTTACTGCTTTATTTAAATTGTGCGAAGTACTGCACCTGTACTGTTTAGGTAAGCGGAGTGTTTTCACGGTATCAACAAGCCCGAGAGTTTCGGGTTCCCAGTCGTTTACAGCCATTGACGCAAACCCTGAGTCCGTCTCGGAGACCGGCCGACTTCGTTGCGGGTAGCTTAGTGGGGTGGCCCCCCGTGCTTGCTTTGGGTCTGGGAAACGTCGTGTCCGAAACCCCGTCGACATACCGTTGGGTGTATGTTTTGTGATCTTGTACCTACCTGATCCGACAACAAGGGTGTAGGTGCGTGTGGAAACTTTGGTGCACCCCTGCAGGGTTAAATCTTTTCAAGAAGCCGTGTCCGCGGTTATGGACGACTTGGAGCACATGTCTCGATCATAGACAACTATAACTAAAGTTTACTGTTATAATTTGACTAGTATCCGATATGACTAGTAATCAGCTTCACTACAACGGAATGGCTAAATAAAAGTACCAACAACTTCTGGGTTTGGGGATCTCTCATGCTAATTGTATTTGACTAGTAAGTGTCGCAACTACAACGGAATGGTTAACTAAAAGTGACCACTGCTTATTATATCAGGATGACTATCTATACCTGACTAGTAATTGCTGCAACGATAACTGAATAAATAAAACTGCCAACGGTGTGAGTTCCTCGTTTGGTCTCGAGGGGGAAACACCAGGATGGGTATGTTTGGTGATAGTATCAGGTTGGATCCGAATAGGTCTTTCTTACCCCTCTCTGATAGCCGCTAGTTGTATCGAGTCTCTATAGGTTGTTTAGTGCATGCCGCGCTGCCGCTTCAGTCCACCATACCTATGTAGGCGAGGACCGCCGAATTCTAGCCTCGCCGTGTACTGGCCTCAGTACTGACGCTCCTCTTTTTCCTTTGCCCTTTGTCGGCACCCCTTTTGTTTAAGCAGGTTTTGAGATCAACGTCGTTAGCAGGGTTACCCTTCCGGCTTGGCCTGGGCAGGGTTATGGACGCCATTGGTTATTCTTCAGGGCTCTTAGCCCCATTTGCATCTTGTCCGTAGTCGGACGCTGTATCATTTTCAAGGTGATTTGGATCTTTGTATTATATATCCGTATTCTTGACTCTTTGAGTCGCTGTTGTATATATCTGTTCTGTGAGTTCCATCGTGGACTATTGTGTAATGGTATTACTTCGTTTTCCACCCGCACGAAAGTGCCTGGTGGGCACCTTCGAATCGTTTCTATGCGGGTTTGGCGGGAATCGCTGAAACTTGCATAGGGCCGATTCTGAGGGTGTTACAAAAGATCCAGAAAAGTTTCTGTTAGGTTTTGAAAGTTTGAGACAGCCAAAGTAGGCATGGGAGTTAAATTGGTCAAAATGACCATTCACTTTATATATTTGTTTTGATTTACTTGTCTTTAGGAAAAGTGTGGGAAATGTTTTAGATGATGTTCATTTCACCTAAGAAACATTTTATAAGCAATGGATCACACAAACAAGGTGGTTTTTAAAGAAATTCAAAATCCATGCATACACATATACATGCATTCATGAGTTTATTTAGAAAAGTTTTTGTTAACCCTAATCTTGATGATTAGTGTCTGATGATCTAAGTTTGGTATTTTTGGGATGTTACATGCATCAAGCCATCAACAGCTGCAGGATGATCTTGTTGAGCACCTATGGATATGCAGGGGCAACACGTATATGCCGAGCATGAACTGGCCGAACTTGGCCGAAATATGTTATATTTTCACTGCAGGCCGAACTATGTTCACATTTACACCGAACTTGTTTAAAATTTCGCCGAACTTTGGCTGTAAAATGTTCTTTTTATTCATGGTATGCCGAACTATGCCGAAATCTGGACAAACTTAAGCCGAATTTGAGCAGAAACGGGCGTCCCGGGAACTCGGGCTGGATACACGAGTGGAAAACTCGGCGTACCAGGCCAAAAACTTGTTTTGTCCAGTCAAAGTTTGGCCCGGATTTCGGCCTGGGTTCGCCCAATGAGTGGAGATGCTCTAAGCACCTCTAATTAGGCACCCTGCAATATACATATCCTTAATATGGACATGGCGATTTGTCTCCCATGTCTAAATGCACCTATTATAAAAAATACAATTTATATGAATTTTAAAATATTGAAAAATTCTGGAACAAAATCCCAGGTGTGTATCCAGACATACTATGTGCTCATACAAAGTTTTGTAGTCAAAAGACATTTTTTGTGGTCTATACAGAAAAGACAAAAAATGTCTTGTGAAAATTATTTTGTAACATAAAAAATTGTCTTTTTTACACAATCAACATAAAATGTGGTGTATGAACATATAATGTCAATATATACATTCGAATATTTTTTTTTCAATTATTTTAATATTTTGAAGTATGTCTTTTTGGCAATGAGTACATCTACAACTAGGAGGCAACGTGGATCTTCGCCCTTAATATAGTACTAGGAAACCTCGCGCGGCGACACGCCGCGCCCCTGCGGTGGCATCGACCGATGTAAATACTGCTAAATTGTGTTTGCTCGGAGAAATTTTCTAATGTGTAGAATTCGTCTTTATGGCTGTTAAATGGTACTCATGCGGTATGTAAGCATACAGGAGTCCTCAACATATTAATATCAAATTCTTGAGAATTCTAAGATAAATAACAATAGTAAAAAACTTTTTTTATTTACAAATATCTATTGGACTACGTAATTGATAGAGCTGATTTACATAAGTAGTGGTTTAGCTAGCTAGTATGCGACCCGTGCAAAGAATGAGAAGATGTAACTATAGCAAGTATCGTTGGGATGGTACTGATGACCGACCAGAATCCATCGAGTTGTTAGACATAAAGAGAACATAATAACATGCCAGACTTAACTAAATCTTCATTGTCGGCTTAGAGAGGGCTGCAATGATGGCACTGCATAAAAAGATCTTCCCTATATCATCATAGCTTCATGATCCGCTAGCTAAATTCACTGCTGCTGCGATTATTCAGACATAGATGTGAAATTGGCCCTTCTTCAACTGATGAAGAAGAGGGACAAATCCTTCATCCATTCCTGCTGCGATTATCCAACATAGATGTAAAATTGATCCCCGTTCAACTGATGACCAAGAGGGAGAAACTTTTCAGCTGGAAGGCCAAAGAATGTTCATTACTACCGAACATAAGAAGTGCGTGAAACAACTGAATACCCTCAATCCTCTTTTTTCACTATTTCGAAAGAAGATAACAGAAACTGAATCATCCCTCCATTCCATATCCATATATAATAACAAACCCAAAAGACTTACGAAAAGGAACATGATAGGCTGCTGCTACTCTAGAAGCAGCAAACAATGGAATGAATTCAATATGCTATTGCGTTCATCCTTTTTTTCTTGAGAAAATCTACGTTTACTTGTATAAATCTAAAGGTGTTATGCAACTCAAAAATCAGAGAACCAATCATATTTTATTGGTTATGGCAAGAAACTGAGTAGGGAAGAATTATACCTCTATATTATATCTTCCTGTTATTGAATTCCTGTGGACAGATCAACAACAACCTTAGAATAAAACACTCACAGCCGAAACCAACATGAAACAAAAAGAATTATTTCCAAATGAGAACTCCCCTGCAACCATGACCCTCCCTTCGAAACCCTTGTTTAGACCCCAGGTCTCTAACTATCCCTTTGCTTCTACAACCGGCTGCCATTTTTTTGGACATCACAATTTTGCTATTCTAATATTACTAAAAAGAGTAAGACAGTAAAAATTGGCACACAGTGACTGAATTTCTGAAATAATAACGATAGTATAGAGGAAAATCTGAGCCCTTAAATCTCTAGTTTTGTTCAATCTCAGTACTTCGTGTGGACCGCGTCAGTATATGTCAGTACTTAATTAGAAGCAACTATAAAATAATGTTCAAATGCTAGTGTCAGCTGGAATTTTTTATCTTTGGAGCTCATGCGCTGAAGGAACAAATATAGAAACTATTTCAAAGAATTATCAACTCACCTAATTACTGAGACTTGAACAATATACATCCCAATTTAGTGAGTACAACACGTAAATATAGCACCAGAAAGAATGCTCACATCGATACATGTTGCAACATTCCAACATGTGTATACCAAAAAGGTTCTTTAGAGCTTGTTTTGGACATGACTTAGTGTACTTCACAACGCACATGCTAACAAATGTAAGCACGCAACACCAGCAACAATCCATACCAACTTAGAGGTGTTGATACTTAAAGTGTAAAATGATTGTGAGCAGCTAAAATACACATTCAGGTTGACAGGAGGTAGAGAAGTATATGAGTTACCTTATCCAAAATCATATGAATTCAGCCAGCAACAGTCCATACTCCATGCCATTGTCCCATGGAAACCAAATCAAAAGCAAAAAAAACTTATAACAACCTGCAGAAAACACGTGCACCAAAAAATTAGTATGCTGCAGCAAAGGTATATACTTATTGAATATAGTTTAAAAAAATTACACATACAGTTGAATCATGTTGGACACTGCCAGTCCACAAAACAATCGTGAGAGTCCTAGCAGACGATCGGATGTAGAGCAACGCCTACGGAGTCCATGGCGCGATTGTGGCACTTGCACCTTATTTAATGCGGTAGTCGTTACAGCCATCCTCCATAGTTTGGATACCACCACACAGCCGTGGTCGCCGTCCTCAACAACACGCCTGAGGCTGCACGCCGCGAAGTCAGCTAATCTCAATTGGCGAACCCGATGCACCTGGTGGCCTGCCTTAGCTGGACTGTGAGCATGATGCAGTCTGTATTAGCCGTAAACACAAACACTTACAAAGTACAGAATGTCGGACGCTCATATTTTAATCCATCGGTAGATGCTAGATGCTCAAAGTTTAATCCCTTGGATTAAAATCAAGCATGGGAAAGAAAAAATTGTTGATGCTAATCAGCTCACGTGTATCGATATTTCAAGTTTTTGCAGGAAGCTACCGAGGAGGCAGGGAATCTCCTTGCTGCTGGCCTGCCACTACTCCTATGTGATACTCGTCCCTGATTCCTGCATGCCGCCGCTGTTTCTCCCTGCTGTCAGCTCGCTGTCCGCAGATGCGCATCCCTACCGCTTGGTAGTTGTTGTCTCTGTGGTCACCATGGTCGAGATTTGGCGCATGGCAAGAATCCCTGCTGCATATCATCCATGAACCTGCTGTTTAGATCAAATTATGTAGTCTAATGAACTCAATTAGATAGATCAAATAGAAATCGCAAACGCACATTAGTATGGCAAAAGAGAACACCTTGCAGCTCTGTGGCGGCCGCGCAGCCTGAGCCGTCCAACATGATGTGTTTGACCACCCCTCTCGAAACAGGCATACGCCCAGCTATATAAATATAGCAACCATGTTTGATACCGCTACTGGGCTAGACAGCACAACGCCCAAAGAAAGAAACAGAGAAAAATAAAAAGAACAAGAAAAGAAAACAAAGCCGACGACAATGGCTCGACGAAAACAAGGATGACCCACAACCGCTGCGCCCTCCGAAGAATTCCCACCACACTACTAGCGCTTTGAAGCATCGCGTACCAAGCAGCACCTTCAAGAAGGAAAGCGACGACCACGACGCTGCTGCCCGGACAGGTCCTAGGGTTTCCCCCGATACACTACGGGGTGTAGGGAAGAGATACACCCGACGCCCTCCAGGAAGGATGGCGACACCCGCAGGCGCCGTCACGTCGGTGTCTAGACGACAAGGATTTCTCCCGACCCCTCAAAAAAACCACACTCCTGGACGCTTCAAATTGCTCCACCAAGCTCGCCGTCCACCAGCACACGCCACCACGGTCTAGCAGTCACCCCCATCGCCTCACCATAACCCACTATGTGAGGCTGATACAACCGAAAAGAAGAAACTTCGGCGAGAGTTGGCGGTACAGCAACACGCGGGAGGGAACTACCTCCACCGCCGGAGGACGATGGCCGACCGGATGTAGCGGCAAGGGCAAACTAGGCCCTCACTGGCCCGGCCAAGCCCAAAAAGGACTCGTGAAGCCCCGCCACCACACTGCAGCAAGGGTGTCACCATCGCCGCCAACCCTAGCACTAGTCCCTAATCTTCCGTCCACCAGTGAATCTGCCGCCACTGCAGATCCCCGCTGCCAAACAGCAACGCCATCACCACCGTGGTCACCCGGGCCTACCGGACCGCCGCCGGTCTGAGGAGCACCACCGCAGGCCACCAAGAAATGACCCGCGAGTGGGAAGAGGCCAGAGCCCTCCGGATTAGGCCGGGGATTGTCCACCTCGGGCTCGCCTGAGCGGACAGAGGACTTTAGCACCAAGTCCAAGCCCACCTGGCTCGGATCCAGTCCACACGGGTCGGGCAGCGGGTCAAGCAAGACAGCAGCCGCAACCTACCTAGGCCCGCCTAGCCTGGTCAGCCGCTCCGCCGCTCAAGACTGGTAGGGGCTGACCAAGGCCTGGCCCAAAGCCCTCCTGACCCAAATCAGGCCCGCATCAGGCCCAGATTGGGCGAGGCTCACCTGCCCGCTCCGTCTGGGCCGCCACCTGCAACCTGGCGGACCACCTCCGTCCCCGTCGCCAGCCGACGCCCTCCATGGTCTCCGCCTGCCGCCCCACCACCCCCCATGACCAGGACCCAGAGAAGATCTAGGAGCAGCCACGAGGAGGGGCCCTGGCCCCCGCAGCACCGCCGCGGCACACCGCCTCCCCAGGCACCGTCGTGGCCAGCCACGCACGTCCCCGCCGCCGGAGACCCTGCAAGACCAGATCCCCGCCGTGGAAGGCCGCCCCGCGCCGGCCTGGGATCCACGCGAGGGAAGGGGGGAGGACCCCGCCGCCACGCAAAGACGGGCTTTGCCCGTCGCGCCACCGCGGCGAGGGAGGGGGGGAAGGAGACCGAGGGCGGCTTAGGTTACCTCCGACACCGACGGGGGAGCGTCGCGGGAGCTTTTTCGTTTGACCACCCCTAGTGGACGGAGATGGATAGCTCGGAGTAGGGGTCCGGGTCGTGCACGCACCGGCCACCCTGCCGCTTGCCGTTGAGGCGGGACGTGGTGGACACTGCTGCTCGCTATGGAGGAGGAGACGCGCAGGCCCGAGCTCCTGCTCGCCGGGTACCGCTGCCGCTCACCGTGGAGCCAAGAGCGCGCCAGCTGCCGCTGCACTTGCCAAGGAGCACTCGGTTTCGTGCGCTGGGACCTCAGAGTTCATCTCACTCAGGAAATCTGTTCCGCTCCCCCAGCGGCCGGTCAAAGCGGCAGGAGATAAAGCGGTGGAAAACCCAGATGTTTCTAGAAGCCGACCCAAACCGGGAGACTACGGGATTTATGGGATCTGAAACCAGTCTGCGGGGACAGCAGACGGTCTTGGCCGGAGACGTCGAACCGGCGACGGCGCGGGTCGTTTCCAGGCACCGCACGGGAATGACCGGAGGCAGCACGGGTGTCGAGCTCCAAGGCTGGGCCGGTAAACGTGCGTGGTCGATCTCGAGGGACATCTCCATCCCCGCACTATCGGCGCTCCTCCCAGATAAGATTTATGGGGGGGAGCACCAACGGTGGCCTCCCGTCGGGGAGAGAGGGGAGGCGCGGGGGCGGGCGCCGCGGGGGGGGGAGGGTGGGGGGGTAGGAACCGGGCCTATTCGGGGAGGAGGCCGCCGGCTACTAGGCGGATGATGTGAGCGACAGGGATGGAGGTTTTTTACCATGTCTGTGGGGATTGGGAAGGAAAGTGGAAGCGATAGGGAGGAAGAGGCCTCGATGGTTCTGCATGGACGTGGACACCGCTTTTGACAAAAAAACGTTCATATCACATCGCACGGCTCTGTAGACAGGAAGTACTACTTTAGATGTACAAAACTTGCACATCTACAGTGCGGTTGCTGGAGTGGCATGTCCCATTGAACGCTGAAAAGGTTGTCTTTCATATATGTAGTTATAAATAAGAAATAATGCTTACACAAGAACCTGTTTGTTTTGCTAAACACCTCTCTAAACATCTATACCTTGTTTGGGTAGCAAACATTACCAGAACTCGCTTTTCATCTGTCAAGATAACCGGCTAACAAACTAAGATTTATGTTTGAATGGACTAACTAAAACACGAATAAGTAAAACTGGTTTTCCATAAAACCAAGAAAAGAGTACATGCAAAAACAACTAATAGTAGTCTATCTACTAATTTACATAGAGTAGATTCGTTTGCCACAAAATCCGTTCGATTTTTCTTGAACTGTTTTGCTCCTGGCAGTTATGGAAATTTGCCCTCCTTGCCACCCCCAAGTGATAGGGAACCCCACCCGATCTTACCCTCATCTTCCAGCGCAGCCAGAGCACGGCAGAAGCAGCGCGGCCACGAGCGTCGAGGGTGCGTCGGGTGTGAGCAGCAGAGAACGTGCGGCCAACTCTTGGGTTCAGCCAAGAGGACCGACGGTGGGACGAGACGAAGGAGAGCACGCAGCGGCGGCGAGCTGGATGGAGGCGGGCGCCATGGCATCGAGGAAGAAGATAGGCAGCGGACAGCATGCCGGACGAGCACCGGACTCACCGGATGCCGCGCCGCAGCCCATCTTCGATCGTTACCGAAAGTAGAAGCATCAGTTATCGAGGACGGCAAGGTCTCCCATGGCCTCCGAGCCCAATCGTGCCCTCCCCACCCCAGCCGAATCTGGGCAGGGATGCACTGGATCACAGGCCGCACCCTACCTATGTTCTTCACCTACAGTAGAAGCACCGGTCCTTGACGGCGGCAAGATCTCCCGTGGCCTCTCTTCATCCACGATCGTGCCCCGAGCGCCACCATCCGCGCGGACCCTGTCTTCCTCGGGCCCGAGCTTAGCCGCACGCCCTCGAGGGCGCCCTCTCCTTATCGCCGTGTGTCCCTGCCGCTAGGAGCCTCTCCATCCTGTCTCTACCGGCCCGCATCACCGACATCGCCGCACCTCGCCTCTTCCCCGCGTCTCCACCTCGCATCGCCATCCTTCCCTACATGCTATCGCCCGCGAGCGCCGGCTACCGGCCCACCCCGCGTCCGCTGCGACCAGGCCTCCCTGCTAGCTGGCTCTCTTCTCCTAGAGTCGCCGCCTCCCTCTCTGCAACCCGACCGCCGCCTGCGCGCGACACCCACCTCGGCCGCTTCCCCCGTCCTCCCAGTTCGCCGGCCCTGTGGCCCCTGATCGTCACCGCCGCCTCGCGGGACCCTCCTCGCCGCCGAGAAACTGCGGTGACCCAGCATACAACTGCATGTGTAGTACACTATATTCGTTGACATGACATCCACAGAACACCGTCCGTAAATATCACATCCCTCAGAGTGGTACAACAGAAAAATTGCGGGTCCATATTACAAACATACACATATTATTATTATTACAATACCAGAAGTTCAAGACTTCAAAAGATTCAACTTACAAACCAAATATAAAGTGTTTCAGCGGAAGTTTAAAGTAACAACTTCATCTAAGAGTTGATATCAACATCTTATTATATAAGGTTCATGTTGCTTGAGTCAGTTCGTTACTAATAACTAAGGCAACTAATCTGACTCGTTGTCGTCCACTCCATATCGGATCTTATAGTCCACCCCTTCAACACCTCCTGACAGGTCAGGCTCCTTATAGAAGACATGATCTTGACATTCTACTGCATACATTGGAGTATCTTCTGGATCCTCAGAGTCTAAGCAGGGGATCAAAGGAAAGGGTGAGTAACAGCGTTACCCAGCAAGTTCATTATATGCAAGGTAGGAAGTTTGATGCTCTATCTACAACCTCAGACTATAAGTCCTCGGCACTATGCAATTTTCGTAAATCTTTCTTCAAAGATTGATTTTATTGTGAAAATCTATGCCCATCAGCCTTCACAGGTTTATCAGAACTTTCATGGAGTTCCTTTCCTGCCGTGTTCGTAGCTCCTTCCCAGAACAGGGATTAACAAGTTACAGTTCTTACACTATGCAGAGGTGTGTTACTTTACCCATGAGATATCAACTCCTTGTTGCACAACTGGGCGTACTTTCCTGTCCACAATTCCATGATGTGGGGCCCAGTAGATGATCCAAGCCAATCACTTCCGCCTTCGCGACCCTGCATGCCTCCTTGGTGTACACCATGCCCACCCATTGAATTACGACAATGGTTTGTACAGACCGTTAGATGCCAGAACTATCATGGGACAATAAGGGTTCCCACCCATATGCTGCATATCCTCTACAAATTACCAATTAATGCACGCTACGAGGATAACAGCCACACCTGCACATCCGGCTACAAGCGAGAGGAAGAATATACAACTGACTTCTCTGTCTCATTCCAAATCTCATGGTTAACGCGTAATATACGGCGCCAGAATCACTGATGTCAGGGGTTGTTAAATTCCTAGATGATTATCACCGTTGCCAATAGAATCCTAAGTTCTATTGCTTCTCTATATCATCACTTAGGATGATATCATCATTTTATTTATTTAAGAAAATACTATTTTATTTCCTTGAAACATAGATGGATAACACACAATTTATTAATACTTTGGTAAGGACTCTTCAAAAGGACATGAGCAAGTGATGAACTTGCCTTGTGATTGCAAGGTAGTGAAGTCAGATGCTTGCACTGGACCTTGAGCTTCTATGTCTACAAAACATCATTATTGCTCGGTAAGGACAATATTTAAAGAAACAAAATGAATATGCATAGTAATGTAATGCATTATTTATTATTTATCTTCTTTATGTGTTTTACCCAATATTTTAGTTTCTGGAATTTCTTTAAATAATAAAGAAATTTATTTTAAAGAATAATCTTTAATATTTTATAAATCTTACATTCACTATTTTTATAATGTAATATACTATTAATAGAGTTAGAGCTAAAAATCTTTATTTAATATAAACTCTTGTATTTATTTGTTTAATAATTCTTTTAAGAATTAGCATTTAAATAAAAGAGAATTTCTTTTGGTAACTCTAAATATCTATTTAGTATTTTTCTAAAATACTACAATAAAAAAATATAATAAAAGTGTTTTTTATTTATTTTTATCCTTTTTCTTTAATTTTATAAAAATCCATAAGGAGTATATGCATTATAAAATTCTTAATCAAATTTTTTGTTTATTAAAAAATAGTTTTTTAATTTAATTAAATAGGTTGGTTTATTATGAATCTAAAAATATCTTATTTGTATTTTTCAGACCTCTATTTTATTTTCTAGAATTTATTGAGTTCTAGGGGTATTTTGGTATTTTATTAATTAGTAAAATTTCCTTTTAGGATTTTTGGGCCAACCATTGGGCTTATTGGGCCAAACTGGGCCCAAGTGGCCTAGTCAAAAGCCCTCCCCGAAGGGGTTCTGACCCTATCGGCCCAACTCTCTGCCTCTCCCTCTCTCGACCTTATCTCTTCTCCTTCTCAACCCCGTGGTCGTTGTCGCCGCCGCCATGCGATGCCTGCCGCCGTGGTCCTCCCTGGCCACCGCCGTGGTGCATGGCGAGGTTGTTGACCATGCTCCTTCGTATCCTCCAACTTGATTTGGCTCCGGAACACTCCTGCGGCCAGGCTAGCCCCGTCCCAAACCCTAGGGTTTGGAATGGTGCTGACGACGCTGTCGCTAATGCTTCAGTGGTGCTGTGAGGTGCTCGTGCGTCCTCGTGTGCTGTTGTGGCTTCCACTGCGGCTAGGTGCGGGTTGCAGCGCCCTCTGGGGTGCTCCCCGTGCCGCCATGCGCTCGTCGGCCCCTCTGCTTCCTCTTTAATTCTCCAGCGAGGACCACATGTGAGTTGGTTCTTGGTTATCACCTGTGACTCTGTCTTCTTTGAGTATATGTGTGTGTAACTAGTGGTCATCCTTCATTAGGGTTCATACTGGTTCTAGGGTTCATCCCTCTGTGTGCTTGTAAGATGATGATTTGATCTGGTAGTGATGCTTAGTATGAATTGTGCTCTCTATACTTTAGGGCTTACTGATACGTCGGAAACATATCTATAATTTTTTATGCTCCATGCTTGTTTATATATACTTTGCTTTGCTTGTCTACACTTTGAGGTACTTTTTACATGTTTTCTGGTACTAACCTACTAACAAGTTGCAACAGTGCCAGATGCCTGTTTTCTGCTGTTTTTGGTTTCAGAAAAGTTAGTAAAGAAATATTCTCGGAATTGGACGGGACAAACGTCAAAGTCAATTACTTTCCGTGGGGAACAAGAAGTCCAGTGGGGAGTCGGAGAGGCCGGCCAGACCCACCCTAGGCGCGGGTGGGCCCTGCCCCGCGTCTGGGAGGGGTGTGGGGCCCTTGGCCGCCGCCTCGGCCTCCCCCTTAGCCTATAAGAAGCCCCCGATGCAGAAACCCTAAGCACCCGATCAAATCTCCACGAAAACGTCTGTAGCCGCCACCACCATCGTCCCTAGATCGGGGGATCTAAAGTTCTTCCCAGCACCCTGTCGAAGTGGAGATCATCCCGGAGGCCTTCTCTCCAGTATGATGCGTGAGTAGTTCCACCTTAGACTATTGGTCCATGTAGTAGCTAGATGGTTGTATCTCCTCCTTTGTGCTTTCATGTATAGATCTTGTGAGCTCCGTTCATGATCAAGATCTAATCTATTTGTAATCATGCATGTTGTGTTTACGGGGATCCAATGGATATTGAGATTATTATGTTGGTTTGATTAATGGTTTTGTCTTTATAATTCTATCATGTCTGTGTTGTTTGTGATCTTGCATGCTCTCTGTTGTTAGTAGCTATCTTGGCCAAGTACTTTCTAGTGACTCCAAGAGGGGGTATTTATGCTCGATAGTGGGTTCATGTCTCTAGTTTCCAAGGGAAGTGACAGAAATCTCTTCGGTTGTAGATGTGTTGTTGCCACTAGGGAGAAAACAACGGTCTCTTGTTCATGGAACATGTGGACTGTTTACCTTACACACTTTTCTTAAAGCAGTTGTCTATTGCTTACAACTTAATACTGGAGGGGGTTCGGATGATAACCTGAAGGTGGACTTCTAGTCATAGATGCAGTTGGATGGAGGTGTATGTATCCTGTTGTATTGCCTAATCGAATCTCATAGGATCTTTCTGACTAGTAATTGCATAGTTATGCCTTGCTCAGTTCCTGTCAATTGCCCTGCTATAATTTGTTTACCCTTCATGCCATGTTGTTTATCTAAGGAGGGCACCTCTAGTGAACTATGGACCCCGGTCCAATCTTTGTCATTGATACATCTTACACTGTTACTTGTTTACTTGCTGCAAACCATTACCTTCCACACCATACGTTTAATCCTTTGTTACAGCAAACCTGTGAGCTTGACAACCTCACTGATTCGTTGGGGCAAAGTCTTGAGTTTGTGTTGTGCAGGTCTCCGCGTTGCTTGCAACAACTGTGTGACGTTTCATTCCTCCTTCTGGTTCTATAACCTCGGTCTTAACTGAGGGAAAACTTGCTGCTTGCTCTTCACACCCTACGCTTGGGGTTACCAATGAAGTGCCACGTCGAGCATCATCACTTATCGTCATGATTTGATTGTCTGATGCCATTATTGATCTGATGCTAATGGTTCTATAGTGTTGCCTCTAACTGGTAATTAAGCTTGGTTAATCTGATGGCATAACTGTAAAAGTTGTGTGGTTGTGTTACTGCTTAGTGTGTTCATCTACTGTCAGTATTTTTGTACTGACAGTAGCACTATCAGTGGTGATTCATTGCATCAGTAGATGTTGGCTTGTGGATTCATGTGCAGATTCAAATTAATTTCTTTCTTACAGTGATGCTCTGTATACATGAACTTTATTATGATTCCTGGTAATTGTTTCTAGGAAAATGATAGTTATTGGCTTGCTGGTTTATTTATGAAAGCTCAGTAATTGTTTGACTTGGTTTTAGGATGTGTTCTTGTGACACCATCTTAGAATGGCATACAAGTTTATTCTACTACTTGGCTTTGCTGTGGTCAGTGCTTAAGATTGAATAGATGCCAAAAATATGTTGAAAGCTTCTCTTAATAATTATGCCTATGATGTTGGTCCGAGGCTTAGGAACTAGGTTCCTATCTTGCTGTCCCTTATAAATATGCTTAAGTATCATGGTTGCTCACTGGATCTTGGATCCTAGTTGGTTAATATAATTGGTTTGTTTGTAGCTTAATGTTGATGCATATAGTTTATGAAATCTGAGGTGCTACTCCATTAGGAGATGTGCCCAGATTTTATAAGATATATAAGAACAAATTGGATTATATGAGTTGTTTGTTATCACCAGGATCTATGATGTTGGCCTGAGATCTTGGTTGCTTTGGTAGATTTACTATTGGATTTTATATTATCAAAACCTCTAGGATAGATTCACCCCACTTGGGTGATTACTGAGAGGTTAACATAACATGTTTTTTCTATTTATATAAGATGAACAGATTATGTGGATGTTTTATGATACTCACCACAATGGTTGATGATTGTGGTGGCTTGATCTTGTTGGTTGTATTGCTGGCCTGATCTGGTCCTCACCTCCTAGTGCTGTTCTTATTACTTCTGGTTTCTATGATTGGCCTTCATCAGCCCTGCACCTTCTAACTCCTAAAACTTGACCTTGCTATCCATCTGATCCACCCCCTCCTTATGTCACCATCTGGTGATGCTAGGATGGTTTGGTGTGTGGTTTGGCTGGTGGTTTGCTTGGCTTTGCTGAGCTGAGTGTGTTCTTGGTGTGGTGTTTGAGATGCAAAGATGAACTAGTGGCTGCCCATGGTTGTGCTTGCTCCTTTTACTTGTGTGACCTTCTGTTGCTGTGCCGACATTACTCACCATGCAGTTGGTGATTGTGCTGCTTGTGTGTCTGGTACATGATTATGGATCAGATCAGTGAGGTGTCTGTAGGGTTTCGTAGCATGGAAAACAAAAAATTTCTATCGCATACAAACAAACAAGCCAAGATCTATCTACTAGATTGTAGCAACGAGTCGATGGAATAACTTACCCTCGAAGATTCCAAAGTGTTTAACGAGAGCGGATTCTCGTGGGTGATGTAGTCATACTCTTCCCGATCTCAAGATCGCGTAGACGATCCTTCCGGCGCTGCGTTCCTACAGCGCTCCCGCAGTCGGTCACACGTTCGGTACTCGACGAAGACCTTCCTCTCCCTTGTTCCAGCAGGCATCGGAGATTGTAGCACTCTCCTCGCGATTCCGGCAGCACAACGGCGTGGTACCGGAAGTTGAGGGAAGATCTCGCAGGGCTTCGCCTTAAGCCGGAGCGAGTATGGTGGAGTATGAGAGAGATCCTCGGCGATCTAGGGTTTAGACACACCAAGGAGGAGGTGCTAGAGCCGGCGGCTAGGGTTCCGGGGACCCCAAGTCGGCGGCTAGGGCAAAACCCTAGGGGGCGGCGGCGGCTATGGAGGTAGGCGCCAAGCTAGGGTTAGAGGAGAGGTACTTGTGTGTACTAGGAGGGGTCCCTGCCCCTCCTTATATAGGTGGAGGGGGGCCCACGGCCAAGGGGAGGGAGAGGAGTCCCTCCCCAACTCGGCTTGGAGGGTTGCCGCCGGTTGGAGGAGGGAACTCCTCCCCAACTCGGATTCCCCCCCCTCCTCCTCTTTTCCACTTTCCAATTTTAGCTATTTGACTTTTCAATTTAGCTATTTGACTTTTTCAAACTAGGATTCAATTTAATCCTTTATTTGGAACAATGAGGACACTTAGTACATGATGCAATCATACCAACTTGATACAACACATTCATGTACCCTTCCCCTCCGGAGTGCCGGACATTCCGGAACATTCTAGAACATTCCCGATGAAAACACCGGAATCATTCCCCAACTCCGAAACGGGACTTTCCTTATATGAATCTTATTCTCCGGACCATTCCGGATCACCTCGTGATATCCCGGATCCCATCCGAGACTCTGAACAACATTCAGTCTCTTTATCATTCATTCCATAACTACTCAAACAACGTCGAATCCTTAAGTGTGTCTCCCTACGGTTCGTGAATTATGCGGACATGATCGAGACACTTCTCCGAACAATAACCAATAGAGGAATCTGGAAATTCATATGGCTCCCACATATTTCTACGATTACTTTGCGATCGAATGAACCACTTACATACGATACCATTTTCCCTTTGTCTCATGATAGTTTACTTATCCGAGGCCATGATCGTCGGTATCTCTGCATACCTAGTTCAACCTCGTTACCGATAAGTACTCTTTTCTCGTTCCCGTGATATGTGATCCCTTGTGAGACAGTCACATGCTTGCAAGCTAATTGGATGACATTCCACCGAGAGGGCCCAGAGTATATCTATCCGTCATATGAATGGACAAATCCCACTCTTGATCCATGTGTCTCAACCAATACTTTCCGAACACTCAATGCCACCTTTATAGCCACCCGATTCACGGTGTGGTGTTTGATGTCATCAAAGCATCCATCCGGTAAAGGTGATATGCATGATCTCATGGTCGAAGGAATTAGGTTACTATGTATCAGAAAGCATATAGCAATTGAACTATTGAAATGACTTGATCTTTATGCTACGCTTATCTATAGGAGTATGTCCATCATATCATTCTCCTAAATATATGATCTTGTTGTTCATAACATCTCAATGTTCATGATAGGGAAACCACAATCATTTATCAACCAACAAGCTAGTGATGTATAGAGGCTATACTAGGGACTTCAAATTAAGTTTACAAATCACACAAGTATCAATGTTTCCTTGTTAATACTATTATAGCATGAATGTAAACATTTATCATAAAAACAAAGATATAATAATAACTACATTTATTATTGCCTCTAGGGCATATCTCCAACAGTCTCCCACTTGCACTAGTCATCTAATCTAGATTACATGGTAATATACCGAACACCCATGGCAGTTTGGTGTTGGTCATGTTTTGCCCTCAGGAGAGGTTTAGTCAACGGATCCGCCACATTCAGATATGTGTGTACTTTGCAAATCTTTATATCCCCATCTTGGATATGTTCTCGAATAGCGTGAAAACGTAGCTTGATGTGCTTCAGCTTCTTGTGTGACCTTGGTTCTTGCGCATTGGCTATGGCGCCCATGTTATCACAGTAGATAGACATTGGGTCCAGCGCACTAGGAACCATACCCAGCTCTGTAATGAACTCTTTCATCCATATCGCTTCTTGTGAAGCCTCGGCACCATGTATTCCGATTCTTGAAGATCTCGCCACAACGCTTTGCTTTGCACTCCTCCACTAATCTGCACCATTCAAAATAAATACGTATCCTGATTGTGATTTAGAATCATCCGGATCGGTGTTCCAACTAGCATCGGTGTAACCATTAAAAACGAGCTGTTCATCACCTCCATAAGAAAGAACCATATCCTTAGTTCTTCTCAAGTACTTAAGGATGTTTTTGACCGCTGTCCAATGATCCACTCCCGGATCACTTTGATATCTGCTAGTGAAACTAACAGCATATGCAATGTCGGGTCTAGTACATAGCATGGCATACATTAGAGATCCTATGGCTGAGGCATAGGGAGTCTTACTCATCCTTTCTCTATCTTCTGCCGATATCGGACTTTGAGTTTTACTCAAGGTCGTATTGGGCAACATGGGCAAGAACCCTTTCTTGCTATCTTCCATTCCAAATCTCTTTAGAACTTTGTCCAAATATGTACTCTGTGACAATGATATTTGGCGTTTCGATCTATCTCTATAAATCTTTATGCCTAATATGTAAGCTGCTTCGCCAAGATCCTTCATTGAAAAACTATTATTCAAATATTCCTTGACACTATTAAGAAGGTCTACATCATTTCCAATCAACAATATGTCATATACATATAGTATTAAGAATGCTACATAGCTCCCACTCACTTTCTTGTAAATACAAGCTTCTCCATAAGTTTGTATAAAACCAAAACTTTTGATCACCTTATAAAAACGTTGATTCCAACTTCGGGATGCTTGCTTCAATCCATAGATGGATCGTTGAAGTTTGCATACCTTGTTATCATCTTTAGGATCGACAAAACCTTTGGGTTGCATCATATACAACTCTTCATCAATGTCTCCATTGAGGAATGCTGTTTTGACATCCATTTGCCATATCTCATAATCATAATATGCAGCAATTGCTAACATAATCCTCACAGACTTTAGCTTCGCTACTGGTGAGAAAGTCTCATCGTAGTCAACTCCTTGAATTTGTCGAAACCCTTTTGCGACAAGTCGAGCTTTATAGATAGTAACATTACCATCAGCATCTGTTTTCTTCTTGAAGATCCATTTGTTCTCGATGCTTCCTACCATCCGGTAAGTCCACCAAATTCCATACTTGGTTTTCGTACATGGATCCAATCTCGGATTTCATGGCTTCTTGCCATTTATTGGAATCTGGGCTCATCATCGCTTCCTCATATGTCTCGGGGTCATCGGTGTTGTCCACCAACATGACACTCATAACGGGATCATACCAATCTGGAGTGGTACGAGTTCTCGTTGACCTCCGAGGCTATGTAGCAACTTCAACCGAAGTTTCATGATCACCATCATTAGCTTCCTCTCTAATTGGTGCAGGCACCACAGGAACTTCTTCCGGTGCTGCGCTACTCGCAATTTCGAGAGAAGGTTCGACAACCTCGTCGAGTTCTACTTTCCTTCCAGTCACTTCTTTTGAGAGAAATTCCTTCTCTAGAAAGGATCCATTCTTAGCAACGAAGATTTTGCCTTCGGATCTATGATAGAAGGTATACCCAATAGTTTCCTTCGGGTATCCTATGAAGACGCATTTTTCCGCTTTGGGTTCAAGCTTGTCCGGCTGTAACTTCTTTACATAGGCTTCGCATCCCCAAACTTTAAGGAACGACAATTTAGGTTTCTTCCCAAACCATAATATTTCAACGGATTTAGATGGTGCCCTATTTAAAGTGAATGCGGCTGTTTATAATTCATAACCCCAAAATGATAGCGGTAAATCTGTAAGTGACATCATAGAACGAACCATATCTAAGAGAGTTCGATTACGACGTTCGGACACACCATTACGCTGTGGTGTTCCCGGCGGTGTCAACTGTGAAAGTATTCCACATTTCTTCAAATGCTCGCCAAACTCGTAACTTAGATATTCACCTCCACGATCAGAACGTAGAAATTTAATCTTCTTGTTACGTTGATTCTCTACCTCACTTTGAAATTCCTTAAACTTCTTGAAAGTTTCGGACTTATGTTTCATGAAATAGATATACCCATATCTACTCAAGCCATCCGTGAAGGTAAGAACATAACGATAACCACCGCGCAATGCTACACTCATTGGACCACACACATCGGTATGTATGATTTCCAATAAGTCCGTAGCTCGCTCCATCATACCAGAAAATGGAGTCTTAGTCATTTTACCCATCAGACATGCTTCGCATCTATCAAGTGATTCGAAATCAAGTGATTCAAGAAGTCCATCAGAATGGAGTTTCTTCATACGCTTCACTCCAATGTGACCAAGACGACAGTGCCACATATAGGTCGAGTTATCGCTCGATTTCAAACGTTTAGCCTCAATGTTGTTGATATGTGTATTTCCACTATCGAGATTCAATAAGAATAGACCATCTATCAAAGGTGCATGTGCATAAAACATATTACTCATATAAATCGAACAACCATTATTCTCGGACTTAAACAAGTAACCGTCTCGCAATAAACAAGATCCCGATATAATGTTCATGCTCAACGCAGCACCAAATAACAATTATTTAAGTATAAAACTAATCCCGATGGTAGATGAAGGGGTAGCGTCGACCTCGATCACATCAACCTTTGATCCATTTCCACGCCGATCGTCACCTCGTTCTTCGCTAGCTTCCGCTTATTCTCAAAGACCTGCTTTGAGTTACAAATATGAGCAACCAAACCAAGATCAAATACCCGGGCACTACTACAGTACTAGTGAGATACACATCAATAACATGTATATCGATATACCTTTCTTCTTGATGTTGCCGTTCTTCAAATCCGCCAAGTACTTTGGGCAATTCCGCTCAAAGGACCTTCTCCCTTGCAAAGAAAGCACTCAAGATCGTGCTTAGGTCCAGCCTTGGTCTTCTTCGCGGCGTGGTAACTTTCTTACCACCCTTCTTGAAGTGTCCTTCCGCTTAGACTTGCCTTTCTTGAATTTGGTGGTCTTATTGACCAACAACACTTGGTGCTCTTTCTTGATCTCCACTTCTTGAGACTTCAACATAGCAAACAGCCTGCAACCGCTTGTTCATGTTCTCGCATGTTGTAGTTCATCACAAAGTTCTTGTAACTTGGTGGTAGTGATTGGAGGACACGGTAAATCCCCAAAGCATTAGGAATCACTATACCCAAGCTTTGAAGTTTGTTTATGTGCCCTGCACATCTTAAGCACATGCTCACCGACGGAGCCCTCTTCCATCTTGCGTTAAAGAACTTTTCAGAAGCCTCATAACTTTCAATTGCCGCATGAGTCTCAAAGATCAATTTGAGATCCTCGACAATATCATATGGGTCTGAATTCTCAAACCTTTTCTGAAGCTCCGATTCCAAACCATACAAGATAGCACACTGAACTATGGAGTACTGATTCTTCCAAGCGAGGTAAACATTCTTTACTTCATCGGAAGCATCAGCTGCAGGTGGGTCACCCAGCGGTGCATCCAGCACATAGGTCAAATTACCAGCTGTGAGGACAATCCTCAAATTGCGGAACCAATCCGCGAAGTTGCTTCCATTGTTTTTCAACTTTTCTTTCTCTAGGAACGCATTAAAATTGATGGTAGGGGCTGCCATTGATCTACAACATATTTGCAATAGTTTAGACTAAGTTTATGACAAATTGAGTTCAAATTAATAATAAAGTTAATCTAGGTGAACTCCCACTCAAAACAACATCCCTCACATTGTTTTAGTGATCACACGAACCAAATCCACTACATCAACACCGATCATCACGAGAGTTGATATAGTTTCAATGGCGAACAATCGTCATGTTCATCATATCTACTATATGATTCATGCTTTACCTTCGGTGATTCGTGTTCCGAGACCATGTCTGTACATGCTAGGCTCGTCAAGATCAAACCTTAGTTTCCGCATGAGCAAATCTGGCTTGCTCACGTTGTATACACTTGCGGAATCTAACACACCCGATCATCACGTGGTGCTTCGAAACAACAAGCTTTAGCAACGGTGCTAACTAAGGGTGAACACTTTATGACTTGAAATTCATGTGCATGAGGGATCATCTTATAATGCTACCGCCGTCTACTAAGCAATACAAGATGCATAAAGGATTAACATCACATGCAATTCATAATATGTGATATGATATGGCCTTTCTTCTTTGTGCTTCCGATCTCCATCTTCAAGCACGAACATGATCTCCATCATCACCGGCATTGCATCAAGGTCAATGACGCTTCTCCATGGTTGTCGTCCACCGGCTTCAACTATTACAACTACTTTGAATAGACACGCGGGTCTTAACATAAATTAAAGACAACCATATGGCTCCTGCCGGTTGCCAACTTACAATAAGGAACATTGCATACATCAAATATAATCACAATCATGGCCATATCACATCACTGCACACCCCTGCAAAACAAAGTTAGACGCCTCTACTTTCTTTGCATGTTTTACGTGGCTTGGGGCTTTCTATAAGTGTCGTTCTAACTTACAAACATGAACCACAACATTGATACTAGCATTGTTAATCACCCGTTGTAAATTGGATCTTAACTATGCTAGGAGAAACAGGCACCCGCAAAGCCATTTATGCAATACAAGTTGCATGTCGAGCGTGGAGCAAGTCTCATGAACGATGTCATGTAAGGTTAGCCCGGGCCGCTTCATCCCAACATACCGCAAGATGCAAAGTACACAAGAAGCAATCGACAATAAAAGCATCAACGCCCACAATGACCATTGTGTTCTACTGCAGTAAGATCTACATATAGACACGGCTCGATACCACCGTAGGGTTTCGTAGCATGGAAAACAAAAATTTCTATCGCATACAAACAAACAAGCCAAGATCTATCTACTAGATTGTAGCAACGAGTCGATGGAATAACTTACCCTCGAAGATTCCAAAGTGTTTAACGAGCGGATTCTCATGGGTGATGTAGTCGTACTCTTCCCGATCTCAAGATCGCGTGACGATCCTTCCCAGGCCTGCGTTCTGCAGCGCTCCACATCGGTCACACGTTCGGTACTCGACGAAGACCTTCCTCTCCCTTGTTCCAGCGTAGCGGAGGTTGTAGCACTCTCCTCGATTCCTGGCAGACAACCCATGGTACCTAAGTTGAGGGAGATCTCGCAGGGCTTCGCCTTAAGCCGGAGCGAGTATGGTGGAGTATGAGAGAGCTCCTCGGCGATCTAGGGTTTAGACACACCAAGGAGGAGGTGCTAGAGCCGGCGGCTAGGGTTCCGGGGACCCCCAAGTCGGCGGCTAGGGCAAAACCCTAGGGGGCGGCGGCTATGGAGGTAGGCGCCAAGCTAGGGTTAGAGGAGAGGTACTTGTGTGTACTAGGAGGGGTCCCTGCCCCTCCTTATATAGGTGGAGGGGGGCCCGCGGCCAAGGGGAGGGAGATGAGTCCCTCCCCAACTCGGCTTGGAGGGTTGCCGCCGGTTGGAGGAGGGAACTCCTCCCCAACTCGGATTCCCCCCCTCCTCCTCTTTTCCACTTTCCAATTTTAGCTATTTGACTTTTCAATTTAGCTATTTGACTTTTTCAAACTATGATTCAATTTAATCCTTTATTTGGAACAGCGAGGACACTTAGTACATGATGCAATCATACCAACTTGATACAACACATTCATGTACCCTTCCTCCGAGTGGACATTCCGAACATTCTAGAACATTCCCGATGAAAACACCTAATCATTCCCCAACTCAAACGGGACTTTCCTTATATGAATCTTATTCTCGGGACCATTCCGGATCACCTCGTGATATCCGGATCCCATCCGAGACTCAACAACATTCGGTCTCTTTCTCATTCATTCCATAACTACTCAAACAACGTCGAATCCTTAAGTGTGTCTCCCTACGGTTCGTGAATTATGCGGACATGATCGAGACACTTCTCGGAACAATAACCAATAGAGGAATCTGGAAATTCATATGGCTACATATTTCTACGATTACTTTGCGATCGAATGAACCACTTACATACGATACCAATTTCCCTTTGTCTCACGATAGTTTACTTATCCGAGGCTATGATCGCTTGTATCTCTGCATACCTAGTTTAACCTCGCATCGATAAGTACTCTTTTCTCGTCCGTGATATGTGATCACTTGTGAGCCCCACATGCTTGCAAGCTAATTGGATGACATTCCACCGAGAGGGCCCAGTATATCTATCCGTCATATGGATGGACAAATCCCACGTTGATCCATGTGTCTCAATCAATACTTTCCTAACACTCAATGCCACCTTTATAGCCACCCGCCACGGTGTGGTGTTTGATGTCATCAAAGCATCCATCCGGTAAAGGTGATATGCATGATCTCGTGGTCGAAGGAATTAGGTTACTATGTATCAGAAAGCATATAGCAATTGAACTATTGAAATGACTTGATCTTTATGCTACGCTTATCTATAGGAGTATGTCCATCATATCATTCTCCTAACGATATGATCTTGTTGTTGATAACATCTCAATGTTCATGATAGGGAAACCACAATCATTTATCAACCAACAAGCTAGTGATGTATAGAGGCTATACTAGGGACTTCAAATTAAGTTTACAAATCACACAAGTATCAATGTTTCCTTGTTAATACTATTATAGCATGAATGTAAACATTTATCATAAACACAAAGATATAATAATAACTACATTTATTATTGCCTCTAGGGCATATCTCCAATAGTGTCTCACCCTTTGATCTTTTTACTGTTAACCTACCTGGTGAAACTTGCCTCTTTTACTTGCTGTGATCATTTGACTTATGGCTTATTTATTATGAAAGATCAAATTCTTTCTTACCGGTGAAACTTGTCCCTATACAATTACTCAATGATGTAATCTTGAGCAGTGCAACTCACTGCTCTCTACTGAGAGTAAAACTAGCCATTAAACTTTCATTTTCCTTTTGTTTTGTCTTAAATTTTTCAGGTATAAGATCTGGAGATTCAAGATTTAGTATAGGATTACTTTAGATAAATAGATTCCTTTGTAATCTTTATTTCATTCTTTTGTAATAAATTTGTAATAGTTTATTCATATAGATATGTATCTCTTTTTGTAATTTCCTTACTGTAATGAATCTTTATTGACTCAATGAGTTAATCTTTGTAATTTATTCATGAAATAAAGATAAGGAATAAAAGATTCATTTCTTATTTGAATTTCTTTATTTTTAATTTCTATTACTATTTATTATTTCTTGATTAAATTAAATAATATTACTAAATCATTTTGGAATTCATTCTAAAATATCAATTCCTAACTTTAAAATATAAACTCAAAGTTTAAATTTGAATTCAAATTCTTTTCCCCCAAAACACACTAATTCATAAAGATCATGTCAAAATTTATAACGATCACTCTCCAGAGCTATTCCTACACCTAGAGAGTGAAAAAAACTCTGATCACTTTAGGTTTCTATTTGGCGAAAAATTTACCCATATTTTATAGATGAATGCAATGCATATGCACAAATTCCTAAATCTATCCTTCGTTGGTTCCTAAATGCTGGGATGTTACAGCAACGCCGCCACCTGCGCTCATGTGCCGTCCCCGACCCCTGCCCCTGCTCTCCGCCCAGACCGCACCACCCTGCATGCTCCTCCTCCCGGTCGCCGCCTCCCCGCAGGCGTTGTCCCGTCTTCGCCTCGCTGGCCAACGCCAGAGACTCCGCGTGTCTCTCCCCGTCGCCCTGACCTCTGTCCTCAGGCGGCGCCCCTACCTCTGCAAGCATAGGTAATGATGATACTACCAAGAACAGTGGCTCCCAAGCTCCGTCCCCATAAGAGAATCGAGGAACTCAACATATATTTATCACGATACCAACATAGATACTCTGAAGAAATAAATCTACACAAAAAGTGTCCAGTCCTAGTAGGAGCAGCACATGCTATGCTAACTTTTCTTCTAACGACTGTTGAAGTGAAATTTCGTTTCAAGCAGTTAATTTTGAGAATTGGAGCCAACCAACCGGTAAGTATTATTTTATATAATTTCTAAAAAATATATTTTTTTATACGTACTTTGTGAAGCATATATACAAACTCTGGAGGTACTCTTGCTGATACATGGTGTATAGTCTGCATCGCATTCACATCAAACGAAGTAACATTCAGAAAACTCATATACTTCACATGCTTGTGTCTCCATTCACTGCAGCTGGTTGGACATAAAACTTCAGTGGTGCTGCTTATTGGCCTAGACATAGAATACCATTGTTGATCGACCATTACCGATTCTGCCTCCACCCCCGCACTCCAAGTTGTACTATCCTCTGACCGAGACATCACCCGGTTGATTCATTCAGTTTGGGTGGATTTTGACTCTAGGGAATAACATGATGGCCGGATCCGAGCGAGTCCTCCCCGTGGCTAGAAGCGATGGATGGCAAGACATCAACATTATCCATGTGCTGAATTGGTCCACATTCTCAATCAAAGTTATGTATAGGTGAAGACGTCGACTCACACATCCAAATGTTCATCACCCTGTACATGAGGTCAAGGATGAGGACGAAGCCCATATCAACGAGGTGGTAATTTGCCCCCTTGTGTTAGACCTCAGTTACGACGGCACCAGTGAGACCAAGATCTCTAGATTCAAGATTGTCATTAGTGTGGCGATAGAGGCTACGTCGGCATGAGGGAATGCCCTACATCGTCAAATTACGGAGCGACCGCCTCCTCATCATCCACAAGGTAGTGAAGGGCGTCTGGAGTTCTCCGATAAAGGGGTAAGAGTGATAGCGCATTACTAAAAAGTTTCACAAACAATGATTGGCATATATACAATACAAGACTACTTCTCTAAGTCACTCGATCCATTAAGAAAAATATTTGATTTTAATAGTAAAAAACTTCAACGCAATATTTAGTAAAAATAAACCCGTAGCAACGCACGGGAACTCTGCTAGTTTTTGTTAAAAAATTTCTTGATATTTGCTTAAGACTTGTTATTCCGTCACTTCCAAAAACTCTTTTCACGGGCCCAAACAAAAATTTCTGTTAACCTATTTTTAATGAAAAGTATGTAAAACTGGTATTTGTAAAAAGTGGCCCAAAACCCGCTTTATGATAACTAAGCGTTAATCTCCAATATCCAGCAACCACCTAGCACTAAACATGCCAAAAAAAACGTGTACAACGAATCTGGCTGCCAAACCACTGTTTATCGATCTGGTTTTTATATTTGGACCGGGCAAAGAGAAAAGGTCTTTTTAGATCCCGAAACTGAACGGGTGCTGCTTGTCCAAATCTAGTCCCTAAGAAGCTCTAAGCTTGCTGGTTTTAACGCCCTGGGCGTGCTTCTGGTTTGGATTTTCTAATGAGTCTGCGTGTTGCCACGAAGGGGATACTAACTTCAGTTAATGCCAACCCAGGTCTGCTGGACCTGTCCACTGTCAGGCTATGTAAAACTTAACGTGGATGTGTCATATCATGCAGATACTCACGAGGGAGCTAATGGGGCTGTCATTCGAGATTGCTTTGGCAATTTCATTGCAGGTAGCTGCAGATTTCTAGGAATTGGTAATGCAACACGGACTATAGCTAGTGGATCAAAGAGGTCACCACAAAATTCATGCAGAATCAGATTCTGTCGAGGTAGTAAATGCATGCTCACGACGATATTTGCAAATTGTTTTACATCTATCGGAAGAATAGGTGATGTGGAGTTTTCGCACTGTTTAAGGGAGGCCAACAAAGTCGCTCATGAGTTAGCTAAGTTTAGTTTCCATAATAAAAGCTCATGTATTTGGTCGATGAGGCCCCTAGTTTCATTCTGCAACCTCTTGTAAACGATGTAACAATTGTCTGATGGGCTGTAAGTTTTAGACGTACTATTTTCTTACTGCAGAATTTTTGGAAGGTTTTAATGAGGCGAACTGCGTCTTAATATATGATGTTTACTTAAAAAAAAACTATAGTTTCAATTTTCAGAGTCGGTTCTTCTGAGCTTCTGTGGTGCGTGGGGTCACCCAAAGAAAAATGGAGAGCGTGTGTATCTGGAGACCACCGCCGACCTAGATCTCGGGTGGGAAGCGACGACCGGCGGCCTCCCGGTGCGCTCCGCCTCCTCCGTACTAGCCCCCATTCATCTCGCGGGGTGGCAGATCAAGCTCACTGGCTCCGTCTTTTGCGCCGTAGCCGCCGTCGTTAGTTCGCCATCGATGGCGGCAAGGAGGAGCACATGGGAAGGGGAACAGCGATGCACGGCTTCGTGGGGATGCCGAATTTAGTGGTCAAAATCGCAGCCGCCATCGTCCATTTCCTTTACGTGAGTTTAACTCCATCGTTCTCCCTCCCCTGTCCCTTTTTGTCCCATCAATGCTCGTTGTTCCCTTTGTAAAAAAATGATTTCATTCTTTTTCTTTATCCGATTAGTGGTTGTCCTTCATTCACCAGGACGAGAGACGAGAAGAAGCGGTTCCTCATTTTGGCTTTGGATGATTCAAGGTACAGCATGGTGAGCCTTCCTAACCAGTTTGGTCTTTTTTATCTTTCATTGTTCATTTTAGACTATTAATTCGTAGAGAAAAATGTTAAGAAAACATTGGGGCGTTTAAAACTTAACTGAAGTACAAATAAATAGGTGGTACCTCAGAATCAGGTGCCACGGCAAAAAGATTGTCAACCATCTTTTTTTTCATTAGATTACAGGAACATGCTTACATTTTATTGCGATTTCAGTTTCATTTGTAGCTATGTAGCACCATATAGTACTTATATTCGCGAAAAGGATAGTTAGCACCTCGATAGTATATTTGCTTCATGATATCTTTTCTTTTAAAAGAACTAATTCAGACCGTTGCTCCTCTGTTTTTTAAGTTCCCAAGTATAGATGCTTAGCTGATATAATACCGATCTTAAATCACTGGAATGCAACAGCAAACAAAGGTCTCTGCTTAACAAAAATTTGTGATTCATGGCAACAAATTTACATTCATGATTATTGGCATCGTGTATCATAGCTTCTTTACATAATTGCTAGACAAGTATTTTTCATCTTATCTCTCTGATGCGATCTCTCATTAGCAGACAGTATTTAGCAGCACGATGAAAGGAAAACCAGCAGTATCTTGCCAACTTCCAGAAGATAGGATACCTATATTCTAACTTCTTCTCAAGGATATATGCGCACAAAAAGGCTCACATTGTGAACATAAGCGGTATCTCTGATTTTGGGACAGTTTCATCTGCCTATCCTCTACATACCTATGTATCCTGCGAGACCTAAACAATAAACTTTTTTACAGAAACAGCAGGCTCTCTGCCTATTTTCGTTAAGAGGGGAAAAACCTAGACATATACATGGTTTCATGGCCAGGCCATTATGAAAAGAATAGGTGATAAGCAAAAGTGTGATATTTTTTATCCAACCACACTAGCTGGTGCATTGATCATTTATTGTTCTTTTTTACTATCTGCAACATGAATGGACAATTTATGGACTGCAGGAGGATATGAAGATGTGCTTGCATGAACTCGACGATGAATAATAAAATTGGCACTTACATTGGTTTGAAATAGCATAATACAACAATTTATGTTATGTTGTCTTTTCTGTAGTTCATAACCTAAAATAGTAAAGTAAGTGCTTATTTGTTAGTGTGGTAAATATAAGTCTGGTTATACGTAAATGTATTGGGTCTTTGGGAAGTTATAAACAATTATCCAAATATACATGATGGTTTACATGGTAGTACTCTCCTTCTCAATGATGCTAGAAGAGATGTCTTTGCTGGACTAGATTGAACTTTATTTGAAGAGTGAACACATATCTTACAGTACATCTTATAAATCTCGGTTTGCAAGATAGAAAGCCTAGACCAGAGTGTAAGAACCCCTCTTATTTCAATAAGAGAATTGCGTATGCACCAGGTTTCGAGTGCGTAGACTTAAACCTGGGCGGGCTAGGGCGCATCACCTGGTACTAACCACCAGGCTACGCCTCGGTCCATGTTTCCAAGATTACTCAGAACAGTGCAATGTAATATATAAAATGAGAGACTTACACTGTATCAACCTCTACATTTTTCCTGAAGTCTTAAACTCAAGACTCAAATCTAAGCTCCATCTCATACCCTGCCTGCTATATGGAGTACCACCTCTCTCTCTCTCTCTCCCTCTCTCTCTCTCTCTCTCTCTCTCTCTCTCTCTCTCTCTCTCTCTCTCTCTCTCTCTCTCTCTCTCTCTCTCTCTCTCTCTCTCTCTCTCTCTCTCCCTCCCTCCCTCCCTCCCTCCCTCCCTCCCTCCCTCCCTCTCTCTCTCTCTCTCTCTCTCTCTCTCTCTCTCTCTCTCTCTCTCTCTTATAGAATATTGGCGAAAAGTTCTATATATCAGCTTGTGTAGGCATACAGATACAGAATATTCAAGTTGTCTATTTCTGACTTGCAACATGATACTATCTAATATATGGCCTTTTTTGTTTTTTTAGATAAAGTTGTGGTTTTACAGGACAGAGGGTTCTCCTTTTGTCCATAGGTCAGGGATAACCAGTGGTCCTAGAAGACAGTCCCAAGGAACATATGTGCTCTTCCTTTCGATTGATGTTTGTATCTTAACCGGAACCAAATCTATTTATATAAATGGTTGCGATTTCTCCCCAATTATTATTAATTGATCTCTACCTTCATTACACAATCATGTTGTTCTTTTTCAGAAGGCATGCATTTGGGTACTCTTAGATGCTCGCTTGAGATATGGGCTCAATATCACCATTGGCCTTAAGAGTTCGCTGTAAAAGCTGCAATTTCAGCGTTGTAGGCAATAACCACCTCTATTTGATTATGAACATTGTGTACTGTTATGGCTTTCTTACTAATTGAATCATGCAACTAGCTTAATTAGCTATGGGCTCAATATCACCATTGGCCTTAAGAGTTCGCTGTAAAAGCTGCAATTTCAGCGTTGTAGGCAATAACCACCTCTATTTGATTATGAACATTGTGTACTGTTATGGCTTTCTTACTAATTGAATCATGCAACTAGCTTAATTAGCTAGTGCATCCTATGTTAGTTAGAGGACAGATGATACAGGCACAAGCATGTAGGTCAGATGGGTTCTTACATGATACTCCCTCCGTTTAGAAATATAAGATGTTTTAGGTTAGTGAAGCTCATGTATCTAGACAAATTTTAGTGTATTGGTTCAGATAAATCTATATACTAAAAGGTGTCTAGATATATTTACTTCAATAACCTAAAACATCTTATATTACCAAACGGAGGGGGTACGTGTTAATTCGATGTTCCTGTTTACTATGGATATCGGGGGATAAATTATTGTTGAGTGTCGAGTGATGGTGTTTTGTACTTGTCGTGAAAAGGGGAGAAAATTAAGCTGCTTGATATTTTGTCTTTTTGTTAGCTACATATTTAATTTCTAGAATGCTAATTGGTTGTATTCAACTGCAGTATCTCTCCCCTTCACCTAACAGACTGATGAGAAAACAAAGCATTGGTTTTCCATACAATCCATCAATAATGACACTCTTTGGCGCATCCATGAGCAGCATCAAATATTAAGAGGTCAGCTACTTGAACACCACATTTTTGCAGTCAAGCATGACCACAATGACTAGAAGATGTGCCTCTGTGCCTCGTTATGCTGCTTCCTAGCTGATATCATCAGAAGATGTGAGCCCCAGTCCTTGTGCATTGTTTTATATATTTTTAGTGCATTCTAGATATAAATTGTTCATGCTTATACCTTCTTTTCAAAATTAATGGCTTAATTAGACAAAATGTCCCTTAAAAATTACCTTACATAGAAGTGGATTTTTTTGAGAGCTTCAATTTAGTTGTAGTTTCAACTATGTCTCTACTTTCGAGAATACATGTTTCTTTCTTCCCTCATGAGACTAAAATAAGTAAAGCATGTTAGATATTAACTGAAAGAGAAATTTGTGACTACATAAAATTTTATGGTGTTAGCTGTCGATGCATTTAGAACATTACTTTACCAGACTAAAACCGTTGTAGGCGAAGCTGATGAAGTGCAGAGAAGCTGATGAACTGCAGTGACGAGAAGGCTGTAACACTTGCATTGTCGAGGTACTTGCTGAGCTTCCTAACTGATTGTTCTTCCCTCGAGTGTTCTCTTGGTTCATGAACAAGTAAGCCTGAAAAGTTTCAAAGGTTGTTTTGTGTTGTAGCTGAGACTAGAGCCTGAGCTTAATTCTTGCATCCTTGTGTTATCGGAGTACACATAGTTTTAGTTACACTTTAATATCTTTTTGAAATAAAAACAATGTCAATTCACATGCAGCCATCTTGTGTGAGAGCCTAGGGGCGGACACAAAGCTTGAAACTCGAGGCTCGGCTCGGGCTCGACAAGGCTCGGCTTGGGCTCGGCTCGGTTAGAAGGTTGGACAAGCCAAGCCTAAATCCCGCTACGCAAGCTCGAGGCTCGACAAGCCAGCTCGACGAAGCTCGCAAGCCGGCTCGAAAGCTCGGTGAAAGATAAGAATTTAACATGACCTTTGATAAAATGTGACAATTCACAATTATACATGAATGATGAATGCCTTTTTTCTAACAAGTTTCATCATTTACCACTAACCATTATAATTCAAGCATTTGATAATTGCAACAGCTAGAAACCATAGTAATTTTTAATCCATGAATTTGATCAAACAATCGGAATATGAATTTTGACTACTATTATCCATTTTTATCACAACATATTAGGACAAAGATATTAACGAAATGGTTTTCACAACACAATATGCCCAGACTTTGTGTTATAAATTTGATATTTCCAAGTTATAAGTACTCCCTCCGACGAATATTAGACGACTCAAATTTATCTAAATACAGATGTATCTAGACAAATCTATATCAATAATACGGGTAGGAGAGAGTAGGAAATTTCTCTCTGTACATATACCTAGCAGGCTAGTCCCAAGAACACAAGAAATGTACATATGAAATTAGTAGAAGGAACCACATACACATACTTCTACATGATGTACTTCTACATGGTTCTCGACTTCTAGATCAATCCATCGATTCCTCTGGTCCTCTGATCCAGTTTCCTCTCTATACTCCTACCGTCCTCCCCTATCAACTCCTTTCACCTGAACAACGAACGGCATCCAAACTGCAACAATTCCTCAAATCCTCATGGAGATCAGATGCAAGCATCGCTCCTGCAGTTCCACAACGATGATGCGCTCCCCACCACCACGATGTGCCCAGCACTCCTCTCCGCTTCTTCTCAACAAACCAGCCGTATGCGAGCAACGCCTCCATGCCTCATGGATCCAAGCGGCGGCGGCCGGAATCAATGGTTCCCTGCAATTAGGAGCACGGGATCGACAGGGTTCAGCCAGCCGGATTTGGCAAGGGTTCGTGGGGACGCGCGATCCCCAGCTCGCGGGCGTTGCGCGGATGGACTCCTGATGGAGGCGGGAAAGGGCGTTGGAGCTTTGTTGGTGGCGGCCGGCGTTGGTGGTCGCGGCCGGGCTGGGAATCGAGGGGAATCACGATTACCGATGGGAGACAGAGGCAAGGCGTGACCGCGCGAGGAAATCGCCAGGGCGGAGCTAGGGGGACATCTGGCTCGACGAGCCTCACGGGCGAGCGCTTGCCGAGCCGAGCTGCGAGCCCACATTTTAGAAATTTTAGGCACCAAGCCGAGCCAGGCTCGGCTTTTCCCGAGCTTGAACGAGCCGGCTCGGCTCGATTTCACCCCTATGAGAGCCTTAACTTGTGTGCCAAGTTTTACTCTAAGTATTTGTAATCGATGCTTTTCTATCAATCATAATGTGCATGCATTTTTTTATGACTAGAGGATACATCTTCTAGGAAGTTAGTGGCGAGTGGCGACACTCTAGGTACGTGGTTTATTTGAAAATCAATTTGGTGAATGGTACATTGAGTTTGTTTGTTGTTATAGAAAGTCAAGGGCTTTGTGTTAACTATTATCATGAGAGCCTTCATAAGCTAGCTTAATTCAAAAAGTGAACTATCTCTTCACTCAACGGGGTAGGTTCGGTCTTTATTTTTTCAACAACCATTTAGGGAAAAAATGGATTTTATTCTAGAAGAATGGGGAGGGAGATTTACATGGTTGTCAACATCATCATAAGTAGCTTATAACTTGTATATGTAGGTTCATATAAGCGCATTTCTCTTTGAACCATTGACACCATCTAATATCTATATACTTGAAAAGTAAAGGGAGGCTGAATGCATCCGGGTAAGGGAAACTGAATACTAAATGCCATTGAAATAATGGTGCTTTTTCCGTGCCTTTTGTACAGAAACATAAGAATCAAGAAAAGAAAATAATGGTGCTTCCGTCCAGAAACATAATCTGAAAAAGGTGTGTTCATGAAGTGGTATGTAAATGTGTGGACTATCATGTCCTACTAATTTGAACTTTTGGCAATCTTTCTAACATTTTAAACAATATATTATGTGTTGTCATCATCCTACTTGTTGTCACGTGATGAATGATATATTACATGCAGGTTTTCAAAGATTAGGGAAGTGTAAGATCTTGGGCAGTCAACAACCACTCCTTTCTGGCTAACCTGTGGAATTTTGCATTTCATGAAACACTCAGAAGAATATGAGCCCTGTGTTGGTTGGCATGAGCCAAGATATATTCATACAAATTTCAACGCCACCGAAAAAGCTACATGTACCTGATCTTCACCCTATTTTCATGGTGTTTCTTATATGATGCCCGCCTCCCCTAATCGTTAATGTTCATTTCATGGGAAAAAGTTTCTCTGCCATAACTTGCAATTATACCTTAGGCAATCATTTATGGACATCAATACGTATGCGGATAAGACTATAAGAGAATGTAAGATGTGTAATATGAAAAAGAGCTAAGGTGCTAATACTGTTAATGAATCTCATATGAGGTAAATCTAATGAAGAAAGAAAACTGAAGGTTATGATACCACACGTTAAACAATTACAATATAGTTTTCTCTAGGGTTTAGGGTTAAATAGCGATATAAATGATGCAAACAACAAAAGTTGGCGCAGCAAAGCGCGCAAGGTCCTTCTAGTTTTGTGCAATCTTGGCTAGTTGTTTGCTTGGCAATAAAATTGATCATGGCAGTTTGATAAAAAATAGCATGTTTGGTTGGACATGTGCTAGTGTTGTGGTCACCATTTCTCACATGTGATGATGTTACCACAAACTTTGTAAGGCGACTATGAAACAAGTAGGCAACAAATTAAACTATCAAGCAGCACCAAATTAAAATCCTAGCTACTAGCAAATCACAGTTCATCACGAAGATACCTAGCTACTAGCAAATCATAGTTCACCACAATTATAGCCTAGCTACTATGAATAAAAGTTTTACACACACATCGGGGTTGGCCATAGAACAACATGTTAGTAGTTCATCGGTTCTTCTTCAGTTCTTCCGCTTGAAATCCATGTGTTGGCTCTGCTTACCCATATGTTGTTAGCCCACTGTTGTCTCTTGTTCTTTCAAGCACGACGATCATTCAACGAGGTACCATGGCCAATATCATCATTGTCATCAGGCGTCACATCTTCCTCTTACGGGAAGAATTCATCCGCGCCAAATTGTGGGATCCAGTTATACAGAATGCAACAAGCGATAACAAGTTTAACTTGCATAAAGAAAGAATGGAATGCCTTCTGATCTAGGATCTTAAATATGTTCTTGAGAGCGGTGAAAACCCTATCTACCGTGACTCTAAGGCTAGAGTGCCTGAGATTGAAGAGTTCCTATGTGTTTTGAGGATAGAACCTTCTAGAGAACTCATTAAGATGGTACCTTGTTGACTTGACGGGTGGTAGAATACTAGGGCGACAAGCATATCCCCCATCTTCTAGGTAGAACTTACGTTCAGGGATCTTGAGACCATCAGCTCTCTCAAGGCTGTTACTTAGAATAGTGGCATCGTGGGCTGATCCTTCCCATCTAGCAAGCACATATGTGAACTTCATGTCAAAATCAACAGCGGCAAGCACAACCTAGCTGGTGTAGTGCTTTCTCCCTGTATGCAGATGCTTCGGCTTTCGGTACTCTAGCAGTCACATGAATACCATCAATAGCTCCAATATAATCCTGAAGTGAAGAAAATGTTAGTCCTGAGTGCAGAACATTCCTCTCACTGAGTACATTCAGGGGTTGCTCTCACCTTGAATAATGGGAACCATAGGTAGTTGTTTTGTATCTTTGCTAGAGTTTGAGTTGATGGTAGCTTGATCATATCTCCTCCGAGCTCTCCAATAACATATGATATTTGGTGGAAATACCGAGATATTGTCTCCGTGGATCTCCTTCATGTGTTGTGAATCACTCGAAATCTCTATTTTTATCCTAGAACATGAAGGAACAGTGTCACTTGCTCTTCGATATAGAAGTGGATGTTGTATGTAAGCAAATCCTTACCCCTTAATGTTTGCACAAGTTGGTTAAAAGTACATCTTTTCATCCGGATCATAGCGAAAGCTTCTACATCATTGTTGTTGTAGATGTAGTTTAGATTTGATATCCTCTCTTTATCCTTATGTACCATGGGAGCATATTTCACAGCCGACCTATTATTCCTAGTAGAGTGTGGATTTGCTGCCCAGGGGATAGCTACCCCCAAGCAGCATCGTACGATTCGTGCCAAGATCTGCATAACCACTAGGCTGTCAAATGACACAGTGACAATGGAGTGGTCTTAATGGCTAATTAAGCAGTCCTCTCTACTGGCAGGCTTGTCAGTGCTCTGCATGCACATATCTTATTTGTCCATGCGTCTCTGCAGTGCGTGGAGTATCATGTCTGAATTATTTTGCTAGGTCCAAGACTTGATTGTATTGACTCTGCGCTGAAAAGACGACTGATAGAAGGTAGCGCTAGTTAGCTCAAGCAGGTAATAATCATATGTAGGCAACCTTACGTTAGAAGGCCTTACTTCGGATCGCCTTCGGATGTATATTTACTAGATTATCGGAAGACTGATGATTTGCTTGGTACATGCGAGTTTCCATTCCAGCCAGTTGTAACCGCCTGGAGGGAATCACATCAAGCTTCTCGGGTGCTTTGGTCTGGCTTGTGTTTCATCTTCCTCTCCATTACAGCCACCGCAGGCTACCGTTTCTTTCCTTATTTCTTTCTTACTTGAACATATGTACGTCCTTGCAGGCTGCGGCTTAGTTTTTTACCAGGCAGATGGTTCCTCCCAGGCTGCTGTTCTTATTGGTTTCAGCTTTCGTCTGGCTACTGTTCGTCAGCGGAGCGTCGCGTTCGAGCTGATGAACTCGAGCGCATCCATCTCTGCATCATTACTGCTAGTTGTGTATGCTTCGCGGGCATGGGATTCGGCCGTCCCCGCGCTGTCAAGGAAGGTTGCGAGGGGGGTCGCCTGGCTCATGGTGGCGTTGCTCGCACTATTGTCGACGATGCGCTGCGGGAAGATACGATGCGGTCTCCACAACATTCCTTGGCTCCTGCTTTCTTTCTTCTATATATCAATGGAGGTCTGTCTGTTCTTACGTGTGGTGCTGATGTGGTTTAGATGCCCAGCATCATCCGTGCATCCGGCCGCTGATGTGTAATCTTGCGGTTTTGGGACTATGTAGTAGCTGTCCTTGTTGTACTAACTAATCCCCATTAGCAATGATGTATCGCAAAGATTATATCATTAGCATGCTGTCAACATGCGTTGTTTACACCAATTATATCAAACATGCACTGCTGTTGTACTCACTTGCGGAGCGCCCTAGGACACGACGGTTGGCTACAATCCCCCGTCCCAAAGCTCAAATGTTTATCTCGATATGCTCTACGACTGTATTGACTGAGCAAGGATAAAGAGCCAAAGGCTGTAGCGTTTCTGCTTACCTCGTGGTGTGGGCCATTCACTGATTTTACGATGTATCTCCATGCTGCTCGTCGATGGATCTTGTGTTAGCTCTTTTTTAAATAAAAAATAGGAATACAAGTCATGTATATTGTGTTCATTTCTGAATCAAGGAGTCGCAATTGGTGATGAGTGGATTGGGAAAATAATATTTGTCTATTCAGTGCGATGAACTGTAGTTTCGCGTGTAAATTAAAAAAATTAAGAGCAGTTTTTTAGTTGAAAATAATCCCTTGATTTTTTCAGAAATTTCTTATTGCGGCAAATTACCACCAATAGTTGATTTGGCATCCATTTTATTGTGGAAAATTACCACTGATGAATAATTAACCTGCTACCATATTTATGACTGTCACGGCGTGCTCCAAATAGCCGGGGCTGCTGTTAGTGACTGCGCAAGGGAGGACAAGGCTATGCTACCAAGAGAGAAAGCCCGTGGGAGATAGCCACAGATTTTCTTGGAGACAGTGTGGTGCTGCCATGACGCATGCATAATGTTTTCGTCAGGTTGACTGTTTATAGATGTGAGCCAGAAGCTAGCACGCAGGATAGCACGTGGATCGCCACGTGTGCTAATATGACAGCTCCTGTGAAATTGTTAATATAATCGTGACGTGTGCCAAATTACTGTCCACCTCGTGCCTCCGCTGAACACCTACCTGGGTCAAGTGAAATTATCTACTCCACTAGCATGCTTCTGGCCATATGGTGGCCATGCATGCTTCCGGACAAAATTATCTAATAGCACTAGCTGCTTTTGCCATGCATGCAAAAAATCAAAACCTTCAACTGTCGTATCACTCCATGTGAATAAAAACTAAACAAAGTACATGTATATTGAGGAGATGTTTTCTCCCCTGTACCGTGCCAGCTTTTAAAAATATTTTTACTGTGTCCTGTCAGCTTTATTACAGACTCCTTAATGATACTGTTTATCTTAAGGTTACTACGCACGTATCTCAGCACATAACATGGCGTGCATCCACGAGGGGGGAGCTATCCCCTAGGCAGCAGACTATTAACCTTCCTAGTATCCGCTCTTCTCCGAATCAAAATCATCCATGCCTGAATCACAGCCACCAGGCAGTTGGGCTAGATGAAAATCTTGAACCATTGGACCTAATCAAAATGACAATGTGTAAATACCTAACAAATCGATTGTAATGTCTAGCAAACTTAGGTATGTAGCTAATGTTGGGGACGAGGGAAACATGGATCGATGCTTACATCCATGGTTGAAGACGGATAGGAGCTGCCGCAGTCGAAGGATACAGTGACAAACAGGACAAGCCGGTGCCGCAGATCTACGAGACCATAGCAGCTGTGCTTGAGAAGACGGAGTAGAGAACTGGGTGCCGGTCCGCAGATCTAAATTTCCACCACCGCCGCTGCCAAGTAGTCGCCCTAGTAATATGGGGATGTATTTGTCTTCCCGTGGGTGGTGAAAGCCTAAGAGGGAGCTGAGTCTATGTAACATCCCAGCATTAGAGCTTAGAAATAAGCTGAACTCAGATGTGTGCATTGCATTCATGCATAGAAAATCCGAATAATTTTGCGCTTTTCATCAAAACTTGCCCAAGGGATTGAAGCTTCTCTCAACTTGGTGGAATTGAAGTAGATCATCAAGTTGACTGCGATAAGTTTCGGAATGACCTTGCTAAAAACTTATTTTGGGTAAAGGAGATTTGATCTAAGGATAGATCAAATGTAAAAAAAATAAACCCTAATACATTGCTTAATGATTAATACTTGATCCTTAAGTGATTATCACATAGTATTCATTACAATAACTCATGAATACCAAGCTATGAATATAATTCACGTAACAAGAATGTAATAACTAGTCCTGACCCATCTTATCCTTATCTATTCCTACCATGAGTGTCATGGTAATACTTAACCTTAACTCTTTAGTGAGATTGAGTGGGAAATAAACCAAGTCAAGATCATTCACCATATATCTTTCTTTCCATATTAATCCTTATCATCTCTATTGAACCTTATTCTTATATCTGTTGTTCATCAATATTGAGTAATCAACTATTGATTCACCAATTCTTAACCTATCAACTATTGTTCTATCACTCTTATCCATATCATAGCATTCACTTAAGGCCTATAAATAAAGAAGTAAGAAGAGGTAAATAGTTATGCTAGCTTTAGATATCATCTATAGGATGGGAGTGTTGGAAGAGAATAGAATAAATATGGTAATTGAAGGAGTTAACTCACTCCTAAATGGACAGAAGAGTTATATGGAAGATATAATTATATGGTAAAAAATAGGATTATAAGGATGAACATTGAAGATAGATACCAAGGAGTAATCCTATTGTCTTAAGCAAGCATAGTCCATGAATAACATCCCTGCATCCAATAGAGATACTAAGAAGATAATTTTAATACAACTGTAATGTTGAATTGATGAGACCTTGATTAGCCGACTGGAAACTTAAGCCATAAATGATTAAAGGATTATAATGATGATGCTTTAGTCACCAAGATTAAATGCTTATATCATGTATAAGTGACATTGGTGGAAAGAACATGATCAAACCCTAGTATAAATAAGTTATCGTGGGTAGTCATTACAAGACACATTAATATAATGTGAGGTTGGAGTATGAGTTACTGTAGTAAAGTAAATAGAAGATAGTATGATTAAGCTAAAGTTAGTGTAGTATGGAGTTATTGAAGTAGTGTTATTCCTCTTAAAAGAAAGTGATATTTTGAGGAGAGAAGTTGATATAACCAAGTATGGATATGAGAAGATTATGAAAGCTTTAGTGATAAGCTCATTGGATTTATAAATGGATTTAAAAGAATAAAAGGTGGATAAGAATATTGTTGGTAAAAGCAAAGCCCATCATGTTAGCACATGATGATGGATATGAAGAAGTAGTATATTTAGGAAAGGAATTCCTCAAGTAGAAAACAATAATTATAAAGTGTGGAGGATAGGAACTCTTGATAAACACTAAACCTTCATTCTATAATCAACTTAATAACCATTTTATCTGTTAATTTATCATCCTCTTTCTCAATGGTTTATAGGAACATTTTCCTATAGTAAATCATTTAGGCATGTCCTTGTCATTTCCAATTATCATAACCATATGTGATTAGGAGTTATCTTTATCAATTATTTTCCATAATACCTTCCAGAAAATAACTTTCTATTTTAAAAGGTGATATCAATAAACATCACAAACATGAAGACAATATATTTAGCCATTAACCTTTACTCATATAATCAAAATAATGTAAGTATAATAAGTACCCTAAACCCTAGGGTAAGCAATCATAATTCAAACTCTAACCCTTATGTTAGTTATAATAAAATATTTACATTGCTATTTCCTAAATTCATGAGAATAATATTAATCATATCTAGAACTTTATGTATCAAATCATAATAAAGGCCCACCATCTAAAAATTCCCTCCAAACTCTAAGATAACTAGAACAAAGTTTTATAAATAAATAAGGAAATATCATATAATAAATCCATGGTTTATTATAGAAAGAAAATTAATAACAAAGGCCTTTCCAAAATATCAAAAGGGGGTTCATATAAAGAAAATAAAAAAACATAACAATATATAATAAAAGTTCACTAAATGATACCAAACACATTCCAATATTGCTACAATTATTTAGCAAATAAATTCTGTAAAGAAATATTCCAAAACAAATGAAAAATACAAATATGAAAAAAAATGAAACAGAAAATGGAAAACAGATAGAAAGAAAAAAATAGAGGAAACAGTTTCTGGCCCGTGGGCCATTTCTCCTCTCCATTATCTATCGCCCACATACAGCCCACTTCGGCCCAGCAACCAGCCCAACTCGTCTTGCTCTGTGACTGACAGGTGGGACGTTGTGAGGGATCGCGGGTTGAGAGGAAAGAATTGCCAGGGGGTTTTCTGCAAAACTGTCGTTGTTGTCATCCTCACGCACATAGGCAGCTGCGTGCGCCCCGCCGATGTCGTCCGCCGTCGTCAGCAAGAATCGACCGTCGTGATGCTCGTCGTCGACCCTGAGAGGAGTAGATAAGACCGTCGAGTCCTTCTCTATCCTCTCATACCAATCTTATCTTCAATCTCGCTCTCTAGACCCATCTCTCTTCCTCACCTGAAACCCTAGTTCGTCGGAGTTTGTCGTTTTGGTTAGGTCCGACCACCCCTCGTATCGTTGTAGCCCGTCATGGCCTTACTCACCTAGGACCAAGAAGGGGAGCTAGCGTCCCGTGAATCATGTGAAATCGAGCGTTCCTTTTCATCGGCCGCCATGGCCATTATCGTCGATTCGTTGTCGTCACGCCTCCCCAAGTCTCCTTGGCCTCTCTATCTTCATCTGGGTGAGTTCCTGAATCCTCCGGTACCTTTAAATCGCAACATCTCGTTGTAAATCGCCGTCGCATCTTGTGACACCGTCGGCCACCATCAGATCTCGTCAGAGCCGAGGCTCCGATGACTTTTTCCGAGCGGCGCCACCACTATAAGGTTCAGCATAACACACTGAATTAAACTAGACTAGTTTCGCTTGCTAGCGCGCCGTAGATCGTCGTCGGCGACCACCAACTGATGGTGGTGGCTGTGCTGACGTCATAGCGACGTCATCCTGACGACAACCTTGACCTAGTCCACCATTTGACTGGTCCACTACTTGCGTGGCATGTTGACGTGGCCAATAACCCACCTGTCTGCGAGTAGGGTATGTCTGGGTGCGGTGTGAAAAGTAATTCTTGTTTAGGAAATAGGTTAAACATTATTAGTCTAAATAAAAATAGTTCTAGAAAATGAATAAAATGATTAAATCTTGTTAAATCAATAACTTCTGTTTTATAATTCAGAAAAATATTTTTAACATATGAATTTTTTTAGAAAAATAAAATCTATAACTTAGTTGTATTATCAAACATTATTATGTTAATAATTGAAATAATTATTATTTAATAAAGATTTAATAAGTAATAAAACTTAGATAATTCAGATTTTAATATTTGTAATTATTAAAAATAAAAATAAAATACCAAAAATCTTAGAAAAATAAGCACTATAATTTAAACTATAATCATGCATCATTATTTCACTTAATTAAATATTTATTGTTTATTAAGAATTTATAAAGTAGTAAATATTATAAAAATCATATCTTATTATTTATAAATCACAAAAATAAATGTAATATACCAAAATAATCACAAAATTAATGCCTACATGTTAAAAATATAATATTCCACTTTTGAGGTAAGTAAAAAATTAAACACTTTAATAACTTGAATTTAAACCTATTTGCTTAGTTAATAATTCATATAAGGGTAAATAAAAATTGCTAATATCCTAAAATTAACCAATTAAAGTCTAATAAGTAATAATAGTCTTAAAACAATTGATAGTATGAAGTCAAAATGGTTTCACACATTTTAAATACAATTTTATTGAATTATCCTTCAACCATAAGGGTAGATTATTTTATAAAAGGATCCTTATCCAATAAAAAATCTCCAAGAATAAATTGTAGTAACATTCAATCTATTCCTTTACTTTAACCACAAGTTTATCAACATACCAAAACACTATAGTGCACTCATAAGCAGTTAAGTAACATTACTCCATTGTTTACAAACTATAACCACTCATCTATAAAAAGATAAAAGTTTTTATTCAAATATAAAATTAAGAAACCAATACTCAAATAGAAGTAATACCATTCTTAAATAACTTTAAGGAAACATTATGAAGTGAACAAAGTATAAATATAATAAGCATTACACCTAAAATCCATCTATATTTTAAAGTTAACTTCAGTCTACAAGACTTTAAGTATTATACTAAAGATATGGCTATGTGTTTTATAGTTAACTTTGGTCTGTTATAATTAAGTTATAAAGCATCTCAAATCCAAACTATTCCAGTAAGCACAAATAACATCGACCACCTCTGATTAACCACAAGGATTGTTTAAACCTTAATAAAGAAATATTTTCTTCAAAAGTTATTCGTTTTGCCACTTAAGTCAACAGATGACAATTAATCGTAATCACATTACTTTATACTTTACTTGTATACTTAGGATTGATAACACTTAAGTTCTTTATAAGTGACATTACTTATAAAGTAAAATTTAAATATAAATAATTATAGTGTAAACAATCTTGAATAGAATTCCATATGTGTGTATCGTATTGTTGTATAAATATGTGTTGTTCACACACACTCACAAGCCTTAATGAGAAGCACACGTATGAAACTTAATCTAAAAGGGCAACACATTCCAAAGAAACTGTTTCCAGTATTCAAATCCTAGAACAACGTTATCCCCGGGATTCGAGTTTATCAACTTGCATTACATTACTTATGCATAAAAGCATTTTGCTTCTTTAAACATTAGTCTTTACCAGACCAATGATGATGATTTCAGATATTGGATCTTATGTTGTCTCGAAGACCGTGAGTGCACAATCTTGCAATCACAAAAGGCAAGTTCACACTTGCTCATGTCCTTTGATTATTTTTAGTAAAGTATTTTGCAAATCCATGTGTTGTCATCACCTGCATTTGAAAAAGGTCAGAAAACACAATTTTTATAATAATATGATTATAGGTTATTTACCATGAGGTAATAACCTACTATGAAAGTTCCGGTTGTAAAGGGACATATTATCTAGGACTTAACAACCAATGTCGTCAGTGATTCTTGCGTCGTATATCACATGTTAACCATGAGATTTGGAATGGGACGGAGAAGTCAGCTGTATCCTTTTCCTCTCATATGGAGGCAAGACGACCTTAACGTGACGTTGTGATTCCTTGTACGGATCCAACATATGGGTGGGCACCCTTACGCCCCACACTTTTGGTGTCTAGATTATCTATGAATGGTGTTTAGTGGTATACTCCATTTAATATGGTACTTGCCAGGGCATCACCAGGTCATAGAGTCTTCGGGAACTCATTAGGGTTTTAGCCTGCCCGAAAGGGGGCTTAACGGAGGTGAGCCAGCCCCGAAGGATCGTGCAGACATATGGGGTCGTGGAGAGGGCAGTGATTGGCTTGGTTCTTAGTCTGGGCCTCATACCAAGGAAGTATGAATGGGTCCGCGGCCCGGATGTGCAACAAAGCTAAGATCTCTCATGGGTAAAGTAACGCACCTCTGCAGAGTGTAAGAACTATAACTGTTACTCCCTGTTCCGGGAAGGAGTTGCGAACGCTGTGGGAAAGAAACTCCATGAAAGTTCTGGTAAACCCGTGAAGGCTGATGGACATAGCTTTTCAGAATATAAGCAACCTTTGAAGAAATGTTTATGAAAACTTGCATTGCCTACGACCTACGGTCTGTGGCTATAGTTATAGTGCATCAAACACTCCTTTTCTATGAACTTGCTGAGTACGCTCGTACTCAACGTATCTTCTTAACCCTTGCTAGATTCTGAAGCCAGTACAGACATCTTCATCAAGTTATGCTCCAGGAATCATCATCAAAAGCTAAAGCTCTTCAACGAAGACAAGGAGGTTAACATATACATTAACTCAAGTGAAGACGAAGTTACTGATTAGATAGGAATATAAATATCTAGCCAAAGAACCTATTTCTGTAGTGTATTGCAATAGCATCAATGCCAGACCATTAGTTAAAATACTAGTCTTAATAGTATAATAGTTTTGGAGTTGTTTATCTTTGATTCTTCTTTGTAAGCAGTTCTTTCTCTCTCTTTAACCTAGAGTGTTCTCTGGATCTTATGTAAAGAGTTGAGTTGTAACCTATAGCCATGTCTTGGACCCGCTGTGTTTCTGTTGTGCCACTTTGAGGGATGTAATACCAGTGAACGGTGTTTCACCAGTATTATGTCTATTACTATAGTATACTACATCATGCAGTGGTATGCTAGGTCACCGCAGTTGGTATCAGAGCATATGCTTTGACCTTAGGTTGGAAACCTAGTAAATGGGTAGAACCTGTAGGACACATCTCTGCAATAATAAAGAGTTCTCTAGTGATATGAGGGATATTCAACTGAGAATAATCTTGTCATGTTGCTAGTGCGATAATTCTTTAGTATGATTGCAATCCTGAACACTACCAAGAGTTTTAACTCTAGGTGACTGATGATAATTTCTTATCTACAGTTCTACATGGCACCTCGATATCCACCCCGGAATGTTCAAGTGATGAACAAGATGTTAAATGACTATGGAGGGGATTGGACAGATAAACTCCGACAACTTCTATGGAGTTTGGGTTGTGAATCAAGACTTTTGGTCAAGATTTACAGTTACTATGATGGGCAGGTATTAGCTAAATACTGTGTCATGATCATGTTACCTAATAAGTTAGGACTTAAGGGAGAAATGCCATCAGGAGAGGCAAGGTTCATGGCATCAGCATATCAGATTGCAGTAGCAGCAGCCATAACCATGATCCGAGAACAGAAATCCCAAGCTCTAGAAGGTAGTACTCACACTATTATACCCCATGAAACCTCAAACCCGGAGCTTGAGTTAGATCACTCTACTCTAGTACAAACTGAACCCACTCGAGCAGTAGAGTATATGGATCGTTACCGGTCTTTACTAAACACTTACCATAATACTCACCAAGTCTTAGTTCAGGAACTAGATACGGTCATTGAGGATTTTACTGATCCTGATAAATCAATGACACGTAGGAAGAAGTTAGATAAAGAAACTAGGCATCCCAAACACATCTCTTCAGGAGAAGTGTATGAGGAAACCGAATTCGATGATCCACACTCATAAAACTATGCTTACTACCAAAATAAACCCCAGCCATCTGAAGATCTATGGACTAAGTATATCTCCGAACAAAAGGAATGGGCGGGAGCTATTCCAAATAACTCTGAGCAAAATCAGTATGAATTGGGAGTAGAATCTCAAGGTGGAACAATAGGAAATCCTATACCTTGTGATACAGGTATCGGAGAAGAGACCAATTATAACCATAGAGAGCCTTATGGACCATATGGGGGTAATACCAATCCAATCGACTTAGAAGAGTATTCCGGTAGTTACTATACCAATATGTTCGAATGAATCCAAGAAAAGGCAAAGGAGCCATCTTGCTTTGAGGAAGCGTTGCCAGAAAACCAGGAATATCTTGTAGAAGATTACGCCAATTCTAGTCATTTTTCAATGACTAATCTCAGTCTTCGTACTTCTAATCAAGAATACGCACCTCCTGGATGCTCTTACGCTCCAGAAGGTAGTCGTAGGACTTCACGTCATCATGGACGGAACTCCAAGAAGCACTAGAGGAAGATGAAAGTAAGAGTGGAAAGAAGTCCTAAGGGATGAGTGCTTGAATAATGTACATAGAGGATAATGCGTATTGTAGTTTGAAGGGTTTGCTGAAATAAGTGAGGATATACTCACAAGAACAAGAAGTTCTTGTAAGATAGTGGTGTGCTGTATATGAGAGGCAAACCGTTGGAACGGTCAGTTCGTCTGTAAATTAATTAAAACCTATGTATACGACATGGTATATGTTTGGTTGTTTATTGGCTTTTGGATTTTCTTGAATCTTCTTGATTGACTAGATCTGTACATGAAGTTTGACCTGGTGTGCAAATGCATGATGTAACACCCAGTTATTACTTGATGTTATAGACCTAGATAAAAAGGGGAACCCGTGTAAGGGAGTGACGAATTCCGTTTACCAAGTAGGTTTACATGAAGATGAAAGCAAAAAGAAGAAGTAAAATTAAGTTCACAAGAAATGGGTGATGTTGCTAAGAAGTTAATGGAGTAGTAGTACCAAGTTCATGGGAGTATCATGAATGAGTACAAAGAAGAAGCTTTGGAACAACATGGTATTCAAGCTCTGACAATTCAGAGAGAATGATAGTAGTATGTCGGGAACCGTAGGGTAATCCATACACCCTAGGATGGTCTGCAGTCAGTAACTTGCCCGCAGTAGGTATCAGTTAAAATAGTTAACCAGATCATGTTAAAAGTTGCATAAAGAGCATAAAACTTGGCCTAAGTTAAGGAAGGCATGAAGGAGTATAAATATTAAAGCGACCGTCTTTCGAGGCGCTTCGAGAAGTTAGACCTATCAAAGCAAAAATGTCCAAATAGTAAGTAAGACAAATAATGCTGAAAGATTCACTTCGGAGATCCACAATTGTGTGGATACACCATACAATCTTTCATAAAACCCTAACTATGTAGAGTATAAGCTGGACAGAGACCAATGTTCTAATGATAAAGCCGATAAATACTATATAGACAGTTTGAAGATTATTAGTAAACCCTAAGGGGGAGAGTAAACATTAGAAATGAAAGTATCATTATCTGACTTTCCGAGTAAAGGTTGGAGCAAAAGTATGAAGTTACAACAACATCAAGCCTTATTTTCCTAAGGTTAAAAGAAGCCACTAATATAAAAGTACTTTCAAAAGTATGTTTGTATGGAAGATTGAAGTAAACCAAGATAGTGTAGGGGTTCGTAGCATGGAAAACAAAAAATTTCTACCGCATGCAAACAAACAAGCCAAGATCTATCTACTAGATTGTAGCAATGAGTCGATAGAGGAACTCACCGTCGAAGATTCCAAAGAGGTTAATGAGAGCAGATTCTCGTGGGTGATGTAGTCGTACTCTTGTCAATCTCAAGATCACGTTGACGATCCTTCCGGCGCTGCGTTTCGGCAGCGCTTCCGCAGTCGGTCACACGTTTGGTACTCGATGAAGACCTTCCTCTCCCTTGTTCCAGCAGGCAGCGGAGGTTGTAGCACTCTCCTCGTGATTCTGGCAGCACGATGGCGTGGTACCGGAAGTAGAGGGGAGATCTCGCAGGGCTTCGCCTTAAGCCGAAGCGAGTATGGTGGAGTATGAGAGAGGCCTTGGTGATCTAGGGTTTAGAGGGCACCAAGGGGAGGGTGTGGCCGGCGGATAGGGCTTGGGGAAGCCCCAAGTCGCCGAGTTGGAGGGGAGACCCTAGGCGGCGGCTACACTTGGAGGTGGAGGCGCTAGAGCTAGGGTTTGAGGTGTGAGGGAGAGGGGCAGCCCTACCCCTCCTTATATAGGTGGGAGGGTGCGGCTTGGGAGGAGGGAGTCCTCCTCCAACTCCTACTCCTTGGCCGGCGGGTGGAGGAAGGAGACTTCCTCCCCAAGTAGGTTTCCTACTCTCCCTCCACCAAGCAAACTTGCCGTTTGACTTTTCAAATTGGCGTTTGACTTTCAAACTTGGATTTGATTTCTCTCTTTATTTTGCCCAGCCAAGTGACCTAGTACATGATGCAACCATTCCATATTGTCATGACACATTCAAGTACCCTTCCCCTCCGGAGTGCCGGACATTTCGGACCCCGGTGAAAACACCAGAATCATTCCCCAACTCCGAAACAGGATTATCCTTATATTAATCTTATTCTCCGGACCATTCCGGATCTCCTCGTGATATCCCGGATCCCATCCAAGACTCCGAACAACATTCGTTCTCTTACTCATCATTCCATAACTACTCAACAACATCGAATCCTTAAGTGTGTCTCCCTACGGTTCGTGAATTATGCGGACATGATCGAGACACTTCTCCGATCAATAACCAATAGAGGAATCTGGAAATTCATATGGCTCCCACATATTTCTACGATTACTTTGCGATCGAATGAACTACTTACATACGATACCAATTTCCCTTTGTCTCACGATAGTCTACTTATCTGAGGTTCTGATCGTCGGTATCTCTGCATACCTAGTTCAACCTCGTTACCGATAAGTACTCTTTTCTCGTTCCCGTGATATGTGATCCCTTGTGAGCCAGTCACATTCTTGCAAGCTAATTGGATGACATTCCACCGAGAGGGCCCAGAGTATATCTATCTGTCATATGGATGGACAAATCCCACTCTTGATCCATATGTGTCTCAACCCATACTTTCCGAACACTCAATGCCATCTTTATAGCCACCCAGTTACGGTGTGGTGTTTGATGTCATCAAAGCATCCTTCCGGTGATGGTGATAAGCATGATCTCATGGTCGAAGGAATTAGGTTACTATGTATCAAAAAGCTTATAGCAATTGAACTATTAAAATGACTTGATCTTTATGCTACGCTTATCTATAGGAGTATGTCCATCATACCATTCTTCTAATGATATGATCTTGTTGTTAATAACATCTCAATGTTCATGATAGGGAAACCACAATCATCTATTAACTAACAAGCTAGTATTATGAAGAGGCTTTACTAGGGACTCTAATTTAGTTTATAAATCACACAAGTATTAATGTTTCCTGTTAATACTGTTATAGCATGAATGTAAACATTTATCATAAACACAAAGATATAATAACAACTACATTTATTATTGCCTCTAGGGCATGTCTCCAACAGTCTCCCACTTGCACTAGAGTCAACTAATCTAGATTACATGGTAATATACCGAACACCCATGGCAGTTTGGTGTTGGTCATGTTTTGCCCTCGGGAGAGGTTTAGTCAACGGATCCGCCACATTCAGATTTGTGTGTACTTTGCAAATCTTTATGTCACCATCTTGGACATGTTCTCGAATAGCATGAAAACGTAGCTTGATGTGCTTCAGCTTCTTGTGTGACCTTGGTTCTTGCGCATTGGCTATGGCGCCCATGTTATCACAGTAGATAGACATTGGGTCCAGCGCACTTGGAACCACACCGAGCTCTGTAATGAACTCCTTCATCCATATCGCTTCTTGTGAAGCCTCCGAAGTAGCTATGTATTCCGATTCAGTTGAAGATCTCGCCACAACGCTTTCTTTGCACTCCTCCAGCTAACTGCTGCACCATTCAAAGTAAATACGTATCTAGATTGAGATTTAGAATCATCCGGATCGGTGTTCCAACTAGCATCGGTGTAACCATTAACAACGAGTTGTTCATCACCTCCATAAGAAAGAACCATATCCTTAGTTCTTCTCAAGTACTTAAGGATGTTTTTGACCGTTGTCCAATGATCCACTCCTGGATCACTTTGATATCTGCTAGTCAAACTAACATCATATGCAATGTCGGGTCTAGTACATAGCATGGCATACATTAGAGATCCTATGGCTGAGGCATAGGGAGTCTTACTCATCCTTTCTCTATCTTCTGCCGTTGCAGGACTTTGAGTTTTACTCAAGGTCGTATTGGACAACATGGGTAAGAACCCTTTCTTGCTATCTTCCATTCCAAACCTCTTTAGAACTTTGTCCAAATATGTACTTTGTGACAATGTTATTAGGCGTCTCGATCTATCTCTATAAATTTTTATGCCTAATATGTAAGCTACTTCGCCAAGATCTTTCATTGAAAAACTATTATTCAAATAATCCTTGACACTATTAAGAAGGTCTACATCATTCCCAATCAACAATATGTCATCTACATATAGTATTAAGAATGCTACAGAGCTCCCACTCACTTTCTTGTAAATACAAGCTTCTCCATAAGTTTTATAAAACCAAAGCTTTTGATTACCTTATCAAAATGTTGATTCCAACTTCGGGATGCTTGCTTCAATCCATATATGGACCGTTGAAGTTTGCATACCTTGTTAGCATCTTTAGGATCGACAAAACCTTTGGGTTGCATCATATACAACTCTTCATCAATGTCTCCATTGCGGAACGCCATTTTGACATCCATCTGCCATATCTCATAATCGTAATATGCAGCGATAGCTAACATAATCCTCACAGACTTTAGCTTCGTTACAGGTGAGAAAGTCTCATCGTAGTCAACTCCTTGAATTTGTCGAAACCCTTTTGCGACAAGTCGAGCTTTATAGACAATAACATTACCATCAGCATATGTTTTCTTCTTGAAAATCCATTTGTTCTCGACAGCCTTCCGGCCATCCGGTTGTTGGAATTATGCCCTAGAGGCAATAATAAAGATGTTATTATTATAATTCTTGTTCACGATGAAGTTTATATTCCATGCTAGAATTGTATTAAGCGGAAACTTTGATACTTGTGTGGTTTATGAACAACACCATGTCCCTAGTACGCCTCTATGGACTAGCTCATTGATTAATGATGGTTAAGGTTTCCTAACCATATACATGAGTTGTCGATTAATAATGAGATCATATCATTGGGAGAATGATATGATGGACATACCCAAATAAAGCAGAGCAATTAGATCGTGTCATCGTGTTCATCTTTACAAAGCTTTTTCTTATGTCAAATATTGTATTCCTTAGACCATGAGATAATGCAACTCCCTGGTATCGGAAGAAAGCTTTGAGGTCATCAAACGTCATCCTATGAGAGGGTGATCATAAAGGTGTCTCTCAGGTGATCAGAAAGTACTTGTTGGGTTGTATGTATCGAGATGGGATTTGTCCCTCCCAAGTCGGAGAGATATACTTCGGGACCACTCGGTAATCGATATCAACACCGCTTGTAAGCACGTGGCTAAGGAGTTAATCACAAAGTGATATCGGATTACGGAACGAGTAAAGTACTTGTTGTGAACGAGATTGAACTAGGTATGCCGATACCGACGATCGAATCTCGGGCAAGTAAAATATCGCGTGACGAAGGGAATATATATGGGATTAATTGAATCCTGTCATCATGGTTCATCCGATGTGATCATCGATGAATGTGTGGGAGTAAATATGGGTTTTCAGACCCCGCTGTTGATTATTGATAGAAGATCATGTCTGCATATTCTCGAACCCGTAGGGTCACACACTTAACGTGTCTCGACGCTAGGATAGAATGGATAATTGGTTTATGAGTTTTTGTTCGGAGTCTCGGATGAGATCCAGGACGTCACGAGAGGTTCCGGAATGGTCCGGAGAATAAGGTTCATATAAGGCAAAGCAGTTTTTGGATTTTGGAATTGTTTTGGATTGTTCGGTATTGTACCGGAAGCTTCTAGAACCTTTCGGAGTGGGACCAACGTGGCCCCACTTGCCGGGAGGGGGCGTGGGCCTACGAGGGAGTGCCCTGGCCGCATTGAGCCAGGGGCACAAGGCCCCATATGTTGGAATTATGCCCTAGAGGCAATAATAAATAAGTTATTATTATAATTCTTGTTCATGATAAAGTTTATATTCCATGCTAGAATTGTATTAAGCGGAAACTTTAATACTTGTGTGGTTTGTGAACAACACCGTGTCCCTACTATGCCTCTATGGACTAGCTCATTGATTAATGATGGTTAAGGTTTCCTAACCATAGACATGAGTTGTCGATTAATAATGAGATCATGTCATTGGGAGAATGATATGATGGACATACCCAAATTAAGCGGAGCAATTAGATCGTGTCATCGTGTTCATCTTTGCGAAGCTTTTCTTATGTCAAATATTGTATTCCTTAGACCATGAGATAATACAACTCCCTGGTATCGTAAGAAAGCTTTGAGGTCATCAAACGTCATCCTATGAGAGGGTGATCATAAAGGTGTCTCTCAGGTGATCGGAAAGTACCTGTTGGGTTGTATGTATCGAGATGGGATTTGACCCTCCCAAGTCAGAGAGATATACTTCGGGCCCACTCGGTAATCGATATCAACACCGCTTGCAAGCATGTGGTTAAGGAGTTAATCACAAAGTGATATCAAATTACGGAACGAGTAAAGTACTTGCTGTGAACGAGATTGAACTAGGTATGACGGTACCGACGATCAAATCTCGGGCAAGTAAAATATCGCGAGATGAAGGGAATATATATATGGGATTGATTGAATCCTGGCATCGTGGTTCATCCGATATGATCATCGATGAATGTGTGGGAGTCAATATGGGTTTCCAGACCCCGCTGTTGATTATTGATAGAAGATCATGTCTGCATATTCTCGAACCCGAAGGGTCACACGATTAACATGTCTCGACGCTAGGATAGATTGGATAATTGGTTTATGAGTTTTTGTTCGGAGTCTCGGATGGGATCCGGAACATCACGAGAGGTTCCGGAATGGTCCGGAGAATAAGGTTCATATAAGGAAATGCAGTTTTTGGAGTTCAGAATTGTTTCGGGTTAATCGGTATTGTACCGGAAGCTTCTAGAACCTTCCGTAGGGGGACCAACGTGGCCCCACCTGCCGGGAGGGGGCATGGGCATATGAGGGAGTGCCCTGGCCGCTTTGGGCCAGGGGCACAAGGCCCCATAGGGCCCAGCCGGCCAACCTAGGGCAAAACCCTAGGAGAGCTTCTAGAAGGGGGGGAAACTTGCCCCCCACTCCTTCCTCCTTGGCCGCCGACCCTAGGGATTGGGGGAGGGGCAAGGGCTGGCCGCCCACCCCTCTATATAAAGAGGGATGGGGGCGCACCCCCTCCCACACCTCCTCCTAAAGCCCTAGCCACCCTGCTGCCCTCCTCTCTCTCTCCCGACAACAGGTAAGCGGCCTGCAGAAACTCTCCACCACTTGCACCGCGCCGTCGCGTTGTAGATCCAATCCATCTCTCCACCATACTTGCTGGACCAAGGAAGGAGGAGACGTCGAGGTTCCGCACGTGTGCATCTCTCGGAGGCATCGCCACTTGCGGTGTTAGATCGGATCAGATCGCGAGGAGGAGAAGCGAGTACGACTACATCACCCACGTTCCGACGAACGTTCCGCTGTGCGAATCTTCAAGGGTATGAAGATCTCATCTAATCCCCCTCATTGTTTGCATATCCTAGATTAGATCTTGGCTTTCCCATTCGCATCCGTAGAAAAAATTTGATTTACTATGCTGCGAAACCCATCAGTGGTATCAGAGCTAGATCTATGCGTAGATGTGTTTCACGAGTAGAACGCAACATGGTTGTTGCGGGCGTTGATGTTTTCTGTTGCAAGCCTCTTGTTTGTGTTCTTCTTATGACGCGGGATAGTGAGATCGAAGCAGTCCAGGCCAAGTTTACGCGACGTCGTTCGCGAGACCGGCTCCGCACTTGACGTGTGGCTTGTTCCACACATGTGGCTGGTGGATGCCGGTTTCTCTCACTATAGTTGTCATGGGATTTACACCGGAGTTTGGCAACCAAAATATCACCGTTGTGGCTTTCCATAGGTAAGAATCGTTCTTAGCTTGCTACTCCATAAGCCACATAAAACATGCAACAACAAAGTAGAGGCGTCTAACTTGTTTTTGCAGGGAGTGTTTTCTGTGATATGGTATGGCCCAAGATGTGATGTGTATGTTGTATGCAATGATCATGTTTTGTAATGTTTCACGACTTGCATGTCGATGAGTACACAACCGCCAGGAGCCATATGGTTGTCTTTATAATTGTGTATGACCTGTGTGTCAACTTCTATACGCCATGTAATAGCTTTACTTTATCGCTAAGTAGTTAGCAATAGTTGTAGTTGCTATTCGTGGTGGAGGAAATCATGGTGGAGTGATGGAGATCATGCCAGCACGCACAAGATGGAGATCATTGCGTGAAGATTGGCTATACCATGTCACATAAAGTTATATGCATGTGATGTTTATCCTTTTATGTATCTTATTATGCTTAGATCGCGACGGTAGCATTATAAGATGATTCCTCACTTAAAGATCAAGATAAAATTGTGTTCTCCCCATGTATGCACTGCTATGAAAGTTCGTCGTGTCCAAGCATCACGTGATGATCGGGTGCTATAGACTCTACGTTCACATACAACGGTGCAAGCCGCTTTTGCACACGCGGAAATACTTGGGTTTGACTTGACGAGCCTAGCATGTACAGACATGGCCTCGGAACACATGAACCGAAAGGTTAAGCATGAGTCATATGAATGATATGATCAACACTTTGTTGTCCACCATTGAAGCCACATCTCTTCTCGTGAAGATCGGATTAGGTGTGGTGAATTTGGATCGTGTTCACTAAACAACTTGAGGGATGTTGAATTTAGTGGGAGTTCATCTAGTAATTTGATTAAAAGTTGAACTAGTTATCATGAACATAGTCTAATTTGTACTTGCAAATATTGTAGATCAAATGGCTAAGTCCAACTTCAACTTCAACGTTTTTGCTGAGAAGGGAAAACTTAGAAACAATGGGTCTAACTTCACCAACTGGTTCCGCAATATGAGAATCATTCTCTCTGGCGGTCAAAAGGACTATGTCCTTGAGAATGCGCTAGGTGACGCCCCTGCTGTAGATGCGCCGGCTGATGAGAAAGTTGTCTATCAGTCGCGCAAAGATGATTATGGTGTGATTAAGAGCGCCATGTTGTTTGCTATGGAATCGGACCTTCAAAATCGTTTTGAAGACTATCTCGGGCCCTTTGAGATGCTTGAGGAGCTGAAAACTATGTTTCAGACTCAGGCCCGTTCTGAGAGATATGAGATCTATGAGAAATTCTTTAACTGCAAGATGGAGGAAGGGAGTTCCGTTAGTGAGCACGCCATAAAGATGTCGGGCTACACTCAACGCCTTGAGCAACTGGACTGCAAGATTCCAGAGGATCTCAAGATTGACAGGGTTCTGCAATCACTCCCTCCCAGCTACAAAAGTTTTTTAGTGACTCATAATCAGATTGGTTCCACTGATACGATCACCGAGCTCTTCGCAAAGCTGAAGGCTGCGGAGGTGGACATCAAAAAGGATAATCATGTGTTGATGGTCAACAATCCCCCCACCTTCAAGAAAGGTAAGGGTGCAAAGAAGCCCTTCAAGAAAGGCGGCGGCAAGCGCGTTGCCCCTGCTGAGAAGAAGCTCAAGTCTGGACCTAAGCTGGACACTGAGTTCTTCTATTGCAAGGACAAGGGTCACTGGAAGCACAACTGTCCGAAGTACGTAGCGGACAAGAAGGCTGGCACCATCAAAGGTATATTTGATATACATGTTATTGATGTTTTCCTTACTTGCCCTCGTTGTAGTGCCTGGGTATTTGATACTGGTTCAATTGCTAATATTTGTAACTCGAAACAGGAGCTACGGAATAGACGGCGGCTTGCGAGGGATGAGGTGACGATGCGCGTTGGCAACAGATCAAGAGTTGATGTGATGGCCGTCGACACGCTCTCCTTAGTTTTGCCTTCGGCATTAGTTTTAAACCTTAATAAGTGTTATTATGTGCCTGCGTTGAGCATGAACATTATTTCTGGATCGTGTTTATTGCAAGACGGTTATTCATTTAAATCGGAGAATAATGGTTGTTCTATTTATATGAGTAACATCTTTTATGGTCATGCACCTGCTATGAATGGTTTATTTCTTCTGAATCTCGAAAGGGACGAAACACACATCCATAACATTGAGGCTAAGAGATGCAAAGTAGATAGTGATAATACTACTTATTTGTGGCACTGTCGTCTAGGTCATATTGGTGTAAAGCGCATGAAGAAACTCCATTCTGATGGACTTTTGGAGTCTCTTGATTTTGAATCATTTGACACATGCGAACCATGCCTCATGGGCAAGATGATCAAAACCCCGTTCTCCGGAATAATGGAGCGAGCAACGGACTTGTTGGAAATCATACATACCGATGTATGCGGACCAATGAGTGTTTCGACGCGCGGTGGTTATCGCTATTTTCTCACTTTTACTGATGACTTAAGTAGATATGGGTATACCTATTTAATGAAACATAAATCTGAAACATTTGAAAAGTTCAAAGAATTTCAGAACGAAGTGGAAAACCATCGTAACAGGAAAATTAAATTTCTACGATCCGATCGTGGAGGTGAATATTTGAGTTATGATTTTCTCACGCATCTTAAAGCAAGCAGAATTGTTTCGCAACTCACGCCACCCGGAACACCACAGTGCAATGGTGTGTCTGAACGCCGGAATCAAACTTTATTGGATATGGTGCGATCGATGATGTCTCTTACAGATTTGCCGTTATCATTTTGGGGTTATGCATTAGAAACCGCTGCATTCACTTTAAATAGGGCACCATCTAAATTCGTTGAGACGACACCGTATGAACCGTGGTTTGGTGCTAAACCTAAGTTGTCGTTTCTTAAAGTTTGGGGATACGAAGCTTACGTCAAGAAGTTGATGCCGGACAAGCTCGAACCCAAAGCAGAGAAATGCGTCTTCATATGATAAAGAAACGATTGGGTATACCTTCTATCACAGATCCGAAGGCAAAGTGTTTGTCGCAAAGAACGGATCCTTTCTTGAGAAGGAGTTTCTCTCGAAAGAAGTGAGTGGGAGGAAAGTAGAGCTAGACGAGGTTATTGAACCTTCTCTTGAGTTGGAGAGTAGCGTAGCACCTGAAATTGTTCCAGTGCCGTCTGCACCAACAATAGAGGAAGCTAATGACAAGGATCATGGAGCTTCAGACGATGCTACTATTGGACGTCGTAGGTCGACAAGGTCGCGTGCCCCTCCTGAGTGGTACGACAACCCTGTCTTAACTGTCTTGTTAGTAGACAACAGTGAACCTGCAAACTATGAGGAATCAATGATGAGCCCAGGCTCTGAGAAATGGTTAGAGGCCATGAAATCCGAATTGGGATCCATGAGCGAAAACCAAGTATGGACTTTGGTGGACCCTCCTAGCGACCGAAAGGCTGTTGAGTGCAAATGGATTTTCAAGAAGAAAACGGACGCGGATGGTAATGTTACCGTCTATAAAGCATGGCTTGTCACGAAAGGTTTTCGACAAGTTCAAGGTGTTGACTACGATGAGACTTTCTCTCCCATAGCGATGTTTAAGTCCATTCGGATTTTATTAGCAATTGCTGTGTTTCATGATTATGAAATATGACAGATGGATGTCAAGACTGCATTCCTCAATGGCAACATTGATGAAGAGTTTTATATGATGCAATCCGAAGGTTTTGTCGATCCTAAGGATGCTGATAAGGTGTGCATGTCGTGGTATTGCCGACGAGTACGCCATGGAGGGGTCCTCATAGTGCGTGTTTAGAGACGTGGGGTAAGGAGGACGGTTGACGGGTACAAGGTAACACAACTTACCCAGGTTCAGATCCCACAACGGTGGCGGAATCCTACTCCTTCTATAAATCACTATAATGGCAATACACTGAGTTATAGAGATTAGGTTCGCTGTGCGAGGTGTGTGTAAAACGATGCCCTAAAGGCTCCCATAGGCCCGGCTTATATAGTCGTCAGGTCCTAGGGTTACAGGGAAAAGTCCTAGCCGGACAGATGAGTTCTACACCGCTCATTACTAGTCTTGTGTATCTTGTACTTGTACTCCAAGGCTCAACGCTGATGACTCCACCGTAGCCTTCCTTTATCCGCATGGGCTCCTTCGATCCACCTAATCGGGCCGCCCAAGAGCCATAGGCCATGCTACCGACTATGGGCCACCCGGGTTAGTCGGATAAGAGACATGCTATGAGGATACCCATATAGCATATCCCCAACAGTAGCCCCCGGAGAACTCCGAGATGTTGCGCCGTCTTGCCTCTTCCCGTGGAATGCTCCATCTAGATGGATGTCGGCAAATCGTCAAGCAACATCTTGTAGTCCTCCCAAAGAACCCTACAAAGGTTTTCTCCGTCTTCTATAAGTAAGTCGAAGAAACGATGAATCTTCCATCGTACGTTCCCGTTGTCAGAATAAATCCATCCATGCCGGAATCTTCGATGGGACGGCTCATCTACCATGTCAGTTATGACGACGTAGGCTGTAGGTCAGCGACGCCTCGTAACTCACACATGCAGAGAACGTAATCATATCCGTTTTTCCCGCACGAGCGATACGAACCGTTGGTGGCGGCGGTTGGAGATGTGGCGAAATTACCGCGCACGTTCACGAACACGTCGTCTATGCGGCAACCGTCCCATTAGCTGCACGAATCTTGACGCAGAGTAAGATAAATAGTAACCGTGGGACACTTGCCACTTTTTCACCCCATTCTCTCGCGTCATCGTCTTCTTCCTCCAGACGCGCGCCTCCTCGAGCTCTCCGCGAAAACCTCGAGAAACCCTAGCCTCTTGCCTGCACCAGTCGCGTTCTTTCCTTCCTTCATGGCTAGCAACAGCTCATCCCCGTCAATGGCGGCGTCGAGCGAAGCCGCGGCGAAGCCGTAGAGCTCCGTCGTCGTGCCCCCAGAGGGTCTGGTCATCCCCGCATTGGTGGTGATAGAAACCACCGGCGGCGACCACAATTTGGCGGCGCTGGAGCCCCTGGAAGAGGAGCCAGACTCGCACAAAGGCGAATGGCGTGGCTCGGACATCACCGGCCGCGACATCCAAGAGATGGTCGCTGAGGGTTACCTCCCTGCGACGGAGGGGCTCGCCTGGCGGGCGACGCCGGCCGGAGAGGTGACCCCCTCTCCCCAAGCCGGAGAGAAAGTCGGAGAGAAAGTATACCTCAAGGCACAATTGGTACACGGCGTTTCTCTTCCCATCTCCCACTTCTTCCTGTCCGTCTTGAATCACTTCAAGGTCCAACCCCATAACCTCTCCCCCAATATAATCCTAGTGCTTAGCAATTTCGCGGCACTTTGCGAGGGTTACCTAGGGATTTGGCCTAGGTTAGATTTGTTTGTCTACTTCTTCACCGTCAAACGTGAAGCCGGACACAGTAGGGAGGAGCTTAGAAACTGCGGCACCATAAGCTTCAAGATCCGTCCTGGCCGGCGGTTCCCTGACATCGTTGGCCACAAGTCATGCAAAAACTGGCAGCGGGCGTACTTCTATGGCCCCGACATTCCTTTGGCGGGCCGAGAAGTAACGTACCCGGACTTCGTGGATGGAGCCGCAGCTAAAATCCCCACATGGCGATCCCATGCCTCCCTTCCCTCCGACCTCAACGCTTCTCGCGCAATAAGGCGGATCGAGTGGTTTGTAGAGACGGGTCTAACCGGCCTGGACCTAGCCATGTGCTGGTTCATCAGGCGGATCCTAGCCATGGCCTGGACCTAGCCGAGAGTGCTACAAACCTCAAGATCATCGCACTTGTAAGTTTTACTTTACCTTTTGCATTTCATATGAGTATCCCACTATAGCCCCCAAGGATGTAGACGAAAAACCATTGGCTTTGCATCTATATGCTCTAAGAGTGACTAAGTTAGAAAAAACTCTCACTGTAGCCCCCAAGCATTTAGATGGAATGATTTATTCCGACTAGATGCTTTAAGAGTAGCATACACAGTGTTCATAATTTTAAGTGTTGTAACCCCCAAGCCTCTAGTTGTAACTGAATTAGTTCGGACTAGATACTTAAAGAAAAGCTAAGCATTTTCTGAGTTAAAACTTTATACTGTAGCCCCCAAGCTTCTAGTTGAGAACTGAATTAGCTCCGACTAGATGCTTTACAGAAAAGCTAAGCATATTGCTAAGTTAAAAACTCTCGCTGTAGCCCCCGAGCATCTAAGTGGGAAATTTTCGACTAAAGGCTCTAAGCGGACTAAACAACGGCTTGACTTTGTGTTTGTTTCCACAGAACGAGAATGCTCGGAGGGGCATGGCCAACGATAAGTACCAGAAGATGCGCGCGGACCTTAAAGTGAAAAGGGTAAAACCGCCATCTTGAAGGAATAGATCATCAAAAACAAGTGTCTGTTTTCTTTTTTGCGCATTTCCGTCTTACTTTTGTGCCTTCCTTCTTCAAGTACTCACTGTGTACTTTGTTTTCTTCGACTTGCAGAGCATGTAGCCAAGGCCAAGAATATTGTCGAGCAGTCCAAGCACATCCAGTAGCTGGACAGCGAGAATAAGATCCTTAAGAAGGAGAGGGAAGAAATGTTGAAGATGCACGAGGATTCCATGAAAGCCCTGCAGGACTCCGCCTCCGTGGAGATTAATCGCTTGAAGGAGGAGCTTGCGATCCTAAAGGATCAGAAGCAAGCTGCCGATGAGCAAAACCTTCGCCATAGCGAGGCATTTAAGCTCCTCCAACAAGAGTAGGAATCTTTGGCGGACGTCTTCTGGCAGGCTAAGGCCAGCATCTTCAGTAAGTGTCATCCGCCTTGTAGCTCTGTAGTCTGGATACTTAGAATTTATTGAACTCATGCAATTCTTGCCAGAATTTTCAGCGCCTATGGGCTTAACCCGCTCGCCTCCTTCGGACAAAGAATGCATGATTCTTGCCGGCAACTTCATCAATACTGCCATCACCCAAGCCAAGGAGATTGCCAAGCCCCTCCAAATTTATATCAAGGCCTCCGACTCCGTGGTGAAGTACTCGGAGATTCTGCGCCGAGCCCCCGAGCGTGTCGCGAGCTGGAAATCTTCATGTGCACGGGCTGGCGCTAGGATGGTGTTTTCCATGGTGAAGGCACACTAGCCGACATCGACACAGTGACATCTGGTATCCCCGACGTAGATGATGACGACAAGGAGATCGATCACGAAGCCATCCTGTCATCACTCGCGGGCTATGACACTAGGGTTGCCGAGTTGGTGGACGTCGACGTCTTCGTGCCCAGGAACTTTCTTGACAACGCCGACCCTGAATCCTCCGAGTCTCCTCATAGTGGTGACGTTGAAGGTGAATCTCCGGCTGGTGATGATGCGGCCTCCAAGTCCCCTGCACCTAAGGAGTGAAAAACACTTTGTAATTCTTGTTTCACCTCTGGAGTGTGCATTGAAAAAACTTGGCGATGTAATCTTAAGGCGAAAAACAGTGGTTGTCGTATCTTGCTACTTAAGAATTAATGCCCAGTATGTATATATTGTTTTAAGCAAGTGTTGGCTTATCCGTTACTCTGGTTCTTATGCTTGACTTTTCGTGAGTCGAAAGACTCGTTGTCGGAACCATGCACTTAGGTGATGATGCCCAATGGCACCGTCAATAACCTGAGCACAAAATCGCCGACAACAAGTGCCGAAAGTCACTACTCCAGAATCCACATAAAAACAACAAAGAACGTGTAGACCAGAAAACTTAAGCTAACGCCCGTAGGCGGAATTTTCACAAGTGCAATCGCAAAGCTTGTGCATAAAGGTTTATATGATCCAAAAATGAACACTAAAGGAGGTAAAAGACTCAGCAATATGAGTGAACCAAAGAGCTTTATTTCATTGATCATATAAGAGGTACACGATTAGATAAAAAATGCTAAGTGTAGAAAGGACGTAGCTGTGCTATGTTCCATGGCCGATCAAGCTCCGGGTAGTCATCATCCGGGTCACGTCGCTTACGCTTATGATCCTCATTGGGTCTATCCTTGAGCTCACGATTGTCGACAAGGTAGTAAGATCCATTGAGCAGCGCCTTGCTTATGATGAACGGTCCTTCCCATGGCGGGGATAATTTGTGTGACTTCTTCTGCTTAAGTCGGAGTACTAAATCCCCCTCTTTAAACGAGCGATGCCGAACGCGGCGACTATGGTAGCTGCGTAGCTTCTGCTGGTGATGGCGGATCTTTGGCATGCCAAAACGCGCTCCTCCTCGAGAAGGTATACATCAAGGCGTCTGGATTCTTCAGCGTCATCTTCTTCATAGGCGGCAACTCTTGGTGCATCGTGGAGGATGTCGGAGGGTAGGATGGCTTCTGCTCCATATACCATGAGGTAAGGGGTGTAGCCGGTGGATCTGTTAGGTGTAGTTCGTAAACTCCACAACACAGATGGCAATTCTTCCACCCAGGCTCCAACTGCTCTATGTAGCGGTGCCTCAAGACGTGGCTTGATTCCCTGCAGAATTAATCCATTGGCTCGCTCAACCTGACCATTGGATTGTGGGTGTGCCACAAACGCAAGGTCAAGTCGGATGCCTTTGTCCCAGCAATAGGCCTCAACTTCTCCGAGTGACAAGTTGCTTCCATTGTCGGTGATGATGCTATGTGGGAGACCAAATCTCACCACTAGATCCCGGACAAACCTGAGGGCAGTTGCCCCATCAAGCTTTCTAATGGGTTTAGCTTCTATCCATTTGGTGAATTTGTCAACTGCTACAAGCAGATGCGTAAATCCACACGGTTCCATCAAGTTATAGGTATTGTTCGCAATTCTTCAGCAAGGACATGTGGTTGTCGGGCATAGTACTGGCATCCTGTGCATGTTTCAACCAGCTTTTCGGCGTCCGCCTTCGCGGTCAGCCAGTAGAATCCTTGCCGGAAGGCTTTCGCGACCAGCGATCGAGGAGCGGCGTGAGGCCCGCAATCTCCGAGATGGATTTCGCGTAGGATTTCCATACCTTCTAGCTGGGAAACACACTTTAGGTATACACCAGTAGTGCTCCTTTTTTAGAGTTGCCCATTGATTATGGTATAACCCTTTACTCGCCGTACTATCTGCCGTCTTTTGACCTCGTCATCGGGCAAAGTTCCGTGTTCGAGATATTCCATGAACGGTTTTGTCCAAGACGGAGGGGTCTTTGTCACCATGTTGACGAAAGAATCAGCTCTATCCGGGTTGTCGATGTCGGCGCCCTTCATGGATGGTGTGCGTAGATGCTCAAGGAAAACTCCTGGCAGAATTTGCTTGCGCCCTGATCCAAGTTTAGACAATAGATCAGCCGCCTCTTTTTGCTCCCTAGGCACATACTTGACTTCGTAGCCCAAGAAGCTCTTGGCTATCTCGTCCACTTCGTCGCGATATGCCGCCATTATAGGGTTCCGCACATTACAGGTGCCAGCCACCTGCTGGGCAACCAAGTCGAAATCTCCACAGCAAACTATGCGCTTGATGCCAATATCCTTGGCTACACGCAGTCCGTGAATGAGTGCTTCATACTCCGCCATGTTGTTTGTAGCCTCGAAGTGGATCTGCAGAACGTAGTGTAACTTGTCTCCTTTTGGTGACTGTAGCAATACACCAGCCCCCGAGCCGTTGAGCAGCTTTGATCCGTCAAAGTGCATCACCCAGTACTCTGGTTTCGGCAACGGAGTGGCATCCGACATCTCCGTCCAATCTGCAATAAAATCCGCCAAGGCTTGTGACTTGATGGCGTCGCGTCTTTTGTAGGTGATCTCGAAGGAGGCAAGTTCAATGCCCCACTTCGCGACCCTTCCTGTAGTGTCGTTGTTGTTGATAATGTCGGACAGTGGAGTCTTGCTCACTACTGTGATTGGGTGCTCCTGAAAGTAATGCCTCAGCTTCCGAGAAGCAAGGAATACTCCATAGGCTATCTTTTGGTAGTGCGGGTAACGCTGCTTGGACTCCGTCAAGACCTCGCTTACATAGTAAACTGGTCGTTGAACTTCGTGCTCATGGCCTGGTTCCTTCCGCTCTACCACGACGACGATGCTGATAACCCGGTTGGTTGCCTCCATGTAAATTAACATGGGATCACCAGGCTCGGGTGCTGCAAGGATGGGCGCTGAGAAAAGAATCTCCTTGAGCCGCTTCAATGCTGCATCTGCCTCATCCATCCACGTGAATTTGTCCGCCATCTTCAGCAACTTGTACAGCAGCAGAGCCTTCTCTCCAAGTCGGCTGATGAACCGACTAACTGCTGCAACACAACCTGTTAGTCGTTGGATGTCCTTTAGGCATGTCGGACGGTTTATGTTTAAGATGGCCTTGATTTTCTCCGGGTTGACCTCGATTCCGCGCTGGGAAACGATGAAGCCCAACAGTTTGCCGGCTGGAACCCCGAAGACGCACTTCTTAGGGTTGAGCATCATGTTGTATTTCCGGAGATTATCAAAGGTTTCTTTTAAGTCGGAGATTAAGTCGTTTGACTTTTTAGACATCACCGCGATATCGTCCACATAGGCGTGAACGTTCCGACCAATTTCGTCGTGAAGGCAATGTTGCATTGTCCGCTGGTAGGTAGCATCTGCGTTTTTCAACCCAAAGGGCATCGTGACATAGCAAAACGTGTCGTACGGGGTAGTGAAAGAAGTGGCCAATTGGTCCGAATTCCTCATCTTGATCTGGTGGTATCCTGAGTATGCATCGAGAAAACACAAAAGTTCCGAGCCAGCCGTCGAGTCAATTACTTGGTCAATGCGAGGCAAAGCAAACGGATCTTTGGGACATGCTTTGTTCAAGCCGGTGTGATCAACGCACATTCTTAATTCATTGGTTCCCTTTTTGGGTACAAGTACAGGATAGGCCACCCATCGGGTGTGAAGGACTTCTCGAATAAACTCAGCCTTAAGTAACCTAGCTATCTCTTTGCCAATGGCGCGTCTCTTCTCATCTCCGAAGCGTCCTAGAGGTTGTTTCAATGGTTTACATTTTGGATCTATGTTTAAGCTGTGCTCGGCAAGTTCCCTAGGTACACCTTTCATGTCGGCAGGTTGCCAGGCAAAGATGTCCCTATTCTCATGGAGGAACTCGACGAGCGCGCTTTCCTATTTGGGATCCAGGTTCGTCCCAATGGCGACGGTCTTGGAGGCATCGTCTACCACAAGTTCCACCGGCTTGGTCTCGATGGCGGCCTTGAACGCAGGAGCGGAGTCGGAGATCTGCTTCTTCGATGCGGGCATCTCTGAGTCATTGACCTTGCTTTGGATCTCACTGAATTCTTCGCTGTAGAGGACAGCTTCTGTAACAGCTGCTTCATTGATCTCGCAGTCCCTTGCCTTGGTAAAGCTTCCGGATACGGTGATGACACCGTTTGGTCCGGGTATCTTGAGTTTGTTGTAGACGAAGCATGGCTTGGCCATGAACGTGTGGAATATGTCGCGGCCGAATATGACGTGGTACACACTCTTGAAGGGGACCACCTCAAAGGTCATGCGCTCTTGGCGGTAATTATTAACGTCGCCAAAGGCTACCTAAAGTGTGATACACCCAAGGGACCGAGCCTCCCGTCCAGGAACTACGCCATGGAACACGGTGTTGGTCCGCCTTAGGTTTGCCTCCATCAAGTTCATCTTCTGCAGTGTATCCAGGTACATGATGTTGATGCTGCTTCCACTATCCACCATGCACTTGGTGAACTCCACGCCGTCAATCAATGGGTTGATGACCATGGTGTATTGGTTCTCCATGGGCACAAGGTCTGGGTGATCCGTCCTGTCCCAAGTGATTGGAACCTCCGACCAGCGCAGTGAAGGGAATATGCCCTGAGAGGCAATAATAAAGTGTTTATTATGTGTATTCCAAGTATATGATAGATGTTTATTTTGCATGCTATAATTGTATTAATACGGAAACGTTAATACATGTGTGTTTAATAAACAAACAGAAAGTTCCTAGTTATGCCTCTCTCATAAACTAGCTCGTTGATTAACAAGATGATCAAGGTTTCCTGATCATGGACATTGGATGTTGTTAATAACGGGATCACAACATTAGTGTAATGGTGTGATGAACATTCATCCGAAGTATAGCATTACGATCAAAGTCATTGAGTTTATATTGCTATAACAACTTACGAAGTAATCCTAATCCTTAGACCATGATATCATGTCAATCACTAACACCGGAAGAGTTTCTTGATAAAATTAAACGTCACACCGTAACAGGGTGATTATAAAGATGGATTCAGAACTAATAAAGTGTTATGTTGAGGCTCATGGATCGAGAGTGGAATTTGTTCATCCCGATGACGGATAGATATACTCTGGGCCCTCTCGGTGATATCACATTGATTAGCTTGCAAGCAAGTGATTTGATCACTAGAATGTTATATCACAGGAACGAGAAAAGAGTGCATGTCGATGCGAGATCAAACTAGGTATGGAGATACCGATGATCAAATCTCGGACATGTAATATATCGTGAAACAAAGGGATTAAGATACTAGCGTAAAAGGTCCGACGATCACAAGAAAGTCATCGTTGAATGTGTGGGAGTCAAGATGGGTCTCGGATCCCGCTCGATTATTGATCCGAGGGGTCTCGATCATGTACGCATTATTCACGAACCGTAGGGTGACACACTTAAGAGACACCGACATCCAATTGGAGCAAATGTTTCATGCCGAAAAGAATGAACAAGCGCAGGAATTTATTTCACTAGATACCGAAAAGGTTTTGGGTGAAATTGCATAAAGTGGTTATGCATGTGAAATAGAATTCTAGCAGGTTATTTGTGAATGTTTGTCATTAAAGTAATTGACAAAATTCTGAATAAAATAAAAGAGTTTTATTTAATGAGAGTTTGCATTAAATTTGGTGGAAATTTAATGGGAATTTGAGTGGACTTTGAGTGGAGGGATTTAAAGGGCATTTTGTGAGTGGAGTGTCCACCCACATGAATGAAGGAGGGAGGGGGGTCCCCATGGCCGGCCACCCCCTTGGGTGCCCTCCTCCTATAAAGGAGCCCCTCCTCACTTGTCTCTCACACCTCCTCGTGAAGGATCTCTCTCCCCCTCTAGAATTTATCCCCCATGGTCTCGGACTAGCGAGATACATGTTCCCGGTGGCTATTCGGCAAGAAAGAGTTGTGCTTCCGCTGCATCGCTGGAGCGAGGAGGCGGAGGTTGCTCGGTGCCTCGAACGTGTGTGCGAGCACGGATGCGCTGCTAAGTTGCGGCGCTAGGACTTCCTCTCGATCTTGAGATCGACAAGAGATCGTCTACATCAACCACGAGTTGAACTCGTTAAGCTTTGTCGGTCTTCAAGGGTATGTTCTCTACGGATATACATCCGCCCGTTGTTTGTATCTAGTAGATAGATCTTGGTATATAGTTCACATCGTAGGAAAATTTTTGTTTTCTATGCTGCGAATCCTACACGCAGGTATTGGGGGACTAGGGGGAGAGTGGCCATCAGGATCCTTAGAGAGGTCTTCTGTTGTCGGACGGTGGGGGTGCCAAGGAAAGTGTGGTAGACTGGGGCCTTCTTGGCGAAGGGGTTCTTGCCCTTGTCGTCGCTCTTGGCGGCGTGCTTGGGGTCAATGTCCTCGTCCATGTCACTTGAATCCTTGGACTCCTCCTCCTTCTTCTTCCCCTTGCCCTTGCCTCGCGGTCTGTTCTTCCGACTTTGCTTGTAGCCGGACTCCGGGTCTTCCTTGAGGTCGTTGACGAACTTGCAGTGTCGATTGGTATGGCTGGCCTTGCCGTTGACATCGAGGTGTACGAGGCACGGCATATCACGGAATTCTTCGTACGTTTGGGGGATGCGGAGCGGCGCCGAGTTGGTTTCACTTCCTCGTTGCTGCCCACGGCCTGCTCCCCTTCCTCGACCACGTTGTCCGCCTTCTCCTCGTCCTGCAAAAGTCATGGCGACCATGTCGGTAGATTGCTTTTCTTCTGGAGCGGTTTTCCGCTTTGTACTGCTGTTCCTCCGAGCTTGGGTTGGAACGGCCGTTGCCGGCAAAGAGCCACGAGCATCGTCGTCGGCAGCTGCGAACTCACTAGCTAACTGAATCATCTGATTCAAGTCAAGCTGATGATTGTCCTGCAAGCGCTTCAGATTATGTCGTAGCAACGTGCCTCTTTCCAATCCATCGATGAAGGCGACCATGGCGGTCTGGGCGTGCACTCCTGCGGAGGAATTCTTCATATCCAGCCAGCGGGAGAGGTAGGCGCGAGATGTCTCATCTTTCTCTTGCACGCTCCGCTGTAGGTCGCCCACAGTGCAGGGACGCTTGTATGTACCCTCAAAGTTTTTGGTGAACGCTTCTTGCATGTCCAACCAGTTATAGATAGATTTCTCCGGCAAGTCATCGATCCATTGACGGGCCGTGCCCGCCAACATTAACGGGAGGTACTTGACGGCGACGTTGGGGTTGCCTCCAGCAATCTCCACCGCGTTGCCGTAGTCTTGCAACCATGTGGCAGGCTTGGCGGTGCCGTCATAGGGCTTGATGGTCTTGTCAATCCGGAAACCTTTGGGGTAAGTTGCGGACCGTATTGCGGGTCCAAAGCAACGTGGTCCCAGGTATGGACCTTCCCGGGCCTCGTGGATCTTATCGATCTGTGAACGTGCATCGTATGGCTCCGGGTTCTTCTTCTTGTTGTCAACAGGGGATGGGTTGCGTGAACGACGCGGGCCTCTTCCATCATGGTGACTGCTTGGCGGTGACGGAGGCGGAGGTGGCGGTGGGTTAGCCTTCTTGCTGTTACCCTCCTGCGATGCCCCACGCCTGTCACGGTTGCTTGCCGGACGCAGAGGGTCATGGTGTGACCTGCTCTTATGTCCTTGGTAGCGCTCTCCATCATGACGGGTCTGTGCCGTGTTGTCGCGGATGGCGATGCCGCACTGCTTTGGAGGGGGCATATCTGTACGATGGTGAGTCTTGTAATCTTCCTGACGTCGGGGGGATCGGGGCGGTGGCGATGGGCGGCGAGGTTGGGCTCTTTCTTCGTGGTTGGAGGACATGGGGATAGCATCCTTCCTGTTGCGCGCATCCCTCCGTCTTCGTTCTGATGAACCCGTCCGCGATCCGACATCCTGAGGAGATCTGTCCCTTGGAGGTTTGTACTGGTTAGATCGGCAGAGAGCTGGGTCAGACTCAAGCCTCTGAGAGGTGGCCTTTTCCTGCTGCTTTACCGCCTTGGCCACTAGGTCATAGACCTGCTCGACTGCCTCGGGCGATCTATCCTTCTCGAGAAGGGTCTTGGCGACGGCGAGGTTAAGGAGTGGGGTGGGCATCACATGCTTGCCTTCACTATCGACGTATGGCTTGGCCTGTGCCGGCTTCGAGGGAGCCCATCCTAGGTTACGCCGTACACCAGGATCGTTGATGACGCGAGCCGAAGCTTTATTAGCCTTCTGCTGCTGCTGCAGAGTCTTGTACTCGGCCTCCATTGCTCTTGCTTTCTCTATGGACTTCTGCGCGTTGACCAGATCTCGATCTAGTTTAGCGCCTTGCTCCGAGAAGGCTTGCCTCCAGCCGCTTGGCGCTTCTCGTCAGCTGAGTCACGTTAGGATGCCCGGATCGGATAACAGTTAGAGGCTCAACGAGGAGATTGCCGTACATCACTCTATCAGCTGGAGTAACATGGGCTGCTGCCGACGTGGATGCTGGAGGCGTCAAGTTCGCGGTGTTATTGTTGCTCGGACCGGCGCCGAGTTCCTACGGCTGCTGCACTGTGTTAGGCGGAGGCGGCATGACCTTTGCGCGATCAATGTCGTCAGCAATTAGTGGCCCCTTCCCCTTATCCAGTGCCGTAGGCGGAGCTTGCTCGGGCTGGTCTTCGTCCATCGCTGTCCCAACGGTGACGAACACCCCTCAAGACATGACGGTGTTATTAGCTTGCTCGTCGCGCGAGTACTCCTCCTCCATCTCCTGCATGGCGGAGTCTAGCTCTTCTGGACTGAAGTCTATTTCCTCTGAATCTGCACTGAAATCCGCATAAAGCGCGTCAATGACAGAGTCGGAGGGTGCCAGGACTTCCTCGATGACGGGCGGTGGAGGTGCAACGGCCTCGACGATGACTATAAGTGGTGGTGCTGCTGCGACGATGGCGGCCGAAGGCGGTGGTGGCGGTGGCTGAATCGGAGGGGCTCCGTCAATGAGCGCAAGCGCTGTCTGAGCTGCCGCTTCAGCCTCCGCGTAGTTGTTGACGGTGTTCACCATGCCTTCGAAGCTGAGGCGTCCTGACGCCTGTTGCCGTCTTAGAGAATGTCGGAGAAGCGTGCCATGGTCCAGTCCTTCCACAAAGTGATAGATGGCATCATCATTGGGGTAGTTGGCGGATCGGCTCAGATCACGAGCCACGCCGTAATCGCGGGGTTTTTCGCCCTCTCTCTGAACGCAGCGCTCCAGATCGAAGATAGTAACCACGCCGATGAACTTGGATCTCTGCTGTCCAGACGCACGGACAAAGCCAGCGGATTTGCAGTGATCTTCCCCCTTTATATCCTGCACAGGGGCGGTTTGGGTGCGTCTTGAATTTTTCCGATCTTTGCCGGCAGACTCCGAGGAGAGATCCGACATCGATCCTTCCGCGAACGTATCTTGCCCATAGGCGGTCCGTGCGGGTCTTGATACTCCTCCGACTCCCAGGGAACTAGTGCCCGAGTCGGTTTCAACAATGAAGAGGTGGATGTCTCCGATATGAACGATCGAACACCGCGTAGGTTTCGTCTTCGCCGGGATCCAGAATTCGTCGGGAGGGACGATCGGAACGTTGCCGGAGAAGAGAACGCGGCCGATGGCTACGGTTTCGCTGATTCTCGCGAAGATCTTCGTCCTCGCCCGCTGAAGAGCCTGAAGCGCCTCTTGCCCCACGGTGGGCGCCAACTGTCGTGGTATTGCCGACGAGTACGCCATGGAGGGGTCCTCACAGTGCGTGTTTAGAGACGTGGGGTAAGGCGGACGGTTGACGGGTACGAGGTAACACAGCTTACCCAGGTTCAGATCCCACAACGTTGGCGGAATCCTACTCTTGCTATAAATCACTATAATGGCAATACGCCGAGTTACAAAGATTAGGTTCGATGTGCGAGGTGTGTGTAAAATGATGCCCTAAAGGCTCCCATAGGCCCGACTTATATAGTCGTCAGGTCCTAGGGTTATAGGAAAAAGTACTAGTCGGACAGGTTATAGAGTTCTACACCATCTATTACTAGTCTTTTGTATCTTGTACTCCAAGGCTCCGGGTACGCTGGTGACTCCACCGTAGCCTTCCTTTATCCGGCATGGGCCTCCCTTCTGGATCCACCTAACTGGGCCGCCCAGCAGGCCATAGGACATGCTACCGACTATGGGCCACCCGGGTTAGTCGGATAAGAGACATGCTATGAGGATACCCATATAGCATATCCCCAACAAGTTCCGAGCCAGCCGTCGAGTCAATCACTTGGTCAATGCGAGGCAAAGCAAACGGATCTTTGGGGCATGCTTTGTTCAAGCTGGTGTAATCAACGCACATTCTTAATTCATTGGTTCCCTTTTTGGGGACAAGTACAGGATTGGCCACCCATCGGGTGTGAAGGACTTCTCGGATAAACTCAGCCTTAAGTAACCTAGCTATCTCTTTGCCAATGGCGCGTCTCTTCTCATCTCCGAAGCGTCGTAGAGGTTTTTTCACTGGTTTACACTTTGGATCTATGTTTAAGCTGTGCTCGGCAAGTTCCCTAGGTACACCTTTCATGTCGGCAGGTTGCCAGGCAAAGATGTCCCTATTCTCATGGAGGAACTCGACGAGCGCGCTTTCCTATTTGGGATCCAGGTTCGTCCCAATGGCGACGATCTTGGAGGCATCGCCTACCACAAGTTCCACCGGCTTGGTCTCGATGGCGGCCTTGAACGCAGGAGCGGAGTCGGAGATCTGCTTCTTCGACGCGGGCATCTATGAGTCATTGACCTTGCTCTGGATCTCCTTGAATTCTTCGTAGAGAGGATGCAGCAACGGCTGCTTCATTGATCTCGTAGTCCCTTGCCTTGGTAAAGCTTCCGGATACGGTGATGACACTGTTTGGTCCGGGTATCTTGAGTTTGTTGTAGACGAAGCATGGCTTGGCCATGAATGTGTGGAATATGTCGCGGCCGAATATGACGTGGTACACGCTCTTGAAGGGGACCACTTCAAAGGTCATGCGCTCTTGGCGGTAATTATTAACGTCGCCAAAGGCTACCTGAAGTGTGATACACCCAAGGGACCAAGCCTCCCGTCCAGGAACTATGCCATGGAACACGGTGTTGGTCCGCCTTAGGTTTGCCTCCGTCAAGTTCATCTTCTGCAGTGTATCCAGGTACATGATGTTGATGCTGCTTCCACTATCCACCATGCATTTGGTGAACTCCACGCCGTCAATCAATGGGTTGATGACCATGGCGTATTGGTTCTCCGTGGGCACACGGTATGGGTGATCCGTCCTGTCCCAAGTGATTGGAACCTCCGACCAGCGCAGGTATTGGGGGACTGTGGGGAGAGTGGCCATCAGGATCCTTAGAGAGGTCTTCTGTTGTCGGACGGTGGGGGTGCCAAGGAAAGTGTGGTATACTAGGGCCTTCTTGGCGAAGGGGTTCTTGCCCTTGTCGTCGCTCTTGGCGGCGTGCTTGGGGTCAACGTCCTCGTCCATGTCACTTGAATCCTTGGACTCCTCCTCCTTCTTCTTCCCCTTGCCCTTGCCTCACGGTCTGTTCTTCCGACTTTGCTTGTAACCGGACTCCGGGTCTTCCTTGAGGTCGTTGACGAACTTGCAGTGTCGATTGGTATGGGTGGCCTTGCCGTTGACATCGAGGTGTATGAGGCACGACATATCACGGAATTCTTCGTACGTTTGGGGATGCGGAGCGGCGCCGAGTTGGTTTCACTTCCTCGTTGCTGCCCATGGCCTGCTCCCCTTCCTTGGCCACGTTGTCCGCCTTCTCCTCGTCCTTCAAAAGTCATGGCGACCATGTCGGTAGATTGCTTTTCTTCTGGAGCGGTTTTCCGCTTTGTACTGCTGTTCCTCCGAGCTTGGGTTGGAACGGCCGTTGCCGGCAAAGAGCCACGAGCATCGTCGTCGGCAACTGCGAACTCACTAGCTAACTGAATCATCTGATTCAAGTCAAGCTGATGATTGTCCTGCAAGCGCTTCAGCTTATGTCGGAGCAACGTGCCTCTTTCCAATCCATCGATGAAGGCGTCCATGGCTGTCTGGGCGTGCACTCCTGCGCAGGAATTCTTCATATCCAGCCAGCGGGAGAGGTAGGCGCGAGATGTCTCGTCTTTCTCTTGCACGCACCGCTGTAGGTCACCCACAGTGCAGGGACGCTTGTATGTACCCTCAAAGTTTTTGGTGAACGCTTCTTGCATGTCCAACCAGTTGTAGATAGATTTCTCCAGCAAGTCGTCGATCCATTGACGGGCCGTGCCCGCCAACATTAACGGGAGGTACTTGACGTCGACGTTGGGGTTGCCTCCAGCAATCTCCACCGCGTTGCCGTAGTCCTGCAACCATGTGGCAGGCTTGGCGGTGCCATCATAGGGCTTGATGGTCTTGTCAATCCGGAAACCTTTGGGGTAAGTTGCGGACCGTATTGCAGGTCCAAAGCAATGTGGTCCCAGGTATGGTCCTTCCCGGGCCTCGTGGATCTTATCGATCCGTGAACGTGCATCGTATGGCTCCGGGTTCTTCTTCTTGTTGTCAACAAGGGATGGGCTGCGTGAACGACGCGGGACTCTTCTGTCATGGTGACTGCTTGGCGGTGATGGAGGCAGAGGTGGCGGTGGGTTAGCCTTCTTGCTGTTACCCTCCTACGATGCCCCACGCCTGTCACGGTTGCTTGCCGGACGCGGAGGGTCATGGTGTGACCTGCTCTTATGTCCTTGGTGGCGCTCTCCATCATGACGGGTCTGTGTCGCGTTGTCGCGGATGACGATGCCACAGTGCTTTGGAGGGGGCATATCCGTACGATGGTGAGTCTTGTAATCTTCCTGACGTCAGGGGGATCGGGGCGGTGGCGATGGGCGGCGAGGTTGGGCTCTTTCTTCGTGGTTGGAGGATATGGGGATAGCATCCTTCCTGCTGTGCGCATCCCTCCGTCTTTGTTCTGATGAACCCGTCCGCGAACCGACATCCTGAGGAGATCCGTCCCTTGGAGGTTTGTACTGGTTAGATTGGCAGAGAGCTGGGTCAGACTCAAGCCTCTGAGAGGTGGCCTTTTCCTGCTGCTTTACCGCCTTGGCCACTAGGTCATAGACCTTCTCTACTGCCTCAGGCGATCTATCCTGCTCCAGAAGGGTCTTGGCGACGACAAGGTTAAGGAGTGGGGTGGGCATCACCTGCTTGCCTTCACTATCAATGTATGGCTTGGCCTGTGCCGGCTTCGAGGGAGCCCATCCTAGGTTGCGCCGTACACCAGGATCGTTGATGATGTGAGCCGGAGCTTTCTTAGCCTTCTGCTGTTGCAGCAGAGTCTTGTACTCGGCCTCCATTGCTCTTGCTTTCTCTATGGACTTCTGCACGTTGACCAGATCTCGATCTAGTTTAGCGCCTTGCTCCGCGATGGCTTGCACCTCCTCCAGTAGCTGCTGGCGCTTCTCGTCAAGCTGAGTCACGTTTCGGATATGATCAACGGTTAGTGGCTCAACGAGGAGATTGCCGTACATCACTCTATCAGCTGGAGTAACATGGGCTGCTGCCGACGTGGATGCTGGAGGCATCAAGCTTGCGGTGTTGTTGTTGCTCGGACCGGCGCTGTGTTAGGCGGAGGCGGCATGACCTTTGCGCGATCAATGTCGTCAGCAATTAGTGGCCCCTTCCCCTTATCCAGTGCCGTAGGCGGAGCTTGCCCGGGCTGGTCTTCGTCCATCGTTGTCCCAATGGTGACGTACACCCCTCGAGACATGACGGTGTTATTATCATGCTCGTCGTGTGAGTACTCCTCCTCCATCTCCTGCATAGTGGAGTCTATCTCTTCTGGACTGAAGTCTATTTCCTGTGAATCTGCACTGAAATCAGCATAAAGCACGTCAATGACAGAGTCGGAGGGTGCCAGGACTTCCTCGATGACGGGCGGTGGAGGTGCAACGGCCTCGACGATGACTGGAAGTGGTGGTGCTGCTGTGACGATGTCGGCCGCAGGCGGTGGTGGAGGTGGCTGAATTGGAGGGGCTCCGTCAATGAGCGCAAGCGCTGTCTGAGCTGCCGCTTTAGCCTCCGCGTAGTTGTTGACGGTGTTCGCCATGCCTTCGAAGGTGAGGCGTCCTGACGCCTGTTGCCGTCTTAGAGATTGTCGAAGAAGCGTGCCATGGTCCAGTCCTTCCACAAAGTGATAGATGGCATCATCATTGGGGTAGTTGGCCAGGTTGGCCCGTATACGGAGCCACCTGGCGAGGTAGTCGCGGGGGTTTTCGCCCTCTCTCTGAATGCAGCGCGCCAGATCGAAGATGGTAACCACGCCGACGAACTTGGATCTCTGCTGTCCAGACGCACGGACAAAGCCGGAGGATTTGCAGTGATCTTCCACCTTTATATCCTGCACAGGGGCGGTTTGGGTGGGTCTTGAATTTTTCTGATCTTTGTCGGAAGACTCCGAGGAGAGATCCGACATCGATCCTTCCGCGAACGTATCCTGCCCGTAGGCGGTCCGTGGGGATCTTGATGCTCCTCCGACTCCCAGGGAACTAGTGACCGAGTCGGTTTCGCCAATGAAGAGGTGGATGTCTCCGATAGGAACGATCGAACACCGCGTAGGGTTCGTCTTCGCCGGGATCCATAACTCATCGGGAGGGACGATCGGAATGTTGCCGGAGAAGAGAACGCGACCGATGGCTACGGTTTCGCCGATTCCCGTGAAGATCTTGGTCCTCGCCCGCTGAAGAGCCTGAAGCGCCTCTTGCCCCACGGTGGGCGCCAACTGTCGTGGTATTGCTGACGAGTACGCCATGGAGGGGTCCTCAGAGTGCGTGTTTAGAGACGTGGGGTAAGGCGGACGGTTGACGGTGTTGGGCCACGCAGAGATAAAACAAAAACTTTTCCTCTAACGTGGTGATCCCAAGATCTAGCTGAGGTAGAAGGCCACGAGGTTTACCACTAGACGCGCGGTTGCAGATTACTGATGAAGCGCGTCAGTTGATGCAGTGCAGTCCTCACGATCCGATCGTCCTGGTGCTGATCGTACAGCACCTCTGCTGGTATCCACACGTACAAGGAGGAGCACCGGCGGCGAACTGCTAGGTTCGTTACGACGGCTGGACTGCTGTGGAGCTAGGGTTTCCAACACATGGAATGACCTAACCGAACAACGATTCACCTTTCTAGGTTAACGATTCACCTTTCTAGGTTACTGTGCTCCACTATATATAGGGAGTGAACGTGGGCTCTGCTCGCGCGACCCATTCACTAAAGCCCATATAAAACTAGTCACCGTGAGTCCAACTCACTAACTCAGTCCTAATCTGGTTTAGGTCCAACCCAACCAAATCATATGTTCAGATCCAATCCGAACATGCTCCCGCTCTTAAGTGTGTGACCCCGCAGGCTCATGGTTACTTGGACACGATTAGAGTCCAACTCTCAATCGATTAATCGGCATCGGCTCCTAGCAGAACGTACCGATTCCCAAGTACCAAAGAGTCATGACGACTTGCCTTTTCAATGCGACGTCTGAGTCCCTTTTGCCTCACGATATACCTTGTCAGACTATAGGCGAATATATGTCATCCCTTAAATAGTCCAACTCTCTTCTCGATCCGAGATAAGTGATTCACCCGACTAACACTTAGCCGATCGCCTCGGTTAACACTTAACCGAGTCGTGCATGGCCATGCTTTCCGAATCATATCTCACGAGAGGGCCCAGAGAATATCTCTCCGAGTGGAGGGGCAAAATCCCATCTTGGTTATTCACATCACGCAGCTTGATTCTCGATCGACCAACTCGCCTTTATAACTCGCCACGGATCAGCTTGATGTAACCTAAGTCGGTGATCCTCAACTCGGACTATGCAACAACCTCGGTCTAAGGATTACATTGATTGAGATATACAAATGACAACTTAGTTCGTTGTACCTCAATATGGGTCAATCCGACTCGCTAAACTCTTTAGCCTAGTCTGTAAGTTGGAATAGCATCTCCATGCCCATGACAAGTGGAACCGAGTCATCAAGCCAACTTTCACATTGGTCTAAGTTGTGTGTCCAAGACAACCTCAATGACCAAGGATATTTAGTATAAACAACATGAATGCATAGTTCCACAACTGAATCACATATTCAATGATACACAGATGTTTATACAAGGACTACTTAATAACTTTATGAATACAATGGAAATCTCATCATACATGATTGCCTCTAGGGCATATTCCCAACAGTCTCCACTTGCACTAGAGTCAATCTTCCGACATCACATGTCTAAGCATCTAATGCCCATGGTTTCAAAGCGCCTCATGCTTCTACCGGGTAACGGTTTTGTCAACGGATCCGCAATATTTGCATCCGTGTGTATCTTGCATAACTTGATATCACCCTGATCCACGAACTGGCGAATCAGGTGGTACCGCATGAGTATGTGCTTGTTCTTCTGGTGTTGTCTAGGTTCCTTGGCTTGTGCAATAGCACCATTGTTGTCACAATACACGTCCAACGGATTGGACGAGCCCTAAACCACACCAAGATCCATGAGGAAATTCCTCATCCAAACAGCTTCCTTTGCTGCCTCCGAGGCAGCAATATACTCAGCCTCTGTTGTGACGCATACGCCTCTTGCTTGGAACTTTTCCAGCTCACAAGACCTCCGCTTATAATAAACACGTATCCGGATTGCGGCGAGAATCATCGAGTCGGTGAGATAACTCGCATCCGTAACCCTTTACACTGAGTTCATCTTCACCACCATAAACCAAGAACATATCCTTAGTCCTTCTCAAGTACTTTAGGATATTTTTAGCCGCTGTCCAGTGGATCTCTCCAGGATCAGCCTGGTATCTGCTCACAACACTTAGAGCATAGGAAACATCCGGCCTAGTACAAATCATGGCGTACATGATGGATCCAACTGCAGAAGCATATGGAATCACACTCATCCGACTTCGCTCATCAGTTGTCGAAGGACACTGAGTCTTGCTAAGTTTTACACCATGGGACATCGGTAAGAACCCCTTCTTAGACGATTCCATGTTGAACTTTGTCCAAATAAGTACTCTGACTCAATCCAATGAGCCTCCTTGATCTATCTCTATAGATCCGGATTCCGAGGATGTATGTTGCCTCACCCAAGTCTTTCATTGAGAAACTCCTTTCCAATGATTCCTTGGTTTCTTGCAACATCTGGACATCATTTCCAATCAATAATATGTCATCCACATATAAGATTAGAAAATTTACTTTGTTCCCACTAAACTTCTTGTACAAACAAGAATCATGATCACTCTTGATGAAGCCAAACGATTTGACTACCTCATCAAAGCGAATATTCCAACTCCGAGATGCTTGCTTCAACCCATAAATGGATTTCAGAAGTTTGCATACCTTGTCAGCATTAGCCGGATCGACAAAACCCTCGGGCTGTATCATATACACGTCCTCGGTTAATTTTCCGTTAAGGAAAGCCGTTTTGACATCCATCTGCCATATCTCATAGTCGAAATAGGCCGCTATAGCTAACATGATCCGAACTGATTTAAGCATCGCTACGGGCGAGAAAGTCTCATCGTAATCAACTCCTTGAACTTGTCGGAACCCCTTCGCGACAAGGCGTGCTTTATAGATTGAAACATTTCCATCCATATCAGTTTTCTTCTTAAAGACCCATTTGCACTCGACGGTCTTGCACCGTCTGGCGATCAACCAAGTTCCAAACTTGATTTTCATCCATGGACTTTATCTCGGATCTCATGGCTCCAAGCCATGACTCGAATCGATCCCACCATCGCTTCGAATAATTTGCCGGCTCATCACCGCTAACAAGAACACATCACGAACACTTCGTAATCTTGCCGATCTTCGTAGTACAGTGCGCTATCGCTTCCCGCCACGATCGGCTCAACCTCCAAGGTTTTTGCCGATTCGCAATTAGCCGATTCCTCTCAAATTTCTTCGAGTTGCACCGTGCTCCCACTTGCTCCCCGACTGAGAAACTCTTTCTCAAGGAAGACACCGTTCCGAGCGACAAACACTTTGCCCTCTTCTCGGTTGTAGAAGTAGTAACCCAAGGTTTCCCTCGGATACCCTACGAAAATACATTTATCCGATTTGGCAGAAGCTTGTCCGATCAAGTCGCTTGACAAAAGCTTCACAACCCCAAATCTTAAGAAAAGACAGACTCGGCTTTTGCTGTCCACATCTCATGCGGTGTCTTCTACCGATTTTGATGGTACTTTGTTTAGTGTGAACGCATTTGTTTCTAGACAATAACCCCAAAATGATAAAGGCAGATCTGTCTGACTCATCATTGATCGTACCATGTCCAACAAGGTCCGATTCCGCCTTTCCAAACACCATTCCTTTGTATGCTCTGGCGGAGTAAGTTGAGGAACTATTCCACAACTTTTCGATGGTCATCAAACTCATGGCTCATGTACTGCCTCCTCGGTCCATCAAGAAACTTTATTTTCTTGCCGAGTTGATTTTGTGCTTCATTCGAATTCTTTGAACTTTTCAAAGGCTTCCGACTTATGTTTCATCAAGTAGATATATCCATACCTACTCAAATCATCGTGAAGGTAATGAAGTACTCATAACCACCCTGGTCGTCGTGCTCATTGGTCCAGATACATCACTATGTACTAGTCCCAACAAGTCGGACGCCCTTTCGCAACTATTTGCAAAAGGTGTCTTGGTCATTTTGCCGAGTAGGCAAGATTCGCATGTCTCGAACGACTCCAAGTCGAACGGGTTAGAGTCCATCATCATGGAGCTTCTTCATGCGTTTCCAACTTATATGACCAAGCCGACAGTGCCAAAAGTAAGTCATATTCAGATCATTTGGTTTCAACATTTTAACATTTATGTTATAAACCGACTCACCATCAAGATTCAAAATAAATAACCCGTCCTGGACGGGTGCAAAGCCGTGAAACATATCATTCAAATACAAAGAACAACCATTATTCTTGATATTCGACTCATAGCCTTGCCTCATCAAACATGAAGCAGAAATAATGTTTCGACTGAGCACTGGAACATAATAACAATTATTTAGTTCCATAATGAATCCGGAAGGTAAATGAAGTTGCATCGTGCCGACTTCCAACGCAGCAACTCTTGCTTTGTTGCCGACTCGAATATCAACCTCGCCTCTTGCTACGCCTCCTAGTTCTTACTACCCCTCGCAACGAGTTGCGATGTGAATAATCGATCCGGTATCATATACCCAAGAACTATTAGGTGCATCGGCAAGATATATGTCTATAACATTGCAAACAAGTGTACCGAGTCGGAAGTCATACCTCCACTCTTGGCTTTGTCGGCCAAGTACTTGCGATTCCTCTTCCGGGCCATCCGCCTTGGTAGAAGCAAGTGGATCCGGCTGAAGGAGATGGCTTAGTCCCGAGGAAGCGCTTGGGACCTGGTCTGAGCCCGCTTTCCTCCCGACTTAGCCTTCTTCTTAGTCCAAGAACTCTTCTTGAACTTAGCCTTATTCTCGCACCATCAACACTTGAGGTGCCCTTCTTGAGATCCGCCTCGCCGCTTGAGCATCCCATGCAATTCAGTGAGCTTCTTATCCATACCATGCATGTGGTAGTTCAAATGAACCGCCCATATGCACTAGGAAGAGAGTTCAAAATTATATCCGTAGCGAACTCTTCGCTTATGGGGTAGCCAAGCCTTTCCAGAGACGCACGTAACCAACCATTTTGATCACATGCGGACTCGGTGGATCACCATCCTTAAGCAACTCAAAGAAAGCCGAGAGACTTGATACCTCGGTCTTCGCTGAGCCTCGAACATACTTTTGAGGCTTTCGATCATATCGTAGGCCTCAACATGCTCGAACTTTTGCAAGTCCGGTTCCATGTGAGCAAGCATAAGACAACTAATATCCGTGGACTCATCTTTAGCCCGACGGTAGGCATTGGTGGTCATGACAGTGCATTCTCATTCGGCTCATCCGAAGTGGGTTGTCTAGGACATGGTCCTTCTTTTCTTGTTTGAGAACAATTCTCGATTTCGATACCGCTTGGTAAAATTAGTGTCGTTCAGTTTATCTTTCTCAAGAATGGTTCTCAATGCAAAACCGGATAACCGAGAGTGACTGCTACTTGGTGCCATGATCTACAATGAAAATATGCAAAACACTTAAGACATGTATTCATAAAAGAGCAAGCATATTAAACATTTTAATATTTTATGCTCCCACTAGAACCAACACCCCTCCGATGGTTACTTAGTGATTCAGATCCTAAATAAGCAAGTCGGCTAGTGAGCTTTAGCATCACCGCTAGCCGTCAAGTGATCTAGGTAGACAACTCCTTGTCAATCGCATCTCATGCGACTCTGTTGGACGGGTGGCATCACATGCCCTGCTCCCATCCGACCTTTCCCGAGTCCCACAACCGTTGTGATAGACCCGCCTAGCTTACCAAGTGTTTCTGCAGAAGAGTCCGACTCGAACCCACCTAGTCGGAAAGAATTGGCAGCACCTCAATTTTATGAGCCCACTACCAAAAATGTCCGACTTGTGATGGTGCAAACACCATGGAAAACCGACTAGACCTTCTTTGAGGGATTAAATTTTACCGACTATCTAATAGAGGTAAACTGAGACATAACAATAACACAAAATAAAGCAATTATAATGTGAAATGGTATGGCTCTCTTCATGGCGATCTCCATCTCCACAAAGCACGTAATCCGACTCGTGCCAACTCTTGTCACTTGCCGTCTTACTCCATGTCGCCGACATGTACAACGCCTTGCATGCCTTCGGGTTCTCAAACAGCTACACTAGCTTAGTAAAGTAAATTACATAGAGAATCAAACACGCAGGTCGCTATACAATAAAATGACGACACCTAGGCTCCGGTAAGTCGACAAAAACCGTGATTCGCAGATCACGTATGGATTACACACATACATCACATGCACATGAACCATACCATTCACAACTTCCTGCAAAAACAAGTTATGCATAGATACAATATCTACCGGCGTTGTGAAACTCGCAACGACATCTAAGGCGCTACGACAGGGCGATTTTTCTGAAAACGTAGATCTCATCTACGATCCGAACATGGATTCCGACCATTGTTCCGATTCGATCAAACTTTTTGATCTTCGATCACCGCTTCTGGATTTACGTGTCACAGTCTACCCCGATGGCGGAAGCCGACCGGTAGGGGTATGTCGTTCCACGACCTCGGCGATATGATCACGAAATCAGATCTACCACTCCCGGTATAGTTGATCCAATCAACTTCATACAAAACCGATCTATCTCATAGATCGACCACCAAACAGCACATAGATCTCATCTATAGCCTACCGCATATCACATATGCGAGATCTCGAGCCTAAAACCGAAGCTATCGCCCGATACCCTTTGTTGGGCTACGCAGATAAAACAAAACTTTTCCTCTAACGTGGTGATCCCAAGATCTAGCTGAGGTAGAAGGCCACGAGGTTTACCACTAGACGCGGTTGCGGATTACCGATGAAGCGCGTCGATTGATGCGATGCGATCCTCACGATCCGATCGTCACTGTGCTGATCGTGCGGCACCTCTGCTGGTATCCACGCATAAGGAGGAGCACCGGCGAATCGCTAGGTTAGATTCGGCAGGACTGCTGTGGAGCTAGGGTTTCCAACACATGGAATGACCTAACCGAACAACGATTCACCTTTCTAGGTTAACGATTAACCTTTCTGGGTTACTGTGCTCCACTATATATAGGGAGTGAACGTGGGCTCTGCTCGCGCGACCCATTCACTAAAGCCCATATAAAACTAGTCACCGTGAGTCCAACTCACTAACTCGTCTAATCTGGTTTAGGTCCAACCCACCAAATCATATGTTCAGATCCAATCCGAACATGCTCCGCTCTTAAGTGTGTGACCCCATGAGCTCATGGTTACTTGGACACGATTTGAGTCCAACTCACAATCGATCAATCGGCATCGGCTCCTAGCAGAACATACCGATTCCCAAGTACCAAAGAGTCATGACGACTTGCCTTTTCAATGCGACTTACGTCTGAGTCCCTTTTGCCTCACGATATACCTTGTCAGACTATAGGCGAATATATGTCATCCCTTAAATAGTCCAACTCTCTTCTCGATCCGAGATAAGTGATTCACCGACTAACACTTAGCCGATCGCCTCGGTTAACACTTAACCGAGTCGCATGGCCATGCTTTCGAATCATATCTCACGATAGGGCCGGAGAATATCTCTTCGAGTGGAGGGCAAAATCCCATCTTGGTTATTCACATCACGCAGCTTGATTCTCGATCGACCGAACTCGCCTTTATAAGCGCCCGATTCGGATCAGCGTTGTAACCTAAGTCGGTGATCCTCAACTCGGACTATGCAACAACCTCAGGTCTAAGGATTACATTGATTGAGATATACAAATGACAACTTAGTTCGTTGTACCTCAATATGGGTCAATCCGACTCGCTAAACTCTTTAGCCTAGTCTGTGTAAGTTGGAATAGCATATCCATGCCCATGACAAGTGGAACCGAGTCATCAAGCCAACTTTCACATTGGTCTAAGTTGTGTGTCCAGCACAACCTCAATGACCAAGGATATTTAGTACAAACAACATGAATGCATAGTTCCACAACTGAATCACATATTCAATGATACACATTAGATGTTTATACAAGGACTACTTAATAACTTTATGAATACAATGGGAAATCTCATCATACATGATTGCCTCTAGGGCATATTCCCAACAGACGGGTACGAGGTAACATAACTTACCTAGGTTCAGATCCCACAACGGTGGCAGAATCCTACTCCTGCTATAAATCACTAATATGGCAATACTCCGAGTTACAGAGATTAGGTTCGCTGTGCGAGGTGTGTGTAAAACGATGCCCTAAAGGCTCCCATAGGCCCGGATTATATAGTCATCAGGTCCTAGGGTTACAGGGAAAAGTCCTAGCCGGACAGGTTACAGAGTTCTACACCGTCTATTACTAGTCTTGTGTACCTTGTACTCCAAGGCTCCGGGTACGCTGGTGACTCCACCATAGCCTTCCTTTATCCGGCATGGGCCTCCCTTCTGGATCCACCTAACTGGGCCGCCCAGCAAGCCATAGGCCATGCTACCGACTATGGGCCACCCGGGTTAGTCGGATAAGAGACATGCTATGAGGATACCCATATAGCATATCCCCAACAGTGCAAACTTCAGCTTCCATTTATGGACTGAAGCAAGCATATCGGAGTTGGAACCTTCATTTTGATCAAGTGATCAAGAGCTTTGGATTTGTTCCAAATTACTACGAAGCTTGTATCTACAAGAAAGTGAGTGGGAGCTCAGTGACATTTCTAGTACTATATGTGGATGACATATTGATTATTGGAAATGACATTGATATGCTTAACGATGTGAAGAGTTATTTGAACAAATGTTTTTCAATGAAAGACCTAGGGGAAGCTGCTTATATATTGGGCATCAAAATCTATAGAGATAGACAAAGGCGCCTAATAGCTTTAAGCCAAAGTACATACCTAGACAAAGTTCTGAAAAGGTTCAGAATGGATAAGGCAAAGAAAGGTTCAGTGCGCATGTTGTCAGGTAAGATATTGAGCAACGCTCAGTGTCCAGCTACGGTAAACGATAGAGAAACCATAAGCAAAGTGCCATATGCCTCGGCCATAGGTTCTATCATGTATGCCATGCTGTGTACTAGACCGGATGTGTCCAATGCTCTTAGTTTGACGAGCAGATACCAAAGTGATCCAGGAGTGGAACACTGGACAACCGTAAAGAACATCCTAAAGTATTTAAATAGGACTAAAGAAATGTTCTTGGTCTATGGAGGTGATGAACAGCTCGTCGTAAAAGGTTACGTCGACGCTAGTTTCGACACCGACCCGGATGATTCTAAATCTCAGACAGGATACGTTTATATTTTGAATGGAGGAGCTGTGAGCTAGAGAAGCTGCAAGCAAAGCATGATCGCGGGATCTACAGTAGAATCAGAATACATGGCTGCTGCAGAAGCGTCAAGTGAAGGAGTTTGGATCAGGAACTTCATCACTGAGCTTGGTGTGGTTCCAAGTGCGTTGGACCCACTGGAGATATTGTGCGACAACACTGGCGCCATAGAATTGGCTAAGGAACCAAGATATCATCCAAATACCAAGCACATCAACCGCCGATTTCATATAATTCGAGATTATATATCAGATGGAGATCTGAAGATTATCAAAGTACATACGGATCTAAATGTCGCAGATCCGTTGACTAAACCTCTTCCACGAGCAAAACATGATCAGCACCTCAATGCCATGGGTGTTAGATTGTTCTCAGATGTAAACTAGATTATTGACTCTAGTTCAAGTGGGAGACTGTTGGAATTATGCCCTAGAGGCAATAATAAAGATGTTATTATTATAATTCTTGTTCATGATAAAGTTTATATTCCATGCTAGAATTGTATTAAGCGGAAACTTTGATACTTGTGTGGTTTATGAACAACACTGTGTCCCTAGTACGCCTCTATGGACTAGCTCATTGATTAATGATGGTTAAGGTTTCCTAACCATATACATGAGTTGTCGATTAATAATGAGATCATATCATTGGGAGAATGATATGATGGATGTAACAAATCAAGCAGAGCAATTAGATCGTGTCATCGTGTTCATCTTTGCGAAGCTTTTTCTTATGTCAAATATTGTATTCCTTAGACCATGAGATAATGCAAATCCCTGGTATCGGAAGAAAGCTTTGAGGTCATCAAACGTCATCCTATGAGAGGGTGATCATAAAGGTGTCTCTCAGGTGATCGGAAAGTACTTGTTGGGTTGTATGTATCGAGATGGGATTTGTCCCTCCCAAGTCGGAGAGATATACTTCGGGCCCACTCAGTAATCGATATCAACACCGCTTGCAAGCACGTGGCTTAGGAGTTAATCACAAAGTGATATCGGATTATGGAACGAGTAAAGTACTTGTTGTGAACGAGATTGAACTAGGTATGCTGATACCGACGATCGAATCTCCGGCAAGTAAAATATCGCGTGACGAAGGGAATATATATATGGGATTAATTTAATCCTGGCATCGTGGTTCATCCGATGTGATCATCGATGAATGTGTGGGAGTCAATATGGGTTTCTAGACCCCGCAGTTGATTACTGATAGAAGATCATGTCTGCATATTCACGAACCCGTAGGGTCACACACTTAACGTGTCTCGACGCTAGGATAGAATGGATAATTGGTTTATGAGTTTTTGTTCGGACTCTCAGATGAGATCCAGGACGTCACGAGAGGTTCCAGAATGGTCCGGAGAATAAGATTCATATAAGGAAAAGCAGTTTTTGGATTTCGGAATTGTTTTGGATTGTTCGGATTATACCGGAAGCTTCTAGAACCTTCCGGAGTGGGACCAACGTGGCCCCACTTGCCGGGAGGGGGCGTGGGCCTACGAGGGAGTGCCCTGGCCACATTGGGTAGGGGCACAAGGCCCCATAGGCCCAGCCGGCCAAGCCCTAGGGGAAACCCTAGGGAGAGCTTCTAGAAGGGGGGAAACTTGCCCCCCGCTCCTCCCTTGTGGCTGCCGACCCTAGGCTTGGAGGAGGGGGCAAGGGGCAGCCGCCCACCCCTCTATATAAAGAGGGCAGGGGCACACCCTCCCCCCACACCTCCTCAAGCCCTAGCCGCCTAGATGCTTCCCTCCTCTCTCCCTCTCTCCCGATTGCGCGTAGGCAAAGCCCAGCCGTAGAAACTCTCCACCGTTTGGACCACACCGTCATGTTGTAGATCCAATCTATCTCTCCACCCCACTTGCTGGACCGAGGAAGGAGGAGACGTCGAGGTGCCGTACGTGTGCATCACTCGGAGGCATTGCCACTTGCGGTGTTGGATCGGATCGGATCGCGAGGAGGAGAAGCTAGTACGACTACATCAACCACGTTCCGTTGAACGTTCCGCTGTGCGAATCTTCAAGGGTATGAAGATCTCATCTATCGCCCTTGTTGTTTGCATCTCTTAGATTAGATCTTGGCTTTCCCGTTCGCATCCGTAGAATTTTTTTGATTTACTATGCTGCGAAACCCTTCACCGGTAAGTCCACCAAAGTCCATACATGGTTTTCGTACATGGATCCAATCTCCGATTTCATGGCTTCTTGCCATTTATTGGAATCTGGGCTCATCATCGCTTCCTCATATGTCGCAGGGTCATCGGTGTTGTCCACCAACATGACACTCATAACGGAATCATACCAATCAGGAGTGATACGAGTTCTCATTGACCTGCGAGGCTCTGTAGCAACTTCAACCGAAGTTTCATGATCATCATCATTAGCTTCCTCTCTTATTGGGGTAGGCGCCACAGGAACTACTTCCGGTGCTGCGCTACATGCAAGTTCGAGAGAAGGTTCAACAACCTCGTCGAGTTCTACTTTCCTTCCAGTCACTTCTTTCGAGAGAAATTCCTTCTCTGGAAAGGATCCATTCTTGGCAACGAAGATTTTGCGCTTGGATCTATGATAGAAGGTATACCCAATAGTTTCCTTCGGGTATCCTATGAAGACGCATTTTTCCGCTTTGAGTTCAAGCTTGTCTGGTTGTAACTTCTTTACATAGGCTTCGCAACCCCAAACTTTAAGGAAAGATAATTTAGGATTCTTCCTAAACCATAATTCATACGGTGTCGTTTCAACGGATTTAGATGGTGCCCTATTTAAAGTGAATGCGGCTGTTTCTAATGCATAACCCCAAAATGATAGCGGTAAATCTGTAAGTGACATCATAGAACGAACCATATCTAAGAGTGTTCGATTACGACGTTCGGACACACCATTACTATGTGGTGTTCCCGGCGGTGTCAATTGTGAAAGTATCCCGCATTTCTTCAAATGCTCGCCAAACTCGTAACTTAGATATTCACCTCCACGGTCAGATCGTAGAAATTTAATCTTCTTGTTACGTTGATTCTCTACCTCACTTTGAAATTCCTTAAACTTCTCGAAAGTTTCGGACTTATGTTTCATGAAATAGATATACCCATATCTACTCAAGTCATCTGTGAAGGTAAGAACATAACGATAACCACCGCGTGATGCTACACTCATTGGTCCACACACATCGGTATGTATGATTTTCAATAAGTCCGTAGCTCGCTCCATCATACCAGAAAATGGAGTCTTAGTCATTTTACCCATCAGACATGCTTCGCATCTTTCAAGTGATTCGAAATCAAGTGATTCAAGAAGTCCATCGGAATGGAGTTTCTTCATACGCTTCAGTCCAATGTGACCAAGACGACAGTGCCACATATAGGTCGAGTTATCGCTCAATCTCAAACGTTTAGCCTCAATGTTATTTATGTGTGTATTACTACAATCGAGATTCAATAAGAATAGACCATCTATCAAAGGTGCATGTGCATAAAACATATTACTCATATAAATTGAACAACTATTATTCTCGGACTTAAACAAGTAACCGTCTCGCAATAAACATGATCCTGATATAATGTTCATGCTCAGCGCAGGCACCAAATAACAATTATTTAAGTATAAAACTAATTCCGATGGTAGATGAAGAGGTAGCGTGCCGACCGCGATCACATCAACCTTTGATCCATTTCCAACGCGCATCGTCACCTTGTTCTTCGCTAGCTTCCGTTTATTCTACAACACCTGTTTTGAGTTACAAATATGAGCAACCGAACCAGTATCAAATACCCAGGCACTACTACGAGTACTAGTGAGATACACATCAATAACATGTATATCGGATATACCTTTCTTCTTGATGTTGTCGTTCTTCAAATCCGCCAAGTACTTTGGGCAATTCCGCTTCCAGTGACCTTCTCCCGTATCAAATACCCAGTCTAAGCACTCAGTATCAGGCTTAGGTCCAGCCTTGGTCTTCTTCGCCGGTGCGGCAACTTTCTTACCGCCCTTCTTAAAGTTTCCCCTTTGCTTAGACTTGCCTTTCTTGAATTTGGTGGTCTTATTGACCAACGACACTTGATGCTCTTTGTTGATCTCCACTTCTGCAGATTTCAACATGGAGAAGAGTTCTGGCAACGTCTTGTCCATGTTTTGCATATTGTAGTTCATCACAAAGTTCTTGTAACTTGGTGGTAGTGATTGGAGGACACGATGAATCCCCAAAGAATTAGGAATCACTATACCCAAACTTTGGAGTTTGTTTGCGTGCCTAGACATCTTAAGCACATGCTCACTAACGGAGTTGCCCTCTTCCATCTTGCAGTTAAAGAACTTTTCAGAAGCCTCATAACTCTCAACTGCCGTGTGAGCCTCAAATATCATTTTGAGTTCACGGACAATATCATGTGGGTCATGGTTCTCAAACCTTTTCTAAAGCTCCAATTCCAAACCATACAAGATAGCACACTGAACTGTGGAGTACTGATTCTTCCGAGTGAGGTAAACATTCTTTACTTCATCGGTAGCAGTAGCTGTAGGCGGGTCACCCAGCGGTGCATCTAGCACATAGGTCAAATTAACAGCATTGAGGACAATCCTCAAATTGCGGAACCAATCCGCGAAGTTGCTTCCATTGTTTTTCAACTTTTCTTTCTCTAGGAACGCATTAAAATTGATGGTAGGGGCCGCCATTGATCTACAACATATTTTTAATAGTTTAGACTAAGTTTATGACAAATTGAGTTCTAATTAATAGTTAAATTAATCTAGGTGAACTCCCACTCAAAACAATACCCCTCACATTGTTTTAGTGATCACACGAACCAAATCCACCACATCAAAACCGATCATCACGAGAGTTGATGTAGCTTCAATGGCGAAAAATCAACATGTTCATCATATCTACTATATGACTCATGCTTTACCTTTCGGTGATCCATGTTCCGAGACCATGTCTGTACATGCTAGGCTCGTCAAGATCAAACCTTAGCTTCCACATGAGAAAATCTGGCTTGCTCACGTTGTATACACTCACAGAATCTAACACACCCGATCATCACGTGGTGCTTCGAAACAACGAGCTTTAGCAACGGTGCTTACTAAGTATGAACACTTTAAAACTTGAAATTTGTGTGCTTGAGGGATCATCTTATAATGCTACCGTCGTTAACTAAGCAATACAAGATGCATAAAGGATTAACATCACATGCAATTCATAATATGTGATATGATATGGCATTTCTTCTTGTGCTTCCGATCTCCATCTTCTGGCACGAACATGATCTCCATCATCACCGGTATGGCGTCAAGGTCAATGGCGTCGTTTCATGGTTGTCGTCCACCAGCTTCAACTATTACAACTACTTTGAATAGACACGCGGGTCTTAACAAAATTTAAAGACAACCATATGGCTCCTGCCGGTTGCCAACTTACAATAAGGAACATTGCATACATCAAATATAATCACAATCATGGCCATATCACATCACAGCACACCCCTGCAAAACAAAGTTAGACGCCTCTAATTTTATTTGCATATTTTACGTGGTTTGGGGCTTTCAATAAGTGTCACTCTAACTTACGAACAAGAACCACAACGTTGATGCTTGAACTATCAAGTGCCCGTTGTAAATTGGATCTATACTATGATGGGAGAGACAGGCACCCGCAAAGCCACTTATGCAATACAAGTTGCATGTTGAGCGTGGAGAAAGTCTCATGAACGATGTCATGTAAGGTTAGCCCGGGACGCTTCATCCCATCATACCGCAAGATGCAAAGTACACAAAAAGCAATTGATAATAAAAGCACCACTGCCCACAATGACCATTGTGTTCTACTCGTGCAACAGATCTACATATAGACACGACTCTGATACCACTGTAGGGGTTCGTAGCATGGAAAACAAAAAAATTCTACCGCATGCAAACAAACAAGACAAGATCTATCTACTAGATTGTAGCAACGAGTCGATATAGGAACTCACCCTCGAAGATTCAAAGCGGTTAACAAGAGCAAATTCTCGTGGGTGATGTAGTCGTACTCTTGCCGATCTCAAGATCGCGTAGACGATCCTTCCGGCGCTGCGTAAGGCGCTCCAATCGGTCACACGTTCGGTACTCGATGAAGACCTTCCTCTCCCTTGTTCCAGCAGGCAGCGGAGGTTGTAGCACTCTCCTCGTGATTCCGACAGCATGATGGCGTGGTACCGGAAGTAGAGGGGAGATCTCGCAGGGCTTCGCCTTAAGCCGGAGCGAGTATGGTGGAGTATGAGAGAGGCCTTGGTGATATAGGGTTTAGAGGGAACCAAGGGGAGGGTGTGGCCGGCGGCTAGGGCTTGGGGGAAGCCCCAAGTCGCCGAGTTGGAGGGGAAACCCTAGGCGGCGGCTGCACTTGGAGGTGGAGGCGCCAGAGCTAGGGTTTGAGGTGTGAGGGAGAGGGGAAGACCTACCCCTCCTTATATAGGTGGGAGTGTGCGGATTGGGAGGAGGGAGTCCTCCTCCAACTCCTCCTCCTTGGCCGACGGGTGGAGGGAGGAGACTTCCTCCCCAAGTAGGTTTCCTACTCTCCCTCCACCAAGCAAACTTGCCGTTTGACTTTTCAAATTGGCGTTTGACTTCCAAACTTGGATTTGATTTCTCTCTTTATTTTGCCCAGCCAAGTGACCTAGTACATGATGCAACCATTACATATTGTCATGACACATTCATGTACCCTTCCCCTCCGGAGTGCCGGACCTTCCGGACCCTTCTAGAACATTCCCGGTGAAAACACCGGAATCATTCCCAACTCCGAAACATGACTTTCCTTATATGAATCTTATTCTCCGGACCATTCCGGATCTCTTCGTGATATCCCGGATCCCATACGAGACTCCGAACAACATTCGGTCTCTTACTCATCATTCCATAACTACTGAGCAACATCGAATCCTTAAGTGTGTCTCCCTACGGTTCGTGAATTATGCGGACATGATCGAGACACTTCTCCGATCAATAACCAATAGAGGAATCTGGAAATTTATATGGCTCCCACATATTTCTATGATTACTTTGCGATCGAATGAACCACTTACATACGATACCAATTCCCTTTGTCTCACAATAGTTTACTTATCCGAGGTTCTGATCGTCGGTATCTCTGCATACCTAGTTCAACCTCGTTACCGATAAGTACTCTTTTATCGTTCCCATGATATGTGATCCCTAGTGATCCAGTCACATGCTTGCAAGCTAATTGGATGACATTCCACTAAGAGGGCCCAGAGTATATCTATCTGTCATATGGATGGACAAATCCCACTCTTGATCCATGTGTCTCAACCCATACTTTTCGAACACTCAATGCCATCTTTATAGCCACCCAGTTACGGTGTGGTGTTTGATGTCATCAAAGCATCCTTCCGGTGATGGTGATAAGCATGATCTCATGGTCGAAGGAATTAGGTTACTATGTATCATAAAGCTTATAGCAATTGAACTATTAAAATGACTTGATCTTTATGCTACGCTTATCTATAGGAGTATGTCCATCATACCATTATCCTAATGATATGATCTTGTTATTAATAACATCTCAATGTTCATGATAGGGAAACCACAATCATCTATTAACCAACAAGCTAGTATTATGAAGAGGATTTACTAGGGACTCTAATTTAGTTTACAAATCACACAAGTATTAATGTTTCCTGTTAATACTGTTATAGCATGAATGTAAACATTTATCATAAACACAAAGATATAATAATAACTACATTTATTATTGCCTCTAGGGCATATCTCCAACATATAGTAGGACTCAAACCTTAAGGCATTCAATATAAGGAAGTAGAAGAAGTACTTAAGGTAATAACAAAATATTATCTAAAGCTCGATAAGGTAAACATTTGAAGGAGATAAAATAGATTAATCTTAATAGACTCTTCTAGAGAAAACAACTCTTGAGTGATTCACAAGAGATAATTAAGCACATCCAATCGGGCAAGGGTAGAGGAACAAGAAATTCCAATGGGTATGGATTGAATGAGTTCAAATCCAATTTTGGGAAGGAATACCAATTTCAACCATACTATGACAAAACAAAAATATAGTCTTTTGACCACAACTATTGGCTAATAGAAATTTAAAACTTGTTTTAGTGAGACTTCCTAGACCTTATATAATATAGTAAGAAAGTTCAATGATTAAGAGAAAGAGTTGGATTAGGATATCAAATTAGAATAAGGAACTAAAGAAGAGACCTCAAATTAAGGAGTTATAATAAGTATATATCTCTAAAGGAGGATTGTAGAAGGAACTTTGAAGGATCGAGACAACAAGTTGGAGATTCCAAGTATACAGAGAATACAAGAAAACTATCTGGATATGGAATACTACAATTATTTCCATTTAAGGTTACCATGGAGTTGAAAAATGCCGTAACCAACACAAGTCAATTCCTTACTCCGAAAAGTAAGAATTTGCGAACTTTGGGGATGAAGTTTATTTTAAGGGGGAGAGTCTGTAACATCCCAGCATTAGAGCTTAGAAATAAGCTGAACTCAGATGTGTGCATTGCATTCATGCATAGAAAATCCGAATAATTTTCGCGCTTTTCAACAAAACTTGCCCAAGGGATTAAAGCTTCTCTCAACTTGGTGGAATTGAAGTAGATCATCAAGTTGACTGCAATAAGTTTCGAAATGACCTTGCTAAAAACTTATTTTGGGTAAAGGAGATTTGATCTAAGGATAGATCAAATGTAATAAAAAATTAAACCCTAATACATTGCTTAATGATTAATACTTGATCCTTAAGTGATTATCACATAGTATTCATTACAATAACTCATGAATACCAAGCTATGAATATAATTCAAGTAACAAGAATGTAATAACCAATGGTAAAGAAATCGGTAATCGTTAACTGCTCGGTTGTCTTGGGAGTAGCGAATAATCGAAATTCTGACGATTAACTTATTTAATCGGTCGGCTATTAATCGGTACAGCCTACAAAAATTAGCACCTAAAACACGTATGAATCCTCTTGCACCTCAACCATCTACCATATTAAAGGCAGCCTTAAGCTCCCAGATGAGATCCTCAAGGCATTCAAGCTCTTGTATCTAAGGTCTGATCGGCAACTACGAGGAATTGGTCAACAACGACAACGAACTGATTGGTGATGGTAGAAATCAAGCTCCTGGAGGCAGGGATCGAGCGGGAGCTTCGCAAAAACCTACTTCATTGGGGCGGGCTAGCGAATGGATGGGCGAGTGTTGATAATTTTGTAACTTTTTTTACCAAGTATAGTGGTTAATCGGGAACATACCTAGTAATCGGAGTGTCAGACCTATTAATTGGGCTAAACGATTAACACAAACGATTAGTGTAATCGACACGGTCAGGTCCCTAGTAGCGATTAATCGGCCTATTAATCGCCGATTCGGCCTATTTTTTGAACAGTGGTAATAACTAGTCCTGACCCATCTTATTCTTATCTATTCCTACCATGAGTGTCATGGTAATACTTAACCTTAACTCTTTAGTGAGATTGAGTGGGAAAGAAACCAAGTCAAGATCATTCACCATATATCTTTCTTTCCATATCAATCCTTATCATATCTATTGAACCTTATTCTCATATCTGTTGTTCATCAATATTGAGTAATCAACTATTGATTCACCAATTCTTAACCTATGAACTATTGATCTATCAACTCTTGTCCATATCATAGCATTCACTTAAGGCCTATAAAGAAAGAAGTAAGAAGAGGTAAATAGTTATGCTAGCTTTAGATATCATATATATGATGGGAGTGTTGGAAGAGAATATAATCAATATGGTAATTGAAGGAGTTAACTCACTCCTAAATGGATAGAAGAGTTATATGGAAGATATAATTATATGGTAACAAATAGGATTATAAGGATGAACATTGAAGATAGATACCAAGGAGTAATCCTATTGGATTAAGCAAGCATAGTCCATGAATAACATCCCTTAATCCAATAGAGATACTAAGAAGATAATTTTAATACAACTGTAATGTTGAATTGATGAGACCTTGATTAGCCAACTGGAAACTTAAGCCATAAATGATTAAATGATTATAATGATGATGCTTTAGTCACCAAGATTAAATGCTTATATCATGTATAAGTGACATTGGTGGAAAGAACATGATCAAACCCTAGTGTAAATAAGTTACCGTGGGTAGTCATTATAAGACACATTAATATAATGTGAGGTTGGAGTATGAGTTACTAGAGTAAAGTAAATAGAAGATAGTATGATTAAGCTAAAGTTAGTGTAGTATGGAGTTATTGAAGTAGTGTTATTCCTCTTAAAAGAATGTGAGATTTTGAGGAGAGAAGTTGATGTAACCAAGTATGGATATGAGAATATTATGAAAGCTTTAGTGATAAGCTCATTGGATTTATAAATGGATTTAAAAGAATAAAAGGTGGGTAAGAATATTTTTGGTAAAAGCAAAGCCCATCATGTTAGCACATGATGATGGATATGAAGAAGTAGTATATTTAGGAAAGGAATTCCTCAAGTAGAAAACAATAATTATAAAGTGTGGAGGATAGGAACTCATGATAAACACTAAACCTTCATTCTATAATCAACTTAATAACCATTTTATCTATTAATTTATCATCCTCTTTCTTAACGGTTTATAGGAATATTTTCCTATAGTAAATCATTTAGGCATGTCCTTGTCATTTCCAATTATCATCACCATATGTGATTAGGAGTTATCTTTATCAATTCTTTTCCATAATACCTTCCAGAAAATAACTTTCTATTTTAAAAGGTGATATCAATAAAGATCACAAACATGAAGACAATATGTTTAGCCATTAACCTTTACTCATATCAACAAAAGAATGTAAGTATAATAAGTACCCTAAACCCTAGGGTAAGCATTCATAATTCAAACTCTAACCCTTATGTTAGTTATAATAAAATATTTACATTGCTATTTCCTAAATTCATGAGAATAATATTAATAATATTAATTTCCTAGAACTTTATGTACGAAATAATAATAAAGGACCACCATCTAAAAATCCCCTCCAAACTCTAAGTTAACTAGAACAAAGTTTTATTAATAAATAAGGAAATATCATATAATAAATCCATGGTTTATTATAGAAAGAAAATTAATAACAAAGGCCTTTCCAAAATATCAAAAGGGGGTTCATATAAAGAAAATAAAGAAACATAACAATATATAATAAAAGTTCTCTAAATGATACCAAACACATTCCAATATTGCTACAATTATTTAGCAAATAAATTCTGTAAAGAAATATTCCAAAACAAATGAAAAATACAAATATGAAAAAAAATGAAACAGAAAATGGAAAACAGACAAAAAGAAAAAAATAGAGGAAACAGTTTCTGGCCCGTGGCCCATTTCTCCTCTCCATTATCTATCGCCCACAAACAGCCCACTTCAGTCCAGCAACCATCCCAGCTCGTCTTGCTCTGTGACTGACAGGTGAGACGTTATGAGGGATCGCGGGTTGAGAGGAAAGAATTGCCAGGGGTTTTTCTGCAAAACTGTCGTCGTCGTCATCCTCACGCACACAGGCAGCTATGTGCGTCCCGCCGATGCCGTCCGCCGTCGTCAACAAGAATCGACCGCCATGATGCTCGCTGCCGACCCTGAGAGGAGTATATAAGACCGCCGCGTCCTTCTCTATCCTCTCATACCAATCTTATCTTCAATCTCGCTCTCTAGACCCATCTCTCTTCCTCACCTGAAACCCTAGTTCATCGGAGTTCGTCGTTCCGGATAGGTCCGACCACCCCTCGTCTCGTTGTAGCCACCGTTGGACGCGCCGTCATGGACTTAGTCACCTAGGACCAAGAACGGGAGCTAGCACCCCGTGAATCATGTGAAATCGAGCGTTTTCATCGGCCGCCGTGGCCATTATCGTCGATTCGCCGTCGTCACGCCTCCCCAAGTCTCCTCGGCCTCTCTATCATCATCTGGGTGAGTTCATGAATCCTCCAGTACCTTTAAATCGCAACATCTCGTTGCAAATCGCCGTCGCATCTTGTGACACCGTCGGCCACCGTTGGAGCTCGTCGGAGCCGAGGCTCCGATGACTATTTCCGAGCGGCGCCACCACTATAAGGTTCAGCATAACGCACTGAATTGAACTAGACTAGTTTCACTTTCTAGGGCGCCGTATATCGTCGTCGGCGACCACCAACTGACGGTGGTGGCTGTGCTGACGTCATAGCGACGTCATGTCGACGACAACCTTGACCTAGTCCACCATTTGACTGGTCCACTGCTTGCGTGGCATGTTGACGTGGACAATACCTCGCCTGTCTGTGAGTAGGGTATGTCTGGGTGCGGTGTGAAAAGTAATTTCTTGTTTAGGAAATAGGTTAAGCATTATTAGTCTAAATAAAAATAATTCCAGAAAATGAATAAAATGATTAAATCTTGTTAAATCAATAACTTTTGTTTTATAATTCAGAAAATATTTTTAACATATGAATTTTTTTAGAAAAATAAAATCTATAACTTAGTTGTATTATCAAACATTATTATGTTAATAATTTAAATAATTATTATTAATAAAGGTTTAATAAGTAATAAAACTTAGATAATTCAGATTTTAATATTGGTAGTTATTAAAAATATAAATAAAATACCAAAAATCTTAGAAAAATAAGCACTATAATTTAAAACTATAATCATGCATTATTATTTCACTTAATTAAATATTTATTGTTTATTTATAATTTATAAAGTAGTAAATATTATAAAAATCATATCTTATTATTTAAATATCAAAAAAATAAATGTAATATACCAAAATTATCGCAAAAATAATGCCCACATGTTAAAAATATAATATTCCACTTTTGAGGTAAGTAAAAATTTAAACACTTTAATAACTTGAATTTAAACCTATTTCATTAGTTAATAATTCATATAAGGGTAAATAAAAATTTCTAATATCCTAAAATTAACCAATTAAAGTCTAATAAGTAATACTAGTCTTAAAAAATTGATAGTATTAAGTCAAAATGGTTTCACACATTTTAAATACAATTTTATTGAATTATCCTTCAACCATAAGGGTAGATTATTTTATAAAAGGATCCTTATCCAATAAAAAATCTCCAAGAATAAATTGTAGTAACATTCAATCTATTCCTTTACTTTAACCACAAGTTTATCAACATACCAAAACACTATAGTGCACTCATAAGCAGTTAAGTAACATTACTCCATTGTTTACAAACTATAACCACTCGTCTATAAAAAGATAAAAGTTTTTATTCCAATATAAAATTAAGAAACCAATACTCAAATAGAAGTAATACCATTCTTAAATAACTTTAAGGAAACATTATGAAGTGAACAAAGTATAAATATAATAAGCATTACACCTAAAATCCATCTATATTTTAAAGTTAACTTTAGTCTACAAGACTTTAAGTATTATACTAAAGATATGGCTATGTGTTTTATAGTTAACTTTGGTCTGTTATAATTAAGTTATAAAGCATCTGAAATCCAAACTGTTCCAGTAAGCACAAACAACATCGACCACCTTTGATTAACCACAAGGATTGTTTAAACCTTAATAAAGAAATCTTTTCTTCAAAAGTTATTCGTTTTGCCACTTAAGTCAATAGATGACAATTAATCATAATCACATTACTTTATACTTTACTTGTATACTTAGGATTGATAACACTTAAGTTCTTTATAAGTGACATAACTTATAAAGTAAAATTTAAATATAAACAATTATAGTGTAAACAATCTTGAATAGCATTCCATATGTGTGTATCTTATTGTTGTATAAATATGTGTTGTTTACACACACTCACAAGCCTTAATGATAAGCACAAGTATAAAACTTAATCTAAAAGGGCAACACATTCAAAAGAAATCGTTTCCAGTATTCAAATCCTAGGACAACGTTATCCCTGGGATTCGAGTTTATCAACTTGTATTTACACTACTTATGAATAAAAACATTTTTCTTCTTTAAACATTAGTCCTTACCGGACCAATGATGCTGATTTCAGAAATTGGATCTTATGTTGTCTCGGAGACCGTGAGTGCATAATCTTGCAATCACAAAAGGCAAGTTCACACTTGCTCATGTCCTTTAATTATTTTCAGTAAAGTATTTTGCAAATCCAGTGTTGTCATCACCTGCATTTTAAAAAGGTCAGAAAACACTATTTTCATAATAATATGATTATAGGTTATTTAGCATGAGGTAATAACCTACTATGAAAGTTTCGGTGGTAAAGGGACATATTATCTAGGACTTAACAACCAATGTCGCTAGTGATTCTTGCGCCGTATATCACGCGTTAACCATGATATTTGAAATGGGACGGAGAAGTCAGCTGTATCCTTTTCCTCTCATATGGAGGCAAGACGACCTTCACGTGACGTTGTGATTCCTTGTGCGGATCCAACATATGGGTGGGCACCCTTACGCCCCACACTTTTGGTGTCTAGATTATCTATGAATGGTGTTTAGTGGTATACTCCATTTAATATGGTACTTGCCAGGGCATCACCAGGTCATAGAGTCTTCGGGAACTCATCAGGGTTTTAGCCTGCCCGAAAGGGGCTTAACGGAGGTGAGCCAGCCCCGAAGGATCGTGCAGACATATGGGGTCACGGAGAGGGCATTGATTGACTTATATCTTAGTCTGGGCCTCATACCAAGGAAGTATGAACGGGTCCGCCGCCCGGATGTGCAACAAAGCTAAGATCTCTCATGGATAAAGTAACGCACCTCTGCAGAGGGTAAGAACTATAATCATTACTCTACATTAGGAAGGAGTTGCGACATTGCTGAAAAGAAACTCCATGAAAGTTCTGGTAAACCCGTAAAGGCTGATGGACATAGCTTTTTAGAATAAAAGCAACCTTTGAATAAATGTTTATAAAAACTTGCATTGCCTACGACCTACGGTCTGTGGCTGTAGTTATAGTGCATCAAACACTCCTTTTCTAGTGAACTTGATGAGTACGCTCATACTCAACGTATCTTCTTAACCCTTGCTAGATTCTTAAGCCAGTACAGACAACATCTTCATCAAGTTATGCTCCAGGAATCATCATTAAAAGCTAAAGCTCTTCAACAAAGACAAGGAAGTCAACATATACATCAACTCAAGTGAAGACGAAGTTACTGATTAGATAGGAATATAATCTCTAGCCAAAGAACCTATTCCTGTAGTGTATTGCAATAGCAGCAATGCCAGACCATTAGTTAAAATACTAGTCTTAATAGTATAATAGTTTTAGAGTTGTTTATCTTTGATTCTTCTTTGTAAGCAGTTCTTTCTCTCTCCTTAACTTAGAATGTTCTTTGGATGTTATGTAAAGAGTTGAGTTATAACCTATAGCCATGTCTTGGAACCGCTGTGTTTCTGTTGTACCACTCTAAGGGATGTAATATTAGTGAACGGTGTTTCACCAGTATTATGTCTATGACTATTGTATACTACATCATGCAGTGGTATGCTGGGTCACCGCAGTCTACTTTTCGCGCCATTCTGCGATGCAATGTATTCGCCTCCCGCCATCTTCACGCTGCCTCCTCGCGCATGCCATTCCTCTTCTTGCGCTCGCGAAGGACTGTCCACGTGAAAACACTCGATTTCGACGTTTCTCCAGAGCTAGGATTTGGGGTACTTTAAGACCCGTGCGAGCCAAGTCCACAGAACACCATGACACTCTAAACATGCTTATTTTTTTCGGTCTCCGTGGGCAACCAAACATGCCCCAGAAGAACACTGGGCCCATACCTAGCCATCGGGCCGGGCTTTGGCATGCAGGCTCGTGGCATGCGAAGTAAGCGCGACACCAGCTCAGCCCAGCCCATGGCGTGCCAGCCCGTGAAACGCTAGGGCCATGTCGGGTCCGTGGTCTTAGGCACGCGGGCCAGCCTGGCATGGCCTGTCAAGCTAGCATACTGTGGGAATTTAGGAAATATATCAGCAAAAAGAAGTCTATGGAGAGTCAAACTCACGATCTCGCTATCCCGCACCGTCCCCTTCGCCAACCGGCCAAACAAACATTGCTTCTATAGTGAAGACTCAGTCGTTTTTGTATGTTAATTCGACGGGCCAGCGAAAAAACCAACAAACTCGCTGGCTCACATGTCACGGTCCAGCCCGGCCTTCGTTCCCTGCTAGGACCGCGGGGTGGGACGGGGCATGCGTGCTGGCCCAGCCTGGCCCACGAGGTTAACGGGCCGCTACGTGCCGTGCCGGGCTGGCCTGTTGGCAAGGTATCCAACCGATCGCCGTCCACCGATCCGGTTTCTATATTTGGGCCGGGCAGAGTGGAAAAGTCTTCCACACCCCGAAACCGAACGGGAGCTGTAGTCCGTGTCCGTCTGGTAGTAGCAGTGTCCAGCTCCTTTATTTGGGAGATCCCCACATCGACTCCACACGCACACAGAGCATCGAATCGAATTCGATTGATCTCGCCGGCGAGGAGGATGGCCGAGGAGCACCAGCGCAGGCGCGTGCTTTTCGTGGTGGACTACGAGAGACGGCTACTCTGTGTTCAAGTTTAACCTCAAGGACCTCTTCTCCGATAACCACACCTCGCCGCCGCCGCCACCGATGAAGATGGAGATGCTCCCGCTCCCAGGTCCTCCCGTTGCCTCCTTCCACGAGCCCGAATTCTTCCGCGGTAATATTGCCTTCGCCGTCTCCGGCACCACCATAGTAGGCCTCGGCCTCAAACGCACATTCACCTACGACATGAAAGCGCAAGCCGCCGGATCCGGCCCCGGGACGGCGGCATTCAAGACCGACGCTGTCCTTATCCCCGTCGGCTCCGACGACGTCTACGCGCTCACCATCTTCCCGCACTGGGGGCACCGGCCCCACTTGGAGGCCCTCTCTCCCGGGAAGGGCCTCACGCTGGCCTGGCGCGCCCTCCCGCAGCCGCCGCCGGAGCTGCAGATCAGCAGCAACCCTGACATCAATCTGGTCTGTAGGATGACCACCTGCTTCACCATGGGCGGGCGGCTATGGCTTTCAGTGCAGGGGCTGGGCACCTACTCGCTGGAAACGGCCGGGCCGCGGCGCACGTGGCGGAAGGAAGGCTCCTGGGAGCTTCCGGTAGAAGGGCTTCCGGCGGTGTACGTGCCGGAGCTGGGACGGCTGTTTGGGTTCTGCCCCCGCCGCCGGTGCCTGTGCGCGTGCGACATGGATGTCCGGCCGCCCGTCGTGAAGGAGGTGTGGGAGGACACTTGGCCCGAGGAGTGCATCAAAATCGGCTATAGGGTCGCACCCCATGGCAGCCTGGTCTACCTGGGAGGTGGCCGGCTCTGTATCACCAGGCTCGTCAATGACAAGGTTGCCTCCAGCGCGCTCTGCGTCCAGGCAGTCCACCTCCAGCTCCGGCAGCGGCACCGAGTCGAGATGGTCATGCGAAGGATTCGGTGCTACACCATGTCCAAGTTTGCCAGAAGGGCATATGCACTCCAGCCCAGCACGTCTTAATTTCGGTCTTCCTGGTGATCACTCTAATTTTCAATTACTCGACCGTGCAAACTTATTTATCAAAATTTGCCAGAGTATTGAAGTTAGAGACTAGTTCTACTTGCAATCAACTGCGATGTGGGGAAAATATATTTGTATATCCTGTTCTGGTGTTGGAAACAAACTTGTAGTACATTGTTATGGACCAGTAAGTAACACGTGCATTGCACGTTTTGCAGCATATAAGTAGAAGAGTATAACTTAATTAAGAAAGATTAATAATTAACAAAAATTCAGTTCAGCTCCCGAGTGCATATACTCCTTTCACAAAAAATACATCTCAAATTGTCAAAAAAACTGATGGAAAATACCTTCGTACATCTCCACATTCTATGTATACACATGTAAAGTTTCAGAAAAAATCTTTTTTTTTTAATATCTGTAAAAAGAAAAACGTCTTGAAACATCTTTATTTTCTCCAAATTTTGTCTTCTTACATAGGGCGCGCGATGAGTTGTTTTTCAGGAAATAACTTTGTGCACAAGAAGGATGTGAGATGTATGCGGTGAACTTTCTTTTGGGATTTTTAACATTCTAGTATGCATACAAATTGCATTTTAGATAAAGTGGGCATATAGGACTCAAAAGCCAAAACACTGCTCGTAATAATTAATAAGAAAATACATATGGTGCTCCGAATAATGATAAACCGGTAACACTGAAGTGATCTCTCTGGAGAATGGATAAATATGACAAAAATAAGTTAAACAGGTTGGTATTCTGATGCATATTAAGCTGGGGCTAAGTTAATATGACAAAAATAAGTTAAACATGTTGGTATTCTGATGCATATTAAGCTGGGGCTAAGTTTTGAAACAAATGGTTTCATTGAATTGAACTTGCAGGTGGCCTGTGCACATGCCTCACTGGTGCAATCCTGACTACGTGAACGAGGATGAATTTTTTTTTTTGAGAAACACAGTACAAACGCAGATGCTCACAATGCGTACATACACTCACCCATATGAACACACGCACGCACACCCTACCCCTATGAGCACCTCCGAGACACTGAGCCGACGGGTCTTGAGATTGACGAAGTCACCCCAGGCGCCTCGCTATCGACGGGAACATCGCCTCCCACTGAAAAAATATTCCGCCTATTTGAGACACCAAAGTGTCAAAACTGAGATTTAAACTCTGGTGGACTGAGGGTACCACTGCCCTCCTAAACATCCAACCACGGGTTGGTTCTCAACGAGGATGAATCTGATGATGATGGGTTGGTCTTTGTCTTTGATCCCGAAACTGGCGACGCGCCGAGATACAAGTAGGTAGAGCATTTCTAACCCATTCCTGAAAATGTAGAGTAAAAGGTTTCCTATTCTTTAGAGGAGCAAATATAGTTCTCTAAATTTTGCACCGTGGACCCGATCCCAATAATTTCGAGGAGTAAAAATATTTTTAAATATAATATGCAAAATTGAGCACATGGATACATGAAAACATACCACATAAAGATTCATAATTCATAAATATCGATAAATTAGTCGTACAAAGTGATAGCATCATCCTAATTTGCTAAAATCACATGTAAAACACTATTATTTAGCGTATTGGAGCGCATTACTAGCAAAGTAATAGCATCATTCTAATTTATATAATAGAATTAATTGTGAAAATTATGTCTAATAATCCAACAATGATCACGCGCCAGGAAGCGTGGAAACTCACCGGAAAGTAGTTTCAGTATAATCATGTTGTCCGAGAGCACTGTTACGCTTTCATGTTACCACATGCCACGGAGCTAAAACGCAGGGAGAGCTAGGGACCTCCTCCAGCATGCAGAGAACATCGGGAAGAGGGAGCAATGGAGTCCACTACTCCAGCTGAGAGTTGATGACCGCAGCTACCGTAATCTCAGGGCAGTTATAGATGGCAAACATGATAGGGAAGATCGTAGCGAAAGTCTCTGGCTGGGCCCATCTGTTCAGCCAAAACAGGATATTTGCACCATTACCCACCACATGTCTATCAGTTTCGTCTATGTGAGTCCAAATAATCAGCGCCTCGAGTGTGAGATTCTGTTCACTTTACTGACCAGTCAATCTCTGACCAGGCCATGGGATGGGAAGGCATGATCAACACGATCATGGCTGCGTGTTATTGGGCGTTATTCAGAGGATCGTGACGCATACTCTGTCCTGCCCACATTTTCAGTTTTTCGAGGCAGTATAAGAGGAATAAAATATAGTAGATAGAAAATCTGCGCGTTGCACGCTGCACAAAAATTCAGTGTCCATTGTCCACCTTCAGTTCTTTATCTCTGTGGTATCTGGTCCTGCAACTACACACCTCTCACGAGTTTACAAGTAGTTGATCAGCAATGGCGAAGGAGCAGCGTGTCGTGTCCCTCATGTCGTGTGTGTATTTGGCTCCAGCTTGAGGGAACGGCCATCGGAGGCCATGGAGGTTGGCATATGCGGAGTAGAGAGTTCATGGGCTCACGGATTTGTTAACAGCCGCCTGGCGGCGATGGCATTGGCACATGCAGTTGCGGAGGCCTTTGCCACGCCGGACGCGCGTGCCCAGAGGGTGATCCGGCAGGCGTCGCCGTCGCAGAGCAGGTGACTGTCGGACGCCGCCCACCTGCTCGATCCAGGCGCTTGCAGCGCAGGAGGCGAGCGGGGTCCCATCTCATGCCGGCCGGGGCAAAAAGGAAGCCTTCCATGAGGCCCGAAGCCTTTCAACTTTCAAGCCCTTCAACTAGTTGCTGTGTACTCCGTACACGGTAACTTGGCCCATATCAATCAGGAAAAAGAGTTCTGGTGGCCAAGGCCCATGCCAGTATGGCACCACCGACTCACACAGTCTCACTCTCTTCCAAGACCAAGATTTTTTTTTGCACGGAGACGGTCCAGATGGACCTAGAAGCTTTTATTAAGCGGTGATGTTACAAATACATAGAGGGTCCAAGAAAATATAAAAATTACAACCAGCCTAAAACTTTTTGCACTCAGGACCCTAAAAATTTGTAGAGAAAATCCATCGGGTCCAGCTCCAAATCCACCGCGATACCGCATCACACCACCGCCAAGAGCATCTCCGCCGGGGACTGAACCACTTGGGGCGAAGCTCCGAGAGCCAACAGCGGTGGAGCAAAGAGGCCTCCGTTTTGGCATCTTGGCCTGGAGGTTGATGTAGACCTATAGTCGCCGGCCGGAAAATCCTGTCACCGACAAAGAGGGATGGAGCGGCCGCCCTACGACCGAGTTGAGCAGCACTCGACTCAAGACCGCTGTGGTGGAACTCCCGGGAGCATCTTCAAGACTCCCAAGGCTCACATCAGGCTGCTGACGGTCCAAGACTAGGAGTTCACACTCGTTCTCGCCACCATAGCAAGCAACGAGCAGGAAGCTCCCATCTTGAAGTCCAGGCGCCCATCTGAAATTACCGCACCATCTTTTAGGAGCAGAGAAACAAGGTGATGCGTGGTTTTGCATCTCCCCCTCGCAGCCACGGCCGGCCGTGTAACATCTCAATTTCAGCAACCCTGATATTTTGTCAAAAAGGCAAAAATCAGGGGGAACAAAAACTTTTTCTTGTGAAGAGTTGCAAATGCTAGTTGCTTGTTGCTTGCCTGATGGTATATTAGAGCATACACTTCTTACCTCAACCCCTTTAGACCAAAGCTATTTAACAAAAGATATGTCTTGGATTATTTTACATATTCTCAAATGTTCTGGCATTACAAACCTGAGCCAAGATGACTTTGATAAAACCAAATAGTTTATCAGTTTCTATTTACCAAAAACTATGAAGAACTATATATAACCTCATTATGTTTTCAACATAGAACATTCAACTACTCTTATCTCTAGGTTTTTCCAAAACCTTTTATAGAACCTTTTCATTCTACTCCTAGTAGAAATACAAAGAAGTCCTTACCTTACTTCAAAATGCAATACCTTCAAAATACCCCTGCTTACCTCAAGTTAGACTTGATAGTAACCTTAGTAATAGTTGATAAGATTGATTGGATGAATTGCCTTGATCGGTTGTTTAATGAATTGCCTTGATCTGCTGACTGTATTGTGTGCATAGGATCTAGAGTGAGCTAACCTAGTAGCTCATCCCTTAGGATCCAATCCAGGATTGAGTTCATCAATCTCTAACCAAGCATCCAAATCTGGATCTATCTCAAGTCACAAGTGATCCCCTAATCCCCCTTCACCATATCACCTCTGAGTTAATCCTCTATATTAGCAACCAACTCATCAAATACCAAATATAATCATGGATCATATCTACTTAGTTGGCACTTCAACATCATCTCCTTTATCATGAGTTTGCAACCTAGACTTCTCTCAAAATCATCTACACCTATAATCTAGACTAAAATCCTAAATCTGCCAAAATGGCTAAGTCTGGAATTCTTATCTAGATTCAATCTTTGGAGCTCTACCTATTCCAAACTATGTGCAGTCTTGAGAATGTACTTGAACCATTTTTTAGTACATCATTAGTACTACCAAATCCCACTCTTTCCTTTGGCTAAGACTTTTTTCTCCCACTCATCCATGATGGTTTTGTAGACATCATGATAATATTTTTTGCAAATCTAGTCAACTTGCCTACTTTGGCAGAAGCTCACATCCATATCTTATCAACTCTTGACCAACACTTTACATGGTTATGATCTAACAAACATGGCCTTTCAATACATCCTTCACTTTTTTCCATTGGAGCCATGTGATTCTTAAACCCTCATGGTTTATGCGGCATCAGAATAACCCTGCTATGGCAGCCTTGTTTTCATCAAAGTTTGCCATATCTTCTAGACCACCCCAAATCCAACCAAGCCTAAATATTGTCATTATGATCATCTACATAACTTTTTATATCCATACATCTATCCCTTGTATCAAGGTGAGCTCTGAGCTCACTAATCCAACCTTGTTTAGAGGGTATAAAAATAACAAAACCCTAGATCCTCTAACCCTTGTTCTTTTCCAAAATCTATCTTGTTTTGCAATACCCAAGGTTGGTTATGGTAGATGATTCAAGTTGAAAACATCCACATTGGATATAATCATCCCCCAAATAATTCCCATAATTATTTGGATTACTAAACTATTTAATTCCTTTAGTTACTAAGTCCTCAAAAACCCTCTCTATAAAGGCAACTTTGCTTTCTCCAAAACCCTTTGCCAACTTAAGGCACATATGATACCTACATATCATATCACATCTTCCCATCTCAAAAATAAGTATTTTTGAGATGCTTTATTATTTCGTTTTGCCATTTCTCTTAAATGGCAAAAACAAGAAATAATCCATTAAAAATACTTTTCCATCTCAATAATTCCCAATAAAATTCCCTAAGGTATATTATGGTATTTAGAACCATCCCACTCCAAAAACTCACATTGTCCAATGTAAAAATATTACCTTAGCTTCTATAAATTACTTCTGCACTTTTCGAATAAATGGGATTAAGTTGACTTTTAATATTTGGAAATTTCCCAAATAAATCCTATGGAAGTATCATGGCCCCCTCCATCTACCAGTAACTTTTCCCATCTTGCTTAGGTCAAGTTTCTAGACCTACCTCACAATGCTTTTGATGGTCAATATTTGAAACCATTCAAATTCATATCCCCAAAACCCACCAAACCATCAAAGAGCTTGCCAATCAAACTTCCCCAACACACTACCTCACCCCTGGTCGAGTAGCCCTGTTGATACAGTAACACACCCCTCCCTTTTGTCCTTAGTGCTTGGAGCAAGAGGAGACACACAAAACAATATTGTTTCCTGCCCCTCTTTAAACCCAGCCGCTACCACCCCTCCCTGCTCGACCCAGAGCCCCATACCACTCCCCACACGCCCACATGAAACACGCTCCCCTGGTTTTACCCTCTCCCTTGCTCTCCATGGACTTGGTCCATCCTAAGCCACCTCTCTTTGGTTTATAAACCCCATGCCACCTCAGTGCTTCCCCTGTGGCTCATTTGCTCCCTCACCACCCACCTACCCTCCCCAGAGCTCCTCACCACTCTCTCTGCTCTATGTTGCCCGAGAGAAGGAGAAGAAGGAGCCTCGGCCCTCTTCCAAAAATCGAGCAAGGCCACCTCTCCCGAGCCTTTCCCTCTTTGCATGCAAGCTTGCTGAGACCCCCTGGCCGTTCTACATCTAATCGCCCTCTCCCCTTTGCTCAGGAACACCTCTGCAGGCGTTGCTGACGAGGGTTCGACTCGTCAATGCCCATTGTTATGGACTTGGGTTTGGAGAAGATGGGGATGCTAGAAGTTGTGGAACAGTTAACAGGCAAGCAACACAGGGACACGAGGTTTACCTAGGTTCAGGCCCCGGAGGGAAAACCCTACTCCTGCTTGTTAGTTCTTGATTATGGCGGAACCAAAGGTTACAGGGGTGCTCAGATGCAATCTGGCGTGGAGGTGTGTGTATGAGGTGAGTTGGATCCTTCTCGCCGTACCCTCCTGGCCCTTATATAGATAGGCCAGGTCCCGGGATAGGTCGAGTCGGTTACAGATTAGGGTTGATACCCTTTGAAATTCTATCTAATCTAGACTTATCCTCCAAGGAGTCGAATTCGCCACAGGCTTGGGCCACCCGAAATCTTCCTGGGATGCAAGTCCTTGTTTGGGCCTTCCTTGGGCTGGACCGGGTAATACCAATGTTATGCACCCGCGGGGTATATCCATGTCAGTAGCCCCCGAGTGTTCAGTCGAATCGCAGATTCGACTGGAGACTCTACAATCTTTCGGGTGCTTTGTATTTGAACCTGTTTTTCAGGAAGAAATGTTTAGTTCATAGGGATTGTTGATGCGTGTTCCTGGATCACCCGACGAATCAGGGCCAGTTAACTATTATAGGACAAAACAACACGATCTTCATCAGACTCGAGTCCCCAGACTCGAATTCGAAACGATTGCTAGTGTGATTTGACTCAGGCCGTTGAGGTCTTATAGGAGTCGAATCCTAGTGTTTTTAAAATGATATACCCAACGCGCCCGTCGTGATTTTCATCATGCCCGTTGTCACAGGAATTTGCTGGCAGAGCGCAGTTGGGTGCGTTACTAGGCCATCAGATGGTATATGTAGGTCTTATCTTTGCGTCGTAGACACATCATCCAAAATTTTATCACCGCGGAGGTGTTTCGGGTGGACAAGGAGACTTCTTCTCACTTAGCATTAGTTTAGGCAAAGTTGACAAAAGATTTTTGTCATATTTGATCCGAAGGATCTCATTCGAATAATTCATAGGGTGCGCGACCAACGCTCCCTATGGGAGTAGCCCCCGAGTATCTATTTGAGTCGTAGACTTGAGAAGATCCTTTAGTTTAGTCATTCTCATTATTTTGCATTATTAGTCTGAAGGACACATTTTTAAAATGCGCGACCAGCGCTCCCTATGGGAGTAGCCCCCGAGTCCGTAGTGGAGTCGCAGACTCGACGTAGGACTCGAAGATATTTCAAGGTGACGTTACCGTTGTAATTTCTCAGGTGCGCGGCCAGCGCTCCTGATAGGAGTAGCCTCCGAGTAGTTGGTTGAGACGTAGACTCGAGTAAGTACTTTTATGATCAGACAAAATCTTCGAGCCGTTGCTGGATTTTCTTTGGTAACGTCATTGCTGATGACCGGTGAGCTCAACCGTCTGCGGCAGTAGAAACGATACGACGGGATGATCATGGGTCCCACCGCCTGACCTGACGTTGACTAGTCATGCGTAGGCGTGGTGAAAGTTACGGCATCTCCTAAATTTTCACGCGTAGTGGACGGCATGCAGGCGACGGTTCAGTTTGGTGCTGACATGTGGACGGTGAGATTTGAGGCACGCGTTAGGGCTTCCGATGGCTCTACTGTGTCATCTTTGCCCTTTTATACCGTGGGGAAAACAGTGATTTTCACCCTTCGCCATTTGCTTCTGCCTCATCGCCATTGCCACCATTTCTTGAGATCTCTATTCTCATCACGCATGACGACTGTCTATGCACAACCTGTTGGGAACCCCAAGAGCAAGGTGTGAAGCAGCAAGCAGCAAGTTTTCCCTCAGTTGAGACTGAGGTTATCGAGCCAGAAGGAGGAAGGAAACGTCACATAGGTGTTGCTAGCAACACGGATACCTGAACAACACAAACTCAAGACTTTGCCCTAACGAACAATGAGGTTGTCAAGCTCACCGGTTTGCTCTAACAAAGGATTAAAAATATGGTGTAGAAGGTAATGGTTTGCAGCAAGTAAACAAGTAACAGTGGAAGATGTATCAATGGTAAAGATTGGACCGGGGTCCATAGTTCAATAGAGGTGCTCTCCTTAGATAAACAACATGGCATGAAGGGTAAAAAAATTACAGCAGGGCAATTAACAGGAACTGAGCAAGTCATAACAATGCAATTAATAGTCAGAAAGATCCTATGAGATTCGATTGGGCAATACAACAAGATACATCGACCGCCATCCAACTGCATCTATGGCTAGAAGTCCACCTTCGGGTTATCATCTGAACCCCCTCCAGTATTAAGTTGCAAGCAACAAACACCTACTTTAAGCAAAGTGTGTAAGGTAAAAAGTCCACATGTTCCATGAACAAGAGACCGTTGTTTTCTCCCTAGTAGCAACAACACATCTACAACCGAAGAGATTATTGTCACTTCCCTTGGAAACTAGAGGCATGAACCCACTATCGAGCATAAATAGCCCCTCTTGGAGTCACTAGCAACTACTTGGCCAAGATAGCTACTAACAACAGATAGCATGCAAGATCACAGACATGATAGAATCATAAAGACAAAACCATTAATCAAACCAACATAATAATCTCAATATCCATCGGATCCCCGCAAACACAACATGCATGATTACAAATAGATTAGATCTTGATCATGAACGGAGCTCACAAGATCTATACATGAAAGCACAAAGGAGGAGATACAACCATCTAGATACTACATGGACCCATAGTCCAAGGTGGAACTACTCACGCATCATACCGGAGAGAAGGCCTTCGGGATGATCTCCCCTCCGGTAGGGTGCCGAGAAGAACTTCAGACCCCCCCGATCTAGGGACGATGGTGGCGGCGGCTACAGACGGTTTCATGGATATTTGATCAGGTGCTTAGGGTTTCTGCATCGGGGGCTTCTTATAGGCGAAGGGGGAGACCGAGGAGCGTCCAGGGTGCCCAAACCCTATCCAGGCACGGGGCTAGGCCCACCCGTGCCTGGGGTGGGTCTGCCCCCCTGGCTGGCCCCTCCGGCTCTCCTCTGGACTTCTTGTTCCCCACGGAAAGTAATTGACTTTGACGTTTGTCCCGTCAAATTCCGAGAATATTTCTTTACTAACTTTTCTGAAACCAAAAACAACAGAAAATAGGCATCTGGCACTGTTGAAACTTGTTAATAGGTTAGTACCAGAAAACATGTAAAAACCACCTCAAAGTGTAGATAAGCAAAGCAAAGTAGATACGAAACAAGCATGGAGCATCAAAAATTATAGATACGTTTCCAACATATCAACATCCCCAAGCTTAACTCCTGCTCGTCCTCGAGTAGGTAAGTGATAAAAGAATAATATTTGAGGTGACATGCACCCTCACAATAAAGATCCAACCATTTGCAAGCATTGAAAGCTGGGATCAAAGAACTCTAAACATGTGCATGAAAGATGGAGTTCTAACAATAGGACATAATAACTATGCATGCAACATGATAAGCTACAAACAAAGATCATGAATAACATGCATTGAAAAATGTTTGTTTGTTTCACATACAGAAAACATAACATAGTGGCAATCAGCTTGTCCCTCATAGAGTAGCAAATAGATGCATAGGACACCTGCAAATTTCACAAGGATGACTAGAAACAAGTATCACAAGAACAAGTAATATCACAATATGCATCAATTAATAAGCTTTAGAACACTGCACACAGAATGACAACTATGCTCTCTTAATGGTGCCTAAAGGTAGAAGGTGGAGACTCAATAATGGTGGAAGAAAGACCTTTTTTGTAAAGGAAGCAGTGATTACAAGTTTCAAAAAGAGCTTCCAAAAATTATGGTACTTGTTAGCTTTCAGCCCTCATTGCCCCTATCATAAGCATCTTGAAGTGGTTAAGGTTAAAGTGGCAAAGCTGGAGTATATGCTTGACGAAGTATAAGTTCGCAATCCCATGTCCCTTGAATACGAGGGCCACACGTCATGCATACTCAACTTTGGGTCCAGGTAAGTTCTTATCACTGTAAGTATTTGCATATCATTGAGAACCGCCAACGGGGTACCCCTTGCACATGGTACAGGAGCTTTCCCATAACCAAAATGACAAGGCAAGCAGACAATGAGCATCTCAGCAATCTTTTATTTACCATATGCATAGATTTTTATTGAGGATGATTCATAGATAGCTCATTATGGTGATGCTGCAAGTTTCCACCATGACTAGGCATGGCTTAGGCTAGCGGCCCAGGATTTTCTCTAACACAGGATACAAACTCCATGGACTTACAAGTTCCCTCTTTATTTCACACCGGTGACATCCATAGACAAAAGAACATGATATCAACTGAGTACAAAGTACAAGTGCAATGTTGACAACGTTCCCCGTGATAGCCCGGTTCTGCTAATTTCAACTTATAAGTGCAAGCATATACAACAAAGTTGTCACAATGGTTCAAGTTTATTAGGGGTAAATAATAAAATGTTTCATCAAGTTCGTGAGGGCTTTAATCACTAAGTTTTCACATAACAAAATAGTTTTTAATTGGAAGATAGTTGAAAACAAGAATATACTTGGAATGGTGTAACACACCATGCATAGGAGTTTATAGTGAACACTTTGGAATAACTTGGTTTCTTGGGAGTTGGAGGCATGAGTAGAACTTACTCATACAAGTGGAGGCTAGCAAAAGACTGGGAGCAACCAACTAAGAGAGCAATAATGGCCATAATCATGCAGTGGTACTACAAGTCAAGGACTAAATGATCATAGAGACTAATGGTGACTTGTCATAGTCGTAACATGGTGTGAGCATGTGCCAAGTCAACCCAAGCAAAACATCAAAGGAGAATACCACAATACTATGCTTTTGCATGCTAAAACAACACATAATTTCTTCAAGGCACACTAAGCAATCCCAATTGTTTGGAAAAAGACATGCTACTGCAATAATCACTAAGTATAATGTAAAAACAACAACTAGCATGTCATGCTAAAGTCTAAGTCATAGTCAATGCAAGCTCCTCTTGCACTTCTAGCAAGAACTTACTACTCCTTTCCAGACACCAAGAAAACTTATTTGCAAAACAACATAGCGAACGGGGTCCGAACTACTTAAGAAAACTAAACAAACTAAGCAAAGCAAACGAAAACTAAGACGTTCCAAGAACAACACAACTGTGCATGAAACAATAAAAACGAAGTGTCTAGACAGACTTTAGCTTTTTATTGATGAAGAAGGGGATGCCTTGGGCATCCCCAAGCTTTGACGCTTGTACCTCTTGGATATTTATTGGGGTAACACCATGGTGGCATCCCCAAGCTTGATCTTTTGTCCATTCTTCATCTCATTGCATCATTCTCTCTCTACACCTAAATTTGTTTTCTTCACACAATCTTCATTAGCAACATTAGCTTATTCAAAATATATTAGACCTCTGGCAGCAAGGCTTTTCACTAAAAACACAAGCTACTGTATTAACTCCATCAAAAAGCTCAATTCACCTAAAAAGAACTCAAAAAGGAACCAATAAGAAGCAAATGCAAATAATGGAAGAAATCTGTCAAAACAGACCAGCAGGCAAAAACCAATTTGTTTGAACATCTTATGTTGCTCAAATCAAAAAGTGTTGAACTAACGAAAGTTCTCTAACATACCGGGTGATTTATTCATAAATTTTCAGCTCAATCAAAGTTACAGAGACTCCTCACGATTTTTTTGGTGGAGGATAGAAATCTGTTTCAGGACAGCAACTCCCCAAATCTTACTTCCCTCTCATTAGAGGTCATTCTTGGCACAAAAAGCAAACAAAAAGGATAAGGAGAGGTCATTACTGAAGTAATAACTTCCAAGACTTAAGGAAACTCTTGGGTTATCTCCCAACAAGTACTTTTCTTTAACGCCTTTAAGTTAGGATTGATAGCTCGAGAAGATGCTCACATAAGAATTATGAATTGAAGTCAAAGAGAGCATCAAGAAGCAAATTCAAAACACATTTGAGTCTAAACCACTTCCTATGAATAGGAATCTTGTAAGAAAATAAATCAAAGAAGCACATAGTAACAAGAATGGGTAGATAAAACCAGAGCAACTTCAAAACTTTCAGCACATATATAGAGAGGTGTTTTAGTACCATAAAAACTTCTACAACCATATTTTCCTCTCTCATAATAATTTTTAGTAGCATCATGAATAAACTCAACAATATAGATATCACATAAAGCATCCTTTTCATGATCTACAAACATATCATTTCTATCAAGCTCAAAAATAGTGGGATTAAAACCTTCACAGGTTTTACCCAAAGTAGATATTTCAAAAGGATCCACAGGAACATAACATTCATCCTCCTTTGGAAAGCATGGGGGACAATCAAATAATGTAAGGGATAAAGAGTTACTCTCATTAGAAGGTAGGCATGGGTAGATAATCCATTCTTCCTCCTTTTGTTCATCACTCTCCTCCTCTTTTTCATCTAATGAGCTTTCAGTTTCAACAGTTTCTTCTTCCATAGGATCCTGCAAGGCATTAGTCTTTCCCATATGTGGAAAGCATCTATTAAAATATTCAAGAATATAGCCATTTTCATCCTTATAATTATAAAAGCAAAATTTAAGTATCTCATAAACCTCATGTTCATAAGGTGCATCATCAGTATTTTCAAGCAAAATGACAAGTTTAAATGCACTCTTGAAGGCAATAAATTCTTAAATTTGTTCCACATCATCAAAGTCATAATTTCCCTTAACATAATAAGATATGGTAACATTATCATTATACTCACACTGAAAAGGAAGGTGTTTATACCTCCTACAGAAACAAGCTTTATCAAAGCAATAAGTAACATTATAAGTAGAGCACACGTGTTTAGCAATAGTATTCAACTTATCAATTTGTTCCCGTAAGTGTTTCCCTTTTAGTGACAAACGGTGTTCCTTGTAATAATACTTTTGTTCTTCCGTGAACCCACCTTGCCAATAAGAACTAGTTTTAAATAAACCATCCATTGATAGAAGGCATGACAAAGCAGGGCAATAACAGACCAGCAACTAGAGTAGGAACTAATTTTTTGTGTGTTTTTGAATAAATAAAGCAAACCAAACTAGACTAATTTGTTTTAGGTTTTTTGAAAAGAGGCAAACAAAACCAAGCAAAAGAAATAAAGCAAACTAAAAACAAAGTAAACAGAAAGGAAGTGAAGGACTCCCCTTGTGAAGACGTCCTTAGCCTCCCCGGCAACGGCGCTAGAAAACCATGACGACTGTCTACGTACAGCCTGTTGGGAACCCCAAGAGCAAGGTGTGAAGCAGCAAGCAGCAAGTTTCCCTCAGTTGAGACCGAGGTTATCGAACCAGAAGGAGGAAGGAAACATCACACAGGTGTTGCTAGCAACGCGGAGACCTAAACAACACAAACTCAAGACTTTGCCCCAACGAACAGTGAGGTTGTCAAGATCACCGGTTCGTTGTAACAAAGGATTAAACATATGGTGTGTGTAACTACCTCGGTGAATTACGCTCCTAGTTACAAGCCTGGATGAGCGGAAATGGTTGAAATAGTACGGTGGGGCCCAAATGCCACTGGTTGAAATATGTATGCGAGCATGTGGTAGTGCTTGCCTGGCAGCTCAGTTGAAGCGAGAGAAGGATCTGGGTAGTGCTCCTGGGTTTCTTGATATATCCCCTGCTCAGCGTCTATTCGAAGAAGAACCAAACAAACAAGGGCCAACATAAATAAAGTGCACAAGCATAAGAATACAATGCGACAAGCAAACAATCATGCCATGATGAATGATGCACAATTTGCATGGCAATAAAGTAGCATGGCATGGGTGAGGTGTAGATTACAAGAAATAAACATTTTATTGAGTTTTGGTCACATTTTATACCCAAATAAGTTGCTGTACTCTTTATATTTATATGATGCATGCTTCAAAACAGAACATGGAATTCATAAACAGAAAGGTCTCGTCGAGCTGATCATTTTAGACATATCATTTGTTAAATTTGGAGTTATAAAACAAAAGTTATTAATTAATTAATGGAGAAGGGCATTTTCTTGTAATTTTAGCCAACTTGGAATTTAAAGTGTTCAAAATATATTTTGGAGGGCATATTTGAATTCCTCACATTTTTCTGATTTGAAAACATATATTATTTGTATTATTTGGATTTATGAATTTAAATTTATTTTTAAGTCAAAATTGGTCAAATGGAGTCAAAGTCAAAGGTTTGACTAGTTTGAATTAGTTTTGAAAATATTTGACTAAAGATTTGAATTGTCATTCAAAAACAAAACATTTTTCATATAAGGTTTGAATTCAAATTCCAAACCATTTGAAAGTTATGAATTAGTTTGAATTTAAACAGATTTGAAATTTGAATTTGAATTGATTTGGAAAAGTTTGAATTTGAATTCAGAAAACAGAAATCATTTTAATACTCAGGCAATCCTAGCCCTAGTCACAGACAGGTGGGGCCAACGCTGACTCAGCAAGTGCGAAAAGGTTCATCACCCTGTGGTTAGTCTAGCCGCAGAGGTCGGCAATTGGGCCGGAGGGCAAGAGGCCACACGCCGCCACCGTGGGCGACACGGGCAATCCAGGAGTGCGGGTTGAGGAGCTCAGATCTGCGGGGTTGTTTTGCAAAACCAGAGAGGCCGACGGGTGGGGATCCGCCACCGCAGTTGAGGCGGAAAAAGGTCAGGGCCTCTGCCAAAAACGCCAGCTGTCGGGCTTAACTGCTTGCCGATCACTGATCTGAGAACCGCGGAGTTTGGGACGACGATGGCGAGCAAACCACTGGGAATTTCTTGATGCCGTAAAAACCAAAATTGAAGAGGGCTCTACAAAGCTACAAGTTTCGTTCAGTGGCATCACGGAGGAGGGCTACAACGCACGGGCATGGCGAGAAATGAGGCGGAGCTGCAATGCTACTCTTGTTGCCAGGCGTGTGGCGCGCCGGAGTGCTCGACGGAAGGTGGCGCGCTATGGTGCACGAGGAAGGGACCTTATGCAGGGGTAGAGGGGCTCACCAGGAGCTCGTTGGTGTGGTCGGAGGAGCTCGGGGCGGGGACGATCTGCCACGTAGCTGGGGCTCTGGAGCTCCTGATCTTGGCGGTGCACGACGGCGTCAGGCTGCTCCGGCGAGGTCCTGCAGCTACCCCGCGTCCTGGGCGTCGAAGAGGAAGCCGAGGGAGGTCCTGGTGCTCCTGGTACGGCTTGGCTCGCTCCAGCTCGTCTAGAGGAAGAAGTGGCCGAGGCTAGGGTTTTGGGGCATGGTGGTGATCATGGTGGGGAGGGGGAAGAAGAAGGGAGGATGGAGAGGGGTCAGGGTTCCTCCAGATCTTGATCTGGAATGCCTGGGGTGGTTGAGGTGATAAGGGAGAGAGGGGATAGGCACATGGGGTGGTGGCCACCTTTATGCAAAAGAGAGAAGGAGGTGGCTCGGGTTAGGTAGGGGCTAGGGTTTTGAGAGAGGGGGTGTAGCTCGGGTTAGGGCTTGGAGAGAGGCAGCTAGGTGGGTCCAGGTGGTCGTGGGACTGCAGGCGAGAGAGGAGGGAGGCCGAGAGAGAGGGTGGGACTAGGGTTAGCTAGAGGGGCTCGGGTTAGGGTTAGATGGGTGGGGTGTTAGAGAGAAAGGTAAAGAGAGAGGGGAGAGAGAGATGAGGGGTGAGGTTTATTGTTTTGTCAAGCTCAAGCAAGATCAAGCAAAGAGCAAGCAAGAACTAGACAAGAAAAGAGAGGGTGAGGTAAAAGGTGGTGAGGTGTTAACATGATCCAACACAAGATCAAGATGAGGGGGTAAAGAGAGATATGGTGGTGAGGGATGGGGATGATCCCAAAATAGAACACCCATTTAAACCAAGAGAAAAGCAAATGGCTAAAGGTGATGGTACTCTTGCATGGCCCATGCAAATTAATAAATGCCTTGGTTAAATTCTTGTGAAAACAAAAATAATAGCATGGCATTATTCTTATGCATTCCCAAGAAGTGGAATAAAGGCCAAGCAAAAGAATTTGTAGAAGTAGATCCATCCTATCTCCCATGAGCTAGATTAAATACCAAAAGAAAATAGAATACAAGCTCATGGATAATGGAATGGTGGAATTATAAGGTGGTGAAAAGAAAGGGTGGTGGAGTAGAATAAAAGATATGCCCCCAACTCAACTTGGGCATTTAAACAATATATCAAGAACCAAATACAATATCAAGAGGCAAATACAATTGACAATGCATATGAGAGAAGAACCAAACCAAAAAGGGTTTTATATGATGCTCAAATGCAAGGTGGCATGATGACATGAGCATGATATAATTATGATGCAACAATTATATGTAGGAAGTAGCATTTATATAGACTAGGCTAGTAGCATTGCAATTGTTAGACAATTGGGATGCTACAACTCTCCCCCACTAAACAAGAATCTCGCCCCGAGATTCCTAGGAAGAAGAGAACAACACAAGAAGAGGCGGGTGTTCGAACGAAGGTGACCCTCACGTTCCCAAGTTGATGAACAACGGAATGGTGCGACCACTACACCTCGCAAAACTTGCTAGACTTGTTGCGAGTCTTGCGTTTTGCTTGAGAAACAACGGGTTAGAAGAGTTGAAGGATTGTCGTGAGACAAGAAGGATAGGATGGGCATAGCTCCGGTTTTCCCAAGAATCATGATAAAATAATATAACCACTTGTGAAAGAAAAGGAGAAGATGATGTATCATGGATAAAGAAAGACACACCATTAAGATTAAAGATTTACCGATACGAGAGAGGATGAATCTTTGTCTCGCCGGAAGGAAGGAGCTAGATTGGAGAGGTTTTGAACCACTATTACAATAGCATCGTATCTTCTCTCGGATTTGAGAAAAGAAGTTCGGAAACAATATTGCCTTCAAACAATAGAGTCCCTTGATAACAACAGAAAGATTTAGTTAGACATCGTCGGATTAGATTCTTGTTGCGCCGGTAAGAACCAAGGATCACGCAATTTAGGTGCGCAGATATAACTTCCAGAGATGGATGTGAAGCCAGATCATGGTGGAATCCCGAGAAGCAAAGAATATGGAGGATCTGGAGTTTATTGTAGAGATACTTATTGCTTTCTTTAGCCTTGAGGCTAACGCAATAGATTTGCGGCTGATGGCATCAACCATAATTGGCTTTACCACAGAAAAAGAATTGATGAAACAAAGAGAGAGATAGTTTCCTTTAATCTTGTTTGGGGATATCGAGCATCGGTAGCATGACGAGGACAGAAAAGAGTTTGCGTTTGTTTCCACCAGATAATTGAGGATTTTGCTCCGTGTAGAAAGGGTGAGATCACCAACAAGAGATTATTGATTACTTTCTTCGAAAGAGCACTCCGGAAAACAAGGACGGAAGTAAAAGTATCAAGGGATAAAGGCCACTTCTAACTTCCGTGGAATGAGTGAAATCACATTAATTCACCAATTCAATGTACAAGAGTGAATGATAAGAGTAGTGGTATGGTAGCTACTCCATCCCGCACTCAAAGCATTACTCCGCACATGAATAAGAAAATCATGCAACCCAACTACCGAAACAGACTGAAGGTGTTGGCAAAAACTCATAGAACTCCGTTAGAAAACAAGGATAGATGCAAACGATTCGCTGGATTCATAGATAGATAAAGATGATGATGTTGTCGTCATGTCGGAAGTACCAAGCCACCGGAAAGATATAAAGGAAGATCACGGAGACAACTGCAAAATTTCACAGATATAGAAAAAGATAGCAACACTTGAACAGAAGGAATACAAGATCTGGAAGGTCTTCATGGCCTCCGGTGGATTGAGCATAGACGATAGAGCGAGAGGGTTTCAAGAGATTACTTAAAGAGATTGAGGTGAAAGAACTCCATGTTCTTCTTGAAATGATTGAGAGAGATTTAGCAGCCTTGAGGAAATCTTCAGCGGAACGACGATGATAACTTGCCAACAAGGAACAACTCCGGATTGGTTGAAGATGGAGGATGGAATTAACAATGGACTTGCTGATTCCAGAGTTGAGGTAATGTATTTAGCAGAAGGACGTGGTCGAGATATGTGACTTCAAAAAGTCAGAATTCTCACTTTGAGACTTTGCACACAGGCAGTGCTCACGAAGCTCAAGAGAAAGAGACACAGATGATCTTCCATGTCCTTCCATTGATATCGAATAGGCAAGCATATTATCAACATATAACACCATGGATTGACAAGATATTCCCAGAATACCAAGTTCAAGAGGCGGGAGAACGAACAAATGCTCGAAACACTTTCTGAGCTCAACGCTCTTTGAAAGATCAACGTTACGAGTAAGGATTCCTGTTGAAGAAGATGCGCTGACAGAATAGGTTAACTGGTCCTTCGGAAGAAAAAGAGATGTCACCTGGTTCACATTGTCGATCGGATCACCGGTTACAAAGATAAAGAGATCTTGGATAAGAACCGATGATAGCTCATACCTTAAGCAAAGCTATCAGAGACGAAAAGATGCAATTCCCTCGTATCCAGAAGAATTGTGCAGATATGGGGTTCAAAAGGATGTGCAGCATCATGGACAGATGATAGACCGCCGTAGTGCTTGAGAAACTCTAGATTGCCAAAGATGCTTGAATATGCATATATATGATCGCGGTGTACTCAAAATCACAGGAGATAACCGTCACCATTTGGAGGATAGTGGTGATTGCATTTTCCATATTCCACTCCATCATCCAGACCGATATGACACTTATCATGAGTGGAATATAGCTATGCCGAGAACCAAATTACAATCACCAGTATCGGATCGACACATGTTATGTAATTAGCCCAAGAGAATTGGAGATGAAAAGAAACTCTAGGATTAAGCGCCGGTGACAAAAGAATGAGTTAGCATGGATATGCCGATAAAAGGGAGATGGATAATGTTTCACACACGACTGGAAAGGAGTGTGGGAGCACAGATGTATCAAAGAAAATTTTTCCGCATTTTTCGGCATTAAAATACCAATAGATGCGCAAAATCACTTATCAGGTAGAGAATAAATCAGTTGCTAATCGCTACCTGATGGTTTCACAGAATGTGGAGTTGCTAGAAGGAAGGACACCCATAAAAAGATGGAACCGGTTAACAAGGAGTCAGATAGATCGCGCCGGTATGCAAAAGCCTGTCAGTATGGAATGTACCAACAGTTGATAACCAAAGGCAGATAAAGATAACATGTTGGATGCAACAAATAGACAAGGAATTACTCACACACGCACACACACACACACAACCTATGGTACTACGGAAACCCAGAACACGTGAATCCTAGTTTGAATTTTAAGAAGAGGATTGAAAACGTTACACTTCCTTACCAGAAAAAGGGTGGGTGGGTGGGTAAGAAGAAAAGTGGAAGCAGTCCTACTCTCGCGTTTTGTTTTTCCCTAGTATACATAGCTACCAAAAATATTTGCTAGACTGACAACGACCATTTGGCTGATACCCTGAAGGGCGGGATGGCTCTGATACCAATTGTAACTACCTCGGTGAATTACGCTCCTAGTTACAAGCCTGGATGAGCGGAAATGGTTGAAATAGTATAGTGGGGCCCAAATGCCACTCACAGGTAGACCTTTCGGCCGTCCCAACCATTTCCACACATCGGGACAAGAACGGGCGGCGTAATCGGCCGGCGAAGGGATCAACTACATACACAAATGAGTATGTATGCAAGCCACCATACAACAGTACATCAGAGCCATTCCATCTAAAAGAAATAGAAATATAGCAACGCCATACGGCAAGATTCAAATGTCCTAGATATATATAATAGTTTAGGATATCTTCTCATACATAAAACATCAGAGTATCAGGCGGAAGCGGCAAACAAGATCCGAGTACGGATAAGAAGCAAATCGGCATAAGATGCCCCATAAATAAACACATCCCGCCCACAGATCTCACGGATCCCCGTTCCCGGAATCTCTACACCGAATGATCGTTGCCCACATCGTCCGTCTCCTCCACCCAGTATCCATCTCATGAGTGTACCTGTTCATCTGAATCAAATAATTTATCGTGTGAGACCCTAGGGGTACTCAGCAAGTCTTTATGCCTCTAAAGGGGACACAACCTGGGGTGACACAATTGCAGCAAAAGATAATACCTAGCAATTCTATAGATACTCGCTAACCATCCGCCTAACCAAAGATAGACGGATGTCCGTGAATTAATGACAACAGTTATAACGGTAATATCAACAGATCCATCCTCCTCCTCGCTTACCAACGAGGAAGCGGACGAACAACCCCCCCATCCGTTGGCATTTTTATTATCCATTCCATGAGGGTTGCACTATTTACTAGTCAGTTACTTAGTCAAATTAAAAGCGGTACTTTAGTTATACTTGTCTATGATCGAGAGACTGTGCTCCAAGTCGTCCATAACCGCGGACACGGCTTTCAGAAAGTTTTACCCTGCAGGGGTGCACAAATAGCAACACACACTCGATCAACCTCGGAAAAACCAAATCAAAACCCAACGAGGCTTTCACGACAAAGCAATCACAAGATTCAGAAATGTTTCAGGGGGCCACCCCATTAAGTATACCCGAACGGTTAGCTGACTGAGACGGACTCAAGGTTTGTGGGACGGTCAGAACCACGGGAACCCGAAAATGTGGATGGTCTTGTCGATACAGTAACGTGTCACGATCCTAAGCAGTCTGGTGCTCCTCGCAATCGTAAATAAAGCGATAAAGCATGGCATAAGTACAGGATAGTAAATAAAACCTCAAACTAGTTTGTGGCCCCAAGAAATAAGAATGAATCAAGCTCGGCTCGGGGGTCCCATAAGCCTCCGGATGTGGATAGCGAATATTCGAGAACAGGAATCAAGTACTCGGGGTCCTCACGGACACAAGTGAGCATGAAAACCAAATAGCGAGATATTGCTCACGGTGCCACTTTCATTAGTTATCCCATACTACTCGGGTTAAGTTGTTTAGGTACCTCGTTATCCATCGACACTCACATACCCTACACATCTTTGTTCTCGACTCGCATGGCTCAAACAACTCCTGTAGTGATGGCTCATGGGATGGAGGAACAAGCTTCGGTGGGGTTTAAAAGTAAAGGCTATGCAATACTTGGGATTCAATTTAATGCAATCGCGACTCAATGATGCAGGAATAAGATAGAGGCAATAGGTACTATATGTATGTGAGCATGTGGTAGTGCTTGCCTGGCAGCTCAGTTGAAGCGAGAGAAGGATCTGGGTAGTGCTCCTGGGTTTCTTGATATATCCCACCTTTCGTCTATTCGAAGAAGAACCAAACAAACAAGGGCCAACATAAATAAAGTGCACAAGCATAAGAATACAATGCGACAAGCAAACAATCATTCCATGATGAATGATGCACAATTTGCATGGCAATAAAGTAGCATGGCATGGGTGAGGTGTAGATTACAAGAAATAAACATTTTATTGAGTTTTGGTCACATTTTATACCCAAATAAGTTGCTGTACTCTTTATATTTATATGATGCATGCTTCAAAACAGAACATGGAATTCATAAACAGAAAGGTCTCGTCGAGCTGATCATTTTAGACATATCATTTGTTAAATTTGGAGTTATAAAACAAAAGTTATTAATTAATTAATGGAGAAGGGCATTTTCTTGTAATTTTAGCCAACTTGGAATTTAAAGTGTTCAAAATATATTTTGGAGGGCATATTTGAATTCCTCACATTTTTCTGATTTGAAAACATATATTATTTGTATTATTTGGATTTATGAATTTAAATTTATTTTTAAGTCAAAATTGGTCAAATGGAGTCAAAGTCAAAGGTTTGACTAGTTTGAATTAGTTTTGAAAATATTTGACTAAAGATTTGAATTGTCATTCAAAAACAAAACATTTTTCATATAAGGTTTGAATTCAAATTCCAAACCATTTGAAAGTTATGAATTAGTTTGAATTTAAACAGATTTGAAATTTGAATTTGAATTGATTTGGAAAAGTTTGAATTTGAATTCAGAAAACAGAAATCATTTTAATACTCAGGCAATCCTAGCCCTAGTCACAGACAGGTGGGGCCAACGCTGACTCAACAAGACAAATGCGGAAAAGGTTGTCACCTGTGGTTAGTCTAGCCGCAGGGTCGACAGGTGGGCGGAGGCAGCAGGGCCACACACGCGCGCGGCCAGCCGGTGGGCGACACGTGGGCAATCCAGGGGAGTGCGGGTTGAGGAGCTCAGATCTGCGGGGGTTGTTTTGCAAAACTAACAGAGAGGCTGACGGGTGGGGATCTGCCTACCGCAGGTTGAGGCGGGAAAAAGGTCAGGGGCCTCTGCGCAAAACGGCCAGCGGCTGTCGGAACTGCTGCTGCGCGCCGATCTGCAGAGTACAGAGAACCGCCGGAGTTTGGACGACGATGGCGAGCAAACCACTGGGAATTTCTTGATGCCGTAAAAACCAAAGTTGAAGAGGGCTCTACAGGCTACAAGTTTCGTTCAGGTGGCATCGCCGGAGGAGGGCTACAACGCACGGGGCATGGCGAGAAACAGAGGCAGGAGCTGCAGCAGCTGCTACTGTTGCCAGAGCGTGGCGCGCGGCGGCGCACGCGGAGTGCTCGACGGAAGGTGGCGGCGCTATGGTGCACGAGAGGGAAGGGGACCTTGTCTGGGGGGTAGAGGGGCTCACCAGGAGCTCGTTGGTGTGGTCGGAGGAGCTCGTTGGTGTGGTCGGAGGAGCTCGGGGCGGGGACGATCTGCCACGTAGCTGGGGCTCTGGAGCTCCTGATCTTGGCGGTGCACGACGGCGTCAGGCTGCTCCGGCGAGGTCCTGCAGCTACCCTGCATCCTGGGCGTCGAAGAGGAAGCCGAGGGAGGTCCTGGTGCTCCTGGTACGGCTTGGCTCGCTCCAGCTCGTCTAGAGGAAGAAGTGGCCGAGGCTAGGGTTTTGGGGCATGGTGGTGATCATGGTGGGGAGGGGGAAGAAGAAGGGAGGATGGAGAGGGGTCAGGGTTCCTCCAGATCTTGATCTGGAATGCCTGGGGTGGTTGAGGTGATAAGGGAGAGAGGGGAGAGGCACATGGGGTGGTGGCCACCTTTATGCAAAAGAGAGAAGGAGGTGGCTCGGGTTAGGTAGGGGCTAGGGTTTTGAGAGAGGGGGTGTAGCTCGGGTTAGGGCTTGGAGAGAGGCAGCTAGGTGGGTCCAGGTGGTCAGGTGGGGCCTACAGGGCAGAGAGAGGAGGGAGGCCGAGAGAGAGAGGGTGGGACTAGGATTAGCTAGAGGGGCTCAGGTTAGGGTTAGATGGGTGGGGTGTTAGAGAGAAAGGTAAAGAGAGAGGGGAGAGAGAGATGAGGGGTGAGGTTTATTGTTTTGTCAAGCTCAAGCAAGATCAAGCAAAGAGCAAGCAAGAACTAGACAAGAAAAGAGAGGGTGAGGTAAAAGGTGGTGAGGTGTTAACATGATCCAACACAAGATCAAGATGAGGGGGTAGAGAGAGAGAGATGGTGGTGAGGGATGGGGATGATCCCAAAAGATAACACCCATTTAAACCAAGAGAAAAGCAAATGGCTAAAGGTGATGGTACTCTTGCATGGCCCATGCAAATTAATAAATGCCTCGGTTAAATTCTTGTGAAAACAAAAATAATAGCATGGCATTATTCTTATGCATTCCCAAGAAGTGGAATAAAGGCCAAGCAAAAGAATTTGTAGAAGTAGATCCATCCTATCTCCCATGAGCTAGATTAAATACCAAAAGAAAATAGAATACAAGCTCATGGATAATGGAATGGTGGAATTATAAGGTGGTGAAAAGAAAGGGTGGTGGAGTAGAATAAAAGATATGCCCCCAACTCAACTTGGGCATTTAAACAATATATCAAGAACCAAATACAATATCAAGAGGCAAATACAATTGACAATGCATATGAGAGAAGAACCAAACCAAAAAGGGTTTTATATGATGCTAAAATGCAAGGTGGCATGATGACATGAGCATGATATAATTATGATGCAACAATTATATGTAGGAAGTAGCATTTATATAGACTAGGCTAGTAGCATTGCAATTGTTAGACAATTGGGATGCTACAGTGTGGAAGGTAATAGTTTGCAGCAAGTAAACAAGTAACAGTGGAAGATGTATCAATGGTAAAGATTGGACCAGGGTCCATAGTTCACTAGAGGTTCTCTTCTTAGATAAACAACATGGCATGAAGGGTAAACAAATTAGAGCAGAGTAATTGACAGGAACTGAGCAAGGCATAACAATACAATTACTAGTCAGGAAGATCTATGAGATTCGACTGGGCAATACAACAAGATACATAGATGTAGCACCCCGGATAAACCCTAATTATAAAATTGCCATTTGATTTACTTTTGTTGCATCATCATGGCATCATGCATCTTTGTCTCTCAAAATATTTTAACTAAAAACTATTTTGTTTGCTACAATACTTTTCTCTTATTCATAACAAAATCCTATATTTATCTGCTAAACTATTTTCTTAAAATTATTTACCAAAAATATTTTTAAACAAAAGAAAAAAAATATTTTATAAAAATAATAAACCTAAACCGGCTAGGCCTAGCCGGCTAGACCCAGTCCAAACCCTAGCCTACCCTAGAAACCCTAACCCTAAATCCCACCTACCTATTCCCACACCTTCCCCCGCCGCCAGCCACACCTGGCCACATCGCACGCGACAAACTACCCGTTTCCACCCCACCCAGCACGATCCTCCTCACCTGGCCCACGTCTCCACACGTGTGGCCCCATCACCTCACTAGCATCCCGCTCCCCCATCTGCCGCGATCCCCTCCTGCGAGCCCCGCGGCCGCTCCCTTGTCCCTCGATTCCCCGTCGCCAGTACACCCTCGCCATGATGCCCTGCTCGCCTCGCCTGCAAGCCATCGCTGTCGCTAGCCCTCACCACTCCTCCCTCGCGTGCACCTCACCGCCAGAGGCTCGCTCGCTCTACGGCCCTCTGCTGCCATGGTTCTGCCTCCCAGATCCCCGTCGACCGTGCCTCCCTGTGGGACGCCACCGTCATGTCGAGCCCTTCCTCGCTGCCAGTGATCCTCCGTCCCTGGCGCCGCCCTGTCTCGGGTCTCCTCACCGTCGCGGCCCATCCGCCTCTGATCGTCGCCCAACCCTGGCCGCCATCGCGTCCTTTCGCGTTGTCCTCGTCCTTCCGCCCGAGCGTGCCCCGTGCCGAGCCCGTGCGCGTCCTGTCGCCTGTTGCTCTAGCGCCGCCGAGCGCCTCCAACCCGCCTCGACCTGCGGCGCTCAGTAGCGGGCCCTTGTCGCTCACCCTGCGGCCTGACCCTGCGTCGCCCTGCTGCCCGTTCTGTTTCGTGACACCGGCGCCCACGCGACCCTCTACCCCGAGCCCTGCCTGGCACCGCCGGCCTCCGTCTCGTCTGCCTCTAGTCGTGCCCGTGTGTGTGAGTGAGGTTCTGTTTTGTTTCAGTTCTTGTCGAATGGTGCTATCGTGTGGCGATGATGGGATGCACTGATGATGTGGTGGTCGTGCCTCCGGCAAACAGGAACACCAAGTTGTACAAGAACCTCGCCACTCACAAAATATGGACGACAGGTACTCCGACATGGAACGCCAAGAGCTCGCGCCATCCGAGGACAAGATCGTTATCAATCCAAGATCGTCGACATTGTTCTGATGGCCAGGACCCTAAAGACGTCTCCTCCACGGACCCGAAGCTCGATCCGAAGACCAATCCCGGCGACCTGAACCACATCGAACCAAGATCGCCGAGACCCCTCAATGTGTGACCCCTATCTAAGAGCGCTATTTTATAAATGCCATATATACCTATTGCATATCATTGTACATGGTTGCATACATATTTGTGGGTGTTTGGGGGGCTTATGTCGATTCACCTTATAATTAAATATGGAGAGCATATGCGGTCTTTTCTAGTCTAATATTGGCTCCATTTAAATTTGTTTATCGAACCGGTTACATGTTTTTCCCTATTAATAGAACATTTAAATTGCGGGGTATATAAACAACATGAACCATCTATTTAATTGTCGGGACCCCGGTTCCGCTTAATTTTGCCTAATTGCATCGCATCTTTGCCATGTCATACATCATACATGCATCATGCCCATTCTTATGTCATAGAATTAAATAGTGCATCCGGTGTTTGTGCTAGTGCTTTGCTTCTTCATGGATTAGGCCGATGAGTTGATGCGAGTGCCAATCCGATCTTCGAATGAAACTTCGGCAATGTTTTTCAGGCGAGCATTCTCCCCCTTTCTACCTATCTTACTTTTATAGTCTTTATTTCCTCCTGTTGATCTATTGCTATCTATGATGCGATGCTCTAGTTTTCGTACACGTGATATCCCTTGCATCCATTAAATTGCCTTGGACACATCCTATTACCTGTTGTTTGGTAGATAGTCAGCCTTGCGAGTCGTAGTTGCTTGCGCAGGTGTTGCGTCGCGCCGTCAATGTTCCACAGTTGTTGGAGTAATGCCTTATGTTTAATGTTGGAGATGATTATAACTTTAATTATCATTTAATAACTAAAATTGAAGTAGGTAAATAATGCAGAGGCACAGGTGGGCAATAGATGTTATTTGGTTTTTAACCGTCCACTTGTGTCCCGTAGGACCCCGAGTACTTGATACATGTTCTTTGAATATTCGCACTATCCGCATGTGGGACCATGAATCCCCCTAGCCAGAGCTTGAGTCATATTTATTTCTTGGGGCCACAAAGTAGTTTGGGGTTTTATTACTATCCTGTACTTATGCCATGTTTTACTGCTTTACTGCTTTATTTACGATTGCGTGGGCCTGTATCTGTTAGGTAAGTGGAATGTTTCCGCGGTATCGACAAGCCCAGTCACACTTTCGGGTTCCCAGTCGTTTACAGCCATTGACACAAACCTCTGGGTCCGTTTCGGAGCCGGCCAACTTCATCGCGGGTAGCTTGGTGGGGTGTCCCCCTAAAATTTATATGAATCTTGCAATTGCTCTGCCGTGATGCCTCGTTGGGTTTTTATTGGTTTTTCTCGAGGTTGATCGTGCGTGTGTTGCTATTTGTGCCCCCCTGCAGGGTAAAACTTTCTGAAAGCCGTGTCCGCGGTTATGGACGACTTGGAGCACAGTATCTCAATCATAGACAACTATAACTAAAGTAGTGCTATAAATTTGACTTTATAATGACTAGTAATTAGCTTCACTATAATGGAATGGCTAAATAAAAGTGCCAACAACTGCTGGTTTGGGTTGTCACCTGTTACCGTTGTATCTGACTAGTAGGTATTGCATATCCAACGGAATGGCTAAATAAAAGTACCAACAACTGCTGGTTTTGGGGATGCCTCATGCTATATGTATCTGACTAGTAAGTACTACAACTATAACAGAATGGTTAATTAAAATTGCCCACTGTTTATTATATCAGGATGAATCATGCTATCTATATCTGACTAGTAATTGTCGCAACTATAACGAAATGAATAAAACTGCCAACTGTGTGAGTTCCTCGGTTGACTTTCTCGGTTGGTATCGAGGGGGAATACCAGGATGGGTATGTTTGGTGTTAGAATCAGGTTGGATCCGAATAGGTCTTTCTTATCCCTATCTGATAGCCGCCAGATGTATTGAGTCTCTATAGGTTGTTTAGTGCATGCTACGCTGCCGCTTCAGTACACCATACCTATGTAGGCGAGGACCGCCGAATTCTAGTCTCGCCGTGTATTGGCCTCAGTACTGACCGCTCTCTTTTTCCTTTGCCCTTTGTCGGCACCCCTTTTGTTTAAGCAGGTTTTGAGATCAACGTCGTTAGCAGGGTTACCCTTCCGGCTTGGCCTGGGCAGGGTTATGGACGCCATTGGTTATTCTTTAGGGCTCTTAGCCCAATTTGCATCTTGTCCGTACTCGGACGCTATATCGTTTTAAACGTGATTTGGATCTTTGTCTTGTATATCTGTATTCTTGACTATTTGAGTCGTTGTTGTATATATCTGTTCTGTGGGTTCCATCGTGGACTATTGTGTAATGATATTACTTCGTTTTCCACCCGCACGAAAGTGCCTGGGGGCCACCTTTGAATCGTTTCTATGCGGGTTTGGCGGGAATCGCTGAAACTTGCATAGGGCCGATTCTGAGGGTGTTACAATAGACCGCCATCCAATTGCATCTATGACTAGAAGTCCACCTTCTGGTTATCATCCAAACCCCCTTCAGTATTAAGTTGCAAGCAACAGACAACTGCTTTAAGGAAAGTGTGTAAGGTAAACAGTCCACATGTTCCATGAACAAGAGACCATTGTTTTCTCCCTAGTAGCAACAACACATCTATAACCGAAGAGATTATGGTCATTTCCCTTGGAAACTAGAGGCAAGAACCCACTATCGAGCATAAATACCCTCTCTTGGAGTCACTAGCAACTACTTGGCCAAGATAGCTACTAACAATGGAGAGCATGCAAGATCACAAACAACATAGACATGATAGAATCATAAATACAAAACCATTAATCAAACCAACATAATAATCTCAATATCCATCGGATCCCCACAAACACAACATGCATGATTACAAATAGATTGGATCTTGATCATGAAAGGAGCTCACAATATCTATACATGAAAGCACAAAGGAGGAGATACAACCATCTAGCTACTACATGGACCCATAGTCCAAGGTGGAACTACTCGCGCATCATACCGGAGAGAAGGCCTCCGGGATGATCTCCCCTCCGGCAGGGTGCCAGGAAGAACTTCAGACCCCCCGTTCTAGGGACATTGGTGGCGGCGTCTACAGACGGTTTCGTGGATATTTGATAGGGTGCTTAGGGTTTCTGCATCGGGGGCTTCTTATAGGAGAAGGGGGAGACCGAGGTAGCGGTCGGGGTGCCCAAACCCTAGCCAGGCGCGGGGCTGGGCCCACCTGTGCCTGGGGTGGGTCTGGCCCCTCCGGCTCTCCTCTGGACTTCTTGTTCCCCACGGAAAATAATTGACTTTGACGTTTGTCCCGTCCAATTCCGAGAATATTTCTTTACTAACTTTGCTGAAACCAAAAACAGCAGAAAACAGGAATCTGGCACTGTGGAAACTTGTTAATAGGTTAGTACCAGAAAACATGCAAAAAGCACCTCAAAGTGTAGACAAGCAAAGCAAAGTAGATACAAAACAGGCATGGAGCATAAAAAATTATAGATACGTTTCCAACGTATCAACGCATCGGACGCCCTCCGTACTTTTCCTTCTTCTTTCCTTTGATCACAGCGCCGCACTTGCCGCTCCAAGATGGGCAAGTCGAAGAAAGCGTCGTCCGCTGTAGTGGGGTCAAGCACCACCGGCGCCGGGAAAAAGGCCGCCACTCCGAGCCGCACCACCGATGGCGGGTGGCGGCGCACAGATATGCGCGAATCAGATTTGCGCAAATTTCATGATGCCGGGCTAATCTACAAGGAGAAGGACGATGCCATCCTCCCCGATCAGGAGGTAATCCCGCACCCACCCTAAGGATTTTGGGTGATGTTTTATGCTTTTGTCGTCCGGGGTCTTTCTTTGCCCGCCCACAAATTTCTTCGTGGGCTTCTTTTCTTTTACGGGATTCAGCTGCACCATCTGTCTCCCAACTCTCTCCTTCACATTTCTTGCTTCATCATCCTTTGCGAGTGCTGGGTCAGCATCGAGCCCCACTTTGGCCACTTCGGGAGACTCTACTCCGTGAAGAGGCAATCTGGCACCGGTGGTGTTTATCCACTGGGTGGCTGCATCCTCTCTATCCGCTCAACTGTCCAATTCTTCTCTTTCTCCATTTGCGAGTTCGTCCAGTACTGGCACAGGAAGTGGTTCTGCATCCGCGACGTCAAGCTGGACGGTCAGCATTTTGGTCTCTCCTCTTTCGATTCCACCAAGAAGATCACCCGAAAGAGGTCATGGGATAACGACATCTTAGAGGGCGAATCTGAAGAGGTGGATAAGCTCTACAAGTGGGTGGAAGCTCTTCAGCTTGTGGTCGGCAAAGAGGTCAATGGTGTCGACATCATCCGCACCTTCCTCAATCTTCGGATGTAACCACTCCAAGCGAGGGCGCACCCGATGTTCCTTTATGCTGGCTGCGGCGACCCGACAAGGGTTTCGTCTGAGGAGATGTCTTCGGGTGACCTTGATAAGGCGCTTCGGCCTCTGCTGAAGATCAAGGCCGACAAGGACCTCCCAGGGAAATCTTTGACCACCCCTTTCAATTCAAGAAAGTAGTCCCCCAGGTGAAAGTTGTAGTTGCGCGTAGCGCTATTTCGAGTCCATGTTGTTTGCTACTGGTACTTATTATTGTGCATTTCTTATCTTTGATTTGCAGGACTTCAAGGTAGCGGGGATGATGCCCCCTCTAACTGAGAAGTACACGGATGTGCCGAACAACAAAGAGGCGGAGTATGAATCCGAGCTTCCCCTGGCGTAGTCTCCTTCCGTGGAAGCCCCGTGCCGAGCAAAGGGCAGGCCCGAAAATGGACCCGGAGCGAAACTTTGGATGGGACGATGCCACCAACACCGAAGGGTCCGTCTTTCCTCGAGAAACACGGTGGGGATGAGGGTGCTTCATATTCACCCTCTCCCGTTGTGCCTATTCGGGCGGTGGCCCTGCGACCGCCGTCCAAGAATAAGAAGAAGAAGAAGAAGAACGAGAAGGAGCCTCATGTCTTCAATTTGTCAGACATACCATCGTAAGGCGCTCTGTTTGAATCTTGTTACTTTATTCATATGCTAAGTATTATCTTATTGTTGATCTGGTTCTCTGTAAGTGCTAGCAGTAACCATTCGGAGGAGTCCCTCGAGGAGGGGACCAAAGAGATGGTCGGGGAATCGAAGCTGAAGGCTTCGTTTCCCAAGATGGTGGCCAACTTCGCTGACGAGGTGTAAGGTTCCCATCCTTTAATAAGGTAGAGATCCTTGTGTTTACAATGCTAGTCCCTGGATCAATAGCTAGCATCCACAGTTAAGATGTAATATCAAGAAACAAAGGTCATAATACAACTTTATAACTAGGAATAAAATAATTCATTACATCTTACATAGATCATTTGGCTATCACATTACAATGCAGCAGAATATAACAATAGCATGGGGTCCTTCATGTTCAAAGTGCCACAGGCAATCATGTTGGTTGTAGACTTGTAATCCTATTCAACACACTTCACTAACATCAAACAAACCTGCAACATAATAAGTTGCAGCCACAAGGGTCAATACATTTGAATTGTATTGGCAAGTTTCACTATTATGTAGAAGTAAGTGGATCCTATCATTACGTGCATATTTGGCTAAGTAGGGTTTAGGCTCATTTGCAGAAAGCAATATAGTTTTATCCTATATTTTCAAAATATTTTTGATCTTTTGTCAAATCTTTCTGAACTCCTTGGAAAACTCCAAGTGCTTCTAATCCATTGTTGTCACCATCAAGTTTTACTTTGAGAAATTGGAATGTCGAGATCTTCCATAGCTTCAGGCCTTAGTTGCTCAGAATTGTCCATAACCGGGGACACGGCTAAGTACTTAGAATTTGATCTTCTGCAGAAGTTGTACACTTTACCCACAAGACACAATCTCGTCTTGACGCCACCAGTGGCCGCTGGATAAGTACTCACCAAAAATGGAGTACTGGTAGATCGAGAATGTGACAAAGTCTTTCCATAGAAGTCCTCCTAATACACAATGCTAGCTTGTCTACCAGGCACCAATGTAGGGATATATTTCCCTTACACAATTCTAGTTAACCTGAAGATGCGAATGCATGGGTCTTACACTATGTAGTTGACTAAGCCAGAGCCCATTTAGCATGTGGCATACCACGGAAGCCTTTCACGAGAAACATGTTCAATCTCTAAGTCCCTGGGTGGTTTTCTTCTAGTGCACACACAAAAAGATAGCCATATAAACATGGTTTCCTTTGTTGCCACCTTGTCCAACCTTGAGTATCCTTGTCCACCCAGGTGGTTCATTGAATACTTGTTTTATTATATAAAACATATATCTTTCCAACACTTCATATAATCATATCATGTATCCCATCCCAAATATATAGCAGGGCTAAGCATACTACAACTACAATGTTTTCACTAAGGATGATATAAGGGTATCCTATTAGGATTTAGCATAGCATAAAATATAGTAGTCCTTACCATGCATGTTACAAAAAAAATACACTAAGTGTAATGAAAATAGTAGGACATGGATGATAGTGTCACTTGCCTTTTTAGTAGAGAATGTTGGTTCACTTCTTGATCTTGCAAATATCACACTCTTCTAACTTCACTACAATTCAATCAAGCAAACACAAATTCAACTAGCATTCAAACCATTTCACCACATAAAATAAAAAAAACAAGTTCATGCATGCAAGCATGCAAAAGATAGTTTTATTTGGAAGAGTGGTTCCTACTAGGCTCTATGTGGCATCCCGCAAAACCACTACTAGAAAATCGCGTTGTTTTTGTGCATTTCATCATCATGACAGCATGCTCATGTCATCATGCCATATTGCATTTGAGCATCGTCATCATCTTGCATTTGCTTGCATAAAACTATTTTTGAAAAGCCTGGTTTTGTTTTCCAAACGCCCCGTCTTTTATTCAAACGCCAAACCCGGGTCTCCGGATTATTTTGTTTTGGCTGCTACCGGTTTGCAAACGGCCCGTTTAAAACAAATAAAACGTTTAATTATTTTTAGTGGGCGTTCAACGGGCCGACCCGACCCGAACGACCACCCCCAGAACCAAAAACGGTCCACCTATCAGCCCCCTCTAAATCCTAAAGCTACCAACCTATCTACCCACACCCACCGGCCACATCACCCCACCCAATCCCAGGTTGCCACCTCACCTCTCCCTCCCCTCCCTCCAACCCTGGTGTGCCACCTCACCCCCAAACCCCACCCCACTCTCTATCTCACCTGCCCACCCCACCAACCTGACGCAGACACACCCCTGCCCCACCCCCCACGCATCGCCCACCACGCCACTGCCCCCTCGTGACCCTGCCCACCCCCTGCCCCTGCTGCCCCACGCCTGTTTCTCTTCCTCCGCCCGCCTCCCTCCTCTCCCTCCTCCACCCCGACGACCGCACCGCGCGCCACCTCACCTCCCGCCAGGGGCCAGGCCCTTCCTCCTCGACCCTCCGCTGCCACCCGCCCTAGGCCGCACTTTCCTCATTGCCTGCAACCGCCCGCCTGCCCTTCTTCTCCCGCCCGCCACCGCCCACCGCCATACCGCCCTTCTCCCTCGATCCCTGCCGCTAGCTCCTCCGAAGGCCACGGCGCAGCCAGCCAAGGCTCCCCCTCCTCCGCGATGGCCGCCTCGACCCCTTGACCTCGGCCCCCCTCCGCCAACCTCCTCCGGCCACCCCGCACGCCTGGCCTCCGCCCTTGAGTTCCCCAGCCGCCCTTCCTCGGTGCCCAGCGATCAAGCGCCTCCTCCGCTCGGTCCGCCTCCGTGTCGGCGAGCCCTCCTCATGGCGACCTCCGCTGCCCCTTACGCCTCGAGCTTTCCCTCGCCGCCCTGGCTTCCCGCCCCAGTTCTCGCCATGGGCCGTGCCCGAGCCCGTGCCTCGCCTGCCTTGTCGTCGCTCCCGCCTCGCCGACCTGCACGTGACCTCTAGTGGGGCTGCTCCTAAGCTTGGTTTTGGCGCTATTTTTATAAAGATGGGTCAGCGGTGATGTTATGAGTTCGGCGACCTCCGTTGTACGAGTTTGGCGAGCATCTCACCAAGACCGACAAGACCGACTCGATGCCAAGGATTCCAAAGAAGGTACATGGCACCACTCGACGACCTCAGCGTTAAATCCCAAGTTCATCATCGACCCAAGCCGAGAACCATCGGTGCGAATATAAGTTCGCCTTTGCCGACAAGAACGCCTACCCCGAAAACCAAGTTCTCCGTCAGGGAACACCAAGATCTACGGACGCCGAGACCCCCGAACCCGAAGACCGATCCCGCACCCGGTGCCGCGCCAAGATCTCCGAGAAACCCCGGTACCGGACAAGTTCGCCATCGACCTCGAGAACGCCTACACGGAACGGCAAGATCGTCCCACGGAATCCGAAGCGCGGACCCGACAAGATCGTCACGACGACAAGAACGTCACCAACCCGGAAGCATCCGATGCGCCCCGACACCGACCCAAGTCCTGCTTCCCGGAGGCGACAAGATCGACCTCAGTTATCCGAGAACGGCCCCGCCGAGACCGAACCCCAGATCCGAACCCTGAGACCAGACCCCGGACCCTGTCGAACCCCCGAACCCCGGAACCAAGATCACCGAGACCCCAATGTGTGACCTCTTATCCGAGAACCCTATTTTATAATATAATAACAACTTGTTGCATATTAAATTGTCATACTCGCATGCATATTATCACGTGGTTTGGGGGCCTTATGTCGATTCACCATATAATTAAATATGGGGCCCATATGCGGGCAAATCTAGTCTCATATTGGCCTCAATTAAACTTGTGTAGCGAACCGGTGATATATTTTGCCTCGTTAAACAACATTTAATTGCGGGGTAGATAAACAACATGAACCGCCATAATAATTGTCAGGACCCCGGTTCCGCTTAATATGAACTAATTGCATCGCATCTGTGCCATGTCATACATCATACATGCATCATGCCCGATCTTTTGCCGTAGTATTAAGTAGTGCATCCGGTGTTTCTTCTAGTGTTTTGCTTCTTCGCGGATAAGGCCGTTGAGTTGATGTGAGCTTCGCCCCGGTCTTCGGTTGAACCCTCGGCAATGTTTTCAAAGTAGCATCTCCTCCTTTCTACCTATCTTACTTTCATAGTCTTTATTCCTCCGTTGATCTATTGCTATCTGTATTTGCGATGCTTTAGTTTCCGCACATGATATACCGTGCAGCCCTATATTGCCTTGGACACATCCTATTACCTGTTGTTTGGTAGATAGTTGGACCTGCGCGTCGTAGTCGCTTGCTCAAGTGCGGTTGCGAGTCGTCATGAACCACAGTTGTTGTAGTATGGCCGCATGTCTGTTGCTGGAGATGATCATGGCTTTACTTATCGTTCACTTTAATTCCTGTTTAACAACTAAAATTGAAGTAAGCAGAGGCATCGGTGGGTGATAGATAATATTTGGTTTCCGAACGCCCACTTGTGTCCCGTAGGACCCCGAGTACTTGATACCTGTTCCTTGATTTATCGCGCTATCCACATCCGGGAGGTATATGGGACCCCCCTGAGCCAGAGCTTGATTCAGTCTTATTTCTTGGGGCCACAAACTAGTTTGAGGTTTTATTTACTATCCTGTACTTATGCCATGCTACTTCTGTATTTACGATTGTGCGAGGAGCACACTGCATCGCTTAGGAATTGTGACCCGTTACGCTGTATCGACAAGCCCGTTTTGGGTTCCCAGTCATCATACCGCCCCACAAACCTCGGATCCGTCTCGAAGCTAGCTTACTTCGTTGCGGGTAAGACTCCAAGGGATGGCCCCCTGAAATATTTCTGAATCCTGTGATTGCTTTGTCGTGAAAGCCTCGTTGGGTTTTGTTTTGGTTTTTCCGAGGTTGATCGAGCGTGTGTTGCTATTGGTGCACCCCGGCCGGGTAAAACTTCCTGAAAGCCGTGTCCGCGGTTATGGACGACTTGGAGCACAGTATCTCGATCATAGACAAGCATAACTAAAGTTTATTGCTATAAATTTGACTTTATAATGACTAGTAATCAGCTTCACTATAATGGAATGGCTAACTAAAACTTCCCACAATTGCTTGTTTGGCTTGTCGCTTGCGACAATTGTCTCTGACTAGTAATTATTGCAACTACAACGGAATGGCTGAATAAAAGTACCAACAACTGCTGGGTTTTTGGGTTATCTCATGCCATCTGTATCTGATTAGTAAGTGTTGTAACTATCACGGAATGGTTAACTAAAAGTGCCCACTGCTTACTTTATCAGGATGATTATCTAAACCTGACTAGTAATTACTGCAACGATAACTGAATAAATAAAACTGCCAACGGTGTGAGTTCCTCGGTTGACTTCCTCGTTTGGTTTCGAGGGGGAAACACCAGGATGGGTTTGTTTGATGGTAGCATCAGGTTGGTTCCGACTAGGTCTTTCTTACCCCTCTCTAATAGCCATCAGTTGTATCACGTCTCTATAGGTTGTTTAGTGCATGCTGCCGCTGCCGCTCAGTCCACCATACCTATGTAGGCAAGGACCGCCGAATTCTAGCCTCGCTGCATCGCCTCGATCTTGACGCCTCTTTTTCCTTTGACCTTTGTTGGCACCCCTTTGTTTAAGCAGGTTTTGAGATCGACGTTAGCGGGGTTACCCTTCCGGCTGTTGGCAGGGTTATGGACGCCATTGGATATTCTTCAGGGCTCTTAGCCCCATTTGCATCTTGTCCTTAGCTGGACGCTCTGTCGATTTCAAGGTGATTTGGATCTTTGTATATTATATCTGTATTCTTGACTCATTGAGTCGTTGCTGTATATATCTGTTCTGTGGGACCCATCGAGGACTGTTGTGTAATGTTATTTCGCTTTTCCACCCGCACGAGTGCTGGTGGCACCTTTGAATCGCTTTGGCGGGTTTGGCGGTTTCGCTCAAACTTGCATAGGTCCGATTCGAGGGTGTTACAGAGTGGTATCGAGCTCGGCATTGCGATACCCACAAGTCCAATCAGAGGATAACCTAGCTAACGGCCGTAGTAGAGTGTCCAAAACTATTTTGCAAAATCGGTTGGATAGTTCTGATTAGGTATTATTTTACTCCTTACCCCTCTGCTATTCTCCTCTTACCTCTACGTGTTTTGAATCCGCTCTCTTCTCTCTCTTCGAGTCCAGGATTTCTCGTGGTCGGGTTCCGTTGTACCTTCAGGGTTTCGCTTCCTCTTTTGGTAACAGTGTTGCTACATCTGGTCTTCATGATATCTGAGGAATCCTTCGTCTGGTGGACTTCTCTTTGTTCCTTCTCGTGCCTTCCGGTGTTTTCCGACGGAACGACATCCCCTACGCCAAATCCGATGCAGAGTCTACATCACTCCTTGGTTTCCGAACCTCGCTTGTCGAGATCTTCAGTCTGATTCCGAGAGTTGGTTGCATAATCCGCCTATTCGTGTGCAGGGTAATGGTTTGGGTGCGGGATGGAGTAGCTACCATACCACTACTCTTATCATTCGCTCTTGTACGTCGAATCAGTGGATCCAGCGATTTTAATCCGTCCACGGAAGCTAGAGGTGGCTTTATTTGTTGATACCTCTACCTTCGACCTTTTGTTCCCGGAGTGTTCTCTCGACGATCACAGAAAGAACCCTCGTTAGTGGTATCGCGAGGATCTACACGAAGCAAGAAGACGCAGTTCACCGACCTTCTTTCCGGTACCATGAGGCGGATCTCGAGGGCGAGATCCATTGTTAGTGGTGTCGAATTGTGGCATCCCGCAAAACCACTACTAGAAAATCGCGTTGTTTTTGTGCATTGCATCATCATGACCGCATGCTCATGTCATCATGCCACATTGCATTTGAGCATCGTCATCATCTTGCATTTGCTTGCATAAAACTATTTTTGAAAAGCCTGGTTTTGTTTTCCAAACGCCCCGTCTTTTATTCAAACGCCAAACCCGGGTCTCCGGATTATTTTGTTTTGGCTGCTATCGGTTTGCAAACGGCCCGTTTAAAACAAATAAAACATTTAATTATTTTTAGTGGGGGCAGTCGAACGGGCCGACCCGACCCGAACGACCACCCCCAGAACCAAAAACGGTCCACCTATCAGCCCCCTCTAAATCCTAAAGCTACCAACCTATCTACCCACACCCACCGGCCACATCACCCCACCCAATCCCAGGTTGCCACCTCACCTCTCCCTCCCCTCCCTCCAACCCTGGCGTGCCACCTCACCCCCAAACCCCACCCCACTCTCTATCTCACCTGCCCACCCCACCAACCGCACGCAGCACACAGCAGCACCCCGGCCCCACCCCCACGCACACACGTTCCACCACCCCACGCTGTCCGCCTGGCCCCAGCGTGACCCTGGCCCACCCGCCCCTGCTTCCCCACGCTCGCCTCCTGTTTCTCTTCCTCCTCCGCCGCCCCTCCCTCTCCTACTCCCTCCACCCCGACGACCGCACACCGCCGGCGCCCCCTCACCTCACCTCCCCGCCGCCAGGGCCGAGCCCTTCCTCCTCGACCCCTCCGTCGCTCACCCCCGGCCCCAGGCCGCACCCTCCCTCTCCGCTGCGCCCGCAACCGCCCGCCCCTGCCCCTTCTTCTCCCGCTCCGGCCACCGCCGCCCACCGCGCGCCCGCAACCGCCCTTCTCCCTCGATCCCTGTCGCCGCTAGCTCCTCTCCCGAGCGCGCCGGCGCCGCCAAGCAGAGCTCCCTGCCCTCCGCTGACGGCCGCCTCCGACCCGCTGCCTCAGACCCCTCTCCGCCAACCCTCCTCCGGCCACCCGACGCCGCCACACCTCCGCCCGCTCGAGTTCCCCGCGCCGCCTCCTCGGTGCCCAGCGATCAAGCCCTCCTCCGCTCGGGCCGCCTCCGTCGCCGGGCGAGCCCCTCCATGGCGACCTCCGCTATGGCCGCCTCGCCTGGCCCCGACGCCTCGAGCTTCCCTCGCCACCCCCTGGCTCGCTCGCCCCCAGCCGCTGGCCAGAGCCCGTGCCTCGTCGCCTTGTCGTTGCCTCGCCCCGCCGACCTGCACGTCCGCGACCTCGGCCGCGTGCGCCGCCCTCGCCGAGCTCTTCGTCACCCCTATGCTGCTGCCATGGTGTTGTGGTACAAGTGCAGGTTCCCTCTAGTACCAGTGGGGCTGCTCCTAAGCTTGGTTTTGGCGCTGTTTTTATAAAGATGGGTCAGCGGTGATGTTATGAGTCCGGCGACCTCCGTTGTACGAGTTTGGCGAGCATCTCACCAAGACCGACAAGACCGGCTCGATGCCAAGGATTCCAAAGAAGGTACATGGCACCACTCGACGACCTCGGCGTTAAATCCCAAGTTCATCATCGACCCAACCCGAGAACCATCGATGCGAATATAAGTTCGCCTTTGCCGACAAGAACGCCTACCCCGAAAACCAAGTTCTCCGTCATGGAACACCAAGATCTACGGACGCCGAGACCCCCGAACCCGAAGACCGATCCCGCACCCGGTGCCGCGCCAAGATCTCCGAGAAACCCCGGTACCGGACAAGTTCGCCATCGACCTCGAGAACGCCTACACGGAACGGCAAGATCGTCCCACGGAATCCGAAGCGCGGACCCGACAAGATCGTCGCGACGACAAGAACGGCACCGACCCGGAAGCATCCGATGCGCCCCGACACCGACCCAAGTCCTGCTTCCCGGAGGCGACAAGATCGACCTCAGTTATCCGAGAACGGCCCCGCCGAGACCGAACCCTAGATCCGAACCCTGAGACCGGACCCTGTCGAACCCCGGAACCAAGATCGCCGAGACCCCAATGTGTGACCTCTTATCCGAGAACCCTATTTTATAATATAATAACAACTTGTTGCATATTAAATTGTCATACTCGCATGCATATTATCACGTGGTTTGGGGGCCTTATGCCGATTCACCATATAATTAAATATGGGGCCCATATGCGGGCAAATCTAGTCTCATATTGGCCTCAATTAAACTTGTGTAGCGAACCGGTGATATATTTTGCCTCGTTAAACAACATTTAATTGCAGGGTAGATAAACAACATGAACCGCCATAATAATTGTCGGGACCCCGGTTCCGCTTAATATGAACTAATTGCATCGCATCTGTGCCATGTCATACATCATACATGCACCATGCCCGATCTTTTGCCGTAGTATTAAGTAGTGCATCCGGTGTTTCTTCTAGTGTTTTGCTTCTTCGCGGATAAGGCCGTTGAGTTGATGTGAGCTTCGCCCCGGTCTTCGGTTGAACCCTCGGCAATGTTTTCAGGCGAGCATCTCCTCCTTTCTACCTATCTTACTTTCATAGTCTTTATTCCCTCCTGTTGATCTATTGCTATCTGTGTTGCGATGCTTTAGTTTCCGTACCTGTGATATACCGTGCAGCCCTATATTGCCTTGGACACATCCTATTACCTGTTGTTTGGTAGATAGTTGGACCTGCGCGTCGTAGTCGCTTGCTCAAGTGCGGTTGCGAGTCGTCATGAACCACAGTTGTTGTAGTATGGCCGCATGTCTGTTGCTGGAGATGATCATGGCTTTACTTATCGTTCACTTTAATTCCTGTTTAACAACTAAAATTGAAGTAAGCAGAGGCATCGGTGGGTGATAGATAATATTTGGTTTCCGAACGCCCACTTGTGTCCGTGGGACCCCGAGTACTTGATACTGTTCCTTGATTTATCGCTATCCACATCCGGAGGTATATGGGACCCCGAGCGAGCTTGATTCAGTCTTATTTCTTGGGGCCACAAACTAGTTTGAGGTTTTATTTACTATCCTGTACTTATGCCATGCTACTTCTGTATTTACGATTGTGCGAGGAGCACACTGTACTGTTTAGGAATTGTGACCCGTTTACGCGGTATCGACAAGCCCAGTTTTGGGTTCCCAGTCGCTTACAGCCGTCCCCACAAACCTCGGATCCGTCTCGAAGCTAGCTTACTTCGTTGCGGTTAAGACTCCAAGGGGTGGCCCCCTGAAATATTTCTGAATCCTGTGATTGCTTTGTCGTGAAAGCCTCGTTGGGTTTTGTTTTGGTTTTTCCGAGGTTGATCGAGCGTGTGTTGCTATTGGTGCACCCCGGCCGGGTAAAACTTTCTCTAAGCCGTTTCCGCGGTTATGGACGACTTGGAGCACAATATCTCGATCATAGACAAGCATAACTAAAGTTTATTGCTATAAATTTGACTTTATAATGACTAGTAATCAGCTTCACTATAATGGAATGGCTAACTAAAACTTCCCACAATTGCTTGTTTGGCTTGTCGCTTGCGACAATTGTCTCTGACTAGTAATTATTGCAACTACAACGGAATGGCTGAATAAAAGTACCAACAACTGCTGGGTTTTTGGGTTATCTCATGCCATCTGTATCTGATTAGTAAGTGTTGTAACTATCACGGAATGGTTAACTAAAAGTGCCCATCGCTACTTTATCGGGATGATTATCTAAACGACTAGTAATTACCGCAACGATAATCGAATAAATAAAGCGCCAACGGTGTGAGTTCCTCGGTTGACTTCCTCGTTTGGTTTCGAGGGGGAAACACCAGGATGGGTTTGTTTGATGGTAGCATCAGGTTGGTTCCGACTAGGTCTTTCTTATCCCTCTCTAATAGCCGTCAGTTGTATCGAGTCTCTATAGGTTGTTTAGTGCATGCTGCCGCTGCCATCCACCATACCTATGTAGGCGAGGACCGCCAATTCTAGCCTCGCTGCATCGGCCTCAAGATCGACGCCTCTTTTTCCTTTGCCCTTTGTCGGCACCCCTTTTGTTTAAGCAGGTTTTGAGATCGACGCCGTTAGCGTGGTTACCCTTCCGCTTGGCACGGCAGGGTTATGGACGCCATTGGTTATTCTTCGTGGCTCTTAGCCCCATTTGCATCTTGTCCGTAGTCGGACGCCTATCGCTTTCAAGGTGATTTGGATCTTTGTATATTATATCTGTATTCTTGACTCATTGAGTCGTGTTGTATATATATCTGCTCTGTGGGTCCCATCGAGGAATGTTGTGTATTACATTTCGCTTTTCCACGCACGAAAGTGCCTGGTGGGCACCTTTGAATCGTTTCTATGCGGGTTTGGCGGGTTTCGCTCAAACTTGCATAGGTCCGATTCTGAGGGTGTTACACTCTAATCATTTTAAATCTCAAAGTGGTCATTTAATAAAGTGGTAAAACCATTTGCAAAAGGTTTTATCTCATAAACCAAATATTATGCTAAGGTGATATTTTATGTAGTTGAAAATATCTTTTAGCAAAGTAATAACTTTTTATGGTTCATCAAATATGTTCTTAATCTCAAAACTTGGTGTTTAGGGTCAGAAGGTTTGAATCAAATCATTTCCCAAAGGTTTTATTCAAAATTCATTTCTAAACCATAAACAACATTTTTATTTGACTAGAAATGTGCTAATTCAAATATTTATTCCTTAACTTCACAAAATACATTTTTAAATCCATAAGTTGGTTCCTATGGTCAGTAGGTTCAAAACAAACCATTTAGCAAAGGTTTCATCTTAAAATATTTCTAGAACAAATTTTATATTCAAATTAGTCCTACACATGTTTTTGCAAATTCAACCAATTTTCCAGAAGCAAAACATTAAACAAAGTGCATGGTTGCAAAGTACTTGTTCTGCTGAATCCATTGATATAAAATTTGCAAAATTTGGACGTGTATAATTAAAGTTATGAATTTTACAAGTTTGCATATCTACTAGATTCTAATTTCTGTTTTAAATCAAACTCTGTCCAGGTGGCGCTTCCTTACTGGTCCATACCGCTTCGGGTGGATCGAGCTGCGCAGGCCGTCAGATCTAACTTAATCGCACGGATCATATCACTCGATAACGGTTCGCTATATGATCTATCCTAACCACTGGATCTACATCCAACGGACGAGGTCGCTTGGTCAAGGACTGGCGGCGCTGGCGCGGCGGTGAGCGGCGGAGCTCTCTGTCAGTGTCGTCACCGACGAACCAGGAAGCAAGAGGGGGAACGGAGGTGCTCACCATGCTCGCGCGGTTGCGGTGAAGCTCGAGGCGTGGTAAGCTTGTCGAGGGGCGCACCGGAACTGCAACGATTGCTCGTCGGAGTCCGCGGAAGCGTCGGTGTCTCTGGATGTCGTCGGGGGCGAGGCTGCAGGTCATGCCGAGGCAAACGAAAGATGGCGTTAGACGCGTACTGCACTGGGGTTATGGGAGCATCATCAGGAGGGTTCGGGGTGGTCTGAGATTACCAGGGGGGTTCGTCGGAGCGATGGCAGACGGCGGTGGCGCTCAGGTGTCAAGGTTGCCGACGCTAGGGGATGCGCGCGGGTGAGTGGAGCACACGGGCAGGTGCGCCAGGAGATGGGGAGCAGGCTTGCGTGCAGTGGGAGGCGAGGGACGGTTGCAGTTCGCCGGAATCGATGGAGGAGCTCGTCGGAGCAGTGGTTGATTGGGCGTGCAATTCGTGCAGCCTGGTGGACGAGAGGGAGCGTGGCTTGGGGGGAAAGAGAAAGGAGGGTGAGGCGTTTAATCGAGCGTGGTTGCTGTCGAGTTAAACCCAGCCATAAACACGAATTGATCGCCGCAATCAATGGCATAAACGGCGAGGGGGACGTGGTCGCGGTGAAGACGACGATGAGGTGGCCAGTGGGGTCCGACTGACAGCGAGAGGGAGGGAGTGTTTACTGGGTCCACTGGTCAGCGACTTAGCGGGTGCGCAGTTGAGTGAAAAAACGATTCGGCAGAGGGGGTTCATTTGGGCTGCGCTGCTGGGCTTAGTTGGGCCAGATGGGTTGGGTTGCTCCGTTTCATTTTTTTATACTGAATGCTTTTTCTTCTGTTTTGAATTTCTGTTTTGAATTCAAACCACCACCACACTTTTGGGTATAGTTTAATTTTGTTTAACAACATATTCCAAAGTCCAAAATAAAATAATTATTATTAGGGTTTATTATTTATTAAAAACAAATAAATAGGCTTTAGTCTTTATTTCAAATAGGATTCAAATTTGTTTAAAAACTCTTTTTGACTTTATAAATTCCTACAAAAATCTTTTCAGTAGGTTTTACTTGAAAACTAAAACACCTTGAAATATAATTTAAAATACTTTAATAAGTTTTTTAATGATCATTCAAAATAGGAAAATGTCTATACTTGAATGAAATTTGTATATAAATAAATCCTCATGGTTTTATTTAAATAAACCTTTACTATTTTAATCAACATAATATTTTATTTGAAAAGCTTGGTCAAGATTTAATTTGGCTCTTTAAAAATAGTCCTTATTCATTATTTCTACCTTTGCTTATAAAAACCATATCTTTTTATTTAAAGATCCAAAAATGGTAGTTCCAACTATTATAACTTTATTTATTATTTGTTTATCTTTGTAAATCCCTTCAGGATTTTATTTGATCAAAATAGGTTTTGATGTTTCCAATTGGGATCAAAAGTTTCTTGTCACCCTATATTTCAACAAAATTTTATTTTGTTTATTTATTTTTCACATTTCAAATTTTGGAAAATTTTGGGATGTGACACGAGGATTCGAGTTCCGTTAGGCGGGAGGCTCGATCACTCGTTATGCGGAAGACAATATCCAAACCTTTAGAGTCCACGCCAGACCACGTAAGTGTTGTTCTTTCACGGCGTAGGGGGATCCCCCGAGCCCTTTACTTATCAGACTTGCTGGCCTTTTTTGCAGTCGTTGGTCCGCGACGCCAACTGATAACCCACAAGTATAGGGGATCGCAACAGTCTTCGAGGGTAGTATTACCCAATTTATTGATTTGACACAAGGGGAGCCAAAGAATACTTGCAAGCCTTAATAACCGAGTTGTCAATTCAGCTGCACCTGGAAATAGTTTTTGCTCACAGAACTTTATCAGTAGCAACAGTTTGTAGTAGCAATAGCAAAGTAACAACATCAGTAAAACAAGAGCAATAGTAACAGTAGCAGCAAACAGTAGGATATGAGCGCGGTAGGCATAGGGATGGATGGACGGGCGTTGCATGGACGAGTCTAAACATGTAACTTCAAGATCTAGGGAAATTGCAGATAAATAAGAATAAGCATTCAAGTACTAAACAATCATAGGCATGTGCTCCATATATAGTCATGCGTGCTCGCAATGAGAACTTGCACAACATCTTTTTTCTTGCCAGCCTGTTGCAGCGGGCCTCAAGGGAACTACTGGCAATTAAGGTGCTCCTTTAACAGAGCACCAGAGCAAATCATTAACACTTTATGAACACATGTGATCCTCACATCACAGCCATCCCTTCCGTTGTCCCAATTTATATCACTTCGGGCCTTTGGATCCAGACAATGATATGTGTACACAACTTGCAGATAAGATCACAAACAATACTATCATAATGATTCAATAATAACTTCAGATCTGAGATCATGGCACTCGGGCCCTAGTGACAAGCATTAAGCACAACAAGTTGCAACAAAGTCAAATAGCACTAATAGAGATACTAGGCACCATGCCCTAACATTCTTATTCGATTACATGATAGAACTCATCCAATCCCTACCATCCCCATAGCCTACAGCCGGGGATTACTCACTCATGGATGGGGAAACATTGATGGTTGATGGAGAGGCGTTGGTGATGATGATGGCGATGATCCTCCCCAAATTCCCCGTCCTGGCAGGGTGCCAGAACGGAGTTTCTGATTCCGAATCGCGGTTTCTGGTGGTGGCGGCACAACGGAACTCTTTTTGGAAAAAGGTCGAACCCCCCTCTATTTTTTGGTCAAGAGGTATCTTCTAGTAGAAGAGGAGGTCGAGGGGTGCACGAGGCGCGCACCCCAGCGTAGGGTGGGCCCACCAGCGGTAGGTGTGGGCCCCTGAACTCCCCTCCGTCTCGTACTCTGGCTCCGTGAGTCTTCTGGTGAAATAGGATTTTTGGCATATTTTTCGGGATTTTTCCTGATAGTTGATTTTCTGCACAAAAACTAGACACCAAGGTAATTCTGTTGAAAACAGCGTCAGTCCATGTTAGTCGTATCCAAATCACACAACTTTAGAGGAGAAACAATAGCAAAAGTGTTCGGGAAAGTAGATACGTTTTATACGTATCAACTCCCCTCAAGCTTAGCTTATTGCTTGTCCTCAAGCAATTCAGTTGAAAACTGATTTGCGATAAAAGAACTTTCATGAACACATTTGCTTGATATGATGTATATATTCTCAGCACATGAGTAGATACTCAAACCATTCATAATAATAAGTATGCAACTAACTCTACTCAATAGTCATTGCAAGATATGAAGATAAACCAACTCAATAATAATAAGTAGGATGAAACATAAACATAAGCAACATTGCAATGCTCATAATAAGGTATGATAGAGTGGTATCTCGCTTGCCTTTGTTTGTAGAGCACAATATAAATTCCAAGGCACCTCTGAAGTTCAAGTGAAGACTAAATGTAAAGATATTAGAGATAAAAGCATCAAAGTCATGACATAATTAACCAAGTTTGGAGACAAACACAAGAATTCCAACTATGCTCTCAAGAAGGTGCTCATAGAATAAGTGGTGACTCAACAAGGAAGTCAAAAGGTTTTGAAAAGTTTGAAAGGCTTCCAAATGCTGAAAAGTAAGGTACTTAGTAGCTTTGAACTCTCATTGCCCCTATCATAGGCATCTTTATGTGGTTAATGGTGAAAGTGAGGTCCAATACGAGTTATATGCTTGACAGACCATAAATTGGAAATCCTATGTCCCTTGAGTACGATGGCTGTTCCTCATGCTACTCAACTTTAGTTACCTGTAAGTTCTTGTCATTGTAAATACATGCATATCATAGAGAACCGCCAACGGGGTACCCCTTGCACATGATACATGAGCTATCCCATAATTAAAATGACAAGGCAAGCAGACAATGAGCATCTCAGCGATCTTTTTATTTCCTATTTGCATAGGTTTTTATCGAGGATGCTTCACAAATTGCTCATTATAGTAATGATGCAAGTTTCCACTATGATTAGGCATGGCTTAGGCTAGCGGCACAGGCGTTTCTGTAACACACATATATATAACTCCATGAACTCACAAGCTCCCCTTTTATTTCACAACGACGACATCCGCAAACAAAAGAGCATGGTATCAACTGGATATGTATCCATAAGTGTTGAAAGCCTTCCCCGTGACACCACGGCTCTGCTAACTCCCAGCCTATAATTTGCAAACATATAACTTTCATGGGCAGTCATAATGGTTCAGGTATTAAGTGCAAGGAATAAAGTGTGCCATCAAGTTCGTGAGAGCTTTACTAACTAATTTTCTCGAAACAGTCAAACATACTCAGTGCAGGTGCAGGTGAAGGCTAGCAATAGAGAGGGAGCGAAAAACGAGAGAGCAATAACTGTCATACTCATGCTTGCAACAAAACAGGAATAATTATGGCATGAAAATGATACAAGAACTCTGAGGCAAAATAAATCATCGAGGCTTACTCACTATTGTTTAGTCATATGCATGCGTGAGCATGTGCCAAGTCGATTCACATGAAACGTTCAGAGGAGGATACCACACTATCATACCAAGCTATGAATAAAACAATGCAATCAAACATTCATATGACATGCTACAAACTATTAGCAAGCTGGAGCTAATCACAAGAAAGCAGGAACTACTAAGCATCCGTAAATAACATACACCTTACATGAACAGACTAAGCATGCTCACAATGATGAGTATATGTACAAAAATTAAAACAAATAGAGTTCGTTACCAGCCACTTACCACACCTCAAGTTGTCTTAATATTCATTATTTCCCTTCACTTGTGTGACTTGAATAATAACATGAAACCAAACTCCACTAAGTACGGCTGAACCCTGCAAAGAACTCATAAAACTAAAGAAGAACAACAAAAATTTTGGTGTCGTCGGTATGAAAACGGCATTGCCTAAAGAGGCTGGATAGAGGTGTGGGAACGAGCAGGGCGACTGCGACGGCGTCCACAGGCGGGATTGGGTACAAGCAAGTACGGCGAGACACAGGAAGTACCCAGGTTCGGAGTCCTCCTGGTGAGGTAAAACTACTACTCTTGCATGTCTGACAGTATATGTGTGTATAATCGGGCTACAAATATGCTCCTCGAGCTGTATCTGAGATGAACTGCTAAGTGTATGTGTATGTCCGTGCTCTAAATGAGAGCAAGCTAGCTAGTAGGTGAAGTGTGCTAGTGCATGTGAGAGCTAGCAGAGAAATGAGCTAGCCCTTCACCCCTCCATCCCCATGAGGCTGCCCCCTTGGTGCCTTATAAAGGTGGCCCAATGGACAAGGGCGGGCCCCACATGGCCTAACTCCACTATGCATGATGTCATCTAATAGTACAAGGTGTCATGCATATTGCTACACTATTTGCTACATGTTATACATAGTGTTTACTATTGCACACATCATCTGATAAACTGTATATCGGTCTTGTCGGTCATCTCAGTCTTGTCGATGTCTGGTGCTTGTCCTTCTTCTGGAATATTTCCTGGTGGGTCTGGATCGATCCGGCTAGGTTGGAGGGCAGCGGCAAGTCTGGCTGCACCCACTGCCGGCTGCCCAGCCGGCCACAAGTAAGCGGCGGGAGTAGCCGGATGGGCCGGCAGGGCGCGAGTAGGCCGGCTGGAAGCCTCCAGCCGACCTAGGTCGAATTTGCCGCGCTTGCCTTTTTTGACTGTCTTGGGGTGTCTTTGGGGTACCCGGGGACCATCCCCCCGACACTAGCCCCCGAGCGCGCGCTGATTTCATCCGAAGGAGGAAATGAGCACGAGCTCGACAAAACTTGACGTTGTCGTTGTAGATGAAGCTCTTGAATGGCATCCAGTTGGACACCTTTTGCCCGGGCGGCAACACAACTCTAGCGGGGGCGCGCGAGCGCACCCGCGGGGTGTAGCCCCCGAGATTCGGAATAGCTGACGGAGACAGGTGCTTCGAATCTTTACCTGTACTTGAGATCCGACTCGGTGTAGTCGGACAAAGAAAACACACAGAAATGAATTTTTGTCAGTACATTGACATACAGTACACATGCTTTCAACCGAATGATGGTTTTTCTTTCAAAAAACTAGCTCGTGCTTTTCTTGCACACTTAGTCATTTTCTCATGTACGATGTTGTTTACGCTGCACCTTGCCGGGCAGCCGGGTTGCGATCTGGAGCCGGAGCCGAAGGGAGCTGACAATACACTACACACGGTACTAGAGGCTTAGTAGCCGAAAAATACCAACTAGGCACATGGCCGGAATGTCCGATCTGTCGCATCTTTCACCCTTTTTCGTGTGGGATGCCCTCGGGCTTTTGCTCTTGCTAGACGGACAGCCGGGTTGCGGTCTGTAGCTGAGACGAAGAGTGGGACTTTGGCATCATCACACTCTACTCAGTCGGCTTACAGAATTAGCAGGGCAGGCCAACCGGCGAGCCCCCGGGTAGGGGTTACCGACGCTGAAAAACTGAAAGCAGGAAACATGACAACATCTGGCTGGCTCTCGAGGGTTGCTCGAGGCCAAAAAACACTCACATTGCTCTAGTCGGTCGCGGACGGGTCGAAGACGCGATTCTACAGGCGTCGTGGGCGTTGAAACGGTCCAACTGGCGTTCCAGCCGGATGGCCTGGTTCCAGCCGGCCAGGGAAGCCGAATTCGGTCCCCAGCCAGCCAGACGACCAAACGCGCTGGGATACGCCGAGCCGGGATGGCCCCGCCGGACCGGATTCAACCGGCCAGACCGGCAACCAAACGGGCGAGGTCGCGCCGAATCAGCCGGACTAGTAGCCAAACGGACGAAGTCGCGCCGAATCGGCCAGGCAGCCAAACGGGCAAAGTCGCGCTGAAATCGACCCGACTCAGCTGGAACCGGACCAAACCAGACGAATCGAACAGACCGACGGGATGCTTAGCCGGACCGGTCTCTAGTCGGATGGGACAATTTTTGTAAACAGCATGACAATTTTTTTTCTAGCCGGATCATTCAATCCGAAATTCTTTCCTCTATTTTTTCTTACTTTATACTTTTTTCTCAACCGGCTAACTCATGTCGGACTTTTTTTCTCACATCCTCTTCTAAGAGCATCTCCACTCGTTGGCCGAACCCAGACCAAAATCCGGACCTTTTTCTGGCCAGACGGCGCAAGTTTTCGGCCTAGGTACGCCCAGTTTTCTACTCGCGTACCCAGGCCGAGTACCCAGGCGAACACAAAACGGCGAGATATTTAAGTCTTTTTCGTTTCCTCCGGCGAGTTCTCGTCCACAAGGTGTTCGACAGATACGCCCACAAGTTCGGCGACCGATTTTTATTACATAACAGGGGAAACGACTCTCAGTCGTCGATGGGGATGGGCTCCTGCGGCGTGGCCGACGGGGCGTTGTCGTCCGTCTCGCCGGCGAAGGCCGCCGGGTCAGAGGAAGTCGAAGCAGAGCTCGGCGTGGGGGCGTTCGGCGCAGAGGAAGGGGAAGCCGTGATCATGCCCTGCAGGATGGCCTGACGTTGTGTCATGTACCAGGCCTTGACCGGCGAGCTCATCTTCGACGTGTCCTCGCTGTCCATGAAGAACTTGAGGTCCGCGTTGCGCTTCTTGGCGGCGTAGTTGGCCTTCATCTCGGCGAGATTGGCTTTCTTCTCGGCGAGGCTGGCCTTGATGAGGGCCACCTTTTCCCCTTGTGTCTCGATCAGCTTCTTCCAGCGCTCCTCGCTCTTCTCAGCCCTCTTGTCGGCCTGCGCCCTTGTGTCGGCGATGCATTTCTCGATCGAAGCCTGCAGACGCTCGGCGGGAGGTCCGGCGGCCTTGAGCATCTTCGCCTTCTTCTGGCCGAGCTCAGCTCTTCCTTCGCTGGCAGCAGCTCCCAGGGCCTCGGGGTTGTAGACGTCGTCCTTGCTCTTGGAGAGACTCAAGCGAATGTCCCGCCACTTCTCGCAATGCTCGATTTGCTCGAAGACATGATGGAACTTGAACTCCATCTTCACGTTCTCTCAAAACAGAGCAAGTGCACGACGTAGCTGCAAAATGAAAGTGTGTCAAGTTTGTCAAAATGGAAGAGAGTGCACGACAAAGATAGTGTTCGCGAGTACCTTGTTGTCCATGTTTTCCCCACTGGCTTGTGTGCGGTCGACCTCTTCCACGCAATTGTGCCACTTGATGCACACAGTCTGGATGATCACCCAATGGTTGGTTATTGCCTTCTCCCCTCGCTCCATGTGGATCTTGCGATACTTTGGGTCGCACATGCTTCGCTCGTCGAATGCTGCCTTCACGCGCCGCCAATAATTGTCGGAATATTGGTTCGCACCGGTGATCGGATCCATGCTCACCGTCTTCCAAGCTTCGGCGAGGCATGTGTCCTCAGCCACGGTCCATTTGAGCCGAGCGTCCACCGAAGTGCCTGGCTTCTTCTTCCCCTTTTTGCCTTTCGCCTCAGTCTCGGCGTCCTCTAGATGCATCTGCTTGGCCTGCGTCTCCTCGGCATCGATGTCGGCGAGGTCCTGGGACTCGATGCCGCGCTCAGTGTTGGCCTGTTGGAGATATGCCCAAGAGGCAATAATAAAGTGGTTATTATCATATCTTCATACTTATGATAAATGTTTACATACCATGCTATAATTGTATTAACCGGAAACATTAATACTTGTGTGATTTGTAAACATAAAAGAGTCTCTAGTAAAGCCTCTTGTTAAACTAGCTTGTTGGTTAATATATGATCATGGTTTCCTGATCATGAACATAGAGATGTTATTAACAACATGGTCATATCATTAGGAGAATGATATGATGGACATACTCCTATAGTTAAGCATAGCATAAAGATCAAGTCATTTAATATAGTTCATTTGCTATAAGCTTTCTGATACATAGTAACCTAATTCCTTCGACCATGAGATCATGTTAATCACCATCACCGGAAGGATGCTTTGATGACATCAAACACCACACCGTAACTGGGCGGCTATAAAGGTGGCATTGAGTGTTTGGAAAGTATGGGTTGAGGCACATGGATCAAGAGTGGGATTTGTCCATCCATATAATGGATAAATATACTCTGGGCCCTCTCGGTGGAATGTCATCCAATTAGCTTGCAAGCATGTGACTGGCTCACAAGGGATCACATATCACGGGAACAAGAAAAGAGTACTTATCGGTAACGAGGTTGAACTAGGTATGCAGAGATACCGACGATCAAAACCTCGGATAAGTAAACTATCGTGAGACAAAGGGAAATTGGTATCATATGTGAGTGGTTCATTCGATCGCAAAGTAATCGTAGAAATATGTGGGATCCATATGAATTTCCAGATTCCTCTATTGGTTATTGATCGGAGAAGTGTCTCGATCATGTCCGCATAATTCACGAACCGTAGGGAGACACACTTAAGGATTCGATGTTGTTGAGTAGTTATGGAATGATGAGTAAGAGACCAAATGTTGTTCGGAGTCTCGGGTGGGATCCGGGATATCACGAGGAGATCCGGAATGGTCCGGAGAATAAGATTCATATAAGGAAAGTCCTGTTTCGGAGTTGGGGAATGATTCCGGTGTTTTCACCGGGAATGTTCTAGAAGGGTCCAGAAGGTCCGGCACTCTAGAGCGGAAGGGTACATGAATGTTTCATAACAATATGGAATGGTTGCATCATGTACTAGGTCACTTGGCTGGGCAAAATAAAGGGAGAAATCAAATCCTAGTTTGAAAGTCAAACGCCAATTTGAAAAAGTCAAACGGCAAGTTTGCTTGGTGGAGGGAGAGTAGGAAACCTACTTGGGAAGGAAGTCTCCTCCCTCCACCCGCCGGCAAAGGAGGAGGTGTTGGAGGAGGACTCCCTCCTCCCAAGCTGCACCCTCCCACCTATATAAGGAGGGGTAGGGCTGCCCCTCTCCCACACACCTCAAACCCTAGCTCCTGGCGCCACCACCTGCTGCTGCCGCCGCCTAGGGCCTCCTCCCAAGTCGCCGACTAGGGTTTCTCCAAACCCTAGCCGCCGGCTACACCCCTCCCCTTGGTGCTTCTAAACCCTAGATCACCAAGGCCTCTCTCATACTCCACCATACTCGCTCCGGCTTAAGGCGAAGCCCTGCGAGATCTCCCCTCTACTTCCGACACCACGCCGTCGTGCTACCGGAATCGCGAGGAGAGTGCTACAACCGCCGCTGCCTGCTGGAACAAGGGAGAGGAAGGTCTTCATCGAGTACCGAACGTGTGATCGACTGCGGAAGCGCTGCCGGAACGCAGCGTCGGAAGGATCGTCTACACGATCTTGAGATCGGCAAGAGTACGACTACATCATCCACGAGAATCTGCTCTTGTTAACCGCTTTGGAATCTTCGAGGGTGAGTTTCTCTATCGACTCGTTGCTACAATCTAGTAGATAGATCTTGGCTTGTTTGTTTGCATGCGGTAGAAATTTTTTGTTTTCCATGCTACGAACCCCTACACGGCCCGAGTCTGCTCTTCTGTGAAAAAGGAGGGGTGGTTGGAGGCCGATCCTGTTGCGATCAAGTCCTCCATGTATGCCTCGGGCATCATGCCGGCCGAAAGTGCGCCCGGCATTCTGCCAAACAGGTTGCGCGCATCGGCCTCGCCAAGAAGGCGCGAAAGCAGCCGGTCCATGACGCAGAGCGGGCTTATGACGGAGAGGTGGAGTAGGGGAGGTTGATGTCCACGCCGAAGGCCGAAGGAGGGCGCGGCGCCGGGCTAGGGAAGATCACATTGGGGTTGAAGCCGTCGTCGAACTCGGGCGACAAGGAGTACCTCTTCCGAGCAGCCGCCTGGCTCTCCTGGAAGCCGGCCGGAGAGATCGGCGAGAATCCGGCGGGTGAGCCGACGCTCGCCTGGCTTCCCCAGTGTGGTGGGTACGGCGCGGCCATCAACGCCGAACGCGTCGCCGCCGCCTGCTTCGCCTTCACCATCGCCTGTTCTTCCGCCGCCGCCTTCACCATCGCCTTCTCCTCCTCCGCTTGCTGTTGCCGGAGCTTCACCCTCTCCTTCCTGTCCTTCCGCTCGGCCGACGAGATCTGCCTGGCCTGCTCCTTCTTCTCCCAGTCGGCGGAGGACATGCCCTCCGGTTTGGTCGGCGGCGCTCTCGGCTTCCTCGCCTTCTTCTCCGCCGGACCCTCGCCGAGGGTTGATCTGGGTTGGACGAAGCTCTTGGGCGGCATGTCGGGCGGGGAGCTCGGCGGGCGGCAGGGGTGGCGAATGGGGAAGAAAGGTGGGAGGGGAAAGAAAAGGGCGGGAGCTCGACGAAGTGGCGGGAGTGGTGCCTTTTTTCGCCGACAGAGCTGGCCCACGCCCGTTTTCGCTGAGTCCGGCGTTTTCAAGGCGTACCCGGGATCCTGGGTACGACCTGAGTAGGCCGGACAAAACATGCCAAAATCCAGACGAAAACAGGTCCCTAGATACGCGACTAAGCCAATTTTTGACGTCCGAATCAAAATTCGGCGTCCGGACCAACGTGCTGCGTAGACGAGTGGAGATGCTCTAACCGGCCAGCCCACCACTATTTCCAACCGGATCGATCTTTTTCCAACCGGCCGGGTCCAGCTCTTACTCTGTAGCCGGTCGAGCACGTGCGGCATCGTAGCCGGACAGACGCACGCGCGGCAGCGCAGCCGGGCGGGCGTGGTGGTTGGGCCGTGGAGGAGCCGGACGAGCGCGGACGGCGAGCTGGCAGGTCGGGCGGAGCCGGCCGAGCGTGGCACGCAGCCAGCCGGCGGACGGCGAGCCGGAGGATGGCCAGACGCGCTCGGGAGGAGGCGCTGCGCGCACACGCGGACGCGAGCGGTAGCAGGCAGTGCGAGCGACGGCGGAGGTCGCAGGCGGCCGGGCGAGCACGCGCACGCGCACGCGAGAGCTTGATGTGGTCGCGCATGGATTTTGCGGCCGGATGTACGCGCGTGTACGTATATTGCTGTATCTGTATGGGGGAGCTGTCTTCGTGCCTGCTGATCTCGGGCGTGCACGCGTGCTGGCCTGCCTTGCTGCTCTGCTGCACCTAGCTTGCACGGGCGCGCCGGTGTCCTGCCGCACGCAAGGAGGCACGGCAACGCACGGGCACACGCGAGGCCTGCTTGCGGATAAAGGAGGCAGAGGCACGGCCGAGCGCGGCTGCTGCAAGCTCGGCCATCGGAGCGCCGGCTTGCGAGGCGCTGGAACTGCGCACAGGGTGCCACACTCGCCAGGGATGCTGCGGCGCACGGTCGCGGCGGCGAACGGCTCAGAGACGGTGAAGGCAGCTATGGCGACGAGCCCCCGGGCGTCTCGACAGGCGGAAGCGGCGGCGAGGTCGACGATGACGCGACCAGCGAAGCCGCCGGCGACGTGAATGGCGACCGTGCGACCGGCGAGGCCGAAGACAACCTGAACGGCGAGTCCGGTGGCGACGCAGACGGCGAGCTCGGCGGTGACGCGAACGGCGACGACACGGCCGGCGAGGCCGGCAATGATGCGAACGGCGACGGTGCGGATGACGACGGCATGGACGGCGAGTCCTCGAGAATTTTCTGGAACAGAGTCGGTGACGACGGTGACGAAGAAGTCGGTCCCGTGCGGAACGGAACTCCGGTCGCGGCCATATCTCGCCCCACGGTGGGCGCCAAATGTCATCGGTATGGAAACGACATTGCCTAAAGAGGTTGTATAGAGGTGTGGAAACGAGGAGGGCGGCTGTGACGGCGTCTACAAGCGGGATTGGGTACAGGCAAGTGTGGCGAGACACAGGAAGTACCCAGGTTCGAAGCCCTCGTGGTGAGATAAAACTCCTATTCACACATATCTAACAGTATATGTGTGTATAATCGAGCTACAAATGTGCTCCTCGAGCCGTATCTGAGATGAACTACTAAGTGTAGTGCGTGTGAGCTAGCAGAGAAATGGGCTAGCCCTTCACCCCTCCATCCCCATGAGGCTGCCCCCTTGGTGTCTTATAAAGGTGGCCCAATGGACAAGGGCGGGCCCACGTGGCCTAACTTTATTATGCATGATGTCATCTAATAGTACAAGATGTCATGCATAGTGCTACACTATTTGCTACATGTCATACATAGTGTTTACTATTGCACACATCATCTGATAAAGTGTATAGTGGTGGCTTCGGTCTTGTCGGTCATCTCAGTCTTGTTGATGTCTAGTGCTTGTCCTTCTTCTGGTATATTTCCTGGTGGGTCTGGATCAATCCGGCTGGGTTGGAAGGCAGTGGAAAGGCGTTGCACCTTGTCGGCTGCCCACCGCTGCAGCAATGGAGTAGCCGGATGGGCCGGCAGGGCGCGAGCAGGCCGGCCGGAAGCCTCCAGCCGGCCCAGGTCGAATCTGTCGCGCTTGCCTTTTTTGACTGTTTTGGGGCGTCTTTGGGGTACCTAGGGACCATCCCCCGACATTTGGCCTTTTCGATTTTTTAAGCAAGCAAACAAAGCAAAAACAAACAAAGGAAAATCTTTTTGGATTTTTCTTTAAGGCAAACCAAAGCTAGAAAACAAAGAAACAAACTAAGAGAAGCAACGAAAATATTTTTGATATTTTTGTGTTTTGAGAAAGCAGAAATAAAAACCAAAAATAAAGCGAAACAATGGATATACAAAGACCCGACGAAACATGATATATAAATGAGTGTAATGTCGGTATACCTCCCTCCAAGCTTAGGCTTTTGGCCTAAGTGGGGATCAATAGCACGGGTAATAACCCCAAGCTGGTGGGTCGTTATAGAAATGATCATAGTCAGGCGCTTGCGGTGAAGAAGAAGACGCGCCTCAATCATAAGAGGGCTGCTGGTATGAAGACTCTCCCAAGTTGGAGGGCTAAACCGAATCATATTAGGCATCCACTCCAACATTCTCCTCTTGCTGGGAGAGCTCCGCCACATATGTGTTAAACTCCTCCTCCTCCGTGAGCGACCATCCTTGCCTGTTATCAAAATTAAACAAAGCAGGTGCATGCAAATAAACTACTTTCTCAGTCCTACCCCCTCTCCAACCACACTTGATAAAGGATAATTATACGGTAAACTTCTCACAGTAGCCCCTAAAGAAACAAAACTATGCTGAACCATGGAATCAAGATCAAGCCTCTCTATGGGGAACCAATAATCTGAATGGTGAGGCTCTAAACCATGGGAAGCTAGCAATCTAGAGGCGATGAGACCTCCACAAATTCCACGCTTCTCGTAGTTAGTGGTAAGATGGTAAGTTATCAAAGCACCTAGGTTATAAGATCTATCCCTATTCAAAGCATTTGAGATAAAAGCTAGATCAAAAATAGATATCTTTCTAGCAATCTTTATAGAAGGAACACACTTGGTAATGAAATATGCAAAATATCTAATGGATGGAAACTGAATGTTCTGAATTTTACCACTTTCCTTCGAGAAGTCGAAACCTTGGCAAATTTCAGCATATAAATCCATAAGTGACTTAGGCCTCTCCTTGATCTTCTCACAAGATCCCCAATGAGGTACTCTAATTGTTGCATAGAAATCAGCAAAAGACAGGTCGACAGCTATATTGTATATTTTATAATGACCATGAGATTAGATGAAGACCAAGTAAACCGGAAGTCCTGCACCACAGCCATGGTTAGCTTGACATACTGAAATGGTTCCCCTTCAAAAAAGTGTTCCAACCCTATATTGGTAATCATAGTTTGGAAATCCTGGAGGATTAACTTTCATTGGCTCAGGTACCATCAAATCATATTGATTCAGTGGGTATGCACTCATCTTCCTTTCTGAAATTTTTAGACAAACATCAAACCAAGTGCTTTCCAAGTTGGTAAATGATGACAAACTACTATAGGAACTTGCTAGAGGGCTACACATGCATCAAAATAAAATCTCTAAGCATGGGACAAGCATGCAAGCTCACACAACCTGACACCTATAGCAGCAAATTACTCAAGATACAGTCTATCAATCACTAATCTAATTGGACAAGCGGAGAAGGCACATCCCAAGGAGCAATCCCTCCAAAAACCAGCAGCAAAGATGGGCTGAGCAAGGAGATCGAAAATCGGGAGCAAGAACAGCAGGAACTCGAGTTTGAGAAAGTTTTCCGGTGTTTTCAGGAGAGAGAAAGTGCAAGAACAGCTGTAACTCGAGTTTGAGAAAGTTTTTCGGTGTTTTCAGGAGAGAGAAAGTGTAGGGTTTGCAGCATAGAAAACAAAAAAATTCCTACGATGGGAACAACTAAGTACCAAGATCTATATAGTAGATACAAGCAACAAGTGGATATACATGTTGGAATTATGTCCTAGAGGCAATAATAAAGATGTTATTATTATAATTCTTGTTCATGATAAAGTTTATATTCCATGCTAAAATTGTATTAAGCGGAAACTTTAATACGTGTGTGGTTTGTGAACAACACCGTGTCCCTAGTATGCCTCTATGGACTAGCTTATTGATTAATGGTGGTTAAGGTTTCCTAACCATAGACATGAGTTTTCGATTAATAATGAGATCATATCATTGGGAGAATGATATGATGGACAGACCCAAACTAAGCGGAGCAATTAGATCGTGTCATCGTGTTCATCTCTGCGAAGCTTTTCTTATGTAAAATATTGTATTCCTTAGACCATGAGATAATACAACTCCCTGGTATCGTAAGAAAGATTTGAGGTCATCAAACGTCATCCTATGAGAGGGTGATCATAAAGGTGTCTCTTAGGTGATCGGAAAGTACCTGTTGGGTTGTATGTATCGAGATGGGATTTGTCCCTCCCAAGTCGGAGAGATATACTTCGGGCCCACTCGGTAATCGATATCAACACCGCTTGCAAGCATGTGGTTAAGGAGTTAATCACAAAGTGATATTGGATTACGGAACGAGTAAAGTACTTGTTGTGAACGTGATTGAACTAGGTATGACGGTACCGACGATCAAATCTCGGGAAAGTAAAATATCGCGAGACGAAGGGAATATATATATATGGGATTGATTGAATCATGGCATCGTGGTTCATCCGATATGATCATCGATGAATGTGTGGGAGTCAATATGGGTTTCCAGACCCCGCTGTTGATTATTGATATAAGATCATGTCTGCATGTTCTCGAACCCGAAGGGTCACACACTTAACGTGTCTTGACGCTAGGATAGATTGGATAATTGGTTTATGAGTTTTTGTTTGGAGTCTCGGATGGGATCCGGGACATCACGAGATGTTCTGGAATGGTCCGGAGAATAAGATTCATATAATGCAATGCAGTTTTTGGAGTTCGGAATTGTTTTGGGTTAATCGGTATTGTACCGGAAGCTTCTAGAACCTTCTGGAGGGGGACCAACGTGGCCCCACCTGCCGGGAGGGGGCATGGGCCTATGAGGGAGTTCCCTGGCCGCATTGGGCCAGGGGCACAAGGCCCCATAGGGCCCAGCCGGCCAAACCAAGGGGAAACCCTAGGGGAGCTTCTAGAAGGGGGGGAACTTGTCCCCCACTCCTCCCTCCTTGGACGCCGGCCTAGGGCTTGGGGGAGGGGCTAGGGCTAGCGCCCACCCCTCTATATATAGAGGGCTGGGGCGCACCCTCCCCCACACCTCCTCCACAACCCTAGCCGCCCTGCTGCCCTCCTCTCTCTCTCCCTCCCGACTGCACGTAGGCGAAGCCCTGCTGTAAACTCTCCACCACTTGCACCGCTCCGTCGCGTTGTAGATCCAATCCGTCTCTCCACCATACTTGCTGGACCGAGGAAGGAGGAGACGTCGAGGTGCTGCACGTGTGCATCTCTCGGAGGCATCGCCACTTGCGGTGTTAGATCGGATCGGGTCGCGAGGAGGAGAAGAGAGTACGACTACATCACCCACGTTCCGACGAACGTTCCGCTGTGCGAATCTTCAAGGGTATGAAGATCTCATGTATTTCCCTCCTCGTTGTTTGCATCTCCTAGATTAGATCTTGGCTTTCCCGTTCGCATCCGTAGAAATTTTTTGATTTACTATGTTGCGAAACCCTTCAGTGGTATCAGAGCTAGATCTATGCATAGATGTGTTTCACGAGTAGAACGCAACATGGTTGTTGCGGGCGTTGATGTTTTATGTTGCAAGCCTCTTGTTTGTGTTCTTCTTATGAAGCGGGATAGTGAGATTGAAGCGGTACAGGCCAACCTTACGCGACGTCGTTCGCGAGACCGGCTCCGCACTTGACGTGTGGCTTGTTCCACACATGCGGCTGGTGGATGCCAGTTTCTCTCACTATAGTTGTCATGGGATTTACACCGGAGTTTGGCAACCATAATATCACCGTTGTGGCTTTCCGTAGGTAAGAATCGTTCTTAGCTTGATACTCCCATTAGCCACGTAAAACATGCAACAACAAAGTAGAGGCGTCTAACTTGTTTTTGCAGGGAGTGTTTTCTGTGATATGGTATGGCCCAAGATGTGATGTGTATGTTGTATGCAATGATCATGTTTTGTAATGTTTCACGACTTGCATTTCGATGAGTACACAACCGGCAGGAGCCATATGGTTGTCTTTATAATTGTGTATGACCTGTGTGTCAACTTCTTATACGCCATGTAATAGTTTCACTTTATCGCTAAGTAGTTAGCAATAGTTGTAGTTGCTATTCGTGGTGGAGGCAATCATGGTGGAGTGATGGAGATCATGCAGCACGCACAAGATGGAGATCATTGCAAGATTGGCTATACCATGTCACATAAAGTTATATGCATGTGATGTTTATCCTTTTATGTATCTTATTATGCTTAGATCGCGACGGTAGCATTATAAGATGATTCCTCACTTAAAGATCAAGATAAAACTGTGTTCTCCCCATGTATGCACCATTGCGAAAGTTCGTCGTGTCCAAGCATCACGTGATGATCGGGTGCTATAGACTCTACGTTCACATACAACGAGTGCAAGCCAGTTTTGCACAGGCGGAAATACTTGGGTTTGACTTGACGAGCCTAGCATGTACAGACATGGCCTCGTAACACATGAACCGAAAGGTTAAGCATGAGTCATATGAATGATATGATCGACACTTCGTTGTCCACCATTGAAACCACATCTCTTCTCGTGAAGATTGGATTAGGTGTGGTGAATTTGGATCATGTTCACTAAACAACTTGAGGGATGTTGAATTTAGTGGGAGTTCATCTAGTAATTTGATTAAAAGTTGAACTAGTTATCATGAACATAGTCTAATTTGTACTTGCAAATATTGTAGATCAAATGGCTAAGTCCAACTTCAACTTCAACATTTTTGCTGAGAAGGAAAAGCTTAGAAACAATGGGTCTAACTTCACCAACTGGTTCTGCAATCTGAGAATCATTCTCTCTGGCAGTCAAAAGGACTATGTCCTTGAAAATGCGCCATATACATATTCTCTTGCTAGTTACTTAGGCCATTGTGGTTCATGAATTGCGTCGTTCTGTATGAAATTTCATACCAACCAATTTGGTATCCAATACCCAGGAACCACATTGTTTAACAAGCAAATAATACAACCATAACATGTATATCATCTATATACCTAAACTGGATATTTCTACTCTTTTCTTTTCTGCCAAATATATTTTATGGATTCTCTTTCAGCATTTCCTTTTCCTTTTTAAAATAATCTATCAAAATCAACAGTGGCGCCATATACATGACACATAGTCCAAAGAATGTATATTCAAATACTAATACCTTTGGACTTGCACTTTGAAGTAGATCACCATCATGAAATGATCGACATTCTTTCAAAATCCATTCTTTAGTAATCTTTTAGTGTAGTAAACACTTTACATACATCTTCTATTCATCTTTATCATGACGACTTTCATGATCAAGCTAATGTAGCTTATAAAGGCGAATCATGAGTATAACATTACTTTCCAAAACCCTTTTGGATGATTAGGATGTCTAGCATCTCCAACCTTTGAAAATTCTCATCCAATATGAGAACATATATTATACTCTATCATATTGCAACCAAAACATTGTTTCAGATATCGTTATATCTGCCACACATGATGGTTTCTGAAACAATTCTTTCAGCTCCTAGATAAACTTGATATTAAAACAATCAAGAATCATAGAGGCAAACATGATACTTAAGATACTAACACTGGAATTGTTACTCTTTATTTAATACCAATTATTAAATTTCACGAAGTAAACAGAGTTTGCTGAAAGTTTGCAATAGGACTTTAAACTTTAGATTGACACTCAAGACAATATGCTACCAGTCCGTAAAGTAAATATCCAGAATTCTATAGTTCTATTATCTCAATTACAACTAAGCATAAGGTGGAGAACGAATGCCAATGACTACAACAAATTATGCAAATTCACTTTTATTTAATTTATGATAAATTGAGTTCTACTAATCGAAAATAGAAGTGAACTCCCACTCAAAAACGACATCCCTCGTGTCCTTTTGGTGATTACATGAACCAAATCCACTACACCAAGTCCGATCATCACGTGAGTCGGTGTAGCTTCAAAGACGAGCATCCATATGGTCATCATATCAAAACATATGACTCATGCTTAACCTTTCAGTCTGTGTTCCGAGGCCATGTCTGTACATGCTAGGCTCGCCAAGTAAGAACCTTAGTATTCGCGTGTGTAAACTGTCTTACACCCGAGATATGCTCGTGGATTCAAGTACACCCGTTCATCACGTGATGTCTTGAAGCGATGAAACATTGTCGGTGCATACTTAAGGAAGAACACATTTTTATCCTGATATCTAAATGAGGGATCATCTTATTATGCCAATAAACGCCAGCTAGCAATATAAGATGCAACAAAACATCACCTATTAATAAGTGAAATGATATGGTTCTTGCACTTGATCTCCATCATGTGCATCATGGTATGATCCTCATCATTCCTTTATGTGTAAGGCCAAGGTCTATGGATCTTACACGTTATGTGTGTTGTAAGAGTATAAAATTATAATTTTACTTACAACATCACCATATCATGACACTAGCCCAGCAACAATCTAAACTAGACGCCTCTAATTTATCCATTGCAAGTTTTACGTGGCTTAGGGCTTTCGAAGATAGAACCGTTCTTACCTATGAACATGAACCACAACGAGGATAACCAAATTGTTGACAACTCGTTGCAAATTAGATATTGACTATAGTAGGATAGACAGACACCCGCTAGCCACTTATGCAAAACTAGTTGCATGTCAAGCGTGGAACAGGTCTCATGTGCGAGGACATGTAAAGTTTGTCCGGGGCGCTTCATCCCACTATGCCACCAATATCCAAAGTACAACTAAGAAGCAATAACATGATCATCATCGCCCACATACTCATATGTGTACTACCCGTGCAAAGAATCTACGCATAGAACCGACTCTGATACCACTGTAGGGTTCGCAACATAGAAAACAAAAAATTTCCTACGATAGGAACAACTAAGTACCAAGATCTATCTACTAGATACAAGCAACGAGTAGATATACATCCAAAGAATACATACCCTTGAAGACTGAATAGCGTTAACGAGGTTGTACTCATGGATGATGTAGTCGAACTCTTGCCGATCTGAAGATCGAGAAGAAGTCCATAAGGTCCAGCAGGTCCAGCACCATCTAGTCCAGCACCGCAAAGCAGTGGTGCATCCGTGATCGCACACATGTCCGGGTACCCCGACAACCTCCGCGCCCTCGCTCCAGCGAAGCAGCGGAAGAAAAAAATCCTTCCAGAAAAAGCCAACGGGAACATGTATCTCGCTGATCCGAGACCGTGAGGAAATTTTAAAGGGGGGAGAGAGATCCTTCACGAGGAGGTGTGAGTGAGAAGTGAGAGGACGGGGTCCTTTATAGGGGAGGGGGGCAGCCCAAGGGGGCATGGCCGCCATAAATGGAGGGTGCCCCCACCTCTCCCTCATTCATGTGGTGGATGCTCCACTCACAGAAAAACACCTCCACTCATAATTCCACTCACATGCATTAATTTTCCACCAAAATTAATGCAAGCTCTCATTTAATAAAACTCTTCTTATTTATTTTATTGAGAATTTTGTTAATTACTTTAATTAACAAACATTCACATAAAACCCCTTGCTATTATTCACTTTCACATGCAGAACCAGTTTTAGCAATTTCAACCGAAACAATACCGGTGTCTAGTGAAATAAGTTCCTGCACTTTCTTTTTCTTTCTCTGGCATATCATTTGTTCTGAATTGTGTGGGTAACCCTTAAGTGTGTCACCCTACGGTTCGCTAATAATGTAGACATGATCGAGACCCCTCTCCGATCAATAATCAGTAGCGGGACCTGGAGATCCGTACCGACTCCCACATATTCAACGATGACTTCTATGATCATGTGAACCTTATACGCATGTAACTCAATCCCTTTGTCTTGCGATATATTACATGTCCGAGATTCGATCATCGGTATATCCATACCTAGTTTGATCTAATTACCGACATGTACTCTTTTCTCGTTCCCGTGATATAACATTCTAGTGATCAAATCACTTGCTTGCAAGCTAACTAATGTGATATCACCGAGAGGTCCCAGAGTATATATATCCGTCATCGGGATGGAAAAATTACACTCTTGATCCATGAGCCTCAACATAACACCTCCGTAGCACTGAACCCATCTTTATAGTCACCCTATTACGGTGTGACGTTTGATGTTATGAATATACTCTTCCGGTGTTAGTGATTGACATGATCTCATGGTCTAAGGATTAAGATTACTTAGGTTGATGTTATAGCAATATAAACACAATGACCTTAATCGTAATGCTATACTTCGGATGAATGTTCATCACATCATTCCAACAATGTTGTGACCTCGTTATTAACAACATCCAATGTCCATGATCAAGAAACCTTTGATCATCTTGTTAATCAACGAGCTAGTTTATAAGAGAGGCATAACTAGGAACTTTCTATTTGTTTACTAAACACACATGCATTAATGTTTTCGTATTAATAGAATTATAGCATGCAAAATAAACATTTATCATTAATAAGGAATACGATAATAACCACTTTATTATTGCCTCTCGGGCATATTCCCTTCACAAAGAAGGTGGCTGGGAGGAGGCAACTTGGAGGGCCACATGTGGGCCACACCCAGGCCAGGCGCCACCTAGGGCTGGCTGCGCCACCAGGGGTGTGCTGGCCTGGTGGGTCCCCCTAGGACACTCCTGGTGTCCCTCTGCCCCTTTTTTCAAGGAAAAAATTAATATAATTTTCTAGAATTTTTCAGGAAACTTTATTTTTGGCCAATTTTCAGGGTATGAAAATTGATTTTCTCGTAGAAAAGATTTTTTTAGAAGAAGCAAAAGCAAACCAAAACCAAACTACAGAAGTTCTAAGACACTCTAACAAGCAAACAACTAGCAAAACCAAAGCTAACTAGAGAAAGAGCAAAGACTAGGAAAGAGAAAAGTAAAATAAAGCAAGTATAACCATAGTGAAAACATTGTTTTGTTCATTAAAATCCTTTTGTTAACAAGGTTGATCAAGTATTTTTACCAAAACAATCTTATATGAAAAAAAAACTTTGCATTCCACAAAGTGATTATGTTACCTCAAACTTGATAGCAATGGTCCCAATCATAATAGTTACAAAACTGTCTTGTGGAATGGGAAAATATATTTATCCAACCTTGATGCTATCAATATTTTCAATGGAATTCAGGCAATATATCTTAGCAACCTTCTTGGGGAAATAAACAGTATGCTCTTTGTCATTAATATTGAATAATACTTTTCCTTGATTACAATTGATGACAGCACCTGCGGTATTAAGAAAAGGTCTCCCAAGAATAATAGACATATTATCATCTTCAGGCATTTCAAGCACAACAAAATAAGTTAAAACCAAGCAATTATGAGCCACCTGAACAGGAACATCCTCACATATGCCAACATGAATAGTAGTTGACTTATCAGCCATTTGCAAAGATATATCAGTTGGTATCAACTTTTCTAGCTAGAGTCTCTTGTAGAGAGAAAAAGGCATAACACTAACTCTAGCTCCCAAATCACATAAAGCAGTTCTAACATAATTGTTCTTAATAGAGCAAGGAATAGTTGGTATACCTGGATCACCAAGTTTCTTTGGAACCTTACCATTGAAGGAATAATTAGGAAGCAAAGTAGAAATCTCCTCATTAGGAATCTTCCTTTTATTAGAGACAATATTCTTCATATACTTTGAATAAGGAGGCAACTTAATAGCATCAGTCAAAGGAATTTTCAAAAATAAAGGTTTCATCCACTCACAAAACTTGTTGTAGTGTTCTTCATCCTTTGACTTGTGTTTCTTATTTGGAAAAGGCATAGGTTTCGGCACCAAAGGTTCTCTCTCACTGCCATGTTTTTAGCAATAAAACCTTCCTTAGTGTACCTAGTGTTCTTAGTGTGCTCCTCAGGTTCTTCCTCAACTTCCTCCTTATCAGGAGCATCATTTTTATCATTACCACTCTCAGTTTCAGCCTCAAAGACAGATATACTATTAGGATTTACAGCAGGTTCAAGTGGTTCCTCAACTATTTTATATTTCTTTTTCTTTCTCTTACGAGGACTACCACTACTTTCACCTTATTGAGAATCCTGCTCAATTCTTTTAGGGTGTCCTTCAGGGTATATAGGATCTTGAGTAGATATACCACTCCTAGTTCTAATTCCATAACCATGTTTATCTCCTGAGGCATTAACTAGCATATCTTTTTGTACCTTGGCAAGTTGATCAATTTAGGTTTGAACCATTTGAAAGTGTTTACAAAGCATTTTAATATCATTAGTAGTTCTTTCCATAATATCTTTTAACTCATTAATAGCTCTAGATTTTTACAATAAATGATTCTGAACTTGTTTATTAAAATTACCTTGTTTAACAATAAATGTGCCAAGTTCCTCTAAGCATTGATCAGGAGGCTTACCATAAGGAATATCACCTTCATCAAAGTGGAGAGAGTGTACCTCAATAGTAGATGAGTGGGGAATTGACTTACATAATTCTTCAATAGGAGGTAGATTCTTCACATCTTCAGCTCTAATACCTTTCTCCTTAAGACATTTCTTAGCTTATTTCATCACTTCATCATTTAATGCAATTAATCCCCTCTTCTTTGGTGTTGGTGTTGGTGTTGGAACTGGTTCAGGCACAACTGGTTCAGGAGTAATCGGCTCAAGTGTATTTAGCTCAGTTGAATTCCAATCATCATAATTCTTGCTTATTTTAGCCATTAATTCTTCAGCATCTGTAGAAGTTCTTTTCCTGAAAACATAATCAGCAAAACTATCTAGGTATGTCCTAGAATCATCAGTTAGTCCATTATAATAAATATCAAGAAGCTCATTTTTAGGTAATGGACATCCAGGATGTGCATGAATCAAGGCACATAACCTTGTCCATGACTCAGGCAATTTCTCTTCTTATCCCTATTTAAAATCAAAAAGTCTCTACAAAGCAGCATGTCTAGCACTGGGAGGAAAATATTTCTGGAAGAAAGAAGCAATCAAGCAATCAGGGCTATCCATGGAACTAGGAGGTAATCTATTAAACCAAGCCTTAACTTCTCATTTTAGTGAAAAAGGGAAGATCTTAGTAACAAAGTACTTGCGCATCTTAAAATCATCAGAGAATAAAGCACTCATAGTAGAAAGCTCATTCATATGTGCCACAACACTCTCATTTTTAGTCCCACAAAAAGGTTCTTTCTCCACAATGTCTAAATAGCATAAATCAAGAGAGAAATCATAATCTTTATCTTTAATATCCATGGGAGAGGTGGCAAACTTAGGATCAGAGGACAGTTTAGGAATAATGGTACGTTTTTCAAGGAGACTCTTAATAGCACTAGCACCGTGCGTGTTTTGGCACTCTTCAATAAAATCACCAGTAAACTCAATGTAACCATCATTAATATCATATCTCTCTCTAGATTCAGGTGAGCAAACAGGTGTAACAGTGTCTTCACTAGGAGTTTCATTATTTCCTAGATTAGCCATAGTAGCATCTAGAAAAGGACCTAATGAACCACTCACATCAAGCACAGTAGAAGTAACATCATGAGTGTCAGAAGCAATTTCAGATTCAGCAGTGGCAGCATTGTGTAGCATGAGTATGTGGTGGTGGTGTAACAAGCTTACTTATAACAGATGATGAATCAAGAGCAACAGAGGTGTTTAGGATTGTACCTATTCTTGTAGTTGATGGTAAAATAGGAAACTTTCCATCACAAGACTTTCCCATGATGAAAAGGAGTAGCAGTGAACAATAGTAGATCCAAGTGAACTTACAAATAAAGCTATGCTCCCCAGCAACGACGCTAGAAAATAGTCTTGATGACCCACAAGTATAGGGGATCGCAATAGTCTTCGAGGGTAGTATTACCCAATTTATTGATTCGAGACAATGGGAGCCAAAGAATACGTGCAAGCCTTAACAACTGAGTTGTCAATTCAGCTGCACCTAGAAATAGTTCCTTGTCACAGAAGTTTATCAGTAGCAACAGTTTGTAGTAGCAATAGCAAAGCAACAGTAGCAGTAAAACAAGAGCAATAGTAACAGTAGCAGCAAACAGTAGGATATGAGCGCGGTAGGCATAGGGATGGATGGACGGGCATTGCATGGACGAGTCTAAACATGTAACGTCAATATCTAGGGAAATTACAGATAAATAAGAATAAGCATCCAAGTACTAAACAATCATAGGCATGTGCTCCATATATAGTCATGCGTGCTCGCAATGAGAACTTGCACAACATCTTTTGTCCTGCCAGCCCGTTGTAGCGGGGCCTCAAGGGAACTACTAGCAATTAAGGTTCTCCTTTTAACAGAGCACCGGAGCAAAGCATTAACACTCTATGAACACATGTGATCCTCACATCACAGCCATCCCTTCCGGTTGTCCCAATTTCTGTCACTTCGGGGACTTTGGATCCGGACAATGATATGTGTACACAACTTGCAGATAAGATCACAAACAATACTATCATAATGATTCAATAATAACTTCAAATCTGAGATCATGGCACTCGGGCCCTAGTGACAAGCATTAAGCACAAAAGGTTGCAACAAAGTCAAATAGCACTAATAGAGATACTAGGTACTATGCCCTAACAGATCTTATTCGATTACATGATATAACTCATCCAATCCCTACCATCCCCAAGCCTACAGTGGGGGATTACTCACTCATGGATGAGGGAAACATCGGTGGTTGATGGAGATGCGTTGGTGATGACGATGGCGATGATCCTCTCTAAATTCCCCGTCCCGGCAGGGTGCTAGAACGGAGTTTCTGGATCCGAATCTTGGTTTCTGGTGGCGGAGCCGAGCAGAACTCTTTCTGGAAAAATGTCGAACCCCCCTCAATTTTTAGGTCAAGAGGTGTCTTATAGGCGAAGAGGGAGGCCGAGGGGGTGCCTGAGGCGGCCACACCCCCCAGGCGCGGGGTGGTCCCACCCGCGCGGCAGGGGGTGTGGGTCCCCCTGGGCTCCCCTCCGTCCTCGTACTCTGGCTCTATGAGTCTTCTGGTGAAATAGGATTTTTGGCATATTTTCTGGGATTTTTCCTGATAGTTGATTTTCTGCTCAAAAACTAGACACCAAGGTAATTCTGCTAAAAACAGCATCAGTTCGTGTTAGTCGTATCCAAATCACACAAGTTTAGAGGAGAAACAATAGCAAAAGTGTTCGGGAAAGTAGATACGTTTTGGACGGATCACCAACCTCCTCATCCAGCAGCATCTGTCACTGGAGGGTGAACTCAAGCAGCTCCGAGGTGCATAGGTGTCTTCGTGACTACTTTTCGAGTGTGTCAAGTTTGTTTTTGTATTGATCCACTATATCTCAATGCTGCAGATAAGGACAATGCTGCTCTCTGTAGGCTAAACGCTCTCAAAAATAGCCTCGTCCAGGCGGAGAAGAAGAACGCACCGGATGCTGTGGAGGCCCTTGAACATGAATGGAAGGAGTGTTGGAGATATGCCCTAGAGGCAATAATAAATATAGTTATTATTATATCTTTGTGTTTATGATAAATGTTTATATTCATGCTATAATAGTATTAACAAGGAAACATTAATACTTGTGTGAATTGTAAACTTAAATTGAAGTCCCTAGTATGGCCTCTATACTTCACTAGCTTGTTGGTTGATTAAATGATTGTGATTTCCATATCATGAACATTGAGATGTTATCAACAACAAGATCATATCGTTAGGAGAATGATATGGTGGACATACTCCTATTGATAAGCGTAGCATAAAGATCAAGTCATTTCAATAGTTCAATTGCTATATGCTTTCTGATACATAGTAACCTAATTCCTTCGACCATGAGATCATGCATATCACCTTTACCGGATGGATGCTTTGATGACATCAAACACCACACCGTGAATCGGGTGGCTATAAAGGTGGCATTAAGTGTTCGGAAAGTATTGGTTGAAACACATGGATCAAGAGTGGATTTGTCCATCCACATGACGGATAGATATACTCTGGGCCCTCTCTGGAATGTCATCCAATTGGCTTGCAAGCATGTGACTTGGTCACAAGGGATCACATATCACGGAACGAGAAAAGAGTACTTATCGGTAACGAGGTTGAACTAGGTATGCAGAGATACCGACGATCATAACCTCGATAAGTAAACTATCGTGAGACAAAGGGAAATTGGTATCGTATGTAAGTGGTTCATTCGATCGCAAAGTAATCGAGAAATATGTGGGAGCCATATGAATTTCCATTCCTCTATTGGTTATTGTTCGAGAAGTGTCTCGATCATGTCCGCATAATTAACGAACCGTAGGGAGACACACTTAAGGATTCGACGTTGTTTTGAGTAGTTATGGTATTATGAGAAAGAGACCGAATGTTGTTCGAGTCTCGGATGGGATCCGGATATCACGAGGTGATCCGGAATGGTCCGGAGAATAAGATTCATATAAGGAAAGTCCCGCTTTGAGTTCGGGAATGATTCCTGTTTTCATCGAATGTTCTAGAAGGTTCGGATTGTCCCAAGACTCCGGGGAGGGTACATGAGTGTGTCATTGAATGATTGCATCATGTACTGAGTGTTCTTGCTGTTCCAAAAACATGAAAGTCAAATTGCCAGTTTGAAAGTCAAACGGCTAAAACAGGAAACTGTGGGAAACAGGAAACTGTGGGAAACAAGCAAGAGGAGTTGGAACCAACCTGGAGGAGGAGTTGGACTCCTCCAGGCCGGCGCCCAGCCCTAGGACGAGTTGGGGAGGGACTCCCTCCCTCCCCTGGCGCGCCAAGGCCCCTCCACCTATATAAGGAGGGGCAGGGCTCCTCCTAGAAACACACAAGTTTCCACCTCTAATCTCAGGTTTAGAGCCGTTTGGTTTAGAGCTTCTAATTGCTTTAGCCTGCGGTTTAGAGCCTTCTAATTGGTGTGTCTAATCTCTAGACCACTAATAGCCCTCTCTCATAATCCACCATACTCGCTCGGCTTATGGCTCATGGGATCTCCTCTACTTAGGTACCACGCCACAGTTGCCGGAATCGCGAGGAGAGTGCTACAACCTCCGCCTCACGGAACAAGGGAGAGGAAGGTCTTCGGAGTACCGAACGGTGACCGATCATGGAGCGCTGCTTAACGCAGCGCCTAAGGATCGTCCACACGATCTTGAGATCGGAAAGAGTACGACTACATCACCCACGAGAATCCGCTCTCGTTAAACACTTTGGAATCTTCGAGGGTAAGTTATTCCATCGACTCGTTGCTACAATCTAGTAGATAGATCTTGGCTTGTTTGTTTGTATGCGATAGAAAATTTTGTTTTCCATGCTACGAACCCCTACAAAGGGTATCAGAGCTGTGTCTATATGTAGATCTGTTGCACGAGTAGAACACAATGGTCATTGTGGGCGTTGATGCTTTTATTGTAGATTGCTTTTTGTGTACTTTGCATCTTGCGGTATGTTGGGATGAAGCGGCCCGGGCTAACCTTACATGACATCGTTCATGAGACTTGCTCCACGCTTGACATGCAACTTGTATTGCATAAGTGGCTTTATGGTGCCTGTTTCTCCTAGCATAGTTAAGATCCAATTTACAACGGGTAATCAACAATGCTAGTATCAATGTTGTGGTTCTTGTTCGTAAGTTAGAACGACACTTATTGAAAGCCCCAAACCACGTAAAATATGCAAAGAAAGTAGAAGCGTCTAACTTTGTTTTGCGGGTGTGATGATGTGATATGGCCATGATTGTGATTATATTTGATGTATGCAATGTTCCTTATTGTAAGTAGGCAACCGGCAGGAGCCATATGGTTGTCTTTAATTTCTGTTAAGACCCGCGTGTCTATTCAAAGTAGTTGTAATAGTTGAAGCCGGTGGACGACAACCATGGTGAAGCGTCATTGACCTTGATGCAATGCCGGTGATGATGGAGATCATGTTCGTGTTTGAAGATGGAGATCGGAAGCACAAAGAAGAAAGGCCATATCATATCACATATTGTGAATTGCATGTGATGTTAATCCTTTATGCATCTTGTATTGCTTAGTAGACGGTAGCATTATAAGATGATCCCTCATGCACATGAATTTCAAATCATAAAGTGTTCACCCTTAGTTATCACCGTTGCTAAAGCTTGTTGTTTCGAAGCACCACGTGATGATCGGGTGTGTTAGATTCTGCAAGTGTATACAACATGAGCAAGCCAGATTTGCTCATGCAGAAACTAAGGTTTGATCTTGACGAGCCTAGCATGTACAGACATGGTCTCGGAACACGGATTACCGAAAGGTAAAGCATGAATCGTATAGTAGATATGATGAACATGTCGATTGTTCGCCATTGAAACTATATCAACTCTCGTGATGATCGGTGTTGATGTAGTGGATTTGGTTCGTGTGATCACTAAAACAATGTGAGGGATGTTGTTTTGAGTGGGAGTTCACCTAGTTTAATTTCATTAATTAATTTGAACTCAATTTGTCATAAACTTAGTCTAAATTATTGCAAATATGTAGTAGATCAATAGCAGCCCCTACCATCAATTTTAATGCGTTCCTAGAGAAAGAAAAGTTGAAAAACAATGGAAGCAACTTCGCGGATTGGTTCCGCAATTTGAGGATTGTCCTCACAGCTGGTAATTTGACCTATGTGCTGGATGCACCGCTGGGTGACCCACTGCAGCCCAATGCTTCCGATGAAGTAAAGAATGTTTACCTCGCCGGAAGAATCAAGACTCCATAGTTCAAAGGTTCTATCTTGTATGGTTTAGAATCGAGCTTCGAAAAGGTTTGAAGAGTCGACCCATATGATATTGTCGAGGATCTCAAATTGATTTTTGAGACTCATGCGAATTGAAAGCTATGAGGCTTCAAAAGTTCTTTAACCGCAAGATGGAAGAGGGCAGCTCCACAAGGAGCATGTGCTTAAGATGTCCGGGCACGCAAACAAACTTCAAAGCTTGGGTATAGTGATTCCTAATGCTTTGGGGATTTACCGTCCTCCAATCACCGCCACCAAGTTACTGTGAACTTTGTGATGAACTATAACATGCGTAACATGAACAAAGAGTTGCCGTAACTGTTTGCTATGTTAAAGTCTGAAGTGGAGATCAAGAAAGAGCACCAAGTGTTGATGGTCAATAAGACCACCAAACTCAAGAAAGGCAAGTCTAAGCAAAGGGACACTTCAAGAAGGGTGGTAAGAAAGTTACCACGCCGACGAAGAAAACCAAGGCTGGACCAAAGCCTAAACCGAGTGCTTTTACCGCAAGGGAGAAGGTCATCGAAGCGGAATTGCCCAAAGTACTTGGCGGATCTCAAGAACGGCAACATCAAGAAGAAAGGTATATCCGATATACATGTTATTGATGTGTATCTCACTAGTACCGTAGTAGTGCTCGGTATTTGATACTGGTTCGGTTGCTCATATTTGTAACTCGAAACAGGTGCTGCAGAATAAACGGAAGCTAGCGAAGAACGAGGTGACGATGCGCGTGGGAAACGGATCAAAGGTTGATGTGATCGCGGTCGGCACGCTACCTCTTCATCTACCATCGGGATTAGTTTTATACTTAAATAATTGTTATTTAGTGCCTGCGTTGAGCATGAACATTATATCAGGATCTTGTTTATTGCGAGACGGTTACTTGTTTAAGTCAAAGAATAATGATTGTTCGATTTATATGAGTAATATGTTTTACGCACATGCACCTTTGATAGATGGTCTATTCTTATTGAATCTCGATAGTGGAAATACACATATCAACAATATTGAAGCTAAACGTTTGAAATCAAGCGATAATTCGACCTATATGTGGCACGCTGCCTTGGTCACATTGGAGTGAAGCGTATGAAGAAACTCCATTCCGATGGACTTCTTGAATCACTTGATTTTGAATCACTTGAAAGATGCGAAGCATGTCCGATGGGAAAATGACTAAGACTCCATTTTACAGTATGATGGAGCGAAGCTACGGACTTATTGGAAATCATACATACCGATGTGTGTGGTCCAATGAGTGTAGCATCGCTATGTGGTTATCGTTATGTTCTTACCTTCACAGATGACTTGAGTAGATATGGGTATATCTATTTCATGAAACATAAGTCCAAACTTTCGAGAAGTTTAAGGAGTTTCAAAGTGAGGTAGAGAATCAACGTAACAAGAAGATTAAATTTCTACGCTCGATCGTGGAGGTGAATATCTAAGTTACGAGTTTGGCGAGCATTTAAAGAAGTGCGAATACTTTCACAATTGACACCGCCGGAACACCACACAGAATGGTGTGTCCGAACGTCAGAATCGAACTCTCTTAGATATGGTTCGCTCTATGATGTCACTTACAGATTTACCGCTATCATTTTGGGGTTATGCATTAGAAATGCCGCATTCACTTTAAATAGGGCACCGCTAAATCTGTTGAAACGACACCATATGAATTATGGTTTGGGAAGAAACCTAAATTGTCGCTCCTTAAAGTTTGGGGATGCAAGCCTATGTAAAGAAGTTACAAATGACAAGCTTGAACCCAAAGCGAAAAATGCGCCTTCATAGGATACCCAAGGAAACTATTGGGTATACCTTCTATCATAGATCCGAAGGCAAAATCTTCGTTAAGAATGGATCTTTTCTAGAGAAGGAATTTCTCTCAAAGAAGTGACTGGAAGGAAAGTAGAACTCGACGAGGTTGTCGAACCTTCTCTCGAATTATAGTAGCGCAAAGACCGGAAGAAGTTCCGTGGTGCCTGCACCAATTAGAGAGGAAGCTAATGATGATGATCATGAAACTTCTGAAGTTGCTATAGAGCCCTGAGGTCAACGGAACTCGTGCCACCTGCATTGGTATGATTCCGTTATGAGTGTCATGTTGGTGGACAACACCGATGACCCCGAGACATATGAGGAAGCGATGATGAGCCCAGATTCCAATAAATGGCAAGAAGCCATGAAATCGAGATTGGATCCATGTACGAAAACCAAGTATGGACTTTGGTGGACTTACCGGATGGCCGGAAGGTCGAGAACAAATGGATTTTCAAGAAGAAAACAGATCTTGATGGTAATGTTATCGTTTATAAAGCTCGACTTGTCGCAAAAGGGTTTCGACAAATTCAAGGAGTTGACTACGATGAGACTTTCTCACCAAGAGCAAGCTAAAGTCTGGAGGATTATGTTAGCAATCGCTGCATATTATGATTATGAGATATGGCGATGGATGTCAAAACAGATTCCTCAATGGAGATATTGATGAAGAGTTGTATATGATGCAACCCAAAGGTTTTGTCGATCCTAAAGATGCTAACAAGGTATGCAAACTTCAACGGTCCATCTATGGATTGAAGCAAGCATCCCGAAGTTGGAATCAACGCTTTGATAAGGTAATCAAAGTTTTGGTTTTATACAAACTTATGGAGAAGCTTGTATTTACAAGAAAGTGAGGGAGCTCAGAGCATTCTTAATACTGTATGTGGATGACATATTGTTGATTGGGAATGATGTAGACCTTCTTAATAGTGTCAAGGAATATTTGAATAATAGTTTTTCAATGAAGGATCTTGGCGAAGCTTACATATTAGGCATAAAGATTTATAGAGATAGATCAAACGCCAAATATCATTGTCACAGAGTACATATTTGGACAAAGTTCTAAAGAAGTTTGGAATGGAAGAAAGCAAGAAAGGGTTCTTGCCCATGTTGCTAATACGACCTTGAGTAAAACTCAAAGTCCAACATTGGCGTAAGATAGAGAAAGGATGAGTAAGACTCCCATGCCTCAGCCATAGGATCTCTAATGTATGCCATGCTATGTACTAGACCCGACATTGCATATGTCGTTAGTTTAACTAGCAGATATCAAAGTGATCCAAGAGTGGATCATTGGACAATGTCAAAAACATCCTTAAGTACTTGAGAAGAACTAAGGATATGGTTCTTTCTTATGGAGGTGATGAACAGCTCGTTGTTAATGGTTACACCGATGCTAGTTGGAACACCGATCCGATGATTCTAAATCACAACTGGACGTATTTATTTTGAATGGTGCAGCAGCTTAGTGGAGGAGTGCAAAGCAAAGCGTTGTGGCGAGATCTTCAATGAATCGGAATACATGGTCGCTTGAGGCTTCACAAGAAGCGATATGGATGAAAGAGTTCATTACAGTGGGTGTGGTTCCAAGTGCTACTGGACCCAATGTCTATCTATCGTGATAACATGGGCGCCATAGCCAATGCGCAAGAACCAAGGTCACACAAGAAGTCAAGCATATCAAGCTGCTTTCACGCTATTCGAGAACATATCCGTGATGGGGATATAAAGATTTGCAAAGTACACACAGATCCGAATGTGGCGATCCGTTGACTAAACCTCTCCCGAGGGCAAAACATGACCAACACCAAACCGCCATGGGTGTTCGGTATATTACCATGTAATCTAGATTAGATGACTCTAGTGCAAGTGGGAGACTGAAGGGAATATGCCCTAGAGGCAATAATAAATATAGTTATTATTATATCTTTGTGTTTATGATAAATGTTTATATTCATGCTATAATAGTATTAACAAGGAAACATTAATACTTGTGTGAATTGTAAACTTAAATTGAAGTCCCTAGTATAGCCTCTATACTTCACTAGCTTGTTGGTTGATTAAATGATTGTGGTTTCCATATCATGAACATTGAGATGTTATCAACAACAAGATCATATCGTTAGGAGAATGATATGGTGGACATACTCCTATTGATAAGCGTAGCATAAAGATCAAGTCATTTCAATAGTTCAATTGCTATATGCTTTCTGATACATAGTAACCTAATTCCTTCGACCATGAGATCATGCATATCACCTTTACCGGATGGATGCTTTGATGACATCAAACACCACACCGTAACTGGGTGGCTATAAAGGTGGCATTAAGTGTTCGGAAAGTATTGGTTGAAACACATGGATCAAGAGTGGGATTTGTCCATCCACATGACGGATAGATATACTCTGGGCCCTCTCGGTGGAATGTCATCCAATTGGCTTGCAAGCATGTGACTTGGTCACAAGGGATCACATATCACGAACGAAAAGAGTACTTATCGGTAACGAGGTTGAACTAGGTATGCGAGATACCGACGATCATAACCTCGGATAAGTAAACTATCGTGAGACAAAGGGAAATTGGTATCGTATGTAAGTGGTTCATTCGATCGCAGTAATCGAGAAATATGTGGGAGCCATATGAATTTCCAGATTCCTCTATTGGTTATTGTTCGGAGAAGTGTCTCGATCTTGTCCGCATAATTAACGAACCGTAGGGAGACACACTTAAGGATTCGACGTTGTTTTGAGTAGTTATGGTATTATGAGAAAGAGACCGAATGTTGTTCGGAGTCTCGGATGGGATCCGGGATATCACGAGGTGATCCGGAATGGTCCGGAGAATAAGATTCATATAAGGAAAGTCCTGCTTTGAGTTCGGGAATGATTCCGTGTTTTCATCGAATGTTCTAGAAGGTTCCGGATTGTCCCAAGACTCCGGGGGGGAGGGTACATGAGTGTGTCATTGAATGATTGCATCATGTACTAAGTGTTCTTGCTGTTCCATAAAACATGAAAGTCAAATTGCCAGTTTGAAAGTCAAACGGCTAAAACAGGAAACTGTGGGAAACAGGAAACTGTGGGAAACAAGCAAGAGGAGTTGGAACCAACTTGGAGGAGGAGTTGGACTCCTCCAGGCCGGCGCCCAGCCCTAGGCCGAGTTGGGGAGGGACTCCCTCCCTCCCCTGGCGCGCCAAGGCCCCTCCACCTATATAAGGAGGGGCAGGGCTCCTCCTAGAGACACACAAGTTTCCACCTCTAATCTCAGGTTTAGAGCCGTTTGGTTTAGAGCTTCTAATTGCTTTAGCCTGCGGTTTAGAGCCTTCTAATTGGTGTGTCTAATCTCTAGACCACTAATAGCCCTCTCTCATAATCCACCATACTGCCTCCGGCTTAAGAAGCCCTCATGGATCTCCCTCTACTTCCGGTACCACGCTGTCGGAATCGAGGAGAGTGCTACAACCTCCGCCGCCTTTGGAACAAGGGAGAGGAAGGTTCGCCGAGTAACGCAGTGATCAAGGGAGCGCCGTCAAACACACGGGAAGGATCGTCCACACGATCTTGAGATCGGAAAGAGTACGACTAGATCACCCACGAGAATCCGCTCTCGTTAAACACTTTGGAATCTTCGAGGGTAAGTTATTCCATCGACTCGTTGCTACAATCTAGTAGATAGATCTTGGCTTGTTTGTTTGTATGCGATAGAAAATTTTTGTTTTGCATGCTACGAACCCCTACAAGGAGGACAAAGACCGCGAGCAGCAGCTTGCAGATGCCACGGCATATCGAGATAAGGCTTTGGCGGAGAAGTTCATGGCTACTGCCAAGGCGATATCTGGTAAGCTGCCATTGTCTCTTTTCATGTCTTCCATATCTTGGGATGCCTCTTCTTTTTCCTCACTCAAAATTTTCCTGTTGCTATTCAAGCGAGATGCTTCTAGCGTCGCATTTGACTGTAGTACGCTAGAGCACGGCGATCTCCTAGCAGATGCTACTACAGTGATCGAGGATCGTTGCTCCTCTACCATGAGCTCTCTTGGCAAGGCCAAAAAGGTCCTTGCGCGCTTCTACAAAGAGGTCAACCCCAAGGGCGTTGCCCTCGAGGACACCAACTCGTTGGCGCTGTTATGGGGTTGGCCATGGCAATGGCGTCCGGAGCTGAGCTGGATCTGGCCCAGGTCACGTCCAGGATGCCGACAGCGGCGGATGGCTCTAAGGTAGCTTTTGCCACCTTTGCCTCCCGCTGCAAGCATTTCGAGCCTAAGATCATTGATCTCCTGGCCGACTATTTGGTAGAGCAGCAGCGAGCGGCCAAGAGTAGGCACTCTGGCTCCGAAGCTGCTCCGGGTGCTGGCACTTAGGTCCTACTGTATTGTAGTTAGTCTAGCTTTCTACCTTTTGCTGCATCTATAACACCTTTTGGATGAACAAGCTTCACTTTGCCATGAAACGGCTTTGATTATGTATATGTATGAATCTGTCTTTCAACTGCTTTTGAAAGTGTTTGTGACGTTCGTGTTTGCCTTTTTACCCTAAGGGTCATTTGGGTGAGGCTCCAGTGATCACACCTTCTCCTGCGCCTGGTCCTCGCCCGTCGTTGAGCGAGTCATCGCAGTTGCCTTTCCTGCGTGACTGCGTCCGAAGTTTGGAGAATGACATCCTCGGCATTCACAGTCATGCGGATGTGTGGAAGTCGAAGGCTGAGCGAGCCATTGCCAGGGAAGAGTTTTTGCTTGAAGAATTTCGGCAGATGGTTGAGCAACTCCAATGTGAGTCCTCTTGAACCACTGCTTCCTCGAGTGTGCCTGTTTTTATGTTGGCTCATCTGATGCTTTTTGGAGTTGTGAATCTGCTTCCGAAGGAAGAGAAGGAGCGTGTCGCAATTCGGATGAATTGCTTGACGCAACAAGAACTGGAGGACGGTGGTTTCTTCTGGAGGGACCATGATCGAGCGATCGTCCTTGCGACGGTGCAAGATCGCGTGCACCAAGTTCTTCGGGTGCTCGCGAGGGCATCGCTCGTGGTGATTTGGGCGACGATGTTTCCCTTTGATTCGGCTCCCTCCAGCTTTCTGGGTCTTCTTGGAAAGTTGCGGGATGCAGGCCATGTCAAGGAGTTGGTACGTCATCGACTGGTGGTGGGCGTAAAGGCGGCCCTTGCACTTGTTCGACTGCATCGTCGCGATGTTGATCTTGCGGAGATTGCGGCTGGGCCACCTCCGCCTCTAGATAGCATGGCATGGGATATACTTCCACATTATTCGGCTATGGCGCGGTACGGCGAAGATATTGTCGATGTGTTCGAGGAGCGGACAAATGTTCCGCTTCAGCAGAATTAGGTCCTGTAAAGCAAAAAAATGAGATAATGTAAAGTCTGTATTTATTCGATTGGGCTTGTAATGCCCTTTGTAAAGTTTGTATGTGTTGGCACGTAGCGCATTATATGATTTATGTATCCTTTTCGTTAGCCTGACGTGGTCAGCTAGTCAGGTTGTATGCCTTGTTATCAATCGACGAAGTCATAAGGTGAGGCGCAGCCCTCGAGCATGTTTAGCGATAAGTAATGCAAGAGAAAAGATTTTTGGGCCAAGGAACTTAGCTTTTATTCATCGTTAACGAGGAGGTACAGTGTTCGGCTATATAGCCTGGCTGGGTAGCCTTATTGAAAGTAAAGAGTAACTAGGGGTAGAAGCGTCGCAGTCATGCGACGTTCCAGGGATTGGAGTATTCGACTCCTGATGCGACGTCCATTAGGCAGTAGGCTCCACCTGGGATGACCTCGGTGACGATGTAGGGTCCTTCCCAGGGTGACTTGAGCTTTTTGTGCCCATCTTGCTTGAGTCGCAGGACGAGGTCTCCTTCGACGAAGGACCTTGGACACAGCCGACGGCTATGGTAGTTGCGGAGGTTCTGCTGGTACACCACTGAGTGGCCGCGGCGATGTCGCGTGCCTCGTCAAGCGTGTCGACGACATCTTTGAGTGCGGCCGATGATTCGGCTTCTGTGTAGGCAACGACCCATGGGGCCTTGTAGCGTACCTCAGCAGGTAGCATAGCTTCTGCTCTGTGCACCATGAAGAAGGGCGTATAGCCGGTTGAGCTGTTTGGCATTGTGCGCAGGCTCTAGAGGATAGAGGGTAGCTAATCCGCCCAGGCCCCCGCAAGACTTTCGAATGGGCATAGCAAGCGCTTCTTGATGTCGTTGCCAATGAGGCCGTTGGACTTTTCGACCTGTCCATTGGTTTCCGGATGCGCTACTAAGGCGTTGGACAGGTTGATGCCAAGGTTCCCGCAGAAGTCTTCGGAACTCCTTCGAGATGAATTTCGAGTCGTTGTCTGTTATGATGCTACGGGGCACTCCAAACCTGTAGACAATGGACTCTAAAAACTTGACGACAGTGTTGCCGCTTTGGTTGGTGACGGGCATGTCCTCGATCCACTTGGAGAATGTGTCGACTGCGACCAGGAGGAAGACATGGCCTCCTGGTGAGGACTTTGGCAATTTTCCAATCATGTCAAGGCCCCGCTGGGCAAAAGGCCAGGCCACTAGGATAGGCCTCAGCTCTGATCTTGGCGTGTGTGGTTTTTCCGCGTACCTCTGACAGGCATTGCACCTCTGGACTACCTCCTTGGCATTGTTCATTGCGGTTGGCCAGTAGAAACCAAATTGTAGAGCTTTGGCGACCAGGGCGCGGCTGCCTATGTGATGGCCGCAAATGCCCTCATAGATGTCTAGGAGGATGCTTTTGTCGTCTCCGGTGGTGACGCATCATTGGAGCTCACCCGAAATGTTGTGCTTGTACATCTCGCCATTGATGATAGTAAAGGCCTTCGAACGGCAAGATATGCGTCGGGAATCCGTCGGGTCCTCAGGCAGCTGATTTCTTATCAGGTAGCGAAGGTACGGTTGCGTCCACGTTTCCTCGATCGCCATGACCTGCATGAGGCTTACCAACTCGACCTCCATGTTGAGATTTTCTGGTCCTTCTTGTCCTTCGGGTAGCGCAGCCCCCGAGTGCTCTGCTTTGTCGGTTGAGCCTTTTGGGAATTTCCTCTTGATGGAGAATATGCAGATTTGTTCGAGGAACACTCCTGGTGGCACACGAGTGCAGGTGGAGCCAATGTTGGCGATCTTGTCGTCCTCCTCATTGCTTTCCCTGCCAACGTGTTGAAGCTCGCAGTCATCAAAGTCACCTTCGAGTTAATTGTATAGCGCACGATATGCGATCATGTTCCCGCTATGGGCGTTGCACTCGTTCATCGTCTGTTGAATGATGAGTTCGAATCGCCGTAGATAACAAGGCGTGTTGCGCCATACACCTTAGCCATCCTCATGTCTTGGATGAGGGCCTCATAATCGGCCTCGTTGTTGGAGGCGCAAAATTTCATCCGAAGGACATACTTCATCTTGTCACCTTGAGGGGACGTTAGTATGACACTGGCCCCTGGTCCGGCCTCGCGCTTGGAGCCGTCAAAGTGCATCGTCCAAGACTGTGACATGTCCAGAGTGTCCGGCAACTGGAGCTCCATCCAATGGATGAGGAAGTCAGGGAGGACCTAGGATTTGATTGGTGGTGCGCCGCTCGTAGACGATGCCCCGAGGAGACAACTCGATGCCCCACAGGGCTATGCTTCCCATGGCTTCGGGGTTGTTCAGGATGTTTGACTGCGCGGCGTCGTTGACGACTATGATTAGGTGCTCCTAGAAGTAGTGGCTCAACCGGCGCGCAGTCATGAATACGTTGTAGGCGACATTCTGGTAATGAGGGTACCTCTGCTTTGTTGGGGTCAGTACCTCACTGAGGTAGTAGATTGGGCGTTGGGCCCCATGGGTCTTGCCATCTTCGGGTCGCTCGACCGCGAGTGCGGTGTTGACCACCTGGTGTGTGGTTGCTATGTACAACAGCAAAGGCTCCCGCTCCTTCGGCGTGACGAGGACAGGTGATGTGGAGAGAAGCCGTTTGAGGTCCTCAAACGCATCGTCTGCTTTGGGTGTCCACTCGAATTTGTCCGTCTTGCACGACATCTAGTAAAAGGGGAAGGCCTTCTCGCCCACTCAACTGATAAATCTACTCAGTTCCGCGATTCGTCCGGCTAGCTGCTGGACCCCCTTGAGGTTCTTCGGCTTCTCCATGTCCAGTATGGCCCTGATTTCCTTCGGTTTTGCCTCAATGCCACGTTGGGATATGAAGTACCCGAGTAATTGGCCAGACGGGACGCCGAAGGCGCACTTGTCTAGGTTTAGCTTGATCTTGTAGTGATCAAGGTTATCAAATGTCTCGCGCAGATCGTCATGAGTGTCCTGGCCTCCTTGGTCTTGCTTACTATGTCGTCGACATAGAACTATATGTTGTGGCCGATCTGGTCCTTCAGACATGCTTGCATGCACTTCTGGTAGGTGGCACCTGCGTTCTTCAGCCTAAAGGGCATGGTGTTGTAGCAGAACACCCCGAACAGCATGATGAACGTCGTTTTCTCCTGATCTTCGACCTTTAGTCGAATTTGGTTGTAGCCTAAGTAGGTGTCAAGGAAGGAGAGCTTCTCGCATCCTGAAGTGGAACCGATGATTTGATCGATCCTTGGTAGAGGGAAGTGGTCCTTGGGACAATTCTTGTTAAGCAATGTGAAGTCCACGCACATCCGCAGGATGTCCGTGTCCTTTTTGGCGACTAGCACGGTGTTGGCCAGCCACTCTCTTTCTTTGATTTCCCTGATGAAGTTGGCATCAAGGAGTATGTTGACTTTGATCCCAACTGCCTTGGATCTTGGTTCAGACAGTCGATGCATCGACTGCTTGACTGGCTTCGCATCTGGAAACACATTGAGTGCATGCTCAGTGAATTACCTGGGAACTCCTAGCATGTTCGCAGGACACCAGACGAAAATTTCCCAGCGCTCACGGAGGAATTCGATGAGCGCGCTTTCCTATGCAGGACTCAGGTCGTTGGCGATCAACGCCGTCTTGGAGGCGTCTGTCGGGTGAACCTGCACCTTATTTGTGTTGAATGTGGAGTCGAATGACATGTCGGGTGCATTTTGTCTGGTGACTAGGGGTTCCCCGTTGTCTGTCACTTCCTTGAGCCTCGTGAGCTCCTCCTGCATTCCGAATGACTGAGAGATTCGGTTGAAGTCTCTATCGTAGCTGTCGGACCTGGTGAAGCTTCCTGGGACGATGATAACGCCCCTGGGTCCTGGCATCTTCAGTAGAAGGTACGCGTAGTGCGGTACTGTCAGGAATCTTGTGAATGCCACGCGCCCGAGGATGGCGTTGTACTGCGATGGCCAGTCCACCACTTCGATCTCCAAACGTTCACGCCTGAAGTTTTCAGGCTTGTCGAAGATGACGTCAAGCCATATCTTTCCCAAGGGGTATATGCCCTTCCCTGGGATGATGCTGTGGAACGTCGTGTTCGACGGTTCTAGGTTGCAGAGTGGGATCCGCATGGCTGCGAGTGTGCTGGCGAACATCAGGTTGATGTTGCTGCCACCATCCATAAAGACGCGGCTCATCTCGAATCCCCCTATCCGGGCCTCGAGCACCAGGGCGGAGTGACCTGGGCGAGGTATCTGGCGTGGGTGATCCAAACGGTCGAACGTGATGCAGGACTCCGAGCCGCTGAGGTACTCAGGTATGGCTGGTGGAGAGGTCACGATGAGGTTGACTTGGCGGATGATCTTCTTCTGCACCCTATTGGTTGGGAGCCCCTTCTGGATCATCATGGACCCTATCGGTGGCGGGTACCCATCTGCACCGTTATTCGGTGCCGGTGCAGCAAGTGGCTGCGAGGGTCCTCCAGGTGGTGGTGGGGGAGCTCCGTGGGCGATGGACCCAGGGGCTTATGCGAATCCTGGATTCACCGCCTGGCGTTGCATTTGGGTGAAGCCCTCGCTGAGCTTCTGGAACTCTCAGCAGTCCTTGAGCATGTGGCTGGCCTTCTTCTTACCATCTATTTTATCAATGTAGAAGTGGATGGTGCAGGGTCTGGACAGCTTGTCGTATGCCGAAGGCTCATTGTCACGGTTACAATGTTGCCACGTTTGTGTGGGTCATCCGCCATCGCGGTAGTTGCTGCGGTGTCCACTATTGCGGTTGCCATCGTCGTGGCGATCGGCGTATCTAGCCGCATCCATGTCGACTCCGTCGCGATCATCATAAACGGGCGATATTCTCTTGCTGCAGCTATCGCTCTTCCGGCCGAAGTCATCTTCGTCATCTGAATGTGTTCAGTTTACAGAATCCTCGCCATCTGCCCAGCGGTTGGCGATGTCCATGAGGTGGTCAAGGGTTTTGGGCTTGATGCGCCCGAGCTCCTCCTTGAAATCTGGGCGCCTGGCACCGTCCTTGAAGGCGTCGATTGCTCTTTCTTCGAAGATGTTTGCGGCAGAGTTCTTGATGTGGGACCAGCTTAGTATGTATGAGCGGATGGACTGATTGGTCCACTGGGTGCAGGCTGGCAGCTCTTTGATTAAGGCTGGCCTCTTTCTTGTGCCCTTGAAGTTGCGGATGAAGTTGTATGCCATCTCTTCCCAGCTTCGTATGGAGCCGGAGGGTAGGCTGCTGAGCCAGACCCTGGCTGTGCCTGTCAGCTGCAGCTGAAGGCACCGTAAGGCGGTGTTCTTGTTCCTGCCATGGAGCTTGACGGACAACAGATGATTGTCGAGCCAAGCTTTTGGCTCCTGCATGCCGTCGAACTTCGGGTTGTCCGAAGGGAGCTTGAAGTTTCTTGACATCCTTGATTGTCAAACGGATCTGCTGAAGCATCTGGCTTCGCATAGTTCTCCATCGTCCTCGTCCTCGGACTCAGTTGAACACGCGCGTTTAGCATGTGATTTGTCGATCTTGCGCTGGGTGAGCTCAATACGAGCATCATAGTTGCTGCTGCGGCGTTGTTGGCTCCGACGGTGTCGGGGAAGGTCATGCTCCTCCTCGTCAGAAGAGGGTGTGCGGCTTCGAGTGAACTTGATCGCGGCCTTCTTCTTCGTCTCTACGGGAGTTTCTTCATGGAGCGCAGCTCCGACGAGTCTGAGGCCTGCTAGCATAGACTTGTGGATCGCGATCTTCGGGTCTCCCGCTGGTAGCGGGTTGGACGCGAGATAAGTGGTGGTCGCCATGATCGTAGCCTGCGGCGTTTTCGGCATGACGTTGCCTTTCGAGTCCATCATCATGAAGGATGTGTCGAGTGCTTTAGTGACCTCGTGTCGTGTGTCAGGGTCCATGCACTCTAGGCGGGAGCGGTACTTGTTGGCATTGTTCCCGTGTGAAGAGGAGCCACCAGCAGCGGAGAGCGCAGCTCGCCGCGCGCTTGACTCTTCGGCTGCTCGCTTGCGTTTTTCGAGCTCATCCTGTAGCTTGACCTGTCGATTGTGCTCATCGATCAGGAGACAGTGCTAGGCCATCAGCAAGTCACGGGAGGCATCCAAATGTAGGATTTTATTGCCTCTCACGGCTTCGCGTGTGATCTCCCAGCCTTCCTCGTTGAGGTTGATCTAGTTGTAGACGCGACTGCCGCCCTGTAACACCCTCAGAATCGGCCCTATGCAAGTTTTAGAGAAACCCGCCAAACCCGCATAGAAACGATTCAAAGGTGCCCACCAGGCACTTTCGTGCGGGTGGAAAACGAAGTAATAACATTACACAACAGTCCTCGATGGGACCCACAGAACAGATATATATACAACACGACTCCATGAGTCAAGAATACAGATATACGGTACAAAGATCCAAATCACCTTGAAAACGATAGAGCGTCCAGCTACGGACAAGATGCAAATGGGGCTAAGAGCCCTGAAGAATAACCAATGGCGTCCATAACCCTGCCCAGGCCAAGCCGGAAGGGTAACCCTGCTAACGACATCGATCTCAAAACCTGCTTAAACAAAAGGGGTGCCGACAAAGGGCAAAGGAAAAAGAGGAGCGCCAAGATCGAGGCCAAGACACGAGGCTAGAATTCGGCGGTCCTCGCCTACATAGGTATGGTGGACTGAAGCGGCAGCGGTAGCATGCGCTAAACAACCTATAGAGACTCGATACAACTGGCGGCTATCAGAGAGGGATAAGAAACACCTATTCGTAACCAACCTGATTCTACCATCAAACAAACCCATCCTGGTGTTTCCCCCTCGAGACCAAACGAGGAAGTCAACCGAGGAACTCACATAGTTGGCAGTTTTATTTATTCAGTTATCGTTGCAGCACTTACTAGTCAGGTTTAGATAATCATCCTGATAAAGTAAGCAGTGGGCACTTTTAGTTAACCATTCCGTGATAGTTGCAACACTTACTAGTCGGATACAATTAGCATGAGATAACCCCAAAACCCAGCAGTTGTTGGTACTTTTATTTTGCCATTCCGTTATAGTTGCAATACTTACTAGTCAGATACAATTGTGGCAAGCGACAAACCAATCAAGCAATTGTGGGCAGTTTTATTTAGCCATTCCATTATAGTGAAGCTGATTACTAGTCATGATAAAGTCAAATTTATAGCACTACTTTAGTTATAGTTGTCTATGATCGAGATACTGTGCTCCAAGTCGTCCATAACCGCGGACATGGCTTTCAGAAAGTTTTACCGGCCGGGGTGCACCAATAGCAACACACACTCGATCAACCTCGGAAAAACCAAATCAAAACCCAACGAGGCCTTCACGACAAAGCAATCACAAGATTCAGAAATATTTCCGGGGGCCACCCCGTTGAGTACACCCGCAACGAAGCTAGATGACTCCGAGACGGACTCAAGGTTTGTGGGGTCGGTTGTAAGCGACTGGGAACCCCAAAACTGGGCTTGTCGATACCGCGTAAACGGGTCACAATCCTAAACAGTACAGTGTGCTCCTCGCACAATCGTAAATAAAGCGGTAGCATGGCATAAGTACATGATAGTAAATAAAACCTCAAACTAGTTTGTGGCCCCAGGAAATAAGTATGAATCAAGCTCTGGCTCAGGGGGGTCCCATAATCCTCCCGGATGTGGATAGCGCGATAAAATCAAGGAACAGGTATCAAGCACTCGTGGTCCTACGGGACACAAGTGGACGGTTAACAACCAAATAACATCTATTGCCCACCTGTGCCTCTGCTTACCTACTTCAATTTTAGTTGTTAAACAGGAATTAAAGTGAACGATAAGTAAAGCCATGATCATCTCCAACATCAACATGCGGCAATACACCAACAACTGTGGCACTTGATGACACGCAACAGCACTTGAGCAAGCGACTACGACGCACAAGTCCAACTATCTACCAAACAACAGGTAATAGGAGGTGTCCAAGGCAATATAAGGCTGCAAGGGATTTCACGGGTACGAAAACTAGAGCATCGCAACACAGATAGCAATAGATCAACAGGAGGGAATAAATACTATAAAGGTAAGATAGGCAGAAAGGGGGGAGGTGCTCGCCTGAAAAGCATTGCCGAAGGTTCAACCGAAGATCGGGGCGAAGCTCATATCAACTCAACGGCCTTATCCGCGAAGAAGCAAAACACTAGAAGAAACACCGGATGCAATATTTAATACTACGGCAAAAGATCGAGCATGATGCATGGATGATGCATGGCATGGCAAAGGTGCAATGCAATTAGGCAATATTAAGCGGAACCGGGGGTCCCGACAATTAATTAGGTGGTTCATGTTGTTTAGCTACCCCGCAATTTAAATGTTGTTTAACAAGGCAGAATATATCACCGGTTCGCTACACAAATTTAAATGAGGCCAATATGAGACTAGATTTGCCCGCATATGGGCCCCATATTTAATTATGAAGTGAATCGGCATAAGGCCCCCAAACCACATGACAATATGCATGCGAGATGAATGATTAATATGCAACAGGTTTTATATTTAGCATTTATAAAATAGGGGCTCGGGAAAAGGTACACACATTAGGGTTCGGCGATCTTGGTTCCGGGGTTCGGGGTCCGGTCTCAGGGTTCAGGGTTCGACGGATTCGGATACAAGATGGAGAACTTGTCGTGACGTGCCGGGGATCTTGGTTCCAAGCGGTCGATCTTGTCGTCGAGAAGGTCTTGTTGGTTCCTCGGACCGGGTCGGTCTTGGCGTGCGGGATGCAGAACTCGGCGTTCCGCGGCGAAGTGCTTGTCGTACCAGTGGCGATCTTGGCGTTCTTCCGGTTCGGGCGCAGTTCTCGGCGAACTGGTCGGTTCCCTGTCGGAGGCCTTGGCACTTCGGATCGGTCTTCGGTTTGGGGCCTCAGGGTCTTGGGGTTCGCATCCGTGTGGCGATCTTGTCGTTCCATGTAGGCGTTCCCGAGGTAGATGGCGAACTTGTCCGGTACCGGGGTTTTTCGGAGATCTTGGCGCGGCACCGGGTACGGGATCGGCCTTCGGAGTACCAGCTTCGGTCGCTCTGGGCATGATATGAATACTTCGGGGATCTTGGCGTTGGTATAGTTCCCGTTGTTAGCTCGTCGGGTGTTTGTGCAGGTCACATGAACGCCAATGGAACCCGGCAATGCACCTGACGCCGTTGATCTTGAAAAGAGGCACAACCAGGACATGGGCACGAGCGGCATGGAGCAACATGTGTAGGCACGCAAGCAGATGCACCTGCAGACCCTGAACATAACGGTGGGGCAGAGGCAGCACCAACAGGAGGCCACGGGCGGCTGCGGGAGCTTGTGCGGCAGGCTCCAAGATGGGGAGAATGCAGGGAGGCGGCAGGGCCGACCAGCGTGGTCGGCCTGGCGGAGCGCGAGGCAAAGCGGAGCTCATTGCGGAGGAAGGAGGCCGGGCGCGGCAGAGCGGGCCGACCGGGGCACCTGGTGGCGGTTGTCGAGGCCGGAGGTGGGCTCGAGGCGAGGGAGGCGTGCACGGGGCCTAGAGGTGGTGGCGGGGTCACGCGGCGGCGCCGGCTCCGGGCGATGGCCGGAGGGAAGGCGACGGCGCTAGGCGGCGAGGCGGGGGAGGGAGGCCGAAGGCGAGGCGAGAGGCGAACCGGCGGGTAGAGGGTCGAGCGAGCGACGCGGAGAGAGAGGGGCCGAGGCGCGGGGCGGAGGGTGGTCGCCGGCGACGGGGAGAGGAGGGCTTGGCCGGCAAGGAGAGGAGGAGGCTGCAGCGAGCGGGGTCGGGGCGAGGCGGCGCAAGGGAGCTCAGCGGGGCGGGCGGGATCATGGAGGTCGGGGAGGCGCAAGGGAGGAGGAGGCGGTGGAGGCGGCGGGAGGACCGGCGGGCGAGGGAGGTGGTAGAGGCGGTGGAGGTTGGGGAAGGGAGAGAGAGGGACGACGGGTAGGTGGGGTTGTCGGGGCGAGGAGGGAGGGAGAGAGGAGAAGGTGGGCCAGGCGGGCCGGCTGAGCGTGGTGCGGAGGAGGGAGTGGGGCGAGCTGCCACTGGTGGGACCAGCAGTTGGCGGCGTGTGAGTGTGTGTGGGTCGAGTGTGTGGGTGGCCGGTGAAGAGGAGGAGGGGTGAGGTGGCAGCGTTTGAGTGGAGGGAGTGGTGAGGGGAGATGAGGTGGCGAGCGATGATTGGAGGGGGTGAGGTGGAGGCAGGGTGGGTAGGATAGGTTGGGTAGGTTAGGGATTTTGGTGGACCGTTTTATACCGGGGGTGGTCGACTGGGTCGAATCGGCCCGTTCGACTGCCCCACTAAAATAATTGAATATTTTATTTATTTCAAACAGGGCTTTTGCAAACCGATAGCAGTCAAAACAAAATAATCCGGAGACCCGGGTTTGCGTTTGAATAAAGACGGGCCGTTTAGAAAACAAATTAGGTTTTCTGCAAGTAGTTTTATGCAAGCAAATGCAAGATGATGACGATGCTCAAATGCAATGTGGCATGATGACATGAGCATGCGGTCATGATGATGCAATGCACAAAAACAACGCGATTTTCTAGTAGTGGTTTTTGCGGGATGCCACAATTCGACACCACTAACAATGGATCTCGCCCTCGAGATCCGCCTCATGGTACCGGAAAGAAGGGAGGCGCTCTGAATCTTCTCGCATCATGTAGATCCTCGCGACACCACTAACAAGGTTCGTTGTCCGTGATCGGCGAGAGAACACTCCGGGAACAAAAGGTCGAAGGTAGAGGCATCAACAAATAAAGCCACCCCTAACTTCCGTGGATGGAGTAAAACTGCTGGATCCACTGATTCGATGTACAAGAGTGAATGATAAGAGTAGTCGGATGGTGATCAGTCCATCGCGCACCCAAACCATTACTCTGCACATGAATAGGCGGATTATGCAACCAACTCTCGGAATCAGACTGAAGATCTCGACAAACGAGGTTCGGAACAAAGGAGAGATGCAGACTCTGCATCGGATCTGGCTCAGATGATATCGTCGCGTCGGAAACATCGGAAGGCACGAACAAGGAACAAAGAATGGTACCACAGACGAAGGATTCCTCGGATAGCATGAAGACCGGATGGTAGAACACCGTTATCAGAGGAGGAAGCGAAACCCTGAAGGTACGACGGAAACCCAACCAGAGAATTCCTGGACTCGAAGAAAGAGAAGAGAGCAGATTTAAAACGCGTAGAGATAAGAGGAGAATAGCAGAGGGGTAAGGAGTAACAGCAGACCTAACCAGAACTATCCAACCGATTTTGCAAAAATAGTTTTGACACTCTAATTCGGCCGTTAGCTAGGTTATCCTACAGGCTGGACTTGTGGGGTATCGCAACTGCTGAGCTCTGATACCACTCTCTAACACCCTCAGAATCGGCCCTATGCAAGTTTTAGCGAAACCCGCCAAACCCACATAGAAACGATTCAAAGGTGCCCACCAGGCACTTTCGTGCGGGTGGAAAACGAAGTAATAACATTACACAACAGTCCTCGATGGGACCCACAGAACAGATATATATACAACACGACTCCATGAGTCAAGAATACAGATATACGGTACAAAGATCCAAATCACCTTGAAAACGATAGAGCGTCCAGCTACGGACAAGATGCAAATGGGGCTAAGAGCCCTGAAGAATAACCAATGGCGTCCATAACCCTGCCCAGGCCAAGCCGGAAGGGTAACCCTGCTAACGACGTCGATCTCAAAACCTGCTTAAAGAAAAGGGGTGCCGACAAAGGGCAAAGGAAAAAGAGGCGTCGATCGAGGCCAGTACACGACGAGGCTAGAATTCGGCGGTCCTCGCCTACATAGGTATGGTGGACTGAAGCGGCAGCGGCAACATGCGCTAAACAACCTATAGAGACTCGATACAACTGGCGGCTATCAGAGAGGGATAAGAAAGACCTATTCGGAACCAACCTGATTCTACCATCAAACAAACCCATCCTGGTGTTTCCCCCTCGAGACCAAACGAGGAAGTCAACCGAGGAACTCACACAGTTGGCAGTTTTATTTATTCAGTTATCGTTGCATCACTTACTAGTCAGGTTTAGATAATCATCCTGATAAAGTAAGCAGTGGGCACTTTTAGTTAACCATTCCGTGATAGTTGCAACACTTACTAGTCAGATACAATTAGCATGAGATAACCCCAAAACCCAGCAGTTGTTGGTACTTTTATTTTGCCATTCCGTTATAGTTGCAATACTTACTAGTCAGATACAATTGTGGCAAGCGACAAACCAATCAAGCAATTGTGGGCAGTTTTATTTAGCCATTCCATTATAGTGAAGCTGATTACTAGTCATGATAAAGTCAAATTTATAGCACTACTTTAGTTATAGTTGTCTATGATCGAGATACTGTGCTCCAAGTCGTCCATAACTGCGGACACGGCTTTCAGAAAGTTTTACCCGGCCGGGGTGCACCAATAGCAACACACACTCGATCAACCTCGGAAAAACCAAATCAAAACCCAACGAGGCCTTCACGACAAAGCAATCACAAGATTCAGAAATATTTCCGGGGGCCACCCCGTTGAGTACACCCGCAACGAAGCTAGCTGACTCCGAGACGGACTCAAGGTTTGTGGGGCCGGCTGTAACCGACTGGGAACCCCAAAACTGGGCTTGTCGATACCGCGTAAACGGGTCACAATCCTAAACAGTACAGTGTGCTCCTCGCACAATCGTAAATAAAGCGGTAGCATGGCATAAGTATAGGATAGTAAATAAAACCTCAAACTAGTTTGTGGCCCCAGGAAGTAAGTATGAATCAAGCTCTGGCTCAGGGGGGTCCCATAATCCTCCCGGATGTGGATAGCGCGATAAAATCAAGGAACAGGTATCAAGCACTCGGGGTCCTACAGGACACAAGTGGACGGTTAACAACCAAATAACATCTATTGCCCACCTGTGCCTCTGCTTACCTACTTCAATTTTAGTTGTTAAACAGGAATTAAAGTGAACGATAAGTAAAGCCATGATCATCTCCAACATCAACATGCGGCAATACACCAACAATTGTGGCACTTGATGACACGCAACAGCACTTGAGCAAGCGACTACGACGCGCAAGTCCAACTATCTACCAAACAACAGGTAATAGGAGGTGTCCAAGGCAATATAAGGCTGCAAGGGATTTCACGGGTACGAAAACTAGAGCATCGCAACACAGATAGCAATAGATCATCAGGAGGGAATAAATACTATAAAGGTAAGATAGGCAGAAAGGGGGGAGGTGCTCGCCTAAAAAGCATTGCCGAAGGTTCAACCGAAGATCGGGGCGAAGCTCACATCAACTCAACGGCCTTATCCGCGAAGAAGCAAAACACTAGAAGAAACACCGGATGCAATATTTAATACTACGGCAAAAGATCGAGCATGATGCATGGCATGGCAAAGGTGCAATGCAATTAGGCAATATTAAGCGGAACCGGGGGTCCCGACAATTAATTAGGTGGTTCATGTTGTTTAGCTACCCCGCAATTTAAATGTTGTTTAACAAGGCAGAATATATCACCGGTTCGCTACACAAATTTAAATGAGGCCAATATGAGACTAGATTTGCCCGCATATGGGCCCCATATTTAATTATGAAGTGAATCGGCATAAGGCCCCCAAACCACATGACAATATGCATGCGAGATGAATGATTAATATGCAACAGGTTTTATATTTAGCATTTATAAAATAGGGGCTCGGGAAAAGGTACACACATTAGGGTTCGGCGATCTTGGTTCCGGGGTTCGGGGTCCGGTCTCAGGGTTCAGGGTTCGACGGATTCGGATACAAGATGGAGAACTTGTCGTGACGTGCCGGGGATCTTGGTTCCAAGCGGTCGATCTTGTCGTCGAGAAGGTCTTGTTGGTTCCTCGGACCGGGTCGGTCTTGGCGTGCGGGATGCAGAACTCGGCGTTCCGCGGCGAAGTGCTTGTCGTACCGGTGGCGATCTTGGCGTTCTTCCGGTCCGGGCGCGGTTCTCGGCGAACTGGTCGGTTCCCTGTCGGAGGCCTTGGCACTTCGGATCGGTCTTCGGTTTGGGGCCTCAGGGTCTTTGGGTTCGCGTCCGTGTGGCGATCTTGTCGTTCCGTGTAGGCGTTCCCGAGGTAGATGGCGAACTTGTCCGGTACCGGGGTTTTTCGGAGATCTTGGCGCGGCACCGGGTACGGGATCGGCCTTCGGAGTACCAGCTTCGGTCGCTCTGGGCATGATATGAATACTTCGGGGATCTTGGCGTTGGTATAGTTCCCGCTGTTAGCTCGTCGGGTGCTTGTGCAGGTCACATGAACGCCAATGGAACCCGGCAATGCACCTGACGCCGTTGATCTTGAATAGAGGCACAACCAGGACATGGGCACGAGCGGCATGGAGCAACATGTGTAGGCACGCAAGCAGATGCACCTGCAGACCCTGAACATGACGGTGGGGCAGAGGCAGCACCAACAGGAGGCCACGGGCGGCTGCGGGAGCTTGTGCGGCAGGCTCCAAGATGGGGAGGCGGCAGGCAGGGCCGACCCGCGGTGGTCGTTGGCGGGAGCGGCGCGAGGCAGGCGGGGCGGAGCTCGCTGCCGGAGGAAGGAGGCCGGGCGGCTCGGTGGCGGGCCGACGCCGGGGCACAGTGGCGGTCGTCGAGGCCGGAGGTGGGCTCGGCGCGAGGGAGGCGAGCACGGGGCCTGGAGGTGGTGGCGGGGTCACGCTGCGGCGCCGGCTCCGGGCGACGGCCGGAGGGAAGGCGACGGCGCTAGGCAGCGAGGCGGGGGAGGGAGGCCGAAGGCGAGGCGAGCGGGCATCGGGTGGAGTGTCGAGCGACGCGGAGAGAGAGGGGCGCGGGGCGGAGGTGGTCGCCAACGACGGGAGAGGAGGGCTTGGCCGGCGAGAGGAGGAGGCTGCGCGGCGGGTTTGGGCGGGCGGGCGCCGGGGGAGCTCGCGGGCAGCGCGGCTGGAGGTCGGGGGAGGGGCGCGGCGGCGGGAGGAGGCGGCAGGCGGTGGAGGCGGCGGGAGGACCGGCGGGCGAGGGCGGTGGTGGAGGCGGTGGAGGTTGGGGAAGGGAGAGAGAGGTGGACGACGCGGGGTGGGTGGGGTTGTCGGGGGCGAGCGGGGAGGGAGGAGAGAGGAGAAGGAGGTGGGCCCAGGGCGGGGCCGGCTGAGCGTGTGGTGCAGGAGGGGAGTGGGGGGCGAGTGGGCTGCTGCCCTGGTGGGACCAGGCAGGTTGGCGGCGTGCGTGTGAGTGTGTGGGTCGAGTGTGTGGGTCGGCTGGGTGAAGAGAGGAGGAGGGGTGAGGTGGCAGCGTTTGAGTGGAGGGAGTGGTGAGGGGAGATGAGGTGGCGAGCGATGATTGGAGGGGGTGAGGTGGAGGCAGGGTGGGTAGGATAGGTTGGGTAGGTTAGGGATTTTGGTGGACCGTTTTATACCGGGGGTGGTCGACTGGGTCGAATCGGCCCGTTCGACTGCCCCACTAAAATAATTGAATATTTTATTTATTTCAAATAGGGCTTTTGCAAACCGATAGACATCAAAACAAAATAATCCAGAGACCCGGGTTTGCGTTTGAATAAAGACGGGCCGTTTAGAAAACAAATTAGGTTTTCTGCAATTAGTTTTATGCAAGCAAATGCAAGATGATGACGATGCTCAAATGCAATGTGGCATGATGACATGAGAATGCGGTCATGATGATGCAATGCACAAAAACAACGCGATTTTCTAGTAGTGGTTTTTGCGGGATGCCACACGCCCTCAGTGGCTCTACCCGCTCTACTAGCCAGGTTTACCCTGTCTCCCTCGTTCTCAACCTAAGGGTAGGGAGGGGGATTGGGAGGGATGGTACCCAAACCCAGTGGCGGATCGGTTCCGTTGTTGACGTCGCCGCCATGGATGACGGTGCACAGGTAGCGCTCACGGAGTGGGTCGCTGCTGCCGCAGCTCTCAGATCCGGAACTATAGGTTCCTTCATCTGAAGGGGGGTCACACAGATCGGAGTTGTAGCTGCCGCTATCATCCGAATCATCCGTCAATGTCGATGTATGCAGGGCGTCGGTGGGAGGGACCCATGAAGCGGGACTAATTGATGGAAGTGGCACCTGCTCTGGTTGGCAGAGGGTGCCCGTCTGCCCTACTTGGAAGCAGAAGCTCCCAAACAGCATCTCGATTCTGTCGTCAACGGACTCGAAATCCTTGAGGGTGGTCGGCGAGTGGGTGGTGAAGTCAAAGGCGCCGAAGAGGAGATGACTCTCCGTCTCCGAATCGTAGCTCGCTCTGGATTGGACCGTCATGACCGCACGATCAGCGTCCCCATTTCCCACAGACGACGCCAATTTACGAGGGTTTGACTCGTCAATGCCCATTGTTATGGACTTGGGTTTGGAGAAGATGGGGATGCTGGAAGTCATGGAACGGTTAACAAGAAAGAAACACAGGGACACGAAGTTTACCCAGGTTCAGGCCCCCAGAGGGAAACCCTACTCCTGCTTGTCTCTTCTTGATTACGGCAGAACCAAAGGTTACAGGGGTGCGCAGATGCAATCTGGATTGGAGGTGTGTGTATGAGGTGAGTTGGATCCTTCTCGCCGTACCCTCCAAGCCCTTATATAGATAGGCCAGATCCCGGGATAGGTCGAGTCGGTTACAGATTAGGGTTGATACCCTTTGAAATTCTATCTAATCTAGACTTGTCCTCCAAGGAGTCGAATTCGCCACGGGCTTGGTCCACCCGAAATCTTCTTGGGCTGCAAGTCCTTGCGTGGGCCTTCCTTGGGCTGGACCGCGTATACCAATGTTATGCACCCGCATGGTATATCCATGTCAGTTGTCGTCGACCACCGAAGAGTTTCCGTACGGGCGTCATCGCATGAGGACGCTCCCGACACCAAGACCACTTGTGCTGCCCCTCCCCGAGCTCGTCGGCGTGCACCGCGTCGCCCTATGCCATCGTCGACTCCTCCTGAGAAGTTTGGTGAGCTCCCCTGCCTCTCCTCCCCCTTCTAGGGTTTCGCCGCCGGCGAATTCGTCCATGGGAGGACGAGGACTGGGGGCCATCAATATCCACTAGATCCGACGGTCCCGGTCGCCAGATACCCCTTCGCGAGCCCCTGCCACTGACAGGCGGGCCCAGTCACACGGTCGCGGGCTATCCCCCGCTGCGTACAGATGGGCCGGGTGGTCCTATGTGCGGCCCAGTCCATTTCAAATATGGCCCACGGACCCCTTTGACCCCTTTTCTTTTAATCAATTTCTTTCGAGATCTGTAATTAAGCCTGACAGTTTAAATGCACATGAAAATGAAAAATGACCCAATTTTACCAAATCCAATTTTTGCTAGGTACTCATGTGTTTTCTATAACATGCAATAACCTTGGTTCTCCAAAACAATGTCTAAATTAATTATAGAAAATCACCCACTCAAAGGTATCCTTTTTACCAAATAAATCCTTCTATGATTTATACCACTCCATTTGGATCAAAACCTTCTTGTTCTGCAAGGTGTGGGTCACACCATGCATGCCACCTTGACCTCACCACAAAATGCTAACTATTTTGCCAGTAATAAAAATAACAAAAAATGGTAGATTTTTGTCTTTAATAATTTCTCTAGGTCAAACCATAGATGGTAATGGCATAATTCAAACTCCCAGTAGACCTATATACCAATAGGTATGAAACCCCAAGAGACCAATATTTATTGAGATCTCTTTGAATTTTGGTGAATTAATCTTTTATGTGCATAGGTAATTCACCAATAAAATTCATATCAGTAGTTCTATAAATGCAAAAAGGGCGATTCAAAATTATAAAAAAGGTATTCTAAGTACCTATCATGTGTCTTTGGAATCACATCAAAAGCTCATGTAGTTTAAATCTGATGAAAAAGACAAATATCATCCAGAACTGCCTTTGGGAATTTCCTGAGGGCATTCTGGTAAATATTTTGGGATTATTCCAACTCCCCTTGATTCAGTCCATGAAACTCTACTTAATATCCCAAGTAAATATTTTTTGGAACTCCATAACTATTCTGGTAAATTATTTCCTAAAACTAGAGTTTTATTCACTAGAAAATCCATTATAAATCAATGGTAATGGATAAAATAGTAAAACCACTTTTGTTGGTTTCATTTTATAAATACCTATCTTCTGATATCATTTTTATATAATGATATCATACTGATTGTTACCATGGTTTAAAACCCCTCTTCTACCTATTTCCTAGACTATTAAACTCATATGGATTCCCTTCATTTATTCCAAGACAATTTCCTAATCCTTCTAATCCATTCTCTTGACACCCTACTGATTTGTAGCATCTATTTCTTGTTTGTTTTCTTATTTCAATAATACTTGTATGCTTGTATTGATTGGGGTGCATTGGATGTTTGCATGCATGATCCCGAATGACGATAGTTGCGATTGTTTGACGAGGAGAAGAAGTGGTCTATCTATTATTATTGGGTATCTTGGTATTGTCCAAAGAAGTCTAGGGACACTTATGCCATATTGATATACTCCAAATCACAGGCAAGCCACATTCTTGCTCATAAGCCCTTGCCCTATTACTTTATTTACGCATGTTTTAATAACTGATTTATGTAAACTTGCATGGTTTTAATTTACTATGCCTTTGTGGCATCCCGCAAAACCACTACTAGAAAAACGCGTTGTTTTGTGCATTGCATCATCATGACCGCACGTTCATGTCATCATGCCACATTGCATTTGAGCATCGTCATAATCTTGCATCTGTTCGCATAAAACTATTTTTGGAAAAGCCTGGTTTTGTTTTCTAAACGCCCCATCTTTATTCAAAACCAAAACCGGGTCTCCGGAATATTTTGTTTTGACTAACTATGTTTTGCAAACGGTCCGTTTAACACAAATAAAATATTAAATTATTTTAGTGGGGCAATGCGGCCGATTCGACCCGAACGACCACCCCTGTGAAATAAATCGGTCCACCTTAATCCTAAAACTACCAGTCCTATTCTACCCACCCCTCCACCTCACCCCACCACTGCGGCTCGCCACCTCACCCCATCTCTCCTCAACCAATCCCCATCTGCCACCTAGACTAAACCCACCCCCACTCCCTCACCACCACACACACGTAGCCAACCCACCCCGGCCCCACCTACCAGACCCCAGACCGACAGCCACCAACCCCGGCCCCACTCGCGCCCCACACCGCCCCGCAGCCCCACCCCCGACGCCTCCTTCCCCAACCTCTCGCCGCACCTCCCCTCCCCGAGCTCCACCACCGGTCGCCGACCGCCTCCCCACTGCCTCGCGGACCTCCCGCCGCCATTTCCCCTGCTCGCCTCGCTCTCCTCCTGGCCCGGCCTCCCCAACCTCCATGGACCCCTCCCGTCGCGCCACCTCGACCTCCTCGCTGCCTGCCGCCTTCCACCTCCGCTGCCAACCACCTCCTGCCTTGCCGCGCAAGCTGCCCCCCGAGCTCTCGACCGCGGCCCGACGCCTCCATCGCCCGGCTGCCGTCCGCCTGCGCCCCGTTCCTCCCGCCTGCCGCCCTCTGCGCCTCGCCCGGCGCCGCCAGCGCGCCGCCTCCGCCGTCCGGGCCTCCACCTCCCGCTGCGCGCCCGACGCCAACACCTCCGTCCGCGGCGTGACCCCGGCGGCCTTCCTCCTCCGCTGCCCGGCCTGCAGTCCCTCGCACCCCGGCCCTCTCGCCTTCCCCATCCGGCGGCCGCCGCCCGAGCGAGGCCCCTCCTCGCCGGTTCCGCGCCGTTGTCGACCGCGCCCCCTGGCCTCTGCAAGCCGCCGTGCTCCCTCCTTCTCCTCCAAGACCCTCTGTGCCGTCATCGACCGCCCCTCCCACGCCCGTCCCCGGCCGCGCCCTCGCCGCGACCGCGCTCCAGCACCGAACGTTGCTCGCCTCGGCCGGCAGTGTGCGCCGCTCGATCCGGGCCGCCTCGTCTCTGTTGGCTCTAGTGCGTGCCTGTGGCAGATGCTCCCAGTCAAGCACAGGTTGCTCACAGTCCGTGAGACCGTCCCAGATTCCAGACCGACCCGGGCCCTGTTCCCCAACGAGAACAACGACCCTAAGGACACCAACAAAACAAGTTCTCCTCGTCGATGGACCGGCGTGATGCCGAAGATCCTGACATCGGTCCAAGATCATCGTCGCGGGTCTTCATGGACACCAAGTTCGCCTTCCCGAGTTCCGACGCCACCGAAGGGAGCCCCAAGACCTAGAATCGAAGATCCGAAGACCGAACCCGGTGGCTTTTGCTGGACCATCAACAAGATCTACAAGGGAACGCCATGACTGAGACCCCGGACCCGAAGACCACTTGTGCGATAAGTACTCCTTCCCGGATGCGATGTTCGAGAACACGAACGGTAAGAACACCAACGCAGAACGCCAAGTTCTTCATCCCGGACGCCAAGACCGACTCGATAGCGCGGACCCGACAAGAGCTTCGCAACGACAAGCACGACACCGACCCGGGCGAGTCCGATACGCCCCGACGCTAACCAAGTTCGTCTTCTCGGATGTGTCAAGATCGACTTCTGTTGCCGAGACCGATCCGTCGAATCCTGGACCCTGAGACCGACCCCGAACCCCCGAAACCAAGATCGCCGAACCCTAATGTGTGAACCTTTTCCCGAGCCCTATTTTATAAATGCTATATATAAACTTGTTGCATATTAAATTGTCATCCTCGCATGCATATTTGTGTGGTTTGGGGCCCTTATGCCGATTCACCATATAATTAAATATGGGGCCCATATGCGGGCAAATCTAGTCTCATATTGGCCTCATTTAAATTTGTGTAGCGAACCGGTAACTTATCTTGCCCTGTCATTACAACATTTAATTTGCGGGGTAGTTAAACAACTTGAACCATTTAATTAAATGTCGGGACCCCGGTTCCACTTAATATGACCTAATCGCATCGCAACCTTGCCATGTCATGCATCATACATGCATCATGCCGATCTTCTGCCGTTGTATTAAATATTGCATCCGGTGTTTCTTCTAGTGTTTTGGTTCTTCGCGGATAAGGCCGTTGAGTTGATGTGAGCTTCGTCCCGATCTTCGGTTGAACCTTCGGCAATGTTTTCAGGCGAGCATCTCCCCCTTTCTACCTATCTTACTTTGATAGTATTTATTCCCTCCTGTTGATCTATTGCTATCTGTGTTGCGATGCTCTAGTTTTCGTACCCGAGATATTCCTTGCCGCCTTATATTGCCTTGGACACCTCCTATTACCTGTTGTTTGGTAGATAGTTGGACTTGCGCGTCGTAGTCGCTTGCTCAAGTGTTGCTGCGTGCCGTCAAGAACCACAGTTGTTGGAGTATTGTCGTATGTTGAATGCTGGAGATGATCATGGTTTTACTTATCATTTACTTTAATTCCTGTTTAACAACTAAAATTGAAGTAAGCAGAGGCATCGGTGGGTGATAGATAATATTTGGTTTCCGAACGCCCACTTGTGTCCCGTAGGACCCCGAGTACTTGATACATGTTCCTTGTTTTATCGCGCTATCCACATCCGGGAGGATTATGGGACCCCCTGAGCCAGAGCTTGATTCAGTCTTATTTCTTGGGGCCACAAACTAGTTTGAGGTTTTATTTACTATCCTGTACTTATGCCATGCTACTTCTGTATTTACGATTGTGCGAGGAGCACACTGTACTGTTTAGGATCGGGACACGTTTTCGCGGTGTCGACAAGCCCAGTTTTGGGTTCCCAGTCGCTCACAGCCGTCCACCCAAACCTCGGGTCCGTCTCGGAGCTAGCTTACTTCGTTGCGGGTGTACTCCAAGGGGTGGCCCCCTGAAATATTTCTGAATCCTGTGATTGCTTTGTCGTGAAGGCCTCGTTGGGTTTTGATTTGGTTTTTCCGAGGTTGATCGAGTGTGTGTTGCTATTTGTGCACCCCGGCCGGGTTAAAACTTTCTGAAAGCCGTGTCCGCGGTTATGGACGACTTGGAGCACAGTATCTCGATCATAGACAACTATAACTAAAGTAGTGCTATAAATTTGACTTTATAATGACTAGTAATCAGCTTCACTATAATGGAATGGCTAACTAAAACTGCCCACAATTGCTTGTTTGGTTTGTCGCTTGCGACGATTGTACCTGACTAGTAAGTATTGCAACTACAACGGAATGGCTAAATAAAAGTACCAACAACTGCTGGGTTTTTGGGGTTATCTCATGCTAATTGTATTTGCCTAGTAAGTGTCGCAACTACAACGGAATGGTTAACCAAAAGTGCCCACTGCTTATTTTATCAGGAGGATTATCTATACCTGACTAGTAAATACTGCAACGAAAACTGAATAAATAAAACTGCCAACTATGTGAGTTCCTCGGTTGACTTCCTCGTTTGGTCTCGAGGGGGGGAAACACCAGGATGGGTTTGTTTGATGATAGTATCAGGTTGGTTCCGGATAGGTCCTTCTTACCCCTCTCTGATTGCCGCCAGTTGTATCGAGTCTCTATAGGTTGTTTAGTGTTTGCTGCCGCTTCCGCTTCAGTCCACCATACCTATGTAGGCGAGGACCGCCGAATTCTAGCCTCGCCGTGTACTGGCCTCAGTACTTACGCTCCTCTTTTCCCTTTGCCCTTTGTCGGCACCCCTTTTGTTTAAGCAGGTTTTGAGATCGACGTCGTTAGCAGGGTTACCCTTCCGGCTTGGCCTGGGCAGGGTTATGGACGCCATTGGTTATTCTTCAGGGCTCTTAGCCCCATTTGCATCTTGTCCGTAGCTGGGCGCTCTATCGTTTTCAAGGTGACTTGGATCTATGTCCTGTATATCTGTATTCTTGACTCATGGAGTCGTGTTGTATATATATCCGTTCTGTGGGTCCCATCGAGGACTGTTGTGTAATGTTATTACTTCATTTTCCACCCGCACGAAAGTGCCTGGTGGGCACCTTTGAATCGTTTCTATGCGGGTTTGGCAGATTTCGCTAAAACTTGCATAGGTCCGATTCTGAGGGTGTTACAGAGTGGTATCAGAGCCCAGCAGTTGCGATACCCCACAAGTCCAGCTTGTAGGATAACCTAGCTAACGGCCGAAGTAGAGTGTCAAAACTATTTTTGCAAAATCGGTTGGATAGTTCTGATTAGGTCTGATTTTACTCCTTACCCCTCTGCTGTTCTCCTCTTACCTCTACGCGTTTTGAATCCGCTCTCGTCCCTTTCTTCGAGTCCAGGAATTCTCGTGGTTGGGTTCCGTCGTACCTTCAGGGTTTCGCTTCCTCCTTTGGTAACGGTGTTGCTACATCTGGTCTTCATGTTATCCGAGTAATCCTTCATCCGGTGGACTTCTCTTTGTTCCTTCTCGTGCCTTCCGGTGTTTTCCGACGCGACGACATCATCTACGCCAGATCCGATGCAGAGTCTGCATCACCCCGTTGTTCCGAACCTCGCTTGTCGAGATCTTCAGTCTGATTCCGAGAATGGTTGCACTCTTTTCTACTGATTGTGCAAAGTAATAGTTTGGGTGCGTGATGGATTGGCCCCCATGCCGACTACCCCTTCTATTCGCTTTTGTACATTGCAGTGGATGAGAATGCATCGGTTCCCTCCTTCCATCGAAGTTAGAGGTGGTTTTATTTGTTGATACCTCTACCTTCGACCTTTTGTTCCCGGAGTGTTCCCTCGACGATCACGGACAACAACCCTTGTTAGTGGTGTCGTGAGGATCTACACGAAGCGAGAAGACGCAGATCACTGACCCTTCCTTCCGGTACCATGAGGCGGATCTCGAGGGCGAGATCCATTGTTAGTAGTGTCGAATTGTGGCATCCCGCAAAACCACTACTAGAAAAACGCGTTGTTTTTGTGCATTGCATCATCATGACCGCATGTTCATGTCATCATGCCACATTGCATTTGAGCATCGTCATCATCTTGCATCTGTTCGCATAAAACTATTTTTGGAAAAGCCTGGTTTTGTTTTCTAAATGCCCCATCTTTATTCAAAACCAAAACCGGGTCTCCAGAATATTTTGTTTTGACTAACTATGTTTTGCAAACGGTCTGTTTAACACAAATAAAATATTAAATTATTTTAGTGGGGGCAGTCGAACGGGCCGATTCGACCCGAACGACCACCCCCAGGAAATAAATCGGTCCACCCCTTAATCCTAAAACTACCAGTCCTATTCTACCCACACCCCCTCCACCTCACCCCAGCCACTCGCGGCTCGCCACCTCACCCCATCTCTCTCCCTCAACCAATCCCCATCTGCCACCTAGACTAAACCCACCCCCACTCCCTCACCACCACACACACGCAGCCAACCCACCCTAGCCCCACCTACCAGACCCCACACCGACAGCCACCAACCCCGGCCCCACTCGCGCCCCACACAACCCCGTAGCCCCACCCCCGACGCCTCCTTCCCCAACCTCTCGCCGCACCTCCCCTCCCCGAGCTCCACCACCGGTCGCCGACCGCCTCCCCCACCGCGTTCCTCGCCGGACCTCCCGCCTCGCCGCCTACTTCCCCCGCCGGCTCCGCCTCGCTCTCCTCCCGCTGGCCCGGCCTCTCCCCAACCTCCCGCCAGCGACCCCCCCTCCCGTCTGGCCGCCGCCCACCTCGACCTCCCAGCCGCTGCCTCGCTTCCACCGCCACAACCACCTCCCGCCGCCAAGCAAGGCAGCACCGCGCCCGAAGCTCTCCGACCATGCCAACGCCTGCTGCTGGCGAGCTGCCCCGCCTGCCTCCCGCCTCGCCGCCTCTGCGCCTCCGCCCGAAGCGCCGCTGCACGCCGCCTCCGCCCGTGGCCTCCGCGACGCCCGCTGCGCTTCGACGCCGCCACCTCCGTCTGCAGCGTGACCCTCAGCCGTCCTCCTCCGCTGCCTCGCAGTCCCCGCCTGCTCGCACTCCGCCTCTCGCCTTCCCCATCCCGGCAGCCGCCCGAGCCCGCGAGGCCCTCTCGCGGTTCCGCGCTGCGTCGACCGCGCCCCGCCTCGCAAGCCGCCGTTCTCCTTCTCCTCCAGACCCTTCGCTGCATCGATCGCCCGCTCGCCCTCTCCCGCCGCGCCGCGACCAAGGCTCCGGCCGCGTTGCTCGCCTCGGCCGAAGCAGGCGCCGATCCGGCCGCCTGCTCGTTGGCTCTAGTGCGTGCTCGTGGCAGATGCCCTCCAAGCACAGGTTGCTCACAACCGTGAGACCTTCCAGATTCCAGACCGACCGGCCCTGTTTCAACGAGAACAACGACCCAAGGACACCAACAAAACAAGTTCTCCTCGTCGATGGACCGCGTGATGTCAAGATCCCGACATCGGTCCAAGATCATCGTCGCGGGTCTTCATGGACACCAAGTTCGCCTTCCCGAGTTCCGACGCCACCGAAGGGAGCCCCAAGACCTAGAATCGAAGATCCGAAGACCGAACCCGGTGGCTTTTGCTGGACCATCAACAACATCTACAAGGGAACGCCATGACTGAGACCCCGGACCCGAAGACCAATTGTGCGATAAGTACTCCTTCCCGGATGCGATGCTCGAGAACACGAACGGTAAGAACACCAACGCAGAATGCCAAGTTCTTCATCCCGGACGCCAAGACCGACTCGAGAAGCGTGGACTCGACAACAACAAGAACGACAAGCACGACACCGACCCGGGCGAGTCCGATACGCCCCGACGCTAACCAAGTTCGTCTTCTCGGATGCGTCAAGATCGACTTCTGTTGCCGAGACCGATCCGTCGAACCCTGGACCCTGAGACCGACCCCAAACCCCCTAAACCAAGATCGCCGAACCCTAATGTGTGAACCTTTTCCCGAGCCCTATTTTATAAATGCTATATATAAACTTGTTGCATATTAAATTGTCATCCTCGCATGCATATTTGTGTGGTTTGGGGGCCTTATGCCGATTCACCATATAATTAAATATGGGGCCCATATGCGGGCAAATCTAGTCTCATATTGGCCTCATTTAAATTTGTGTAGCGAACCGGTAACTTATCTTGCCCTGTCATTACAACATTTAATTTGTGGGGTAGTTAAACAACTTGAACCATTTAATTAAATGTCGGGACCCCGGTTCCACTTAATATGACCTAATCGCATCGCAACCTTGCCATGTCATGCATCATACATGCATCATGCCGATCTTCTGCCGTTGTATTAAATATTGCATCCGGAGTTTCTTCTAGTGTTTTGGTTCTTCGCGGATAAGGCCGTTGAGTTGATGTGAGCTTCGCCACGGGATTCGGTTGAACCTTCGGCAATGTTTTCAGGCGAGCATCTCCCCCTTTCTACCTATCTTACTTTGATAGTATTTATTCCCTCCTGTTGATCTATTGCTATCTGTGTTGCGATACTCTAGTTTTCGTACCCGAGATATTCCTTGCCGCCTTATATTGCCTTGGACACCTCCTATTACCTGTTGTTTGGTAGATAGTTGGACTTGCGCGTCGTAGTCGCTTGCTCAAGTGTTGCTGCGTGCCGTCAAGAACCACAGTTGTTGGAGTATTGTCGTATGTTGAATGCTGGAGATGATCATGGTTTTACTTATCGTTCACTTTAATTCCTGTTTAACAACTAAAATTGAAGTAAGCAGAGGCATCGGTGGGTGATAGATAATATTTGGTTTCCGAACGCCCACTTGTGTCCCGTAGGACCCCGAGTACTTGATACATGTTCCTTGTTTTATCGCGCTATCCACATCCGGGAGGATTATGGGACCCTCCTGAGCCAGAGCTTGATTCAGTCTTATTTCTTGGGGCCACAAACTAGTTTGAGGTTTTATTTACTATCCTGTACTTATGCCATGCTACTTCTGTATTTACGATTGTGCGAGGAGCACACTGATCGCTTAGGATCGGGACACGTTGCTGTGTCGACAAGCCCAGCTTTTGGGTTCCCCGCCACGCCCGGCCCACCCAAACCTCGGGTCCGTCTCGAGCTAGCTTACTGCTATGGTGTACTCCAAGGTGGCCCCGAAATATTTCTGAATCCTGTGATTGCTTTGTCGTGAAGGCCTCGTTGTGTTTTGATTTGGTTTTTCCGAGGTTGATCGAGTGTGTTGCTATTTGTGCACCCCGGCCGGTTAAAACTTTCTCAACCGTGTCCGGTTATGGACGACTTGGAGCATGATCTCGATCATAGACAACTATAACTAAAGTAGTGCTATAAATTTGACTTTATAATGACTAGTAATCAGCTTCACTATAATGGAATGGCTAACTAAAACTGCCCACAATTGCTTGTTTGGTTTGTCGCCATGCATTTATTGTATCTGACTAGTAAGTATTGCAACTACAACGGAATGGCTAAATAAAAGTACCAACAACTGCTGGGTTTTTGGGGTTATCTCATGCTAATTGTATTTGCCTAGTAAGTGTCGCAACTACAACGGAATGGTTAACTAAAAGTGCCCACTGCTTATTTTATCAGGAGGATTATCTATACCTGACTAGTAAATACTGCAACGAAAACTGAGTAAATAAAACTGCCAACTGTGTGAGTTCCTCGGTTGACTTCTCGCTTGGTCTCGAGGGAAACACCAGGATGGGTTTGTTTGATGATAGTATCGTTGGTTCGGATAGGTCCTTCTTACCCTCTCGATTGCCGCCCATTGTATCGAGTCTCTATAGGTTGTTTAGTGTTTGCCGCCGCCCGCTTGATCCACCATACCTATGTAGGCGAGGACCGCCGAATTCTAGCCTCGCTGCACTCGCCTCGGTATTTACGCCCTCTTTTCCTTTGCCCTTTCGGCACCCTTTGTTTAAGCAGGTTTTGAGATCGACGTTAGTGGTTACCCTTCCGGCTTGGCCTGGGAAGGGTTATGGACGCCATTGGTTATTCTTCAGGGCTCTTAGCCCCATTTGCATCTTGTCCGTAGCTGGGCGCTCTATCGTTTTCAAGGTGACTTGGATCTATGTCATGTATATCTGTATTCTTGACTCATGGAGTCGTGTTGTATATATATCCGTTCTGTGGGTCCCATCGAGGACTGTTGTGTAATGTTATTAATTCGTTTTCCACCCGCACGAAAGTGCCTGGTGGGCACCTTTGAATCGTTTCTATGCGGGTTTGGCGGATTTCGCTAAAACTTGCATAGGTCCGATTCTGAGGGTGTTACAGCCTTATAGGTGGGAATGTTTGGCTCCTCCAAACAATTACCACCCTTGCTAACATTAGGTACAACCCCTTTGATGACCCCTATTTTTCCCCTAGTATGATAGATGGTGTTTAACACCATAACCCGTTGAAGACCCTATGGCCTAACTAAAAGTATAGGATGGGAAGACCCTGGACAAGGTTTATAAAGATGTTTTATGAGAAAACCTTGGTAAGGTTGGACCTACCAAGAGAGGTTTGAAAAATGAGGAAGGTTTTGGTTTTACAAAAAAGTTGGATGAATGATGGAGGAAAATGCTTATGAAAACGCACCGGGCTATGCATGTTTTGCCGTAAAGCGTGGGCGAGCGCTGGGATGCGAGCGGGCCAAGAAGAAGGCGGGCCCAGCCGCCAGCGATCGCAGGGCGGGCTGCGCGTGGGCAGGCGACGCTGCGAAGTCAACGCAACGGGCGATTAGCGAGAGCAGCGGCGGGATCTGGCGATGTGGCAGGCGCGCGCGGGAGCAGCGGGGCTGTGGGGCCAGGAATCGGGAGCGACGCCAGGAGCGGCGGCGATGACGCGAGGCAGCGCGAGCTGCAGCGGGGAGAAGCTGGGTTGGGTGTTTCTGGGCAGATATTTCTGGGCCGGCCGGTACTACCGTCCCACCCGGGCGGTACTACCAGGCCGCTCGGTAGTACCGGATTTAGGTACCTAGCGAGGCAGAAAGAAAATGGGCCACGCACAGGGGCGGGCGGTAGTACCGGCCCGCCCGGGCGGTACTACCGCTCGGCCCAGAAAACAGATTCCCCTTTTTCTTTTATAAATCAAATTGGCAAATATACAAACGGTCATAACTTTTGATTGGAGACTCCGATTGACCCGATTCCAATTGCGTTGGATAGAGGAAATATTGGTTATCACCAAGTGACAATGTATCAAGTAATATAATGTGGGATACCTCACTTGGTGATAAACCAAAAAATCGCATAGATCAAAATCATAACAAGATACAAACGGAAGATCCAATTTTGATGAACAAGAGCTTGTTATGGAGATTACCACAAGCTCTATATCCTCACATGGATAAGACCAAATAACAACCAAATACGATGATGCAAGTATGCAAAGGTTTGAGCTCTCTCCGAAAGATGTGACCGAATTACTCATTCGAGAGCCCCTCTTGATAGTACGGTTATCTATCGTAAACCCGGTCTCCCACACACAACATGAGACCGGCAAAAGGGAAAACCTATCAAGATTATACCTTTGCCTTGAGCATTCCACTTGAGCTCGATGTAGACGATCTTGCCCTTCTCAAGATGGAACGCCTTTCTTAATTACTCATCATCGATCCATGATCACGGAGGATGGCAAGCATCAAACATGAGATCTTCTATAGATGGCGCATTTTGAGCTTGCACAACACATCTTCTTCTCATTTCATCGACCTTGAAGCCGACACAAGCTCCAAGCGAAACCAATGGACAATTCCAACAAGTATAACTTAATACACACATTAGTCCATAAAGATTGGCATTAATTACCAAAACCACACATGGGGCCCAACATGTTCTTTCAATGGCCACTCCAACTGTCCATAACCGCGGACGCGGCTATTCGAATAGTTTGACACTCTGCAGAGATTGTACACTTTCACCACAACATTCGATACATCCATCAGGATCAAATCCTGAATTCACCATACTCAATATGCAGATAATCAATCCTAACATTTCCATTACACGCCCTAGTATAGGCACCTCTCCTGTGAGTTTGGCCTCCCAACCATGACCAACTGTCATCTTGGGTACTGCACAGATGGACAATCTTCACAAGGTAGCCTCAGCTCAGACCTTGGCCGCGAGGGAACCCATACTAAGGTATATAAATTTCCAGTCAAGCCCTACCCAAATTTCGGGTATTATGGTTGTACAGTAAAATTGGAATGGTATCGCATCCAGACAACCATCAGTTTTATAAAGGGTTAAGGCTCATGCCTCATCATTTTCATCATCAAAATCATCTGGTGTTCGAGAACACATGTCAAAACATTTCAGTAGAATGACTCATCATTCTAAGGTTTTCATAACCATTTCCACCAAGTATTCCCATCTAAACTTGATCAAGTTTTATGCTTAGCACTAGCATCTACAAGTGGTGGTAACTACTAATGAGGGGTGGTACATAAGTGGGGATTTGCTAAGTTCCATTCTCATGCCTTAGGATAACATCAAGGTTATCTAACTTAGGCCAAGTTTTATGCTCTTTATGCTACCTTCCAATATCCTTCTAGTAACTACAAGTTACTATGTAAACTCTAAGAGAAAGCTTTGTTAAAGAAATAAAATATAGAGCTTGTAAGTAAAACTAGGATTGGGTTATCAAGTGGGTATGATCACATATGCTTAAGGCATATAGTTGGCATGGTAACAAGCAAGTAGTTGCTTGCATAATTGCAAGTATAAGCTTGCTAAAGTAGGGTATCTTGCAAGTGTTAGCTTGCCTTGTGCAGATCAGTGGTTGAAGTTCTCATCAGCTTCTTCCTCGTAGTATCCTCCTTCCTCCTCGTATCCTTGGTCGGTACTAGCGTCTATAAATAAATACGAGGTACACAATCACCAAACAATACTTACTATTTTCAATCATCATACAAAGGGGTACTATAGATGATCTAACATCATCAAATATCATTACAAGATTAAAGAATTTGGCTTATTTATTTTAATGTGAGAAAAGTAATTTCTACTCATTGAAAAACTACTTAAGATTTAATATTCTCCAACTCAAACGTGGGATCATGTTGACACATGTCATCACCACATATTTCGGTACATGGGAATGTGATTTAAAGTGGTGTCACAATTTAATAAGGTTTAACCTTTTTATTTTAAATAAATAAAGTGACTAGAAATGCCTATGTGGCATTATTTTGTTATTTGAACATTATTTATGTAAGTAAAACCATATGTTTTTACAAATTCTTAAAGGTATGATCAAATGTGATTTTTGAGAGTTGGAATGAACTCAAAAGCTCTTATGGTTGAATTTTGAAAAATGTTTGAATGCAGAAAAGCTTCTGACTTGTTATTTTTACCAAGGTTGATCTACAGATCCAAATGATTTGAATCCAACGGGATTGGATTAAGCATTTCAGTACCTTTCTAACAAAATTGGTTTCATGCAATTTGGTTCATTGGATCGAGCTGAGTTGCTTTTTGAATCTATATACAGAACTGTGTTTGAATTAAAATAGAAAAATCTAAATTCAAACGATTGGGTCGTGCGGGAGAGGTTAATGGGCCGGCCCAGTGTCACTCCGTAGCGCGGGGCTCAGCTGATAGGGGGGTCTACCAGTCAGTGGCTCATAACGCGCGAAGCGGCACGGGGCTACGTGGGTCGTTGGATTAGAAGGGAGATCGACGGCTGGGGATCGTCGTCGATGACGAACATGTCACCGGCGAGCTCGAATCCTAGCGGCTCAGTGGGGGTGCATAGGGGGCATACCAGGACTCCAGCGACGACGGCGAGGCGGGCAAACGAACGAGTGGTCGACAGCAAGCTCAGGGACGGTCGAGGCAATTCCGGGGGTGGTCGCAATCAGCGGCCCCCTTCTCCTCCAAAGGCGGCCTGCTCCGGTGCAATTCCGGCGAGCTGCCGCTCCTCGTGCTCCGTCTAGAGGGTGGAACGATCAGTGAGGTGAGGGGAGTGGAATGGTGTGCTTCAAACGGCTGGGGGTGGCTTCCTTTTATAGGCTCGACGGCTAGACCGAGAGGGATGGGCAGGGGACGGTGGCGACATGGCTACGGGCTGCTAGACGCATGGCTGAGGATGGCGATCGACACGCGGTCTCCTGGCGATGCTCTAGGATTTGAATGCGCGCTTAGGGGCGGTGGCAATCGGTCGGGAGCGTGCGGTGCTCTACGCGGCAGAGGCGGTGTCTTCGATGGCGAGCGGTGGCTGTGAGGCATTGGGCGGTGAACGGGGATGTCTGGCGTGTTCCTTGGGTCATGGCGAAGCGGTGGGCACGGGCTGCGGTCGAGGGGCGGCGTGTGCGCGTGTGCCGGGTGTGGCGCTCTGGCGCGTGCTCGGCATGTCGCAGTGGCACTGGGCGTGCTCGGTGGTCCACGGATTGCCTTGGCTCGGGGAGGGGACAGTGGGTGGCGGTGAAGTGCTGGCTAGCTCCCAGACATGGCTAGAGAGGGGGAGGTGGTCTTCTGCGGCGGCGACCAAGTTGGCCGGCGAGGTGTGCTCGGCTTGTTCACCATTGATGGCAAAGGCAAGCTTACAGTGAGGCTAGGGGTTTCCAATTAAGCTAGATGATCTACTAAATGGTTACAGTGAGCTAGAGAGGAAACAAGTTAGACCAAAACACTATTAAAACAGTGAATTTGATTTGGTTTAAATTTGCCTGCCAACTGTTTGATGAAATGGCCGCAAGAAACTTCTTTTTGAATTTTGAAAAGATTTTTGTTGGGTGTGCTAGGCATGTGTTGGAGACTCTGTTGGTGCTTGGGTTTTGAAAATTGAGCTTGTTTGAGTGGTTTTTGAAATAGTGGGATCTTCCCATATGAGATAGATTCAATTTTAAACTGTCATTTAAACTTAGCATTTTAATGTTTTTGGCATATCACAATGTGGGCCTTGGTACCTCATTATGAGTACTAACAAGAGGTGCAAAGATCCACAAATGTTTCTGTTAAGTTTTGAGTGCTTGGAATAGTCAAAATAGGCATGAGAGTTAATTTGGCCAAAGTGACCATTCACTTCATTTGTTCATTGTGAGTTGTTTTTCTTTGGGAAAAATTTGGGAATGATTTAAATGATGTTTATTTCATCTAAGAATTATTTTACAAGCAATGAAACACAGAACCATAGAAATTCAAAAGAATCCTAATTTTAAATACACATACATATGAATGTTCTCATATTTTTAGATAGGAAAGTTTTTGTTAACCCTAAATTTGATGATTAGCAATTGATGATTCATGTTTAATATTTTTGGGATGTTACAAACAACCTATAGAAAAAGGCCCAATGACCCTTAATCACGATCGAGCCTGCCTGCAAGACAAGTACGTGACTCTCTCTCTTTATCTCTCTCTCTGCGCGGCTAATCACGACGCTTTCGGTCCGTTCTTCTCCGCTTGTTCCTCTTCCTCTAGAACTCTGGATTGGCTACTGCTGCCTAGCTATTTCTTTGTCTGTACGATCGCCAGACCCTCACCGTGCTACGCGTCCTGGCAATAAGAGAAGACAGGTCGAGCAATTCCAACTTAGTAAGTGAAGGTTAGTCTCCGATTCTCTATAGGTGCCCTAATTTTGTTAGAGTAATAGATTGGTTTGACTGGTAATGAATTATAGGTGGTGTTTAATATTGCGTGTTCTAGTTGCAAAAATACCATTGATAATCCGTCGACTAGATCTTACTTGGGTATACATATTATTAGAATTTGTGACCTAGGAATTTGATCTAATTATCATGAAATTTTATTCATTGACTTATGAGTTGGACCTAATATTGTTGAGATTCTATTGAGTAGATATAGTAGACCTAATAATAGTGAGATGAGGAGTTGCCGCTCGTCAGGTCACCACATGCTTTTTTAGTCAACTGAGTTATGATTTATACTTAAAAGGGATTAAAATTTGATTGCGCTTCAGTTCGGTTTTAAAGTATAGCGACGCTAAACATAAAGCCATTTAGCCCAGGGTAGCACCGCTATCGTGGTCGTAACGAAAAAATGGCATAAGCACATCAGCAGTTCATCTCAAAGCCTATAGAGACCTACATCAACACTAATTTATATAGGTATATATATTAAGTACTATATTGGATGTTGTCTTGAATTTTATATAAGAGGGCCTGAATTTTAGTTTCGTCCCGGGCCTTTCCGAATCTCAGGACCGGGACTGACCCTGCGGACAAAAGAGGTAACTAACAAAAAGGAATGAATAATGGGCTAAAACTGTCCTGATGAGTTGGGAGTGATATTCACTGAACCTGGACATACATGCATGCTCCAGCAAACTGACGAATCCTGCGTGCATTCTCAGGCTCAAGCCGATCGATCTAGCCCTGGTTCCAGGCCGATCGATTGGATACATGCAAGTATCTCGGCTACATGCTTTATATCGAACCCTGGATGTACCTAGACGTGATTACCTATGTTCTTCTTACAAACACTGGCATGAGGTAGCTGCTGCTGTCAACGACAGTACGCGCGCCCACGATCAATGTTGGCCGGATTGATGGATCAACTACTGTACAATTATACAGGTTCGTTGAACCTAGACTAGATGTACACGCATGGTAGTTTTGCATGATCGCGCTCACGAGGTACCGTCTATGTGCCAATGCGTCATCTTAGTTTCAACTGTTTTGTTAATTTCAGGTCTATCCGATCTATCCGATTCCATTAATTTGGATCCGAGGGAGTAATTTTGTTTTAATTCTTAGTCGACTCTTTGAGCATTGGATTGCATCATGATTTGTGTTGTTCATGAGTTGCAATATACAGCTAGTCATTTTTCAATTGCAACTGTTCCCTTCGTCTAAAATTAAAGCATTGTGTTGTTTTTGGTTGGTTGGGGTGATGGAATTCTAGCTCAAAGTGCAAGAGAAATCCTTATTAAAGCAATTGCTCAGCCTATACACGCATACGTCATGGGGTCTTTAAACTTTCCTTTTCAATTTGTGATAAGTTGACAAAAATAATCCGAGATTTTTGGTGGGGTTTGGAGAATGGTAAACGAAAAACACATCGGATCGGCTGGCCTAAACTCCAACGAGCTAAGATTCAAGGTGACCTTGGTTTTCGTGACATGAGATTGTATAATCAAGTTTTACTAGCTCGACAAGTCTGAAGGTTGCTGGAATTTCTAGATAGTTGGTGTGCGAGAGTGATAAAGGGAAAATACTACCCAAACAGTGAATTGTATGATACAATTTTTACCGGGACCGCTTCATCTACTTGGATGGCAATTTCACATGGTTTAGAGTTGCTAAAAAAGGGACTAATTTGACGTGTCGATAATGGGCAAAAAAATACGCATCTAGCGTGATAGTTGGATTCCTCAGGTGTCTTGTATAAAGTTCTCACATCTAGAGGAAATCGCCATGTCAGATGTGTCTCTGAACTGATAGACGATCTTGGTAACTGGAATGAGGCATTGGTACGTACCATCTTCTTTCCCATGGATGCATGGGCCATTATGATGATCAAACATTCTCGCCATTTGGATGATAATCTGCTTGCATGGCTTCCCGAGAGATCTGCTCGCATGGCTACCCGAACAATGATGACCTTGCTTTTCAACCCCTGAACATTGTGTGTTTGCTACTTCGAGCTCGGCCCCTGATGGTGCAATCAGCTGTTGGAAACGAATTTGAAAGACTGGAGTTCCACCTAAAATCAAAACATTTGCTTATAGAGCTGCATCTAATGGCTTAGCACTGGAGAAGAACAAAAAGGACATAAGCTTTGAGGTTATAGGAAACTGCCTTATTTGCGATAAAGAACAAGAGGACATCATTGCACATGCCTTGTTCAAGTTCACTCATGCAAAAAAATTGTGGTATACTATGAGGGATGTGTGGCCTTTACCTAATGACCTGGATCTCCAGGTTGATCCTCACAAGTGGTTTCAGACGGTTATTGAGCAAGTCCCGACCAGAGTGGTGGATTTTATTTTACTGATTGCTTGGTACATTTGGTATGCTCACAACGAGGTTACCCATCATAAACCTCTTCCGACAATTGAGGGCACTAGGAGATTCTTGATATGCTATGTCAAAACTTTGAAGAACATTAAATCCTTGACCACGGAGGAAATCATTAAGGGCAAGAGCCCTATGTCAGATGGTACGAAAGCTGCAACGGCTGATCAAAATCTTGATTTGCAGGTGGCACGCTGGCATAAACCTTCTCCTGGCTAGGTTAAACCTAATTGTGATGGTTCTTATAAGAAGGAGGATGGTTTAGCAGGGGTGGGTATGATCTTGCATGATGAATTAGGAAGGATTATTTTCTCCTCATGCCGTCAGCTGTTTAATTGCGATGATCCCCTAGAAGCTGAAATGAGGGCTTGCGCAGAAGGCCTTCGTCTTGCTCTCGAATGGAGTGATAAACCGGTGGTATTAGAGCTAGACTGCTTTGTCCTGTTAGATGCAATTGGTGGAAGATCGCAAGACATATCATCTTTAAATTTTCTCATTAAGGAGATTAAGGATTTAATTCAGGGTAATAGAAGTATTTCAGTTGTAAATGTGGATCGTGAACAAAATAGTGCTAGTCATAGTCTTGCGAATTTCGCGAGAACACATGCCAAAACTATAGTATGGCTTGGGTCAGGACCTGAGGTTTTGTCTCAGGTTTTAGATCATGACCTGCTTGTAAGCCCTATATATTAATAAAACCACTTTTACCCGCAAAAAAATTAACCGACTCCACATTCATATGTAGATACATATGAATCTGAATATGAGTAAGTAAATTCCAGACAAAGGGATTGAGATTGTGTGCTTGCACATGAGTTTCAAGTGAGTGAAGTGCATCGAATGTCGTACTATTATTATTGACACATGCTAGTCACGAGTTGCACGCATGCGAAATTTTATTGTCTTTATTAAGAATCAATTAGTAGTATTACAAGAGAGTACTTCATAGATGCTCAAAGTCTCAACATGAATCAGCCATCTAAAAAGCAAAGACATATATGCATGTATTGTTGTATCTGAATTGCATTAGCCTTTTTAGGTAGAAGAATAATAGTGCCATATTCAAATGGAACAACGTTAAATCACCATGTTGGAAGCTTTCAAACATGTCTTTGATATCATGTTTTAGAATATCCCAAAACTTATGATAAAACTCCTTAGTAAACTCATCTAGTCTCAGTGCTTTATTTTTTTCAATTTGCGTGTGATAACATCATGCACTTCCTTCTCTGTGAAGTTTGATACACTGGTACTATTTTACTGGGGAGAAGTTTGAGGAATATATGAAATTTCCGATTCTATTATTGAGAAATATTTATGTGCATGTGAACCAGAAAACTTCTTATAGAACTCTGAGATGTAATTTTCCAATTATTGTTCCTTCCTCTCGTTCAAGCTGGAAGTTCTTCTTCCTTCTATACTTGCTATTTGCAATGAGGTGAAATTATTTAGTGTTATATACCCCCTGCTTGGACATGCTTAAGTTTCTCTCTTTGTGCCTATTTAGATTCTTCGTCACGTCTAAGTTTATCCCCCTGGTCATTAGCCTCCCTCATGGCTCCTCTCTCGGAGTCGAAAGTGGGGTAACTTCTGCTTTGAGGTATAATCCTCTATTATACGCAGGAGTCGCTTTTTTTCTTTTTTTTATAAACACTACTTTGGTTTGTAGATCAACCTCGTAAGAATTTTTTGAGGTGTTGAATTTTGTTTTGCCATGTTTCCATGGGAGTTCTTCCTCGCGAAATGGAATTCCACTCTTTGGTTACCATTTCGAAGAAGCCTTCCTCTCGCATCCAAGCTATTTCGAAATAAAAAGTGACTTATCACCCAAATGACCACGTTCTCCCTAGTCTAGCACTAAAGGGGTGTGATTAGACCCTTCTTTTGTGAGAGCACGAACGCCAAACCAAGTGAAATTTCTGTTCCTAAGACACGCTTGCAAGGATTCGATCTAACTTCTCGTATGTGGGTTCATCTTTACGATTTTCCCATGTGAATTGTCTGCTTGATAAAACAACTCCTCCTAAGTCTAAACTTTTGATGATTGCATTAAAATAAATGAACATCGACCTGACCTATCTATATAAAGGCCAGGCAACTCATACACACACCTCCACGCTAGATTGCATATGCGTACCCCTGTAACCTTCGGTTCTGCCGTAATCAAGAACAAAGAAGCAAGAGTAGGGTTTTACCTCCGGGAGCCTGAACCTGGGTAAACTTTGTGTCCCCGCGTTGCTTTTGTTGGAGATATGCCCTAGAGGCAATAATAAATGTAGTTATTATTATATCTTTGTGTTTATGATAAATGTTTACATTCATGCTATAATAGTATTAACAAGGAAACATTGATACTTGTGTGATTTGTAAACTTAATTTGAAGTCCCTAGTATAGCCTCTATACATCACTAGCTTGTTGGTTGATAAATGATTGTGGTTTCCCTATCATGAACATTGAGATGTTATCAACAACAAGATCATATCGTTAGGAGAATGATATGGTGGACATACTCCTATAGATAAGTGTAGCATAAAGATCAAGTCATTTTAATAGTTCAATTGCTATATGCTTTCTGATACATAGTAACCTAATTCCTTCGACCATGAGATCATGCATATCACCTTTACCGGATGGATGCTTTGATGACATCAAACACCACACCGTAACTGGGTGGCTATAAAGGTGGCATTGAGTGTTCAGAAAGTATTGGTTGAGACACATGGATCGAGAGTGGGATTTGTCCATTGTAACACCCTCAGAATCGGACCTATGCAAGTTTGGGCAAAATTCACCAAACCCGCATAGAAACGATTCAAAGGTGCCCACCAGGCACTTTCGTGCGGGTGGAAAACGAAGTAATAACATTACACAACAGTCCTCGATGGGACCCACAGAACAGATATATATATAACAGCGACTCCATGAGTCAAGATTACAGATATAAGGTACGAAGATCCAAATCACCTTGAAATAATCGAGCGTCCTACTACGGACAAGATGCAAATGGGGCTAAGAGCCCTGAAGAATAATCAATGGCGTCCATAACCCTGCCCAGGCCAAGCCGGAAGGGTAACCCTGCTAACGGCGTCGACCTCAAAACCTGCTTAAACAAAAGGGGTGCCGACAAAGGGCAAAGCAGAAAACAAAGAAGGAGCGTCAGTACTGAGGCCAGTACACGGCGAGGCTAGAATTCGGCGGTCCTCGCCTACAAAGGTATGGTGGACTGAGCGGCAGCGGCGGCATGCACTAAACAACCTATAGAGACTCGATAAAACTGGCGGTTATCAGAGAGGGGTAAGAGAGACCTATTCGGATCCAACCTGAAGCTAACACCAAACAAACCCATCCTGGTGTTTCCCCCTCGAGACCAAACGAGGAAGTCAACCGAGGAACGCACACCTTTGGCAGTTTTATTTATTCGGTTATAGTTGCGGCACTTTACTAGTCAGGTTTAGATAATCGTCCTGATAAAGTAAACAGTGGGCACTTTTAGTTAACCATTCCGTGAAAGTTACAACAATTACTAATCAGGTACAGATAGCATGAGATAAGCCCAAACCCAGCAGTTGTTGGTACTTTTATTCAGCCATTTCGTTGTAGTTGCAAGAGTTACTAGTCAGGTACAATGGTCGCAAGCGACACTCCAAACAAGCAATTGTGGGCAGTATTATTAGCCATTCCGTTATAGTGAAGCTGATTACTAGTCATCATAAGTCAAATTTATAACAATAAACTTTAGTTATGCTTGTCTATGATCAAGAAACTGTGCTCCAAGTCGTCCATATCCGCGGACACGGCTTTCAGAAAGTTTTACCCGGCCGGGGTGCACCAATAGCAACACACGCCGATCAACCTCGAAAACCAAATCAAAACCCAACGAGGCTTTCACGATGAACAATCACAGGATTCAGATAATATTTCAGGGGCCACCCTTAAGTAGAATCCATAACGGAGTAGACAAGCTCCGAGACGGCCTCAAGGTGCTGGGTAGACGGTTGAACGATCGGGAACCCCAAACGGGCTTGTCGACACCGGGAATCGTGTCCCGATCCTAAGCAGATAAAGGTGCGACCTCGCACAATCGTAAATAAAGCAAAGAAACATGGCATAAGCAGGATCGTAAATAAAACCTCAAACTAGTTTGTGGCCCCAAGAAATAAGACGAATCAAGCTCGCCTCGGGGGTCCCATATACCTCCGGATGTGGATAGCGCAAAAACAAGGAACAGGAATCAAGTACTGGGTCTTACGGGACACAAGTGGGCTCGAAACCAAATATTATCTATCACCCACCGATGCCTCGCTTATTCAATTTTAGTTGTTAAACAGAAATTAAAGTGACAATAAGTAAAACTAGAATCATCTCCAACATCAACATGCGGCAATACATCAAGAATCGTGGCATATGGCGACACACATGACTTGAGCAAGCAACTACGACGCCATAAGTCCCACTAGCTACCAAACAACAGGTAATAGGATGTGTCCAAGGCAATATAGGGCTGCACGGTATATCAGTACGGAAACTAAAGCATCGCAAATACGTATAGCAATAGATCAACAGGAGGGAAGTAAATACTATAAAAGTAAGATAGGTAGAAAAGGGGAAGATGCTCGCCTGAAAACATTGTCGAAAGGTTCATCCGAAGATCGGGGCGAAGCTCACATCAACTCAACGGCCTTATCCGCGAAGGAACAAAACACTAGAATAACACCGGATGCAACATTTAATACACGGCAAAAGATCGGCATGATGCATGTATGATGGATGACATGGCAAAGGTGCGATGCAATTAGGTCAAGTTAAGTGGAACCGGGGTCCCGACATTTAATTAGATGGCGCATGTTATTTAGATACCCCGCAATTTTAAATGTTGTTTAACATGGTAGAAGATATCATCGGGTTCGCTACACAAGTTTAAATGAGGCCGATATGAGACTAGATTTGCCCGCATATTGGCCCCATATTTAATTATTAGGTGAAACGGCATAAGGCCCCCAAACCAATGCTATGCATGCGGAATGACAATTAAATATGCAGCAAATTGATATGTTTCATTTATAAAAATAGGGTTTGCGGGAAGGGGTTCACACATGAGGGTTTCGAGGCTCTTGGTGTTCCGGGGTTCGGGGTCGGTCTCGGGTCCGGTTCGACGGTTCGGTCTCGCGGGATCGTTCTCGTTCTCGAACGGGCAGTCCTTGCGTTCGGAAGAAGTACTTGGCGGTCTTCGCTTCACCTGTGTCGGGGCCGGTCTTGTCGTCGCGAAGGTCTTGTCGCGTTCTCGTGTCGGGTCGATCTTGGCGTCCGGGGTGAAGTGCTTGTCGTTCTTGTGGCGATCTTTGCGTCCTCCCGGTTCGGGTCTTGGCGTCCGAGGGTAGATCCTGGCGTGTCGAGGGTCCGGTCTCCGACATCGGGATCGGTCTTAGGGAACTTTTCGATCCGTCTTCAAGATCTTGGAAGAGCGAGCATCGCCGTCGAGGGCCTCGTGGTTCGTCGGTGGCCTTCGGGTTCGTTCTCAGGTCCATGTAGGAGACCACCGGGTTCCGACGAAGATCTTGGCGAGGGTGAACTTGGGGTTTCGGGGTCGATCTTGGTTTGGCGCCGGTGGATCTTGGCGATGTATCATTGTCAAGTGCGTTCCCCACCCAACATCATCCACACATGCACTAACTCTATGCGGGTTTGTCTTGTGGCCACACACCACAACTTCACACCAACGATGGAGGCGAGGCCACGGTGAAGAGGAGCTTGGGCGAAGGTCTCTCGTGGCCGGGGCGGCGAGGTCACTGAAGCCGGGGGAACTCCGGAGGGGCAGACCAGGCGGGCTCGACGGGCTCATGGGCGGGGAGCCGAGGTGGCGTGGCGAGCTGGGCCGCGGGCGGAGGCGTGACGAGGAGGCGCCGAGGCGGAGGGCAGCCGGGCGGCAGCAGGTCGAGCTGGCAAGACAGGCAGGGCCGCGAGGCCGGGCGAGGAGGGCGGGCGGGCCGGCGCCGGAGGGCGGCTCGGAGGTGCGGGCGTCTGAGGCGAGGCGGGAGGCGCCGAGGCGGCAGGCTGCAGCGGGCAGGCAGGCCGGGCCGCGACAGGGGCAGGGCCCGGGCGAGGCGAGGAGGCGCAGGGCGGGCGGGCGCCGGGAGGGCGGCTCGAGGTGCGCGGGCGGCGGCCGCGGCACCGGGCGAGGCCTTGGCGAGGGAACGCGGAGGCAATCAGCTGGAGAGAGGAGGAGGAGGAGAGAGGCGGCGGCGGCGGCGGAAGGGTACTGAGGCGGGTTGCGGCCGGAGACGGGCGGACGCGCGAGGTGAGGGCAGCGCGACGCGGGCAGTGGTCTCGCGAGGGTGACCGGGAGGAGGCGGCGCGGGCTGCGGGAGAGGGAGGGCGAAGCGCGGCGTGCCGCTGACGCGGGCGAGGTGTGGCGAGGGGGACCGGTAGGGGTGGAGCGCGGCGGAGCGCTGCGGCCGGGGCAGATGGCGGTGGAGACAAACGGGAGGCGAGGCGTAGCAGCGGCGAGGGCTTGATGCCGCGACGGGGGGCGCAGAGGGTGGCCGGCGGCGGAAGGTGCAGAGGAAGGAAGCTGAGGAGGAAGAAGGGAGCGCGGGGAGGGAGGAACGTGCGGGAAGGGAGCGGGGTTGGTGGGGGACATGGTGCCAGGACGGGACCGGGCAGTGGGGGCGTCCAGCGTGGGACCGGGGTGAGGCGTGTATTGCGTCTGGTGGTGTTGTGTGGGTGGGTTTGAGTGTGTGGTGGTGGGGATGGTTGTGTGGCTGGTGTGGGGTGGGCTTAGAGAGAGAGAGGGAGGAGGGAGTGACGTGGCGGAGTGGGATTGGCCAGGGGGGAAGGGAAGAGTGATGTGGCAAGCTCTGATTGGGGGGAGTGAGGTGGAGGGATGGTTGGGTAGAAAACTGGGTAGGCCTAGGATTAGAGGGGCGGGACAGGTTGGACCGATTTTAAAATATGGGGTGGTCGTTCGGGCTAAAACGGCCCGTTCGACTGCCCCTACTAAAACAAATTAAATCTTTTATTTAATTTAAACGGGCCGTCTGCAAACCGATAGCGGCCAAAACAAAATAATCCGGAGCCCCGGGGTTTGGCGTTTGAATAAATATGGGGCGTTTGGGAAAATAAATCGGGCTTTGCAAAATAGTTTTGGCAAACAATGCATGATGATGACGATGCAATGCACAAATTCAACGCGATTTTCTAGTAGTGGTTTTGCGGGATGCCACAATTCGACACCACTAACAATGGATCTCGCCCTCGAGATCCGCCTCATGATACCGGAAGGAAGGTCGGCGTTCTCCGTCCTCTCGCTTCGTGTAGATCCTCGCGACACCACTAACAAGAGGTCGTTGTCCGTGATCGTCGAGAGAACACTCCGGGATCAAAAAGGTCGAAGGTAGAGGTATCAACAAATAAAGACACCTCTAGCTCCGATGGAAGAGGGGAACCGATGCATTCTCATCCACTTCAATGTACAAAAGCGAATAGAAAGGGTAGTCGGCATGGGGGCCAATCCATCACGCACCCAAACTATTACTCCGCACAATCAGTGGAAAAGCGTGCAACCATTCTCGAATCGATCAAGATCTCGACAAGCGAGGTTCGAAATGAGGAGTGATGCGCATCAGATCGGTGCAGCGTAGAGGATGTCGTCGCGTCGGAAAACACCGGAAGGCACAAGCAAGGAACCGAGAATGGTAACACCGTAGACGGATTTCTCAGGCAGCTTGAACACCGGATGATAGCACACCGTTATCAAAGAAGGAAGCGAATCCCTGAAGGTACGACGGAAACCCAACCACGAGAATTCCTGGACTCGAAGAAAAGATAAGAGGTAGATTCAAAACACGCAGGGGTAAGAGGAGAATAGCAGAGGGGGAAGGAGTAAAATCAGACCTAATCAGAACTATCCAACCGATTTTGCAAAAATAGTTTTGACACTCTACTTCGGCCGTTAGCTAGGTTATCCTACAGGCTGGACTTGTGGGGTATCGCAATCGCAGCGCTCGATACCACTCAGAACACCCTCGATCGGACCTATGCAAGTTTGGGCAAAATTCACCAAACCCGCAGAAACGATTCAAAGGTGCCACCAGCACTTTCGCGGGTGGAAAACGGCAATAACATTACACAACAGTCCTCGATGGGACCCACGAGCAGATATATATATAACAACTCCATGAGTCAAGATTACGATATAAGGTACGAAGATCCAAATCACCTTGAAATAATCGAGGCCCTACTACGGACAAGATGCAAATGGGGCTAAGAGCCTCGAAGAATAATCAATGGCGCCCATAACCGCCTGGCCAAGCCGGAAGGGTAACCCCGCTAACGGGCGTCGACCTCAAAACCTGCTTAAACAAAAGGGGTGCCGACAAAGGGCAAAGCAAAACAAAGAAGGAGCGTCGATCGAGGCCAAGACACGGCGAGGCTAGAATTCGGCGGTCCTCGCCTACAAAGGTATGGTGGACTGAGCGGCAGCGGCGGCATGCACTATACAACCTATAGAGTCTCGATAAAACTGGCGGTTATCAGAGAGGGGTAAGAGAGACCTATTCGGATCCAACCTGAAGCTAACACCAAACAAACCCATCCTGGTGTTTCCCCCTCGAGACCAAACGAGGAAGTCAACCGAGGAACGCACACCTTTGGCAGTTTTATTTATTCGGTTATAGTTGCGGCACTTTACTAGTCAGGTTTAGATAATCGTCCTGATAAAGTAAACAGTGGGCACTTTTAGTTAACCATTCCGTGAAAGTTACAACAATTACTAATCAGGTACAGATAGCATGAGATAAGCCCAAACCCAGCAGTTGTTGGTACTTTTATTCAGCCATTTCGTTGTAGTTGCAAGAGTTACTAGTCAGGTACAATGGTCGCAAGCGACACTCCAAACAAGCAATTGTGGGCAGTATTATTAGCCATTCCGTTATAGTGAAGCTGATTACTAGTCATCATAAGTCAAATTTATAACAATAAACTTTAGTTATGCTTGTCTATGATCAAGAAACTGTGCTCCAAGTCGTCCATATCCGCGGACACGGCTTTCAGAAAGTTTTACCCGGCCGGGGTGCACCAATAGCAACACACGCTCGATCAACCTCGGAAAAACCAAATCAAAACCCAACGAGGCTTTCACGACGAACAATCACAGATTCGAAATATTTCAGGGCCACCCTTAAGTAGAATCCGCAACGGAGTAGACAAGCTCCGAGACGGCCTCAAGGTCTTGGGTAGACGGTCAGTGAACGATCGGGAACCCCAAACGGGCTTGTCGACACCATGAATCGTGTCCCGATCCTAACAGATGCAAAGACCGCACAATCGTAAATAAAGCGAAGAAACATGGCATAAGTACAGATCGTAAATAAAACCTCAAACTAGTTTGTGGCCCCAAGAAATAAGACTGAATCAAGCTCGCTCAGGGGTCCCATATACCTCCCGGATGTGGATAGCGCGCAAAATCAAGGAACAGGAATCAAGTACTCGGGGTCTCACGGGACACAAGTGGGCGTTCGGAAACCAAATATTATCTATCACCCACCGATGCCTCTGCTTATTCAATTTTAGTTGTTAAACAGAAATTAAAGTGACAGTAAGTAAAACTAGAATCATCTCCAACATCAACATGCGGCAATACATCAGCAACTGTGGCATATGGCGACACACATCAGCACTTGAGCAAGCAACTACGACGCGCAAGTCCCACTAGCTACCAAACAACAGGTAATAGGATGTGTCCAAGGCAATATAGGGCTGCACGGTATATCACAGGTACGGAAACTAAAGCATCGCAACACAGATAGCAATAGATCAACAGGAGGGAAGTAAATACTATAAAAGTAAGATAGGTAGAAAAGGGGAAGATGCTCGCCTGAAAACATTGTCGAAAGGTTCATCCGAAGATCGGGGCGAAGCTCACATCAACTCAACGGCCTTATCCGCGAAGGAACAAAACACTAGAATAACACCGGATGCAACATTTAATACACGGCAAAAGATCGGCATGATGCATGTATGATGGATGACATGGCAAAGGTGCGATGCAATTAGGTCAAGTTAAGTGGAACCGGGGTCCCGACATTTAATTAGATGGCGCATGTTATTTAGATACCCCGCAATTTTAAATGTTGTTTAACATGGTAGAAGATATCATCGGGTTCGCTACACAAGTTTAAATGAGGCCGATATGAGACTAGATTTGCCCGCATATTGGCCCCATATTTAATTATTAGGTGAAACGGCATAAGGCCCCCAAACCAATGCTATGCATGCGGAATGACAATTAAATATGCAGCAAATTGATATGTTTCATTTATAAAAATAGGGTTTGCGGGAAGGGGTTCACACATGAGGGTTTCGAGGCTCTTGGTGTTCCGGGGTTCGGGGTCGGTCTCGGGGTCCGGGGTTCGACGGTTCGGTCTCGGCGGGATCGTTCTCTCGTTCTCGGTAACGGGGCAGTCCTTGCGTTCCGGGAAGAAGTACTTGGCGGTCTTCGGCTTCACCCAGGTCGGGGCCGGTCTTGTCGTCGCGAAGGTCTTGTCGCGTTCTCGTGTCGGGTCGATCTTGGCGTCCGGGGTGAAGTGCTTGTCGTTCTTGTGGCGATCTTTGCGTCCTCCCGGTTCGGGTCTTGGCGTCCGAGGGTAGATCCTGGCGTGTCGAGGGTCCGGTCTCCGGTACATCGGGATCGGTCTTAGGGGAACTTTTCGATCCGTGCCGAAGATCTTGGAAGCAGGCATCGTCGCGTCGAGGGCCTCAGGGTTCGCCGTCGGTGGCCTTCGGGTTCGCTCGTGTCCATGTAGGAGACCACCGTTCCGACGAAGATCTTGGCGAGGGTGAACTTGGGGTTTCGGGTCGATCTTGGTTTGGCCGGTGGATCTTGGCGATGTATCATTGTCAAGTCGTTCACCCAACATCATCCACACATGCACTAACTCTATGCGGGTTTGTCTTGTGGCCACACACCACAACTTCACACCAACGATGGAGGCGAGGCCACGGTGAAGAGGAGCTTGGGCGAAGGTCTCGTGGCCGGGCGAGGTCACCAAGCCGGCGGGAACTCACTGGAGGGGCAGACCCGAGGCGGGCTCGACGGGCATGGGAGCTCGAGCCTGGCCGGGCGTGGCTGAGGCGTGACGAGGAGGCGCCGGAGGCGCAGGCCTGCAGCCGGCAGCAGGTCGAGCCGGGCCAAGACAGGGCAGGGCGCGAGGCCGAGGAGGCGCGGGCGGCCGGGCAGGCCGGAGGGCGGCTCGGGAGGTGCGGCGGAGGCGTCTGAGGCGCCGGAGGCGGGGCCTGCAGCCGGGCGGCAGCAGGTCGAGCCGGCCAAGACAGGGGCCCGCGAGGCCGGGCAGGGCGCAGGGCGGGCGGCGCTGCCGAGGGCGGCTCGGGAGGTGCGGGCGGCGGCTGCTGGCGGCCGCTGCAGAGGAGGCTTCAAGTGGGAACGGCGGAGGCAATCATGGGAGAGGAGGAGGAGGAGAGAGGCGGCCGGCGAGCGGCACCGGGCGGCGGCGGAAGGGTGCACGCGAGGCGGTTGCGGCCGGAGACGGCGGAGCACGCGAGGTGCGGGCAAGCGCGGACGCGTGGTCTCGCGAGGGTGACCGGAGGAGGCGGCGGGCTGCGGGAGAGGGAGGGCGACAGGCGTGGCGTCGCCGGACGCGCGCGAGGTGTGGCGAGGGACCGGTAGGGTGGAGCGCGAGCGCCGCGCCGGGCAGATGGCGGGAGACAAACGGGCGGGAGGCGTAGCGGCGAGGGGCTTGAGCGCCATGACGGGAGGGGCGCAGAGGGTGGCCGGCGGCGGAAGGTGCAGAGGAAGGAAGCTGAGGAGGAAGAAGGGAGCGCGGGGAGGGAGGGACGTGCGGGAAGGGAGCGGGGTTGGTGGGGGACATGGTGCCAGGACGGGACCGGGGGGCAGGCCAGGTGGAGGCGGTCCCGCGTGGGACCGGGGGGTGGGGGCGTGTACTGCGTGCGCGGGTGGTGTTGTGTGGGTGGGTTTGAGTGTGTGGTGGTGGGGATGGTTGTGTGGCTGGTGTGGGGTGGGCTTAGAGAGAGAGAGGGAGGAGGGAGTGACGTGGCGGAGTGGGATTGGCCAGGGGGAAGGGAAGAGTGATGTGGCAAGTTCTGATTGGGGGGAGTGAGGTGGAGGGATGGTTGGGTAGAAAACTGGGTAGGCCTAGGATTAGAGGGGCGGGACAGGTTGGACCGATTTTAAAATATGGGGTGGTCGTTCGGGCTAAAACGGCCCGTTCGACTGCCCCTACTAAAACAAATTAAATCTTTTATTTAATTTAAACGGGCCGTCTGCAAACCGATAGCGGCCAAAACAAAATAATCCGGAGCCCCGGGGTTTGGCGTTTGAATAAAGATGGGGCGTTTGGGAAAATAAATCGGGCTTTGCAAAATAGTTTTGGCAAACAATGCATGATGATGACGATGCAATGCACAAATTCAACGCGATTTTCTAGTAGTGGTTTTGCGGGATGCCACATCCATCCATATGACGGATAGATATACTCTGGGCCCTCTCGGTGGAATGTCATCCAATTAGCTTGCAAGCATGTGACTGGCTCACAAGGGATCACATATCACGGGAACGAGAAAAGAGTACTTATCAGTAACGAGGTTGAACTAGGTATGCAGAGATACCGACGATCATAACCTCGGATAAGTAAACTATCGTGAGACAAAGGGAAATTGGTATCGTATGTAAGTGGTTCATTCGATCGCAAAGTAATCGTAGAAATATGTGGGAGCCATATGAATTTCCATATTCCTCTATTGGTTATTGTTCGGAGAAGTGTCTCGATCATGTCCGCATAATTCACGAACCGTAGGGAGACACACTTAAGGATTCGACGTTGTTTGAGTAGTTATGGAATGAATGAGAAAGAGACCGAATGTTGTTCGGAGTCTCGGATGGGATCCGGGATATCACGAGGAGATCCGGAAGGGTCCGGAGAATAAGATTCATATAAGGAAAGTTCCATTTCGGAGTTGGGGAATGATTCCGGTGTTTTTATCGGGAATGTTCTAGAAGGTTCCGGAATGACCGGCACTCCGGAGGGGAAGGGGTACATGAATGTGTCATTACAAGTTGGAATGATTGCATCATGTACTAAGTGTCTTCGCTGTCCAAAATAAAGGGTTTATTCAAATCCTAAATTGAAAAGTCAAACGGCTAGTTTGAAAGTCAAACGACAAGTTTTGGAAAGAGGAGGAGGAGGTTGAAATCGAGTTGGGGAGGGAGTCCCTCCTCCCCAAGCCGGCGCACCACGCAAGCCGAGTTGGGGAGGGACTCCACTCCCTCCCCTTGGCCGCCGGCCCCTCCACCTATATAAGGAGGGGCAGGGCTCCCTCCTAGCACACACAAGTACCTCTCCTCAAACCCTAGCTTGGCGCCTACCACCATAGCCGCCGCCGCCCCCTAGGGTTTTAACCCTAGCCGCCGGCTCTAGCCTCTCCTCCTTGGTGTGTCTAAAACCTAGATCGCCGAGGAGCTCTCTCATACTCCACCATACTCGCTTCGGCTTAAGGCGAAGCCCTGCGAGATCTCCCCTCTACTTCCGGTACGCCCGTTTGTCCGAATCACGAGGAGAGTGCTACAACCTCCGCTTCACTGGAACAAGGGAGAGGAAGGTCTTCGTCAGTACCGAACGTGACCGATCAAGGAGCGCTGCCGGAACGCAGCGCCGGAAGGATCGTCTACGCGATCTTGAGATCGGGAAGAGTACGACTACATCACACACGAGAATCCGCTCTCGTTAAACACTTTGGAATCTTCGAGGGTAAGTTATTCCATTGACTCGTTGCTACAATCTAGTAGATAGATCTTGGCTTGTCTGTTTGTATGCGATAGAAAATTTTTGTTTTCCATGCTACGAAACCCTATAGTGGTATCAGAGCCGTGTCTATATGTAGATCTGTTGCACGAGTAGAACACAATGGTCATTGTGGGCGTTGATACTTTCATTGTCGATTGCTTCTTGTGTACTTTGCATCTTGCGGTATGTTGGGATGAAGCGGCCCGGGCTAACCTTACATGACATCTTTCATGAGACTTGCTCCACGCTTGACATGCAACTTGTATTGCATAAGTGGCTTTGCGGGTGCCTGTTTCTCCTAGCATAGTTAAGATCCAATTTACAACGGGTGATTAACAATACTAGTATCAATGTTGTGGTTCATGTTCGTAAGTTAGAACGACACTTATTGAAAGCCCCAAACCACGTAAAACATGCAAAGAAAGTAGAGGCGTCTAACTTTGTTTTGCAGGGGTGTGCAGTGATGTGATATGGCCATGATTGTGATTATATTTGATGTATGCAATGTTCCTTATTGTAAGTTGGCAACCGGCAGGAGCCATATGGTTGTCTTTAATTTATGTTAAGACCCGCGTGTCTATTCAAAGTAGTTGTAATAGTTGAAGCCGGTTGACGACAACCATGGAGAAGCGTCATTGACCTTGATGCAATGCCGGTGATGATGGAGATCATGTTCGTGCTTGAAGATGGAGATCGGAAGCACAAAGAAGAAAGGCCATATCATATCACATATTATGAATTGCATGTGATGTTAATCCTTTATGCATCTTGTATTGCTTAGTAGACGACGGTAGCATTATAAGATGATCCCTCATGCACATGAATTTCAAGTCATAAAGTGTTCACCCTTAGTTAGCATCGTTGCTAAAGCTTGTTATTTCTAAGCACCACGTGATGATCGGGTGTGTTAGATTCCGCAAGTGTATACAACGTGAGCAAGCCAGATTTGCTCATGCGGAAACTAAGGTTTGATCTTGACGAGCCTAGCATGTACAGACATGGTCTCGGAACACGGATCACCGAAAGGTAAAGCATGAATCATATAGTAGATATGATGAACATGATGATTGTTCGCCATTGAAACTATATCAACTCTCGTGATGATCGGTGTTGATGTAGTGGATTTGGTTCGTGTGATCACTAAAACAATGTGAGGGATGTTGTTTTGAGTGGGAGTTCACCTAGATTAACTTTATTATTAATTTGAACTCAATTTGTCATAAACTTAGCCTAAACTATTGCAAATATGTTGTAGATCAATGGCAGCCCTACCATCAATTTTAATGCCCTAGAGAAAGAAAAGTTGAAAAACAATGGAAGCAACTTCGGATTGGTTCCGCAATTTGAGGATTGTCCTCACATGGTAATTTGACCTATGTCTTTGGATGCGCTAGGTGACCCACTGCATGATGCTTCCGATGAAGTAAAGAATGTTTACCTCGCTCGAAAGAATCAAGACTCCATAGTTCAGGTGCTATCTTGTATGGTTTGGAATCGAGCTTGTAAAAGGTTTGAGAATTCAGACCCATATGATATTGTCGAGGATCTCAAATTGATCTTTGAGACTCATGCGGCAATTGAAAGTTATGAGGCATCTGAAAAGTTCTTTAACTGCAAGATGGAAGAGGGCAGCTCCGTCAGTGAGCATGTGCTTAAGATGTCTGGGCACGCAAACAAACTTCAAAGCTTGGGTATAGTGATTCCTAATGCTTTGGGGATTTACCGTGTCCTCCAATCACTACCACCAAGTTACTGAAGGGTTCGCAGCATAGAAAACAAAAAATTTTCCTACGATGTGAACTATATACCAAGATCTATTTATACTAGATACAAACAACGGGCGGATGTATATCCGTAGAGAACATACCCTTGAAGACCGACAAAGATTAACGAGTCCAAACTCGTGGTTGATGTAGACGATCTCTTGCCGATCTCAAGATCGAGAGGAAGTCCTAGCGCCGCAAATCAGCAGCGCATCCGTGCTCGCACACACGTTCGAGGCACCGAGCAACCTCCGCCTCCTCGCTCCAGCGATGCAGCGGAAGCACAACTCTTTCTTGCCAAAGCCACGGGAACATGTATCTCGCTAGTCCGAGACCATGGGGATAAATTCTAGAGGGAGAGAGATCCTTCACGAGGAGGTGTGAGTGAGAAGTGAGAGGAGGGCTCCTTTTATAGGAGGAGGGGGAACCCCAAGGGGTGGCAGGCGCATGGGGCTGCCCTTGCCCTCCCCTCATCATGTGGGTGGACACTCCACTCACAAAATGACCCTTCAAAAGTCCACTCAAAATCCCACTCAAAAATCCCATTAAATTTCCACCAAATTTAATGCAAACTCTCATTAAATAAAACTATTTTATTTTATTCAGAATTTTGTCAATTACTTTAATGACAAACATTCACAAATAACCTTGCTAGAATTCTATTTCACATGCATAACCACTTTATGCAATTTCACCCGAAAACTGTTTTGTATCTAGTGAAATAAATTCCTGCGCTTGTTTATTCTTTCGGCATGAAACTTTTGCTCCAATTGGATGTCGGTGTCTCTTAAGTGTGTCACCCTACGGTTCGTGAATAATGCGGACATGATCGAGACCCCTCTCAGATCAATAATCAGAAGCGGGTCTGGAGACCCATACTGCCTCCCACACATTCAACGATGACTTTCTTGTGATCGTCGGAACCTTTTACGCTAGTATCTTAATCCCTTTGTCTCACGATATATTACATGTCCGAGATTCGATCATCGGTATCTCCATACCTAGTTTGATCTCGTTCGACATGCACTCTTTTCTCGTTCTGATATAACATTCTAGTGATCAAATCACTTGCTTGCAAGCTAATCAATGTGATATCACCGAGAGGGCCCAGAGTATATCTATCCGTCATCGGGATGAACAAATTCCACTCTTGATCCATGAGCCTCAACATAACACTTTATTAGTTCGAACCCATCTTTATAATCACCTATTACGGTGTGACGTTTGATGTTATCAAGAAACTCTTAGGTGTTAGTGATTGACATGATCTCATGGTCTAAGGATTAGGATCACTTCGTAAGTTGTTATAGCAATATAAACTCAATGACTTTGATCGTAATGCTATACTTGGATGAATGTTCATCACATCATTACACTAATGTTGTGATCCCGTTATTAACAACATCCAATGTCCATGATCGAAACCTTGATCATCTTGTTAATCAACGAGCTAGTTTATGAGAGAGGCTTAACTAGGAACTTTCATTTGTTTATTAAACACACATGTATTAACGTTTAGTATTAATACAATTATAGCATGCAAAATAAACATCTATCATATACTTGGAATACACATAATAAACAATTTATTATTGCCTCTCGGGGCATATTCCTTCATCTCCCACTTGCACTAGAGACAATAATCTAGTTACATAGTGATATATCTAACACCCATTGAGTTCTCGTGTTGATCATGTTTTGCTCTAGGGAGAGTTTTAGTCAGCGGATCTGCTACATTGAGATCCGTATGTACTTCTAAATCTTTATATCTCCATCCTTGACATGCTCGCGGATGGAGTGAAACCGGCTTAATATGCTTGGAATGCTTGTGAGACCTTGGCTCTTTGGCATTGGCAATGGCACCATTGTTGTCACAATAGATCACCATTGGGTCCAACGCTTGCCACAACTCCTAGTTCGGATATGAACTCCTTCATCAAAGCGCTTCTGAGCCGCTTCAAGCGACAACATATTCGGCCTCCGTTGTTGATCCGCTACCACGGGTTGTTTGGAGCTCCTCCAACTAACGCTCCGCCATTCATGAGAAATACGTGTCCGGATTGAGACTTAGAGTCATCCGGATCGATTGTCAAAGCTAAGCGTCGACATAACACTTAGCGACGAGCTCTTCTTCACCTCGTATACAAGAAACATATCCTTAGTTCTTCTCAAGTACTTAAGGATATTCTTGACCGCTATCCGATGTTAGAACACGGATCCGATTGGTACCTACTAGTCAAACTAATAGCGTGTGCCACATCCGGTCTTGTACATAGCATGGCGTACATTATAGAGCCTATGGTGAAGCATAGGGACTTTGTCCATTATCTCTCTTTCTTCATGAAGCGGACTTTGAGTCTTACTCAATGTCTTGCCTTGCAACATAGGTAAGAACCCTTCTTACTTCCGTCCATTTTAAACTTCTTTAAAATCTTATCAAGGTATGTACTTTGCGATAGCCCTATTAGGCGCCTAGATCTATCTCTATAGATCTTTATGCCTAATATGTAAGGCCTTCACCTAGGTCCTTCATTGAAAATTTCTTTGTTTAGATAACTTTTAACACTGTTTAAAGTTCTATATCATTCCGATCAATAATATGTCATCCACATATAGTATCGAAATGCCACATTGCTCCACTCACTTTCTTGTAAATACAAGCTTCTCCATAAGTTTGGACAAATCCAAACTCTTTGATCACCTCATCAAAGCGGAGATTCCAAATTCGTAATGCTTGGTTAAATCCATAGATGGATCGTTGAAGCTTGCACACCTTGTTAGCATCCTTAGGATCGACAAAACCCTTTGGTTGTATCATATACAACTCTTATTCAATATTACCATTGAGAAAGCGGTTTTGACATCCATCGCCATATTTCATAATCGAAATATGCAGCAATTGCTAACATAATCCTAATCGACTTTAGCATCGCTACGGAGAGAAAGTCTCATCGTAGTCAACTCCTTGAATTTGTCGAAACCCCTTTGCGACAAGTCGAGCTTTATAGATGGTCACATTACCATCGACATCAGTTTTCCTTTTGAAAATCCATTTGTTCTCCGGCCTTTCGGTCGTGAGGTAATTCCACCAAGTTCCAAACTTGATTTTCATACATGGATTCCATCTCGGATTTCATGGCTTCTAACCATTTGTTGGAATCGGGCTCATCATCGCTTCTTCATACGTCGCGAGGTCATTATTTTCATCAACCATGAAATTTATGACAGATTTCCGTCTGACTGGGGCTGCAGCGTCTGTTTGACCTGCGAGGTTGGTAGTACTCTCTTTCGGAGTTTCATGATCATTATCATTAGTTCCTTCTTCAACAGTGGAGCCAACTCGGAGCGACTTCCGCTGCGCTACTCGCCATACTTTGAAGAGAAGGTTCCATAACCTCTTGAGTTCTACCTTCCGACTCACACCTTTCGAGAAACTCTTTCTCTAGAAAGGATCCATTCTTAACAACAAAACCTTGCCCTCGGATGCATGATAGAAGGAATACCCAATAGTTTCTTTAGGGTATCCTATGAAGACGCATTTTTCCGCTTTGGGTTCGAGTTTATCCGGTTGAAGTTTCTTCACATAAACATCGCAACCCCAAACTTTAAGAAATGACTTAGGTTTGTTTCCAAACCACAATTCATCTGGTGTCTTTTCAGCGGTTTAGATGGTGCCCGATTTAAAGTGAATGCAGCGGTTTCTAGTGCATAACCCCAAAATGACAACGGCAAGTCCGTCGGAGACATCATAGATCGAACCATATCTAATAAAATGCGATTACGACGTTCCGACACACCATTTATTTGTGGTGTTCCGGCAGTGTGAGTTGTGAAACAATTCCACACTCTTTCATGTGAGTGCTAAACTCGTAACTTAGATACTCACCTCCACGGTCGAATAGAAATTTGATCTTTCTATTACGATGATTTTCCACTTCATTCTGAAATTCCTTGAACTTTTCAAAGGTTTCAGACTTGTGTTTCATCAAGTAGATATAACCGTATCTACTCAAATCATCCGTGAAAGTAACAAAATAACGATATCCACCTCGCGCCGACACACTCATTGGACCACATACATCTGAATGTATGATTTCCAATAAATCTGTCGCCCGTTCCATTGAACCGGAAAACGGCGTTCTAGTCATCTTGCCCATAAGGCATGGCTCACATGTATCAAATGATTCATAATCAAGTGATTCTAAAAGTCCATCCGAATGGAGCTTCTTCATGCGTTTAATGCCAATATGACCTAGACGGCGATTGCCACATATATGCGGATGTATCATCACTAAGTTTAATCCTTTTAGCATCAATATTATGAATATGTGTAACATTATCATCGAGATCCAACGAAATAAACCATTCAACATTGGTGCATGACCATAAAGATTTCATTCATATAAATGGAACAACCATTGTTCTCGATTTGAATGAAAACCACTTTGCATCAAACATGATCCGGATACAATGTTCATGCTCGTCACGAGCACCAAATATGATTATTTAAGTTTATAACTAATCCCGACGGTAAGTGGAGAGGTAGCGTTAAACGGCGATCACATCAACGTTTGATCCATTGCCGAACGCATCTTGACCTCACCCTTGCTAGCGGTCGCTTTGTTCCAGCCCACGATTCGAGTTACAAATATTAGCAAGAACGGTATCAAATACCGGTGCTCTGCGAGCACTAGTCAAGTACACATCAATAACATGTATATCATATATACCTTTGTTTGCCTTTGCCTTCTTATGCGCGGATACTTGGGGCGATTGCGCTTCGATGGCGATCCCTTACAATAGTAGCACTCGGTATCGGACTTAGGTCCAACTCGGGGTTTCTTTTCAGCGCAGGGCTTGCCGCCCTTACTTCCTTCCGTTTTCCCTTCTTGTCTTTCTTGAAACCAGTGTTCCTATTGATCATCAACACTTGATGTTCCTTTTGATCTCCACTTACGGTTTTAAGCATTGGCGAAGCTCGGGAGAGACTTCTTCATGCCTTGCATATTATAGTTCATCACGAAGCTCTTATAGCTAGGTGGCGGAGGCTGAGAACACGATGGATGCCTAAGTCAATGGGAATCGTTATTCCCAAGGACACAAGCTTATCGGCGTAACTTGGACATCTTGAGTACATGCTCACTAACAGCTGTTCTCTTCCATCATGCAACTAAAGAACTTTTACGAAGCATTGTAGCTCTCTGACGACATGTGTGTCGAAAATCATTTTCAACTCACCCATTGTATCAAAAGCATTGCCGTTTTGAAGCGCTTTGAAGTTCGGCTCTAGCCCATACAATATGCCGCAATGAACTAAGTTGTGGTCCTCTGGAGTCGATAGACATTCTTCTCCTCGTCGGGGCATCGTCAAAGGTGGGGGCCTAACGCGCTTCTAGCACATATTGCTTTTGTGCGTGAGAGGAGAATCCTCAAATTCATGGCCCATTCGGTAAAGTTGCTACCGTTCGTTGCTAGTTTCTCTTTCTCCATGAACGCATTAAAATTAAAAGCGGTGGTGCCATCTACAACAGAATTTGTAAAGTTTAGACTAAGTGTATGATAGATTGAGTTCAACTAATCTATATTACGAATGAACTCCCACTCAAAAGCGACATCCCTCGTGTCCTTTTGGTGATTACATGAACCAAATCCACTACACCAAGTCCGATCATCACGTGAGTCGGTATAGCTTCAAAGGCGAGCATCAAATGGGCATCATATCAACTATATGACTCATGCTTAACCTTTCTTGCGTGTTCGAGGCCGTATGCATACATGCTAGGCTCGCCAAGTTAGAACCTTAGTATTTTTGCGTATGTGTCTTACACCAAGTATGGTCGAGGATCCAAGTACCCGATCATCACGTGATGTCTTGGAGCGACGAAAACATAATCGGTGCATACTAAAGGAGAACACATTCTTATCTTGATATTTAAAATGAGGGATCATCTTATTATGCTTAACAAAGCGCTAAACAAGCAATATAAGATGCAATCAAACATCATATGTTTAATAGTGAAATTATATGGTTCCCGGATGATCTCTATCATGTGCATCGTGGTATGATCACTATCATACCTATATGTGTAAATCCACAATCTATGGGTTTTACGCTATGTGTGTTGTAAGAGTATCATCTCATACTTCTACTTACAACACTACCATATCATAACACTAGCCCACAACAATCTAAACTAGGCGCTTCTAATTTATCCATTGCAAGTTTTACGTGGTGAGGGCTTTCGAGATAGAACCGTTCTTACCTCTGAACATGAACCTAACGAGGATAATCAAATTGTTGACAACTCGCTTGCAAAATAGATATTGACTATAGTAGGAGAGCAGACACCCGCTAGCCACTTATGCAAACTAGTTGCATGTCAAGCGTGGAACAGGTCTCATGTGAGGACATGTAAAGTTTGTCCGGGCCGCTTCATCCCACTATGCCACCAATATCCAAAATCACAAGAAAGGAGCAACAACATGATCATCATCGCCACATACTCATATGTGTACTACCTGTAAATTATCTACGCATAGATCCGCTCGATACCATGAAGGGTTCGCGACATAGAAAACAAAAATTTTCCTACGATGTGAACTATATACCAAGATCTATTTATACTAGATACAAACAACGGGCGGATGTATATCCGTAGAGAACATACCCTTGAAGACCGACAAAGCTTAACGAGTCCAAACTCGTGGTTGATGTAGACGATCTCTTGCCGATCTCAAGATCGAGAGGAAGTCCTAGCGCGCAAATCAGCAGCATCCGTGCTTTCGCACACGTTCGAGGCACCGAGCAACCTCCGCCTCCTCGCTCCGATGCAGCGAAGCACAACTCTTTCTTCTTGAAAAGCCACGGGAACATGTATCTCGCTAGTCCGAGACCATGGGGATAAATTCTAGAGGGGGAGAGAGATCCTTCACGAGGAGGTGTGAGTGAGAAGTGAGAGGAGGGGCTCCTTTTATAGGAGGAGGGGGGGGAACCCCAAGGGGGTGGCCGGCGCATGGGGCTGCCCCCTTGCCCTCCCCTCATCATGTGGGTGGACACTCCACTCACAAAATGACCCTTCAAAAGTCCACTCAAAATCCCACTCAAAAATCCCATTAAATTTCCACCAAATTTAATGCAAACTCTCATTAAATAAAACTCTTTTATTTTATTCAGAATTTTGTCAATTACTTTAATGACAAACATTCACAAATAACCTTGCTAGAATTCTATTTCACATGCATAACCACTTTATGCAATTTCACCCGAAAACTGTTTGGTATCTAGTGAAATAAATTCCTCGCTTGTTTATTCTTCGGCATGAAACTTTTGCTCCAATTGGATCGGTGTCTCTTAAGTGTGTCACCCTACGGTTCGTGAATAATGCGGACATGATCGAGACCCTCTCGGATCAATAATCGAAGCGGGATCGGAGACCCATACCGACTCCACACATTCAACGATGACTTTCTTGTGATCGTCGGAACCTTTTACGCTAGTATCTTAAACCCTTTGTCTCACGATATATTACATGTCCGAGATTCGATCATCGGTATCTCCATACCTAGTTTGATCTCGTTACCGACATGCACTCTTTTCTCGTTCCGTGATATAACATTCTAGTGATCAAATCACTTGCTTGCAAGCTAATCAATGTGATATCACCGAGAGGGCCCAGTATATCTATCCGTCATCGGGATGAACAAATTCCACTCTTGATCCATGAGCCTCAACATAACACTTTATTAGTTACGAACCCATCTTTATAATCACCACATTACGGTGTGACGTTTGATGTTATCAAGAAACTCTTCCGTGTTAGTGATTGACATGATCTCATGGTCTAAGGATTAGGATCACTTCGTAAGTTGTTATAGCAATATAAACTCAATGACTTTGATCGTAATGCTATACTTCGGATGAATGTTCATCACATCATTACACTAATGTTGTGATCCCGTTATTAACAACATCCAATGTCCATGATCGAAACCTTGATCATCTTGTTAATCAACGAGCTAGTTTATGAGAGAGGCTTAACTAGGAACTTTCATTTGTTTATTAAACACACATGTATTAACGTTTCCGTATTAATACAATTATAGCATGCAAAATAAACATCTATCATATACTTGGAATACACATAATAAACAATTTATTATTGCCTCTCAGGGCATATTCCCTTCAGTTACAAGAACTTTGTGATGAACTACAACATGCAGAACATGAACAAGCAGTTGCCAGAACTGTTTGCTATGTTGAAGTCTGCAGAAGTGGAGATCAAGAAAGAGCACCAAGTGTTGTTGGTCAATAAGACCACCAAATTCAAGAAAGGCAAGTCTAAGCAGAAGGGACACTTCAAGAAGGGTGGTAATAAAGTTACGCCGGCGAAAGACCAAGGCTGGATCTAAGCCTGAACCGAGTGCTTTTCTTGCAGGGAGAAGGTCCTTTGGGCGGAATTGCCCAAAGTACTTGGCGGATTTGAAGAACGGCAACATAAAGAAGAAAGGTATATCGATATACATGTTATTGATGTGTATCTCACTAGTACTTAGTAGTGCAGGTATTTGATATCTTGGTTCGGTTGCTCATATTTGTAACTCGAAAGGTCTGCAGAATAAGCGGAAGCTAGCGAAGAACGAGGTGACGATGCGGCGTGAAACGGATCAAAGGTTGATGTGATCGCGGTCGGCACGCTACCCCTTCATCTACCATCGGGATTAGTTTTATACTTAAATAATTGTTATTTGGTGCCTGCGTTGAGCATGAACATTATATCGGGATCTTGTTTATTGCGAGACGGTTACTTGTTTAAGTCCGAGAATAATGGTTGTTCGATTTATATGAGTAATATATTTTATGCACATGCACATTTGATAGATGGTCTATTATTATTGAATCTCGATAGTGGAAATACACATATCAACAACATTGAGGCTAAACGGTTGAAATCAAGCGATAACTCGACCTATATGTGGCACTGTCGTCTTGGTCACATTGGAGTGAAGCGTATGAAGAAACTCCATTCCGATGGACTTCTTGAATCACTTGATTTCGAATCACTTGATAGATGCGAAGCATGTCTGATGGGTAAAATGACTAAGACACCATTTTGGAGCGAGCTACGGACTTATTGGAAATCATACATACCGATGTGTGTGGTCCAATGAGTGTAGCATCGCGCGGTGGTTATCGTTATGTTCTTACCTTCACGGATGACTTGAGTAGATATGGGTATATCTATTTCATGAAACATAATTCTGAAACTTTCGAGAAGTTTAAGGAATTTCAAAGTGAGGTAGAGAATCAACGTAACAAGAAGATTAAATTTCTACGTTCTGATCGTGGAGGTGAATATCTAAGTTACGAGTTTGGCGAGCATTTGAAGAAATGCGGAATACTTTCAGATTGACACCGGAACACCACAACAGTAATGGTGTGTCCGACGTCAAATCGAACTCTCTTAGATATGGTTCGTTCTATGATGTCACTTACAGTTTACCGCTATCATTTTGGGGTTATGCATTAGAAACAGCCGCATTCACTTTAAATAGGGCACCGTCTAAATCCGTTGAACGACCGTATGAATTATGGTTTGGGAAGAAACCTAAATTGTCGTTCTGAAAGTTTGGGGATGCGAAGCCTCGTAAAGAAGTTACTGGCGGACAAGCTTGAACCCAAAGCGAAAAATGCGTCTTCATAGGATACCCAAAGGAAACTATTGGGTATACCTTCTATCATAGATCCGAAGGCAAAATCTTCGTTAAGAATGGATCCTTTCTAGAGAAGGAATTTCTCTCGAAAGAAGTGACTGAAGGAAAGTAGAAATCGACGAGGTTGTCGAACCTTCTCTCGAATTGCGAGTAGCGCAGCACGGAAGAAGTTCTGTGGTGCACCAATTATAGAGGAAGCTAATGATGATGATCATGAAACTTCGGTTGAAGTTGCTTACAGAGCCTCGGAGGTCAACGAGAACTCGTACCACTCGCATTTGTATGATCCGTTATGAGTGTCATGTTGGTGAACAACCGATGACCCCGAGACATATGAGGAAGCGATAATGAGCTCGATTCCAATAAATGGCAAAAACCATGAAATCCGAGATTGGATCCATGTACGAAAACCAAGTATGGACTTTGGTGGACTTAGGATGGCGAAAGGCATCGAGAGCAAATGGATTTTCAATAAGAAAACAGATCTTGATGGTAATGTTCGTCTATAAAGCTCGACTTGTGTAAAAGGGTTTCGACAAATTCAAGGAGTTGACTACGATGAGACTTTCTCACCGATGGCGAAGCTAAAGTCTGTAAGGATTATTTTAGCAATCTGCATGTTATGATTATGAGATATGGCGGATGGATGTCAAACAGCATTCCTCAATGGAGATATTGATGAAGAGTTGTATATGATGCAACCCAAAGGTTTTGTCGATCCTAAAGATGCTAACAAGGTATGCAAACTTCAACGATCCATCTATGGATTGAAGCAAGCATCCGAAGTTGGAATCAACGTTTGATAAGGTGATCAAAAGTTTTGGTTTTATACAAACTTATGGAGAAGCTTGTATTTACAAGAAAGTGAGTGGGAGCTCTGTAGCATTCTTAATACTATATGTAGATGACATATTGTTGATTGGGAATGATGTAGACCTTCTTAATAGTGTCGAGGAATATTTGAATAATAGTTTTTCAATGAAGGATCTTGGCGAAGCAGCTTACATATTAGGCATAAAGATTTATAGAGATAGATCGAAACGCCAAATATCATTGTCACAGAGTACATATTTGGACAAAGTTCTAAAGAGGTTTGGAATGGAAGATAGCAAGAAAGGGTTCTTGCCCATGTTTTACAACCTTGAGTAAAACTCAAAGTCCGACATCGGCAGAAGATAGAGAAAGAATGAGTAAGACTCCCTATGCCTCAGCCATAGGATCTCTAATGTATGCCATGCTATGTACTAGACCCGACATTGCATATGCTGTTAGTTTAACTAGCAGATATCAAAGTGATCCAGGAGTGGATCATTGGATAGCGGTCAAAAACATCCTTAAGTACTTGAGAAGAACTAAGGATATGGTTCTTTCTTATGGAGGTGATGAACAGCTCGTTATTAATGGTTACACCGATGCTAGTTGGAACACCGATCCGGATGATTCTAAATCACAATCTGGATACGTATTTATTTTAAATGGTGCAGCGATTAGTGGAGGTGCAAAGCAAAGCGTTGTGGCGAGATCTTCAACTGAATCGGAATACATGGCTGCTTGAGGCTTCACAAGAAGCGATATGGATGAAAGAGTTCATTACAGAGGGTGTGGTTCCTAGTCGCTGGACCCAATGTCTATCTCTTTGTGATAACATGGGCGCCATAGCCAATGCGCAAGAACCAAGGTCACACAAGAAGCTGAAGCATATCAAGCTACGTTTTCACGCTATTCGAGAACATATCCAAGATGGGGATATAAAGATTTGCAAAGTACACACAGATCTGAATGTGGCGGATCCGTTGACTAAACCTCTCCCGAGGGCAAAACATGACCAACACCAAACTGCCATGGGTGTTCGGTATATTACCATGTAATCTAGATTAGATGACTCTAGTGAAAGTGGGAAACTGTTGGAGATATGCCCTAGAGGCAATAATAAATGTAGTTATTATTATATCTTTGTGTTTATGATAAATGTTTACATTCATGCTATAATAGTATTAACAAGGAAACATTGATACTTGTGTGATTTGTAAACTTAATTTGAAGTCCCTAGTAAAGCCTCTATATAATTCTAGCTTGTTGGTTAATAGATGATTGTGGTTTCCCTATCATGAACATTGAGATGTTATTAACAACAAGATCATATCGTTAGGAGAATGATATGATGGACATACTCCTATAGATAAGCGTAGCATAAAGATCAAGTCATTTCAATAGTTCAATTGCTATATGCTTTCTGATACATAGTAACCTAATTCCTTCGACCATGATATCATGCATATCACCTTTACCGGATGGATGCTTTGATGACATCAAACACCACACCGTGGCGGGTGGCTATAAAGGTGGCATTGAGTGTTCGGAAAGTATTGGTTGAAACACATGGATCAAGAATGGGATTTGTCCATCCATATGACGGATAGATATACTCTGGGCCCTCTCGGTGAAATGTCATCCAATTAGATTGCAAGCATGTGACTGGCTCACAAGGGATCACATATCACGGGAACGATAAAAGAGTACTTATCGGTAACGAGGTTAAACTAGGTATGCTTGAGATACCGATCATAACCTCGGATAAGTAAACTATCGTGAGACAAAGGGAAATTGGTATCGTATGTAAGTGGTTCATTCGATCGCAAAGTAATCGTAGAAATATGTGGGAGCCATATGAATTTCCAGATTCCTCTATTGGTTATTGTTCGGAGAAGTGTCTCGATCATGTCCGCATAATTCACGAACCGTAGGGAGACACACTTAAGGATTCGACGTTGTTTGAGTAGTTATGGAATGAATGAGAAAGAGGACGAATGTTGTTTGGAGTCTCGGATGGGATCCGGGATATCACGAGGAGATCCGGAATGGTCCGGAGAATAATATTCATATAAGGAAAGTTCCGTTTCGGAGTTGGGGAATGATTCCGGTGTTTTCATCGGGAATGTTCTAGAAGGTTCCGGAATGTCCGGCACTCCGGAGGGGAAGGGGTACATGAATGTGTCATTACAAGTTGGAATGATTGCATCATGTACTAAGTGTCTTCGCTGTCCAAAATAAAGGGTTTATTCAAATCCTAAATTGAAAAGTCAAACGGCTAGTTTGAAAGTCAAACGGCAAGTTTTGGAAAGAGGAGGAGGAGGTTGAAACCGAGTTGGGAGGAGTCCCTCCCAAGCCGGGCCCACCCCAAGCCGAGTTGGGGAGGACTCCACTCCTCCCTTGGCCGCCCCTCCACCTATATAAGGAGGCGGGCTCCTCCTAGCACACACAAGTACCTCTCCTCAAACCCTAGCTTGGCGCCTACCACCATAGCCGCCGCCCCTAGGGTTTTAACCCCTAAGGCTCTAGCCTCTCCTCCTTGGTGTGTCTAAAACCTAGATCGCCGAGGAGCTCTCATACTCCACCATACTCGCCCGGCTTAAGGCCTGCGAGATCTCCCTCTACTTCCGGTACCACGCCGTTGTCTTTGGGAATCACGAGGAGAGTGCTACAACCTCCATTTTCTGGAACAAGGAGAGGAAGGTCTTCGTCAGTACCGAACGTGTGACCGATCATGAGCGCTTAGGAGCCTTGGCCGGAAGGATCGTCTACGCGATCTTGAGATCGGAAAGAGTACGACTACATCACACATGAGAATCCGCTCTCGTTAAACACTTTGGAATCTTCGAGGGTAAGTTATTCCATCGACTCGTTGCTATAATCTAGTAGATAGATCTTGGCTTGTTTGTTTGTATGCGATAGAAAAATTTTGTTTTCCATGCTACGAAACCCTACAGCTTTGCTTGCCTGTTAACCGTCTCGCGACTTCCAGCATCCCGTCTTCTCCAAAATCCGTCCATAACAATGGGCATTGACGAGTCAAACCTGTTAGGAATAGACAACTTGTATTCCTCTGGGGGGGCCAAAGGCCACAATATATAATATAGGTATGTGTGTGAATATGCAGGAAGCCCCCTAACATATGGGGAAAATACAATACAAATATATACATCTAACACCCCCCCCCCCTCAAACTCATGGTGGATCCACAACACTGAGTTTTGAAGAGTAAGAAATCATGCTGCGCTCTGGTCTGTGCCTTCGTAAAGAAATCCGCCAACTGTAAATCTGAAGGCACATACTGAAGCGCAACAACCTGAGCCTGCACCTGAGCACGTGTATAGAAAGTATCAACACCAATATGCTTGGTAAGCTCATGCTTGACCGGATCACGTGCAACACTAATAGCACATGTACTGTCAGACAAAACCAGAGTGGGTGTGGTAATAGAGACCCCAAAATCCGCAAGTAACCACCGTAACCAGGTCACCTCAGCAGTCAACAAGGCCATAGAACGCAACTCAGCCTCAACACTCGAACGAGAAACCGATGTATGTTTCTTCGTCTTCCAAGCAATGAGCGAACCACCAAAAAACACATAGTAAGCAGAAAGTGAACGACGATCCGAAGGATCACTCGCCCACGTAGCGTCCGAATAGCACTGGAGCTGGAGGGAGCTGGAACGAGGAAAGAAAAGACGACGAGTGATCGTACCACGAAGATAACGAAGAACACGGAGAAAATGACTATAGTGAACAGTGGTAGGAGCAGAAACAAACTGACTCAGAATATGAACAGGATAAGAGATGTCGGGGAGTGGCAAGAAGATAAACAAGACTCCCAACAAGATGACGATAACGCGTCGGATCAGAAAGAGGATCACCATCAGTAGGTTGAAGCTTAACATTAAGCTCCATAGGGGTCTCAACAGTGCGCTCATCCCCAAGAGCAGCACGAGCAAGAAGATCCTGAATATACTTTTTCTGAGAGATGCAAAAGCCATCAGAAGTGGAGGAAACCTCAATCCGAAGAAAGTCAACGCTCGCAAGAGGACGGAGCTAACGTGGTTTTGATACCATGTTAGAATTCCTAACCCGACGAAGTTGCGAGAAAGAGAGCTAACGTGGCTCTGATACCATGTTAGGAATAGGCAACTTGTATTTCTCTGGGGGCCAAAGGCCACAATATATAATACAGGTACAGATGTGAATATGCAGGAAGCCCTCTAACATATGGGGAAAATACATTACAAATATATACATCTAACAGAACCCTCATCAATACCCCCTTCTTGGACATGCTTAAGTTTTGCTCTTTGTGCCTATTTAGATTCTTCGTCACGTCTAAGTTTATCCCCCTGGTCATTAGCCTCCCTCATGGCTCCTCTCTCGGAGTCGGAAGTGGGGTAATTCCTGCTTTGAGGTATAATCCTCTATTATATGCAGGAGTCGCTCTTTTTTCTTTTTTATAAACACTACTCTGGTTTCTAGCCCAAGCTTGTAATAAATTTCCGAGGTGTTAAGTTTGTTTTGCCATGTTTCCATGGGAGTTCTTCCTCGCAAAATGGAACTCCACTCTTTGGTTACCATTTCGAAGAAGCCTTCCTCTCGCATCCAAGCTAGTTCAAAAGAAAAGTGTGACTTATCACCCAAATGACCATGGTCTCCCTAGTCTAGCACTAAAGGGGTGTGATTAGACCCTTCTCTTGTGAGAGCACGAACACTAAACCAAGGCGAATTTCTGTTCCCAAGACACGCTCGCAAGGATTCGATCTAACTTCTTGTGTGTGGATTCATCTTTACGATTTGCACATGTGAATTGTCTGCCTGATAAAACAACTCCTCCTAAGTCTAAACTTTCTATAATTACATTAAAATAAATGAACATCCATCTGGCACTAAATTTGTCATTATCCTTTTCCACTTGTAGGGTAGATACTATTTAAGATTGGCTGAAGTAGCTATATAGCTCTACAATATTAAGTTGAAGTTGATGATTGCCATGACACGCTTTACTCCCCCAGAAGAAAAATCCAGGCCAGTAATCTGCCCCCTCGTTTGCCATTCATTTTTTTTTTTTTTACGGCATGGTGCATATGCTTGCTGAGTTTTCGATCCATCGTTACGTTAAGCGTGCGTGCGTACGTCCGAAGTAAGAAGTGAACCCGACATTCATCAGGAAGGTAGAAATAGTACATGCATGAGATGAGCCTGACCTAGCTAAGGTAGCATATCCCATTCACCGATCTGATCCGATCGACCACACGGCCGGCCGGTTCGCGCGTCGATCCCGTACGTGCACTGCACATGCATCCTGCTGCTACACGCTCGATCGTGTTTTCGCTTCGGACCTACCCAGCTGGTTATCCTTATCCGGTTATCCATAACCCAATCTGTCCCTCTGTGTCACAGGGAGCACACGTTACGTGTCAGCACGTGGGCGCATGTGGGTGGCGGACGCGAGGAAACGGGAACGCGAGCGACCAAAGGAGATTAGATTGGACGTGCTGATGTGGATCCATCCGTTGAGACGGCGACGTCTCCTGATATTTTCGGATCGTTTATTTTCTCCATTCATTCATCGAGGTCACGCGGCGACCCGTCCGTCGATTGGCACGGTTAAACTTCTTCCTGTCTGATTGGAGTCGGCGCGCATGCGTCGCTCTCGCTCTTCCGTCTTCCGATCGGCCATCCGGCCGCCGCGGCCATCAAAAGCTCAGATGAGAGATGGCCTGATGCTTAGGCTTGAGCAACTTCTGTCTCAAAATGTGGGAGAGATAATATTCACGTACATACGATAACGTTTACGTAATTTCTTGATATGCAGATGTGAGATTGTCGACGTCATTTTAGGTGCGTGGAGATCGCTATTCGAAGGATAAGAATCCCTCCAATTGATGAAAAAATATAACCATATTAAACTAATTGAGAGTAATAAATAAATAAGTACTAATATATGTCTACATAAAAATAAAAATGTAAAGAAAAAACCTTGGCATAGGAGCGAAAGCTAGGCCAACGACGGCATAGGTCCGACGCCGTATCTTCGCCGTCACGGTCAGGTCTTCCAAATGGGTCAGTAATAGGGTACTCTCTATCCTCTCTAGTTCAACAGAATAAACTAATTTTTTTTCAAGGATACGTACTGGGAGACGTATCGTTTTCATAAAAGAAATGCCAAGAGACCATGTTTACAACACGCTGTGGCACAGACGTCCCACGCGCAACCCCACGCTGTCCTAGGGACAGCACACACACTAACCAACTACTCGCGGCATCTCCACTTGTCCACCTGACTTAAACAATCACGGAATAACCGAGCGGCTCTCCACAGACCTGCCTCAGCCGAAATCTTCTCGATGACCCTTGCGGGAGATGGGGTGACTCCTTCAAAGACAACATCATTCCGGTGTCGCCAGAGCGTCCAACAAACCAGGACGATCCCCGTCCAGAGGTCTCGCTCGCGGCCTTTGCCACCGCGCCTGTCCTAAAGCCAGGCGACGAGTTTTGTCTCGTGATCCGGCATCCACTGGCTCTTGCCCCACCATCCAAGGCAGATCATCCAAACTTCCCTAGCTAATACACATCCCATGAGGAGGTGGTCAATAGTTTCTCCACATTGATCGCAGAAAGGGCATGTTGCTGGGTGCTGTAGACCACGCCGGCTCAACCTATCGGCAGTCCAGCATCTGTTTCTCACGGCCAACCAAAGCGAGACCTTGCAACTGGCAGGAGCTCGAGAGCGCCAGATCTGCAGTGCCCCGGCCATCGAGGTCCGTCCAGCAAATAGGGCCTGATAGCATGACTTCGCGGTGTAACAGTTGGTCGGGTCCCAGTTCCACTTGAAGACGTCCTGCGTCCCTACTACAAGGGTGATCTCCTCCAGCCGATCTGCAACTTCGAGGAGCTCTCTGATAGCAACTGCGCTTAGGTCAGGGGGGACATCGTGTAGCCAGGCTCCTGCTAGGCCTTCTCGCACCCGGCGGGTTGCGACCGCGCTCGCCGGGACCGCTGCGAAGAGGTTTGGCGCTGCGTCTCTGATGCGTCCACATGGCAACCACTTGTCTGTCCAGAAAAAGGTAGATGCCCCATCTCCCAGCACCGAGGTTGTTGCTGCCTCAAAAAGTTGTTTTGCAAGCTCGGGTACCCGGATGTCGAGATCATGCCATGGCTTATCCATCTCCACTCGCTTCAACCATAGCCACCTAGCTCTCAGCGCAATGTTCAAAAGTCGCAGATTGGGGATGCCAAGACCACCAAGCTCTTTGGGCATGCACACCCTGTCCCATGCCACCAAGCAGTGCCCGCCATGGACATCCTTTCTCCCCTTCCAGAGGAAACCGCGAATGATCTTCTCGATGGCAACAATGATCTCTATAGGAATATCTAGGGACATCATGGCAAAGACTGGGATGGCCGAGAGTGTTGTCTTCACCAGCTCAAGCCTCCCTCCCCTGTTTAGCATTGAAGCTTTCCACGATGGCAGTTTAGCCGCCACCAGGTCCACCAGAGATTGGAGTTGCACTGCAGATGGCTTCCGCAAGGAGAGCTGCAGCCCAAGATAGCGGAGCGGGAATTGAGTGATTGGGCATCGCAGCTCCTAGGAAACCATGCCCGTGTCCTCTTCACCACATCTGATCAAGTTAACCGAGCACTTGTCAAAGTTTGTTCGTAAGCCTGAGGCAAAGTCGAAGTCCTCAATGATCCCAGAGATCACCCAAAAATCCACCACCGACGGCCTTAGAAAAGTCACCACGTCATCCGCATAGATTGAGGTACGGTGCGGGAGGCCTGTTGCTACGAGCCTGGTGAGGAGGCCAAGACCTTCCGCCTTGGCAATCAACAAATGAAAGACCTCCATGATCAGGATGAACAACTATGGGGAAAGAGGGTCCCCTTGCCGCAGACCTCGTCTGTTGGTTATTCTTGCACCTGGGCAGCCATTCATCAAGATGCGCGTGGTGGCCGAGGAGAGCAGGGCGCATATGCACGCAAGGAGCCGCTCCCCAAAGCACAGCTTTGTCAGGACTTCTAAGAGGAAGGCCCAATCCACTGTGTTGAAGGCCTTGGTGATGTCCAGCTTAAGGAGCACTGCTGGGGTTTTGCTGGTGTGAAGTTTGCAGCCGTTCCTTGTACCATCATGAAGTTATCATGCAGACACCTTCCACGTACGAATGCACTTTGATGCACCCCTACCAACTGAGGAAGGATAGGCGCCACCCTGTTCGAGATCACCTTGGCAACCCACTTGGCGATCCCGTGGATCAAGCTGATGGGTCGGTGGTCCCGTACCTCCTCCGCGCCCGTTTCTTGGGCAAGAGCGTGATCAAAGCACTATTCACCACTCCAAATCCACGGCAGTCCTGCCTAGAGAGAGAGTTGAAAGCATCCATGACGTCATCCTTGATGATGCTCCAGCAGGTCACGTAGAAGCGGGCGGAGAAGCCATCCGGTCCGGGGCATTTGTCCAACGGCATGCCTCTGATGGCTGTCAGGACTTCTTCTTCTGTGAACACTCCATCGATGTGTTGGAGGTCCCTCGACTGTATCCCCAGGAAATCTAGGTCAATCGAGAAAGGTCGATCTCCTGCCATACCCAGCAAGTCTCCGAAGAACCTGTCCACGGCCTCGGCCTTGTCCCCATGCTCAGAAATCCGAACATTGTCCACTAGAAGATGACTGGTGAAGTTTTTCCGTCTTCGGTGGCTAGCATGCGTGTGGAAGAAACGTGTGCAGGCATCTCCCTCCCTAAGCCAAAGGATCCTCGATCGCTGTCGCGCTAGCGTCCTCTCAAGGGAGGCAAGTCCCAGAAGTTTCTTCTTAAGCAGGCGTCGCAGGCTACGCTCCGCATGCGAGAGATTCCTACTCTCCATGGCCACATCAAAGCGAAGGATTAGCTCAGTCGCTAGAAGGATTTGCATTTTGACATTGCCGATAAATTTGGAACTCCACCCTGACAGCCTCTTGGCCACGGCTCGTAGCTTGGAATCAAGCCTCTTGAAGGGGTTGGGGTCCCATAGTTGTGCGCTCCACGCTTCCTGAACAACGTCCATGAAGCCGTCCACTTTGGGCCAGAAGGATTGGAATTGGAATCTACGCCCACGCTGCAAGTCCGGCGCTATGCAGAGCAACAAAGGGCAGTGGTCGGAAGGGCCTGATGACATCGCTAACAGGAAGGCATCTGGGTAACGAACTTCCCAATCCACAATAGCAAAGACCCTGTCCAATCTCTCTAGGGTAGGTTGTGCCCTCTCGTTGGACCAGGTGAATCGACGCCCGTTGAGGTAGAGTTCCTTAAGCTCCATTAGCGCGAGTGTGTGCCTAAATCTAGCCATCATGCGGTGGTGGAGGGGACCCTGGTTTTTGTCCTCCGGGTTGATAATGAGGTTGAAGTCACCGGCAACTATCCACGGACCGGCGTGGAGGTCCCTGATATCCTAGAGATCCTGAAGGAAAGCCCTCTTATCATCGTCACCTTGGGGACCGTATACTCCTGTGAACCACCAACTGTGGTCCATGCCCGTCGAGATGCGGGCGGTGATTGCGTTGTCAGAAAAGTGGGGATGTGTGACGGAGACCAAGCTAGATTGAGAAGGATTCCTCCCCGCGTCCCTTTCGCTGGCAAGAAGAAAAACTTGTCGAAGGAGGGCCCGAGGCACTCCCTTACCACGCAGTCAGTGACGACCGCCATCTTTGTTTCCTGCAGACAGTCCACCGCCGCTCTAGCTGGCGACAAAACTCGTGAGATCGCTAGACGGCGAGCCGGGGAATTAAGTCCACGAGCATTCCATATACCAATGCAAAAGTCCGGATCATCCATTATTACAACAAATGTCTGAAGTTAGGGGGATCGGGTATATGGGTACACCACTCAAACTAGACACTCCACTGGTGCGTCATCGCACAAAGGTAGGGCCTCGGGCAACCAACCAAACAGACGAAGGACCACGTCGATGTGCTGCTGACACAACGGTCTCGCGAATAGATCCAGGTACGCATCCAATGCCTCTTCACCAATCACCTCGCCCTCCCTGGCGATCCCCAGCCTAGTGATGAGGGTAAGCTGTTGTTGGCGGATCGGGGTGCCGGGTGCAAAGAGTCCATGGATCCGGCCACTCCTCCTCACTGGCCCTGTGTACTTTGCCTTGTTGCGTCACCGTTTTGCCACCGGCTTGTTGAGGACCGAACTGATGGGTTTTGCGGTGACCCAGCATACCACTGCATGATGTAGTACACTATAGTCGTTGACATAACACCAATGAAACACCGTTCACTAGTATTACATCCCTCAGAGTAGTACAACAGAAACATAGCAGGTCCAAGACATGACTATAGGTTACAACTCAACTCTTTACACAAGATCCAGAGAACACTCTAGGTTAAAGAGAGAGAAAGAAACTTCTTATGAAGAAGAATCAAGAAAAAATAACTCATAGCTACCATATTTATAAAACTAGTAGATGCACTACTGGCTTGCATTGCTGCTATCGCAATACTCTACAGAAATATGTTCTATAGTTAGAAATTCTATTCTTATCTAATCAGCAACTTCGTCTTCACTTGAGTTGATGTATATGTTGACTTTCTTGACTTCATTGAAGAGTGTTAGCTTTTGATGTTTATTCCTGGAGCATAACTTGATGTAGACGTCGTTTGTACTAGATTTAGAACCTAGCAAGGGTTAAGAAGATACTTTGAGTACGAGCGTACTCAGCAAGTCCACTAGAAAAGGAGTGTTTGATGCACTATAGCTACAACCACAGACCATAGGCCGTAGGCAATGCAGGTTTTCGTAAACATTTCTTTAAAGGTTGCTTTTATTCTAAGAAAGCTATGTCCATCAGCCTTCACGGGTTTACCAGAACTTTCATGGAGTTCCTTTCCCGCCGCGTTCGCAGCTCCTTCCCGGAATATGGAGTAACAAGTTACAGTTCTTACACTCTGCAGAGGTGCGTCACTTTACCCATGAGAGATCTTAGCTTTGTTGCACATCCGAATTGCAGGTTCGTTCACACTTCCTTGGTGTGAGGTCCAGACTAAGATCCAAGCCAATCACTGCCTTCTCGGTGACCCCGCATGTCTCCTTGGTGTACGCCAGCCCACCTATTGAATTACGGCAATGGCAGTATAGACCGTTCAGATGCCAGAACTATCGTGGGACGTTGAGGGATCCCACACATATGCTGCATATCCTCTACGAATTACCATAAATAATATGCACGCTACGAGTGATAACAGCCACAACCCGCACATCCAGCTCCATGCGAGAGGGAAAAGATACAGCTGACTTCTCCGTCTCATTCCAAATCTCATGGTCAACGCGTGATATACGGCGCAAGAATCACTGGCGACATTGGTTGTTAAGTCCTAGATAATATGTTCCTTTACCACCGGAACTCTTATAGTAGGTTATTACCTCATGGTAAATAACCTATAATCACTTCATTATGAAAATAGTGTTTTCTGTCCTTTTTCAAATGCAGGTGATGACAACACTGGATTTGTAAAATACTTTACAGAAAATAATCAAAGGACATGAGCAAGTGTGAACTTGCCTTTTGTGATTGCAAGATTATGCACTCACGGTCTTCAAGACAATATAAGATCCAATTGCGGAAATCTGCATCATTGGTCCGGTAAGGACTAATGTTTAAAGAAGCAAGATGCTTTTATGCATAAGTAATTGTTGGAGATATGCCCTAGAGGCAATAATAAATGTAGTTATTATTATATCTTTGTGTTTATGATAAATGTTTATATTCATGCTATAATAGTATTAACAAGGAAACATTAATACTTGTGTGAATTGTAAACTTAAATTGAAGTCCCTAGTATAGCCTCTATACTTCACTAGCTTGTTGGTTGATTAAATGATTGTGGTTTCCATATCATGAACATTGAGATGTTATCAACAACAAGATCATATCGTTAGGAGAATGATATGGTGGACATACTTCTATTGATAAGCGTAGCATAAAGATCAAGTCATTTCAATAGTTCAATTGCTATATGCTTTCTGATACATAGTAACCTAATTCCTTCGACCATGAGATCATGCATATCACCTTTACCGGATGGATGCTTTGATGACATCAAACACCACACCGTGAATCGGGTGGCTATAAAGATGGAATTAAGTGTTCGGAAAGTATTGGTTGAAACACATGGATCAAGAGTGGATTTGTCCATCCACATGACGGATAGATATACTGGGCCCTCTCGGTGGAATGTCATCCAATTAGCTTGCAAGCATGTGACTTGGTCACAAGGGATCACATATCACGGAACGAGAAAAGAGTACTTATCGAACGAGGTTGAACTAGGTATGCGAGATACCGAGCGATCATAACCTCGGATAAGTAAACTATCGTGAGACAAAGGGAAATTGGTATCGTATGTAAGTGGTTCATTCGATCGCAAAGTAATCGTGAGAAATATGTGGGAGCCATATGAATTTCCAGATTCCTCTATTGGTTATTGTTCGAGAAGTGTCTCGATCATGTCCGCATAATTCACGAACCGTAGGGAGACACACTTAAGGATTCGACGTTGTTTTGAGTAGTTATGGTATTATGAAAAGAGACCGAATGTTGTTCGGAGTCTCGTATGGGATCCGGATATCACGAGGTGATCCGGAATGGTCCGGAGAATAAGATTCATATAAGGAAAGTCCTGTTTGAGTTCGGGAATGATTCCTGTTTTCATCGGGAATGTTCTAGAAGGTTCGGATTGTCCCAAGACCGGGAGGGTACATGAGTGTGTCATTGAATGATTGCATCATGTACTAAGTGTTCTTGCTGTTCCAAAACATGAAAGTCAAATTGCCGCTTGAAAGTCAAACGGCTAAAACAGAAACTGGGAAGCGAAACCGTGGGAAACAAGCAAGAGGAGTTGGAACCAACTTGGAGGAGGAGTCCAACTCCTCCGGCCACGCCTGACCTAGGCCGAGTTGGGAGGGACTCCTCCCTCCTGGCGCGCCAAGACCCTCCACCCATAAAAGGAGGGCAGGCTCCTCCTAGAGACACACAAGTTTCCACCTCTAATCTCGTGTTTAGAGCCGCTTTGGTTTAGAGCTTCTAATTGCTTTAGCCTGCGGTTTAGAGCCTTCTAATTGGTGTGTCTAATCTCTAGACCACTAATATCCCTCTCTCATAATCCACCATACTCGCCTCCGGCTTAAGGAAGCCTCGGATCTCCCTCTACTTCGGTACCACGCCAGTTGCCGGAATCGCGAGGAGAGTGCTACAACCTCCGCTTTCTGGAACAAGGGAGAGGAAGGTCTTCACGAGTACCGAACGTGTGACCGATCATGAAGCGCCTTAGAACGCAGCGCCGGAAGGATCGTCCACACGATCTTGAGATCGGAAAGAGTACGACTACATCACCACGAGAATCCGCTCTCGTTAAACACTTTGGAATCTTCGAGGGTAAGTTATTCCATCGACTCGTTGCTACAATCTAGTAGATAGATCTTGGCTTGTTTGTTTGTATGTGATAGAAAATTTTTGTTTTCCATGCTACGAACCCCTCAAAGGGTATCGTAGTCGTGTCTATATGTAGATCTGTTGCAGAGTAGAACACAATGGTCATTGTGGGCGTTGATGCTTTATTGTAGATTGCTTTTGTGTACTTTACATCTTGCGGTATGTTGGGATGAAGCGCCCGGCTAACCTTACATGACATCGTTCATGAGACTTGCTCCACGCTTGACATGCAACTTGTATTGCATAAGTGGCTTTGCGGGTGCCTGTTTCTCCTAGCATAGTTAAGATCCAATTTACAACGGGTGATTAACAATACTAGTATCAATGTTGTGGTTCATGTTCGTAAGTTAGAACGACACTTATTGAAAGCCCCAAACCACGTAAAACATGCAAAGAAAGTAGAGGCGTCTAACTTTGTTTTGCAGGGGTGTGCTGTGATGTGATATGGCCATGATTGTGATTATATTTGATGTATGCAATGTTCCTTATTGTAAGTTGGCAACCGGCAGGAGCCATATGGTTGTCTTTAATTTATGTTAAGACCCGCGTGTCTATTCAAAGTAGTTGTAATAGTTGAAGCCGGTGGACGACAACCATGGAGAAGCGTCATTGACCTTGATGCAATGCCGGTGATGATGGAGATCATGTTCGTGCTTGAAGATGGAGATCGGAAGCACAAAGAAGAAAGGCCATATCATATCACATATTATGAATTGCATGTGATGTTAATCCTTTATGCATCTTGTATTGCTTAGTAGACGACGGTAGCATTATAAGATGATCCCTCATGCACATGAATTTCAAATCATAAAGTGTTCACCCTTAGTTAGCACCGTTGCTAAAGCTTGTTGTTTCGAAGCACCACGTGATGATCGGGTGTGTTAGATTCTGCAAGTGTATACAACGTGAGCAAGCCAGATTTGCTCATGCGGAAACTAAGGTTTGATCTTGACGAGCCTAGCATGTACAGACATGGTCTCGGAACACGGATCACCGAAAGGTAAAGCATGAATCATATAGTAGATATGATGAACATGATGATTGTTCGCCATTGAAACTATATCAACTCTCGTGATGATCGGTGTTGATGTAGTGGATTTGGTTCGTGTGATCACTAAAACAATGTGAGGGATGTTGTTTTGAGTGGGAGTTCACCTAGTTTAATTTCATTAATTAATTTGAACTCAATTTGTCATAAACTTAGTCTAAACTATTGCAAATATGTTGTAGATCAATGGCAGCCCCTACCATCAATTTTAATGCGTTCCTAGAGAAAGAAAAGTTGAAAACAATGGAAGCAACTTCGCGGATTGGTTCCGCAATTTGAGGATTGTCCTCACAGTGGTAATTTTACCTATGTCTTTGGATGCACCATGGGTGACCCACCAAGGTGATGCTTCCGATGAAGTAAATAATGTTTACCTCTCGCCGAAAAATCAAGACTCCATAGTTCAAGGTGCTATCTTGTATGGTTTAGAATCGGAGCTTCAGAAAAGGTTTGAAGAGTCAGACCCATATGATATTGTCGAGGATCTCAAATTGATTTTTGAGACTCATGCGGCAATTGAAAGCTATGAGGCTTCTGAAAATTTCTTTAACTGCAAGATGGAAGAGGGCAGCTCCGTCAGTGAGCATGTGCTTAAGATGTCTAGGCACGCAAACAAACTTCAAAGCTTGGGTATAGTGATTCCTAATGCTTTGGGGATTTACCGCGTCCTCCAGTCACTGCCACCAAGTTACAGGAACTTTGTGATGAACTACAACATGCAGAACATGAACAAAGATTTGCCAGAACTGTTTGCTATGTTAAAGTCTGCAGAAGTGGAGATCAAGAAAGAGCCCCAAGTGTTGATGGTCAATAAGACCACCAAACTCAAGAAAGGCAAGTCTAAGCAAAAGGGACACTTCAAGAAGGGTGGTAAGAAAGTTACCACGCCGACGAAGAAGACCAAGGCTGGACCAAAGCCTGAAACTGAGTGCTTTTACTGCAAGGGAGAAGGTCACTGGAAGCGGAATTGCTAAAAAGTACTTGGCGGATTTGAAGAACGTCAACATCAACAAGAAAGGTATATCTGATATACATGTTATTGATGTGTATCTCACTAGTACTCGTAGTAGTGCCTGGGTATTTGATACTGGTTCGGTTGCTCATATTTGTAACTCGAAACAGGTGCTGCAGAATAAACGGAAGCTAGCGAAGAACGAGGTGACGATGCGCGTGGGAAACGGATCAAAGGTTGATGTGATCGCGGTCGGCACGCTACCTCTTCATCTACCATCGGGATTAGTTTTGTACTTAAATAATTGTTATTTAGTGCCTGCGTTGAGCATGAACATTATATCGGGATCTTGTTTATTGCGAGACGGTTACTTGTTTAAGTCAGAGAATAATGGTTGTTCGATTTATATGAGTAATATGTTTTACGCACATGCACCTTTGATAGATGGTCTATTCTTATTGAATCTCGAAAGTGGAAATACACATATCAACAATATTGAGGCTAAACGTTTGAAATCAAGCGATAATTCGACCTATATGTGGCACTGTCGTCTTGGTCACATTGGAGTGAAGCGTATGAAGAAACTCCATTCCGAGGACTTCTTGAATCACTCGATTTTGAATCACTTGAAAAATGCGAAGCATGTCTGATGGGAAAAATGACTAAGACTCCATTTTCTGGTATGATGGAGCGAGCTACGGACTTATTGGAAATCATACATACCGATGTGTGTGGACCAATGAGTGTAGCATCGCGCGGTGGTTATCGTTATGTTCTTACCTTCACAGATGACTTGAGTAGATATGGGTATATCTATTTCATGAAATACAAGTCCGAAACTTTCGAGAAGTTTAAGGAGTTTCAAAGTGAGGTAGAGAATCAACGTAACAAGAAGATTAAATTTCTACGTTCTGATCGTGGAGGTGAATATCTAAGTTACGAGTTTGGCGAGCATTTGAAGAAGTGCGGAATACTTTCACAATTGACACCGCCGGGAACACCACAGCGTAATGGTGTGTCCGAACGTCGTAATCGAACTCTCTTAGATATGGTTCGTTCTATGATGTCACTTACAGATTTACCGCTATCATTTTGGGGTTATGCATTAGAAACAGCCGCATTCACTTTAAATAGGGCACCGTCTAAATCCGTTGAAACGACACCGTATGAATTATGGTTTGGGAAGAAACCTAAATTGTCGTTCCTTAAAGTTTGGGGATGCGAAGCCTATGTAAAGAAGTTACAATAGGACAAGCTTGAACCCAAAGCGGAAAAATGCGTTCAGAGGATACCCAAGGAAACTATTGGGTATACCTTCTATCATAGATCCGAAGGCAAAATCTTCAAGGTTGCAAGAATGGATCCTTTCTAGAGAAGGAATTTCTCTCGAAAGAAGTGACTGGAAGGAAAGTAGAACTCGACGAGGTTGTCGAACCTTCTCGAAATTTCGAGTAGCGCAAGACCGGAAGAAGTTCTGTGGTGCCTGCACCAATTAGAGAGGAAGCTAATGATAATGATCATGAAACTTCGTTGAAGTTGCTCAGAGCCTCGGAGGTCAACGAGAACTCGTACCACTCCAGATTGGTATGATTCCGTTATGAGTGTCATGTTAGTGGACAACACCGATGACCCCGAGACATATGAGGAAGCGATGATGAGCCCAGATTCCAATAAATGGCAAGAAGCCATGAAATCCGAGATTGGATCCATGTACGAAAACCAAGTATGGACTTTGGTGGACTTAAAGGCTGGCCGGAAGGCTGTCGAGAACAAATGGATTTTCAAGAAGAAAACAGATGCTGATGGTAATGTTACTGTCTATAAAGCTCGACTTGTCGCAAAAGGGTTTCGACAAATTCAAGGAGTTGACTACGATGAGACTTTCTCACCAGTAGCGAAGCTAAAGTCTGTGAGGATTATGTTAGCAATCGCTGCATATTATGATTATGAGATATGGCAGATGGATGTCAAAACAGCATTCCTCAATGGAGATATTGATGAAGAGTTGTATATGATGCAACCCAAAGGTTTTGTCAATCCTAAAGATGCTAACAAGGTATGCAAACTTCAACGGTCCATCTATGGATTGAAGCAAGCATCCCGAAGTTGCAATCAACGTTTTGATAAGGTAATCAAAAGTTTTGGTAACTTATGGAGAAGCTTGTATTTACAAGAAAGTGAGTGGGAGCTCTGTAGCATTCTTAATACTATATGTGGATGACATATTGTTGATTGGAAATGATGTAGACCTTCTTAATAGTGTCAAAGAATATTTGAATAATAGTTTTTCAATGAAGGATCTTGGCGAAGCAGCTTACATATTAGGCATAAAGATTTATAGAGATAGATCGAAACGCCAAATATCATTGTCACAGAGTACATATTTGGACAAAGTTCTAAAGAAGTTTGGAATGGAAGAAAGCAAGAAAGGGTTCTTGCCCATGTTGCCCAATACGACCTTGAGTAAAACTCAAAGTCCGACATCGGCAGAAGATAGAGAAAGGATGAGTAAGACTCATGCCTCGACCATAGGATCTCTAATGTATGCCATGCTATGTACTAGACCCGACATTGCATATGATGTTAGTTTAACTAGCGAGATATCAAAGTGATCCAGAGTGGATCATTGGACGAGTCAAAAACATCCTTAAGTACTTGAGAAGAACTAAGGATATGGTTCTTTCTTATGGAGGTGATGAACATTTCGTTGTTAATGGTTACACCGATGCTAGTTGGAACACCGATCCGGATGATTCTAAATCACAACTGGATACGTATTTATTTTGAATGGTGCAGCTATGGAGGAGTGCAAAGCAAAGCGTTGTGGCGAGATCTTCAATGAATCGGAATACATGGCGCTTGGAGGCTTCACAAGAAGCGATATGGATGAAAGAGTTCATTACAGAGCTGGGTGTGGTTCCAATTGCCTGGACCCAATGTCTATCTCTTTGGGATAACATGGGCGCCATAGCCAATGCGCAAGAACCAAGGTCACACAAGAAGTCAAGCATATCAAGCTGCGTTTTCACGCTATTCGAGAACATATCCAGGATGGGGATATAAAGATTTGCAAAGTACACAGATCTGAATGTGGCGGATCCGTTGACTAAACCTCTCCGAGGGCAAATCATGACCAACACCAAACTGCCATGGGTGTTCGGTATATTACCATGTAATCTAGATTAGATGACTCTAGTGCAAGTGGGAGATGTTGGAGATATGCCCTAGAGGCAATAATAAATGTAGTTATTATTATATCTTTGTGTTTATGATAAATGTTTATATTCATGCTATAATAGTATTAACAAGGAAACATTAATACTTGTGTGAATTGTAAACTTAAATTGAAGTCCCTAGTATAGCCTCTATACTTCACTAGCTTGTTGGTTGATTAAATGATTGTGGTTTCCATATCATGAACATTGAGATGTTATCAACAACAAGATCATATCGTTAGGAGAATGATATGGTGGACATACTCCTATTGATAAGCGTAGCATAAAGATCAAGTCATTTCAATAGTTCAATTGCTATATGCTTTCTGATACATAGTAACCTAATTCCTTCGACCATGAGATCATGCATATCACCTTTACCGGATGGATGCTTTGATGACATCAAACACCACACCATAACTGGGTGGCTATAAAGATGGCATTAAGTGTTCGGAAAGTATTGGTTGAAACACATGGATCAAGAGTGGGATTTGTCCATCCACATGACGGATAGATATACTCTGGGCCCTCTCGGTGGAATGTCATCCAATTAGCTTGCAAGCATGTGACTTGGTCACAAGGGATCACATATCACGGGAACAAGAAAAGAGTACTTATCAGTAACGAGGTTGAACTAGGTATGCAGAGATACCGACGATCATAACCTCGGATAAGTAAACTATCGTGAGACAAAGGGAAATTGGTATCGTATGTAAGTGGTTCATTCGATCGCAAAGTAATCGTAGAAATATGTGGGAGCCATATGAATTTCCAGATTCCTCTATTGGTTATTGTTCGGAGAAGTGTCTCGATCATGTCCGCATAATTCACGAACCGTAGGGAGACACACTTAAGGATTCGACGTTGTTTTGAGTAGTTATGGTATTATGAAAAGAGACCAATGTTGTTCGAGTCTCGGATGGGATCCGGATATCACGAGGTGATCCGGAATGGTCCGGATAATAATATTCATATAAGGAAAGTCCCGTTTGAGTTCGGGAATGATTCCGTGTTTTCATCGGGAATGTTCTAGAAGGTTCGGATTGTCCCAAGACTCGGGAGGGTACATGAGTGTGTCATTGAATGATTGCATCATGTACTAAGTGTTCTTGCTGTTCCAAAACATGAAAGTCAAATTGCTTTGAAAGTCAAACGGCTAAAACAGAAACTGTGGGAAACAAGCAAGAGGAGTTGGAACCAACTTGGAGGAGGAGTCCAACTCCTCCTCCAGGCCGCGCCAGCCCTAGGCGAGTTGGGGAGGACTACCTCTCCCTGGCGCGCCAAGACCCTCCACCCATAAAAGGAGGGGCTCCTCCTAGAGACACACAAGTTTCCACCTCTAATCTCGTGTTTAGAGCCGTTTGGTTTAGAGCTTCTAATTGCTTTAGCCTGCGGTTTAGAGCCTTCTAATTGGTGTGTCTAATCTCTAGACCACTAATAGCCCTCTCATAATCCACCATACTCGCTCGGCTTAAGGCGAAGCCTGCGGAATCTCCCTCTACTTAGGTACCACGCCGTTGTCTTTAGGAATCGCGAGGAGAGTGCTACAACCTCCGTTACTGTTTGGAACAAGGAGAGGAAGGTCTTCGTCAGTACCGAATGTGTGACCGATTGCGAAGCTGCCGAACGCAGCGAAGGATCGTCCACACGATCTTGAGCTCGGAAAGAGTACGACTACATCACCCACGAGAATCTGCTCTCGTTAAACACTTTGGAATCTTCGAGGGTAAGTTATTCCATCGACTCGTTGCTACAATCTAGTAGATAGATCTTGGCTTGTTTGTTTGTATGCGATAGAAAATTTTTGTTTTCCATGCTACGAACCCCTACAGTAATGTGATGCAACTTGATAAACGCGAATCCAGAGAATAACTTTGACTTATCTTTATAGAATTTTATTTGCTGAACATGTGGGCCGAGGCCAGATTTGATGTTTCCCCTATTTTTTTCTGGTTCTATTTCTTTTCTAATTTATGTTTTGTTTTAAGCTTTGAATTTATGCAATAACTTTGACTTATCTTTATAGAATTTTATTTGCTGAACACTTTCAGCAACAATGAAATTATTAAGAATCAATTGGTGACTTTTATTATATATTTTTAGGGTTTCTTTACTTTCTTTATATAGATACCTTTTTCTATTATTATTTGTGAGGGTCTTTAATATGAATCTAATTGGGCATAATTTCATAAACTTATTATAGAATGTATTACTACTAACTAATGAGTTAAAGTTTGAATTGAAAATGCTTTACCATAAGTTTTTAGAAGATTTAATATTCACAAGTTTATTTTATTGATGTGAATAAAGATTAATGGTTGATCACATTGTCTTTATGTTTGTGATCTTTAATAACATCACCATTCAAAGTAAAATAATGGATTTGTTTTCTAGGATAACTTATGAGAAACAATTAATAAAGATAGTTCCATAAGCACCTATAATAATGATGGTTGAGAATGTCCAAGGTGTGTTGAAATGATTAATACAGGAAATTATTCCTATCAACCATTATGGAAACAAGATGATAGATCAGCCATAGAAAGTGGATATTAGGTTTGGTCTTAGATTGAGGGTTTAGTGTTCAGCAAAGATTCCTATATTCCATACTTCATAATTCTGGATTTCTAATTAAGGAATTCCTTTCCTAGATATATTACTTCTCTATATCCATCATCATGTGTTAGCATGATGAGCTTTGCTTTATAGAAACTTCTTATCCACCCTTTATTATTCTAAATCCATTTATAAATGCAATATTCTTAACACTAAACCTTTTATAATATTCTCATATTTATACTTGGCTATAACAATTATTCTACTATTAATAACCTCTAACCCAACAAGTGGTTACCTCTAACTCCATTCATACCCTTCCTAAATCATCCATCACAAATATTACTCTAGTAGAGGTTTATATCAAGTTCTACTCTCCCCTAGTGTTTAGTATCTCCCAAGAGGAAGATACTACTTCTTTAATCCAATGTTGCTCTAACATCATTTTAATCCGACTACCTTGTCTCTACTTGACTCCAATATCTAACATTCTAACCTCACATTATGTTCATGTGACTGGTAATGACTAATCTAGGATAATAAATCAATACTATGGTTCAATCATATTTTATCCACCAATGTCACTTATACATGGTATAAGCATTCAATATTGGTGAATAAGGCATGGTCATTATATTCCTTTGTGGTTTAGGTTTTCAATTGGCTAATCAAAGCTTCATCAATACAACATTGCAGTTGTGTTGAAATTATCTTCTATGTAGCTCTATTGGATTAAGAGATATGATTCATTGACTATACCTACTTGATCCATTAGAACTACTCCTGATAACTATCTTTAGACTTCATTCTTGTAATCTTCTTTGTTATTATATTGATTTGATTTCCTCAAATCACTCTCATCCTATAGATAACATCTAGAACTAGCATCACTACTAATCTCTTCTTACTTATTTCTTTATAAGCCTTAAGTGAATGCTATAATAAGGACAAGAGTTGATAGGTCAAGAATTGATAGGTTAAGAATTGGTGAATCAATAGTTGATTACTCAATATTGATGAACAACAAATATAAGGATATGATTCAATAGAGATGATAAAGATTGATATGGAAAGAAAGATATATGGCGAATGATCTTAACTTTGGTTTCTTTCCTACTCCATCTCACTAGAGAGTTAAAGTTAGGTATTTCCATGATACTCATGGTATAAGTAGATGAGATTAAGATATAGTTGTTACATTCTTATTATTTGTGTTATATTTATAACTTGGTGTTCCTGAGTGATTATAATGAATACAAGGATATAATTACTTAAGGATCAAATATAAATCACTAAGTAATGTATTAGGGTTTAATTTTGTTACATTTGATCTACCCTTAGATCAAATCATGTTTACCCAAAATAAGATTTTAGCAAATGTCATATTGAAACTTATCGCGGTCAACTTGATGATCTACTTCAATTCCATCAAGTTAAGAGAAGCTTCAATCACTTTGACAAGTTTTTATTTAAAAGCGCGAAAATTATTCAGATTTTCTATGCATGAATGCAATGCACACGCCTGTGTTCGGCTTATTTCTAAGCTCTAATGCTGGGATGTTACAGACTCTTCCCCTTAAATCAGACCCTTCCGCTGTCGCCTTGGTAACCACGGCCTTGGGCCCAAACGGTTGGTCAGACCCTGTGTCCACGAGGGAAAGCTGCGCTGAGAAAACGTCTAACATGTCCAGAACAGATCTGGGAGACCCCGTTTGGTCCGAACAGGCTGACCAGCAGACCCCATCCGTGCTGTCCCCGGGCGATGTCAACAGCCCAGCAAAGGACAGCTGGAAGGCTCCACTCGCGCGCGGAGAGGCGGGAGAGGGCACACGCTCGCTCATTTCCAAAAATTACCCGCCAAAGAGGCCTTCCTCTAGCGTGGCCGCATCGGACGAAATAGTCTTGTCCATATCTTCATACCCCACCAGAGTAGCCCCACTGCATGCTAACATCATCGTTTTAAAAAGATTACTTTCTTTGATCCATATTACTTATCACTAAAATGGATATATCTAAACATGTTTTAGTGCTAGATATATCCATTTAAATGACAAGTAATATGGATAGGAGGGAGTAGTTCATTTTTGAACTAAAGAGAGAAGCCTAGGGTTGATTTCTCCTCCTCGATCGATCCTTGTCGTTAAGCAAGTAAACCAAGTTTCAATTCCCTCGTGTTTAACGTGTACGTACCGATATTCAAGACCCTTCGATTGGTTTTAGAGAAGTACACACGGAGTAACCTGGTTACTTAGTACATGAGATAATTACTACAGTACGGACGCACGAACTTCACATGTGTGTGTGCGTTTGATCGACTAGACGAACAGCGTTGTTCTACACGTTTATAAACCTAAGGTTTTCGCAATGTTTCACAGACCAACACCGATCCCCGACTTCGACGTACGTGCTCGAGGTGTTTGCGTTCTGGCGAGGGCAACGGCGGCGGCGGCGGTGAAGCTAAGATGGTCATATTCCACCCGGCCCGTAGTCTCCCCCCGCTTTCCGCCTCATAGTTTGGAGCTCAGACGATGAATTATCACGAAGTAGCCGCAAAAAAGGAAAAATATCACGATGTACAGGAGCTTATTAGTATTTCTTTCGGGAATCTGAGACCGATCGATCTGAGGCGCACGTGGACGGTGATGGACGTACGCGAGGAAACGGGAACGCGCGCGACCAAAGGAGATTTAGACGCGCTGATGTGTATCCATCTGTAGATGGGGACGTCCCCACGCACTCTCCAGATATTATTATTGGCTCGTTTATTTCTTCATTCATACAGCTCCAGGTCACGCGGCCGGCGACCCGTCCGTCGATTTGGTACGGTTGAAAATGAGAGACGGCCTAATTACTTAGTATTAGTCTTGAACCAATGCTCCGAATGAATGCTACGGTACGTAGCAGTACAAAGCAAGAAGAAGCCTGGAGTTGATTTCTCCTCCTCGATCGATCGATCGATCCTTCTCTCGTTACGTACCGTACCTATATTCAAGACCTCTCGATCGGTTTTAGACGAGTACACACGGTCATGGTCATATTTCCTCCCTAATCTCCCCTCTTTCCGCCTCATCATAGTTGGGGTTTCAGAGTACGGATCGATCGCTAGTTTCTTGAGTAATATAATCTGAGGCCGATAGATCTGATGCGCACGTGGACGGTGGTGGACGCGACGAGACGGGAACGCGCGCGCGCGGGACGACTAACATGCATCCAAAGAGATTAGACCTGCTGATGTGTATCGATCTGTAAAGACGGGGACGTCTCTCCTTTTTTTCTTTGCTCGACGGATCGGCGACGTCTTCCCGTATTATTGGCCTTGTTTATTTCTTTCATCACCCGAGTCACGCGGTGATCGTCCATCGATTTGATTAAGTACTACTAGTACAGTATCAGTACATCCTTTCACGTGCAAGTTAAAGTCTAAGATCAGTATAGTACGTGTCGCCATGCATGTGTCACTCTCGTTCTACCATCTCTTTGGCTCGCTACACGGTGGCACCGGCCATCACAAGCTCGGATGAATTTTGCATAAGCTCAGAGCATATCCACCGGTGCCCTCGATAGCGCTCTTTGAAGACCTATTTTTTTCCAAGGATTGTCTTGAAGACTTATCTTTTTTATAGAAGAAGGGCCAAGCGGCCGAAGATTATAACACGCTGCAGCACAGACGCCGCGGACACAAATCCACGCTGCCTCGAGGGCAACACTCACCCGCTAGCTAACTACTTGCGACACCTTTGTTAGATGTATATATCTGTATATTGTATTTCCCCCATATGTTAGGGCTTCGCATATTTGCCTGCACGCATCTTATATATTGGCCTTTGGCCCCAGAGGAATACATGTTGCATATTCCTGACATGGTATCAGGGCTAGGTTAGACGGCCGGTCCGATTGGTTTCACTGCCTGGTCCGTTCACCGTCGGGCGGATCGTTCGCCTGCTCCAACTCCTTGGCTCGCGGCTGTTGCCCGTCGGCTCCTCTGGATTGACGCGCCGTCGCCCGTGGCTCAATCCTCTCCAGGCGCTGCCCCTGGATCGCTGCGTCCACGCGAGGAACCTGGATCGCCGCGCTGCCCTGGCTGTCTGCTCTCTCGATCGCCGTGCTGTCCCCCGTCTCCCTGGATTGCCGCTGTCGCTTCGCTTCTGGATCGACGCCGCCGCCTCCTGGATCGACGCCACTGCGCCGCCGTCTCCTGGGACGCGCCGCACCCTCTCTGCCTCGACGTCGCCAGCCCGCTGCATCTCCGCCGGTTGCTGGCCTGATTCTCGTCGGATCTGATCTGCGTCTGACGCGTTGACTTCAAAAAAAAAAAAAAAAGTCAGAGATGTCTTCTTCATCGGGATATGTTGCGATTCCTCGCTGCCCGGTGCTCTTTGATGGCGCGAATTACCCTGATTTCGCTGCCTTTATGCGCGTTCACATGCGCGGTCTCCGTCTTTGGGGCGTGCTTTCCGGCGAGGTCTTCTGTCCGCCGTGCCCCTCTGCTCCTGTGGCTCCTCTTCCGCCGACGCCGATTGTTCTTGGTGCTGATGCTTCTCAGGAGGCCAAGGATGCTGCTCAGCGTGCCGATGATAGTGCCATTGCTGCTTATGACCTGAAGTTCAAGCAGTATTCTTCTGATCTCGAGGCCTATCGCCACGCTCTGACTGCCTATACTCAGTGGGTTGATGAAGATGCTCGTGCTGCTGCTGTTCTCACCTCCAGTGTTCTCGCCTCGATGTCTTTGAGTTCATGAGTCTCCCTCTTTATTGCTGCTTTCGATGGGCCCATCTTCGTCAGCGCTACCAGTCGTCTGGAGATGCTCTTTACCTGTCTGTGGTCCGCCAGGAGCATGCTCTCCCGCAGGGTGATTCCACTATTGATGAGTTCTATACTCAGAGTGCTGCTATCTGGCGTCAGCTTGATTCTCTCCGTACTGCTGTTTGTGGCACATGTTCGTGCTGCCATATTGTGCGCTCGGATTTGGAGTTTCACCGTATCTATGAGTTTCTGTCTCGACTTCGCCAGGAGTTTGAGCCCCGGCGTGCTCAGCTGAATGCTCGTGGTCGTGTTCCGCTCTCTGAGGTGTTGTCTGAGCTTCGGGCTGAGGAGACCCGTCTCCGTGGTGCTGGTCTTCTTGCAGTTCCGTCTGTGCTTGCTACTCGTGGTGCTCCTTTACCGTCTTCTCCCTCGACTCAGCCGCGGTCCCCTGTGCCGCCGCCGATACTACCCACTCCTCCGTCGGTCGGGGTCAGATGTGGTCACCAGCTGAAAGCCTCGAGTCGAGTCAAGACGTGAGGCTCGTGGTCGCCGTGGTTCTCTTCACACTCTTCTTCGCAATGTGGATGGTCAACCTTGGGACACCTGTTATACACGGGACCCCAGTTTACGTCCGCAGCCTCCGGCTCGTGGGCAGTCGGCTTCTTCCGGATCTTCAGCAGTTGCTCTCTCTGATCAGGACATTATCAGGAGTCTTCGGTGCGCTTGCTGCTCTGTGCTCTTCTTCGGCACGCTGGTTACTGGATCGACTCTTGAACTGTCGACCACCACCTTCTACACACAGTGCGTCTCCGTGGTATCTGGATTCGAGCTTCTTTTCATATGACCTCTGAGTCTTCTCTTACATCCCTCTTCGTTTCTCTCCTTCTCTGTCCGAAGTTTTTACGGTGATGGTACCTCTCTCCTGTTTCTAGTCGGGCGCCCTTTCTACTTCTTCTTTTTTTTCTGTTCTGATATTTCTCATGTTCCTCTTCTTCGATGAATATTTTCTAGCCAGCTTATCGACTCTGGTTGTCGCGTCATTCTTGATCTTTGATTCTTGTGTTGTTCAGACCGCACCAGGCTGCTCGTTGAGCTGGCCTCGCCGTGACTCTTCCGGTCTTTGGGAGTTAGGCGGCCGTGTTCCTTCCGCTGCCACTTCATCTGCCAGTTCTTCTCCGGTTGTCGCCTCTACTACCAGCTCTTTTCAGCAGTGGCATCATCGTCTTGGTCACCTCTGTGACTCTCGCCTGTCGTCATTAGTTCATCGTGGTCTTCTGGGGTCTGTCTCAGGAGATGGGTCTTTGCATTGTCAGGGATGTAGGTTGGGTAAACAGATTCAACTTCCCTATCCTACTAGCGCGTCTGTATCTCAACGACCTTTTGATTTAGTTCATTCTGATGTTTGGGGTCCGGCTCCCTTCGCTTCGAAAGGGGGCCATCGCTACTATATTTTATTCATCGATGATTTTTCTCGGTACACTTGGTTGTATTTTATGCGCTCTCGTAGTGAGGTGCTTCCCATATATCAGCGTTTTGCGTCCATGGTTCGTACTCAATATTCTACCCCCATCCGTGTGTTTCGTGCTGATTCTGCTGGTGAGTATATCTCCCAGATGTTGCGAGGTGTTCTTGCTGAGCAGGGCACTCTTGCTCAGTTCTCCTGTCCTGGTGCACATGCCCAGAATGGCGTTGCTGAGCGTAAGCATCGCCATCTTCTTGAGACCACTCGCGCTATGATGATTGCTTCTTCTCTCCCGCCACATTTCTGGGCTGAGGCTGTCACTACGTCGGCTTACCTCATCAATATTCAGCCTTCTGCTGCCTTGCAGGGTGGTATCCCTCTTGAGCGCCTCTCTGGACAGTCTCCAGACTACTCCATGCTTCGCTTGTTTGGTTGTGTTTGTTATGTTCTCCTTGCTCCTCGCGAACGCACCAAACTGACCGCTCAGTCTGTTGAGTGTGTCTTCCTCGGCTATAGTAATGAGCATAAGGGCTATCGTTGTTGGGACCCTGTTGGTCGTCGGATGCGTATCTCTCGTGATGTTATTTTTGATGAGACACGTTCTTTCTATCCTCGTCCCACCGCTGGTACTTACCCGGTGGAAGATATCTCTTTTCTTCTCTTTCCTGCCACACCTCCTTCTACCCCTATTGTGTCTTCTTCAGGATCTCCTCCCCCTGATGTCTCTTCTTCGACACCGCCTCTTACTTCTCCGTTCTCCTTCTCCGTCTAGTTCTCCTCGTCTTCTCCCCATTTCCTCTCCTTCCTCTTCTTCTTCTCTCGTCTTCTCCTCGCTTCCTTTCGCCCCCAACCGTTACTCTCCTAGTCAAGATGGTCTTTCTGTTGCCTCCGAGTCGTCCTCTTATCGGGATGCCGAGCATCATCTGAATGGCAGTGGCCATGGCCGAGGAGATTGCGCTTGAGCGCCTGGCACTGGGATCTTGTTTCCTCCTCCGGTGTTCGTCCTATCATGTGTAAGTGGGTCTATAAGATTAAGACTCGCTCGATGGCTCTCTTGAGCGCTATAAAGCGTCTTGTGGCTCGTGGTTTTCAGCAGGAGCATGGTCGTGACTATGATGAGACCTTTGCTCACTCGCTCATATGACCACCGTATGCATTCTTCTTGTTGCTTCTTCGTCACACCGGTCTGTGTCTCAGCTTGATGTTCAGAATGCCTTTCTTAATGGTGAGTTGAGTGAGGAGGTTTATATGCAGCCTCCTCCTGGGTACTCTGTTCCTGAGGGGATGGTTTGTCGCCTTCGACGTTCTCTTTATGGCCTCAAACAGGCTCCTCGTGCCTGGTTTGAGCGCTTTGCTTCTGTCGTGACAGCTGCTGGTTTCTCTCCTAGTGCTCATGATCCAGCGTTGTTTGTTCACACTTCTCCTCGTGGCCGCACTCTTCTTCTTCTCTATGTTGATGATATGATCATTACTGGTGATGATTCTGAGTATATCGCCTTTGTTAAGGCTCGTCTTCGTGATCAGTTTCTTATGACTGATCTTGGTCCTCTTCGATACTTTCTTGGGATTGAGGTTTCCTCCACTTCGGATGGCTTTTATATCTCTCAAGAAAAGTATATTCAGGATCTTCTTGCTCGTGCTGCTCTTGGGGATGAGCGCACTGTTGAGACCCCTATGGAGCTTAATGTTAAGCTCCAGTCTACTGATGGTGATCCTCTTTCTGATCCGACGCGTTATCGTCATCTTGTTGGCAGTCTTGTTTATCTTGCTGTCACTCGTCCTGACATCTCTTATCCTGTTCATATTAAAAGTCGGTTTGTTTACGCTCCTACCACTGCTCACTATAGTCATCTTCTCCGTGTTCTTCGTTATCTTCGTGTAGTACGATCCGTCGTCGCATCTTCTTTCCTCAGCTCCCTCCGGCTCGGTGTTATTCGGACGCCACGTGGCGAGTGATCCTTCGGATCGTCGTCACTTTCTCGCCATCGTGTTTCTTGGTGGTTCGCTCATTGCTTGGAAGACGAAGAAAGCAGGCGGATTTCGCTCGAGTGTTGAGGCTGAGTTGCGTGCTATGGCCTTGTTGACCGAGGTGACCTGTTACGGTGGTTACTTCGGATTTTGGGGTCTCTTACCACACCCACTGGTTTTGTCGACGACAAAGCAGTTATTAGTGTTGCACGTGATCCGGTCAAGCATGAGCTTACCAAGCATATTGGTGTTGATGCTTTCTATACACGTGCTCAGTGCGAGCTCGAGTTGTTGCGCTTCAGTATGTGCCTTCAGATTTACAGTTGGCGGATTTCTTCACGAAGGCTCAGACCAGAGCGCAGCATGATTTCTTACTCTCCAAACTCAGTGTTGTGGATCCACCATGAGTTTGTGGGGGGGTGTTAGATGTATATATCTGTATATTGTATTTCCCCCATATGTTAGGGGGCTTCCTGCATATTTGCCCTGTACCTGTACTATATATTGTGGCCTTTGGCCCCAGAGGAATACATGTTGCATATTCCTGACAACCTTTACCTATCTACCTGGCTCAAGCAATCCCAGAAGAGTCGCGCAGCTATCCACAGGCCTGCTTCGTCGAAGATCCTCTAGACAACCACTGCAGCCGAAGGGGGGACTCCTTCAAAGACCACATCATTCTGGTGCGCCAAAGCGTCCAATAGACCAGGGAGACTCCTGTCCAGAGATCTCGCCCGCGACCTTTCCCTCTGTGCATTCCCTGAAGCCAGGCAACTAGCTTAGGATCGTGATCCGGCAACCACCGTCTCTTGCCCCACCAACCAAGGCAGGTGATCCATACCTCTCGAGCTAGGACACAGCCCATGAGCAGGTGGTTGATGAATTATCCACACTGGTCGCAGAATGGGCAGGCCGCCGGGTGCTGCAGCCCGCGCCGGCTCAGCCTATCCGCGGTCCAGCATCTATTCCTCATAGCCAGCCAAAGAGCAACTTTGCAACTAGCGGGGGCTCGAGAGTGCCAGATCTACAGAGCCCCTGCCATCGAGGTCTGGCCGGTGAAAAGGGCCTGGTAGCAACACTTCATAGAGTAACAACCCGACGGATCCAGGTCCACTTGAGGACATCCTGCATCCCCTCTGTCAGGGTGACCTCCTCCAGGCGATCGGCGACTTCGAGAAGCTCTCGGGTGGCCGCTGCATTGAGGTCGGGCGAGACATCATGAAGCCAAGCCCCTACAAGGCCCTCATGAACTCTGCAGGTCGTGATTGCGCTCACCGGTACCATCGCGAAAAGGTGTGGCGCGGCGTCTTTGAGCCTTCCACACGGTAACCACTTGTCTATCCAGAAGAAAGTGTCAGCGCCATCTCCGATTACCGAGGTCATGGCTGCACCGAAGACCTGCTCAGCAAGCACTGGTACTCGGATGCTAGGAACATGACAAGGTCTATCCAAATCCACCCGCTTTAGCCACAGCCATCTAGCCCTCAAAGCGATGTTTAGAAGGCACAGGTTGGGGATGCCAGGTCCCCCAAGTTCTTTGGGCATGCACACTTTGTCCCATGCCACCAAGCAGTGGCCACCATGGACATCCTTTCTCTCTTTTCAGAGAAAACCACGAATGATCTTCTCGATCGCGATGATGGTCATAATCGGAATGTACAGGGACATCATGGCGAATACCGGGATGGACGAATGCATGGTCTTGAAGAGCTCAAGCCGCCCTCCTCTGTTGAGCATCGAGGATTTACAAGATGGCAACTTGGCGGCCACTTGATCCACAATTGACTGGAGTTGTGATGTGGATGGTTTCCGCAAGGATAGTGGCAGCCCCAGATAGCGAAGTGGGAAGGGCCTGATAGGGAAACCCAGCTCCTGGGAGGCCAGGTCCCTGTCCTCGGCCGAGCACCTGATCAAGTTGATCGAGCATTTGTTGAAGTTTGTCCGTAGACCCGATGAAATCCCAAAATCCTCGATGATCCCTGATATCACCTGAAAATCCACTACTGACGGTCTGAGAAAGGTGACCACATCGTCCGTGTAGTTTGAAGTGCGGTGCTGGAGGCCCGTCGAGCCTAGTGAGGAGGCCCAGACTTTCTGCCTTGACGACCATCGGGTGGAAAACCTCCATGATCGGGATGAAAAGCTATGGGGAGAGGGGGTCTCCTTGTCGAAGGCCTCTCCGTGTGCCACCTTAGAACCTAGGCAACTGTTCATCAAGATGCGTGTGGTGGCCGTAGACAAGAGAGCACATATGCATGAAAGCAGGCGCTCCCAAAATCACGGCTTCCTCAGGACTTCTAGAAGGAAATCCCATTCCACAGTGTCGAAAGCCTTGGTGATGTCTATCTTCAGGAGGACCGATGGGGTCTTGTTGGTGTGTAGTTTCCGAGCCGTTCCCTGCACCATCATGAAGTTATCATGTAGGCACCTTCCAAGCACGAATGCACTCTAATGAACCCCCACCATCTGAGGGAGAATGGGCGCCACCCTGTTTGCAATCACCTTGGCAACCCATTTGGCGATCCCATGAAGGCCTATTAGAAACCAGATCAAATGTTAGATCACACCGATGCATCCCAAAAACCATCAGCATAGTTTGGAGACCAACACGATAGCTGGGACGCCCACGTCGTCTCCTGCATGCAAGGGTCGCTTTGGGAGAGCCGGCACTCGTTGACACGTTTGATTTCGGCTGAGGGATTCAACTGGCAGCCGCACATGCGAAAACCCATTTTTTCCTCTGTTTCTACTCCCATCCCCCCCCCCCCCGAATTCCACTCCATACCGTCTCCAATCGATGTTGCCGCCCGTCACTCCAGTAGCAGAATCCAGTAGCTCCAGTTCTCGCTCTCCCTCCTCTAGATTGCTGACCCTCCTCTCCCTCTCGCCACCGGTATGCGACCGAAATAAGAAGGCGACAGGGAAAGCGAAGCCACACAAGAAGACGCTAAAGGGACAGCCTCCCACCATGTCGAGCGAGGAGTGGGAGGCCGAGGTCACCAGGGTCAAGTACGGGACTTTGGACTGCAAGAGGCGCCGACACGCATTGATGGTGATTGCTTCGGAGAGGGCTCTATGGCGGCGTTGCTCGGCCTCGGCCTCGGCATCTCCGAAGGCGGCCAAGTCTACCATGGTCGACTATGTAAGTTGCTAACTCATCTTGTGCATATATCAATTTGACACACAGTCATCTTGAGCATTCATGTGTTCTATATTTGCTAGTTATTGGATGTCCTCAAGTTGCACAAGGCCGACAACAAGGATGAATTTGCATTAGCCTCCAAGATGGAAGCCCAAGCCGACATGCTCAAGGTGATGATGAGGCTTCGCAGTTTGCATTGGCTAAGATGAAGGAGGAGGCAAAAATCTTGATGGCCGACATATCGACGATGGATCAGTTGACGAGGGTGTGGCGCGAGATGTATCGTGATCACATCGGCAAGGAGATAATGGCTGCAGCGGCAGCTTCGGCAGTAGCTACACCTGCAGCAACGGCGACACCTTCACCAATGACCGAGCCGGTGCCCAGCGATGAGGACCCCTGGTGATGGAGGAGGCACCGTTCTTCGTTTGATGGACGATCACCGGGCGACATATATTATTTTAGCGACCAAACTTTGATGGCTATTTTGGTGGCCTGTGTATGTGTCCGGAACTTGTTTATTTCCATGTGAACTTTGAATTTCTATTCGTTAAACCCTTCAAATTCTTTGTGATGAATTTTTAAATTCTTTGTGATAAATTTGCATTTTACTTTGTCAAATCAGTATTAGGGCCATCAGTATTGGACGCACCAGTGTGAGTCCGTATAGGCAAGCACCATCTGCCGAAGCTCCCCATAGCGCCCGGAAGCGACCCTCCCCCATAGCGCCGGTGAAGATGCTCTTACTGTGACCAGCTTACCTACCTTCTGTGAGAGAGAGAGAAAAAGTAATGTGCCAGCGGTGGCATGCAGCTCCACAGTACAAGGAGAGCTTCACAAGTACTGGGCACGTGGCAATAGAGCCAAGAGCTATGGCTAGCTGCAGCGATGCACATGAACAACCGCTCATGACGACACTCCCCACCAATAATGCCGGAAACGATTACATAAGCAAGCATATCCATAGAGATCCGGATCGCCCAACAAGATGCATCTCTGACATATTATAAACCAAATAATACGTTCCACGCCGTATACAATTCCATAAAATATGTCCATGCTTTGTACTTACCAGAAAAATACTTACCACATACAGGTTACGAAAGAAAAAAAGAATGTGTAGCACAAAACAATAAATTAATCAATAATGTGTGGAGATGACACGGCGGTAAGAGAGTGTCTGGATCAGATGAGTCATCACAAGATACCAAAAGAGAAAGGAAAAGATGGAATAGAATACATGCAACATAGTCATGTGCAAGTGCAATGCAACAATGGACTGGTCTAACCCGGCATCCCTGCTGCTGAGCCGCGCTAGCGACTCACTCTCAGCTCAGCTCTTGGCAGCCTATAAATACAAGCTCTTCTGCCACTCCTCCAGCACCCAACTCTCTTAGAGCTCCTCCTCTTGTAACAAACATACACACTGCTCTAGCTGATTTAGCGAAAATGTGTGGCATACTGGCGGTGCTGGGATGTGCCGACGACTCTCAGGGGAAGAGAGCCCACGTGCTCGAGCTCTCGCGCAGGCTCAAGCACCGTGGCCCGGACTGGAGCGGGATGTACCAGGTCGGCGACTCCTACCTCTCCCACCAGCGCCTCGCCATCATCGACCCAGCCTCCGGTGACCAGCCGCTCTACAACGAAGACAAGTCCATTGCCGTCACGGTACATTTATACTAACCATCCTATATGTGTGTGTATGTCTGTATTTAGGTTACCTGGTTTTTTATACTCAAAAGGAAGGAGGCTTTTCTGTGCAGGTGAACGGGGAGATCTACAACCATGAACAACTCCGGGCGCAGCTCTCCTCCCACACCTTCAGGACTGGCAGCGACTGCGAAGTCATCGCACACCTGGTTAGTCACATGGGTACAACAAAGAAAATACATATCATTAAGATATATATGGTTCACCAAGTTATGAAAAACTAAGCTATATGTGTATCACAAGTAAAACACAACTTCGTACGTACAAAAGACAGAATAATAACAGGATGGCTTGCTGCATATGTCCTGCTTTTGTGAGGGACTACAGTAAATAGAAAAATGGCCCCAGTGGAGCAAATATAGACACAATTAACCAACTGCGGATGCATGACTTTTCTTTACCATTCTGTAGTATGAGGAGCATGGAGAGAACTTCATTGACATGCTGGATGGTGTCTTCTCCTTCGTCTTGCTCGACACACGCGACCATAGCTTCATTGCTGCCCGCGATGCCATAGGTGTCACACCCCTGTATATTGGCTGGGGGATTGATGGTAATTCAACGTTAAATTTACTCAACAGTGCTTCACAAAATCTGCCCCGCAACAATCTTGTCTTGCACTAGTAATAGTACTCGCCCATGTATCAAGTAGATCTGTCAACATATGTGCTCATGTTCTAAAAAATTCCCAGGGTCGGTGTGGATATCATCCGAGATGAAGGGGTTAAATGATGACTGTGAGCACTTTGAGATCTTTCCCCCTGGCCATCTCTACTCCAGCAAGCAGGGAGGTTTCAAGAGATGGTACAACCCACCTTGGTTCTCCGAGGCCATTCCTTCAGTGCCATATGATCCACTTGCTCTGAGGAAGGCTTTCGAAAAGGTCAGACTATTGTGTCTGAAATCGAAAAGTAACCAAATTTCGGTACCCGCCATGGTCTAACTAGTCTTCTTTCAGGCTGTCATCAAGAGGCTTATGACAGACGTTCCATTTGGTGTTCTGCTCTCTGGTGGCCTTGATTCATCATTGGTTGCAGCAGTCGCAGTTCGTCACCTGGCAGGGACAAAGGCTGCAAAGCGTTGGGGGACTAAGCTACATTCCTTTTGTGTTGGCCTTGAGGTATGAAACTGAGGACAGAAAATGATCATAGTTTTCAGCACATTTGTAACAAATTGTAACAAGAGTGCAAAATATTATTGCGCAGGGATCTCCTGATCTGAAGGCTGCAAAGGAGGTCGCCAATTACCTGGGCACCGTGCACCATGAGTTCCACTTCTCTGTTCAGGTAGCAGCATGCTTCATCTGTTGATCATACCAAACTACTTGTAGTCTGGTACTGATAGCAACAAATCATTGCAGGACGGCATCGATGCAATTGAAGATGTGATTTATCACACAGAAACATATGACGTGACGACGATCAGGGCAAGCACGCCGATGTTCCTGATGTCTCGCAAGATCAAGTCACTTGGGGTCAAGATGGTCATCTCTGGAGAGGGTTCCGATGAGATTTTCGGAGGATACCTTTACTTCCACAAGGCCCCCAACAAGGAGGAACTCCACCGTGAAACCTGTCATAAGGTGAATAAAATAGTCATATTCAGGAAATGGCAGATCCAGACACCCTAACATAATTATTATTTTGTAGATCAAAGCTTTGCATCAGTACGATTGTTTGCGGGCCAACAAGGCAACATCTGCATGGGGTCTTGAAGCACGTGTACCATTCTTGGACAAGGAGTTCATCAATGAGGCAATGAGCATAGACCCTGAGTGGAAGATGGTATGCTCAAGCTCAAACCTTTCAAATCTAGAAACTTGGGAAAGAGTGTACCACATTGTTATTATTTCTATATATCTTCCTAGTTTCTGCCTTTAAACAATTATTACCATTTCTGATGTTACAGATCAGACCTGATCTTGGAAGAATTGAGAAGTGGGTGCTACGGAAAGCATTTGATGACGAGGAGGAGCCATTCCTTCCAAAGGTAACTTTTAGTTCAAACTTCTGCTATATTAAATACTCCCTCCATCTCGAAATAGATGTCGAAGATTTGTCTAGATTTGCATGTACCTATACACTAAAACGCGTCTAGATACATGCGAATCTAGACAAATTTACGACATCTATTTTGAGACAGAGGGAGTATATAATAATAGAGCAGTGAAGTTAACAATATCTGTTGTGTGGGAATTGCAGCATATTCTGTACAGGCAGAAAGAGCAGTTCAGTGATGGTGTTGGCTACAGCTGGATTGACGGCCTAAAGGCTCACGCAGAATCGATTGTAATTAATGCTGCTATAGTAAAATTTTATTGTTATTAGTAGAAACGACTTAACTAAAAGCTACATCGAATTATTGATTCAGGTGACTGATAAGATGATGTCAAATGCAAAATTCATCTACACACACAACACTCCGACAACAAAGGAGGCCTACTGCTACAGGATGATCTTTGAGAGGTTCTTCCCCCAGGTGAGTAAATAAAACAGCATGAGCATGAAACGAAAACTCACATTAACATAGAACAGGAAGGTTGATGCAAGCATGTCCATTGCTCTTGTACCAGAACTCGGCAATCCTGACAGTGCCAGGCGGGCCAAGCGTCGCATGCAGCACGGCAAAGGCGGTAGAGTGGGATGCTCAGTGGTCGGGGAACCTGGATCCCTCAGGGAGAGCAGCGCTTGGAGTCCATCTCTCAGCCTATGAACAAGGGCATGTCCTGGCCAACATTGCTGCAGGAACAAGCAAGACACCGAGGATGATCAAGGTCGTGGCTCCTGGTGTCGCCATTGAGAGCTGATGGTGTCCTGTCCTGCTTACCATTTCTGATAATAAATGATATGTACCTGGTCTTGTCATTAGAACGATGTGGGCCTAAAGTTTGAGTGAACTCAAGATATGTATTAAAGTTTCTATTGTTAATATTAAATCAGAGACCGGTTGTTCCTTTTCTGCCAATTCCCACTCTTTGACACAAAAGACTTGCCTAACCAAATTGAGAGGATTAATATTTGAAGATGGCATCCATAGTTACAACACAGGCTAAAATAATCAAAAGAGCATATAATAACATCTTAGTAATGTATGGTTACCCTAAAAAAGTATGGTACGATTGATAAAATAGTTAGATCATTTTTTTTCTGAAACAAAGCGGCGAAATGAACAGACAAGTAATGTACGATTCGAACAAAGCTACCAATAGAGAAAACGAAGACACTGAGTTGACTATGAGTAATAAATAGGATTCCTTTGAGCTCTTATATATTTGATCCCTTGTTCACAGCCAACATATTTTTAAGCTTTCTTCCAACAAACTTACCTAACTCTCCATAATACACAGCAATTTATGTCATATTTGGAAAACCAAAGGGTTTACCAGGTTCTGTGGGAATAGCGGAATATACCTGTTTCATGTGAATTTTGTGCACTCTGAATGTGCCTTTGTAGACGTCAATAATTAAGAAAGAAAATGATATGTTCTCCAAAAGTAAACGTCACTACTGCAAGGTATACATAAGATGGAAGCTAACAAGTTGGGAGACAATAAACTCAAACCAACAGCGAAAAACTTTTTCCCAGTCATCTTTATACCTTACATGCAACAATTTGCCGACAATAGCAACTGAAGTTCTACAATAAGTCAATAATAACCAAGCTACCAGTATAAACATCTATGCCACACATTAAAATGACCAAACCCATGCCTAATGCAACATTTGCTAACACCAGCATTTATACGAAGTTCGGAAGTTCATCTTCGAGCATGAAATTATTGCGGCTCCAGCTTCAGATGCCATGAATAATAGGAATCATAAATTTTATAGATATCAATGAAGACATCAACAGATGAAGAGGATGGCACAAACGTAATGAGTTCGCTGAATTTGTTAATCCCAAAGTAATGATAACATTGTTGCTATGTTGGTTCCTGGCTTAAAGCCTTCATTTCTGTTTTAAAGCCTCCTTCAGGGCTGGCTAATGGTACTTGAACTTGGTAACAGAAGAATAGCTGCACTTTGGGCTAATGGTACAGGTTCAGAGCTTCTTGGTCTGCAATGATCACATGAAAGAAGTTTTCTTTAGATTCAAAAGGCATCAATCAATGGTTTGTGTGTTACAACAAAAGATCATCCTAAGACCAGAGAGTTAATCAGGTTACCGTTTCACTGTTTGGATGTCATCATCCGGTACCTTCATCAGATCTCCACTACTAGCATGGATGTTTCCCTGGAGTACATATACATCACACAAAGCCTTAGAGAAAAATCATGCATCCTTAATCCATCACATTTTATCCACTTGAAATTTGTACATTACATCATACCTACTAATACAATTCCATTCATGTTATTACTATGTTAACATGCAGATTAACCACAAAGCCTATGTTCAAGAATCATTACTCACTGAGTCATTGTTCTCACAGAGAATGGTTTGTGTCCAACAGATTTTGGTTTGCTCAAGAGGCAGCTATAACACATATTGCCAATATGATGATAATTGGTAGGTGCGACTAAAGTGACTTAACTAAAACTTGTTTCTTTTCCCTTACAATCTGTGCCGCACATCTCAGTGCTTTTGATAAGGAGGCTAGAGCTGCAACAGAAGAATGGAGTAGATTTCCCCTTTCATCTAAGGTGAGTGAGTCAGAGATTAAGCCATCCCCCTCCCAAGCAACAATCAAAAGCTAAAACTTGCTGATCCAAATTCCAAGCACATTTATCTGAAATGAGATTATACAAGTGTGCAGATGTCCTTCAAAGAAACATCATCATCCAAAAACCAATAAATAAAAATATAGGCATCTTCTGCTTGGTGTAACAGAAGTAAACTAGACTCTATGCGTGGTAACAAAATCCTGCATAAACAATTTAACTAACAGAAATACTTCACGATTCCAAGACCAGAAAACGCCAGATAATTGTGTCTGATAGTGCGCAACATTCGATCCAACCCAACTGGTAACCAGAGTCATAATCCATGTGCCTTTATCATCCCCTATCTAACCACTGGCATGCTTTTATCATCAAGAAAAACATCTAACAACACAAGCAAGTCCCTTGAAGTATCTAGCAACTTAACAAAAACACAGAAACACACGTCAAATGCAGAATTTGTCTATACACGTCCCTTATCACCCTATGTATGTACACAGACAGCCAACCATGCACATAACACAGGTACATATAGACACAAAGGAAAATGTGCATGGAGCCCTAAAGAGAAGTAAGGTAAGACCAAATAACATATACTCCATCCGTCTCAAAATAGATGTCTCAGATTGTCAAAATTTGGATGAATCAGCATCTATTTTAAGACGGAGGGAGTAGTAACAATTGAATCTGCTATCTCTCAACTATAAAGGGCACAATCTCTTCAATATCCACATTGCGATCCTATCATTCACAAGTGCCTGAACATGAACAGAATCCATGATCCCTGAACAATTTGCCAATCAGTATAAGACTGCTGCAATGTCTAAACGAGGATTTTCTAGACACGAACTCTCCAAACAGCTAAACATGGGATCTTCTGAATGCATGGACAAGCAAATTGAACAGTTCACATACTGCAAAACATGAGGATCACTCACCGGCGAGGCCGCATCTTTCTCCCTCTCCTTATCCCTCAGTACTTTGGCAACCAGTCCGGCCCTCCTCTTGCCCTTGTTGAGCTCCTCAGTTTCCGAGATCTCGGAGTACTTCCTGTCGCGGATCTTCCAGGCGGGGCCCTTGCGGATGAGCAGCTTGGCCCTCTTCCACCCGTCGGTGCTGGTATCGATGACGGTGACATCTGTCTTAGAGCGTCTCTCCCCATCCACGTCACCAGCGCCCCTGTCGGCCCGGCGGCGCTTCCTGGCCTTAGCCTTGCCTTTGTCGTCCTTGCTGGCAGACTTGTCCTTGGGGCGAGGACGGGGTCGGGACTGCTTGCGGAAGGGCTTGGGCGGGCGGCTGGATCGCGGGGCGGAGGGGACGGCGAAGAGGTCGGAGATGACGCCGGAGAGTGGCGGCGGTGGCGGCGGCTGTATCTGTAACGGATGGTTGATGTTGTCGTTGTTGTTGTTGTCGCTAGGGTTTGGGCGGGTGGGGTTGCGGGGTGGCTTAAGGATAGGCTTGGGCTTGGGAGGCAGGTCCTGGGTGTTGATGACGGCGAGGCGGCGGTCAGAGGAAGCGGGGGGCGGCGGCGGGGGAGGGAGAAGGGCGGGAGGGGGAGGTGGAGGGGGAGGGGAAGGGGGAGTGGGCGGCTTGGGTTGGCCGTAAAGGAGGTCGTCGATTTGGAGGTGGGAGGGGAAGGAGAGGCCGCCCTTAGCGTGGAGGCGGTGGAGCCATGACGGCGTGTTGTTGCTGCTGCTGCTCTCGGCCACGGAGAGCACCCATTGGCAGCACGGCATTCTCCCCCTTGCTCCGATCAGCCGGATCGGAGCAGCACAAGCCGTGGCCGCCGCAGCGTGTGGGGGAACCTGGAAGAAGGTTCTGAAAACTAAATAGCGGATGTCCGGTTGATAATGGTGCGATTTGGTTTTCTGGCTGAGCCTACCCTTACCCCAAACTTTGGACGAAACTCTTTAACAAAAGCTTTTTTTTTTTAACATTGAACGGGTGCTGCAAGGAAGCCGATGGAGTACAGAAAGGCCAAAAGGATAAAAATTACATAGAGACCCAAGAATTTGCATTGAGGACCCTAAAAGAAACTTGAAAAGGCAATTAAGTCCTTGGTCTTCATCCTCCTCTAGATCGACGACGACTCTCCCGCATCGACAGCCGTCCAAGCCACAGGAAGCGACCGACGAGAGGAGCAGAGCAGCGCGGAGCGGCAGCCCTACTGCCATTGGGTCCGGCGTGATGACGGAGCAGCCGCCAAAGAGACGCAGGAGAGAATCTCCAAAAGTATCAACCGCCGCCGCACGCAACCAGACCCGGCTCTCCTAGCCGCCACCATGGTAGCCAGAGGAAGCTGGAGAGGGAACCTGCCTCGGCATGGACAGCACCGGCATCCATATGAGGAAGAGGAGGGACGACGCAGCACTCCGCAACCCCCTCGCCTCCACGGCCAGCCGGGAAAGAGAAGTCGTTGCACCACCCGCAACCATGCCCTTCTCCCCCGCCACCACGGCCAGTGAAGAAAGGCATCGTAGCTTCCACTCCCACCCAGATGCCGGTTCCTAGACCCTTATTGAGAGCCTCCAGCAGCAGATCTCCCCCAAGGCTTTGACCACCGGAGCACACGAGAGAGAAAACCTACCAGCATGCCCCAGATCTGGGTCAACGACCTGGGGAAAACTCCGGGACAGAGCCCGAACCCGCGACGAAACCGCCGCAAACCAACCAACCTACTACCCTAAACTACTCCGGCGCCTCCCCTCCGCCACCTTCGGCCGGCATCGCCACCGGAGGGGCTCGAGATTGGCCCGGCCGCTTTATTTTTCTCCCAAGGAACTGTTCACGGGAGAGGGTGAGGAGGAGAAGAGGAACTGGAGTCAACTACTCTTTAACAAAAGCTAAAACGCAGCACAGCACAGGTGATTTGGAAAAGAGCGAGTAATTTTGTCCTTTTGTGTCGAATTAGACACGACACAGATTTGTATAGGTCCACATTTATCTATACATTAAAATATATACAAATCTAGATAACTTTATGACATCTAATTCGAAAGGAAGTAGCACATAAATCATGATTTGTAGCACACAGATTAAGTTTTGTTGGTCAATCGATGATCAATGTTGAACTTTAGAATATGTCAATAGGGCATACGTCAAGCACAAGATCCGGCTTGTCGCAAAGGGCTACTTACAGCGTCAAGGTGTGGACTTCGAGGAGGTCTTCGTGCTAGTGGAAAGGCTCAAGTCTGTGCAGCTCATCCTCGCTCTGGTGGTGTACCGTGGCTCGGAGGTTCATCATATGTATGTTATATCCGCGTTCCTGGATGGAGATCTCGAGGAGGATGTCTACGTGTCCCAGCCACCAGGGTTCATCGCCGATGAACATGAGCACGGTGTCTACAAGCTCCAAAAGGCCATGTATGGGTTACGACAAGCACCAAGGACGTGGAACGCTAAATTGGATGCAAGTCTAGCTTCGCTCGGCTTCACGTGCAGTGCCACGGAACACGTGTACGCACGAGGAACCAGGAACGCTCTATTGATTGTCGGGGTCTACGTCGATGATCTGGTGATCACCGGTGCTGATCAGTGAGAGGTGCACCATTTCAAGGAGGAGATGAAGCGATTTTTCTCCATGACCGACCTTGGCTTGCTCCGATACTACCTCGGTCTAGAGGTGAAGCAAGAGCATGGGCGCGCCACGATCACACAGCCTGTGTAGCAAGTAAACTTCTCGATAAGGCGGGCATGGAGGGCTGCAACGCCACGCACACGCCCATGGAAGCACGATGTCAGCTGAGCAAGGAAATCATGGAGACGCCGGTGGACTCAACATTCCCCGCAGCGTCATTGGCAGCCTCGGGTAACTGGTTCATACTCGCCCGGACATTGCATTCACCGTGGGCTTCCTGAGGAGGTTCATGGAGGTGCCGACGGGCGATCACCTTGCGGCGGTGAAGCATCTTCTTTGATACATCGCTGGTACACTAAACCATGGGTGTGTGTACCACCATGGTGATGGTGAGACACTGGTCGGTTTCATTGACTTCGATCACGCCGGCGACATGGACTCTAGGAAGAGCACCTCCGGCATGTTGTTCTTTCTCAGGGATAGTCTAGTAAGCTGGCAAACTCAGAAGCAGAAGGTTGTCGCCACTTCTTCGTGTGAGGCGGAATACATATCGGCAGCAACGGCGACGCACCAAGGGATTTGGCTTCCCCTCTCTTCGGCGAGCTATTGAACCAAGAAGTTGCACCGTTTAAATTGTTCATCGACAACAAATATGTGATCTCGTTGTGCAAGAACACTGTTCTCCATGATCACAGCAAGAACATTGGTATGTGCTACCACTTCATCCTTGATTTGGTGGAAAAAGGCTTCATTCTCGTGGAGTTCATCAGGACCAGTGAGCAGAAGGCTGACATCCCGACCAAGACTCTTGGTCGCACTCAGTTCTAGAGTCTGAGAGATAAAATTGGCCTCGTCAATGTTAGCAACTAAATTAGGGGGAATTGTTGTTTAATTTACGTTGCTTGGCTAAAAGAATGCACCTATGCATGTGCTGGAAAAGAATATGCGTGCAGTAGCAAGATAAGATAAATTGCATGCAGTAGATGATAAACTACAACACGTTGGAATAGAAGATATACCTGTTGGAGATATGCCCAAGAGGCAATAATAAAGTGGTTATTATCATATCTTCATGCTTATGATAAATGTTTAAATACCATGCTATAATTGTATTAACCGGAAACATTAATACTTGTGTGATTTGTAAACATAAAAGAGTCCCTAGTAAAGCCTCTTGTTAAACTAGCTTGTTGGTTAATATATGATCATGGTTTCCTGATCATGAACATAGAGATGTTATTAACAACAGGGTCATATCATTAGGAGAATGATGTGATGGACATACTCCTATAGTTAAGCATAGCATAAAGATCAAGTCATTTAATATAGTTCATTTGCTATAAGCATTCTGATACATAGTAACCTAATTCCTTCGACCATGAGATCATGCTAATCACCATCACCGGAAGGATGCTTTGATGACATCAAACACCACACCGTAACTGGGTGGCTATAAAGGTGGCATTGAATGTTCGGAAAGTATGAGTTGAGGCACATGGATCAAGAGTGGGATTTGTCCATCCATATGACGGATAGATATACTCTGGGCCCTCTCGGTGGAATGTCATCCAATTGGCTTGCAAGCATGTGAATGGATCACAAGGGATCACATATCACAGGAACGAGAAAAGAGTACTTATCGGTAACGAGGTTGAACTAGGTATATGGAGATACCGACGATCAAAACCTCGGATAAGTAAACTATCGTGAGACAAAGGGAAATTGGTATCGTATGTAAATGGTTAATTCGATCACGAAGTAATCGTAGAAATATGTGAGAGCCATATGAATTTCCAGATTCCTCTATTGGTTATTGATCGGAGAAGAGTCTCGATCATGTCTGCATAATTCACGAACCGTAGGGAGACACACTTAAGGATTCGATGTTGTTTAATAGTTACGGAATGTGAGTAAAGAGACCGAATGTTGTTCGGAGTCTTAGATGGGATCCGGGATATCACGAGGAGATACGGAATGGTCTGGAGAATAAGATTCATATAAGGAAAGTCCAATTCCGGAGTTCAAGAATGGTTTCGGTGTTTTCACCAGAATGTTCTAGAAGGGTCTAGAAGGTTCGTCGATCTGGAAGGGGAAGGGTACATGGATGTGTCATGACAAAGTGGAATGGTTGCATCATGTCATAGGTCACTTGGCTAGACACTTGGAAGAGAGAAATCAAACTCTAATTTGAAAGTCAAAAGGGCAGTTTGGAAAAGTCAAACTGGGACAATATTTCCAAGTGGAGGGAGAGAAGGATTCTTACCTAGGGAAGGAATCCTCCATCTCCCTTTGCGCCTCCCCACCTATAAAAGGAGGGGTAGGGCGCCCCCCCCCCCTGGACACACAAGAAACCCTAGGTTGGCCGCCGCCCCCCTCTCTAGTTGCGGCCAATCTAGATCTCCTCTAAACCACTACCAACTAGCTAAACCCTAATTGCTAGCTACCTCTAAACCTCGGCCTCTAAACCCTAGATCGCCAGGGCTCCCTCTACTCCACCATACCCTCTCCGGCTTAGGCGAAGCCCTACGGGATCTCTCCTCTACTTCTGACACCACGCCGTCGTGCTGCCGGAATCGCGAGGAGAGAACTACAACCTCCGCTGACTGCTGGAACAAGGGAGAGGAAGGTCTTCATCGATTAACGTACGTGTGACCGACTCTGGGAGCGCTGTCGGAACGCGGCGCCGGAAGGATCGTCTACGCGATCTTGAGATCGGCAAGTGAAAGAGTACATCACCCACGAGAATCTGCTCTCGTTAACTGCTTTCGATCTTCGAGGGTTCATACTCTATCAACTTTTTGCATCGATCTAGTAGATAGACCTTGGCTTGATCATAGATTAGATCTTGATTGTGTGTTCATGCGGTAGAATTTTTTTGTTTTCCATGCTACGAACCCCTACGGTGGTATCAGAGCCGTGTCTATATGTAGATCTGTTGCACGAGTAGAACACAATGGTCATTGTGGGCGGTGATGCTTTTATTATCAATTGCTTCTTGTGTACTTTGCATCTTGCAGTATGGTGGGATGAAGCGGCCCGGGCTAACCTTACATGACATCGTTCATGAGACTTGCTCCACGCTCGACATGCAACTTGTATTGCATAAGTGGCTTTGCGGGTGTCTATCTCTCCCATCATAGTAAAGATTAAATTTACAACGGGCACTTGATAGTTCAAGCATCAACCGTTGTGGTTCTTGTTCATAAGTTATAATGACACTTATTGAAAGCCCCAAACCACGTTAAACATGCAAAGAAAATTAGAGGCGTCTAACTTTGTTTTGCAGGGGTGTGCTGTGATGTGATATGGCCATGATTGTGATTATATATGATGTATGCAATGTTACTTATGGTAAGTCGCCAACCGGAAGGAGCCATATGGTTGTCTTTTAATTCCATTAAGACTTGCGTGTCTATTATTCAAAGTAGTTGTAATAGTTGATGCTGGTGGACGACAACCATGAAGCGGCGCCATTGACCTTGACGCCATGCCGGTGATGATGGAGATCATGTTCGTGCTTGAAGATGGAGATCGGAAGCACAAAAAGAAAGGCCATATCATATCACATATTATGAATTGCATGTGATGTTAATCCTTTTATGCATCTTGTATTGCTTAGATCACGACAGTAGCATTATAAGATGATCCCTCTCACAAAATATCAAGTTATAAAGTGTCATCCTTAGTAGGCACCATTGCCAAAGCTCATTATTTCGAAGCACCACGTGATGATCGGGTGTGTTAGATTCTGCGAGTGTATGCAACGGGAGCAAGCCAGATTTGCTCATGCGGAAGCTAAGGTTTGATCTTGGCGAGCCTAGCATGTACAGACATGGTCTCGGAACACGGATCACCGAAAGGTAAAGCATGAGTCATATAGTAGATATGATGAACTTGTTGATTATTCGCCTTTGAAGCTACATCATCTCTCGTGATGATCGGTTTTGATGTGGTGGATTTGGTTCATGTAATCACTAAAAAATGTGAGGGATATTGTTTTAAGTGGGAGTTCAACAACAATATGATTATAAGTTGAACACTAGTTATCATAAATTAAATCAAAGTGAATTTGCATAGTTGTTGTAGTCATTGGCATCCGTTTACCACCTTGCGCTTAGTTATAATTGAGATAATAAAACTATAGAATTCTGGTTAGTTACTTTATGAACTGGTATCGTATTGTTTTGAAGTGTTAATCTAAAGTTTAAAAGTTCTATTGCAAACTTTCAGTAAGTTCCGGTTACTCCGTGAAGTTTAATAATTGGTATTAAATCAAGAGTAATAATTCAAGTGTTAGTATATAAGTATCATGTTTATCTCCATGATTCTTGATATTCAAAAGATTGTTTTAATATCAAGGTTATCTAGTAGCTGAAAGAATTGTTTCAGAAACCATCATATGTGGAAGATATTGCGATATCTGAAACAATGTTTTGTTTACAACATGATAGAAGTATAATATGGCAAAGTTTATGTTCTCATATTTGATGAGAATTTGCAAAAGGTTGGAGACGCTAGTCGTCCTAATCCTCCAAAAGGTTTTGGAGAGCAACATTATACTCGCGATTCACCGTTATAAGCTAAAGTAGCTTGATCATGAATAGTTCCATGATAAGGATGAATATTCAATGTAAGTAAAATGGTTACTGCACTAAAAGATTACTAAAGAATGGAATTTGAAAGAACACCAAACATTTGATGATGGTGATCTGCTTCAAAGTGCAAGTCCAAAGACATTGGTATTTAACTTTACATGTTTTGGACTATGTGTCATGTGTATGACTCCACTATTGATAGATTCTTTCAAACAGAAAAGGAAATACTGAAAGAGAATCTTATAAATATATGGCAGAAAAGAAAAGACTAGAATTGTTCAGCTTAGGTATTTAAAGGATATACGAGTTATGGATGTATTCTTTGCTTGTTAAATAATGTGGTTCTTAAGTATTGGATACTGAATTTGTTGGTATGAATCGTCATACGAAACAACACAATTCATGAACTACAATGGCCTAAGTAACTAGCAAAAGAATATGTGATGATGTTCATCGAGAACAAATAAAGGGTTGTTGTGTTGCTCGTTAACATCAAAGCTTGCCTTCAAGATTTGTTTTATCAGGTATTATGAGAACAAAGGGTTGTTCAAATAATTGTCGTAATCCATAAAAGATGGATGATTTACAAATCTTGTTGGATAAATCACATCCATAAAACTGTTGCTAAAAATGTCGAAAGACAATTGATAAGAAAATATCACTTAGAAAGTGACATCTCCTTTTAAATTATATTAGAAAGAAAACATGAAGAAACTCCATGTGGATGGAATTTTGGAGTCTTTTGATTTTTTGATCAAATGACACTTGTGAAACTTTCCTAGAGATAATTAAAACTTCGTTCATAGGCCAAAAGGGAACGAATGACTAGCTTATTGGAACTTGTACATATTGTTGTATGAAGTCCATTATGTGTAGTCAAGAGCGATGGATTTCAACTTCATATGCTTTTTCCGAAAATTTGAGTGAATATATGAATATTTACTTAATAAGGATAAAGTGTGAAACGTTTGAAAAGTTCAAAGACTTTCAAGATGAAGTGCAAAATCATTGTAACAAGAATATAAATAGTTTATGATAAGATCATAAAGGAAGATATTTGAGTAACAAGTTTAGCATAACACCTAAGATTTAAGGAATCGTTCCATGGATTTGCATTTCCATGAAACATCATAAGAGTATGGAGTGTTCGAGATATGTAATGAAACCTTGTTTGACATGGTAAGATCAAAGGTGTCATTTATAAAACTGCCATTATATTTTAAAGATTAAAATCTTTAGAGACTACCGTTTTTCCACTGAAAAGAGCTCCATCATAATCCGTTGAAATGACACCATATAAAGTTATGGTTTGCGATAAAACCCAAGTTGTCCTTTCTTAAACATTGATATGCTATGCATAAGAAAGATGTGTGCAACCAAAGTCGGATGAACATATCTTTGTATGTTATTTTGAATAATCGTTGAGTATTCCTCCATAACACCAAAGACAAAAATGTTTGTTGCTTAGAACGTAAAGTTTCTTTGAGAAAGGAATTTTCCGTGAAAAGTTAAGTGGGAGGACAATATAACTTTGATAAGGTTAAGAGAACCTTAGCTATATGTGCAAAGTTGCGCAGCGCCGAAAAGTGTTCCGGAGGCAGCAACAATGCTCATGGCTCACGTGCCTCAAAGGTTGTGGTCACGGAGGTCTAAGTTCCTATTGAACCAAGTAGGTCGGGTAAACAATCAAATACCAAGATTTGAGGGTTGAATCATTATTTGACAATAATGAACGGACTACATGCAAAGAAGCGATGATGGGCCCTGACTCCGTCAAATGGCTTGAAGCCATAAAATCCGTGATAGTTCCATATACGAGAGATCAAGCTCTCAACTTGAAAGACCCTCTGAAAAGGTGCAAGACCTTACAGTCATATTTGGATCTATAAACAAATAGTCATGGATGTTTCACATCTATGAAATTATCGACGTGTTGGGAAAGAGTTCACGACAATGTTCAAAGAGTTGATTATGACAAGATCTGATCTTTCATTAAGCGATATTTAGTCTAGACGGATTAATGTAGCAACCACTACATATAATTTTGTTATGTGGTAATTGAATAAACAAAACAAATTCTTCTAATAGAATGGTTACCTAGGACGTGTGCATGACATGGTCCAAAGGGTTTTGTTAATTCAAAGGATGCTAAAAGCATATGCAAACTTCAATGGTTGAAGTAAGCATCGCGGAGTTGGAATCTTCACTATGATGAAACTGTTAAAAGAGTTTAATTTCATCGGAGACAATGAAGATGCTTGCATTTGCAAGAAATTAAGTGGGAGCGATAAGACATGTTTCTAATACATTATGTGGAGGACATATTTTTTATTAGAAATGATATATCTTTTTATTGACACAAGTTAAGAATTTCATCTCGATGAAAGGCTTACGCAAAACCCGAATATTTGGCAGCAATGTCTATATGGATAAATTGAGACGCTAATATGGTTGTGCCAGAAGTACATAGATGAGATATTGAATGAGTTCAATATATAAACTACAAGAAAGGTTCTTGTTGCACAGGAAGGATTGAATAAAGATTCAAGTATTTTTGATACTTGATAGATAAAATCACAAAGAGTACTTTATCAATCATGCTGTGATGTGTACAAATCCAGATATGTCCGATGCTCTAAATGTTATGAGCGTATACCAAAATGATTCATAAGATGATTATTGGACGATAGTAAAGATATTCTTATGATCTTTTAGAAGAACTAAGAATATATTATTTTGTAGAAGTGACAAATAGATGGTGTTGGAATTATGCCCTAGAGGCAATAATAAAGATGTTATTATTATAATTCTTGTTCATGATAAAGTTTATATTCCATGCTAGAATTGTATTAAGCGGAAACTTTAATACTTGTGTGGTTTGTGAAAAACACCGTGTCCCTAGTATGCCTCTATGGACTAGCTCATTGATTAATGATGGTTAAGGTTTCCTAACCATAGACATGAGTTGTCAATTGATAATGAGATCATATCATTGGGAGAATGATATGATGGACATACCCAAACTAAGCGAAGCAATTAGATCGTGTCATCGTGTTCATCTTTGCGAAGCTTTTCTTATGTCAAATATTATATTCCTTAGACCATGAGAAAATACAACTCCCTGGCATCAGAAAAAAGCTTTGAGGTCATCAAACGTCATCCTATGAGAGGGTGATCATAAAGGTGTCTCTCAGGTGATCGGAAAGTACCTGTTGGGTTGTATGTATCGAGATGGGATTTGTCCCTCCCAAGTCGGAGAGATATACTTTGGGCCCTCGTGTCGATATCAACACCGCTTTCAAGCATGTGGTTAAGGAGTTAATCACAAAGTGATATCGGATTACGAACGAGTAAAGTACTTGCCGTGAACGAGATTGAACTAGGTATGGCATGCAAGCGATCAAATCTCGGGCAAGTAAAATATCGCGAGACGAGGAATATATATATGGGATTGATTGAATCTGGCATCGTGGTTCATCCGATATGATCATCGATGAATGTGTGGGAGTCAATATGGGTTTCAGACCGCATTTGATTATTGATAGAAGATCATGTCTGCATGTTCTCGAACCCGAAGGGTCACACACTTAACGTGTCTCGACGCTAGGATAGATTGGATAATTGGTTTATGAGTTTTTTTTCGGAGTCTCGGATGTGATCCGGGACATCAAAGAGGTTCCGGAATGGTCCGGAGAATAAGATTCATACAAGGCAATGCAGTTTTTGGAGTTCAGAATTGTTTCGGGTTAATCGGTATTGTACCGGAAGCTTCTAGAACCTTCCGGAGGGGGACCAACGTGGCCCCACCTGCCGGGAGGGGGCATGGGCCTATGAGGGAGTGCCCTGGCTGCATTTGGCCAGGGGCACAAGGCCCCATAGGGCCCAGCCGGCCAAACCAAGGGGAAACCCTAGGGGAGCTTCTAGAAGGGGGGGAAACTTGCCCCCCACTCCTCCCTCCTTTGGCCGCCGGTCTAGGGCTTGGGGGAGGGGTTAGGGCTGGCGCCCACCCCTCTATATATAGAGGGCTGGGGCACACCATCCCCCACACCTTCCCTTCAAGCCTAGCCGCCCTGCTGCCCTCCTCTCTCTCTCCCTCCCGACTGCGTGTAGGCGAAGCCCTGCTGCAGAAACTCTCCACCACTTGCACCGCGCCGTCGCGTTGTAGATCCAATCTGTCTCTCCACCATACTTGCTGGACCGAGGAAGGAGAAGACATCGAGGTGCTGCATGTGTGCATCTCTCGGAGGCATCGCCACTTGCGGTGCTAGATCGGATCGGATCACGAGGAGGAGAAGCGAGTACGACTACATCACCCACGTTAAACGAGCGTTCACCGCGTAATCTTCAAGGGTATGAATATCTCATCTAATCTCTCCGTTGTTTGCATCTCCTAGATTAGATCTTGGCTTTCGTTCGCATCCGTAGAATTTTTTGATTTACTATCTGCGAAACCCTTCGATGGTATCGAGCTAGATCTGCGTAGATGTGTTTCACGAGTAGAGCAACATGGTTGTTGCGGGCGTTGATGTTTTCTATTGCAAGCCTCTTGTTTGTGTTCTTCTTATGGCCAGGATAGTGAGATTGAAGCGGTCCAGGCCAACCTTACATGACGTCGTTCGCGAGACGGCTCCACACTTGACGTGTGGCTTGTTCCACATGCGGTGGTGGATGCCGTTCTCTCACTATAGTTGTCATGGGATTTACACCGGAGTTTGTCAACCATAATATCACCGTTGTGGCTTTCCGTAGGTAAGAATCGTTCTTAGCTTGCTACTCCCATAAGCCACGTAAAACATGCAACAACAAAGTAGAGGCGTCTAACTTGTTTTTGCAGGGAGTGTTTTCTGTGATATGGTATGTCCCAAGATGTGATGTGTATATTGTATGCGATGATCATGTTTTGTAATGTTTCATAACTTGCATGTCGATGAGTACACAACCGGCAGGAGCCATATGGTTGTCTTTATAATTGTGTATGACCTGTGTGTCAACTTCTTATACGCCATGTAATAGTTTCACTTTATCGCTAAGTAGTTAGCAATAGTTGTAGTTGCTATTCATGGTGGAGGCAATCATGGTGGAGTGATGGAGATCATGCCGGCACGCACAAGATGGAGATCATTGCGCGAAGATTGGCTATACCATGTCACATAAAGTTATATGCATGTGATGTTTATCCTTTTATGTATCTTATTATGCTCAGATCGCGACAGTAGCATTATAAGATGATTCCTCACTTAAAGTTCAAGATAAAACTGTGTTCTCCCCAAGTATGCACCATTGCGAAAGTTCGTCGTGTCCAAGCATCACGTGATGATCGGGTGCTATAGACTCTACGTTCACATACAACGGGTGCAAGCCAGTTTTGCACACGCGGAAATACTTGGGTCTAACTTGACGAGCCTAGCATGTACATACATGGCCTCGAAACACATGAACTGAAAGGTTAAACATGAGTCATATGAATGATATGATCGACACTTCGTTGTCCACCATTGAAACCACATCTCTTCTCGTGAAGATCGGATTAGGTGTGGTGAATTTGGATCATGTTCACTAAACAACTTGAGGGATGTTGAATTTAGTGGGAGTTCATCTAGTAATTTGATTAAAAGTTGAACTAGTTATCATGAACATAGTCTAATTTGTACTTGCAAATATTGTAGATCAAATGGCTAAGTCCAACTTCAACTTCAACGTTTTTGCTGAGAAGGAAAAGCTTAGAAACAATGGGTCTAACTTCACCAATTGGTTCCGCAATCTGAGAATCATTCTCTCTGGCGGTCAAAAGGACTATGTCCTTGAAAATGCGCTAGGTGACGCCCCTACTGTAGATGCGCCGGCTGATGAGAAAGCTGTCTATCAGTCGCGCAAGGATGATTATGGTGTGATTAAGAGCACCATGTTGTTTTCTATGGAATCGGACCTTCAAAATCGTTTTGAAGACTATCCCGGGCCCTTTGAGATTCTTGAGGCTGAAACTATGTTTCAGACTCAGCCTTACGAGAGATATGAGATCTCGAGAAGTTCTTTAAGCGCAAGATGGAGGAAGAGAGTTCCGTTAGTGAGCACGCCATTAAGATGTGGGCTACACTCAACGCCTATGAGCAACTGATGCAAGATTCCGGAGGAGCTCAAGATTGACCGGTTCGCAATCACTCCTCCCAGCTACAAAAGTTTTGTAGTGACTCACAATCAGTTGGTTCCATCACGATCACCGAGCTCTTCGCAGTCAAGGCTGCAGAGGTGGACATCAAAAGGATAATCATGTGTTGATGGTCAACAAGCCCCCACCTTCAAGAAAGGTAAGGGTGCAAAGAAGCCCTTCAATAAAGGCGGCAAGCGCGTTGCCCTGGGAGAAGAAGCTCAAGTCTGGTCTAAGCGGACACCGGTGCTTCTATTGCAAGGACAAGGGTCACCGAAGCGTGAATCAAGTACTTAGCAGACAAGAAGGCTGGCACCATCAAAGGTATATTTGATATACATGTTATTGATGTTTTCCCTACTAGCCCTCGTTGTAGTGCCTGAGTATTTGATACTGGTTCGGTTGCTAATATTTGTAACTCGAAATAGGAGCTACGGAATAGACGGCGGCTTGCGAGGGATGAGGTGACGATGCACGTTGGCAACAGATCAAGAGTTGATGTGATGGCCATCGGCACGCTCTCCTTAGTTTTACCTTCGGGATTAGTTTTAAACCTCAATAAATGTTATTATGTGCCTGCATTGAGCATGAACATTATTTTTGGATCTTGTTTATTGCAAGACGGTTATTCATTTAAATCGGAGAATAATGGTTGTTCTATTTATATGAGTAACATCTTTTATGGTCATGCACCTGTTGTGAATGGTTTATTTCTTCTAAATCTCGAAAGGGATGAAACACACATCCATAACATTGAGGCTATGAGATGCAAAGTAGATAGTGATAATACTACTTATTTGTGGCACTGTCGTCTAGGTCATATTGGTGCAAAGCGCATGAAGAAACTCCATTCCGATGGACTTTTGGAGTCTCTTGATTTTGAATCATTTGACACATGCAAACCATGCCTCATGGGCAAGATGATCAAAACTCCGTTCTCTGGTATGATGGAGTGAGCAATGGACTTGTTTGAAATCATACATACCGATGTATGCGGACCGATGAGTGTTTCGACGCGCGGTGGATATCGCTATTTTCTCACTTTTACCGATGACTTAAGTAGATATGGGTATATCTATTTAATGAAACATAAATCTGAATCATTTGAAAAGTTCAAGGAATTTCAGAATGAAGTGGAGAACCATCGTAACAGAAAGATTAAGTTTCTACGATCCGATCGTGGAGGTGAATTTTTGAGTTATGATTTTCTCACGCATCTTAAAGCAAGCGGAATCGTTTCGCAACTCACGCCACCCGGAACACCACAGCGCAATGGTGTGTCTGAACGCTGGAATCGAACCATATTAGATATGGTCCGATCGATGATGTCTCTTACCGATTTGCCGTTATCATTTTGGGGTTATGCATTAGAAACCGCTGCATTCACTTTAAATAGGGCACCATCTAAATCCGTTGAGACGACACCGTATGAACTGTGGTTTGGTGCTAAACCTAAGTTGTCGTTTCTTAAAGTTTGGGGATGCGAAGCCTACGTCAAGAAGTTGATGCCGGACAAGCTCGAACACAAAGCGGAGAAATGCGTCTTCACAGGATACCCTAAGGAAACTATTTGGTATACCTTCTATCACAGAACCGAAGGCAAAGTGTTTGTCGCAAAGAACGGTTCCTTTCTTGAGAAGGAGTTTCTCTCGAAAGAAGTGAGTGGGAGGAAAGTAGATCTAGACGAGCTTGTTGAACCTTCTCTTGAATTGGAGAGTAGCGCAGCACCTGAAATTGTTCCAAGGTCGCTTTGCACCAACAATAGAGGAAGCTAATGACAAGGATCATGAAGCTTGGACGATCTGCTCTTGAGCGTCGCGCAGTCGACAAGGTCACGTGCCCCTCCCGAGTGGTACGGCAACCTGTCTTGACTCTTGTTGGTAGAAGACAGTGAACCTACGAACTATGAGGAAGCGATGATGAGCCCAGACTCTGAGAAATGGCTAGAAGCCATGAAATCCGAATTGGGATCCATGAGCGAAAACCAAGTATGGACTTTGGTGGACCCTCCTAGCGACCGAAAGGCCGTTGAGTGCAAATGGATCTTCAAGAATAAAACGGACGCGGATGGTAATGTTACCGTCTATAAAGCACGGCTTGTCGCGAAAGGTTTTCGACAAGTTCAAGGTGTTGACTACGATGAGACTTTCTCTCCCGTAGCGATGTTTAAGTCCATTCGGATTTTATTAGCAATTGTTGCGTTTCATGATTATGAAATATGGCAGATGGATGTCAAGACTGCGTTCCTCAATGGCAACATTGATGAAGAGTTGTATATGATGCAACCGAAGGTTTGTCGATCCTAAGGATGCTGATAAAGTGTGCAAACTTCAGCGTTCCATTTATGGACTGAAGCAAGCATCTCGGAGTTGGAACCTTCGTTTTGATCAAGTGATCAAGAGCTTTGGATTTGTTCCAAATTGCTACGAAGCTTGTATGTACAAGAAAGTGAGTGGGAGCTCGGTGACATTTCTGGTACTATATGTGGATGACATATTGATTATTGGAAATGACATTAACGTGCTTAACGATGTGAAGAGTTATTTGAACAAGTGTTTTTCAATGAAAGACCTAGGTGAAGTTGCTTATATATTGGGCATCAAAATCTATAGAGATAGACAAAGACGCCTGATAGCTTTAAGCCAGAGTACATACCTAGACAAAGTTCTAAAAAGGTTCAGAATGGATAAGGCAAAGAAAGGTTCAGTGCCTATGTTGTCAGGTAAGATATTGATCAAGGCTCAGTGTCCAGCTACGGTAAATGATAGGGAATCTATGAGCAAAGTGCCTTATGCCTCGGCCATAGGTTCTATCATGTATACCATGCTGTGTACTAGACCGGATGTGTCCAATGCTCTTAGTTTGACGAGCAGATATCAAAGTGATCCAGTGGAACCTTTGGACAGCCGTGAAGAACATCCTAAAGTACCTAAATAGGACTAAAGAAATGTTCTTAGTCTATGGGGTGATGAATAGCTCGTCGTAAAAGGTTACATCGGCCTAGTTTCGAAATCGACAAGGATGATTCTAAATCTCGGACGTGATACGTTTATATTTTGAATGGAGGAGCTGAGCTGGATAAGCTACAAGCAAAGCGTGATCGCGGGATCTCGTGAAGCGGAATACATGGTCTACTGTAAGCGTCAAGTGAAGGAGTTTGGATCAGGAACTTCATCACTGAGCTTGGCGTGGTTCTAAGTGCATTGGACCCACTGGAGATATTCTGTGACAACACTGGCGCCATAGCACTCGCTAAGGAACCAATATATCATCCAAAGACCAAGCATATCAACCGCAAGTTTCATATAATCCGAGATTATATAGCAGATGGAGATCTGAAGATTAGAAAAGTACATACAGATCTGAATGTCGCAGATCCATTGACTAAACCTCTTCCACGTGTAAAACATGATCAGCACCTTAGTGCCATGGGTGTGAGATTGTTGCCAAATGTAAACTAGATTATTAACTCTAGTGCAAGTGGGAGACTGTTGGAATTATGCCCTAGAGGCAATAATAAAGATGTTATTATTATAATTCTTGTTCATGATAAAGTTTATATTCCATGCTAGAATTGTATTAAGCGGAAACTTTAATACTTGTGTGGTTTGTGAAAAACACCGTGTCCCTAGTATGCCTCTATGGACTAGCTCATTGATTAATGATGGTTAAGGTTTCCTAACCATAGACATGAGTTGTCAATTGATAATGAGATCATATCATTGGGAGAATGATATGATGGACAGACCCAAACTAAGCGAAGCAATTAGATCGTGTCATCGTGTTCATCTTTGCGAAGCTTTTCTTATGTCAAATATTGTATTCCTTAGACCATGAGATAATACAACTCCCTGACATCGGAAGAAAGCTTTGAGGTCATCAAACGTCATCCTATGAGAGGGTGATCATAAAGGTGTCTCTCAGGTGATCGGAAAGTACCTGTTGGGTTGTATGTATCGAGATGGGATTTGTCCCTCCCAAGTCGGAGAGATATACTTCGGGCCCACTCGGTAATCGATATCAACACCGCTTTCAAGCATGTGGTTAAGGAGTTAATCACAAAGTGATATCGGATTACGGAACGAGTAAAGTACTTGTTGTGAACAAGATTGAACTAGGTATGACGGTACCGACGATCAAATCTCGGGAAAGTAAAATATCGCGAGACGAAGGGAATATATATATGGGATTGATTGAATCCTGGCATCGTGGTTCATCCGATATGATCATCGATGAATGTGTGGGAGTCAATATGGGTTTCCAGACCCCGCTGTTGATTATTGATAGAAGATCATGTTTGCATGTTCTCGAACCCGAAGGGTCACACACTTAACGTGTCTCGACGTTAGGATAGATTGGATAATTGGTTTATGAGTTTTTGTTCGGAGTCTCGGATGTGATCCGGGACATCACGAGAGGTTCCAGAATGGTCTGGAGAATAAGATTCATATAAGGCAATGCAGTTTTTGGAGTTCGGAATTGTTTCGGGTTAATCGGTATTGTACCGGAAGCTTCTAGAACCTTCCGGAGGGGGACCAACGTGGCCCCACCTGCCAGGAGGGGGCATGGGCCTATGAGGGAGTGCCCTGGCCGCATTGGGCCAGGGGCACAAGGCCCCATAGGGCCCAGCCGGCCAAACCAAGGGGAAACCCTAGGAGAGCTTCTAGAAGGGGGGGAACTTGCCCCCACTCCTCCCTCCTTTGGCCGCCGGCCTAGGGCTTGGGGGAGGGGTTAGGGCTGGCGCCCACCCCTCTATATATAGAGGGTTGGGGCGCACCACCACCCCCACACACACACACCTTCCCTTCAAGCCTAGCCGCCCTGCTGCCCTCCTCTCTCCCTCCCTCCCGACTGCGTGTAGGTGAAGCCCTGCTGCAGAAACTCTCCACCACTTGCACCGCGCCGTCACGTTGTAGATCCAATCCGTCTCTCCACCATACTTGCTGGACCGAGGAAGGAGGATACGTCGAGGTGCTGCACGTGTGCATCTGTCGGAGGCATCGCCACTTGCGGTGCTAGACCGGATCGGATCGCGAGGAGGAGAAGCGAGTACGACTACATCACCCACGTTCCGATGAACGTTCCGCTGTGCGAATCTTCAAGGGTATGAAGACTAATCTCTCTCGTTGTTTGCATCTCCTAGATTAGATCTTGGCTTCCTCGTTCGCATCCGTAGAATTTTTTTGATTTACTATGCTGCGAAACCCTTCAGATGGTTAGTTCAGTGTAAAAGTATTACATTGATACTATTTTTGTCACAAAGTACAAATTAAGTTTATCTCTATCTAAACTAAGGGTGGCACAATATGATGGAAAGTAAGTTCCATAATGGATTTGGATGAGTTCCAAAGTTAAGACATTGTGACAGATGCTACAACAAAAGGCTAAGTATATGACTGCTATAATAGCAGCAAAAGAGGGCATTTGTGTCAAGTAGTTTGTTATCAAACTAGGTGTGGTTCACAGCGGGATGGTACTATGAAGATATATTGTAAGACAATATTATCAACATGTTTTAACCCCAAGGAACTAAAAGGTCTCACCAAATGACCAAATTTATACAAAGCCATCCCATTAGAGAATGAGTGATGCGTAGAGACGCAAAGACATGCAATTACACACGAACCTGAAAGTGTCGGATCCGAAGATCAGTTGACCACTAGCAATCGTGTAAATACAACACCGGAAAGCCATAGGTGTTGAATGCACAAAGGTTTGAAACTAGATTATTGCCTCTAGTGCAAGTGGGAGACTGTTGGAGATATGCCCAAGAGGCAATAATAAAGTGGTTATTATCATATCTTCATGCTTATGATAAATGTTTATATACCATTCTATAATTGTATTAACCGGAAACATTAATACTTGTGTGATTTGTAAACATAAAAGAGTCCCTAGTAAAGCCTCTTGTTAAACTAGCTTGTTGGTTAATATATGATCATGGTTTCCTGATCATGAACATAGAGATGTTATTAACAACAGGGTAATATCATTAGGAGAATGATGTGATGGACATACTCCTATAGTTAAGCGTAGCATAAAGATCAAGTCATTTAATATAGTTCATTTGCTATAAGCTTTCTGATACATAGTAACCTAATTCCTTCGACCATGAGATCATGCTAATCACCATCACCAAAAGGATGCTTTGATGACATCAAACACCACACCGTAACTGGGTGGCTATAAAGGTGGCATTGAGTGTTCGGAAAGTATGAGTTGTGGCACATGGATCAAGAGTGGGATTTGTCCATCCATATGACGGATAGATATACTCTGGGCCCTCTCGGTGGAATATCATCCAATTGGCTTGCAAGCATGTGACTGGCTCACAAGGGATCACATATCACGGTAACGAGAAAAGAGTACTTATTGGTAACAATGTTGAACTAGGTATGCGGAGATACCGACGATCAAAACCTCGGACAAGTAAACTATCGTGAGACAAAGGGAAATTGGTATCGTATGTAAATGGTTGATTCGATCACGAAGTAATCGTAGAAATATGTGGGAGCCATATGAATTTCCAGATTCCTCTATTGGTTATTGATCGGAGAAGAGTCTCGATCATGTCTGCATAATTCACGAACCATAGGGAGACACACTTAAGGATTCAATGTTGTTTAGTAGTTATGGAATGTGAGTAAAGAGACTGAATGTTGTTCGGAGTCTCAGATGGGATCCGGGCGAGGAGATCCGGAATGGTCCGGAGAATAAGATTCATATAAGGAAAGTCCAATTCCGGAGTTTGGGAATGGTTCCGGTGTTTTTGCCGAAATGTTCTAGAAGGGTCTAGAAGGTTCGTCGATCTGGAAGGGGAAGGGTACATGGATGTGTCATGAAAAAGTGGAATGATTGCATCATGTCCTAGGTCACTTGGTTGGACACTTGGAAGAGAGAAATCAAACTCTAATTTGAAAGTCAAAAGGGCAGTTTGAAAAAGTCAAACTAGGACAATATTTCCAAGTGGAGGGAGAGAAGGATTCTTACCTAGGGAAGGAATCCTCCCTCTCCCTTGGGCCGGCCACATGAAGTGGAGTTGGGGGAGGACTCCCTCACCCTTGGCGCCTCCCCACCTATAAAAGGAGGGGTAGGGCCCCCCCCCCCTTGGACACACAAGAAACCCTAGGTTGGCCGCTGCCCCCCTCTCTAGTTGCGGCCAATCTAGATCTCCTCTAAACCGCTACCAACTAGCTAAACCCTAATTGCTAGCTACCTATAAACCTTGGCCTCTAAACCCTAGATCTTCGGGGCTTCCTCTACTCCACCATACCCGCTCCGGCTTAGGCGAGCCCTACGGGATCTTCCCTCTACTTCTGACACCATGCCGTCGTGCTACCAGAATCGCGAGGAGAGAACTACAACCTCCGCTGCCTGCTGGAACAAGGGAGAGGAAGATCTTCATCGAGTACCGTACATGTGACCGACTGCGGGAGCGCTGCCGGAACGCGGCGCCGGAAGGATCGTCTACGCGATCTTGAGATCGGCAAGTGAACGACTACATCACCCACGAGAATCTGCTCTCGTTAACCGCTTTGGATCTTCGAGGGTTCGTACTTTATCAACTTTTTGCACCGATCTAGTAGATAGATCTTGGCTTGATCATAGATTAGATCTTGATTGTGTGTTCATGCGGTAGAATTTTTTTGTTTTCCATGCTACGAACCCCTACAATACCTGCAAGAAGATAACTTGTAGCCTGTAGGGAATAAGCCGGCTTGAAATATTGGCTTGCCCTAATCAAATGTTCACACTAGGAGAGTAGTATGTGAGTGGGCTTGTGCATCTCACGTAGTAGTATAAATAGGGCCCCTTTGTATCAGCTTATGACACCAAGTAGCAAGTGAAGGAATAAACAGAAACTTTGTGTCCTCTCGTGAGAGTTTTCATCCTCTCTAGAGTGTGTGTGTGTGCTCTTTCTCATTCAACTTGTGTCCAAGTTATTAAGGGTGTGTAGTTGGAGTTGGGGATAGGGGCTCAGAATTGGTATTACAGCCAAGTTCAGTAGCCATGTCGCAAGGCAATGGAAGAGGAAACAATGTCACACCGCCTCCTTGTCAATCCACGACAACTTTGCTCGAGCAGCGACGCCAATCGCCGAGCCATGGGCACAATAGGATGTAGCACAATGGCGGCAAGATTATCGTGCAACAGGTGGTGCGTGAGACTAGAGGTAGTAGCTGAAAGAAATATGCCCTAGAGGCAGATAATAAAGAAGTTTATTATCATATTTCATTAGTTTATAATAGTTTTATATCATGCTATAACTGTATCAAGTGGAAATATTTATATAGGTGTGATATATAAACAAACTCAGATCCCTAGTAGCCGCTATTCAACTAGTTCATTGGTCAACGGATGATCAAGGTTTCGGGTCATGTTGGTGCTTGGGCGCTAATTGACAATGGATCCATCTTATTGGAGAATGAGATGATGGACGGTTCCCATAGATGATTGTTGCAACATGATCATATCACAAAGTTCATAGTTGCAGCTGTCAGAAACTTAGTGACTCATTCCTCAGACCGTGAGACCATATCTAATCACTGTCTCTCGAGAGTGTGTTGAAAGCACCAAACGTCACTCAGTAGCACGGTGATTATAAAGGTGTGATCAAGTACTCAGAGGGGCAGGTTAAGGCGTATGTGTCAAGAGCGGGATTTGTACATCCGTATGATGAAAGATACTTTCGGCCCACTCGGATAAGTTATCTCTAATATGTTGTGCAACATGTGACTAGGTCAAGGGGATATCACTTATCGGTACGAGTAAAGTAGCATTTGTCTGTAACGAGGTTGAACCCGACATGGTGATGTCGATGATCAAATCTCGGACAATGCAAGTATCACAGAGACAAAAGAAATATGACATATTTTTTTAGGTTCAACATGATGGTGATTCATGGAGTGCATAGGGGTCAACATGGGCATCTCGGTCCCGTTGTTGATCACTGATAGAGATCATATCTATGACATTCCCGAACCGTAGGAGTGCACGCTTAAGGATATTACGATGCTTAGAGATCTTTCTATAAGAAGGAATCACAAAAGAGCGAGAAATCATAATTGTTCCAGAGACCCGAAGTTATTCGGAGAAAGAAAGAAGAAGAAAAGACCAAAAGGAGTTTTGAATAAATGGCAATTTATAATATGCATTTATTATATATTAATTATGAATTAATGTATTTAAATAAATATTTAAATTAAAATTTATAAAATCAACTTTCTTATTAGGCCAAAACCCCAGAGGGATTTGTCCTAGGAGAAAACCGTGGAAAAAAGGGAAGCTAAAAAGGCAGCAAATCTACTATTGGGATGTACAACCCAAGAAGGCGTGCGACTGGTATTGTGCATCGCACGCGCGAGCATCAAGGGAGTGTCGGTCGCCTCGCCGAGCCTACTCAACCCAGCCCACGCGGGCGCTCGGGGAGCTGGCTGGCGGGCAGACCAACCAGGCCGGATGGGCCACGGTTAACACCCGCCCACCTCAACACGTCGACAGCGCTAAAGCGCTGCTTGAAAGCCACGGGCTAGCAACAACCCACCTGGCAAGCGGCGCCTACTCAGTCTTATCAGCGAGCTGGTCACACGGGTAGAGCCGACCCACTCGACTGGCTACTATTGCTGGCTGGGCCGGTGCAGGGGCTGGTGGCCCATCCGGCCACCGCCTCAGGTCCAGCCAGCCAGCACTTGTGTTTTGCCCCCTTCTCTTTTTATATTTAGTCTCACATGGGGCATCTAAGAGGGAGGGTACACCTCCCTTAACCTATACAAGATGTAAAACACACGATAAATGCACGAGTTAACATAACAGTGAGCAACAACCATCAACTGGTCCAAGTTATCACAAAAGCATGAGGAATCGCTGACACATACACACAAGAGCCCAATAGAAATGATGAGAGTACAAATAACAGAGGAAAAAGGAAACAGATAAAATAAATAAAAGCAACCATGAGGATCAGCCTGGAAGAACAAACCTTGAGGACCCCAAATGGCCAGACAAGCTGAAAAGCGACAGCGGCGTCCACCAGAGAGACACCGGTGACCGGCAAGAGTGAAAGGAGCATGCACCGGCGAGAGAGGAGCCGCCAACAGCAACCACCGCCTCCGGAGATCCAAATTAATTCCCACCGGTCAAATCCACGAAGAAAAACAGGAAAAGTAACCCCCACCGTCTGGTTAAAAAAAGAGTACGACACACACGACAACCCCAAGGCGATGACAAACAGGCCCCACATAGCTAGGTCCACCCAAATTCTTTATAATAACAACGAAGGACACAAGAGTGGGCTGATTCTATAAGAAAAATGAGGTGCACATGGGAGGATAAAAACACACTAATAGGATATTATCTTTGGCTAGAATATCCCTCCCTCTCTCTAGTTGCTTTGCTAGTGCGCGGTCCCACCAAAGGACTGTGCACAGAAGTCCAACACCACTACGGCATGTCGTTGTGTTGCTAGAAATTCCAGCCAAGAGGTCTACTTCCGTAACCTCAGCGGGATCCGAGCCCGGGAGTCTTTGTCTTGCATCGTATGTGTAGGGTTTGTAGCATGGAAAACAAAAATTTCTATCGCATGAACACACAAAACCAAGATCTAATCTATGGCAAAGCCAAGATCTAATCTACGAGATCGGTGCAATGAGATTATAGAGAACTAACCCTCGTAGATCCAAAGCGTTTAACAAGATCGGATTCTCGTGGTTAATGTAGTCGATCACTTGACGATCTCAAGATCGTGTAGACGATCCTTCCGATGCCATGTTCCGGCAACGCTTCTTGATAACCCACAAGTATAGGGGGTGTATCGTAGTACTTTCGATAAATAGGAGTGTCGATCCCAACAAGGAGCAGAAGGTGCTGAATAGTGGTATGGAGCAGGAAATCCCTATGAATATTTAGCAAACCGGATTTTTAGTGGTTTTCTGACAAGGCAACAAAACAAAGAGCAAGTAACATAAGTAAAAAACAAATGGAGCAAGTGGCCTAATCCTTTCTTAGCAAAGGAAAAGCCGGTGGAAATACTTATAAGGACCAAACGTTCTCGAGGACACATGGGAATTCTGTCAAGTGCTTTCACTTCAAATAGCTGAGTACTCTTCTCTGGTGTTGTAAGTGTTGTGTGGGTGAACCTGTGCTAACATACCGCCCTTCCTAGGACTAATACATACTTGTGATTAAACCCCCTGCAAACATCCGTAACTACATGAAAGTAATTAAGATATAAATCTAACCATAGCCTTAAACTCTGAGATCCTACGCTCCCTTGTGCAAAGGTGTCCTAACGGGGGTTCGGGTTTCTTTCACTCCGGTAACCCCACAATTAGTAGCCAAATACACAATGCATTCCCTAGGCCCATAAATGGTGAAGTGTCATGTAGTCGACGTTCACATGACACCACTAGAAGAATAGCACCACAACTTAAATACTAAACCATTGAATAATAACTCATCACAGATTCACTACTAACAACATGACTTCTCCCATGTCCTCAAGAACACAACGAACTACTCACAAGACATCATATGGATCAAGATCAAAGATGATGACGGTGCTGATGGCGATGGTATCCCCTCTCCGGGAAGGAATTCCCCCGGCAGAAATCTGTCTGCCGGAAAGATCTTTCTCTCTCGGTGTTTTCCGTCCCCCAGAGGCGGCGGAAATCTATCTGTGGTCGCTCCTAGGCCTTAGGGTTTCGAAGGGAAGATATAGGAGAAGGGGCAGATTCGGAGGCCGGGCAGGTGGGCCACACCTTCCCTAGGCGCGGGGTCAGGTGGGCCCGCGCCTAGGGGGGTGTGGGCCCCCTGAGGCCCCACTTTGTCCCTCCTTCTAGCATCCTTCGTCTTCTGGTAAAATAATATGTTTCCATATTTTTTGGTGTTTTTCTAATCTTCGCGAAATTGCACCGAAACGCCTTCTTTTCCATCAGAATCCAGACTCCGGCAGTCCATCCTCCAGGAATCATCCAACATGCATAAACATATGAAAAGCCATAAGTAATACCTCATAATAAGACAAATATCAATGAATAGAGGTAAATTATGATATAGAATGGTGATGCAAATTAGGTGTATCAACTCCCCCAAGCGAATACTGAGCTCGGTAAACATGTCCACAGGTTTATGGAGTGAAGTGTCGATAAAAAGAATACGAACAAGTACAATAGTCACAATAGAAGAAAGCAACTCACCATTGCACAACTCATAGAAGAAAGCAACTCACCATTATATAACTTAGCTTGCAACCAAGTACAATAGTCACAATAGAGATGCATAAAGATAAATCATAATTGGAATTGGCAAACTTGTTCTTGGTCAGAGAACACCTGGCAAATAGTTTCACAAAAACTTTTTGTAGAAGTTTCAAAACAGGAACACTCTTTGCTCAAAAAGGTTTTTCACGAGTGAAGGCTTTAAAAGTAATAATCGATAGATAAGAGTTTTGTGCAAACAAGGAAGATGAAGAACATGATTGAATAAATCACCATATGAATGCTTGAAACACAACAACTCAAAATCTTGCTGGAGATAGAGAGGAAGTAGGTTTACTGACTCAACTGGTAACTAGGAGAAAGGCCCCTTCTTAGAGGGTATCAGGGATTACAAGTCATAAAGAGCTTCCAAAGATTATGGTACTTACTAGCTTTGAGCCATCATTGCCCCTATCATAAGCATCTTGAGATGATTAAGGTTAAAGTGAATAAAGATGGAGTATATGCTTGACGAAATATAAGTTGGCAATCTCATGTCCCTTGAATACGAGGGCCACTCCTCATGAATACTCAACTTTGGGTCCAGGTAAGTTCTTGTCATTGTAAGTATTTGCATATCATTGAGAACCGCCAACGGGGTACCCTTGCACATGGTACATGAGCTTTCCCATAACCAAAATGACAAGGCAAGCAAACAATGAACATCTCAGCGATCTTTTTATTTACTATGTGTATAACTTTTATTGAGGATGCTTCATAGATGACTCACTATGGTGATGCTGCAAGTTTCCACCATGATTAAGCATGGCTTAGGCTAGCGGCCCAGGCGTTTCTCTAACACGGGATACAAACTCCATGGACTTACAAGTTCCCTATTTATTTCACACCGTTGACATCCATAGACAAAAGAGCATGATATCAACTGTGTACGGAGTACAAGTGCAATGTTGAAAACGTTCCCCGTGACAACACGGTTCTGCTAATTCCAACGTATAGATGCAAGCATATACAACTTCGATGTTCACAATGTTTCAAGTCTATTAGGGGCAAAGAGATAAGGTGTTCCATCAAGTTTGTGAGAGCTTTACTAACTAGTTTTCTCATAACAAAATACTTTTTAATTTGAAAGGTAGATGAAACTTGAGAATTTGCTTGGAATAGAAAAAGCTACTAGGTAGATATGGTGGACACGAATGGCAAAGGTTTTGGTTAAAAGGATTTTGGAAACACGAGAAGTATGCCTTCTCAAAACAGGTTTTTGGCTAGCAAGGCTGGGTAGCAAGCAAGAGAGTTAAAAGAAACAAGCAAACATACAAGTAATAAAGACAAACATGCAATCTTCCTTGAAGACACAAAAGAATCTTAAATAAAGAATACTAAGCTTATGAGCCAACAAGAAAGAAAACAAATGATACCAAATACCTGTAAGCTTTTTCTTTCTTTCTTTTTCTTTCAAACTAATGCCACTGACCAGAACTCGGTTTGACAAAACCAATTTAGATCCACTTGATGATCCCAAAGTAGTGCCAATACCGATCAACAAGATCCATCATATAATAGAGACTGCAAACTAAAATAATTAGTGCAAAAAGTAAAAGATGAGACTTCTCATTAATATTCCAATAAAGGCACTCACACCAAGGGATACATAGATAATCAACTAAAGGAGAGATACTTCCACATGCAAACCAAACTATAAAATAACCTCTATACCACATATATGAATCCACTAAAAAGAAGGTAAAAGATAAAAGATAATGATGGTGATACCGCGACACTCCCCAAGCTTCGAACAAGCCAAGGGGATGCCAAACCTGATGACGAATTACTCCTTCGGTGGTGGTGGTGTTCTCTTGATAAGCTCTTCAATAAGTTTCCTCAACTCCCCGAACTCAAAAGTAAGAGTACGGATTATCTCCGAGTTTTGCTCTATCCGGTTCATGATCATGTCAGTCCGAGAATCCCAATTCTTGTTATTCTTTCCCCACTCTTCATCCTTAGCATGATCCTTCTCTACATTGTTAGAACGAGGCATATCCCAAACCGTGGGCAAATTCCCTTTGGACACATGTTGATATTGATATTCATGTATAAGTGTATGGAAGGGTCTCTTGTTACGTGGAGGAGATGATCGTGGAGAGAGAGAATGATGTCGAGATTCCCCCTGTAGACATCTGTGTTGTCCTCTTAAGCTTGGTAGGTCGTGCCACCAAACCAATACTTGCGATGGTAGCGCGAGTGTCCGGTTGCTTGTCCTCCTCCATGTCACCTGCATACCCTACTGAAATCTCCTCCTCCTTTGGGGACTTGAGGTTCTTCTTCCTCGGGCTTCTTGCCTTTGTCGTTGGCGGAGGCCATGGTGCTCTAAACTTGAGAAGATTTCCTGACAAAAACAGATTGAAACAAAAACACGACGAGAACATGATGCACGAACCTCGGGGGATCCGGGGGGTTATATATTATGAAGTTTCAAGGCATAAGGAAGGTACTGACACGGAAACGAAGCGGAGATGGAGTTCGAGGGGGAGATACCCCCTCAGGCGCGACCAGGCTAGGCCCGCTCCTGGGGTGGGTTTTTCCACCCCGGGTTCCGTTTCCTCTTCAGTTTTGTCTCGTAACTTCCCTTATGTATTGAAAACATCAAAAATACAAAAATATTGGGGTTTCACGAACCTTCTGTTTTCACCACTTTTACCTATTCAAAGACGAACTCTGCAAATTCCTTCTCTCTTTCTCCTGAAAGTTTCCTTCTTACAAAACCCTTGCACAAACTCAATTACAACATTAGTGCAAGCAAAAAAAATAAACCTTTGGTAAACACTTCAACTGAAAACCCATCAAAACAAAAGCTTCCGTAAGAGGCAAATGCAAATGATGGCAGAAATCTGTCAAAACAGACCAGCAGGTAAAGATTGATTTTTTCGAAGACCTTCTGTTGCTCAAATCAAAAAGTGCATAACTGATGAAAGTTGGGTAACAACTTGGAGAACAAGCTCAGAAAAATGAAGATCCATCCGAAGTACTGAGCTTCCTCACAAATTTTTACAATGCGGCACAAAAATCTGTCCCAGAACAGCCACTTTTCACAACTCCTCTACTTCACAAAAGTAGTTGAACTTGACACAAAAACCAAAACAAAAAGGATAAGGATCAATTATTACAGAGGTAATAACTTCCAAGACTCGACAAAACTCTTGGGTTATCTCCCAACAAGTACTTTTCTTTAATGCCTTTAAGTTAGGCTTGAAACTTCGAAAGATGCTCACAAAGGATATATATATTTGAAGTGAAAGAGAGCATCAAGAATCAAATAACCAACACACTCGAGTCCAACCCACTTCCTATGCATGGGGGTATCATGAGAAAACGAATTGTTGAAACAAAAGGCCACAAGCATAGGAAGACAAAACAAATGCAACTTTAAAGCTTTCAACATAAAATGGGGAAACTTAACATCATTGAGATGCATAGAACCATGTTTCCCTCTCTAAAAATAACTTTCAGTAGCACTTTGAATAAATTTGACAATATAACTGTCACTGGAAACAACTTTATCACCAGAATAAGCATACTTACAGTCACCAAAAAGAGGTCCAAGGTCATAGACTGGATCAATAGAAGCAAGTTGTTCCATCCTGAAATCTTTATTAGGCAAGGTATTTTCACAAGGAGCTTTAGCAAATTTGAAAAGTTAAACACATAAGACTCTCCATAAAACTTAGTTAAAACTTTTTCCCTCTTACAATCAATAATAGCTCCACATGTGTTCAAGAAAGGCCTACCAAAAATGATGGGACAAGTTTTGCTAGCTGTTGAATTAAGCACTAGAAAATCAGCAGGATACTTAATCTTACCACAAAGAACCTCAACATCTCTTACAATACCAATGGGGCAAATGGTTTCCTTATTAGCAAGTTGAATAACCACATTAATGTACTCAAGCTCACAAGGACCAATTTCATGCATAATTTCCCTGTAAAGCTCATAAGGAATAGCACTAGAACTAGCACCAATATCACATAAACCATAGTAGCAATGATCACCAATTTTAACAGAAAGCACAGAAACACTAGCTTTTCTAGCCTTACTAGGATGAGAGATAATATTAGAAGCGTCTTCACAGAAGACAATGTGCTCATCCTCTATATTTCTAGTGACAGTGTCTTTCACAATAGCTACCACAGGTTCATCACTTAAATGCTTACCAGGCTCCACAATTTTCATTGTACCTTTGTTATTTGCACTAATAATCATAGAATACTCCTTTACCTTAGCTGGGAAAGGTAATTTCTCAACATGAGGTTCATGCACAATATGATTAGTAGTACAAACTTGAGTACTTCTAACTGGAACATGACTAACAACATCTTTATAAGAAGCATGGTACTTATTCCACTTCTTCTTGGGAATTTCTATGTAAGAGGAAAAGGCCTTAAAACATTTGGCAGTACTTTGGGAATCAAGACCAAACTCATTCCTAATATCACGGAAGTCATCAGTTCCCATAAAAGATTTAATACATTCATAATCATAGTTTATACCTGACTTTCTTCCTTTGTCATTCTCCCAAGCTTCAGTGTTCTCTTGAATACGGTCTAGAATGTCCCATTTAGCTTCTTACTTCATATGTGTGAATGATCCAACACAAGAAGCATCTAGTAAATCTTTATCATGAAGATAAATCCTAGCATAAAAGTTATTGAGAATAATATTGTTAGGGGGTTCATGAATAGGACATTTAAGCATTAGTAACTTCAAGCTCCCCCAAGCTTGAGCTGTACTTTCTCCATCAAGAGGCCAAAAGTTATATATAAGATTTCTATCCTTATGAATCTCACTGGGAGGATAAAATTTAGAGTAAAAGAGAGATGCCATCTCCTCCCATTCCATGGATTGTCCATTCTTCAGCAGCTTATACCATTCTTCAGCTCTCCCTTTCAAGGATATGGAGAGTAACTTCTTCTTCACCTGTCCAGTTGTGATACCTGCACACTTAAACAACCCGCATAATTCATGGATAAAAAGCAAGTGATCACCGAGATGGATAGTTCCATCCCCAAAATAATAATTATCCATAACACGATTAACAATACTTGTAGGTATCTTAAAAGGATCTATCTCAACAGGAGGTGGTTAATCTACTACCCTAGCAGTGGTAGTAGTTTTCCCAAACAGAAAACCAAGTGGGTTATCCATATTGGAAACAAAGCAACAAGCAGTAACAAGAGCAATACTCACAATGAAAGTTTCTTTTACCAGTTCCACCCTTCAATAGCGCTTCACTCCCCGGCAACAGCGCCAGAAAATAGTCTTGATGACCCACAAGTATAGGGGGTGTATCATAGTACTTTCGATAAATAGGAGTGTCGATCCCAACGAGGAGAAGAAGGTGCTGAACAGTGGTATGGAGCAGGAAATCCCTGTGAATACTTAGCAAACGGATTTTTAGTGGTTTTCTGACAAGGCAACAAAACAAAGAGCAAGTAACAGAAGTAATGAACAAACAGAGAAAGTGGCCCAATCCTTTCTTAGCAAAGGACAAGCCGGTGGAAATACTTATAAGGACAAAATGTTCTCGAGGACACATGGGAATTCTATCAAGTGCTTTCGCTTCAAATAGCTGAGTACTCTTCGCTGGTGTTGTAAGTGTTGTGTGGGTGAACCTGTGCTAACATACCGCCCTTCCTAGGACTAATGCATACTTGTGATTAAACCCCCTGCAAACATCCGTAACTACAGGAATGTAATTAAGATATAAATCTAACCACAACCTTAAACTCTGAGATCCTATGCTCCCTTGTGCAAAGGTGTCCTAACGGGGGTTCAGGTTTCTATCACTCCGGCAACCCCACAATTAGTAGCCAAATACACAATGCATTCCCCTAGTCCCATAAATGGTGAAGTGTCATGTAGTCGACGTTCACATGACATCACTAGAAGAATAGCACCACAACTTAAATACTAAACCATTGAATAATAAATCATCACAGATTCACTACTAACAACATGACTTCTCCCATGTCCTCGAGAACTAGACGAACTACTCACAAGACATCATATGGATCAAGATCAAAGATGATATGATAATGGATAACAATCTGAACATAAACAATAATCCAATGGTTCCACTCACAAGCATCAACTATAATAGTAATCAACACCGGGAAAGTTTCCCCTAAGAACTAAAGCAATATCCAACACAATTGTTACAGTGGGACGGAGTGGTGGTGATGGTGCTGGTAGAGATGATGGTGTGGATGATGATGATGATGATCCCGATGAAGCCTAGCTTGATGACGGTGTTGATGGCGACGATCTCCCCTCTCCGGGAAGGGATTCCCCCGGCAGAAATCTGTCTACCGGAGAGATCTTTCTCTCTCGGTGTTTTCCTCCCCCTAGAGGTGTCACATCCCAAGATTTTCCAAATCTTGTAATGTGAAAATAATGAATAAAATAAAACTTTGTTTGATTTTCAGGGCCAGAAGAAACTTTTTGAATTCAATTGGAACCTCAAACCTATTTGGATTAAATAAAATCATAAAGGGATTTAAAAAGATAAACATTTTAAATAAAGGAAAATAAAATATTTTTGAAATACTATTTTGGATCTTTTAAATAAAAGGAATTGGCTTTCAAAAGAAATAAAAGTTTTATAGATAAAGATTATTTTATAAAGCCAAATTAAACCTTGGCCAAGCCTTTGAAATAAAACATTTTGTTTTGATAAAAGTAGTAAAGGTTTATTAAATAAAATAATAAGGATTTAATATCCAAGTTTTATTAATAAAGGATTTGCTATTTCCAAAACATCAAAACTTATTTATTTAGTTAAAATAAGTTTTCCAAGTATTTTGTATTTTCATATAAAACCTACTGATTTGGTTTTGAAAATATTTGGATTTCAAATAGAATAAATCAAATCCTATTTGATTAATAAACCATGGTCCATTTTATTTAAATAAAGAATGGAACCTAAAAAGATTTAAAATATTATTTCATTTTGGATTTTGGTCTATGTTACTGAACAGAACCAAATTCATAATGAAAGGTTTGGTGATTGCTTGATTTGATTTGAACATTATTTGGTTGTTTGAATTTCAAAATAGAAAATAGTTATAGAAAAAGAAAAAGCCTGCGGACAGAAAAAAATAGAGTCTGGACTAGCCCAGCCGGCCAAGCCCACAAGGCCCAGAACCTGCTTAGCTGTTCCTCCCCGAGGAAAAACATTTCATACTCATTTTCGAACCCACGCAGAGACTGACCGGTGGACCTCCCTTCCTTCTCGCATCACCACTGACGACTGGACCCCACCTCCCTGTTCATCCTCCTCACCCGCGCGACCCCTTCTCCCCCAAACCACGCTGCCGTTCTCTGTCATTCAACCGTGCGTAAATTCACGAGTAATGGCCGCGTTAATCTTGCCCCTGACCATGCGTACATAAGCACCTCTCCTCCCTCTGTCATTCCCTGCAAACGCCAACTCCACATCGCCACCAGGCTGCTCGGAATTTCTCTGACCCCGCCGCAGTTCCGACCATCGTCCTCCCTCGATTCTGGCCGAGCCTCACTACCTCCTGCCTCCCCGACCAAGCTCACACCTTCACCACTCCCTGGCGCATCTGCCTTTACCCTTCGTTCGACCGCGGGCGCCCCAGAGTGTCACTTCGACAAGCTACGACCTCGCCACCGCGTCTGTCTACAACTCCGGCAAGCACCCAGGTAGTTTCAGACCGCCCCGCGCTTTCTAAATCACGCTCACACATTCGCCTCACTCCCCTGCGTCTGACCACACCTTCGGTTTGCCTTCTCATGAACCACAGCATCGTCTCCGACCGCGACCAGAGCACGCCGTCGCCAGAACAAACTCTGGCGAGGAATTCCTCCTGCCCTCGTGCGCCCCTTGCCCCGTCGACCACACTTTGAGCATCACCACATCCTCGCGATTCTGGTAAGCTTACTCCCTCCCTTTTTCGCTTCCTGCCTCGCCAGCGCCGCCACCATCTAGCCGCTCCGCCGCTCGTCGTTGTCCTAGCGCCGCCAGCCTTTGGCAAGTCAGTAGGAGCCGTCCGATCTAGATCCGATGCACACGACTGATTGACTTATCGAAAGGGTAAGATCGATCCTGCGCCGCACGTCTCATTTTAGATCCTGCGGTCCACGTTGCCGATCCGGCCGAACCGGTACCGTCCAATTAGACAGTGCCGCGTGTCACCAGTTTCGTTTAAAAACAGAATTGAAATCAGAATAGAATGTGAATTTCAAACCTTTGTAACTTTTGATCCACACGTCCAAAAATTACAAATTTGATACCGTTGGAATCAGTGGAACAAACCCTAGCCAACCATGCCTTTGGTTTAGTAAATAGTATCTGTTAGTTTGCTTGTTTTTGCAGATACTTTTGTGTGCTTGTTTAGATTAGGAAAATTGTTTAAAAATGTTTTTAGGGTTAAAACCTTTGCAAAATGGTTTGTTGTAAACTCACTGGCCCTAGGAACCAACCCATAGTTTGGAAAATGGATTTGGTAAAGTTTAGGATGGAAAACTTGGTTTAGTCATTTCTAGCCAAATAAAAAGAATGGTTTTGATATGAAAATGTTTTTGAAGTAAAAACTTTGGGAAAATGTTTTGGACCAAACCTACTGACCAAAACACCAAGTTTTGCAAATTAGCAACTCATTGGGTGAGAAACTTAAAAGTTTTGCTTTGATAAAAAATATTTTCCACCACATAAAATGATGAATGGATTTAAAAATGGTTTATGGACAAAACCCTTTTGCTAATGACTTTGCCACTTAGAAAAATGACCACCTTGGACCTTACAAAGTTTAGAATGCCTAGTGGAGACCATCTTTACAAATAGAACCATCTCTTGCATGCTTGCATGCATAGCTTAGATCCCATTGTTTTATGTGTGTGAATTGTCTGATTGATTATTGGTTTGGAATGCTTGTTGATATTGGGTTTGCTTGATTGATTGTAGTGAAATTAGCAAAGTGTGAGACTAGCAAGATCAAGGAGTGAACCACCATTCCCTTCCAAAAAGGCAAGTTACACTATCATCTAAAGTCCTACTATTTTCATTATACTTAGTGGATTTTGAAACATGCATGAAAAGATATTTTTATACTTATGCTATGCTAAATCCTAATAGGATTCCCTATACTTTCCTTAGAGAAAACAATGTAGTTGTTACATGCTTAGCCATGCTATATTTTGAAAAGAGATACATGTTGAGATTTTATGAAGTTGAGAAAAGGACTTGTGATTTTATATAATAAAACAAGGACTCAATGAACCACCTGGGTGGCCAAGGATACTTTGAGTTTTGGAGAAGGTGGCAACAAAAGGAACCATGTCTATGGCAATATCTTTGTGTTGTGCTCCAAAGGAAACCACCCAGGAAACTTAGAGATTGAACATGTTTCTCCAATTGTGGCTTTCGTGTGCAACCACATGCTATTATGGCTCTGGCTTAGTCAACTACATTGGTAAGACCCATACATTGTCTTCAGTTTACTGGACATGGGGATCTGGAATGCTTCATGGGTGCTGAAGACAAGCTAGCAATGGTGTATGGGAGGACCCTTTGGAAAGACTTCGTCACATTCTCAATCTGCCAGTACTCCATCTTGGTGAGTGCTAATCCAGTGGCCACTGGTTGCAAAAGGATGGGATTGTGACATGTGGGTAAAGTGTACTCATTCTGCAGAAGATAATAAAATCTAAGTACTTAGCCGTGTCCCTGGTTACGGACAATACTGAGCAACTAAAGTTTGAAGCTATGGGAGATCTCGACATTCTAATTTCTAAAAAGAAAACTTTTAAGGACTTGATGCACTTGGGGTTACCAAGGAGCTCAAGAGACTTTGACAAAACTTGATGTACTTGGGGTTACCAAGGAACTCAAGAGATTTTGTTGAAAACATGAACACTTGGGGTTACCAAGGAACTCATGAGATTTTTATAAGACTTGATGCACTTGGGGTTACCAAGTAGCTCAAGGGATTTTTGACAAAGACTTGAACACTTCGGGTTACCAAGAAGTTCAAGGGATTTTTGAAAAGGAGATTTGACAAAGGACCAAAACCATTTTGAAAAGATAGGATAAAATTTTGCTTTATGCAAATGAGCCTGAAACTCTACTTAGCCAAATATGCATGTAATGTTAGGATCCACTTATATTCCACATAGTAGTGAAACTTGCCAATACAATTCAAATGTATTGACCTTGTGGCTGTAACTTTTAATGTTGCAGGTTTGATTGATTTTAGTGAAGATTGATTGATTAGGATTACAAAGTCTACAACCAACATCTGCCTGTGGCACTTTGAAGATGAAGGACCCACGACTATAGTTATTCCGCTGCAATGTAATGTAATAGCCAAATGAGCTATTTATGATGTAATAAAATTATGTTCTTCCGGGTTATAAAGTTATATTATGACCTTTGTTTCTTGATACTACATCTAAACTGTGGATGCTAGCTATTGATCCAGGGACTAGCATTGTAAACACAGGGGATTCCACCTTATGTTGTATAAAGGTTGGGATACTCCCTCTACAAGAGGCGGCAGAAATCTATCTGTGGTCGCTCCCCGAGCCTTGGGGTTTCAAAGGGAAGATATAGGCGAAGGGACGGAGTTGGAGGCCGGGCAGGTGGGCCACATCTGCCCTAGGCGCGGGGTCAGGTGGGCCCGCGCCTAGGGGGTGTGGGCCCCCTGAGGCCCCACTTTTTCCCTCCTTCTGGCATCCTTCGTCTTCTGGTAAAATAATATGTTTCCATATTTTTCTGGTATTTTTCTTATCTTCGCGAAATTGCACCGAAACACCTTCTTTTCCATCAGAATCCAGAATCTGGCAGTCCATCCTCCAGGAATCATCCAACATGCATAAACAAATGAAAAGCCATAAGTAGTACCTCATAATAAGACAAATATCAATGAATAGAGGTAAATTATGATATAGAATGGTGATGCAAATTGGGTGTATCACTTCTGCAGTCGGTCACACGTACGGTAGTCGATGAAGGCCTTCCTCTCCCTTGTTCCAACAGGTCAGCGGAGGTTGTAGATCTCCTCGGAATCCCAACAGCACGACGGTGTGGTGGTGGTGGAGGAGGAGAAGCGGAGCAGTGTATGGAGGAGAGAGGGGAGGCGTCGGCGTCTAGGGTTTGGGGTGAAGGGATATGGGGCTCCCACACCCCTCCTTATATGGGTGGTGGGGCAGTGTCCAGGGTTCCCAGCCCTGGCCGAGTCCTCCCCCAAGTCCTATTGGCCAGTGGCAAGGAGAGGGAAAGGGAAACCTTGTCCCTCAAGGTTTCCTTTCCTTCCTCCACTCGGACATACTAGGATTTTTCACGAATTTTTACAGTGAAGCACAAAAATCTGTTTCGGGACAACAACTTCCCCAAATCTTACTTCTCTCTTATTAGAGGTTATTCTTGGCACAAAAACCACACAAAAGGATAAGGAGAGGTTATTACAGAAGTAATAACTTCCAAGACTCAAGAAAACTATTGGGTTATATCCCAAGAAGTAATTTTCTTTAATGCCTTTAAGTTAGGTTTGATAGTTTGAGAAGATGCTCACATAAGAAATATGAATTGAAGTAAAAGAGAGCATAAAGAAGCAAATTCAAAACACATTTAAGTCTAACGCAATTCCTATGCATGGGAATCTTATAAAGAAACAAGTCATGAAAGCATAAAGCAACAAGCATAGGAAAGCAAAACAAATGCAACTTCAAAATTTTCAACATAAAGAGGGGAAACTTAATATTGTTGAGATACAGGAAACCATATTTCCCTCTCTCATAATAATTTTCAGTATCATCATGAACAAAATTAACAATATAACTATCACATAAAACATTCTTATCATGAGCCTCATGCATATAATAATTATTACTCTCCACATAAGCATAGTCACTCTTATTAATCATAGTGGGAGCAAATTCAACAAAATAGCTATCATTATTATTCTCATCACCATAATCATCAAATATAGTAGGCATATTGTAATCATAATTGATTTTCTCCTCAATAGTAGGTGGACTGAAAATATCATATTCATCATTGTAATCATCATACATTGGAAGTATAGTATCATCAATAGAGTAGATATCTTTGAAAGTGTGTTCATTTGTAAACATATCATCATTGTAAGGAACATGGATAGCACTAATAGCACAACAATTATTAATATCATCATTTTCAGAATTGGTACCAATGAGATTTTCAATATTAAAAGTAGTGTGCTTTTCCCAATCATGATCACTACTATAGGTAACAGGCATAGGAACATCATCCAATTCAGACTCATCAGCAAAAACTATGATAGGAGCAACATGCTTAGGGGAAGATAGCGTTTCCTCTCTCCTTTTACTCCTCTTCTTCTCCTCTTTAGGAGGGAGAGTCTTGAAAGGAAGCTTCTCCACATACCCTGGTTTATTGTTAGAGACAATAGAAGAAACTTTGGAGGATTCCTCCTTTCCATTAATAAGAACAAAACTCATATCGGTCCTGTCATATTTTGGTAAAATATCATATTTTATAAGATTTTGTATGTAAGTATTTGCGTGGCAATTATCAACACAATAAAGATGACACCCATGCAGGATGCTATTCATACCAAAATCACTCTGTCTACCAAAGAAGTTTTTCTTGATAACTCTTCACACCCCAAAAACAATGTAAGTTCATCATGTTGATTGTCAGTGATCGCGTTATCACAATACAAACTTGCAGTACTCATTGGATTAGAAAGGTTATTATTATGGCCTGAGCATTGAAAATTTAAATGACCCACTTCATAGCAGAGTTCACAAATAAAAGGATAGAGGGCACAATTGTTTTACCAAGATCATTTAGAGCCTTATACCACATTCTGGTTTTTTATTCTAGTGGGTGATAGAATATTCGTCGATTTGATTCTTCTCACAAGGTCTATGCATTCCACAAAAATTAACATGCTTATAAGAAATAGTACTTTCAGAAGTTTGAGCATGTTTATTGGAATCATTAATAACATTTTCATTTTCCATGCAAGTGTCTTTAAAAGGTTCATGATACATGTCCCATTTTTCTTTAGGAGCATTAATATGAGAAGCAAAGGCTCTACAACAATCAACAATACTTTGTGGATCAAGACCATATTTAGCACCAAGCTCTTGAAAATCAGTAGTTTCAGCGAAAGACTTAATGCAATCATACTCATAGTTTATACCTGGTTGTTTACCTTTGTCAATATCCCAATCTTAGGTATTGCTTTGAATTGTTTCAAGGAGATCCCACTTAGCTTTGACCTCCTTACTTGTAAAGGATCCCTCTAAACAGGTATCTAGATAATCCTTGTAATGTCCTGAAAGCCTTGCATAATAATTATTATTAATAATATTACTGGGCAGTTCATGAATGGGACATTTGAGAATTAGTGACTTCAATCTCCCCCAAGCTTGGGCAATACTTTCTCCATCATGAGGGTGGAAATTATAAATATAATTCTTATCTTTATGAATTTCACGAGGAGGATAAAATTTAGAGTAAAATGGAGATTCAAGTTCCTTTCATTCAAATGATTAGGGTCATCTAGTGACTTATACCACTCCCTTGATTTGTCTAAGTGATAAAGAGAATATATTCCTCTTAACTTGGTCCATTGAAATACCTGCACACTTGAACAATTCGCATAATTCATGGATAAAAAGCAAGTGATCACCAGTATGGACAGTTCCATCCCCAAAATAATAGTTATCCATAACACGATCAACAATTTTTGTAGGTATTTTAAAAGGGACACTTTTAGTATGTGGCTTTAAAATATCACAAGCATCATTAGAATTACCACATATGGGAGATAAAGTATCATAAGAGAAAATTTTCCTCCCTAAATCCGGGGAACTAAAAATATCTTTTTCATAAAAACTAGCTTCCCCAAGCTTAGACGTTTACAAAGCATTATGAACAATGGTGTTCAAAAAATTCATACTAATAACATTGCTATTAGCATGCAAAGAAAGTTCCATAGGGTTTTTAATTTTCTTTTCAAACCATTCATGTTCTAACTTAGGAAAAATACTAAAAATCTCTCTAATTTTGTGGTTGTTTTCCATTAAGCCTAACTAGTGAAAACAAGAAACAAAAAGAAAAAATTGCAGAATCTAAAGGAAATAACTTCGAGCACTCACACCGGAGGATGTGAGTACCTTTTACCTTACCTTCCCGACAACAGCGCCAGAAAAGACTTTGATGGTGCGTTGTTGACGTGGGAGCTTATTATTTTTATTCACCAGCAATGGCGCCAAAAAAGCTTGATGTCTACGCACTTCTGTTCTCGTAGACAGTTGTTGGGGCCTCCAAGTGCAGAGGTTTGTAGAACAGCAGCAAGTATCCCTTAAGTGGATTACCCAAGGTTTATCGAACTCAGGGAGGAAGTGGTCAAAGGTATCCCTCTCAAGCAACACTGTAATCAAGATACAAGAAGTCTCTTGTGTCCCCCACACATCCAATACACTTGTCAGGTGTATAGGTGCACTAGTTCGGCGAAGAGATAGTGAAATAAAAGTGGTATGGATATAAGACAACGGTGCCAGAAAAGAGCTTTTGACGGGGAGGAATGATGGTGCTTGACATGGAGCACTTCATTGGAAACCCCAAGAGAAATGTGTGATGAGCACAGCAGCAAGTCTTCCCTCAGTAGAGACCGATGTTATCGAACCAGAAGGAGGAAGGACACACAGGTGTTGCTAGCAACGCGGAGACCTGCACAACACAAACTCAAGACTTTGCCCCAACAAATCAGTGAGGTTGTCAAGCTCACCGGTTTGCTGTAACAAAGGATTAAACGTATGGTGTGGAAGGTAATGGTTTGCAGCAAGTAAACAGGTAACAGTGGAAGATGTATCAATGGTAAAGATTGGACCAGGGTCCATAGTTCACTGGAGGTACTCTCCTTAGATAAACAACATGGCATGAAGGGTAAACAAATTACAGCAAGGCAATTGACAGGAACTGAGAAAGGCATAATAATGTAATTACTAGTCAAAAAGATCTTATGAGATTCGATTGGGCAATACAACAAGATACATAGACCGCCATCCAACTGCATCTATGACTAGAAGTCCACCTTCAGGTTATCATCCGAACACCCTCCAGTATTAAGTCGCAAGCAACAGACAACTTCTTTAAGCAAAGTGTGTAAGGTAAACAGTCCACATGTTCCATGAACAAGAGACCGTTGTTTTCTCCCTAGTAGCAACAACACACCTACAACCGAAGAGATTTTTGTCACTTCCCTTGGAAACTAGAGGCATGAACCCACTATCGAGCATAAATACCTCCTATTGGAGTCACTAGCAACTACTTGGCCAAGATAGCTACTAACAACGGAGAGCATGCAAGATCACAAACAACACAGGCATGATATAATCATAAAGACAAAACTATTAATCAAACCAACATAATAATCTCAATATCCATCGGATCCCCGTAAACACAACATGCATGATTACAAATAGATTAGATCTTGATCATGAACGGAGCTCACAAGATCTATACATGAAAGCAGAAAGGAGGAGATACAACCATCTAGCTACTACATGGACCCATAGTCCAAGGTGGAACTACTCATGCATCATACCAGAGAGAAGGCCTCCGGGATGATCTCCCCTCCGGCAGGGTGCCGGGAAGAACTTCAAATCCCTCGATCTAGGGACGATGGTGGCGGCGGCTACAAACGGTTTCGTGGAGATTTGATCGGGTGCTTAGGGTTTCTGCATCGAGGACTTCTTATAGGCGAAGGGGGAGGCGGCGACTGGGTCCCACCCTCCTGTGCACGGGCAGGCCCACCGCGCCTAGGGAGGTCTGGGCGCCCTGGCCCGCCTCTCCGGCTCCCCTCTGGACTTCTTGTTCCCCACGAAAAGTAATTGACTTTGACGTTTGTCCTGTCCAATTCCGAGAATATTTCTTTACTAACTTTTCTGAAACCAAAAACAGCAGAAAACAGGCAACTGACACTATGGCAACTTGTTAATAGGTTAGTACAAGAAAACATGTAAAAAGCATCTCAAAGTGTAGACAAAGCAAAACAAAGTAGATACTAACAAGCATGGAACATCGAAAATTATAGATACATTTCCGACATATCAAGCATCCCCAAGCTTAACTCCTGCTCGTCCTCGAGTAGGTAAGTGATAAAAGAATAATTTTTGAGGTGGCATGCACCCTCACAACAAAGATCCAACCATTTGCAAGCATTGAAAGCTAGGATCAAAGAACTCTAAACATGTGCATGAAAGATGGAGTTATAACAATAGGACATAGTAACTATGCATGCAACACGAAAGGATACAAACAAAGATCACGAGTAACATGCATTGAAAACGTTTGTTTGCTCCACATATAGAAAACATAGCATAGTGGCAATCAGCTTGTCCCTCATATATTAGCAAATAGATGCATAGGACACCTTCAAAGTTCACAAGGGTGACTTGTAAGGTTCCCAAACTTTAATAAGGTAGAGATACCTGTGTTTACAATGCTAGTCCCTGGATCAATAGCTAGCATCCACAGTTAAGATGTAATATCAAGAAACAAAGGTCATAATACAACTTTATAACCAGGAATAAAATAATTCATTACATCTTACATAACTCATTTGGCTATCACATTACAATGCAGCAGAAATGGCTATAGCATGGAGTCCTTCATCTTCAAAGTGCCACAGGCAATCATGTTGGTTGTAGACTTGTAATCCTATTCAACACACACTTCACTAACATCGTACAAACCTGCAACATAATAAGTTGCAGCCACAAGGGTCAATACATTTGAATTGTATTGGCAAGTTTCACTACTATGTAGAAATAAGTGGATCCTATCATTACATGCATATTTGGCTAAGTAGGGTTTAGGCTCATTTGCAGAAAGCAATATAGTTTTGTCCTATCTTTTCAAAATAGTTTTGATCTTTTGAAAATCTTTCTGAACTCCTTGGAAAACTCCAAGTGCTTCAAATCCCTTGTTGTCACCATCAAGTTTTACTTTGAGAAATTGGAATGTCGAGATCTTCCATAGCTTCAGGCCTTAGTTGCTCAGAGTTGTCCATAACCGGGGACACGACTAAGTACTTAGAATTTGATCTTCTGCAGAAGTTGTACACTTTACCCACATGACACAATCTCGTCTTGACACCACCAGTGGCCGCTGGATAAGTACTCGCCAAATGGAGTACCGGCAGATCGAGAATGTGACAAAGTCTTTTCATAGAAGTCCTCCCAATACACAATGCTAGCTTGTCTACCAGGCACCAATGTAGGGATATATTTCCCTACACAATTCTAGTTAACCTGAAGATGCCAATGCATGGGTCTTCCACTATGTAGTTGACTAAGCCAGAGCCCATTTAGCATGTGGCTGTACACGGAAGCCACTGTACGAGAAACATGTTCAATCTCTAAGTCCCTGGGTGGTTTTCTTCTAGTGCACATAAAAAAGATAGCCATATAAACATGGTTCCCTTTGTTGCCACCTTGTCCAAAACTTGAGTATCCTCTTTCCACCCAGGTGGTTCATTGAGTACTTGTTTTATTATATAAAACATATAATTTTCCAACACTTCGTATAATCATATCATGTATTCCATCCCAAATATATAGCAGGGCTAAGCATACTACAACTACATTCTTTTTCACTAAGGTAGATATAAGGATATCCTAATAGGACTTAGCATAGCATAAAATATAGTAGTCCTATCATGCATGTTACAAAAATCCACTAAGTGTAATGAACATAGTAGGACTTGGATGATAGTGTTACTTGCCTTTTTAGTAGAGAATGTTGGTTCACTTCTTGATCTTGCAAATATCACGCTCTTCTAACTTCACTACAATTCAATTAAGCAAACACATATTCAACTAGCATTCAAACCATTTCACCACATAAAATAACAAAAACAAGGCCATGCATGCAAGCATGCAAAAGATGGTTTTATTTGGTAAAGTGGTTTATACTAGGCTCTAAACATTTTAAAGCTCATATTGGTCAATTACAAAAGTGGTAAAACCATTTGCAAAAGGTTTCACCTCATAAACCAAAATATTATGCTAAGGTGAAATTTTATGTTGTTGAAAATATCTTTTAGCAAAGTAATAATTTCATAGGATTCATCAAATATGTTTTTAAATCTCAAAACTTGGTGTTTAGGGTCAGAAGGGTTGAATCACATCATTTCCCAAAGGTTTTACTCAAAAATCTTTTCTAAACCATATTCAATAATTTTATTTAGCTAGAAATGGTTTAAATCAAGGATTTATTCCTTAGCCTCACAAAATAAGTTTCTAAGCCCAAAAGTTGGTTTCTATGGTCAGTAGGTTCAAAACAAACCATTTAGCAAAGATTTCACCTTAAAAATATTTCTAGAATAAATTTTATATTCAAAATATGCCTACACAAGTTTCTGCAATTTCAACCAATTTTACAGAAGCAAAACATTAAACAAAGTGCATGGTTGCAAAGTACTTGTCCTGCTGATTCCAGTGATATAAAATTTGCAAACTTTGGACGTGTAGATTTAAAGTTATGAATTTTATAAAATCAAACATCTAATAGAACATTTCTGTTTTTAAATCCACACCTATGCCACGTGTCTTAACCTCATTGGGCGATACCGCTTCACTGGGATCGATAGATGCGGTGCGTTAGATCTCACTTAAATCGTACGGCGCAGATTGTATCGTACCCCCTCGTTATAATCTAATCTTAACCAGTCGATTTAGATCTAATGGCTATAGCGCGCTACCGTAAACCAAGGCTGACGGCGGCTACGGCGGCTCAAGGTGGCGTTGCCAATGATCTAGGAAGCGCGGGAGAGAGTGAAGACGCTCACCAGACTCGCTGTGGCATGGGGAAGCTCAACATAGTGGTTGTTCGTCAAGGGGCGCACGGGGATAGTGGATATTGCTCGCCGAAGTCAGTGGCGGCGTCGGGTGCTTCGGTTCGTTGTCGGGGGCGAGGTTGCAGGTCACCCTAAGGCAAGATAAAGGTATGGTTAGACGCGGATGAGTGCGTAGATAATAGGAGCATCAACGGGAGGGACAGGGGCGGTCTGTGCTCACCGGGAGATCTCGCCGGAGTCGAGGCAGGAGGCGGCGCTCTCGGTCTTGGTCGTTGCTGAGCCTAGGAAACGCGTGCGGGTGAGTGGAACACACTGGCAGATGCGCACGGAATAGGGGAGTATGTGTGGCATCCCGCAAAAACCACTACTAGAAAATCGCGGTGTTTTTGTGTTGCGCATCATCATGACATCATCATGCAGGTGTTTGACTAAACCTATTCCCCTAAAACCTATATTGTTTTCTAATTATACCCTTCTCTATTTCCAATTGAAAATCTCGGTCTTTTCCGAATATTTTTTTTTGTCTAAAAATTATTTATAAAAGGTCTCATAAATAAAACAGGAAAATATTAAACATAAATATTTTATACCGGGGAGGCTGCCACCTGCCAGACCCGAAGGGCCCAGCTGACAGCAGCCTACTACCCGGCCCAAACTAGACAAAACCTAGACCCACCACAAACCCTAATCTACCCAAACCTATTCTACCCACCCAACCAGCCACATCACCCCCACCAATCTCTGGTCGCCACCTCCCCCCTCCACCTCACCCCGGCCTATCGCAAACCGCCACATCAGCTAGCACATAGACACACCCCACACCTCCCACTTTCCGGATCAGACAGGCCACCTGCCGCACCCCCAGCCCCACCCATCGCACCCTGGCCCACAGCCCCACCTCCCACCTCACCCCCGTCGTCTTTCTCTGTGCCGCGCCCGACTCGGTCCCCCCCCCCGCGTGGACCCACCCCATCGACAACCTCCCACGCCCAACCACCTCGCCCCTGGACCCTGGTCTCGTTCTCGGCCCCTCCTCCTTGCGCCGGGCCGCTTCCTGCTGCCGTCCTTCTTCCCGCGCTGAGCCCGCGTGCTCAGCTCACGAGCACCTAGCCTCCGTCGGCCCGTGGCTCTCCCCCTCGGCTGCGTCCCGCGAGCGGCCGCGTCGTTCCCCCCTGTCTTCCTACCGCCTTCGTGCAGGTCCCCGACCTCGAGCTCGCCCTCCTCCGAGCGCCGCCTCTCCTCCACCCGCGTCGCCGCGCCATCGCTCGGCCGGCTCGCCGCCTGGCCCTCTGACGATCGGGCGCTCGCTGCGCCAGATCGAGCCGATCCACCACCAGTGCGGGCCCCTTCCTCGAGCTCGCCCTCTTCCTCTGCTCGGCACCGTTTTCTCCGGCCGTCTTTCTCCCCGGCGGCGTCGTGCTTGCCGGCCGCCCTACGTCCGGTCCCCTCTGTCGCGTCCCCGAAGCTCCGCCCCCCCTTTGCTCCATGCGCGCGTGCGTCGCCGTGGACACATGTCCCCGTTCCAGTCGTCTCCATGGCCTTTGGTTACTCGGTTGCTGCTACCTGTTCGAGTACATGACGAGATGGCCCACGCCTCCTGTGTAGTGTATGTTCCAAGACCCAGCTCATGCCAACCTCTACAAGATCTACATCAAGGGTGTGTGTGCGAGGTAGATACAAGATCGTCTTGTTGATCCAGAACATTGCAAAGGAAACACGGTATCACGAGAGACCGCATCAAGTGAACCAAGTCCGCCGACAATCGGGCGAGGGACTCACAAGGTCTCCTACTCGGAACATCAAGTTCTACTTAACGGCACCAAGAACACCGGAACGCCAAGTCCTTCCGAGAAGCCATGCACCATGTGCCGATGTATAACCAAGCTCTTCCACGAGACCGTTGCCGTCAAGGACCCGCAACCCTTGGAACTCCATGTTCTCCTACCCGGAGACCCTGATGCCTTCGACACGGAGCACCGAGGATGCCTTCATGGGACGCCAAGATACCCGTCGAACCCCGAAGACCGAACCCCGTGGACCGACACGACCTTCTTCACGGATACGACAAGTACTTCCTCGAGGATGCCAAGTTCTTCACCCCGAATGCCAAGACCGACCTGATGGCGCGGACCCGACAAGATCTTCGCAACGACAAGATCGACACCGACCAGGGCGGATCCGATGTGCCCCGACGCCGAACCAAGTCCTTCTTCACGGAACGCCAAGATCTACTCCGTTACCCGAGAACGAGCCCGTCGAGACCGAACCCCAGATCCGGACCCTGAGACCGAACCCCGAACCCCCGGAACCAAGATCGCCGAACCCTAATGTGTGACCCCTTTTCTCGAGCCCTATTTTATAAATGTAATATCAAATGGTTGCATATTAAATTGTTCTTGCATGCATACTTGTCTGTGGTTTGGGGGCCTTATGCCGATTCACCTCATAATTAAATATGGGGCCATATGCGGGAAAATCTAGTCTTATATTGGCCTCATTTAAATTTGTATAGCGAACCGGTAACTTATTTTGCCATGTTAAGACAACATTTAAATTGCAGGGTACCTAAACAACTTGAACCGTTTAATTAAATATCGGGACCCCGGTTCCGCTTAATATTGCCTAATCGCATCGCACCTTTGCCATGCCATACATCATACATGCATCATGCCCGGTCTTCTGCCGTAATCTTAAATAGTGCATCCGGTGTTCCTTCTAGTGTTTTGCTTCTTCGCGGATAAGGCCGTTGAGTTGATGTGAGCTTCACCCCGATCTTCGGTTGAACCTTCGGCAATGTTTTTCAGGCGAGCACCTTCCCCTTTCTACCTATCTTACTTTTATAGTATTTATTCCCTCCTGTTGATATATTGCTATCTGTGTTGCGATGCTCTAGTTTTCGTACCCGTGTTATCCCTTGCAGCCTTATATTGCCTTGATACCTCCTATTACCTGTTGTTTGGTAGATAGTCGGACCTGCGCGTCGTAGTCGCTTGCTCAAGTGCTATTGCGTGTCGTCAAGTACCACAGTTGTTGGAGTATTGCCGCATGTTTAATGTTGGAGATGATCATGGCTTTAATTATCGTTTACATTAATTACTGCTTAATAACTAAAAATTGAAGTAGGTAAATGCAGAGACACCGGTGGGTGATAGATAATATTTGTTTTCCGACCGCTCACTGGTGTCCCGTAGGACCCCGAGTTCTTGACACCTGTTCCGAGATCGAGCGCGCTAACCACAGGTGGGGAGATATGGGCCCCCCATCGATTAGTACCTGATTTCAAAGTATTGTACTGGGGGCCACAAACTAGTTTGAGGTTTTATTTACTATCATGTACTTATGCCATGCTTTACTGCTTTATTTAAATTGTGCGATGGATAGCACCTGTACTGTTTAGGATCGGGACACGATTTCGCGGTGTCGACAAGCCCAGTTTTGGGTTCCCGATGCTTCAGCCGTCTACCCAAACCCCGAGTCCGTCTCGAGACCGGCCGACTTCGCTATGGTGTACTTAGTGGGTGGCCCGTGCTTGCTTTGGGTGGAAACGCGTCATGACTTAGGCCCACGACATACCGCTTGGGTGTATGTTAACCGATCCGCAAAAGGGTCGAAGTGCTTGTGGATACTTTGGTGCACCCCTGCAGGGTTAAATCTTTTCGAGAAGCCGTGTCCGCGGTTATGGACGACTTGGAGCACAGTGCTTGATCATAGACACTATAACTAAAGTTTACTGTTATAATTTGCTTGTATCTGATATGACTAGTAATCAGCTTCACTGTAACGGAATGGCTAAATAAATGTACCAACAACTGCTGGGTTTTGGGATATCTCATGCTATATGTATCTGACTAGTAAGTATTACAACCTCAACGGAATGGTTAACTAAAAGTGCCCACTGCTTATTTTGTCAGGATGACTATCTATACCTGACTAGTAATTGCTGCAACGATAACTGAATAAATAAAACCGCCAACTGTGTGAGTTCCTCGGTCGACTTCCTCGTTTGGTCTCGAGGGAGAAACACCAGGATGGGTTTGTTTGGTGGTAGTATCAGGTTGGTTCCGAATAGGTCTTTCTTATCCCTCTCTGATAGCCGCCAGTTGTATCGAGTCTCTATAGGTTGTTTAGTGCATCTTTGTCACGCTCGATCCACCATACCTATGTAGGCGAGGACCGCCAATTCTAGCCTCGCTGCACCTTGGCCTCGATCGACCGCTCTCTCTTTTTCCTTTGCCCTTTGTCGGCACCCCTTTTGTTTAAGCAGGTTTTGAGATCGACGTTGTTAGCAGGGTTACCCTTCCGGCTTGGCCTAGGCAGGGTTATGGACGCCATTGGTTATTCTTCAGGGCTCTTAGCCCCATTTGCATCTTGTCCGTAGTCGGACGCTCTATCATTTTCAAGGTGATTTGGATCTTTGTATATTATATCTGTATTCTTGACTCATTGAGTCACTGTTGTATATATATCTGTTCTGTGGGTCCCATCGAGGACTGTTGTGTAATGTTATTACTTCGTTTTCCACCCGCGCAAGTGCTGGTGGCACCTTTGAATCGTTTCTATGCGGGTTTGGCGGGAAGCGCTGAAACTTGCATAGGGCCGATTCTGAGGGTGTTACAGAGTGGTATCAGAGCTCAGCAGTTACGATACCCCACAAGTCCAGCCTATAGGATAACCTAGCTAACGGCCGAAGTAGAGTGTCAAAAACTATTTTTGCAAAATCGGTTGGATAGATCTGGTTAGGTCTGCTTTTACTCCTTACCCCTCTGCTATTCTCCTCTTACCTCTACGTGTTTTTAATTCGCTCTCGTCTCTTTCTTCGAGTCCAGGAATTCTCGTGGTTGGGTTTTCGTCGTACCTTTAGGTTTTTGCTTCCTCCTTTGGTAACGGTGTTGCTACATCTGGTCTTCATGCTATCCGAGGAATCCTTCGTCTGTGGTACCATTCTTTGTTCCTTGTTTGTTCCTTCCGGTGTTTTTCCGACGCGACGACATCATCTACGCCAGATCCGATGCAGAGTCTGCATCACTCCTTTGTTCCGAACCTCGATTGTCGAGATCTTTAGTCTGATTCCGAGAATGGATGCACGCTTTTCTACTGATTGTGCGGAGTAATAGTTTGGGTGCGTGATGGATTGGCCCCCATGCCGACTACCCCTTCTATTCGCTTTTGTACATTGAAGTGGATGAGAATGCATCGATTCTTTCTTTCTATCGAAGTTAGAGGTGGCTTTATTTGTTGATACCTCTACCTTCCACCTTTTGTTCCCGGAGTGTTCTCTCGACAATCACGGACAACGACCTCTTGTTAGTGGTGTCGCGAGGATCTACACGAAGCGACAAGACGCAGATCGCCGACCTTCTTCCCGGTACCATGAGGCGGATCTCGAGGGCGAGATCCATTGTTAGTGGTGTCGAATTGTGGCATCCCGCAAAAACCACTACTAGAAAATCGCGGTGTTTTTGTGTTGCGCATCATCATGACATCATCATGCAGGTGTTTGACTAAACCTATTCCCCTAAAACCTATATTGTTTTCTAATTATACCCTTCTCTATTTCCAATTGAAAATCTCGGTCTTTTCCGAATATTTTGTTTTGTCTAAAAATTATTTATAAAAGGTCTCATAAATAAAACAGGAAAATATTAAACATAAATATTTTATACCGGGGAGGCTGCCACCTGCCAGACCCGAAGGGCCCAGCTGACAGCAGCCTACTACCCGGCCCAAACTAGACAAAACCTAGACCCACCACAAACCCTAATCTACCCAAACCTATTCTACCCACCCAACCAGCCACATCACCCCCACCAATCTCTGGTCGCCACCTCCCCCCTCCACCTCACCCCGGCCTATCGCAAACCGCCACATCAGCTAGCACATAGACACACCCCACACCTCCCACTTTCCGGATCAGACAGGCCACCTGCCGCACCCCCAGCCCCACCCATCGCACCCTGGCCCACAGCCCCACCTCCCACCTCACCCCCGTCGTCTTTCTCTCAGGCCCACCCGGTCCTCCCAGCGTGCCCCCACCGACAACCTCCCACGCCCAACCACCTCGCTGGACCTGGTCCTGTTCTCGGTCCCCTCCTCCTTGCCGCTGCCCTCAAGCTGCCCTTCGCTTCTGCCGCCGAGCCCCTGGCTCGCCACAGCTGCGTCTCCGACCCGAGCACCTCGCCTCCGTTGGCCCGTGGCTCTCCCCCTCGGCTCCGTCCCGCGAGCGGCCGCGTCGTTCCCCCCATCTTCCCACCGCCTTCTTCCCTGCGCCGGCTGCCTCTCCGCCAGGTCAGCGCCGCCGTCGTGCAGGTCCCCGACCTCGAGCTCGCCCTCCTCCGAGCGCCGCCTCCTCCACCCGAAGTCGCCCGCCGTGCTGCGGCCCGGCCTCGCCGCTCGCCGTCCCTCGCACATCGGCGCTCTCGCCGTGTATCGAGCCGAGCCACCACCAGCGCGGGCCCCTTCCTCGAGCTCGCCCTCTTCCTCTGCTCGGCACCGTTTTCTCCGGCCGTCTTTCTCCCCGGCGGCGTCGTGCTTGCCGGCCGCCCTGCGTCCGGTCCCCTCTGTCGCGTCCCCGAAGCTCCGCCCTCCCCCTTTGCTCCATGCGCGCGTGCGTCGCCGTGGACACATGTCCCCGTTCCAGTCGTCTCCATGGCCTTTGGTTGCTGGGTTGCTGCTACCTGTTCGAGTACATGACGAGATGGCCCACGCCTCCTGTGTAGTGTATGTTGCAAGACCCAGCTCATGCCAACCTCTACAAGATCTACATCAAGGGTGTGTGTGCGAGGTAGATACAAGATCGTCTTGTTGATCCAGAACATTGCAAAGGAAACACGGTATCACGAGAGACCGCACCGAAGCTGAACCAAGTCTGCCTTCGACAATCGAAGCCGAGGGACTCACAAGGTCTCCTACTCGGAACATCAAGTTCTACTTAACGGCACCAAGAACACCGGAACGCCAAGTCCTTCCGAGAAGCCATGCACCATGTGCCGATGTATAACCAAGCTCTTCCACGAGACCGTTGCCGTCAAGGACCCGCAACCCTCAGAACTCCATGTTCTCCTACCCGGAGACCCTGATGCCTTCGACACGGAGCACCGAGGATGCCTTCATGGGACGCCAAGATACCCGTCGAACCCCGAAGACCGAACCCCGTGGACCGACACGGCCTTCTTCACGGATACGACAAGTACTTCCTCGAGGATGCCAAGTTCTTCACCCCGAATGCCAAGACCGACCTGATGGCGCGGACCCGACAAGATCTTTGCAACGACAAGATCGACACCAACCAGGGCGGATCCGATGTGCCCCGACGCCAAACCAAGTCCTTCTTCACGGAACGCCAAGATCTACTCTGTTACCCGAGAACGAGCCCGTCGAGACCGAACCCCAGATCCGGACCCTGAGACCGAACCCCGAACCCCCGGAACCAAGATCGCCGAACCCTAATGTGTGACCTCTTTTCTCGAGACCTATTTTATAAATGTAATATCAAATGGTTGCATATTAAATTGTTCTTGCATGCATACTTGTCTGTGGTTTGGGGGCCTTATGCCGATTCACCTCATAATTAAATATGGGGCCATATGCGGGCAAATCTAGTCTTATATTGCCCTCATTTAAATTTGTGTAGCGAACCGGTAACTTATTTTGCCATGTTAAGACAACATTTAAATTGCAGGGTACCTAAACAACTTGAACCGTTTAATTAAATATCGGGACCTCGGTTCCGCTTAGTATTGCCTAATCGCATCGCACCTTTGCCATGCCATACATCATACATGCATCATGCCCGGTCTTCTGCCGTAATCTTAAATAGTGCATCCGGTGTTCCTTCTAGTGTTTTGCTTCTTCGCGGATAAGGCCGTTGAGTTGATGTGAGCTTCGCCCCGATCTTCGGTTGAACCTTCAGCAATGTTTTTCAGGCGAGCACCTTCCCCTTTCTACCTATCTTACTTTTATAGTATTTATTCCCTCCTGTTGATCTATTGCTATCTGTGTTGCGATGCTCTAGTTTTCGTACCCGTGTTATCCCTTGCAGCCTTATATTGCCTTGGATACCTCCTATTACCTGTTGTTTGGTAGATAGTCGGACCTGCGCGTCGTAGTCGCTTGCTCAAGTGCCGTTGCGTGTCGTCAAGTACCACAGTTGTTGGATTATTGCCGCATGTTTAATGTTGGAGATGATCATGGCTTTAATTATCGTTTACATTAATTACTGCTTAATAACTAAAAATTGAAGTAGGTAAATGCAGAGACACCGGTGGGTGATAGATAATATTTGTTTTCGATCACCACCTGGTGCCCCGTCGGACCCCGAGTTCTTGACACCTGTTCCGAGATCGAGTGCGCTAACCACAGGTGGGGAGATATGGGCCCCCCATCGATTAGTACCTGATTTCAAAGTATTGTACTGGGGGCCACAAACTAGTTTGAGGTTTTATTTACTATCATGTAATTATGCCATGCTTTACTGCTTTATTTAAATTGTGCAATGGATAGCACCTGTACTGTTTAGGATCGGGACACGATTTCGCGGTGTCGACAAGCCCAGTTTTGGGTTCCCAGTCGTTCATAGCCGTCTACCCAAACCCTGAGTCCGTCTCGGAGACCGGCCGACTTCGTTGCGGGTGTACTTAGTGGGGTGGCCCCCGTGCTTGCTTTGGGTCTGGGAAACGTCATGAATTAGGCCCCGCCGACATACCGGTGGGTGTATGTTAACTGATCTGGCAAAAAGGGTCGAAGTGCTTGTGGATACTTTGGTGCACCCCTGCAGGGTTAAATCTTTTCGAGAAGCCGTGTCCGCGGTTATGGACGACTTGGAGCACAGTGCTTCATCATAGACAACTATAACTAAAGTTTATTGTTATAATTTGACTTGTATTTGATATGACTAGTAATCAGCTTCACTGTAACGGAATGGCTAAATAAATGTACCAACAACTGCTGGGTTTTGGGATATCTCATGCTATATGTATCTGACTAGTAAGTATTACAACCTCAACGGAATGGTTAACTAAAAGTGCCCACTGCTTATTTTATCAGGATGACTATCTATACCTGACTAGTAATTGCTGCAACGATAACTGAATAAATAAAACTGCCAACTGTGTGAATTCCTCGGTCGACTTCCTCGTTTGGTCTCGAGGGGGAAACACCAGGATGGGTTTGTTTGGTGGTAGTATCAGGTTGGTTCCGAATAGGTCTTTCTTATCCCTCTCTGATAGCCGCCAGTTGTATCGAGTCTCTATAGGTTGTTTAGTGCATGCTGCGCTCGATCCACCATACCTATGTAGGCGAGGACCGCCGAATTCTAGCCTCGCCGTAATCGGCCTCGATCTTGACCGCTCTCTTTTTCCTTTGCCCTTTGTCGGCACCCTTTGTTTAAGCAGGTTTTGAGATCGACGTCGTTAGCGTGGTTACCCTTCCGGCTTGGCTCAGGGTTATGGACGCCATTGGTTATTCTTCGGCTCTTAGCCCCATTTGCATCTTGTCCGTAGTCGGACGCCTATCATTTTCAAGGTGATTTGGATCTTTGTATATTATATCTGTATTCTTGACTCATTGAGTCGCTGTATATATATCTGCTCATGGGTCCCATCGAGGACTGTTGTGTAATGTTATTACTTCGTTTTCCACCCGCACGCAAGTGCCTGGTGGGCACCTTTGAATCGTTTCTATGCGGGTTTGGCGGGAAGCGCTGAAACTTGCATAGGGCCGATTCTGAGGGTGTTACAGTATGCTCGTGTGATCTGGGAGGCGAGGGGTGGTTTGACGGCGCCGGAATTGGCCGGAGAAGCTTGTCGGGGCAGAGGGGTTCGAGCTCGCAATTTGCGCAGCCTGGAGGCAGAGAGGAGGCGTGGCTTGGGGGAAATGGAAGAGGAGAGCGAGGCGTTTAAAGGCGTGTGGTCGCTGGCGAGATTACTCCAGACATCAACGCGAATTAACGCAATTGAATCGCGGCAGAAACGACGAGGGGGAAACGGTCGAGGTGGAGACGACGACTGACGACGTGGGACCGTGCTGTCTGCGAGAGAGAGAGAGAAAAAAAGGTGGAGTCCACTAGATCAGCGACGGGGCGGGTGCACGGTTGAGTGAAAAATGCTTCGCTGCGGGGAGATCTGGTGGGCTAGCTGCTATTGGTGACCTTGGGCTTGGTACCGTTTCTCTTTTTTTTATACAGAATGTTTTTCCTTTTTCTATTTTGAATTTCTAGATTTTCATTAAAATAATTCAAACTCTATTTCAATTCAAACCACCACCAAACTTTGGGTAAGTTTTAATACTGTTTAACAATACAATCTAAAGTCAAATTTAGAACAATATTTTTATTCTTTTTAGGGTATATTAATTATTTAAAGTAGGCCCTTGTTTTAAATCCAATTAAGATCAAATAAATTTTCATCCCTTATTTAAATGCCAATTTTTCACAAAACCTTTTCAGCAGGTTTTAATTATTTACTAGGGTGTCAAATAATTCACTGAATTATTTGGAATATTTTTAATATGATTTATTAACCATTTAAATTGGGTATTTGTCTTTATTCCAATGAAATTAAATATGGTTTTAATTCCATAATTTCACTTGGAAGATTTATTTGATCCCATTATTTCATTTGGATTTAGATTATACTCAATCCATTTATGGATTTGTCTAAGATTTAATTTGGCCTTTAAAATATTCCTCATTTAATATTTTTTCTTTACCTTATAAAATCCATTTCTTCTTATTTATAAATCCAAACTTGGTGATTCCAATTTGTAAATTCTTATTTAATAATTGTTTATCCTTTTAAATGTCTTTAGGATTATTTTCTCTCCATTTGGTATGGATTTCCAGATAGGTGCTTTATTAGTTTTGGAAATTCAATTTCCTTTTCTTATTGAATTCATAAGATTTTATCTATGGCTCCAAATTAAGTGAAACCAATTCATATGGTTTTATATTATTTATATTTGTAATTCTTGGTCATTTATAAATGTTTGTTGACAAAAGTTTTATATGGATCAAATATTTAGTCTTTGAGATGACTTGGATATGTTTTTCTTCCATTAGAGATTTAGGGTTTTGGTTTATTTTCCAAGTGTTTAAATTTCAAGATGCATTTATGAAGAATGCATTCCACTTGATTTGAATTTAGTTGGATTCAAACATTAACCAAAGTTTGTTCAAGATGGGATTTTAAGTTTCCATTTAAAAAAAAGTTTCTTTTCACCCTAAATTTCAACAATTGTTTATTTTGTTTATTTATTTTTCACATTCCAAAATTTGTAAAATTTTGGGATGTGACATGACTAGAAACAAATAGCACAAGAACAAGTAATATCACAATATGCATCAATCAATAAGCTTTGGAACACTACACACAAAATGACAACTATGCTCTCTTAATGGTGCCTAAAGGTAGAAGGCAGAGACTCAAATAATGGTGGAAGAAAAGCCTTTTTGTAAAGGAAGCAGGGATTACAAGTTTCAAAAAGAGCTTCCAAAAATTATGGTACTTGTCAGCTTTCAGCCCTCATTGCCCCTATCATAAGCATCTTGAAGTGATTAAGGTTAAAGTGGCAAAGATGGAGTATATGCTTGACGAAGTATAAGTTGGCAATCTCAAGTCCCTTGAATACGAGGGCCACACCTCATGTATAATCAACTTTGGGCCCAGATAAGTTCTTGTCATTGTAAGTATTTTCATATCATTGAGAACCTCCAACGGGGTACCCCTTGCACATGGTACATGAGCTTTCCCATAACCAAAATGACAAGGCAAGCAGACAATGAGCATCTCAACAATCTTCTTATGTACCATGGGAATATTGTGCTTTTTTCTCTCTTTCCTATTTTCTCAATGTGTCTCTTTTTTTATAAGAAGAATGATTCATAAATGTCACTATGGTGATGCTGCAAGTTTCCACCATGATTAGGCATGGCTTAGGCTAGCGGCCCAGGCATTTCTCTAACACAGGACACAAAATCCATGGACTTACAAGTTCCCTCTTTTTCACACCGATGACATCCATAGACAAAAGAGCATGATATCAACTGAGTTCAAAGTACAAGTGCAATGTTGAAAACGTTCCCCGTGACAGCACGGTTCTGTTAATTCCAACGTTTAAGTGCAAGCATATACAACAAAGATGTCACAATGGTTCAAGTTTATTAGGGGATAAAGAATATAAAGTGTGCCATCAAATTCTTGAGGGCTTTAATCACTAAGTTTCACATAACAAAATAGTTTTTATTTGGAAGATAGCTGAAAACAAGAATATACTTGGAATGGTGTAACACATCATGCATAGGAGTTTATTGTGGACACTTTGTAATAACTTGGTTTCTTAGGAGTTGGAAGCATGAGTAGAGCTTACTCATACAAGTGGAGGCTAGCAAAAGACTGGGAGCAACCAACTAAGAGAGCAATAATGGCCATAATCATGTAGTGCAACAAACATTACTAATAAAAGCAAAGAGTGGTACTACAAGTCAAGGACTAAATGATTATAGAGGCTAATGGTGACTTTGTAGGGTTCGCAGCATAGAAAACAAAAAATTTCCTACGATGGGAACAAGTATGTACCAAGATCTATCTACTAGATACAAACAACGGGCGGATGTATATCCGTAGAGAACATACCCTTGAAGACCGACAAAGCTTAACGAGTCCAAACTCGTGGTTGATGTAGACGATCTCTTGCCGATCTCAAGATCGAGAGGAAGTCCTAGCGCCGCAAAACAGCAGCGCATCCGTGCTCGCACACACGTTCGAGGCACCGAGCAACCTCCGCCTCCTCGCTCCAGCGATGCAGCAGAAGCACAACTCTTTCTTGCCGAAAAGCCACCGGGAACATGTATCTCGCTAGTCCGAGACCATGGAGGATAAATTCTAGAGGGGGAGAGAGATCCTTCACGAGGAGGTGTGAGTGCGAGAGAGGGAGGGGGGCTCCTTTTATAGGGAGAGGGGGGCACCCAAGGGGCCATGCGCCCAGCCATGGGGCTGCCCCCACCTCTTCCACATTCATGTGGGTGGACACTCCACTCACAAAATGGCCCTTCAAATTTCTCCACTCAAAAATCCACTCACATGCATTAAATTTCCACCAAATTTAATGCAAGCTCTCATTTAAATAAAACTCTTTTATTTATTTATTCAGAATTTTGTTAATTACTTTAATTAACAAACATTCACATAAAACCCCTTGCTAGTATTCCATTTCACATGCGTAACCGGTTCAGCAATTTCAACCAAACAGCTTTGTGTCTAGTGAAATAAATTCCTGCGCTTTCCTTTTCTTTTCGGCATGAAACTTTTGCTCCAATTGGATGTCGGTGTCTCTTAAGTGTGTCACCCTACGGTTCGCGAATAATGTGGACATGATCGAGACCCTCTCGGATCAATAATCGAGCGGGATCCGAGACCCATACCGACTCCCACACATTCAACGATGACTTTCTTGTGATCGCGGAACCTTTACGCTAGTATCTTAATCCTTTTGTTTCGCGATATATTACATGTCCGAGATTAGATCATCGGTATCTCCATACCTAGTTTGATCTCGTTACCGACATGCACTCTTTTCTCGTTCCCGTGATATAACATTCTAGTGATCAAATCACTTGCTTGCAAGCTAATCAATGTGATATCACCGAGAGGGCCCAGAGCATATCTATCCGTCATCGGGATGAACAAATTCCACTCTCGATACATGGGCCTCAACATAACACTTTATTAGTTCTGAATCCATCTTTATAATCACCCTATTACGGTGTGACGTTTGATGTTATCAAGAAACTCTTCCGGTGTTAGTGATTGACATGATCTCATGGTCTAAGGATTAGGATCACTTCGTAAGTTGTTATAGCAATATAAACTCAATGACTTTGATCGTAATGCTATACTTCGGATGAATGTTCATCACACCATTACACTAATGTTGTGACCCCGTTATTAACAACATCCAATGTCCATGATCAGGAAACCTTGATCATCTTGTTAATCAACGAGCTAGTTTATAAGAGAGGCATAACTAGGAACTTCATTTTTGTTTATTAAACACACATGTATTAACGTTTCCGTATTAATACAATTATAGCATGCAAAATAGATATTTATCATAAATAAGGAATACGATAATAACCACTTTATTATTGCCTCTCGGGCATATTCCCTTCAGTCTCCCACTTGCACTAGAGACAATAATCTAGTTTGAGAACTTTGCGTATTGAACACCTATGGCTTTCTGGTGTTCCATATACGCAATTGCAAGTGGTTAACATAATCTACGGATCTGACGCTTTCAGGTCCGTGTGTATTTGCATGTCTTTGCGTCTTCACGCATCACTCATTCTCCAATGAGATGGCATTGTATAAATTTGGTCTTTCGGTGAGACCTTTAGTTCCTTGGGGTTAAAACACGTCGATACTATTGTCATACAATATATCTTTAGTGTTATCCTGCTATAACCACACCTTAGTTTGATAACAAACTACTTGACACAAATTCCTCCTTTGCTGCTACTATAGCATCATATACTTAGCCTTTTGTTGTAGTATTCACACAATGTCTTAACTTTGGAACTCTTCCAAATCATGGAATCTCCTTTCCATTACATTGTGCCACCCATAATTTAAATTGAGATAAACTTAATTTGTATCTTGTGACAAAACTAGTATCAATGTAACGCTTTACAATGAACTATTTGTAATTGTTTGTCACCTCTACACAAATATATTCTTAGTTCTTCCAAAAGATCATAAGAATATCCTCACTATCGTCCAATGATCATTTTATGATTCATTCTGGTATATGCTCATAACACTTAGAGCATAGGACATATCTGGATGTGTACATATCATGGTATGATTGATCAAAACATTCTCGTGATTGCACTCATCAAGTGTCAAAGCACTTGAATCTTGTTTCACTTATCAAGTGTCGATACACTCGAATCTTGATTCAATTCCTTTCCATGCAACAAGAACTGCTTTCTTGTTGATTCTATATTGAACTCCTTCAATATCTCATATATGTACGTTTGCACAACCATATTGGCGTTCGATACCATCCACTATAGACATTCACGCTAAATATTCGGTTTTGCCTAAGTCTTTCATCGAAATGAAATTCTTAACCTTTGTCAATAAAAGATACATCATTTCTAATCAACAAGATGTCCTTCACATAATGTATTAGAAATATGTCTCAGTCATCCCACTTAATTTCTTGCAAATGCAAGCATCTTCATCGTCTCGATGAAAACTCCTTTTCATCATGGTGAAGATTCCAACTCCGCGATGCTTACTTCAACCATTGAAGTTTGCATGCCCTTTAGCATCCTTTGAATTTAACAAAACCCTTTGGACCGTGTCATGTACACGCCCTAGGTAACCATTCTATTAGAAGAACTTTGTTTTGTTTATTCATCTACCATATATCAAATTATATGTAGTGGTTGCTACTTTAATCCGTCTGACTAAATATCGCTATGAAAGATCAAATCTTGTCATAGTCAACTCCTTGAACATTGTCATAAAATACTTTACATGTCGACAATTTCATAGATGTGAAACATCCATGTTCTGTTTCTTTATAGATCCAAATACGACCGATAGGTTTTTACACCTTCCTGAGGGTCTTCCAAGTTCAAAACTTGATTTCTCGATATGGAACTATCACGGATTTTATGGCTTCAAGCCATTTGACGGAGTCGTGGCCCATCATCGCTTCTTTGTATGTATTCGGTTCATCATTGTCAAACAATAATGATTTACTCTCAAATCTTAGCATTTGATTGTTTAACCGACCTTCTTGGTTCAATAGGAACTTTAGACCTCCGTGACCACAACCTTTGAGGCACATAAGCTATGAGCATTATGGCAGCCTCGAGCGATTTCCTGCAAGAACTCAGACATTTAGCTAAGGTTCGTTAACCTTATCAAAGTTCTATTGTCCTCCCACTTAACTTTTATGAAAAATTCCTTCTTCAAGAAACTTCACATTTCAAGCGACAAACCCTTTTGTCCTCGGTGTTAAGGAGGAATAACCAATTGTTATTCAAAATAACCTACAAAGACATGATCATCCGACTTTGGTTGTAAACATCTTACTTATGTTTAGCATACCAAAATTTAAGAAAGGACAACTTGGTTTTACCCCAAACCATAACTCATATGGTGTCATTTCAACGTATCAAGATGGAGCTCTTTTCAAATTAAGAGCGGCAGTCTCTAAAGCTTTAATCTTTTAAAACATAATGGCAGTTTTATAAATAACACCTTTGATCCAACCATGTCAAACAAGGTTTCATTACAAATCTCAAACACTCCATACTCCTATGGTGTTTTGGGAGATGTAAATCTAGGTGTTTCTAAACTTGTAACTCAAATAAATCCCTTTATGATAAAATCATAATTCATTTATTTTCTTGTTACACTTGTAACTCAAATAAATCCCTTTATGATAAAATCATAATTCATTTATTTTTCTTGTTACAATGATTTTCCACTTCATCTTGAAAGTCTTTGAAACATTTTCAAATATTTCATACTTCTTTCTCATTAAGTGAATATTCACTCAAAAAACCGGAGAAAGCATATGAAGTTGAAACCCATCGCCATTTAACGCACATAATGGACTACATACATCGATATGTATAAATTCCAATATTTTAGTCGCTCGTTCTTCTTGGCCTTTGAACGAAGTTTTAATTATCCCGAGGAAAGTCTCACAAGCGTCACTTGATCAAATCAAAGACTCCAAAAATCCATGAATATGGAGATTCTTCATGTTTTCTTTCCAATATAATTTAAACAGCGATGTCACTTCATAAGTGATCTTTCAATCATTTGTCTTGCAACATTTTAGCATTATGATTTATGGATGTGATTTCTTCAACTAGATTTGTAAATCATCCATCTTATATGGAATACGGTAATTATTTGAACAACCTTTGTTCTTATAATACCTGATTCAAATAACAATTATTAAAACAAATCTTGAAGTCAAGCTTTGATGTCAACGAGAAATACAAACAACGGTTTGTTTGTTTTCGATGAACATCATCACATATTCTCTTGCTAGTTACTTAGGTCATTGTGGTTCATGAATTGCGTCGTTCCGTATGAAATTTCATACCAACCAATTCGGTATCCAATACCCAAGAACCACATTGTTTAACAAGCAAAGAATACAACCATAACATGTATATCATATATATACCTAAATTGGATATTTCCAATCTTTTCTTTTCTGCCAAATATATTTTATAGATTCTCTTTCAGCATTTCCTTTTCCTTTTAAAAGAATCTATCAACATCAAAAGTGGCGCCATATACATGACACATAGACCAAAGCGTGTATATTCAAATAATAATACCTTTGGACTTGCACTTTGAAGTAGATCACCATCATCAAAATGATCGGTATTCTTTCAAAATTCATTCTTTAGTAATCTTTTAGTGTAGTAAACATTTTACATACATATTCTATTCACCCTTATCATGACGACTTTCATGATCAAGCTACTTTAGCTTATAAAGGCGAATCGTGAGTATAACATTACTTTCCAAAACCCTTTTGGATGATTAGGATGTCTAGCATCTCCAACCTTTGTAAATTCTCATCCAATATGAGAACATATATTATACTCTATCATATTGCAACCAAAACATTGTTTCAGATATCGTTATATCTGCCACACATGATGGTTTCTGAAACAATTCTTTCAGCTCCTAGATAAACTTGATGTTTAAATCAAGAATCATGGAGGCAAACATGATACTTAAGATACTAACATCGAATTGTTACTCTCGATTTAATACCAATTATTAAATTTCACGGAGTAAATAGAATTTTGCTGAAAGTTTGCAATAGGACTTTAAACTTTAGATTGACACTCAACACAATACGATACCAGTAAAGTATATATCCGTAATTCTATAGTTCTATTATCTCAATTACAACTATGCATAAGGTGGTGAACGAATGCCAATGACTACAACAAATTATGCAAATTCACTTTGATTTAATTTATGATAAATTGAGTTCTACTAATCCAAATTAGAAATGAACTCCCACTCAAAACGACATCCCTCGTGTCTTTTGGTGATTACATGAACCAAATCCACTACACCAAGTCCGATCATCACGTGAGTCGGCGTAGCTTCAAAGGCGAGCATCCATATGGTCATCATATCAAAACATATGACTCATGCTTAACCTTTCGTCCGTGTTCGAGGCCATGTCCATACATGCTAGGCTCGCCAAGTAAGAACCTTAGTATTCGCGTGTAATCTTTACACCGAGATATGCTCGTGGATTCAAGTACACCCGATCATCACGTGATGTCTTGAAGCGACGAAACATTGTCGTGCATACTTAAGGAAGAACACATTTTTATCTTGATATCTAAATGAGGATCATCTTATTATGCTAATAAAACGCCAAACAAGCAATATAAGATGCTATCAAACATCACATGTTTATTAGTGGAATGATATGGTTCTGCATATGATCTCTATCATGTGCATCGTGGTATGATCACTATCATACCTTTATGTGTAAGTCCAAGGTCTATGGAGATTACACGTTATGTGTTGTAAGAGTATCATCTTATAATTCTACTTACAACATCACCATATCATAACACTAGCCCAAAGAACAATCTAAACTAGACGCCTCTAATTTATCCATTGCAAATTTTACGTGGCTTAGGGCTTTCAAGATAGAACCGTTCATACCTACGAACATGAACCACAACGAGGATAACCAAATTGTTGACAACTCGTTGCAAATTAGATATTGACTATAGTAGGATAGACAGACACCCGCTAGCCACTTATGCAAAACTAGTTGCATGTCAAGCGTGGAACAGGTCTCATGTGCGAGGACATGTAAAGTTTGTCCGCCGCTTCATCCCACTATGCCACCAATATCCAAAGGACAACTAAGAAGCAATAAAATGATCATCATCGCCCACATGTTCATATGTGTACTACCCGTGCAAAGTATCTACGCATAGATCCGGCTCTGATACCACTGTAGGGTTCGCAGCATAGAAAACAAAAAATTCCTACGATGGGAACAACTATGTACCAAGATCTATCTACTAGATACAAATAACGGGCGGATGTATATCCGTAGAGAACATACCCTTAAAGACCGACAAAGCTTAACGAGTCCAAACTCGTGGTTGATGTAGACGATCTCTTGCCGATCTCAAGATCGAGAGGAAGTCCTAAGCGCCAAAACAGCAAGCATCCGCTCGCACACACGCTCGAGGCACCGAGCAACCTCGCCTCCTCGCTCCAGCGATGCAGCAGAAGCACAACTCTTTCTTGCCGAAAAGCCACCGGGAACATGTATCTCGCTAGTCCGAGACCATGGAGGATAAATTCTAGAGGGGGAGAGAGATCCTTCACGAGGAGGTGTGAGTGCGAGAGAGGGAGGGGGGCTCCTTTTATAGGGAGAGGGGGGCACCCAAGGGGCCATGCGCCCAGCCATGGGGCTGCCCCCACCTCTTCCACATTCATGTGGGTGGACACTCCACTCACAAAATGGCCCTTCAAATTTCTCCACTCAAAAATCCACTCACATGCATTAAATTTCCACCAAATTTAATGCAAGCTCTCATTAAATAAAACTCTTTTATTTATTTATTCAGAATTTTGTTAATTACTTTAATTAACAAACATTCACATAAAACCCTTGCTAGTATTCCATTTCACATGCAGAACCAGTTTACAATTTCAACCGAAACAGCTTGGTGTCTAGTGAAATAAATTCCTGCGCTTTTCTTTTCTTTTCGGCATGAAACTTTTGCTCCAATTGGATGTCGGTGTCTCTTAAGTGTGTCACCCTACGGTTCGCGAATAATGTGGACATGATCGAGACACCTCTCAGATCAATAATCGAGCGGGATCTGGAGACCCATACGACTCCCACACATTCAACGATGACTTTCTTGTGATCGTCGGAACCTTTACGCTAGTATCTTAATCCTTTTGTTTCGCGATATATTACATGTCCGAGATTCGATCATCGGTATCTCCATACCTAGTTTGATCTCGTTACCGACATGCACTCTTTTCTCGTTCCCGTGATATAACATTCTAGTGATCAAATCACTTGCTTGCAAGCTAATCAATGTGATATCACCGAGAGGGCCCAGAGCATATCTATCCGTCATCGGGATGAACAAATTCCACTCTCGATCCATGGGCCTCAACATAACACTTTAGTAGTTCTGAATCCATCTTTATAATCACCCTGTTACGGTGTAACGTTTGATGTTATCAAGAAACTCTTCCGGTGTTAGTGATTGACATGATCTCATGGTCTAAGGATTAGGATCACTTCGTAAGTTGTTATAGCAATATAAACTCAATGACTTTGATCGTAATGCTATACTTCGGATGAATGTTCATCACACCATTACACTAATGTTGTGACCCCGTTATTAACAACATCCAATGTCCATGATCAGGAAACCTTGATCATCTTGTTAATCAACGAGCTAGTTTATAAGAGAGGCATAACTAGGAACTTTCTATTTGTTTATTAAACACACATGTATTAACGTTTCCGTATTAATACAATTATAGCATGCAAAATAAACATTTATCATAAATAAGGAATACGATAATAACCACTTTATTATTGCCTCTCGGGCATATTCCCTTCAGACTTGTCATAGTCATAACATGGTGTGAGCATGTGCCAAGTCAACCCAAGCAAAGCATCAAAGGAGAATACCACAATACTATGCTTTTGCATGCTAAAACAACGCATAATTTTTTCAAGGCACACTAAGCAATCCCAATTGTTTGGAACAAGACATGCTACATCAATAATCACTAAGAATAATGCCAAAACAACACCTAGAGTGTCATGCTAAAGTCTAAGTCACAGTCAATGCAAGATCCTCTTGCACTTTAAGCAAGAACTTACTACTCCTTTCCAACACCAAGCAACTTATTTGCAAAACAACACAACGAGAACGGGGGTCCAAACTACTTTATTCAAGCAAACTAAACAACCTAAGCAAAGCAAATGAAAACTAAGACGCTCCAAGAACAACACAACTGTGCATGAAACAATAAAAACGAAGTGTCTAGACAGACCTGAGCTTTTTATTGATGAAGAAGGGGATGCCTTAGGCATCCCCAAGCTTTGACTCTTGTACCTCTTGGATATTTCTTGGGGTGACACCGTGGTGGTATCCCCAAGCTTGAGCTTTTGTCCATTATTCATCTCATTGTATCATTATCTCTCTACACCTGAAATTTTTCCTTCATACAAAACTTCACACAATCTTCATTAGCAACATTAGTGTATTCAAAAGATATTAGACCCCTGGTAAAGCTTTGGAATAGCAATGCTTTTCAATAAAAACACAAGCTACTGTAGTAACTCCTTCAAAAATATCAATTCACCTAAAGAGAACTCAAAAAGGAATCAATAAGAAGAAAATGCAAATAATGGCAGAAATCTGTCAAAACAAACCAGCAGGTAGAAACTGATTTTTTCGAACATCTTATGTTGCTCAAATAAAAAAGTGTTGAACTAACTAAAGTTATCTAACATACTGGGGGATTTATTCGTAAATTTTGAGATCTTAAATCCGAGTTAAAAAGACTCCTCATGAATTTGTTTGGTGAAGGACAGAAATCTATTTCGGGACAGCAACTCCCCCAAATCTTACTTCCCTCTCATTAGAGGTCATTGTTGGCACAAAAAGCAAACAAAAAGGATAAGGAGAGGTCATTACTGAAGTAATAACTTCCAAGACTCAAGGAAACTCTTGGGTTATCTCCCAACAAGTACTTTTCTTTAACGCCTTTAAGTTAGGCACAAGAAGCAAGAAGAATCAAGTATTTTCAAATGAAGAAGCATTAACATCAAACTTGCTTTCAAAGAAGGAGCAAACGTAACTTCTCTCTCCTCATATGGAAGTGTTTAATACATTTCTTGAATGGAAAATGATATTTAATGGTGCCTTCTTTCATATCAATAATGCACCAACTGTTCTCAGAAAAGTTCTTCCCAAAGTAATAGGACAAGAAGCATTGTATTCAACATCCAAAACATAGAAATCAACATGGACATAAGCATTGTTAACCATAATGATAACATCAGTAATACTCCCCATGAGTTTCTTCTTAGCATTATCATTGAGTGGGACATCTAAATAACAATCTTCCAAAGGTGACAAATCAAGCATTTCATAAATCTTCCTAGGCATAATAGAGACGCTAGAACCAATATCACATGAAGCTTTGAGATCAAAGTCATTCACTTGCATATTAATAATGGGTTCCTAGATATCTTCTACTTTCCTAGGAATAGAAGATTTGTGTTTTAGCTTCTCTTCCTTGATTTTCATAAGAGCATCTGTAATATATTTGGTAAAGGCAACATGCATATCACTAGCATCAGTACTTCTAGCAAGATTTTGCAAGAACATAATCACTTCGGAAATATTGCAACCATAAATATCAAAGTAAAACTTAGCATCACTAGTAGTAGGCTCAATAGGCTTAGGCATAATAAGAGGAGGAATAGGGACTACTTGTGGTTTAGTGGTGATGGTTCACACACTATTGTTTCTATCAATTTCAGCTTCCCTTTCCCACCTAGCATGAAGTTGAGCTAACAGCCTAACATTTTCATCAATAGTAACTTGTATGGCATTAGCAGTAGCAAAGGTGTTTTCCATAGTTTCAGGTTTAGCAGCCATTTTATTAACCAAGGAAGTTTGAGCTTCAGACAAAGAGGATATATTTTTCTCAACAGTTAAAAGCTTCTCCTCTATAGTCTTATTGAAAGTGGTTTGTTTACTAATAAAGTCCTTGAGCATGAATTCAAGTTCAGAGGGGGCACTTCTAGCATTATTGTAAGAGATTCCATAGGAATTGCCATTATTAGGAGGATAAGGCCTATAATTGTTGTTGCTACCAAAATTATTCCTATAGACATTGTTGTTGAAATTGTTGTTTCTAATGAAGTTCACATCAACTTGCTCTTCTTGAGCAACCAAAGAGGCTAAGGGAACACTATTAGGATCTAGAGGAGCTTTCCCTTTAACAAGCATAGCCATAATAACATCAATCTTTTCACTCAGAGAGGAAGTTTCCTCAACAGAATTTACCTTCTTACCATGTGGAGCTCTCTCAACATGCCATTCAGAGTAGTTAACCATCATATTATCATGGAGCCTTGTTGCAACACCCAAAGTGAGGCCCATAAAAGTACCTCCAGTAGCTGAATCCAACAGATTTCTTGAGGAGAAGTTCAAACCTGCATAAAAAGTCTGGATAATCATCCAAGCAGTGAGTCCATGAGTAGGGCATTTCTTAACCAAAGACTTCATTCTTTCCCAAGCTGGAGAAACATGTTCACTATCAAGTTGTTTAAATTTCATAATATCACTTCTCATAGATATAATGAGCAGGAGGATAGTACTTCCCAATAAAAGCATCTTTGCACTTAGTCCAAGAATCAATACTATTTTTATGCAAAGAAAGCAACCATTCTTTAGCTTTTCCTCTCAAGGAGAAAGGAAAAAATCTTGATCTTAATAATGTCTCCATCTACATCCTTATGCTTTTGCATCTCACATAGTTCAATAAAGCTATTGAGATGGGCAGCAGGATCATCAGAACCAGCACCAGAAAATTGCTCTCTCATCACAAGATTCAACAAAGCAGGCTTAATTTCATAAAAGGTAGCATCAGGAGCAGGTGGATCAATAGGTGTGCTAAGGAAATCATTGTTGTTGGTTCTAGTGAAGTCACACAACTTGGTGTTCTCAGCAGAGTTCATTTTGGCAAAGGCGGGCAAGCCAAAAACAGCAACAACAGCTAGAGCAGTAACTAATTTTTTTGTGTTTTTGAATAAAGCAAGCAAACCAAACTAGACTAATTTTTTTTGGGTTTTTTGAAAAGAGGCAAACAAAACCAAGCAAAAGAAACAAAGCAAACTAAAAACAAAGTAAAGAGAAGGGAAGTGAAGGACTCCCCTTGTGAAGACGTCCTTAGCCTCCCCGGCTATGGCGCTAGAAAACTTGTTGATGGTGCTTGACGTGGAGCACTTCGTTGGAAACCCCAAGAACAAGGTGTGATGAGAACAACAACAAGTCTTACCTCAGTAGAGACCGAGGTTATCGAACCAGAAGGAGGAAGGAAACGCCACATATGTGTTGCTAATAATGCGGAGACCTGCACAACACAAACTCAAGACTTTGCCCCAACGAATCAGTGAGGTTGTCAAGCTCACCGGTTTGCTGTAACAAAGGATTAAACGTATGGTGTGGAAGGTAATGGTTTGCAGCAAGTAAACATGTAACAGTGGAAGATGTATCAATGGTAAAGATTGGACCGGGGTCCATAGTTCACTAGAGGTGCTCTCCTTAGATAAACAACATGGCATGAAGGGTAAACAAATTACAGCAGGGCAATTGACAGGAACTGAGCAAGGCATAATAATGCAATTACTAGTCAAAAAGATCCTATGAGATTCGATTGGGAAATACAACAAGATACATAGACCACCATCCAACTGCATCTATGACTAGAAGTCCACCTTCAGGTTATCATCCGAACCCCCTCCAGTATTAAGTTGTAAGCAACAGACAACTGCTTTAAGCAAAGTGTGTAAGGTAAACAGTCCACATGTTCCATGAACAAGAGACCGTTGTTTTCTCCCTAGTAGCAACAGCACATCTACAACCGAAGAGATTTTTGTCACTTCCCTTGGAAACTATAGGCATGAACCCACTATCGAGCATAAATACCCCCTCTTGGAGTCACTAGCAACTACTTGGCCAAGATAGCTACTAACAACAGAGAGCATGCAAGATCACAAACAACACAGACATGATAGAATCATAAAGACAAAACCATTAATCAAACCAACATAATAATCTCAATATCCATCAGATCCTCGCAAACACAACATGCATGATTACAAATAGATTAGATCTTGAGCATGAACGGAGCTCACAAGATCTATACATGAAAGCACAAAGGAGGATATATAACCATCTAGATACTACATGGACCCATAGTCTAAGGTGGAACTACTCACACATCATACCGGAGAGAAGGCCTGCATGATCTCCTCTAGCGTGGTGGGAAGAACTTGGATCCCGATCTAGGGATGATGGTGGCAGCGGCTATAGACGGTTTTGTGGAGATTTGATCGGGTGCTTAGGGTTTCTGCATCGGTGGCTTCTTATAGGTGAAGGGGAGGCTGAGGCGGCGACCAGGGGCCCCAAACCCCTCAAAGGCACGGGGCAGGGCCCACCCGCTCCTAGAGGGGGTCTGGGCGCCCTGGCCCGCCTCTCTGGCTCCCCTCTGGACTTCTTGTTCCTCATGGAAAGTAATTGACTTTGATGTTTGTATCGTCCAATTCCGAGAATATTTCTTTACTAACTTTTCTGAAACCAAAAAAAGCAGAAAACAGGCAACTGACACTGTGGCAACTTGTTAATAGGTTAGTACCAGAAAACATGTAAGAAGCATCTCAAAGTGTAGACAAAGCAAAACAAAGTAGATACTAACAAGCATGGAACATCAAAAATTATAGATACGTTTTCGACGTATCAAGGAACAGGTTGAAGTATCTTGTAGATCCCTGGCAACGACCCCAGAAAAGAGCTTTGATGGCATAAAAAAGACTAAAGCAAGCAAACATGTAACAGATCTAGTTGCAAATGGTGTTTCAATGCTTAGAAACAAGGCCTAGGGATCATACTTTCACTAGTGAACACTCTAAATAAATATATTCTCTTCATGATACTAATCTTAACTACTCTCCGGTTGGACACTCTAATCCATAGTAGGGCTATAACAGCACACCTCAAAGTCCGCCTTCCCCCTCTAGATAACCCCACACTGTCACCTTGAGCGCTAGATGGTTCCAACAAACACCACAATTTCATAGAGACAACCAACTCAAAATATACTCATGATAAATATTTGTATTCTCTAGCCTAAGCGCCACCACGGCGTGCATGCTGTCACTTTCACACACGTGGGGAGAGCATATATCTATTGAGGAACTTGAGTATTTATGTAGACTCTAGCCTAAGTGCCACCATGGCGTGCACGCTGTCACTTTCACACACGTGGGGAGAGCAAAGATCTATTAAAGCACTTGAGTAGCAAGGTAGATCTACTAGATTACAAAGATCATGAACACAATATGATCACACATAGAGAGAGAGATGAACACATAGCTACCGGTAGAGCCCTTAGCCTCGAGGAAGAACTACTCCCTCCTTATCATGGGGATCAGCAACGGTGATGAAGATGGCGATGGAGATCGATGGAGATTGTGGTGGAGATCGAAGGAGATGGCTCCGGGGGCACTTCCCTATCCCGGCAGGGTGCCAGAACAAAGACTTCTGTCCCCCGAATCTCCCCTTAGTTGGCGGCAGCGCTGCGTAACTTTTTGTAGATGTATGATTGACTACCTAGGGTTTTCTCCACGGGGGCTTCTTATAGGCGAAGGGGCAAGGCGAGGAGGTAGATAGGGGGCCCACACCCCCTGGTGGCACGGCTAGGGTGGGCCCACGCCACCCTAGGGTGTGCCCACCCTGGTGCCTACTCCGTCTCTGCTTCGATTTTCCATATCGCTCCGGGAAAATAGTAACTTTGGCTTTTGTCCCGTCCAATTTCGAGAATATACATTTTTTTAGCTTTTCTGAAACCAAAAACAGCAGAAAACATGAAAATGGCACTATGGCATATTGTCAATAGGTTAGTTCCAGAAAGTGTATAAAAATACCTCAAAGTGTAGACAAAACATAATATAGTTGGCACAAAACAAGCATGGAGCATCAAAAATTATAGATACGTATACGACGCATCAGCAACCGGCCCACCCTGGCCACATCGACGCAGCGCTAGGCGCTGCTGCCTTGCGGCCAAGGTCGAGCAACAGCCAGCCCACCCAGGCAGGGCGACCGCCTGCTGCCGCGTTATCTAGGATGCGGGGTGGAGCCGGCGCACCCGACTGGCTGCCGCTGTTGGCACTGCTGCTGGCTGGGCCGACATAGGGAATAGTGGCCCATCCGGCCACTGCCTCAGGCCCAGCCAGCCAGCACCTGTGTTTTGCCCCTTTTTCTATGTTTAGTCCCACATTGGGCATCTAAGAGGGAGGGTACACCTCCCTTATCCTATATATAGGTGTGCCCATGGGAGGATTAAAACACACCAATAAGATATTCTCTTTGGATAGAATATCCCTCCCTCTCTCTCTAGTTTCCTTTGCTAGTGCGTGGTCCCACGCAAGGACTATGCACGGAAGGCCAACACCACTGCGGCACGCCGTTGTGTTGCTGGGATTCCAGCAGGAGGTCTACTTTCGCAACCTCGGCAGGATCCAAGCCCGGGAGTCGTTGTCTTGCATCGTATGTATGTGGCAACTGGTGGGGCTACACTTGGAGCTACCCAGGCCATCGTACGAGGACCTGAACAAGGAGTGACATGCGAGGAGCTTCGCAACCTTGAGTTCGGACGAGTACGACTACATCAGCCACGCTTCTGCATGAGCATAATGCTCTCTCGGTCTTCAAGTGCATGTTACTGTTGTCTTCCTCTGTTACTACATTACTAATAAATAAATCTTGGGCAATTAGGGTTTTGCGTGTAGTATTTTGTTTTTTTCTGCACCGGAACCCCAACAATAGCAGCACCAACCTCTCCTTTCCGATGTTGATGCGCTCCAACTACACCAACTGGGTGATGGTGATGGAGGTGAACCTCCAGGAGGCTTCGCTCTGGGAAGAAATCAAGGACGAGACCATACCTCGTAGGGAGGACAAGAAGGCGTTGGCGGCGCTGCTCTGATCTACCCCATCGGAGATGCACTGCATGCTCTTGGGGAAAGGGAGCGCCAAGGCGACCTAGGAGGCAATCCTCCTTCAGTTCCATGGAAACGATCGTGTGCGTGACTCAAGTGTGCGCCCACTGTGTACTGAGTTCGAGACCATCATGTTCAAGGCCAACGAGCGGATCGACGAGTTCACGATTCGCATCTCAAACATCGCGTCCGCTATGCGCTCTCTCGGCGACTCGGTCGACAAAGAGAAGGTTGTGAGGAAATTCCTCTCTGTTGTACCTACACGCTTCGTGCAAATTGCCTTCTCCATCGAGACACTCCTCGGCCTAGTAGAGCTCACCGTCGAGGAGGTTGTTGGCCATCTCCGAGCCGTTGAGTAACGGGTAGATGGTGATCAAGGAGGCAGCTCCATTGGCCAGCTCCTACTCACCAAGGAGCATTGGGAGGCGTGAAAGAAACAACCGCGGGGAGATGGAACAAGCGTAAAAGGGGATGGACCCGACAATGGACGTCTAGTCAATGGGTGAAACGACAGACAACCTCAACTGTAGGGTTCGCAGCATAGAAAACAAAAAAATTCCTATGATGGGAACAACTAAGTACCAAGATCTATCTACTAGATACAAGCAACAGGTGGATATACATCCATAGAATACATACCCTCGAAGATTGAATAGTGTTAACGAGGTTGTACTCGTGGATGATGTAGTCAAACGCTTGCCGATCTCAAGATCGTGATGAAGTACCATCAATTCTATCACCATAAAGCAGTGGTGCATCCGTGATCGCACATAGGTCTGGGTACCCCGACAACCTCCGCTCCCTCGCTCTAGTGAAGTAGCGAAAGCAACAAATTCTTCCATAAAAAGCCACCAGGAAGATGTATCTCGCTGATCCGAGGCCATGGGGAAATTCTAAAGGGGGGAGAGAGATCCTTCACGAGGAGGTGTGAGATGAGAGGATGGTGTTGGGGATATGCTATATGGGCATCCTCATAGCATGTCACCTATCCGGATAACCCGGGTGGCCCACAGTTGGTAGCACGGCCTATGGCCTGCTGGGCGGCCCAGTTATATGGATCCAGAAGGGAGGCCCATGTCGGATAAAGGAAGGCTACGGTGGAGTCACCAGCGTACCCGGAGCCTTGGAGAGGAAGATACACAAGACTAGTAATAGACGGTGTAGGACTCTGTAACCTGTCCGGCTAGGACTTTTCCCTGTAACCCTAGGACCCGGCGACTATATAAGTCGGGCCTATGGGAGCCTTTAGGGCACAACCTAGTATCGATTCAGACAACCTCGCACAGCGAAACAATCCCTATAACTTGGCGTATTGCCCTTATAGTGATTTATAGCATGAGTAGGATTCCGCCACCGTCGTGGGATCTGAACCTGGGTAATCTGTGTTACCTCGTACCCATCAACCGTCCGCCTTCCCCCACGTCTCTAAACACGCACTGTGAGGACCCCTCCATGGCGTACTCATCGGCAATACCACGACAGTTGGCGCCCATCGTGGGGCAAGAGGCGCTTCAGGCTCTTCAGCGGGCGAGGACCAAGATCTTCGCGGGAATCAGTAAAACCGTGGCCATCGGTCGTGTTCTCTTCTCCGGCAACATTCCAATCGTCCCCCCCCCCCCGACGAGTTCTGGATCCCCGCGAAGACGAACCCTACGCGGTGTTCGATCGTTCCTATTGGAGACATCCTCCTCTTCATCGGCGAAACCGACTCGGGCACTAGTTCCCTGGGAGTCGGAGGAGCATCAAGGCCCGCGCGGACCGCCTACGGGCAGGATACGTTCGCAGAAGGATCAATGTTGGATCTCTCTTCGGATTTTGTTGGCAAAGATCGAAAAATTTCAAGGCCCGCACGGACCGCCTATGGGTAGGATACGTTCACGAAAGGATCAATGTCGGATCTTTCTTCGGAGTTTGTCGGCAAAGATCGAAAAAATTCAAGGCCCACCCAAACCGCCCTTGTGCAGGATATAAAGGTGGAAGATCACTGCAAATCCGCCGGCTTCGCCCGTGCGTCTGGAAATCAGACATCCAATTTTGTCGGCGTGGTTACCATCTTCGATCTAGCGCGCTACATTCAGAGAGAAGGCGAAACCCCCCGCGATTACCTGGCCAGGTGGCTCCTTATACGAGCCGATCTGGCCCACTACCCCGATGATAACGCTTTGTATCACTTTGTGGAAGGACTAGACCGTGGCACGCTTCTCCGACATTCTTTAAGACAGAAGCAGGCAACAGGACGCCTTACCCTCGAAGAGATGGTGAGAACCGTCAATAACTATGCGGAGGCTGACGCAGCATCCCATATGGTGCTTGCGCTCGTTGACGGAGAACCTCCGATTCAGCCCCCACCACCACCGCCTCCGGCCGCCATCGTCGCAACAGCACCACCACCTCCAGTCATCGTCGCGGCCGTTGCACCTCCACCGCTCGTCATCGAGGAAGTCCTGGCACCCTCTGACTCTGTCATTGACGCGCTTTATGCTGACTTCAGTGCAGATTCAGAGGAGATAGATTTCAGTCCAGAAGATCTAGACTCCACTATGCAGGAGATGGAGGAGGAGTACTCGCGCGACGAGCAAGCCAACAACGCTGTCACGTATCGAGGGGTGTTTGTCACCATTGGGACGATGATGGATGAAGATCAACCCAGACGAGCTCCGCCTACAACGCTGGAAAAGGGGAAGGGGCCACTTATTGCTGCTGACGATGATCGCGCAAAGGTCATGCCTCCTCCGCCTAACCCAGTGCAGCAGCCGCAGGAACTCGACACCGGCCCGAGCAACAACAACACCGCAAACTTGCCGCCTCCGGCATCCACGTCTGAGGCAGCCCAAGTTACTCCAGCTGATAGAGTGATGTACGGCAACCTCCTCATCGAGCCACTGATTGTTGCTCATACCCTGAATGTGACCCAGCTTGACGAGAAGCGCCAGCAGCTGCTAGAGGAAGCGCAGGCCATCGCGGAGCAAGGCGCTAAGCTAGATCGAGATCTGGTCAACGCGCATAAGTCCATAGAGAAAGCTAGAGCAATGGAGGCTGAGTACAAGACTTTGCTGCAGCAGCAGAAGGCTAAGAAATCTCTAGCTCGCGTCATCAATGATCCTGGCGTATGGCGCAACCTAGGATGGGCTCCCTCGAAGCCGGCACAAGACAAGCCATATATTGACAGTGAAGGCAAGCAGGTGATGCCCACCCTACTCCTTAACCTCACCATCGCCAAGACCCTTCTGGAGCAGGATAGATCGCCTGAGGCGGTGGAACAGGTCTATGACCTAGTGGCCAAGGCGGTGAAGCAGCAGGAAAAGGCCACCTCTCAGAGGCTTGAGTCTGACCCAGCGCTCTGCTAGTCTAGCCAGTACAAGCCGCCAAGGGATAGATCTCCCCTTGATGTCGTGTCCTAAATGGGTTCATCAGAACGAAGACGGAGAGATGCACGCAACAGGAAGGATGCCATCCCCATATCCTCCGACCACGGAGAAAAGGCCCGACCTCGTCGCCCATCGCCACCGCCCCAGTCCCCCCGACATCACGAAGATTACAAGGCTCACCATCGTATGGGTATGCCCCCACTAGAGTAGTGCGGCATCATCATCCGCGACAACGCGGAGCAGACCCGTCATGACGGCGAGCGCAACCAAGGGCACAGGAGCAGGTCGCACCAGGACCCTCCACGTCCGACAAGCAATCGTGACAGGCGTGAGGTGTCGCAGTAGGGTAACAGCAAGAATGCTAACCCATCGCCACCTCCGCCTCCGTCACCACCAAGCAGTCACCATGGCGGAGGAGGCCCACGTCGTTCACGCAACCCATCCCCTGTTGACAATAAGAAGAATAACCCGGAGCCGTACGATGCACGTTCACGGATCGATAAGATCCACGAGGCCCGGGAAGGACCATACCTGGGACCATGTTGCTTTGGACCTGCAATATGGTCCGCAACTTACCCCAAAGATTTCTAGATTGACAAGACCATCAAGCCCTATGACGGCACCGCCAAACCGGCCACATGGTTGCAGGACTACGGCAACACAGTGGAGATTGCCGGAGGCAACCCCAACGTCGCCGTCAAGTACCTCCCATTAATGTTGGCAGGCACGACCCGTCAATGGATTGACGACTTGCCAGAGAAATCTATCTACAACTGGTTGGACATGCAAGAAGCGTTCACCAAGAACTTTGAGGGTACATACAAACGTCCCTGCACTGTGGGCGATCTACAGCGGTGCGTGCAAGAGAAAGACGAGACATCTCGTGCCTACCTCTCTCGCTGGCTGGACATGAAGAATTCCTACGCAGGAGTGCACGCTCAGACCGCCATGGACGCCTTCATCGACGAGTTGGAAAGGGGCACGTTGCTCCGGCATAAGCTGAAGCGTTTGCAGGACAATCACCAGCTTGACTTGAATCAAATGATTCAGTTGGCTAGTGAGTTCGCAGTTGCCGACGACGATGCTCGCGGCTCCTTGCCGGCAACGGCCGTTCCAACTCAAGCTCGGAGGAACGGCAGTACAAAGCGGAAAACCGCTCCAGAAGAAAAGCAATCTACCGACATGGTCGCTATGAATTTTGCAGGACGAGGTGAAGGCAGACAACGTGGCCGAGGAAGGGGAGATGGTCGTGGGCAGCAACGAGGAAGTGAAATCACCTCGGCGCCGCTCCGCGTTCCCCAAACCTACGAGGAGTACCACGATATGTCGCGCCTCGTACACCTCGATGTCAACGGCAAGTCCACCCATACCAATTGACACTGCAAGTTCATCAACGACCTCAAGGAAGACCCGTAGTCCGGCTACAAGCAAAGTCGGAAGAACAGACCGCGAGGAAAGGGCAAGGGGAAGAAGAAGGAGGAGGAGTCCAAGGATTCAAGTGACATGGATGAGGACGTTGACCCCAAGCACGCCGCCAAGAGCGACGACAAGGGAAAGAACCACTTCGCAAAGAAGGCACCAGTCTACCACACTTTCCTTGGCACCCCCACCGTCCGACAACAGAAGACCTCTCTGAGGATCCTGATGGCCACTCTCCCCCCAGTTCCCCAGTACCTGCGCTGGTCGGAGGTTCCAATAACTTGGGAAAGGACGGACCACCCAGATCTTATACCCACGGAGAACTAGTACACCATGGTCATCAACCCCATGATTGACGGCGTGGAGTTCACCAAGTGTATGGTGGACAGTGGAAGCAGCATCAACATCATGTACTTGGATACACTGCAGAAGATGAACTTAACGGAGGCAAACCTAAGGCGGACCAACACCATCTTCCACGACGTAGTTCCTGGTCGGGAGGCTCGGTCCCTTGGGTGCATTACACTTCAGGTTGCCTTTGGTGATGTTAACAATTACTGCCAAGAGCGCATGACCTTTGAGGTATTCCCCTTCAAGAGCGTGTACCACGTCATATTCGGCCGCGACATATTCCACACGTTCATGGCCAAGCCATGCTTCATCTACAACAAACTTAAGATACCCGGACCAAACGGTGTCATCACCGTATCCGGAAGCTTTACCAAGGCAAGGGACTGCGAGATCAATGAAGCAGCTGCGGTGTCCTCTGACGAAGAATTCAAAGAGATCCAGAGCAAGGTCGATGACTCAGAGATGCCCGCGTCAAAGAAGCGGATCTCCGACTCCGCTCCTGCGTTCAAGGCCGCCATCGAGACCAAGCTGGTGGAACTTGTGGTAGGCGATGCCTCCAAGGTCACCGCCATTGGGACGGACCTGGATCCTAAATAGGAAAGCGCGCTCGTCGAGTTCCCCCATGAGAAAAGGGACATCTTTTCCTAGCAACCTGCCGACATGAAAGGTGTACCTAGGGAACTTAAACATTGATCCAAAATGCAAACCAGTGAAACAACCTCTACGACGCTTCGGAGACGAGAAGAGACGCGCCATTGGCAAAGAGATAGCTAGATTACTTAAGGGTAGATTTATCCGAGAAGTCCTTCACACCCGATGGGTGGCCAATCCTGTACTTGTCCCAAAAAAGGGAACCAATGAATTAAGGATGCGCGTTGATTACACCGGCTTGAACAAAGCATGTCCCAAAGATCCGTTTGCTTTGCCTCGCATTGACCAAGTCATTGACTCGATGGCTGGCTCGGAGCTTTTGTGTTTTCTTGATGCATACTCAGGATACCACCAGATCAAGATGAGGAAGTCGGACCAATTGGCCACTTCGTTCACTACCCCATACGACACGTTTTGCTATGTTACGATGCCCTTTGGGCTGAAAAACGCAGGTGCTATGTACCAGGGGACAATGCAACATTGCCTCCATGACCAAATTGGTCGGAACATTCACGCCTATGTGGACGATATCGCGGTGATGTCTAAAAGGTCAAACGACTTAATCTCCGACTTAATAGAAAACTTTGATAATCTCCAGAAATACAACATGATGCTTAATCCTAATAAATGCGTCTTCGGGGTTCCAGCCGGCAAATTGTTGGGTTTCATCGTTTCCCAACGGGGAATCGAGGTCAACCCGGAGAAAATCAAGGCCATATTAAACATAAATCATCCGACATGCCTAAAGGGCATTCAACGACTAACAGGTTGTGTTGAAGTAGTTAGTCGGTTCGTCAGCCAACTTGGTGAGAAGGCTCTGCCGCTGTACAAGTTGCTGAAGAAGGCGGACAAATTCACATGGACAAACGAAGCAGATGCAACATTGAAGCAGCTCAAGGAGATTCTTTCCTCAGCGCCCATCCTTGCAGCACCCGAGCCTGGAGAGCCACTGTTAATCTACATGGCGGCAACCAACCGGGTAATCAGCATCGTCGTCGTGGTAGAGCGGAAGGAACCGGGCTATGAGAATAGAGTTCAATGACCAGTTTACTATGTGAGCGAGGTCTTGATGGAGTCCAAGCAGCGTTACCTGCACTACCAGAAGATAGCTTATGGATTATTCCTTGCTTCTCGGAAGCTGAGGCATTATTTTCAGGAGCACCCAATCACAGTGGTGAGCAAGACTCCACTGTCCGACATAATCAACAACAGCGACGCTACAGGAAGGGTAGTGAAGTGGGGCATTGAACTTGCCGCCTTCGAGATCACCTACAAGAGACGCAACGCTATCAAATCACAAGCCTTAGCGGATTTTGTTGCAGATTGGACGGAGATGCCAGATGCTACTCCGTTGCCAGAACCAGAGTACTGGGTGATGCACTTTGACGGGTCAAAGCTGCTCAACGGCTCAGGGGCTGGTGTATTGCTACAGTCACCAACAGGAGAGAAGCTACACTACGTTCTGCAGATCCACTTCGAGGCTACAAACAACATGGCGGAGTATGAAGCACTCATTCACGGACTTTGTGTAGCCAAGGATATTGGCATCAAGTGCATAGTTTGCTGTGGAGATTCCGACTTGGTTGCCCAGCAGGTGGCTGGCACCTTGAATGCGCGGAACCCTATGATGGCGGCATATCGAGACGAAGAGGGCGAGATAGCCAAGAGCTTCTTGGGCTACGAAGTCAAGTATGTACCTAGGGAGCAAAACGAGGCGGCTGATTTGCTGTCTAAGCTTGGATAAGGGCGCAAGCAAATTCCTCCAGGAGTTTTCCTAGAGCACCTGCGCACACCATCTGTGAAGGGAGCCGACATCGACAACCTGGATAGAGCTGACTCTTTCGTCAACATGGTGACTAAGGTCCCTCCGGCTTGGACAAAACCGTTCATGGAATATCTCGAACACGGAACTTTGCCAGACGATGAAGTCGAAAGACGACAAATAGTATGACGAGCAAATGGTTATACCATAATCAATGGGCAACTCTACAAAAGGAGCACTATTGGTGTATACCTAAGGTGTGTTTCCCAGCTAGAAGGTATGGAAATCCTACGCGAAATCCATCTCGGAGACTGCGGGCATCACGCCGCTCCTTGATCGTTGGTCGTGAAAGCCTTCCGGCAAGGATTCTACTGGCTGACCGCGAAGGCGGACGCCGACAAGCTGGTTGAGACATTCGTGGGATGCCAATATTATGCCCGACAACCACATGTTTCTGCTGAAGAATTGCGAACAATACCAATAACTTGGCCGTTTGCAGTCTGGGGCTAGACATGGTGGGACCGTTACAGACGGCACCTTGTGGGTTTACGCATATGCTTGTAGCAGTTGATAAATTCACTAAATGGATAGAAGCTAAACCCATTAGAAAGCTTGATGGGGCAACTGCCCTCAGGTTTGTCCGGGATCTAGTGGTGAGATTTGGTCTCCCACATAGCATTATCACCGACAACGGTAGGAATTTGTCACTCGGAGAAGTGGAGGCTTATTGTTGGGAGAAAGGCAACCGACTTGACCTTGCATTTGTGGCACACCCACAATCCAACGGTCAGGTTGAGCGAGCCAATGGATTAATTCTGCAGGGAATCAAGCTACGCCTTGAGGCACCACTACATAGAGCAGCTGGAGCTTGGGCAGAAGAATTGCCATCTGTGCCGTGGAGTTTACGAACTACACCCAACAGATCCACCGACTACACCCCTTACTTCATGGTGTATGGAGCATAAGCCATCCTGCCTTCCGACATCCTTCACGATGCACCAAGAGTTTCCGCCTACGACGAAGATGACGCTGAAGAATCCAGACGCCTAGATGTAGACCTTCTCGAGGAGGAGCGTGTTTTGGCATGCCAAATATCCGCCATCTACCAACAAAAGCTATGCAGCTACCATAGTCGCTGCGTTCAGCATCGCTCATTTAAAGAGGGGGATTTGGTGCTCCGACTTAAGCAGAAAAAGTCACATAAACTATCCCCGCCATGGGAAGGACCGTTCATCATAAGCAAGGCGCTACTCAATGGGTCTTACTACCTTGTTGACAATCGTGAACTGAAGGATAGACCCAGCGAGGATCATAAGCGTAAGCGACGTGACCCGGATGATGACTACCCGGATCTTGATCGGCCATGGAACATAGCACAGCTATGTCCTTTTTACACTTAGCATTTTTTATCTAATTGTGTACCTCTTATATGATCAATGAAATAAAGCTCTCTGATTCACTCATATTTCTGAGTCTTTTACCTCCTTTAGTGTTCATTTTCGGATCATGTAAAATCTTTATGCACAAGCTTTACAATTGCACTTGTGAAAATTCCGCCTACGGGCGTTAGCTTAAGTTTTCTGGTCTACACGTTCTTTGTCGTTTTTATGTGGATTCTGGAGTAGTGACTTTCGACACTTATTGTCGGCGATTTTATGCTCAGGTTATTGACGGTGCCATTGGGCATCATCACCTAAGTGCATGGTTCCGACAACGAGTCTTCCGACTCACGAAAAGTCAAGCATAAAAACCAAAGTAATGGATAAGCCAGCACTTGCTTAAAAAATATATACATGTTGGAAACTAATTCTTGAGTAGCAGGAAATAACAACCATTGTTTTCCGCCTTAAGTTACATAAGCAAAGTTTTTTCCACATCTACACCAAAGGCGAAACAAATGATACAAAGTTGTTCTTCACTCCTTTGGCGCAGGTTACTTGGAAGCAGCAAAATCACCAGCCGGAGAGCCACCCTCGAAGTCAGCGCTGTGGTGGGACTCAGAGGAATCTTGGTTTCCGCTGTCAATGATGTTCATGGGCACGAAGACGTCGACGTCCACCAACTCGGCCACTCTGGTGTCATATCCCGCGAGTGACGACAAGATGGCTTCATGGTTAATTTCTTTGCCATCATCGTCGACGTCGGGGATGCCAGAGGTCACCGTGTCGATGTCGGCACCTTCATAGTGTGCCTTCACCATTGACGGCGCCATCCTCGTGCCAGCCCGTGCACACGAAGCTTTCCAGCTTGTGAAACGCTCGGGGGCTCGGCGCAGAATCTCCGAGTACTTCTCCATTGAGTTTGAGGCCTCGATGTTTATCTGGAGGGGCTTGGCAATCTCCTTGGCTTGCGTGATGGCGGTGTTGATAAAGTTGCCGGCAAGAACCATGCATTCCTTGGCTGGAGGAGGCGATCGGGTTAAACCCATAGGAGATGCAAATTTCGACAAGGTGCGCATGAGTTCAACAATTCAAAGTATCCAGACTACAGAAATCCAAGACAGAGAAAACTTACTGAAGATGCTGGCCTCAGCCTGCCAGAGGGTGTCCGCCAAGGATTCTTTCTCTTGTTGGAGGAGCTTATACGCCTCGCTATGGCGTTGATTTTGCTCATCGGCAGCTTGCTTCTGATCTTTTAAGATCGCAATCTCCTCCTTCAAGCGATTGATCTCCTCGGTGGCGGAGTCCTGCAGGACCTTCATCGATTCCTCATGCATTTTCAGCATGTCCTTCCTCTCCTGCTTAAGAATTTTGTTCTCACTATCCAGCTCTTGAATATGCTTGGATTGCTCGACAATATTCTTGGCCTTGGCGATGGTTTCTGCAAGTCAGAGAAAGAAAAGTACACAGTAAGTACTCGGAGAATATGGGCACAATACCAAGTCGGAATGCGAAAAAGAAAACAGATGCTTGCTCTTGGTGATCTGTTCCTTCAAGAAGGCAGTTTTACCCTTTTCTGCTTCTAGGCCTGAGCGCATCTTTAGGTACTTGTCATTGGCCATGCCCCTCCGAGCACTCTCATTCTATGGAGAAAAGTTCGAAAGTTAAAACGTTGGTTGGTCTGCTTGGAGCATCTAGTCGGAAATTTTCCATCTAGACGCTCGGGGGCTACAACGAGAGTTTTTTGACTTAACAATATGCTTAGCTTTCTTTAAGCATCTAGTCGGAACTAATTCAGTTACAACTAGAGGCTTGGGGGCTACAGTATAAAGTTTTTTAACTCAGACGTATGCTTAGCTTTCTTTTAAGCACCTAGTCGGAACTAATTCAGTTGCAACTAGAAACTTGGGGGCTACAGTACTGAATTTATAAACACTGCGTATGATACTCTTAAAACATCTAGTCGGAACATTTCATTCCATCTACATGCTTGGGGGCTACAGTGAGAGTTTTTTTCTACCTTAGTCACTCTTAGAGCATATAGACGCAAAAACCTATGGTTTTTCAGTTTATATCCTCGGGGGCTACAGTGGGATACTCATATGAAATGCAAAAGGCTAAGAAAACTTACAAGTGCGATGATCTTGAGGTTCGTAGCACTCTCGACCAGCAGCTTGGCAAAGGATTCGCTGTTTCCTTGCAAGATTTCTGCTTGCCGGCGGAGCTCCTCTAGACCGCACGTCGGAGAGGTCGGCACCGCACCAGGGACCAAAGTAGTGCTACCCGGTATAAGTACCGTATAGACTATCTTCGGATAGGCTATGGTTTTCTTGGGTGCGGGGGCGCCGCCAACGGCAGAAGTACCAGCCTCCACCACCGCCTTGCTGCCACCGATGGCATCCTTAGCCGGACCTTCAGCCATTTGATGGGCGGTACTCTCCTGCGTCGCCTGCTCACTGACAATAGCAAGCTCGGTAGAGGCGCCATAATCCACTTCCATGGCGGAAGGGCCTGATGCCTCCTTAGCTTGGGAGCTTGTCGGGGCAGACGAGGGCTTGACGGCAGGAGTAGTAGGGGCGATGGCGGGGGAGGCGTCACAATGCAGCATGTATTTGATATTTCGAGAAGCCCCTGATGTTTTGGAGGTCTTCTTGAGGCTGGTCGTGGCTTTCTTCCTGAAACGTGCAAAATGCATAAGTACATGAACAAGACAGATAAATAGACAATGTCGGAGAATGAGAAGCTTACACTAATGGGGGTGCTTTGGCAAAAATACCGGTGGTTCTTCTCCTTTCCGCCTCCAGGGCGGCGGTAGTCTTTTTGGAGGCTCCACCCTCCGTCTTCTTCTTCTTGCCTCCGTCGGCAGCGTCAGAGGTGGAGCTCTTCCACTTTCGCGCCAACGGAGCCTCATCGTCGGACACGACCGTGACTTCCTTCATCTTTGGATCGTAGATTTGGGCAGCCAGGTTGCCCTCCTCTAGATCGCTAAGTTGTTAAGTGAGAAATCACCATGTTGTATAAGATGACATTTGCAAGACGGGAGAACTGGAGTATATGTCGTACACGGAAAATAAATACCTACCTTTGGGCACTTGCCATCTACGAACATGTCGTAGGTGATGGTGAAGCCACGCTTCTTGTCCTTCACCTTGACGATGTCCTTAAGGCGGAGCTTGACGGAGTCTCTCGAGAAGTTGTCCATGGAGATGCGGAGACTATCCCTTCTGTCGCCGGTATACTCGTGCATGAGCTTCGCGCGGTGCTGCAGAGGTTGGATTCGCCTGATGAACCAGCACATGGCTAGGTCCAAGCCGGTCAAACCCGTCTCTACGAACCATTCGATCCGCCTTATTGCACGAGAAGCATCGAGGTCGGAGGGAAGGGAGGCATGAGATCTCTATGACGAGGCTTCAACGGAGGCTCCATCAACGAAGTCTGGGTACGTAACTTGTCGGCCAAACAGAGGAATGTCTGGGCCGTAAAAGTACGTTCGTTGCTAATTCTTCTAGGACTCGTGGCCGGCGATGTCGGGGAACCGCTGGCCAGGTCGAATCTTGAAGCTTATGGTGCCGCAGTTCCTAAGCTCTTCCTTGCTATGTCCGGCTTCACGTTTGACGATGAAGAAGTAGACAAAGAGGTCTAGCCTAGGCCTTATCCCTAAGTATCCCTCGCAGAGCGCCTCGTAGTTGCTAAGCACTAAGATACTATTGGGGGAAAGGTTCTAGGGCTGGACCCTATAATGGTTCAAGACGGAGAGGAAGAAGTTGGAGATGGGCAGGAAGACGCCACATACCAGTTGATCTTTGAGGTACACCTTTTCTCCGGCTTAGGAAGAAGATGTCACCTCGCCGGCCGGCGCCGCCCTCCAGGCGAGCCCCTCCGTCGCAGGGAGGTAGACCTCGGCAATCAGCTCTTGGATATCACGGTCTGTGATATCTGAGCCGCGCCAGTCGCCCTTGTGCGAGTCCAGTTCCTCCTCCAACGGCTCTAGTGCCGCCAGATTAAGGTCGCCGCCGGTGGACTCGATCACCGCCGATGCGGGGATGACCAAACCCTCTGGGGGCACGGCGATGGAGCTCGCCGGCTTTGCCACGGATTTGCTCGATGCCGCCATCTATGAGGAGGTGCTGCTGCTAGCCATGGAGTGAGTACGAAGGTCACCGGTGTGGATTGGAGCTAGGGTTTTTTCGAGAGTCCTCGCGGAGAGCTCGAGGAGGCACGCGGCTGGAGGAAGAATATGATGCGACGAGAATGAGGTAAAAAGTGGAAATTTCCCCACGGTTACTATTTATCATCTCCAATCGTCAAGATTCGTGCAGCTTGATCGGACGGTTGCCGCGTAGACGACGTGTTCGCGAACGTGCGTGGAAATTTCGCCACGTCTCCAACCGTCGCTGCCAATGGTTCGTATCGCTCGCGCGGGAAAATCGGACATGATTGTGTTCTCTGCATGTGTGAGTTACGAGGCGTCGCTGACCTAAGCCTATGTCGTCCTAGCTGACATGGGTAGATGAGCCGTCACATCGAAGATTCCGACATGGACGGATCCAATCCGACTACGGGAGCGTACGATGGAAGATTCAACATTTCTCCGACTTACATTTTAAAGACGGAGAAAACTTTGCAGGGTTCTTTGGGAGGACTGCAAGATATTGCTTGACGATTTGCCGACATCCAACTAGACGGAGCATTCATCTGAAAACGCAAGACAACGCAAGATCTCGGAGTTCTCCGATGCAAGATATCACTCGTCATCTGAACCTGGGTAAGCTGTGTTACCTCGTACCCGTCAACCGTCCGCCTTCCCCCACGTCTCTAAATACGCACTATGAGGACTCCTCCATGGCGTACTCGTCGGCAATACCACGATAGAGGGAGTGGGGTGCCTTTTATAGGGAGAGGGGGGCAGCCCCCTCCCATGGCGTGGCAGCCATGGAGGTGCCCCCACCTCTTCCACATTCATGTGGGTGGAGCTCCCACTCACATAAATAGCCACTCACTCAAAATTCCACTCACCTCCATTAAATTTCCACCAAATTTAATGCAATCTCTCATTAAATAAAACTCTTTTATTTATTTATTTACAATTTTATTAATTATTTGAATTAAAAAACATTCACATAAAACCCCATACAACATTTCAATTTCACATGCAGAACCAGTTTCAGCAATTTCAACCGAAACGGTTCCGATGACTAGTGAAATAATTCCTGCGCTTTCCTTTTTCTTTCTCTGGCATATCATTTGCTCTGAATAGTGTCAGTATCCCTTAAGTGTGTCACCCTACGGTTCGCGAATAATGTAGACATGATAGAGACCCCTCTCCGATCAATAATCAGCAGCGGGACCTGGAGATCCGTACTGACTCCCACACATTCAATGATGACTTTTGTGATCGTGTGAACCTTATACGCATGTAACTCAATCCCTTTGTCTCACGATATATTACATGTCCGAGATTTGATCATCGGTATCTCCATACCTAGTTTGATCTTGTTACCGACATGCACTCTTTTCTTGTTCCCGTGATATAACATTCTAGTGATCAAATCACTTGCTTGCAAGATAACTAATGTGATATCACCGAGAGTGCCCAGAGTATATCTCTACGTCACCGGGATGGACAAATTACACGCTTGATCCATGAGCCTCAACATAATACCTTCATAGAACTGAACCCATCTTTATAGTCACCCTGTTACGGTGTGACGTTTGATGTTATCAAGATACTCTTCCGGTGTTAATGATTGACATGATCTCATGGTCTAAGGACTAAGATTACTTCGTATGATGTTATAGCAATATAAACACAATGATCTTGATCGTAATGCTATACTTCGATGAATGTTCATCACATCATTCCAACAATGTTGTGACCTTGTTATTAACAACATCCAATGTCCATGATCAGGAAACCTTTGATCATCTTGTTAATCAACGAGCTAGTTTATAAGAGAGGCATAACTAGGAACTTCATTTTTGTTTATTAAACACACATGTATTAACGTTTCCGTATTAATACAATTATAGCATGCAAAATAGATATTTATCATAAATAAGGAATACGATAATAACCACTTTATTATTGCCTCTCAGGCATATTCCCTTCAGTCTCCCACTTGCACTAGAAACAATAATCTAGTTTGAAAACTTTTCGTATTGAACACCTATGGCTTTCTCGTATTCCATATACGCGATTGCAAGTGGTTAACATAATCTATGGATCTGACGCTTTCAGGTCCGTGTGTATTTGCATGTCTTTGCATCTTCACGCATCATGCATTCTCCAATGAGATGGCATTGTATAAATTTGGTCTTTTGGTGATACCTTTAGTTCTTTGGGGCTAAATTATGTCGATACTATCGTCATACAATATATCTTTAGTCTTAGCCCATTGAGAACCACACCTTAGTTTGATAACAAACTATTTGACACAAATGCCCTCCTTTGCTGCTACTATAGCAGTCATATACTTAGCCTTTTGTTGTAGTATCCATCACAATGTCTTAACTTTGGAATTCATCCAAATCCATCATGGAAACTTTCTTTCCATTTCACTGTGCCACCTATAGTTTAAATTGAGATAAACTTAATTTGTATCTTGTGACAAAACTAGTATCATTTTTCAATAAACTATTTGTCTCATACAAATAGAATATATTCTTAATTATTCCAAAAGATTATAAGAATATCATTACTATCGTCCAATGATCATTTTATGATTCATTCTGGTATATGCTCATAACACTTAGAGCATAGGACATATTTGGATGTGTACATATCATGGTATGATTGATCAAAAACATTCTTGTAATTTCACTCATCAAGTGTCAAAGCACTTGAATCTTGTTTCACTTATGAAGTGTCGATACACTTGAATCTTGATTCAATTCTTTTCCATGTGACAAGATCTTTTTCTCGTCGTTTCTATATTAAACCCCTTCAATATCTCATATATGTATGTTTGGCACGACCATATTAGCGTCACTGTCTATCCATGTAGACGTTCATGCTAAATATTCGGGTTTTTCCTAAGTCTTTCATGCTAAATACGGAAATGTTGTGACATTGTTATTAACAACATCCAATGTCCATGATCAGGAAACCTTTGATCATCTTGTTAATCAACGAGCTAGTTTATAAGAGAGGCATAACTAGGAACTTTATTTTTGTTTATTAAACACACATGTATTAACGTTTCCGTATTAATACAATTATAGCATGCAAAATAAATATTTATCATAAATAAGGAATACGATAATAACCACTTTATTATTGCCTCTCAGGCATATTCCCTTCATTCTCCCACTTGCACTAGAGACAATAATCTAGTTTGAAAACTTTTCGTATTGAACACCTATGGCTTTCTCGTGTTCCATATACGCGATTGCAAGTGGTTAACATAATCTATGGATCTGACGCTTTCAGGTCCGTGTGTATTTGCATGTCTTTGCATCTTCACGCATCATGCATTCTCCAATGAGATGGCATTGTATAAATTTGGTCTTTTGGTGATACCTTTAGTTCTTTGGGGCTAAATTATGTCGATACTATCGTCATACAATATATCTTTAGTCTTAGCCCATTGAGAACCACACCTTAGTTTGATAACAAACTATTTGACACAAATGCCCTCCTTTGCTGCTACTATAGCAGTCATATACTTAGCCTTTTGTTGTAGTATCCATCACAATGTCTTAACTTTGGAATTCATCCAAATCCATCATGGAAACTTTCTTTCCATTTCACTGTGCCACCTATAGTTTAAATTGAGATAAACTTAATTTGTATCTTGTGACAAAACTAGTATCATTTTTCAATAAACTATTTGTCTCATACAAATAGAATATATTCTTAATTATTCCAAAAGATTATAAGAATATCATTACTATCGTCCAATGATCATTTTATGATTCATTCTGGTATATGCTCATAACACTTAGAGCATATGACATATTTGGATGTGTACATATCATGGTATGATTGATCAAAAACATTCTTGTAATTTCACTCATCAAGTGTCAAAGCACTTGAATCTTGTTTCACTTATCAAGTGTCGATACACTTGAATCTTGATTCAATTCTTTTCCATGTGACAAGATCTTTTTCTCGTCGTTTATATATTAAACCCCTTCAATATCTCATATATGTATGTTTGGCACGACCATATTAGCGTCACTGTCTATCCATGTAGACGTTCATGCTAAATATTCGGGTTTTTCCTAAGTCTTTCATGCTAAATACGGAAATGTTGTGACATTGTTATTAACAACATCCAATGTCCATGATCAGGAAACCTTTGATCATCTTGTTAATCAACGAGCTAGTTTATAAGAGAGGCATAATTAGGAACTTTATTTTTGTTTATTAAACACACATGTATTAACGTTTCCGTATTAATACAATTATAGCATGCAAAATAAATATTTATCATAAATAAGGAATACGATAATAACCACTTTTATTATTGCCTCTTGGGCATATTCCCTTCAGTCTCCCACTTGCACTAGAGACAATAATCTAGTTTGAAAACTTTTCGTATTGAACACCTATGGATTTCTGGTGTTTCATATACGCGATTGCAAGTGGTTAACATAATCTACGGATCTGACGCTTTCAGGTCCGTGTGTATTTGCATGTCTTTGCATCTTCACGCATCATGCATTCTCCAATGAGATGGCATTATATAAATTTGGTCTTTTAGTGATACCTTTAGTTCTCTGGGGCTAAATTATGTCGATACTTTTGTCATACAATATATCTTTAGTGTTAGCCCATTGAGAACCACACCTTAGTTTGATAACAAACTATTTGACACAAATGCCCTCCTTTGCTGCTACTATAGCAGTCATATACTTAGCCTTTTGTTGTAGTATCCATCACAATGTCTTAACTTTGGAATTCATCCAAATCCATCATGGAAACTTTCTTTCCATTTTATTGTGCCACCTATAGTTTAAATTGAGATAAACTTAATTTGTATCTTGTGAGAAAACTAGTATGATTTTTCAATAAACTATTTGTCTCATACAAATGGAATATATTCTTAATTATTCCAAAAGATTATAAGAATATCCTTACTATCGTCCAATGATCATTTTATGATTCATTCTGGTATATGCTCATAACACTTAGAGCATAGGACATATTTGGATGTGTACTGTAACATGCCAAAAATATTAAACTTGGATCATCAAACTCTAATCATCAAAATTAGGGTTAACAAAAACTTTCCCAACTAAAAATATGAAAGCATTCATACGTGTGTGTATTAAAAAATTGGATTCTTTTGAATTGCCATGGTTCTGTGTTTCTTTGATTGTAAAATGATTCTTAGGTGAAATAAACATCATCTAAACAATCCCCAAACTTTTCCCAAAGACAAACAACTCAAAATGAATAAATTAAGTGAATGGTCACTTTGGCCAAATTAACTCCCATGCCTACTTTGGCTATCTCTAATTTTCAAAACTCAACAGAAACATGTATGGATCTTTGCACCCCTTGTTAGTACTCATAATAAGGTACCAAGGCCCACTTTGTTATCATCCAAAAACATTCAAATGCTAAGTTTAAATGACAGTTTAAAATTGAATCTATCTCATATGGGAAGATCCCACTATTTCAAAAATCACTCAAACAAGATCAATTTTCAAAACCCAAGCACCCACAGAATCCTCAACACATGCCTAGCACACCCACCCAAAATATTTTCAAAATTCAAAAATAAATTTCTTACGGCCATTTCATCAAACACTTGGAGACAGAAAATCAAATTGGCCAAACTTCACTGTTTTGAGCAGTAATTTGGCTAAGCATTGTTCACCATTGATCACACTTGTCTCCCCAGTGCCAACCAGTGCCTTGACCACCCCTAGCCCCTACCCATCGCACCATGCCATGCCAACCCGAAGGAACCCTTGCCAGCCGACCATGGCTAGCTAACCAGAGCAAGCACCAAGCCTAAACACCATGTCTAGGACGCACACCACCATCCACCTCCACCCCCTGTCCAGCGCTTGAACCCTGCCAGCCACTGGACCACACGCCCAAGCCATGCCAAACTTCTCTAAGAGCATGCAGAGAGCGCGTCAGAGCACCACCCTCGACACACGCCCATAGACCGCGCGCCATCCTCACCGCGTGCACGCGTGATCACCACCAACCCAGCAACCCCGCAGACACGCCCGTTTGCCGTCGCGCGGACCACGTGCGTTGTGCGCCATCAAAACCTCCGCCGGACCCGCTCAGAGCATCGAAGCGTTCCGACCGATCAGCACCGCCCCACCCCTCGCCACCATGTCGTTGAGCTTCGCCAGGGAACATAGAACCCCCCCTACCGTCGCCCACGCTGATAGTTGCATGTGCCGTCCACCACGACGAGCTCAGCTCGCGCTCGTCGGTCCCCTCTCTCCACTATAAATAGAAGCCTCCCCCGCTCGATTTCTTCACACTAGTTTGTTCCCCTCTCTCTCAGAAACATCCCACACCCTTCCCCGGAGCAAGGCGAGAACCAGGTGGCCGGAATTTCACTGGAGTTCGCCGCTGCAGACGAGGAGAAGCGCCGTCGATTGAAGCCGCCCCAGGAGGAGCTGCTGGTGCCAGGAGAATCGCCGTTGTCGACTTCGTCGTTCGCCCCCATCACCAAACCTCGCCTGAGCCCTAGTGAGCCTCCCAAGACCCCCACTGAGCCGCTAGGGTTCGAGCTCGCCCGTGACATGTTCATCGACGACGACCCTCAGTCGTTGATCGCCTTCTAATCCAACGAACCACATCGCCCCGTACCTCTTCGCGTGTTATGAGCCACTAACGGGTGAAACCCCCCTGTCAGGTGAGTCCCGCGCTGCGGAGTGACACTGGGCCGGCCCATTAACCTTTCCCGCGTAGCCCAACCATTTGAATTTAGATTTTTCTATTTTAATTCAAACTCAGTTCTGTACCTAGTTTCAAAAATCAACCCAGCTCGATTCAATGAACCAAATTGCATGAAACCAATTTTGTTAGAAAGGTACTGAAATGCTTAATCCAAGCCTGTTGGATTCAAATCATTTGGATCTATAGATCAACCTTGGTAAAAATAACAAGTCAGAAGCTTTTCTGCATTCAAACATTTTTCAAATTTCAACCATAATATCTTTTGAGTTGATTCCAACTCTCAAAAATCACATTTGATCATACCTTTCAGAATATATAAAAACATATGGGTTTACTTACAGAAATAATGTTCAAGTAATAAAATAATGCCACATAGGCATTTCTAGTCACTTTAATTATTTAAAATAAAAAGGTTCAACCTTATTAAATTGTGACACCACTTCAAATCACATTCCCATGTACTGAAATATGTGGTGATGACATGTGTCAACATGATCCCATGTTTGAGTTGGAGAATATTAAATCTTAAGTAGTTTTTCAATGAGTAGAAATTACTTTCTCAAATTAAAATAAATAAGGAAAATGCTTTAATCTTGTAATATAGGTGATGATGCTAGATCATCTATAGTGCACCTTTGTGTGATGATTGAAAATAGTTAAGTATTGTTTGGTGATTGTGTACCTCGTATTTATTTATAGATGCTAGTACCGACCACAGATACGAGGAGGAAGGAGGATACTATGAGGAAGAAGCCGAAGAGAACTTCAACCACTGCTCTGCTCAAGGAAAGCTTATACTGATAATTATGCAAGCCAATACTTGAAACCTTGCAAGCTAACACTTGCAATTATGAAAGTTAGATAACCTATGCAATGCACTAGCATGCTTGGTTAGACACATTTGATGATACCCAATCCTAGTTTTACTTTTAAGCCTTATACTTTATTTCTTTATCAAAGCTTTCTCTTAGAGTTTACTTAAGTGACTTGTAGATTCTAGGAAGATAATTGAAGGTTGCATAAAGAGCATTAAATTTGGTCTAAGCTAGATAATCTTGATGTCATCCTAAGTCATGAGATTGAACTTAATTAATCACCACTTGTTTACCACCCCTCATTAGTACTTACCACACTTGTAGATGCTAGTGCTAAGCATAAAACTTGATCAACTTTAGATGGGAATACTTGGTGAAAATGGGTATGAAAACCTTGGAATGATGAGTCATTCTAATGAAATGTTTTGACATGTGTTTCCGAACACCAGATGATTTTGATGATGAAAATGTTGAGGCATGAGCCTTAGCCCTTTATAAAACTGATGGTTGTCTGGATGCGATACCATTCCAATTTTACCGTACAACCACAATACCCGAAAATTGGGTAGGGCTTGACTGGAAACTTATATACCTTAGTATGGGTTCCCTCACGACCAAGGTCTGAGCTGAGGCTACCTTGTGAAGATTGTCCACTTGTGTAGTACCCAAGATGACAGTTGGTCATGGTTGGGAGGCCAAACTCACAGGAGAGGTGCCTATACTAGGGCGTGTAATCGAAAGTTTAGGATTGGTTATCCGCATACTGAGTATGGTGAATTCAGGATTTGTTCCTGACGGATGTATCGAAAGTTGTGGTAAAAGTGTACAATCTCTGCAGAGTGTCAAACTATTCGAATAGCCGCGTCCGCAGTTATGTACAGTTGGAGTGGCCATACTATTCCCCCATCAGATGTTTTCAAAATGACTTATGAAATGAATTGAGATTTTGACTTGACCACAACAGAGTTGTGATATGAAATTCAACTTCCCACTTCGGTGTTATAAAATTACAACTAGCTTTCTTTGCTTCTGAACTTAGTAGAGGTAAATCTGGATTTTTGCAAAATAACCCTAGAGCTTAGTGTCCTACTACAAAAAAACCCTTCACTTGTTAGTATTAGTTTGCGAGTACTTAAAGAGTACTCATGGCTTTGTCCCTGGCTATTCCCGTGGACAGACTATGAAGAGGAGTACCAGGATGATGGACCCCAGGAAGGTTATGACAACTAGGATCATCTCCCATCGTCATCATTGCCTGTGACCCCGAAGATGGAGCTTCGCCTATGCTACCTTTATTATTAAGTTATTCCGCTGCTTGAGTTGTATTAAGAACTAGATCATGAGATCCTTATTTGTGTAAGACATTATGTATGGTTTGTAATGGATGATGTACTGTGATATCCAAATTTGTTATGTCTCGCAAAAATTGTAATCCTGGGATTGCGATCTATGACATAACAGGCATCTGGGATTAAAAATCCGGGTGTTTACAAGTTGGTATCAGAGCCATCCTGACCATAGGAGACCCTAGTTAGACTGGACGTTTGAATCAAAAACTTAGTTTCAAAACCAAAGGAAGCAAATATTTACAAAAACTTATTCCCATTCTTATCACTTTGATTCTTTCATTAAAATTCATGTTCCTCAAAAACTCTTGCAAGATACATAAAATTTGACACACTTGATCACTCTACTAACTTACTCATCCTATATTCTTATAGATGGACGTGAAGTACAGCATATTTTATCAGCTGGGAATGGAGGAGACCTCATCTTTGAGCGGGATTTGGACCAGCTTTCGGAACTTCTGGAGCGTCCACACCCCGAGTTCTTTGGAGCTCAGCTCAATGATCAAGGAGGAGAAGATCTACAGTGGCTAATTGCTGCAAGTCTCCGAGGAAAGATTAAACCTCCCACTGCCGAGGGAATTCAGTTCACCTTAAGAGAGAACAGCTGGCTCGATGGACTTGCTAGGGCCATGCAGGAAGCTCTTGTCCGTCTGTGTGGGCAGAGTATCAACCAGATCAAGGGTACCCGCTTTGAGTTTTGTCCAAGGCGTGATGCTATGGGACAACCACTGGAAGCCCCATACCACCACGAGCTGAAGACTCAGTTGGACCACCTTAGCTTCATGATATATGATCGTCAGCAGGAACTGGACAATGCCCGTGACTACTCCAACCACAAGTCCACCATCATCAGGACGAAGGATCAGACCATCGCCATTCTAGCGAAGGACCGCAAGTCTCGCCGCCGTCAGCTTGACAAGAAGGAGCGCATCATTGCCCGTCTTTGCCACCGTATCTCAGATTTGGAGGAGACCATCCACCAGAGAGACATGCAGTTGGAGGAAAGGGAGAATGCCGGAGAAGATCTTCGTGGAGACCCCTACTCCTATCTCAGCGATGTTGATGATTTTCTGGAGGATCAGGCCATGGACTTCTTCACCGATGAGGATGATTTTTCCTTCATCGATGATGATGACGATGATGATTACACCGACTCCGAGGAGTAGTAGCACTTGAGCACTAGCGTAGTGAGTTGTATTCGGTCCCACTGTATTGTAGTTTCCAGAATGGTTCTTAAAACCATCTGTTTTCCTTTTTTGTGGTGTGTGTTTGTATCGTGTGCTATGAATGAATGAATGAAAAGCAAGTTGCTAGAAAATCTGAGTCAAACTTTAAAAACTTTTCAAAATCCCTGGACCTTAGAAATTTCCCTCTTTTCTCATGATATATCTCAATCTTCAGATGCCTCGCGGAGGAAGTGGTTCATCTTCGGACCCGATGTTGCAGATCCTGCAAATGTTGGTTTCTGACCGCGAAGCTGAAAGAGCAGAACGTCAAGCCAACCTAGCAACCCTTTAGCAGATAGCTTAGCTGGCCCACAACAATCAAGGCCAAGGAAATCAGGACAACCATGGTCTAAGCTCAAGAATTTCCAGAACACCAACCCACCTGTTTTCACTAATTCAGAAGATCCCTTAGACGCAAATGATTGGCTGCAAACCATGGAAAACAACCTGGAAGTCACCGGAGTGGAAGCTAACGAGAAAGTTCTGTTCGCCACCCACTATCTAGCCGGAGATGCAAGAGCATGGTGGAACAGTTGCAGTAATGACCGGAGGACACATGATGACCTGGGAGGAATTTAAGGTCAAGTTCAGCAGAACCCATGTGCCACCGGGTTTGATCAAGAGAATGAGAGATGAATTCAGAGAACTGAAGCAAGGAAGGATGACCGTAGTGGAATACCGTGACAAATTCTTGTCATTAGCTAGGTATGCCCCGGATGAGATCGACACTGAAGCCAAGACGAAAGAAAGATTCTTAAATGGTCTGCATGATGAGATGCAGACGGTGTTGGTCAATATCCCCTTTGCAGATATTGAAGACCTTGTCGACTCTGCCATCCAGATGGAAGGAAAGATCAACCAAGCCAATGAGAACCGCAAGCGTCGCATGATGCATCAGCCAGGAAACCATCATACCCCAAAGTATCACCCTAACCCATCTCCAGGATTTGCCCCGAGAAACAACAGACCCCCGATGAACCGTCCGACCTATCCCAACCGTGGAAACCCAAGGCCCGGAGGAAATCACAATAACTCCGGCAACTCTTGCAATTTCAAACGTGCACCACCCAAGTTCAACAACAACAATGCTGCCGCCAACACTGCCCCTAGGGCTGGAAGCAATGTTGTTCCTGTAGAAGCAAAGGACAAGTCGCAAGTGACCTATTATGACTGTGGAAATAAGGGTCACTACTCCAACGAGTGCCCCAACAAGAAGAATGCCGCAGCACCCAATGCCAATGCCCGGCAAAGAATAGTCGTGTTCAAATTTAAGAAGATTTGCCCCAGGGAATTCGCTCAACCGCAACAACCGTCTTTTTTCTCATGCATGCGGAAGACGCCCAGGAAGCGCCAGATGTCGTGCTGGGTATGTTTTCTGTAAATTCGGTACTTGCTAGAGTGTTGTTTGATTCTGGTGCATTGCACTCATTTGTCATCGAAGAATTTGCATGCACTAGTAATATTCAACCAACCAAACTGAAGCATGTTATGATTGTTCAAATCCCCGGTTCAACCACCAAAGCTAGGCAAATCTGCAAAGTCGTCCCTATCCGAATCCACGGCATAGATTTTTATGCTAATCTGATAGTACTCGAAACTAAAGGTTTGGAAGTAGTACTAGGAATGGATTAGATGTCCAAACACAAAGGATTAATTGACTATGCCAAAAAAGCCATAACCATGACCAGTACAGCCGGAATATCAGTCTAGCATGTATCTGAAACCTTACCTCGTCAATTCAAGTGCAACAAGAGTATAGCCCAACCTACCATTGACCAAGTCCAGATAGTCTGTGAATACCCCGATGTATTTCCAGATGTTTTGCCCGGTATGCCGCTAGATCGGGATACCGATTTTATCATCGAACTAATCCCCGGAACAGGACCCATAGCCCAGAGACCATATAGTATGAACCCGTCTAAACTAGCAGAACTGAAGAAGCAACTAGATGCCATGTTGGAAATTGGATTGATTCAACCAAGTGCGTCACCATGGAGATCACCTGTTTTGTTCGTGGACAAGAAAGATGGAGGTAACCGTTTGTGTACGGATTATCGGAAGTTGAATGATGTCACTATCAAGAACAAGTACCCATTGCCCAAGATAGAAGATTTGTTTGATCAGTTGACCGGTGCCAAAGTGTTTTCTAAGATTGATCTTAGAACCGGCTATCATCAACTCATGATCCACGCAGAGGATATTCCAAAGACTGCCTTTACCACCAGATATGGATTATACGAGTATACTGTCATGTCTTTTGGATTAACCAATGCACCCGCTTATTTCATGAATCTCATGAATAATATTTTTATGGACTTCCTGGATAAGTTTGTCGTTGTTTTCATCGATGACATTCTGATTTATTCCAAATCAGAAGAAGAACATGAGCTACACCTAAGGACCATTCTTGGAACCCTTAGAGAGCATCAGTTGTATGCCAAGTTTAGCAACTGTGAATTCTGGTTACATGAGGTAGGATTCCTCGGCCACATTATATCAGCCGGAGGAATTGCCATTGACCCTGCAAAGGTGAAAGATGTCGAAGATTGGCAAGCCCCAACCACTCAAACCCAAGTTCATGCATTTCTCGGATTAGCGGGATACTACCGCAAGTTCATAGAAGGATTCTCGAGTATCACCAGACCCATGACCCAATTGCTGAAGAAGGACAAGAAGTTTGAATGGACAGACAAATGTGAAGCGAGTTTTCAAAAAACTCAAGAGAAGATTCATTTCAGCCCCAATCTTAATAATGCCGGATATCACGAAGCCCTTTGACGTGTATTGTGATGCATCGTATGTGTGCTAATGCAAGAAGTCAAAGTTATATCTTATCTATCTCGACAACTGAAACAACATGAGCAAAACTATCCAACCCATGACCTTGAGCTCGCAGCCGTAGTTCTAGCCCTGAAGACATGGAGGCATTACCTGATGGGAAACCGTTGTGACATTTATTCGGATCACAAGAACCTGAAGTATATATTCACTCATAAGGAGCTGAATATGAGACAGAGAAGATGGATTGAGCTAATCAAGGACTATGATTTGGACATTCACTATCACCCCGGTAAAGCCAACGTGGTAGCAGATGCCCTTAGCAGATTGTCGTGTCGCTTGAACTCCATGATTTTGAAGGAGCAACCAAGCTTGAACAAGGAGATGGAAGATTTCCGAATGGAATTAGTGAGTAAAGGATTTTTGGCTAGCATAGAACTTCAACCCACTTTGATCAACCAGATCAAGCAGGCGCAGAAAGCAAATGCTAGTATCGACGGAATCAAGCATCGTATCGGTACAGGCAAAGTACTCGGATTCACCGAAGACAAAGAAGGAGTTATGTGGTACAAAGTACGCCTTTGTGTACCAGCAGATTCTGAGTTGAAAGAAGTTATTCTGAAGGAAGCTCATGATACTCTTTATTCTATCCACCCCGGAGGAACGAAGATGTATCAAGATTTGAAAGAACAATTTTGGTGGCATAAGATGAAGAGAGAAATCGGAAGCTATATCGCCAAGTGTGATATATGTCAGCGAGTCAAGGCGGGACATCAAAGACCCGCTGGATTGTTGCAACCATTGTAGATTCTGGAATGGAAATGGGATTCCGTTGGAATGGACTTTATCACCGGATTGCCTACTTCTAGTAGGGGAAATGACTCTATCTGGGTCATAGTGGACAGATTGTCCAAAGTCGCCCATTTCATACCAGTCAAGACCACGTATCAGAGTTCGAAGCTAGCGGAGTTATACATCGCTAGAATTGTCAGTTTGCACGGAGTCCCCAAGAACATCGTATCTGATCGAGGAACTCAGTTTACCTCAAGATTCTGGAAGAAAGTCCAAGAAGGTTTAGGAACCCGACCAGATTTCAGCATAGCTTATCACCCTCAGACCGACGGACAAACGGAGCGAGTAAATCAAATACTCGAAGACATGTTGAGAGCATGTGTGTTAGAGTATGGAGCTAAATGGGAAGATTGTCTACCGTTCATAGAAATTTCATACAACAACAGTTATCAAGCTAGTTTGCAAATGGCCCCATTTGAATTCATGTACGGAAGGAAGTGTCGCACCCCTTTGAACTGGTCGGAAGTAGGAGAGAGTCAGATTTTCGGACCCGACATCCTACCAGAAGCAGAAGAGAAGGTTCACAAGATTCGTGAGCACCTCAAGACCGCCCAGTCCAGACAAAAGAGTTACACCGACAAGAGACGTCGAGACCTCTCCTTCAACATAGGAGATTTTCTGTATCTGAAAGTGTCGCCATTGAAGGGAATGCAGCGTTTCCAAATGAAAGGAAAGTTAGCCCCCAGATATATCGGCCCCTTCAAGATTCTGAACCGTCGAGGAGAAGTGTCGTATCAATTGGAACTACCCGAAGATATGTCAGCCGTGCACAATGTGTTCCATATCTCATTACTTCGCAAGTGCCTCGAAGTTCCGGAGAAGACTGAAGTGTTCAAGAATATTGATCACCAGACCATAGAAATCAACGATGACCTGACCTATCCCGAAGTACCCATCTGTATTTTGGAAGAAGCTTTCAGAACTACCAGAACCCGAAGCATCAAGTTTCTCAAGATTCAATGGAGCAACCACACAGAAGAAGAAGCTACCTGGGAGCACGAAGATCACATCAAGACGGAGTATCCCGATCTCTTCAAATCCTAGGTAATCTTTTTTCGTCCTTTTTGAAATCTCGGGACGAGATTTTGTTTAAGGGGGGAAGGTTTGTAACATCCCAAAAATATTAAACTTGGATCATCAAACTCTAATCATCAAAATTAGGGTTAACAAAAACTTTCCCAACTAAAAATATGAAAGCATTCATATGTGTGTATTCAAAAATTGGATTCTTTTGAATTGCCATGGTTCTGTGTTTCTTTGCTTGTAAAATGATTCTTAGGTGAAATAAACATCATCTAAACAATCCCCAAACTTTTCCCAAAGACAAACAACTCAAAATGAATAAATTAAGTGAATGGTCACTTTGGCCAAATTAACTCCCATGCCTACTTTGGCTATCTCTAATTTTCAAAACTCAATAGAAACATGTATGGATCTTTGCACCCCTTGTTAGTACTCATAATAAGGTACCAAGGCCCACTTTGTGATCATCCAAAAACATTCAAATGCTAAGTTTAAATGACAGTTTAAAATTAATCTATCTCATATGGGAAGATCCCACTATTTCAAAAACCACTCAAACAAGCTCAATTTTCAAAACCCAAGCACCCACAGAATCCTCAACACATGCCTAGCACACCCACCAAAAATCTTTTCAAAATTCAAAAATAAATTTCTTGCGGCCATTTCATCAAACACTTGGAGACAGAAAATCAAATTGGCCAAACTTCACTGTTTTGAGCAGTAATTTGGCTAAGCATTGTTCACCATTGATCACACTTGTCTCCCCTAGTTCCAACCAGTGCCTTGACCACCCCTAGCCCCTACCCATCGCACCATTCCATGCCAACCCGAAGGAACCCTTGCCAGCCGACCATGGCTAGCTAGCCAGAGCAAGCACCAAACCTAAACACCATGTCTAGGACGCACACCACCGTCCACCGCCACCCCCTGTCCAGCGCTTGAACCCTTCCAGCCACTCGACCAACGCCCAAGCCATGCCAAACTTCTCCGAGAGCATGCCGAGAGCGTGCCAGAGCGCCACCGTCGACACACACCCACAGACTGTGCGTCGCCCTCGCCGCGTGAACGCGTGATCACCACCACCCTAGCAACCCCGCAGACACGCCCGTTCGCTGCCGCGCGGACCACGCGCGCTGGGCGCCATAAAAACCTCCATCGGACCCGCTCAGAGCGTCGAAGCGTTCCGACCGATCAGCACCGCCCCATGCCTCGCCACCATGTCATTGAGCTTCGCCAGGGAACATAGAACCGCCCCTACCGTTGCCCACGCCAATAGCTGCTTGTGCCGTCGACCACGACGAGCTCAGCTCGCGCTCGTCGGTCTCCTCTCGCCACTATAAATAGAGGCCTCCCCCGCTCGATTTCTTCACACCAGTTCGTTCCCCTCTCTCTCAGAAACATCCCACACCCTTCCCCGGATCAAGGCGAGCACCAGGTGGCCGGAATTTCACCGGAGTTCACCGCTACAGAGGAGGAGAGGAGCCGTCGATTGAAGCCGCCCCAGGTGGGGCTGCCGGTGCCAGGAGAATCGCCGTCGTCAACTTCATCGTTCGCCCCCATCGCCGACCCTCGCCTGAGCCCCGGTGAGCCTCCCACGAACCCCATTAAGCCGCTAGGGTTCGAGCTCGCCGGTGACATGTTCATCAACGACGACCCTCAGTCGTTGATCGCCCTTCTAATCCAACGAACCACATCGCCCCGTACCGCTTCACGTGTTATGAGCCACTGACGGGTGGAACCCCCTGTCAGCTGAGCCCCGTGCTGCGGAGTGACACTGGGCCGGCCCATTAACCTTTCCCGCGCAGCCCAACCATTTGAATTTCGATTTTTCTATTTTAATTCAAACTCAGTTCTGTACCTAGTTTCAAAAATCAACCTAGCTCGATTCAGTGAACCAAATTGCATGAAACCAATTTTGTTAGAAAGGTACTGAAATGATTAATCCAAGCCCGTCGGATTCAAATCATTTGGATCTATAGATCAACCTTGGTAAAAATAACAAGTCAGAAGCTTTTCTGCATTCAAACATTTTTCAAATTTCAACCATAATAGCTTTTGAGTTGATTCCAACTCTCAAAAATCACATTTGATCATACCTTTCAGAATATATAAAAACATATGGGTTTACTTACAGAAATAATGTTCAAGTAATAAAAGAATGCCCCATATGCATTTCTAGTCACTTTAATTATTTAAAATAAAAAGGTTCAACCTTATTAAATTGTGACACCAGTTTAAGTCACATTCCCATGTACTGAAATATGTGGTGATGACATGTGTCAACATGATCCCATGTTTGAGTTGGAGAATATTAAACCTTAAGTAGTTTTTCAATGAGTAGAAATTACTTTTCTCAAATTAAAATAAATGAGGCAAATGCTTTAATCTTGTAGTATAGGTGATGATGTTAGATCATCTATAGTGCACCTTTGTGTGATGATTGAAAATAGTTAAGTATTGTTTGGTGATTGTGTACCTCGTATTTATTTATAGACGCTAGTACCAACCACGGATACGAGGAGGAAGGAGGATACTACGAGGAAGAAGCCGAGGAGAACTTCAACCACTTCTCTGCTCAAGTCAAGCTTATACTGATACTTATGCAACCCAATACTTGAAACCTTGCAAGCTAACACTTGCAATTATGAAAGTTAGATAACCTATGCAATGCACTAAGCATGCTTGGTTAGACACATTTGATGATACCCAATCCTAGTTTTACTTGTAAGCCTTATACTTTATTTCTTTATCAAAGCTTTCTCTTAGAGTTTACTTAAGTGACTTGTATATTCTAGGAAGATAATTGAAGGTTGCATAAAGAGCATTAAATTTGGCGTAAGCTATATAATCTTGATGTCATCCTAAGGCATGAGATTGAACTTAATTAATCACCACTTGTTTACCACCCCTCATTAGTACTTACCACACTTGTAGATGCTAGTGCTAAGCATAAAACTTGATCAACTTTAGATGGGAATACTTGGTGAAAATGGGTATGAAAACCTTGGAATGATGAGTCATTCTACTGAAATGTTTTGACATGTGTTTCCGAACACCAGATGATTTTGATGATGAAAATGTTGAGGCATGAGCCTTAGCCCTTTATAAAACTGATGGTTGTCTGGATGCGGTACCATTCCAATTTTACCGTACAACCACAATACCCAAAAATTGGGTAGGGCTTGACTGGAAACTTATATACCTTAGTATGGGTTCCCTCACGGCCAAGGTCTGAGCTGAGGCTACCTTGTGAAGATTGTCCACCTGTGTAGTACCCAAGATAACAGTTGGTCATGGTTGGGAGGCCAAAATCACAGGAGAGGTGCCTATACTAGGGTGTGTAATCGAAAGGTTAGGATTGATTATCCGCATACTGAGTATGGTGAATTCAGGATTTGTTCCTGACGGATGTATCGAATGTTGTGGTGAAAGTGTACAATCTCTGCAGAGTGTCAAACTATTCGAATAGCCGCGTCCGCGATTATAGACAGTTGGAGTGGCCATACTATTCCCCCGTCAGATGTTTTCAAAATGACTTATGAAATGAATTGAGATTTTGACTTGACCACAACAGAGTTGTGATATGAAATTCAAGTTCCCACTTAGGTGTTATTAAATTTCAACTAGCTTTCTTTGCTTCTGAACTTAGTAGAGGTAAATCTGGCTTTTTTCAAAACAACCCTAGAGCTTAGTGTCCTACTACAAAAACCCCCTTCACTTGTTAGTATTAGTTTGCGAGTACTTAAAGAGTACTCATGGATTTGTCCCTGGCTATTCCCGTGGACAGACTATGAAGAGGAGTACCAGGATGATGGACCCCAGGAAGGTTACGACAACTAGGATCATCTCCCATCGTCATCATTGCCTGTGACCCCGAAGATGGAGCTTCGCCTACGCTACCTTTATTATTACGTTATTCCGATGCTTGAGTTGTATTAAGAACTGGCTCATGAGATCCTTATTTGTGTAAGACCTTATGTATGGTTTGTAATGGATGATGTACCGTGATATCCAAATCTGTAATGTCTCGCAAAAATGGTAATCCTGGGATTGCGATGTATGGCATAACAGGCATCTGGGATTAAAAATCCGGGTGTTTACATGTCAATATCATGGTATGATTGATCAAAAACATTCTTGTAATTTCACTCATCAAGTGTCAAAGCACTTGAATCTTGTTTCACTTATCAAGTGTCGATACACTTGAATCTTGATTCAATTCTTTTCCATGTGACAAGATCTTTTTCTCGTCGTTTCTATATTGAACCCCTTCAATATCTCATATATGTATGTTTGGCACGACCATATTAGCGTCACTGTCTATCCATGTAGACATTCATGCTAAATATTCGGGTTTTTCCTAAGTCTTTCATTGAAATGAAATTTTTAACCTTTGTCAATAAAATATACATCATTTCCAATCAACAAGATGTCCTCCACATAATGTATTATAAATATGTCTCAGCGCTCCCACTTAATTTCTTGCAAATTCAAGCATCTTCATCGTCTCCTAATGAAAACTCCTTTAACAGTTTCATCACGGCGAAGATTCCAACTCCGCGATGCTTACTTCAACCATTGAAGTTTGCATGCCCTTTTTAGCATCCTTTGAATTAACAAAACCCTTTGAATCGTGTCATGCACACGTCCTAGGTAATCATTCAATTATAAGAACTTTGTTTTGTTTATTCATCTACCGTATACCAAATTATATGTAGTGGTTGCTACTTTAATCCGTCTAGACTAAATATCGCTTATGCAAGATCAAATCTTGTCATAGTCAACTCCTTGAACATTGTCGTAAAATAATTTAGGACATGTCGACTATTTCATAGATGTGAAACATCCATGTCTGTTTCTCTATAGATCCAAATACGACCGATAGGTTTTTACTCCTTTCCGGAGGGTCTTCCAAGTTCAAAAAACTTGATTTCTCGTGTATGGAAATATCACGGATTTTATGGCTTCAAGCCATTTGATGGAGTAAGGGCCCATCATCGCTTCTTTGCATGTAGTCGATTTATCGTTGTCAAACAATAATGATTTACTCTTAAATCTCAGCATTTGATTGTTTATCCGATCTACTTGGTTTAATAGGAACTTAGATCTCCGTGACCACGACCTTTGAGGCACATGATCCATGAGCATTGTGGCTGCCTCCGAAACATTTTTCGGCGCTGCGTAACTCAGCACATATAGCTAAGGTTCGTCAACCTTATTAAAGTTCTACTGTCCTTCCACTTAACTTTTGCGAAAAATTCCTTTTTCAAGAAACTTGACGTTCTAAGCAACAAACGCTTTTGTATTCGGTTTTATGGAGGAATACCCAACGGTTATTCGAAATAACCTACAAATACATGCTCATCCGAATTTGGTTGTAAACATCTTACTTTTGCTTAGCATACCAAAATTTAAGAAAGGGCAACTTGGTTTTTACCCCAAACCATAACTTACATGGTGTCATTTCAACGGGTCAAGATGGAGCTCTTTTCAGTGTAAAAGCGGTAGTCTCTAAAGCTTTAATCTTTTAAAACAAAATGGCAGTTTTATAAATAACACCTTTAATCCAACCATGTCAAACAAGGTTTCATTACAAATCTCAAAAACTCCATATTCCTATGGTGTTTTGGGAGATGCAAATCTAGATGTTTTGCTAAACTTGCAACTCAAATAAATCCCTTTATGATAAAATCATAAATTATTTATTTTCTTGTTACAATGATTTTCCACTTCATCTTGAAAATCTTTGAACGTTTTCAAATATTTTATACTTCTTTATCATTAAGTGATTGTTCACTCAAATTTCCGGAGAAAGCATATGAGTTTGAAACCCATCGCTTACGACTACACATAATGGACTACATACATCGATATATAAATTCCAATAATTTAGTCGATCATTCTTTTTTGGACTTTGAACAAAGTTTTAATTATCCCGAGAAAAGTCTCACCAGCGTCATTTGATCAAATCAAAGACTCCAAAAATCCATGAAAATGGAGTTTCTTCATGTTTTCTTTCTAATATAATTTAAATGGCGATGTCACTTTGTAAGTGATCTTCCAATCATTTGTCTTGCGACATTTTAGTATTAGTTTTATGGATGTGATTTCTCCAACTAGATTTGTAAATCATCTATCTTATATGGAATACGGTAATTATTCGAACAATATTTGTTCTCATAATACCTGATTAAAACAAATCTTGAAGGCAGGCTTGGATGTCAACGAGGAATACAAATAGTAGCCTGTTTGTTTTCGATGAACATCATCACATATTCTCTTGCTAGTTACTTAGGCCATTGTGGTTCATGAATTGCGTTGTTCTGAATGAAATTTCATACAAACCAATTCGGTATTCAATACCCAAGAACCACATTGTTTAACAAGCAAAGAATACAACCATAAAATGTATATCATCTATATACCTGAACTGGATATTTCCAGTCTTTTCTTTTCTGCCAAATATATTTTATTGATTCTCTTTTAGCATTTCCTTTCCTTTTAAAAGAATCTATCAACATCAAAAGTGGCGCCATATACGTGACATATAGTGCAAAGCATGTATATTTAAATACTAATACCTCTGGACTTGTACTTTGAAGTAGATCACCATCATTAAATGATTGGTGTTCTTTCAAAATCCATTCTTTAGTAATCTTTTAGTGTAGTAAACACTTTACATACATCTTCTATTCATCCTTATCATGACGACTTTCATGATCAAGATAATATAGCTATAAAGGCGAATCGTGAGTATAACATTACTTTCCAAAACCCTTTTGGATGATTAGGATGTCTAGCATCTCCAACCTTCGCAAATTCTCATCCAATATAAGAACATATATTATACTCTATCATATTTGCACCAAAACATTGTTTCGGATATCGTTATATCTGCCACACATTATGGTTTCTAAAACAATTCTTTCAGCTCCTAGATAATATCGACTTAATACTAATTATCAAGAATCATGGAGGCAAACATGATACTTAAGATACTAACACTGGAATTGTTACTCTCGATTTAATACTAATTATCAAATTTCATGGAGTAAATAGAGTTTGCTGAAAGTTTTCAATAGGACTTTAACCTTTAGATTGACACTCAACATAATACGATACTAGTTTGTAAAGTAAATATCCAGAATTCTATAGTTCTATTATCTCAATCACAACTAAGCATAAGGTGGTGAACGAATGCCAATGACTACAACAAATTATGCAAATTCACTTTGATTTAATTTATGATAAATTGAGTTCTACTAATTCAAATTAGAAATGAACTCCCACTCAAAAACGACACCCCTCGTGTCTTTTTGGTGATTACATGAACCAAATCCACTACACCAAGTTCAATCATCACGTGAGTCGGTGTAGCTTCAAAGGCGAGCATCCATATGGTCATCATATCAAAACATATGACTCATGCTTAACCTTTCGGTCTATGTTCCGAGGCCATGTCTGCACATGCTAGGCTCGCCAAGTAAGAACCTTAGTATTCGCGTGTGTAAAACTGTCTTACACCCGAGATATGCTCGTGGATTCAAGTACACCCGATCATCACGTGATGTCTTGAAGCGGCAAAACATTATCGGTGCATACTTAAGGAAGAACACATTTTTATCTTTATATCTAAATGAGGGATCATCTTATAATGCTAATAAAACGCCAAACAAGCAATATAAGATGCAAGCAAACATCTTATGTGAAAAGTGAAATGATATGGTCCTTGCACTTGATCGTTATCATGTGCAACGTGGTATGATCTCCATCATTCCTTTATGTGTAAGGCCAAGGTCTATGGAACTTATACGTTATGTGTGTTATAAGATTATCGACTTATACTTTTACTTACAACATCACCATATCATGACACTAGCCCAGCAACAATCTAAACTAGACGCTTCTAATTTATCCATTGCAAGTTTTACGTGGCTTAGGGCTTTCGGAGATAGAACAGTTCTTACCTACGAATATGGAACCACAACGATGATAATCAAATTATTGACAGCTCGTTGTAAATTAGATATTGACTATAGTAGGAGAGACAGACACCCGCAAGCCACTTATGCAAAACTAGTTGCATGTCAAGCGTGGAACAGGTCTCATGTGCGAGGACATGTAAAGTTTGTCCGGGCCGCTTCATCCCATGTAACACCCTCAGAATCGGACCTATGCAAGTTTTAGCGAAACCCGCCAAACCCGCATAGAAACGATTCAAAGGTGCCCACCAGGCACTTTCGTGCGGGTGGAAAACGAAGTAATAACATTACACAACAGTCCTCGATGGGACCCACAGAACAGATATATATACAGCAGCGACTCAATGAGTCAAGAATACAGATATAATGTACAAAGATCCAAATCACCTTGAAAATGATACAACGTCCGACTACGGACAAGATGCAAATGGGGCTAAGAGCCCTGAAGAATAACCGATGGCGTCCATAACCCTGCCCAAAGCCGGAAGGGTAACCCCGCTAACGACGCCGATCTCAACACCGCTTAAAAAGGGGTGCCGACAAAGGGCAAAGGAAAAGAGGAGCGTCGATCGAGGCCAGTACACGGCGAGGCTAGAATTCGGCGGTCCTCGCCTACATAGGTATGGTGGACTGAAGCGGCAGCGGCAGCATGCACTATACACCCTATAGAGACTCGATACAACTGGCGGCAATCAGAGAGGGGTAAGAAGGACCTATCCGGAACCAACCTGATACTACCATCAAACAAACCCATCCTGGCGTTTCCCCCTCGAGACCAAACGAGGAAGTCAACCGAGGAACTCACACAGTTGGCAGTTTTACTTATTCAGTTATAGTTGCGACACTTTACTAGTCAGGTTTAGATAATCATCCTGATAAAGTAAGCAGTGGGCACTTTTAGTTAACCATTCCGTTATAGTGGCAACACTTACTAGTCATATACATTTAGCTTGAGATAACCCAAAACCCAGCAGTCGTTGGTACTTTTATTCAGCCATTCCGTTGTAGTTGCAATACTTACTAGTCAGGTACAATGGTCGCAAGCGACAATCCAAACAAGCAATTGTGGGCAGTATTATTAGCCATTCCATTACAGTGAAGCTGATTACTAGTCATTATAAAGTCAAATTTATAGCAATAAACTTTAGTTATGCTTGTCTATGGTCTAGATACTGTGCTCCAAGTCGTCCATATCCGCGGACACGGCTTTCAGAAAGTTTTACCTGGCCGGGGTGCACCAATAGCAACACACGCTCGATCAACCTCGGAAAAACCAAAACAAAACCCAACGAGGCTTTCACGACAAAGCAATCACAGGATTCAGAAATATTGGGGCCACCCTTGAAGTCTTACCATAACAAAGTAAGCTAGCTCGAGACGGACCCAAGGTTTGTGGGGTCAGAAGCGATCGGGAACCCAAAACTGGGCTTGTCGATACCGCGTAAACGGGTCACAATTCCTAAACAGTACAGTGTGCTCCTCGCACAAACGTAAATACAAAAGTAGCATGGCATAATTACAGGATAGTAAATAAAACCTCAAACTAGTTTGTGGCCCCAAGAAATAAGACTGAATCAAGCTCTGGCTCAGGGGGGTCCCATATACCTCCCGGATATGGATAGCGCGATAAATCAAGGAACAGGTATCAAGTACTCGGGGTCCTACGGGACACAAGTGGGCGTTCAGAAACCAGATATTATCTATCACCCACTGATGCCTCTGCTTAATTCAATTTTAGTTGTTAAACAGGAATTAAAGTGAGCGATAAGTAAAACTATGATCATCTCCAACATCAAACATGCGGCAAGGCTCCAACAACTATGGCATTTGACGACACGCAACAGCACTTGAGCAAGCGACTAAGACACGCAGGTCCAACTATCTACCAAACAACAGGTAATAGGGTGTGGCCAAGGCAATATAGGGCTGCAAGGGATATCACGGGTACGAAAACTAGAGCATCGCAACACAGATAGCAATAGATCAACAGGAGGGAATAAATACTATAAAAGTAAGATAGGTAGAAAGGGGGAGATGCTCGCCTGAAAACATTGCCGTAGTTTCGTAACCGAAGAACCTGTCGAAGCTCACAACATCTCATCGTCCTATCCGGGAAGAGGAAAAACACTAAAAGAAACAAGCGATGCAACAATTACAACTAATGCAGAAGAATCGGCATGATTATGATATGATGCATGACATGGCAAGCTAATGATGCAAACTATGTCGAAAAGGTATTAGGGACATAGCACGATGATGATATAGCATTCATGAGGCATTATTAATAAGAAACAATTAGTTCCCAATTTTATTTATCACGTTTTCCTTGCATAAACAGTACTGATTATAAAACTGCTCTTAATGCATGATGCCAATGATAACATGGATATCATGGTTGGAGAGGTCTCGTCGTGCTGATCGATTTAGACATATTATTTGTCGAATTCGGAGTTACGGTTTAAAAGTTATGCATTTATTAAGAAAAGGCATTTTAATAGCATTTTAAAAAAAAATTCGGAATTTTAATTATCCAAAAATCATTTTGGGTAGCATATTTATTATTTGCATTTTTCTGCACACAAAACATAAATTAAATGCAATATTTTAATTTATAGAATAAAAGTTATTAATAATGCATTTTTAAATAGAAAAGGGCATTATTGTTAATAGTTGGAATAGTTGGGGGCAATTCTGGAAATTTCTGCAAGTGGATTTAAATTCACAATTGAAAAACATTTACTTTTCATTTTACAAGTTTTGCAAATTCCACACAGATTTGGAATCATGAAATACTACTTGAATTTGAATTAGAATTAGAAAAAGAATCAGGAGACATAAGTGGGCCACCGGGAGAGAACTTGGTCATGGTGGCTATTTGCTTACACACGAAGAGAACAGACGACCCGCCCAACTGGGCTTCATGGGTGACTCAAGGTGAAGAAAAAAAAAGAGGCAGGGGGGTTTTGAACAAAAGTTTCAGGTTGGTTGTCTGTTACTGACGGAACTGAAAGTAAATCGACACGCGAGGCAGCTAGCTGATCCCATCTTGGTCGGACGATTGCGAGCTCGTCTTGGCTCCGTTTGGGGATCCGTTTTCGCTGGTGTGCAGAGGGAAAGACAAAGGCAATTTTCGTCAACTAAGCATCGCCGGAGATATACTGAATCTTCGGTAAAAATGGGGTGAACAGAGGTACTGTGCCGAGGTTTTGAACTGACGGAAAAAGAGGAAAATCGCAGAGGGAAGTTGCGATCTTCAGAAGGCGATTCTCGGAGCTTTGATCAAAGATTTGAAGTGTGTCCTGGTGATTTAGAAAAAGGCCAGTACCCTCTTCGCGGGGAAGTGAAGGGCGTCACAGAAGGTCGCCGGAGGGCGCCGGTACATGAAGAAGAACAGCGGCATGGCTGCTGGTTGTATATGTCTGGCGGCGGTGCTACGGATGACGTCTTGGCAAGGGCGACAACGCGGCTGCAAAGGCAGCGTGCGACAGCGGCGAGCAAGATGGAGAAGATGCTAGGAAGGCGGGGAGGAGGGTGCTCACCAGGAGGTAGTCGACGTGGACGAGGATGGCAACGGCGAAGGCGGTGACTGTGAGTGCGGCGACAGTGTGCAGTCACTCCCGAACATGATCGGTACGGGGACGAGGAGGCAGAACATGGTGGCTCCGGCTCCGGTTTTTCCGCGTACAGGACGAGGGCGATGCAGTGATTCCATTCCCCTGCGTAGCTTGTCCAGGCGACCACCACGGCGAAGACGCGGTCCACGGGTCCCGTCTCTCTCTCTCTGTAGATTTAGAGAAGATAAAGGAGCGGAGAGGAAAAGGAGAGTGGCGGTGGAAGGAGGGAGAGATATTAGGGTTTTGCTTGGGGAGTTAAAGGGAGGAGGGGCCGATGCTCTGTGGTGGAGTTCATGCGGTGGTTGAAAAGCAGAGGGGGTCACGGCTCCTGCGTGCACCCTCTCTAACGAGGAAGACGACAGAAGGAGCTGATCAGCTCGGGTGATGGAGTTGGGCTAGCCCAGTGGAAGGTGTACGGAGCCGGGGTGGGCTGCGGCCAGGAACCTGCGAGTTGGGCTGCTGCAAAAATCTCTCTCCCTTTATTCTTTCATGTTTTATTCTAATTATTAATTGTTTTAACCAAATTAAACAGAACTTATTTCAAATCATTTTGAAAACTTTGCAGAAACTTTTGAGAAAAAGGAGGTGGCATTTAAATGGGGCAAGAGGGGAATGGAAGTCAAGGAGAAGAGATGCCCACAAATAAAATCAATTTGGGCATTTTACGAGCACTTGAGATTTAGGGTATTATAAAAAGAACAAAGCCATTTATAAATAATGGATCCTAGACATGGATTCCAAGCTTGAAGAAAACGAAATAGAGGAATATTTAAAAAAAAAAGAGGGAAAGGGATGTGATAGCAATAACACACAAGCAAGATACAAAATGCAAAAGCAATACAATGCAACATATCACATGCATCCTTTTTCTAAAAAAAAATATGATCCATGCAATGTTTGATATGATGCTCAAATGCAATGTGTCATGATGACATGAGCATGCGGTCATGATGATGCAATGCACAAAAACAACGCGATTTTCTAGTTGTGGTTTTGCGGGATGCCACATCCCACTATGCCACCAATATCCAAAGTACAACTAAGAAGCAATAACATGATCATCATTGCCCACATATACATATGTGTACTACCCGTGTAAAGCATCTTGATATGTCCAAAACGTATCTACTTTCCCGAACACTTTTGCTATTGTTTCTCCTCTAAACTTGTGTGATTTGGATACAACTAACACGGACCGATGCAGTTTTCAGCAGAATTACCTTGGTGTCTAGTTTTTGTTCAGAAAATCAACTATCAGGAAAAATCCCAGAAAATATGCAAAAAACCTATTTCACCAGAAGATCCACGAAGCCAGAAGACGAGATAGAGTGGAGGCCTCGGGGGGGCACACCCCTGCTAGGCGCGGGTGAGCCTAGCCCACGCATAGGGGGTGCGGCCACCCCAGGCACCCCCTCGAGCTCCCTATTCGCCTATAAGTTACCTCTTGACCTAAAAACCGAGGGGGGTTCGACGTTTTTCCAGGAAGAGTTCCGCTGCGCCGCCACCACCAGAAACCAAGATTCGGATCTAGAAACTCCGTTCTGGCACCCTGCTGGGACGGGGAATTTGGAGAGGATCATCGCCATCGTCATCACCAATGCCTCTCCATCAACCATCAATGTTTCCCTCATCCATGAGTGAGTAATTCCCCGCTGTAGGCTATGGGGATGGTAGGGATTGGATGAGTTCTATCATGTAATCGAATAAGATTGACTTTGTTGCAACTTGTTGTGCTTAATGCTTTTTACTAGGGCCCGAGTGCCATGATCTCAGATCTGAACTTATTATTGAATCATTATGATAGTATTGTTTGTGATCTTATTTGCAAGTTGTGTACACATATCATTGTCCAGATCCAAAGGCCCCGAAGTGACAGAAATTGGGACAACCGGAGGGGATGGCTTGGGTGTGAGGATCACATGTGTTCACAGAGTGTTAATGCTTTGCTCCGGTCCTCTATTAAAAGGAGCACCTTAATTGCCAGTAGTTCCCTAGAGGCCCCGCTGCCACGGGCTGGCTGGACAAAAGATGTTGTGCAAGTTCTCATTGCGAGCACGCATGACTATATATGGAGCACATGCCTAGGATTGTTTAGTACTTGGATGCTTATTCTTATTTATCTGCAATGCCCTAGATCTTGAAGTTACATGTTTAGACTCGTCCATGCAACGCCCGTCCATCCATCCCTATGCCTACCGCACTCACATCCTACTGTTTGCTACTACTATTACTATTGCTCTTGTTTTACTGCTGTTGTTGCTTTGCTGTTGCTACTGATAAACTTCTGTGAGCAAGAACTATTTCCAGGTGTAGCTGAATTGACAACTCAGTTGTTAAGGCTTGCAAGTATTCTTTGGCTCCCCTTATGTTGAATTAATAAATTGGGTAATACTACCCGCGAAGTCTGTTGTGATCCCCTATACTTGTGAGTCATCAAGACTATTTTCTGGCGCCATTGCCTGGGAGCATAGATTTATTTGTAAGTTCACTTGGATCTACTATTGTTCACTGCTACTCCTTTCATCATGGGGAAGTCTCGTGATGGAAAGTTTCCTATTTTACCATCCAATACCAGAAGAGGTACAGTCCTAAACACCTATGTTTCTCTTGATTCACCATCTGTTATAAGTAAGCTTGTTACACCACCACCACATACTCATGCTACACACTGCTACTACTGCTAGGTGGGGGTGACCATTAGGTAGCGGCGCCACCACGAATTGGCCATTGGCCACCGCAGAAGATCGTCGCCGATGCAGCTCCGGTGACCATTAGGTAGCGGCGCCACCACGAATAGGTTCGCCTTGATCTCCTCTGTCCAACGCACCTAGTCACAGCCCCGCGCGCGCATCAGATCGACCGATCGTTCCTCAACCAGTGAGGATCAACTTGAGTGACGTCATGCCTACATCAAGTTCGAACCACGTCAGCTAGTTTGACCAGTCTTTGCTAGCGTGGCATGTGACGTGGCCTAGGGCCCATATGTCATTGACTGGGGGTAAAGGCAGGGTCGGTAACAAATACATTTTCTAAATCTGAGAGCTGAGGTGGACATAGGCCCACTGGTCAGTGACTCAGGCTAGGTGGGGGTGCGGTGTAAAAAGGTATTTCCTGTTTAAGAAATAATAAAATGTTATAAACTCAATTGTTAATATTCCAGAAATCAAATAAATGATTAAAACTTGTTTAATTAATAACTTTTGATTTATAATTTAGAAAAATATGTATAATATATGAAAATTTGTAGAAAAATAAAATCTACAACTTAAAATTATTATCCAATATTATTGTGGTGATTATTTAAATAAATATTATTTAATAAAGGTTTAAAAGTAATAAAAAACTTTGATAATTCATATTCCAATAATGGTAAATATTTAAAAATATGAATAAAATACCAAAAATCTTAGAAAAATAAAAGACTATAATTTAAAACTATAATCATGCATTATTATTTCACTTAATTAAATATTTATTATTTATTAAGTATTTTTAAAGTATTAAATCTTATAAAAATCATATATTATTATTTATAAATCATAAAAATAAATATAATATACCAAAATGATCACAAAAAGAATATCTACATGTTAAAAATATAATATTACACTTTTGAGTTAATTAAAAATTCAAATATTTTAATAACTCAAGTTTAAACTTATTTACTTAATTAATAATTCATATAAGGATAAATAAAATTGTTAATATTCCTAAAATGAGTCAATTAAGTCTAATAAATAGTATTAGTCTTAACTGTTAACTATATAAAGCCATAATGGTTTAGAACATTATAAACATTTTTATTAAATTATCTTCAACCATAAGTGAAGATTATATTCTCAAAGGATTCCAATTCTTGATAAAAAAACCCTCAAAAGAACAACTTGTGAATAAATCAGATCCTTTCTATCTACTTTAACTACCAGATTACAAAAACTACCACAACACTATTGTAAGTCCATAAGTAGTTAAGTAATATTATATCTTGGTTTATAAACTATAACCCTCATCTATAAAAACATAAATGATACTATTCCATTATAAACTCAATAAACCACTACACCAAGTAAAAGTATAACCATTCTTACGTAACCTTAAGGAAACATTACCAGGTACACAAGATACAAAAATCATAAGCATTATACTTTCAAACCATCCTTGTTTTAAAGTTAACTTTAGTCTACAAGAATCTAAATATAACACTATAAACATTGTTATATGTTTTATAGTTAACTTTAGTCTGAACTAGTTAAGTTATAAAGCATCTCAAGCCCAAACTATTCAAGCAAGCACAAATAACATCGAACACTACTAACTAACCACAAAGATTGTTTAGACCTTAGAAAAGGGATCTTTTCTTCAAAAGTTATTCGTTTTGCCACTTCAAATAATATAGGGCAAATAAACAAGATCACATTACTTCATACTTCACCCGTATACCTAGGAGCAATAACACTTAAAGCTCTTTATAAGTAACTTTACTTATAAAGAAAAGTTTGAAGATAAATAATTAAAGTATAAACAATCTTGAATAGCATTTCATAGGTGTATATTCTATTGCTGCATAAGTATGTGTTTTCCACACACACTCACAAGCCCTAATAAGAAGCACAAGTGTGAAACTTAACTAAAAGGACAACACATTCTAAAGTAACCATTTCGGAACCCAAACCCTAGAACAACGTTATCCCCGGGATTCGCGTTTATAACATGCATCATATTACTTATGCATAAAAGCATATTGCTTCTTTAAACATTAGTCCTTACCGGACCAATGATGTTGATTTCAGATTTTGGATCTTATACTGATTCGAAGACCATGAGTGCATAATCTTGCAATCACAAAAGGCAAGTTCACACTTGCTCATGTCCTTTGGTTATTTTCTGTAAAGTATTTTATAAATCCAATGTGGACATCACTTGCATTTGAAAAAGGTCCGAAAACACTATTTTCATAATAATGTGATTATAGGTTATTACCATGAGGTAATAATTTACTATAAAAGTTCTGGTGGTAAAGGAACATAATATCTAGGACTTAACAACCAATATCTCCAGTGATTCTTGCGCCGTATATTACGCGTTAACCATGAGATTTGGAATGGGACGGAGAAGTCAGCTGTATCCTTTTCCTCTTGTATGGAGGCAAGACGACCTTAACATGACGTTGTGATTCCTTGCGTGGATCCAACATATGGGTGGGCACCCTTACGCCCCACACTTTTGGTGTCTAGATTATCTATGGATGGTGTTTAGTGGATGGACCATTTATATGGCACTTGCCAGGGCAACACCAGGTCATAGAGTCTTCGGGAACTCATCAGGGTTTTAGCCTGCCCGAAAGGGGTCTTAACGAAGGTGAGCTAGCCCGAAGGATCGTGCAGACATATGAGGTCACAGAGAGGGCAGTGATTGGCTTGGACCAACTACTAGGCCCCACAACATGGAATTGTGGACGGGTGAGTTGCCCGGTTGTGCAACAAGGAGTTGATCTCTCATGGGAAAAGTAACGCACCTCTGCAGAGTGTAAGAACTATAAATTGTTACTCCCTGTTTCGGGAAGGAGCTGCGAACGCGGCGGGAAAGGAACACCATGAAAGTTCTGGTAAACCCGTGAAGGCTAACGGACATAGTTTTTCTGAATAAACGCAACCTTTGAAGAAATGTTTTATGAAAAATTGCATTGCCTACGACCTACGGTCTGTGGCTGTAGTTATAGTGCATCAAACACTCCTTTTCTAGTGAACTTGTTGAGTACGCTCATACTCAAAGTATCTTCTTAACCCTTGCTAGATTCTGAAGCCGGGATAGACAACATCCACATCAAGTTATGCTCCAAGACTTATCATCCAAAGCTAAAGCTCTTCAATGAAGACAAGGAAGTCAACATATACCTCAACTCAAGTGAAGACGAAATTACTGATTAGATAGGAATATAATCTCTAGCCAAAGAACCTAATTCTGTAGTGTATTGCAATAGCAGCAATGCCAATCTCTTAGTTAAAATACTAGTCTAAATAGTATAATAGTTATTGCGTTGTTTATCTTTGATTCTTCTCCGTAAGAAGTTCTTTCTCTCTCTTTAACTTAGAGTGTTCTCTGGATCTTGTGTAAAGAGTGAGTTGTAACATTTAGCCATGTATTAGATCCTCCGGGTTTCTGTTGTGCCATTTTGAGGGATGTAATACTAGTGAACGGTGTTTCATTAGTGTTATGTCAACGACTATAGTATACTACATCATGCAGTGGTATGCTGGGTCACCGCAAAAAACAGAAGAAAACAGGCATCTGGCACTGTGGCAACTTATTAATAGGTTAGTTCCAGAAAAGATATAAAAACACCTCAAAGTGTAGACAAAGCAAAGCAAAGTAGATACTAAACAAGCATGTAGCATAAAAAATTATAGATACGTTCACGGCGTATCACCCTCCGACTTGGGAGAGTCTTCATACCAGCATCCCTCATTTGATTGGGGTGCATCTTCTTCTTCATCGCAAGCGCCTGACTATGATCATTCCTATGATGACCCACCAGCTTGGAGTTATTACCCATGCTATTGAGCCCCACTTAGGCCAAAAGCCTAAGCTTGGGGGGAGGTATACCGACATCACACTCATATATATATATATATATCATGTTCGGTCGGTTCTTTGTATGTCCATTGTTTCGCTTTCTTTTTGGTTTTTGTTTCTGCTCTCTTAAAACACAAAAATACCAAAAATATTTTCGTTGTTTCTCTTGGTTTGTTTCTTTTATTTCTTTTGCTTTGGTTTGCCTTAAAAGAAAAAAATCCAAAAATATTTTGCTTTTTTTTTGCTTTGTTTGCTTGTTTTGAAAAATCGAAAAGACCAAAAATATTTGTCCTTCTTCTTTGGTTTTGTGAGTTCTTTGCAGAGTTCAGCCGTCCTCAGTGGATTTTGGTTTCATGTTATTATTTAAGTCACACAAGTGAAGGGAAATAATGAAGATTAAGACAACTTGAGGTGTGGTAAGAGGCTGGTAACAAACTCTATTTGTTTTCATTTTTATACATATACTCATCCTGGTGAGCATGTTTAGTCTGTTCATGTAAGGTGTATGTTACTAATGGATTCTTAGTAGTTCTTGCTTGTCTGTGATTAGATCCATCTTGCTAATAGTTTGTAGCATGTCATATGAATGTTTGCTTGCATTGTTTTATTCATATTTTGGTATGATATTGTGGTACCCTCCTCTAAATGTTTCATGTGAATCGACTTGGAACATGCTCACGCATGCATATGACTAAACAATAGTCAGTAAGCCTCGATGATTTATTTTGCCTCAGAGCTCTTGTATCACTTTCAAGCCATAATTAGTCTTGTTTTGTTGTAAGCATGATTATGACAGTTATTACTCTCTCGTTTGTCGCTCCCTCTCTATTGCTAGCCTTCACTTGCACTGAGTATGAGCTCTACTTGTGTTTCCAACTTCCCAAAATCAATATTGCCAACAGTGTCCACCGTACCTACCTATTAGCATAATTTGCTATTTCAGTGCATATTCAATATGCCTTGTTTTCTTCCAAATAAAATGTTTGTCTGTTTTGAGAAAGTTAGTTAGTAAGCTCTGACGAACTTGAAGGCACACTTTATTCCTTGCACTTAATAATCCTGAACCATTGTGACCTATCCATGAAAGTTATATGCTTGCAAATTATATGCTGGGAGTTAGCATAATTATGCTGTCACGGGAACGTTTTCAACACTTATGGATACATATCCAGTTGATACCTTGCTCATTTGTTTGCGGATGTCGTCGGTGTGAAATAAAAGGGGAGCTTTTGAGTTCATGGAGTATATATATGTGTTAGAGAAACGCCTGGGCCACTAGCCTAAGCCATGCCTAATCATGGTAGAAACTTGCAGCATCACCTCAATAAAAAGCTATGCACATAGTAAATAAAAAGATCACTGAGATGCTCATTGTCTGCTTGCCTTGTTATTTTGATTATGGGATAACTCATGTATCATGTGCAAGGGGTACCCCGTTGGTGGTTCTCTATGATATGCATGTATGTACAATGACAAGAACTTGCAGGTAACCAAAGTTGAGTAGCATGTGGAGCGGCCCTCGTACTCAAGGGACATGGGATTTCCAATTTATGGTCTGTCAAGCATATAACTCAGATTGGACCTCACTTTCACCTTAACCACATGAAGATGACTATGATAGGGCAATGAGAGCTCAAAGCTAGTGAGTACCTTCCTTTCAGCATTTGGAAGCCTTTCAAACTTTTCAAAACCTTTTTCACTTCCTTGTTGAGTCACCACTTATTCTTGAGCACCCTCTTGAGAGCATAGTTGTCATTCTTGTGTTTGTCTTAAAACTTAGTTAATTATGTCATGACTTTGATGCTTGTGTCTCTGATATTTTTACTTCGAGTCTTCACTTGAACTTCAGAGGTGCCTTGGCATTCATATTGTTCTCTACAAACAAAGGCAAGCGAGATACCACTCTATCATACCTTTATATGAGCATTGCAATGTTGCTTATGTTTATGTTCCATGCTACTTATTATTATTGAGTTGGTTTCTCTTCATAGCTTGCAATGACTATTGAGTAGACTTAGTTGCATACTTCTTATTATGAATGGTTTAAGTATCTACTCCTGTGTTGAGAATATATAAATCATGTGAAGTAAATGTGTTCGTGAAAGTTCTTTTATCGCACTCAGTTTTCAACTGAATTGCTTGAGGACAAGCAATAAGCTAAGCTTGGGGGGAGTTGATACGTCTAAAACGTATCTACTTTCCCGAACACTTTTGCTATTGTTTCTCCTCTAAACTTGTGTGATTTGGATACAACTAACACAGACTGACGCCGTTTTCAGCAGAATTACCTTGGTGTTTAGTTTTTGTGCAAAAAATCAACTATCAGGAAAAATCTCGGAAAATATGCCCAAAATCCTATTTCACCAGAAGATCCATGGAGCCATAAGACGAGACGGAGTGGAAGCCTGGGGGGGCACACCCCTGCCAGGCGCGGTGGGTCCAGCCCGCGCCTAGGGGGGGGTGCGGCCACCCCAGGCACCCCCTCGGGCTCCCTCTTCGCCTATAAGTTACATCTTGACCTAAAAACCGAGGGGGGTTCGACGTTTTTCCAAAAAGAGTTCTATTGCGCCGCCACCACCAGAAACCAAGATTTGGATCCAGAAACTCCGTTCTGGCACCCTGCCAGGACGGGGAATTTGGAGAGGATCATCGCCATCGTCATCACCAACGCCTCTCCATCAACCATCAATGTTTCCCTCATCAATGAGTGAGTAATCCCCCGCTGTAGGCTATGGGGATGGTAGGTATTGGATGAGTTCTATCATGTAATCGAATAAGATTGTTAGGGCATAGTGGCTAGTATCTCTATTAGTGCTATTTGACTTTGTTGCAACTTGTTGTGCTTAATGCTTGTCACTAGGGATCGAGTGCCATGATCTCATATCTGAACTTATTATTGAATCATTATGATAGCATTGTTTGTGATCTTATCTGCAAGTTGTGTACACATATCATTGTCCGGATCCAAAGGCCCAAGTGTCAGAAATTGGGACAACCGGATGGGATGGCTGTGGTGTGAGGATCACATGTGCTCACGGAGTGTTAATGCTTTACTCTGGTGCTCTATTAAAAGGAGCACCTTAATTGCCAACAGGTCCCTAGAGGCCCCGCTGCCACGGGCTGGTTGGACAAAAGATGTTGTGCAATTTCTCATTGCGAGCACACATGACTATATATGGAGCACATGCCTAGGATTGTTTAGTACTTGGATGCTTATTCTTATTTAACTGCAATGACCTAGATCTTGAAGTTACATGTTTAGACTCATCCATGCAACGCCCGTCCATCCATCCCTATGCCTACCGCACTCACATCCTACTGTTTGCCACTATTGTTATTATTGCTCTTGTTTTACTGCTGCTATTGCTTTGCTGTTGCTACTACAAACTGTTGCTACTGATAAACTTTTGTGAGCAAGAACTATTTCCAGGTGCAGCTGAATTGACAACTCAGTTGTTAAGGCTTGCAAGTATTCTTTGGCTCCCCTTGTGTCGAATCAATAAATTGGGTAATACTACCCGCGAAGACTGTTGCGATCCCCTATACTTGTGGGTCATCACATCTACGCATAGATCCAGCTCTAATTCCACTATAGGGTTCGCAGCATAGAAAACAATTTTTTTCCTACGATGGGAACAACTAAGTACCAAGATCTATCTACTAGATACAAGCAACAGGTGGATATACATCTAGAGAATACATACCCTCGAAGACCAAATAGCAACGAGGTTGTACTCGTGGATGATGTAGTCGAACGCTTGCCGATCTCAAGATCGTGATGAAGTCCATCTGGTCCAAATTCCCAAGACCATCAAGTCCAAGATCAAAACAGTGGTGCATCCGTGATCGCACACACGTCCGGATACCCCGACAACCTCCACGCCCTCGCTCCAGCGAAGCAGCGGAAGCAACAAATCCTTCTAGAAAAATCCACCGGGAACATGTATCTCGCCGATCCGAGACCATGGGGAAATTCTAAAGGGGGAGAGAGATCCTTCACGAGGAGGTGTGAGATGAGAGGAGAGAGTGGGTGCCTTTTATAGGGAGAGGGGGGCAGCCCCCTCCCATGGCGTGGCAGCCATGGAGGTTCCCCCACCTCTTCCACATTCATGTGGGTGGAGCTCCCACTCACATAAATAGCCACCCACTCAAAATTCCACTCACCTCCATTAAATTTCCACCAAATTTAATGCAATCTCTCATTAAATATAACTCTTTTATTTATTTATTTACAATTTTTTTAATTACTTGAATTAACAAACATCACATAGAACCCCTTATAATATTTCAATTTCACATGCAGAACCAGTTTCAGCAATTTCAGCCGAAACAGTTCCGTTGTCTAGTGAAATAATTCCTGCGCTTTCCTTTTTCTTTCTCTGGCATATCATTTGCTCCGAATGGTGTCTAAGTGTGTCACCCTACGGTTCACTAATAATGTAGACATGCTCGAGACCCCTCTTCGATCAATAATCAGCAGCGGGACTTGGAGATCCGTACTAACTCCCACACATTCAACAATGACTTCTGTGATCGTGTGAACCTTATACGCATGTAACTCAATCCCTTTGTCTCGCGGTATATTACATGTCCGAGATTCGATCATCGGTATCTCCATACCTAGTTTGATCTCATTACCTACATGCACTCTTTTCTCGTTCCCGTGATATAACATTCTAGTGATCAAATCACTTGCTTGCAAGATAACTAATGTGATATCACTGAGAGGGTCCAGAGTATATATCTCCGTCATCGGGATGGAAAAATTCCACTCTTGATCCATGAGCCTCAACATAATACCTTTATAGCACTGAACTCATCTTATAGTCACCCTGTTATGGTGTGACGTTTGATGTTATCAAGATACTCTTCCGGTGTTAGTGATTGACATGATCTCATGGTCTAAGTACTAAGATTACTTCATATAATGTTATAGAAATATAAACACAATGACCTTGATCGTAATGCTATACTTCGGATGAATGTTCATCACATCATTCCAACAATGCTGTGACCTTGTTATTAACAACATCCAATGTCCATGATCAGGAAACCTTTGATCATCTTGTTAATCAACGAGCTAGTTTATAAGAGAGGCATAACAAGGAACTTCCTTTTTGTTTATTAAACATACATGTATTAACGTTTTCGTATTAATACAATTATAGCATGAAAAATAAACATTTATCATAAATAAGGAATACGATAATAACCATTTTTATTATTGCCTTCTGGGCATATTCTCTTCATCAACAGCAGGCCGCGCCAACGCAAGGTTCCGGCAATAACATTGCCAGGGACAACTCCCGATACTGCGGGAAAACGGACCACTAGGCCCGTGAATGTCGCAAGAAGTAGTGCGATGAGGCAGCAGTGACAGCATCGACTGTTGCCAATCTTGTTCAGGATGAGGAGGACGGACAAATGATATTACATATCCATGGTTAGGAAACCTTAACTGTCATTTAATCAATAAGCTAGTCTATTAGAGGCTCAATAGGGACACACTATTGTTTATGCATCCACACATGTATTTAGTTTTCAGTTAATACAACTATAGCATGAAGAATAAACACTTATTATGAGGAAGGAATACGATAATAACAAGTTTATTATTGCCTATTGGGTAATTTCCAACATCTATGTATGCTAGTCTAGTAGAGGCTTAATAGAGACACATTGTTGTTTATGTATCCACACATGTATTTAGTTTTTGGTTAATATAATTATAGCATGAAGAATAAACACTTATTACGAGCACAAAGTATAATAATAACAAGTTTATTATTGCCTATTGGGAAATTTCCAACATCTATGTGGATTTTTTCATCATGTAATTAACATGATCATTGAGAATAAGCATGTCATTCAGTGTTGAATTTTGATGGTATGAGATGGATGGTCCTACCTAAGTATGTTTCCTACATGATTTGAGAAGTTCCTTTTAGGGATCACCGGATTTGTTGCCAGCATGTTCACTCTCAGTTTTGCTTTGAGATGATCAAGTAGATCTTAAGCTTTTTTTTGAACTATTTGGTTTAATCTACACTGATTCCATGTTATGTTTTGTGTGTGCGGAAAATTACTTTTAAATTAGAACGTCCGTATTAAAATATTCGAAATGGTATTTGAATTACTTCCTCCGACCTATATTAATTGACTCAAATTTGTCTAGATTTAAATGAATCTAGACACAAAGTCAATTAATATGGTTCCAAGGGAGTATATGCAGTATAATTTATTGAATTATTATTGTTCAAAATTATCTTATGTACATTCGCAAAAAGAAAATTATCTTATGTATTTTTTACATTTACACCTTTTTTTAATTCTCATTTACGCCTTATATGCTATAATTGTGCTGATTGGATATACGAGGAAAAAAAGGAGAAAAAAGAATAGGTGAAAGATTTATTGGGAACCTAGTTGGGCTATGGCCCATGGGTCGTGTGCTGTGCAACCCAGTTCGAGAGTAAGAACACGCAATTCAACATCATCGTCTCCGCACACCCTCCACCTCACCTTCTCCGACTCACCGTACCAGGATGGTTTTCTCCATGGCCACCTCCACCGGGACCACCGCCTCCACGGCCGCAGCCGCTTCCCTCCGCCTCCTCCCCGCTCCGGCCACCCCATCGTCCTGCACTCTCCGCTTCCCGCCTATCATACGCCGCGCGCCCCGCGCCCTCTTATCCGTCTCCGCCCTCAGCAAGCTATCCGAGGCGTCCCCCGTCACCATCCCGCAGGAGCCTACCCAGGATTTACCGGACGAGGAGGCGCTTCCCCCCAGGCCCGGTGTCTACGGCGTATTCGACCCCGCCGGGGACCTGCAGTTCCTCGGGATCTCGCGGAACGTCAGGGCTAGCATCGAAGGGCACCGCAGGAAGGTGCCAGCCGACCTCTGCGCCTCCGTCAAGGTATACGCAGCGAAGCGCCACGCTTCCAGTCAGAATTTGATTACATCGTGGAGTTGGATAGCGCGGAGGGACCTATGAATTGAATCATGATAAATGCTTTGCTTACCTCGTCCTCCAGTGTTTGATGACAAGGGCTGTTGAAGTGATGATAGTTTCTTCTCAATTACACCGATACATGTGCTCTTGCACCCGTTTTAATCACTTCTGATGATATGTCTTATGCAAATGATTGTCCTATGTGCTCCTGTCTGCATGTTCTTCTATACACACTAGTTTGCCAGTTTGCCTCCTCGTTTTGACCATTACCATTTGAGGATTTGACCACACCGATTTCTACAGGTTGCCATACCAGATGAGGAGACACCAGATAAAAGTGTCCTGACTGATGCCTGGAAATCATGGATGCAAGAATACATAGCAGCCAGTGGCAAGGCCCCACCGGGGAATGTTTCTGGAAACCACACCTGGATTGGTCCCCCACAGAGACCTGCAGACTTGCGTTTGACGCCTGGTCGCCATGTTCAGTTAACTGTGCCGCTTGAACAGTTGATTGATCGGTTAGTGAAGGAGAACAAAGTGGTTGCCTTCATCAAAGGATCAAGAAGTGCACCACAGTGTGGGTTCTCGCAAAGGGTAGTGGGGATCCTGGAGGCACATGGAGTTGATTTTGCATCTGTGGATATTCTTGATGAGGAGCACAACCATGGGTTGAGAGAGACGCTCAAGACCTACAGCAACTGGCCAACTTTCCCACAGGTTTTTGTTGGAGGAGAGCTTGTGGGTGGATGTGATATTATTTCATCCATGGCTGAGAAGGGGGAGCTTGCTGCCCTTTTTCAGAAATAGCACTGTCACTTTGTAGTTGAAGTGAAGTCTTGTTTTATCAGGTGCAAAATGCGAGCGTGTCTCCTGTATTGTGGTAATAATACTTAGCTTAATGTAAGGCACAAAAGTTCTTGGCTCAGAAACACATCAATTCGATTTAGAAGAGGCAGTACTGTGCTGTGAAACTTACTGGTTGTTTTTGAGAGCAGGCTTAGCAAAGGTATATGGGTATTTGTATTTTTGTGGTTGTTTCAGATCTCACACATGAATACATTTTAACTTCATGAGAAAGTATGTGGTGCATAAAGTGTGAATTTAGTGAGAAGAGAATTACTCTATTGCTAGTATGTCTAATTGAATTATGATGTTCAACTCAGAAAAGTAATATTATGGTTGAACCTTGTAACATTGTCTCATGTTCACTATGCAAACTATCTGATAACTCCAATGTTTCCTGTTGTCTCAGTAAATCTTTATTTTTCTTCTTTAAAAAGAGAAGAGAATAAAGCTATTTGCACCTCAGAGCGTTTAGTTGATTTATTTGTTATTGCACTCAAGAGCGTTCACAAGGATACCAAAGTGCTTTGATCGGCACAATGAGGAGTTAAGAGAGCAATCTTTCTAGACTTCTGGTACACATTGATGTTCTGTTGGTGAACTTTACTATTGAAAAGAAGTAGTGATCTTTCCAGTACCGCTGTGTTGGTTGGTTATTTGCATGATTGTATAACTTTACCAGAATCAAGTATAGCAGGTAAGCTCCTAGTTCAACACTTGATGCACGCTATCTTAACAGTAGGGGGAGATTTGTCATTCAATCTTTAGTGAAGTGTCTACTGAAGGCAAGCCATCTTCCAAGCATGATTTATTCAATTACCTCCAGGATCAGGGTAAGCAATGACTTGACATCTTTCTTCTTGAATCATTTTTTAGCACTCCTTTTTGAACTTAAATCTAAATTGGTCCTTGTGCTGCCATTTTACACAAAGCTGGAGCTTATGGGTATGCATTCCTTTCTGCCATCACTCTTCCATTACTGAAGAGTGACTTTTACAGCAGAAGCCATCACACATTTGTAGCGATTTATATAGGCTAGGAGTTGCACTGATTGATGGTCATCCATAATCGCCAGGAAACTTCTGATGTCATGTTACAGCAGACCAGGCAGGCATGTCCGAGGGGAAGAGGACTACCGCTCTGTACTCAGTGCTCTCTTTGCAGGCCCTGTACACTTGTAGGAAACTGATGGGACTTGGGGCCTTTAGCCTAATCCTCGTAAGCCTTTTCTTCTTAAACATTTCACATTGATTTGTGACTTCTGGTTTTTAGGTGATGTCTCTGGTGATGCTTAGATTTATAATTTATCATATCTCCATGGCTATTACCTTTTAAGCTTTTCTGAATTTTAGAAACATTTACATCTTCTGATGATGTTTCCAAGATATCGCCTAAGATTTTGAGACCTGTGCAACTATGATTTATATAATAACATTATACTAAGTTACTAACCATATGAATTCCTTGGTTACGGATATATGGGAAAATAAGGCTGAGTGCTTGACTACATATTACTCAAAACTAACACACTGTTCCATTAATAGTTTCATGGAGTTGCATATGGACTTCTGCTTGCTTTTCGACGTGAGTGAATTGGGGCTAGAGCTTGGTAACATGAGTGAATTGAGGCTAGACCGTTAGATCACCCCTAGGAGATATATTACATACAGATATAGCAACCAAGGGGAAGCATTCAAGGAGCACGAAGGATGCACGCTTGTCTAGATGCCTGAGCGATTAGATTTATTGGTCGGCATGAAATACTGAATGGGCACATAATAAACAAGCAATATTTTGTTCTACCTTAGAGCTGGGTCCTTTCTTGTGCTTACGCACATATCTTCTTCTCTACCCTAGGAGTTCGATTCTTGTGCTCACCTGAGCATCAGCTTCTTCTCCACCTGTTCTTTCTTGTCCTTCCACGCGTGTCTTCTTCTCAGCCACCCTTTCGCTGTGTCCATTAGGGGAGGAGCAGGTGGTGATTAATGAAACCATATTGTTTCCTCCACAAATAGCATATGCTATCCTGAATTAACTATTAATCGACCATGTTATTTTTTGACATATATATTATAATTGTCGAATTAATCCTTGTAGATAATTCTGTGTGGTTAATAAATTTGAACTCTTAATGTTGGTACTTATGGATGCGTACAAAGTTGCAGCTGATGGAGAAGGGCTATGTAGAGTTTGTTAACTGTTTCCATCTAACCATTTATTCATTTGGTATGAACTTCTTTCACAATCCCACACCAATGCAAACAGAGTTAATACTGTTGTGTTTCATTAGGAATTAGCTTTCTTCTATTAAAACAGCTAGCTAGCGTGCGCCTTTTTTGAGTCCGACCTGATACTGATAGTGACAGTTAAAATATCACATTCACATGAATTTTCTTTTACTTAATATCTCTGGTGATACTTAGGTTGATTGTATCTTCATGTAATTTTAGAAAATCATATACCTTTTATGAATCTAGAGTAACGTTTTACATCATGTGATGATATGTCAAGGATATAACTATGATTTTAAAATATGGGTGACCTATGATAGATATAAGCATCATACTTACCATACATGTTAATTTTTTCTCTGAGAGTTGCTAGTAAAGAATAATTGGAATAAATAAGGTTGACTACACATTCCTCAAACAAAATATACACTCTTCAATTCATCTTGTTTTTACAGGACTGCACACCATTTTTTTCTTGTTTTTCGACATGAGAAAATTTAGGTTAATCCCCACAGGGAGATGTATTATTATGTACTCACAATGGGAGAAATTACAAGCATATAAAAGCTTCATGCCAAGAGGTGGTATTCAAGAGAGGTAGAAGGATCCCTTGCCAAAATATTTTGTTTCCAGATATGGATTAGTCAGTCTGGAATAGCCAATGCACCCATAGGTTATCAAGAATATTGTGTTTGTTCTACCCTAGGAGCTGGATCCTTTCTGGTGCATACACAGTCACACACGCCTCCTTCTTCTCCACCTTTTTGCTGTGACCATTAGGGGTGTACTAGGAGCAGTAGCTGATCAATGGAATCATCCTTTTCCTTACACAAACGGTCCAGAAAGCAGCCAATGCCGTGCCTATCTCGAGTCCATGGTTTTATCTGTCTTTCTGCTACTGCAATCTTTATCCGACATGGACATATCGATGATCATATGATAAGTGTGAATAATTATAATCATTGTACTACTTGTAAACATTCCGTCTGGTTGAAAAATTCTGCATGTTACGTAAGTGCACAAAGTTTAAGCCGATTGTGGAGTTGGCTGTAGAAAGTTTGTTAATTGTATCCATCGAAAGCATTTGTAGTTGCCGACTTAATATTTCCCATCCCATTCATGAGTAGAGCTAGCTCGTACTATAGTACTATTAGATGCATGTGTTTCACTTTCATTGGGAGTTAGCTTCTACTTCAGAAGTAGTTGGTTAGCATGTACCTTTTTGGAGAGACGTGATACTGACAGTGACTTTTATCAGAGACTGGGAGAAAACTGCATGCTTAGAAAGCAACTAAATTGGGATTTCCCTGGCTTTCTTATCTGGTACTCCCTCCGATCCAAAATAAGTGTCAGACATATAGGACAAACTTTGTACTAAAACAGTACTAGATCATCGACACTTATTATGGATCCGAGGGAGTACCATTTTCTCATGCACGCACAGCAAACATGTTGCATGGATTTGTGATCTTCTGTTCTCTTACTTAATTCTCTATTGATGCTGTTGTAACTTCAGTTATTTCTTTGTGAAAGGTTAGATCCCCACAGGGAGATGCTTTACGCACTCACAGAGACAGAAACTACAAGCGGATAAGAGCCCCGCGCCAATAGGTAGTATAGTTGAGAAAGGTAAGGATCCATTGCAAAAGTATTTTGTTTCCAAATATGGATTAGTCTGTCTGAAATAGCCGATAGCATCCATGAGGTATCAAGAATATGGTGTTTGTTCTACCCTAGCTAGCTCTATTGACTGATGGGATGGGAAATACTAAGTCGGCAACTTAGATGGATACAATCAACAAACTTTCTATAGCCCCTCCTCGATCGGCTGAAACTTTGTGCCCGCACGTAAGAACTGACATATCGAAAAATTGCTAATCCTAAGTACAGTATTTGTTAACCACACGGAACTGTTTATCATTTGATCATCGATATGTCCATGTCAAATAAAGATTGCAGTAGCAGGAAAGCAACCAAAACCATGAACTCGAGATAGGCACGGCATTGGCCGCTTTCTGGACTGTTTGTGTAAGGAAAAAAGATGAAACGATGGACTCGAGTTAGGCACGGCATTGATCAGCTACTGCTCCCAGCACATCCCTAATGGTGACCACAGAGAGGTGGAGAAGAAGAAGACGTGTCTGTATTCACCAGAAAGGATCCAGCTCCTAGTACTATGATGCTATTAGACGCATGCGTTTCAGTTTCATTGGGAATGAGCTTTTTCTTCAAGGTAGCTGGTTATGGTTAGTACACACCTTTTTGGGGTGAGACATGACACTGATAGTGACTGTTATCACAGACTAGGAGAAAGCTGCATGCTTACAAAGCAACTGACCTGGGATTTCCCTGACTTGCTTATCTGACAACAATTTCTTGTTCACCAAACATGTTACATGGATTTATGACCTTCGGTTCATTTACTTAATTTATCTATTGGTGCTGAAGTTTATCGTAACTTGAGTTATTTCTTCGAGAAAGGTTTACACTATGTGATGATATGTGTACGATATGGCTAAAGTTTTTAAAGTCTGCAGACCTGGGATGGATACAACTACATCATGTACACATAGATTTTTCCCCCTCCAAAAGCTGCTATGTTAATTGATACTATTGTGAAAAAACAAGGTTGACTAAATTTACACTCTTAAATAAACTGGTTGTGTTTTTACAGGGTTTGCATATGGGGTTTCTCTTGTGTAAGCACTGGCAGAAAGGAGCAGCTAAAAGCACAGGAAGCCTATCAACAAGAAGATATTCAATAAAGGAAGAAGATCAATTGGCAATATGGTTTCTTTCGGTTCCACAGATCCATTGGTCGGCCTGGAAGACCCAACGGTGAGCACATATAGGACCAAGAATATGTTCTTATGCTTACACGCACGTCATCTTGCCCATCTTATAGGGGAGAAGGAGAGGGGATGACCTGGCTGATGAAACCGCCATGTGCCGTGCCTATCCTGGATGATTCTTTGGTTGCTTCCCAGCCGTTGCAATGGTAGGCATATAACATATATTTTCATTGTTGTGCTATTAATTAACAGGATTAATAATCACGTGTAGACTATCCTTTTCGTGTGACCGAGAAATCCTTGGATGAACTCTTAATGCTACCTAGCCAGTTCCTTGCAGAGGTGCATAAAGTATCAGCGATCAAGGAGGTGCCACGGAACGGAATCGGTGTTGTTGATTGGTGCGTGATAATAACTTCCTTCAGGTGTCCCATCCGATCTGTAATTAGAACCTAGTAGTACAGTGCTACGGGCGGTGCATGTGTTGTTCATTCGACGGTTGCTTTGCTTTCCTGGGCTAAGCATGTAGTAGTACTACCAGTAGCAAGTGAATGGTGACAATGACGGTTACCAGAAGAAAGCTGGGTAGTATGTAGCTAGATTAATTTCTTCTGCTGTTCAATGATCTTGGTTTACTTAATGAGAAAGCTTAGGGTCGCCGTTTTTTCTCGGTTATATAAGAAAAGTGTCTCCGTGTCCACTATTACACCGGTGGGACACAAGATGTTGGATGGCGATATTACCTGCAGGAAATCGCCGCATTGCCTATTGCGTATCCTCCTTGCGATCGACTCCGACGAGTCGATGGACTTGGCTGGCGACAACAGGTTTGGCCACCAGGACCGGAAGCTCGAGTTTTTGTCCTAACGCTAGTATGAGGTCGACCTCAAGGTTCTTGGGAGATGCCGTAGGAACATTCAGCGCGAGCGGCCCTTTTGGGAGGATGTAGACAAATGTTATACAGTAAGCAGACGGCGATAGCGTTGGCCGAGCAGGCACATATGTATGTGGAGTTGCAATGCTCCGTAGTCCGTACCGTACAAATTTTTTGGCCTTGTCTTGTCTTGTGTATGTATGTATGTACGTACGTTGCAGATGTCGTATGAACGCCTGCCTGCCGCTAGTGGGCCTACCTAGCAAGTATTGGATCCGAGAAGGAGGAAATCTATTGTGATAACATTGGTAGAGACGCATGTGGAGGAGTCGCATAACCTTACCATGGCAACTGTATGTGGTTCGTAGCAGACCACTTTGCGTTCAAATTCCCGTTACAGCATCGCCGTGAACCATGCATGGGAGATTAATATAGGAGTATATAGGAGAGTATCTGCAACTGCAATGTGAGGAAGTACACAGCTCTAGTCTGTACCACGGGTGCTGAAATCCGGCGACTGATCTTGAATTTTTTTTTTTCGTTGAACATAGACCCAATTTTTCTTTTTTTTTGATTCCTTAAACGACCACATGCCTATATAATGTGTTTTCAAATGTTACACTACAGAAAACACCGTTGCGTGGGAATATGCTGTGATGTATAGTCGTGGAGTTCAAATTATTATTTTTTGGAATGGAGGGAGTAGCTAAAATCGAAGAAAATTACAAAAAACCACCACAATTCGGGTCACTATAACAGAAAACCACCACAATTCAGATTCGTGACAAAAAACCATCAGAATCGGGTAGAATTTCTGTTATAGTGGTGGTTTTTTGCCCCAATTGTGGTGGTTTTTGTCACGAATCTGAATTGTGGTGGTTTTCCGTTATAGTGACCCCAATTGTGGTGGTTTTTTGTAATTTCCTCTTAAAATGGCCGGTGTATCCCATCCCGGCGGACCAGGATTTCGTATCTACACGGAGCATTGTTTTTCCACACCTGTCTGGGTATGGTAAGTTTCTAGTTTATCCCCATATCAACTGTTGAAGGCGGCGATGATGCCTACGGCCGGTTCGATCTTCAAGGTCTCTCGGTGCGTCTTTGGCTCTTTTGGAGCTTCCTAAAAGGTGAACCTCATCGAAAACACGACTTGGGGCCAAGTTTCCCTCTACGTTTGGTTGCCCGCAAACTTATTACTCATATGAGGAGAAGAACGGCACACCCAGTGTTTGGTTGGCTGTATATCTACAGGGCAATCAAGACAGATACAAGTATTGCCTATTTGGTTGCAGGCTGATACCTGCCGGCGTAACCTCTTCCATTTGAGTTGTGAGGTTATCCATCACTCATACACAACATAGAAATCAGTTCATCATCAATAACATAGTAGTTCTACCAGCAGATTCCTATTCGACAGTTACCCGTTGGAGTGATGCATCACAAGTTCACCAGCAATATTACATATCGTGGATTAGTTTTCATCAGCAACCTAGCTAATGGAGGAATATCAGACCACGTCCCAAAATGTACATGACCTCAAACAACAGATCATGACTAGAATCGACATCACATGAATGGAAAATCAGTAGCACTAACCAAATTGTCGACGACAGGTCCTCATGTCAATCACTGGTATCTTAGCATAAGTTGTACCTTATTCCTTGTTTTCCGCAAGGAAGTCCATAGCCCTGATCATCAACTTCGGATCCCAAAGCTGGCGCTTGTCAACAAACCTGGACGTGAAGATGGTCTTCATCTGAGCATAGTTCGATATTTGGTTGCTCAAGAACTTAGCGTGCTTCGGGCAGGCCTGCGATGCAGATGGCATTCACTCTCTTTATCATGAGCTCAACAATCCTATTCAAGACAAACTCGAAAAAAGCAGGCTCCCATACCATTTCATGTTTGCAGCCTTGCAGGCATATAAAGCTGGATCGAGGACAATGTTTTCAGGCTGCATCCAGCTTAAGTCGATCTTCTTCTTTGAGGTGGCTGGATCGAGGATAGTGGTAAGCATGAATTGTTTGCACATGCCCTAAACAACCTATGTCCATGGAATCACGAACATGCTTATAGATCTAGGGTACAACATCAAGGGTTAGAGAACCTTACAACCTTTGGATTCATGACGGAGGTCGGATAAGGGGGTGACTGTCGTGGTGGTGTCACAGCAGATGCCATGGGTAGGCTTAAGTTGGGGGCCGAATAGATGCTTGAGGTAACTGGGGAGGGGGTGCACGGTCTAGCCGCGCACGAAGAACACAAAGAACTCTCCACACTTAGGATTTTTATTGATCCAAGAAGTTTACAAGTGCTCCTAGAGTTGTTCGAGCATAGCCTCAGGGCACTAGTTTCCTACTTGGTCCAACCTTCCTAAACCCTAGCTATGCCCCTCCTTATATAGGCGATGGGCTGCTAGGTTACACCTTTGGGTCCTAGGGTTACTGTTTGGATCTTTGTCCTTACTGTGTGGGTCGGGTCATGGGCTATCCTTGAGCCCTTGACCCAGTCCACAAAGATATACTGCCAACGATCTTCACTTACATAGCCTCCAGCTCTTTGGCTTCATGCGGTGCCTTTGTACGTCAGCCTTTGCTTTGGGCGTCACCCGGCTCTTTTTATGTCACCCGACGTCACCCTTCTCTCTTTTGACCATGTTTTACCATGGTACCTCCTGAATCTCACTCGGAAAGCCGCCACGCGTCCTTTTTGACTCGGCCTTCCTCGCGAGACCCGGCTCGTCGCTTCCTGCATGGTAAACAAATTTGCCCTATGTGGGCCGACATAATTCTTATGTCGGCCATACATAAGCTTCGTATTCGGCCATAGAGACTCGGCCAGAGGATTTTTTGACTCGGCATAAGCCTAGCTGGGCAATGTTTTACCCCTTATGACCCTACCGGGGGTTATCCCCCCGACATTAGTCCCCGAAGTTCGTGAGGCCTAGCATTTTTTGCTGTTAGGCGTCTCCAGGTTCCTTTATTGTATTTGGAACTTCTCCTTTCTCTTAGCATTTATTGTGCAGGACTCACTGTTTTGGCGTAACCTCCATCTTCGGCCGAGTCTGTTTTGCCCTTTCCGAGTCTCATCTTTGACTTTTTTCGCCTTCCTTGCCTCGTGCCGAGTCATTTTGGGCTTGCCTTAGTCACTGACAGGATGTAATCATGATCGCTTGCCTCAAATTTTATCTCAAATCCTGACTGCACAGTGACAGCGGCGCAGTTACATCTGTCACTATGGCAGACCCATCGCTCAGCGCCTCATGTCCTGCGCAGCGTGATGTGGCTTTGGATTTTCCGTGTATCGCGTACACATGGTGCTTGCTGATGCACTCACTCGTCCGGGTACACGACAACACAGCGGCCACACAGCGCAAAGGGATCCCACGCCGGGGGATTTTTACTCCCCTTAAGTAGGGGAGCTAGGAACTTAACTGCTCCCGCTGGTTCAGTTTCCCCCTTGCCTTCTTCTTCCTTGCGTCTCTCAATCCAAAACCACCCCTTCACAGTTCCTCTTTCTTGCTGCTCTGCTCTAGCGATTCTTTCCTCTCCTTTCCTATTCCCCGATGGGTCCCTGCATTTCCAGGCCTCTTCCAACGGTGGAAGAGCCTGAATTGCACGAAATCATAGACGCACGTGACGGCGGCGAGGAGGTGGAGGAGCATGAGGCCGCCGGCGAGCGCGACGGCTAGGAGGGCTCCGAAGTCAACGTGGAGGAGCTTGAGTGGTTGTGCTCCACCAGGCGTATTCCGCTCGAGGTCGATTGCCGCCTCCCCGTTGGTGAGATCGTTCCCAAACCCGAGCCCAATGAGCGCGTGGTTTTCCTTTCGCACTTTGAGCGTGGCTTTGCTCTTCCAGTTAGCGATTTTTTCAAGTCTTTTCTTTCCACTTTTCAACTACAAACCCATCATCTTCCTGCCAATGCTATTGTCTCTCTCTCTCCCGTTTCATCTCCGCCTACAAAGGCTATCTCGACATTTGGCCCACTGTCCTTCTTTGGGCCAAATATTTCAACCTCCGAATCCAGGTTGTCCCTGAACCCGATGTTCCTCGCACTAATAAGAGGCCCACCAGGTGCGGTGCTGCAAGCATCACGTCCAGGAGGGATTCTATCTTCCCCCGGGTCATCGGCATAGATTTTTGCAAGAAATGGCATAGAACCTTTTGCTATGTCAAGAATAGCAGGTCCAATGATTATATCCGGCTTCCCCCTTTCAAGGATGAGGTTCCCACAAAGGAGCTTTGGAAGCTCGACCCGCGCGACAAGAACAAGGCGGTGAATGAGGCTCATGGGATTATTGAGAGGTTGCTTGATCTGAAGGAGAACTTCCATCTAACCGAGGAAGATCTCATGTGCGCCTTCGTCGCCCGCCGAGTTAGTCCCATCCATGCCAGAAGCCACAAGATGTGCTTCATGAGCGGTCCCCGTGATCCTACTCGGCACTCCACCCTTGATCTCACCAATGATTCCGTTACCCGCCAAGTCAGCTCAGTCTTTAAGCTAAACTTAGCGGAAAACTGGGCTTGGAGTTGTCCTCCTTTCATCCAAGATAGGCTTGTCCCGTGGGTAAGCATCCGAGTAACTGTGGGCTACCGACATACGTTATCCGACACCTACTCGTCGTTCTGTCCTTTTACTGAGTTCATTATGTTTATCTTTCACAGAATCTTGTGCATCAGGTTGATGACAGCACCATCCCTCGGTTATCTTGATGATCGATCGGATGAGGACGAGGTCGAGTATGACCTGGAGTGTTTTATGCCGATTCCGCACGCTGCCGCTCCTCCTCCTTCGGGTAGGACCTTTACTCGAAATCCTTTGCGGGACTGGTCAGATGATGACGATGTGGATTGTGAAGTCCTGGAGGTACTTGTTCTTTGTCTTGATCTTTTGGCTTGTCCCATTGAGCTTTGTATTTACTGGTGCAGCTAGCTAGGTACATGAGGATCCCCCTCTTGCTATAGGCGGATATGACAAGCTCCCTGCTGCCAAGCCGAATAAGCGACACGGGACTTCCTCCAGTGCTCAGCCTTCCAAGAGTTATAAGCATACATAGGGCCAACTCGCGTTTCTTCCCTTAGTTATCCCCTGTTCATGTTTACTCGTCCTTGGTCTTTTTCTCTTGATTGCCATGAAGTCGTGTTTTCGGACAACGGCATAGTCGAAGAGTTGACCTCATACGAGTAAACATTACTTATTCCAAGATAAGTTTAAGTGTCAACACCAGCCGACATAAAATATTCAAGAGTAAACATGAGGGGCAGTCCCCGAGTCAGTTTTTTGGGTCATACCATTTTATTATCAGCACATAGCCGACATAAGTGTCCGACATATGAGAGTTCGAGAGATACTTACATTTCTTCTCCTAAGTGTAGAAAGGACGGAGCAATGCCACATTCTATGGCCTTTTGGTCTCATCACCCGATTTGTCCGCCTTGTTCTTTTGTGCTTCACTAGCATCTATCAGATAATATGAATCATTGTGCAATGCTTTGCTTACAATGAATGGTCCTTCCCATGGGGGTGATAGTTTATACATCCCAGTTGTGCGTTGCACTAGTCTGAGCACCATATCCCTTTCTCTGAAAACACGAGGTTGGACTTTCCGGCTATGATAGCGTTGGAGATTTTGCTGGTATATGGCGGATCTGGATAATGCCAATTCTCTTGCTTCTTCGAGTAAATCAACTCCATATTCTCGGGCCTCCTTTACCTCGGCTTCTGAGTATTGCCTTACTCTTGGCGAGTCATGTTCTATGTCGGCAGGCAAAACTGCTTCTTCCCCATACACAAGGAAGAATGGCGTATATCCTGTCGATCGATTTGGGGTTGTCCTTAAGCACCATAGCAGTGAGGGTAGTTACTCGATCCAGCAACCAGGTGATCTCTGGAGTGGTTCCACTAGACGGGGTTTTATCCCGGATAGAACTAAGCCGTTAGCTCGTTCAACTTGTCCATTTGATTCTGGGTGAACGACTGACGCTATGTCGAGTCTTATTCAGCTTTCCCTGCAAAATCGAGCAAAGGCTCCTTTGGAAAATTTTGTGCCATTGTCTGTTATCACGGTGTGCGGGTGACCGTATCTCAGGATTATGTCCTTTAGGAATGTGACAGCTATTTTTCCATCAAGTTTTTTGATGGGTTTCACTTCTATCCACTTGGTAAATTTGTCGACCATCACTAGTATTGTAACACCCTCGCCTGATAAGGCTGAGTTCATGTGTATAGTGCCAATACCTGGATCGGTTCACTGGCACACATAGTACAAAATGATACCAAATATTGTAGGGTTCGCAGCATAGAAAACAAAAATTTTCCTACGATGTGAACTATATACCAAGATCTATATACTAGATACAAACAACGGGCGGATGTATATCCGTAGAGAACATACACTTGAAGACCGACAAAGCTTAACGAGTTCAACTCGTGGTTGATGTAGACGATCTCTTGCTGATCTCAAGATCGAGAGGAAGTCCTAGCGCCGAAATCAAGGCAAGATCCGGCTGCACACACGCTCGAGGCACCGAGCAACCTCCGCCTCCTCACTCCAAATGCGCAAGGAAGCACAACTCTTTCTTGCCGAATAGCCACCGGAACATGTATCTCGCTAGTCCGAGACCATGGGGATACATTCTAGAGGGGAGAGAGATCCTTCATGAGGAGGTGTAAGAGACAAGTGAGGAGGGGCTCCTTTTATAGGAGGAGGGGGAACCCCAAGGGGTGGCGCATGGGGATGCCCCTTGCCTCCCTCTTCATGTGGGTGGACACTCCACCACAAAACTCCTTTAAATTCCCTCCACTCAAAAGTCCACTCAAAATTCCCATTAAATTTCCACCAAATTTAATGCAAACTCTCATTAAATAAAACTCTTTTATTTTATTCAGAATTTTGTCAATTACTTTAATGACAAACATTCAAATAACCCCTTGCTAGAATTCTATTTCACATGCATAACCACTTTATGCAATTTCACCCAAAACTGTTTGGTATCTAGTGAAATAAATTCCTACGCTTGTTCATTCTTTCGGCATGAAACATTTGCTCCAATTGGATGTCGGTGTCTCTTAAGTGTGTCACCCTACGGTTCGTGAATAATGCGGACATGATCGAGACCCTCTCGGATCAATAATCGAAGCGGGATCCGGAGACCCATCGACTCCCACACATTCAACGATGACTTTCTTGTGATCGTTTAACCTTTTACGCTAGTATCTTAATCCCTTTGTTTCACGATATATTACATGTCCGAGATTCGATCATCGGTATCTCCATACCTAGTTTGATCTCGTTATCGACATGCACTCTTTTCGCTTCTGTGATATAACATTCTAGTGATCAAATCACTTGCTTGCAAGCTAATCAATGTGATATCACCGAGAGGGCCCAGTATATCTATCCGTCATCGGGATGAACAAATTCCACTCTCGATCCATGAGCCTCAACATAACACTTTATTAGTTACGAATCCATCTTTATAATCACCCATTACGGTGTGACGTTTGATGTTATCAAGAAACTCTTCCTGTTAGTGATTGACATGATCTCATGGTCTAAGGATTAGGATCACTTCGTAAGTTGTTATAGCAATATAAACTCAATGACTTTGATCGTAATGCTATACTTCGGATGAATGTTCATCACATCATTACACTAATGTTGTGATCCCGTTATTAACAACATCCAATGTCCATGATCAGGAAACCTTGATCATCTTGTTAATCAACGAGCTAGTTTATGAAAGAGGCATAACTAGGAACTTTCTGTTTGTTTATTAAACACACATGTATTAACATTTCCGTATTAATACAATTATAGCATGCAAAATAAACATCTATCATATACTTGGAATACACATAATAAACACTTTATTATTGCCTCTCAGGGCATATTCCCTTCAAATATAACTGTGCATCATAAATACAACGAATATGATCCATAATTTATATTATTTATTCAAGTACACAGCGGAAAACGAATACAAGGTAGATCTCCATCCTTCAAATGTGCCACAGGCGAACAATTGTTGAGTGGAGTCTCGCGACCTATGAACGATCACTCAGATACGATATAACCTGCAACATGAAACATTGCAGCCACGAATGGTCAATACATTGAATGTATGGCAAGTAGGCTAAAGTGGTTAACAACATATCTATCAACTACATGCTTATTTGGCCAAGTGGAGTTCAGGATCATTTGCATAAAGCAACAGTTTTATCCTAACATTTGTAACAAAGTAGTTTTCCAATACGATAAATAGGACACTCTGGTTCACTCCCAGGTGCTCCTACCCAATTATGTTCACCCAACAAGTTTTAAGTAATTAAGAAATAAGGATGAGTGAGAAATATCATAGCATCGATGTGTCGCTCAAATTGTCCATAACCGGGACACGGCTAAGCACTTAGTTTATACACCTGCAGGGGTTAGTACACTTTACCCATGTGACTTGGCCAGCCCATTTGCACTACTCTCATATTGGGTGATGATAGGGAGAAGTCCAAGAAGGAACCGTTGAAGTAGCTCCCCGACGCCAAGACCGGTCCAACCTACACTATCTACATCTCTGGATACGCGGGTTCGAGTTACCACAACCTACTAAGTCCAACCGACCGCCCATTCCATTATTGGCACATGGTTGCACACGAAAGCTTCCAAGCAAAGAAACCAATCATTTCTCAGTGTCCTGGGCGGCATTCCCCACCAAAATCCACACTCGATGACCCAATCAATGCCATTCCGCCCAGGTGGTTCATTAAAACATGTTGGTTTGTCATTTAGCAAAACATAAGCCTTTCAAAACATATAACTTTTCATCATGTGATTCCCTTCCTCGTCTAAATAGCATAGCTAAGCAATCTATCAATACGATGGCTCATAAACAAGAAATGCTAGGGAATAATATGGGACATAGCATAGCATATACACATCAATTCCTACATATGCAATTCTACAAAAAAAACATCTACAATGCATAGGAAAACAGTAGGACATTTATGACCAAGATAGCACCACTTGCCTTTGTTGTAGATGTAGTCGATTAGATAATCCTCACAATTATAATGGCCTCTTTCGCAATAACCACAATACTTGCAATCATAGTAGTTGCAATCACAGTAGTTGCACTCCTCGCAATCTAACGTTTGAAGCAAACACAACAAACACCATTCAAAACATTGCAAACATGCAACAGTGCAACATTACAAGAAAACAATGATGAACAGATACATGCATGACAATTTAACGAGTCACAATGGTTGCATTTAGTGTTCTGAACATGGTTAGATTACATGATGCATGTGGAAGGTCATTTAATGCACTAAAGCTTTTATTACTAAAGTTGTATCGATTTAATATAGTGTATACCACTTTAATTGAACTAAAGATGTTTATGTCGTATTAAATTGTGAACTATATGCTACTGGATAGATAATGCAATTTAGAGATAGTGGCAATTTGAATCACCTACAAAGGAGTTATAGATATTTTCCTATGATTAAAACACTATTTCAATGGGTTTAAATATTTCTGTATGAATTTCTATTTTAACAATACCAAATAATTTTTCATGCAATTTCTCTGTATAGCTAATGTCAATACAAAACCTTAGCACTTGGATTCACCCTAATCGAAGTTATAGATCTTTTTGTATGATTTAAATAGTGTTTAATGGTTTTAAATGATTTCTATAGTTTCTGTTGTTTAAAAATCAAACTAAAATTATATCTGAATCTCCACGGAATTGTGATTTCAGGGACATATTATTTGTAATTTTCTGAATAGTATTTATTTTCTTATGAATTTATTACTCTAAATAGGCCATTAAACTATTTAAATCTTCACGGCAAACCTTACAGTAAAATGCTGAACTAATTGCATATTGATGATTTACATGGAACCACCTTTCCAACGGTATATCATTTATATTTTTGTGACAAGCAATTAATTTTTAATGAATTTAATGATTTATGAAGCCATTAAAACTAATTAAAATGCTACGGGTTATATAATCCGCAAAGGCTAGATGCAACCAGATATTATTATAGTACATTACAGTATCTTCAATTTGATATATTATTCATATTTTTCGGAGTTATAGATAATATCTTATGAATTTATTAACCTAAAAGACCATTAAAACTAATTAAATTACTGCAGTAACCACGTACAGTAAAAGTTGGATCTATTTTGATAAGATGATTCTACGTGAAATTATCTTCAATTTGATATATTATACGCAATTTTTGGACGTGGAATGAATTTCTAATAAATTTTACAAGTTAGATCTATAATATGCAATTTTAAATTCGAACGGAATATTCCAGGGAATATTCCGCTGACTGGACAGGTTGACTTTGCATGCTGACTGGGACTAGATGTTGACCTTACGTTGACGTGGCGTTGATGAGGAAGATGACCGGAATGACGACATGGCACGCACCAGTTTGATTGGATCTCGACCGTCTGGATAGGATCCGGTGGCTAGAAGAAGAGATTGGCACGATTTTGGCTCAGAATAGACAAGAAATAGATCTGTGTTAGAGAGACAAATCTATAGATCAAATCAAAAAACTCAGAACATGAAAGTTGTGGGGAATCATTATTCCTACATTCTCACCAAAGGAATTTGGATTTGAAGAAACGAACGCGAGTAGATCTTGGATTTACACCGTAAGATATGAAATATTGTGATACGAAATTCTCTGGCTATGGTGGATGAAAAGAGGTGAGGTTTGTCGGGATTGAAACATTTCGACGCGATCTTCAACTTTTGTTTTTTGACCGAAGGCAAACGACGAAGTCTAGATGGGTTAAAAAGCGAAATAAGATTCGGGCATATGTAGATTCGGGATTTCAAGAAGAAAAACTCGTACAGCTATGGCTCCACGAGTTTATATAAAGGTTTGAGATGGTGTAGAGATAGGCCTTGGAGTAGGTAACAAGTAGAAACAAATGGAAGTCCATTCGGAGTTATAGATAAAAAGTTATAGCAGTTTGAGTAGAGATAGGTCTAACAAACACCGATTTGCACGCTTTTTAAAGCAATCTGGGCAGTCAATGTACATGGTGCTGCTCGCTCGGCTGGCTCGGTCCGGATGGGCCGGCCCGTTAGGAATTTTTTTTCTTTTTCTATTTACTTGTTTTCCTTATATCTTTTGCATAGGAACTCCAAATGACGCGATTTTTGTTTCTAAATTTTTCTAAAATCGTATAGATTATTGTAGAATCAAATTTGTAATCTTTTTACTAGTTTGGAAGTAGTGGATTTACAAATCCTTATATATTCCATTTTTTTATCTCTTTATGTATTTGTATTTATTTCATAACTTTTTCATACTAGCTCCAAATGAGCCCAACTTTGTTTCTATAATTTTGTAATATTAATTGGATCTTTTTAGGCTATAATTATAAATAATTTATGCCTTACAATAGTGGGTTTTATAAAGTCAATTTAATTCCTTTAGGAACATTTGGGCAAATCAACTATAGGATTTAGATACCAGGATTTGGATTCAGTTTGTGAGATCTTTGCATGGATGTAATGAAATGCTTATGAACGCTTCATGATTTTCATTTTGAAATCTTACACACCAATTCTACAATCCATAATCAATCCATGCCCTTTTGCCTATATGGCTACTTAGGTCATAACAAAAGAATATAAGATTTTGAATTCAAGGTTGAGAGGATTTTCTATTCAAAAAGTTTCTTCTCATTGAGAATTTTCAACATAGTCAAACAATCAATCAAACTTATTTATTTATTTCACATTCCAAAATCAGGAGAATTTTGGTATGTGACAAGTATGGGAGTCATGCCGCCCCGTGCTGGTTTGAATGGTCCCACCATATCTAGGCACCACACTGCAAATGGCTAGGTGATTGGTATAGTTTTTAAATCAGATGTAGGTAAATGTGACTTTGATGCGTAGCGTTGGCAGCCGTTGCATTTCCTCACTAGGTCTTAGGCTTCCACTAGTGCACATGGCCAATATAATCCATGTCGGAATGCCTTGGACACTAATGCTCTTGACGAGGCATGGTGCCCACATTCTCCTTGGTGAATATCCAACAATATCTCTTGGCCTTGCTCTAGGCTTATGCAACATTGCAACACACTCGTCACACTCCTCTTGTACAGTTCTTTGTTAATTATTGTGGATGCTTTTGCTCTTCTTTCTGTTTGTCTTGCCAATATCTCATCATCAGGCAAAGTTCCATCTCTTAAGTAATTGAATATTGGTTGTGCCCAGGCTGGTATTACTAGTTCTGGATTTGTTTCTCCATCAATTTCCATTGGCTTAGCCGACCTAATTTCTGCCGACATAACCTGAGGAGTCCCCGGGTGTGATTCGACAACCCCTGGGTTAGGCGGAACAGTCCCCGAGTTACTCAAACCTACCCCTGTGTCAATGTCCATTGGCACAACATCCGACTCCTGGCTTGCCGGGATGAATATTGACTCGGATTCTGGTGATGGCTTGATTGATGGTTTTCTGAGATGTTCCAATGCTACTCCTGGCGGGATTGCTTGCCGAGATGAGCCTAACTTGGATAATACATCAGCTATCTCGTTTTCTACTCTGGGTATGTGATGAAATTCACATCCATCGAAGTATCCATAAATCTGCTGCACATGAAAATGATAAAGTGCCATATTTGCATCCAGTGCATCCCAATGTCCAGATACTTGCTGAATAACCAAATCCGAGTCATCGAAATACATGATCCTTTTGATGCCAATTTCTTTGGACACTTTTATCCCATGCACAAGTGCTTCATACTCGGCTACATTATTGGATGCAGCGAAGTGGATCTGCAACACATATTTGAGCTGATCCTTCTTGGGTGAGGTAAGTACTATCCCGACACCCAAGCCCATCTTTGTCTTGGACCCATCAAAGTGCATTCTCAAGTAATTCAGGTCTGGCAGTGGTAGTTCATATTGCATTTCCATCCAGTCAACAAAGAAATCCGCTACAACTTGAGATTTAATTGCATCTCGCCTGTCGTATTGTGGAGTGTATGGTGCTAGCTCTATGGCCCATTTTGTCACTCGGCCACTGGCATCTTTGCTGCCCAATATGTCTGAGATAGGTGCCTCGCATATTACCCGAATTGGGTGTTCTTAGAAATAGTGCTTCAGCTTCTTTGCTGCCATATACACCCCATATGTCATTTTTTGGTAATGGGGGGTAATTTTGCTTTGATCTAGAGAGCACTTCGCTTAGGTAATAGACTGGTCTTTGGACTGATTTTCCCTACTCTTCACGCTCTACCACTATTACCACACTGACAACTCTATTGGTTGCTGCAACATAGAGCAGCATTGGCTCCTTGTTTTGGGCCACGTAGAGATAAAACAAACAATTTTCCTCTAATGTGGTGATCCCAAGATCTAGCTGAGGTAGAAGGCCACGAGGTTTACCACTAGACGTGCAGTTGCGGATTACTGATGTAGCGCGCCTGTTGATGCAGTGCAGTCCTTTGTGATCCGATCGTCCTGGTGATGATCGTACAACACCTCTGCTGGTATCCACACGTACAAGGAGGAGCACTGGCGGTGAACTGCTAGGTTCGATACGACGGCAGGACTGCTGTGGAGCTAGGGTTTCCAACACATGGAATGACCTAACCGATCAACGATTAGCCCTCCTGGGTTACTGTGCTCCACTATATATAGGGAGTGAACGTGGGCTCCACTTTCGTGGCCCATTCATCAAAGCCCATATAATACCAGTCCCTATGAGTTCGACTCACTGACTCAGTCCAAATCCGGCTCGGGTCCAACCCAACCAGATTTTCGGTTCAGATCCAATCCGAACTTGCTCCCGCTCTTAAGTGTGTGACCCCGCAGGCTCATGGCTACTTGGACACAATTAGAGTCCGACTCTCAATCGATCAGTCGGTAGTGGCTCCTAGCAGAACATGCCGACTCCCAAATACCAAAGATTCATGATGACTTGCCTTTCCAATGTGACTTACGTCCGAATCCCTTTTGCCTCACGATATACCTTGTCAGACTATAGGCAAATATTTGTCATCCCTTAAATAGTCCGACTCTCTTCTCGATCCGAGATAAGTGATTCACCTGACTAACTCTTAGTCGATCGCCTCAGTTAACACTTAACCGAGTCGTGCATGGCCATGCTTTCCGAATCATATCATCCGAGAGGGTCCAGAGAATATCTCTTCAAGTGGAGGGGCAAAATCTCGTCTTGGTTATTCACATCACGCAACTTGATTCTCAGTCGACCCGAACTCTGCCTTTATGACTGCGCAGTTATGGATCAGCGTTTGACAGAACATAAGTCAGTGATCCTCAACTCGGACTATGCAACAACCTCAGGTCTAAGGATTACATTGACTGAGATATACAAATGACAACTTGTTCGTTGTACCTCAATATGGGTCAATCCGACTCACTAAACTCTTTAGCCGAATCTGTGTAAGTCGGAATAGCATCACCATGCCCATGACAAGTGGAACCGAATCATCAAGCCGACTTTCACATTGGTCTAAGTTGTGTGTCCAGTACAACCTAAATGACCAAGGATATTTAGTACAAACAACATGAATGTATAGTTCCACAACCGAATCACATATTCAATGATACACATTAGATGTTTATACAAGGACAACTTAATAACTTTATGAATACAATGGGAAATATCATCATACATGATTGCCTCTAGGGCATATTCCCAACAGTCTCCCACTTGCACTAGAGTCAATCTTCCGACATCACATGTCTAAGCATCTAATGCCCATGGCTCTCAGGTGCGCCTCATGCTTCGGCTGTGGTAACGGCTTTGTCAACGGATCCGCAATATTTGCATCCGTGTGTACCTTGCATAACTTGCTATCACCCTGATCCACGAACTGGCGAATCAGATGGTACCACATGAGTATGTGCTTGTTCTTCTGGTGTCGTCTAGGTTCCTTGGCTTGTGCAATAGCACCCTTGTTGTCACAATACACGTCTAACGGATTGGACGAGCCCTGGACCACACAAAGATCCATGAGGAAATTCCTCATCCAAACAGCTTCCTTTGCTGCCTCCGAGGCGGCAATATACTCAGCCTCTTTTGTAGATGTAGACATAGTCTCTTGCTTGGAACTCTTCCAGCTCACAGCACCTCCGTTTATAATAAACACGTATCCGGATTGCGAACGAGAATCATCAGAGTTGGTAAGATAAATCGCATCCGTGTAACCCTTTACACTGAGTTCATCTTCACCATCATAAACCAAAAACATATCCTTAGTCCTTCTCAAGTACTTTAGGATATTTTTAGCCGCTGTCTAGTGTATTTCTCCAGGATCGGCCTGGTATGTGCTCACAACACTTAGAGCATAGGAAACAATGGCCTAGTACAAATTATGGCATACATGATGGATCCGACTATAGAAGCATACATAATCGCACTCATCTGACTTCGCTCATCAGTTGTCGAAGGACACTGAGTCTTGCTAAGTTTTACACCATGGGACATCAGTAAGAACCCCTTATTAGACGATTCCATGTTGAACTTCTTCAACACTTTGTCCAAATAAGTACTCCGACTCAATCCAATGAGCCGTATTGATCTATCTCTATAGATCCGGATTCCAAGGACATATGTTGCCTCACCCAAGTCTTTCATTGAGAAACTCCTTTCCAATGATTCCTTGGTTTATTGCAACATCTGGACATCATTTCCAATCAATAATATGTCATCCACATATCAGATTAGAAAGTTTACTTTGATCCCACTAAACTTATTGTATAAACAAGAATCATGATTACTCTTGATGAAGCCAAACGATTTGACTACCTCATCAAAGCGAATATTCCAACTCCGAGATACTTGCTTCAACCCATAAATGGATTTCTGAAGTTTGCACACTTTGTCAGCATTAGCCGGATCAACAAAACCCTCGGTCTGTATCATATACACGTCCTCGGTTAAATTTCCGTGAAGGAAAGACGTTTTGACATCCATCTGCCATATCTCATAGTCGAAATAGGCTACTATAGCTAACATGATCCAAACTGATTTAAGCATCGCTACAGGTGAGAAAGTCCCGTCGTAATCAACTCCTTGAACTTGTCGGAACCCCTTCGCGACAAGGCGTGCTTTATAGACGGAAAATTTCCATCCATGTGAGTTTTCTTCTTAAAGACCCATTTGCATTCGACGGGTATTGCACCGTCTGGCAGATAAACCAAGTTCCAAACTTGATTTTCATCCATGGACTTTAACTTGGATCTCATGGATCCAAGCCATGACTCGGAATCAGATCCCACCATCGCTTTCGAATAATTTGCCGGCTCATCACTGTCTAACAGTAATACATCACGAACACTTCGCAATCTCGCCGATCTTCGTAGTACGGGTGCTGTTGCCGGCTCAGCTACCACGACCGGCTCGACCTCCAGGGTTTTTGCTAACTCGCTACTAGCCGGTTCCTCTCGAATTTCTTCGAGCTGCACCGTGCTCCCACTGACTCGTCGACTGAGAAACTCTTTCTCAAGGAATACACCGTTCCGAGCGACAAACACTTTGCCCTCTTCTCGGTTGTAGAAGTAGTAACCCAAGGTTTCCCTTAGATACCCTACGAAAATACACTTATCCGACTTGTCCGTAAGCTTGTCCGACTGAAGTCGCTTGACAAATGCTTCACAACCCCAAATCTTAAGAAAAGACAAACTCGACTTTTTGCCTGTCCACATCTCATGCGGTGTCTTCTCTACCGACTTTGATGGTACTTTGTTTAGTGTGAACGCCATTGTTTCTAGACAATAACCCCAAAATGATAAAGACAGATCTGTCCGACTCATCATTGATCGTACCATATCCAACAAGGTGTGATTCCGCCTTTCCGAAACACCATTGCTTTGCGGCGTTCCTGGCGGAGTAAGTTGAGGAACTATTCCACAACTTTTCAGATGGCCATCAAACTCATGGCTCATGTACTCGCCTCCTCGGTCCGACCGAAGAAACTTTATTTTCTAGCCGAGTTGATTCTGTGCTTCATTCTGGAATTCTTTGAACTTTTCAAAGGCTTCCGACTTATGTTTCATCAAGTAGATATATCCATAACGACTCAAATCATCAGTAAAGGTAATGAAGTACTCATAACCACCCCTAGCTGTCGTGCTCATTGGTCCACATACATCACTATGAACTAGTCCCAACAAGTCGGACGTCCTTTCACAATTCTTTGCAAAAGGTGTCTTGGTCATTTTGCCGAGTAGGCAAGATTCGCATGTCTCAAACGACTCCAAGTCGAACGAAGTTAGGAGTCCATCATCATGGAGCTTCTTCATGCGTTTCCAACTTATATGACCAAGCCGACAATGCCAAAAGTAAGTCATATTCAGATCATTTGGTTTCAACCTTTTAACATTTATGTTATAAACCGACTCACCATCAAGATTCAAAATAAATAACTCGTCCTGGACGGATGCAAATCCGTGAAACATATCATTCAAATACAAAGAACAACCATCATTATTGATATTCGACTCACAGCCTTGCCTCATCAAACATGAAGCAGAAATAATGTTTCGACTGAGCACTGGAACATAATAACAATTATTCAGTTCCATAATGAATCCGGAAGGTAAATGAAGCTGCATCGTGCCGACTTCCAACGCAGCAACTCTTGCTTTGTTGCCGACTCGAATATCAACCTCGCCTCTTGCTATGCTCCTAGTTCTTACCGACTGCAACGAGTTGCGATGTGAATAACCGATCTAGTATCATATACCCAAGAACTATTAGGTGCATCGAAGATATATGTCTATAACATTGCAAACAAGTGTACCGAGTCAAGTCATACCTCCACTCTTGGCTTTGTTGGCCAAGTACTTGTCAGCTTCCTCTTCCAAAGGGCCATCCGCCTTGCAGTAGAAGCAAGTGGATCCGGCTGAAGGAGATGGCTTAGTCCCTAAGGAAGCGCTTGGGACCGGGTCCTGAGCCTGCTTTCCTCCCGACTTAGCCTTCTTCTTAGTCCAAGAACTCTTCTTGAACTTATCCTTATTCTCCACCATCAACACTTGACTGGCGCCCTTCTTGAGATCCGCCTCTGCCTGCTTGAGCATCCCATGTAATTCAGTGAGCTTCTTATCCATACCATGCATGTGGTAGTTCGAAATGAACTGCCCATATGCACTAGGAAGAGAGTTTAGAATTATATCTGTAGCGAACTCTTCGCTAATGGGGTAGCTAAGCCTCTCTAGAGACTACACATAACCAACCATTTTGATCACATGCAGACTCAGTGGATCACCATCCTTAATATTGCAACTCATCAAACCCTAAGAGACTTGATACCTCTCAGTCTTCGCCTGAGCCTGAAACATACTTTTGAGGCTTTCGATCATATCGTAGGCCTCAACATTCTCGAACTGCTTTTGCAAGTCCGGTTCCATGTGAGCAAGCATAAGACAACTAATATCCGTGGAATCATCCTTAGCTCGACGGTAGGCATTGGTGGAAGCGACAGTCGAATTCTCATTCGGCTCATATGGAAGTGGGTTTTCTAGGACATGGTCCTTCTTTTCTTGTTTGAAAACAATTCTTAGATTTCGATACTAGTTGGTAAAATTAGTGTTGTTTAGTTTATCTTTCTCAAGGATAGTTCTCAACGCAAAACCGGATATCTGAGAGTGACTGCTACTTGGTGCCATGATTTACAACAGAAAATATGCAAAACACTTAAGACATGTATTCATAAAAGAGCAAGCATACTAAACACTTTAATATATTATGCTCCCACTAGAACCAACACCCCTCCGATGGTTACTTAGTGATTCAGGATCCTAAATAAGCAAGTCGGCTAGTGAGCTTTAGCATCACCGCTATCCGCCAAGTGATCTAGGTAGACAACTCCTTTTCAATCGTATCTCATACGACTCCTGTTGGACGGGTGGCATCACATGCCCCGGCTCCCGTCCGACTTTTCCCCGAGCCCCACAACCGTTGTGATAGACCCGTCTAGGTTACCGAGTGTTTCCGCAGTAAGAGTCCGAATCTAACCCACCTAGTCATAAATAATTGGCAGCACCTCAATTTTATGAGCCCACTACCAAAAATGTCTGACTTGTGATGGTGCAAACACTGGCGGGAAAACCGACTAGACCTTCTTTGAGGGATTAAATTTTACCGACTATCTAATAGAGGTAAAACAGAGACATAACAATACCACAAAATAAAGCAATTATAATGTGAAATGGTATGGCTCCCTTCATGGCTATCTCCATCTCCACAAAGCCTGTAATCCGACTCATGCTAACTCTTGTCACTTGCCGTCTTACTCCATGTCGCCGACATGTACATCCGGACATGGATTCCGACCATTGTTCCGATTCGATCAAACTTTTTGATATTCGATCACCGCCTCTGGATTTACGTGTTACGGTCTACCCCGATGGCGGAAGCTGACCGGTAGGGGTATGTCGTTCCACGACCTCAGCAGTGTGATCACAAAAATCAGATCTACCATTCCCCGAGTATAGTTGATCCGCTCAACCTCGTACAAAACCGATCTATCTCATAGATCGACCACCAAAACAACACATAGATCTCATCTACAACCAACCGCATATCATATATGCGAGATCTCGAGCCTAAAACCAGAAGCTATCGCTCTGATACCACTGTTGGGCCACGTAGAGATGAAACAAAACTTTTTCCTCTAACGTGGTGATCCCAAGATCTAGCTGAGGTAGAAGGCCACGAGGTTTACCACTAGACGTGTAGTTGCGGATTACTGATGTAGCGCGCCTATTGATGCAGTGCAGTCCTTTGCGATTCGATCGTCCTGGTGCTGATCGTACAACACCTCTGCTGGTATCCACACGTACAAGGAGGAGCACCGGCAGTGAACTGCTAGGTTCGATACGACGGCAAGACTGCTATGGAGCTAGGGTTTCCAACACATGGAATTACCTAACCGATCAACGATTTACCCTCCTGGGTTACTGTGCTCCACTATATATAGGGAGTGAACGTGGGCTCCACTTTCGTGGCCCATTCATCAAAGCCCATATAATACCAGTCCCTGTGAGTCCGACTCACTGACTTAGTCCAAATCCGGCTCGGGTCCAACCCAACCAGATTTCCGGTTCAGATCCAATCCGAACTTGCTCCCGCTCTTAAGTGTGTGACCCCGCAGGCTCATGGCTACTTGGACACAATTAGAGTCCGACTCTCAATTGATCAGTCGGTAGTGGCTCTGTAGAGGTCCCAACCTTTAATAAGGTAGAGATCCCTGTGTTTACAATGATAGTCCCTGGATCAATAACTAGCATCCACAGTTAAGATGTAATATCAAGAAACAAAGGTCATAATACAACTTTATAACCAGGAATAAAATAATTCATTACATCTTACATAGCTCATTTGGATATCTCAATATAATGCAGTAGAAATAACTATATAGCATGGAGTCCTTCATCTTCAAAGTGCCACAGGCAATCATGTTGGTTGTAGACTTCTAATCCTAATCAACACACTTCACTAACATCAAACAAACCTGCAACATAATAAGTTACAGCCACAAGGGTCAATACATTTGATTTGTATTGGCAAGTGATACTATGGTAGAATAGTGGTATCTATCATATATATGCATTTGGCTAAGTGGATCTTAGTCTTGCTTTTCTCAAAATAGATTTTCCTTATCATTTGAAAACACTAAGTTTTTGTTTGTCAAAATCACCCAAGGCATCTCCCAATAGAAATTGGTGATCCTTTAACCCTTGTTCAACCACAAGTTTTTAAATTAGAAATTGGGATGAGGAGATTCTTGATAGCTTCCATGTCTTGATGCTCAAATTGTCCATTGCCGGGGACACGACTAAGTACTTAGATTTTAGTCTCTCTAGAGGTGGTGCACTTTCCCCACAAGACTCGACATGCATCGAGACAAGATCTTTCAGAAGCCTTCCCTTAGACCAAAATGGACGCGCTCCAAACCTATCAACCCCTACCACCAACTGTCCATTTGGCTAAGTTATTGCAACCTATATGATCCAAGCAGAGCCCATAATGCCAAGTGGATGCACTTGAAGCTTCTCAACATTTGACATCTCAAATCTCTTTGTTCCTGGGTGGCTTTCCACAAGTGAGATACACTAGGGTAGGCCATAAATATGGGGCTCTGTGTAACCACTCAACATAATCCATACAAGTCCCATTCCACCCAGGTGATTCATTCACATAGTTGTTTTATTGAACAAAACACAAGTCATTGACTTAGAAATATTTCATAGCATGAATATAATCCACCCTTGTATTCTACTAGCTAAGCTAAGCATGATAGTAGTAGGGATCTTAACTTAGGGAAAATTCTACTAAGGCATCATCTACTAGTATTACCCATGGCTTAGCATACTTAGTAAAATTCCATGCAAGTCCTACTTAGAAATATCACTAATGCATAGTGAAAATAATGGGACAAAAGTATGAAGCACCACTTGCCTTTTTAGTAGAGAATATAAGTTCACTCCTTGATCTTGCAATAGTCACACTCTTCAAAGTTTACTACAATTCAATCAAGGCACAAATTCAATCTACCATTCAAGCAATTCATCACATAGAATAATAAAAACAAAGCAATGCATGCAAGCATGCCAAAGATTGTTTTATTTGGAAAAGTGGTTTCTAATAGGTTATAAACATTTTAAAACACCTATTGGTCATTTATAAAAGTGTCAAAACCATTTGATATCAAGTTAGTGAAAATGGTCACTTTAAATCATTTTTGTTTTGTTAAAAATGATTTAAATCAAAGGAATATTTTCTAGTGTTTGCCAAATATATTTTTAAACACAAATTTTAGTGTTTTAAGGTTAAGTGTTTAATATTAAAACCATTTTCAAAAGGTTTTACCTATAATTTTTTTTAAATCAAAGCCATATTTTATTTTGTTGGAAATGCCTTTAAACAATGTAATAATTTTATAGGGTTCACCAAATATATTTTTAAATCCTAAAACTTGGTGTTTAGGGTCAGAGAGTTTAAATCAAATCATTTTCCAAAGGTTTTACTCAAAAGCATTTTTAAAACATATTCAACAATTTTATTTAGTTAGAAATGCTTTAATTCAAAGGAATAATTCCTAAGTGTCACAAAAAATATTTTTAAATCCAAAAGTTGGTTTCTATGTCAGTAGGTTCAAAACAATCCATTTACCAAATATTTTACCCTAAAAACATTTCTAGAATAATTTTATACACAAAATATGCCTACACATGTTTCTGCAAAAACAACTAATTTTCTAGAAGCAAATCACTAAATAAAGTGCATGGTTGGATAGAATTATTTTTTCCCAATTCCAATGATATAAAGTTTGCAAAATTTGGATGTGTAGATTTAAACTTATGAATTTTACAAGTTTAATCAATCCATAGTCATTTATGGAATTTAATTAAACAGAACAGGCCACGTGTCTTGTTTTTATTGGAGCGTACCGGTTCGGGAGGATCGATCAATGTGGGCTATTGGATTAAAAGGGGATTGCACGGCTCAGATCTAGCATACCGTTTCACTTAAGTCAATCTATCCTAACCATGCGATCAAGATCTAACGGCTATAGTGCCCTGACCAAAGTCTGGCGGCGCAATCCAGCGACGAGCGGTGGCGCGGCTCTTCTTGCGACGGTTCTGGAGGAGCAGGAAGCAAGGACGGAGGAGAGATGGCTCACCAGATTCGCTGAGGTGTGAGGAAGCTCAAGGTACTCGTCGTTGGGCAGGGGGCGCATGGTGGCGTCGGCAATCTCTCGCCGGAGAAGCTCCTGTGAAGGGCGCGTCTGCTCGTTGTCTATGGTGAGGCTACAAGGCACGGGAAGACCAAATAGTGGCGGAGTTAGACACGCGAGAGAGATACGAAGGTGTAAGTGTCAAGGAGAGGGGGAGGCGCGGTCAGAGACTACCAGTAGGGTTCGCCGGAGTTGGAGCAGGAGGCGGTGGCGTTCTGGTGTTGACGTTGTTGACTCTAGGGGGCACGCGCGAGCTAGGGGAAGGCACTGTCAGGTGCGTAGGGAGATGGGGAGTAGGCTAGTGGGGATCAGGGAGTGGGAGGCTGTCGGACATCGCCGGAATTTGATGAAGATGCTCGTCGGAGCAGTGGCGTGTTGGCGAGCAATTGAAGCAGCCTAGGGGCAGAGGGGGAGTGGTGTCTGGGGAAAACAGAAGAGGGGACGATGGCGTTTTATCATGCGTGATCGCTAGGACGAATCAACGCGACAATTAACGAGAATTGAAGCAAGCTTTCGACGGCCAGAAACGGCAGCGAGGTGGGGGAGTGGTTCACGCGAGGTTGATGATGATGACAGGGCAGTGGGGCCTGGGCGTCAGCGAGATAAGGGGGGTGTGCATGGGGTCAGGCGGTCATTGACTGCGTGGGTCGTTCTGCGGGTGAGAAAACGATTCGCCAGGGGAGAGAGAGGTGGGCTGCGAGTTGGGCCTGGAGCTTTGCTGGGCTGGGCTGGTTTGTTTCCACTTTTTTCTTCCTGAAACCTTTTTCTTTTTCTGTTTTCATTTTCACTTTTGAATTTCAACCTTTGATTTAAACCTCAATTTGAATTCAAGTTTTGACCAAACTTTTTCAGTAAGTTTGTACTGTTTTAAACATGTATTTAAAGTCCATTTTAGAATAATTATTTTATTCATTTATGGTTTATTATTTATTTAAAATAGGCACTTGCCTTTATTTAAATAGGATTTTTAATATGGTTCTAATCCATATTATTTATTCAAATGATTTATCCTTCTATTTTAAATTCAAATGTTTATAAAACCCTTTCAGTAGGTTTTATTTATTCCAAAGTGTGTTAAATAATTCATTTTGAATTATTTAAAATATGATTTATTAATCATTTAGATTGGGCAATTGTCTTTATCAAAATAAAACCAAATATGGTTTTGATTCCATATAAATTTTATTTAAATGATTCTTTTATTCCATTTAAGTTAATTAAGTAACTTTTATTCCACTTGGGAAATTCCACTTTATTATTTTCCCATGATTTAATTAATCATTTCTATTAGGGATTTTGTCTTTATTCAAATGAAATAGAATTTGGTTAAGGCCATATTATTTTATTTGAATATTACTTATCCCTTTATTTCATTTGGATTATATTTATTTCATTTGCTTATGGATTTGGCTTTTAAATATTCCCTATTTATTTTATTTCTTTCTTTTTCTCATAAAATCCATATCTTTTTATTTATAGATCCAAAGTTGGTGATTCCAATTTGTAGAATTTTATTTAATATTTTTTAATCCTTTTATATCTCTTTAGGATTATTTTTCTCACAAATTGTTATGGATTTTGGATTGGAGCTTTATTAGCCTTGGAAATTATTTCCTTCTATCTTATTAAATTCATAAGTTTTTATCTATGGCTCCAAATTAAGTGAAACCAATTTCTATGGTTTTATAATATTTTATTTGTCATTTTTATCATTTATAAATGTTTGTTGACAAATCTATATATGTAACAAATCCATAGACTTAGGGAGATCTTTGAAATGATTTTCTTCCATTAGGGTTTTAGGTTTTGGTTTATTTTTTCCAAGTTTGAATTTCAAGATACATTCATTTGATGAATGCATTTCACTTGATTGAAATTTGTTGGATTCCATTTTATTCAAAGTTTGTTCAAGATGGGTTTTGATGTTTTCATTTGTAATCAAAAAGTTTCTTTTCACCCTTAATTTCAACAATTATTTATTTTGTTTATTTATTTTTCACATTTCAAAATTTGGAAATTTTTGGGATGTGATAGGCTCCTAGCAGAACATGCTGACTCCCAAATACCAAAGAGTCATGATGACTTGACTTTCCAATGTGACTTACATCCGAGTCCCTTTTGCCTCACGATATACCTTGTCAGACTATAGGCGAATATTTGTCATCCCTTAAATAGTCCAACTCTCTTCTCAATCCGAGATAAGTGATTCACCCGACTAACTCTTAATCGATCGCCTCGGTTAACACTTAACCGAGTCATGCATGGCCATGCTTTCCGAATCATATAATCCGAGAGGGCCCAGAGAATATCTCTCCAAGTGGAGGGGCAAAATCCCGTCTTGGTTATTCACATCACGCAGCTTGATTCTCAGTCAACCCAAACTCTGCCTTTATGACTGCCTAGTTACAGATCAGCGTTTTACAGAACCTAAGTCGGTGATCCTCAACTCGTACTATGCAACAACCTCAGGTCTAGGGAGTACATTGATTGAGATATACAAATGACAACTTGTTTGTTGTACCTTAGTATGGGTCAATCCGACTCGCTAAACTCTTTAGCCGAATCTGTGTAAGTCGGAATAGCATCACCATGCCCATGACAAGTGGAACCGAGTCATCAAGCCGACTTTCACATTGGTCTAAGTTGTGTGTCCAGCACAACCTCAATGACCAAGGATATTTAATACAAACAACATGAATGTATAGTTCCACAACCGAATCACATATTCAATGATACACATCAGATGTTTATACAAGGACAACTTAATAAATTTATGAATACAATGGGAAATATCATCATACATGATTTCCTCTAGGGCATATTCCCAACACCTTGGATAGTGGTGAGGCTAATATTGGTGCTGTTTCCAACATATTTTTGAGATCATGGAAAGCGCTATTAGCTTGTTGTGTCCATGTGAATTTGTCTTATTTTTTAATCATTTGGTACAATGGTAAGGCTTTTTCGCCTAGGCGACTCACAAACCTACTCAACGAGGCCAGGCATCCTATAAACTTCTGCACATCGTTGAGGGTTTTCGGCAATTCCTTTCTTTCGATGGCTCTGATCTTTGTCGAGTTAGCTTCAATTCCTCGGCTGGATACAAGGAATCCGAGTAAATTTCCAACCGGGACACCAAAGGTGCATTTTTCCGGGTTATGTTTCATCTGGAATCTTCTTAAGTTTGTGAATGTTTTACGCAAGTCCTCGATTAGAGTGTGACTTCGTTTGTTTTTTATTACCACTTCATCGACGTATACTTGAACATTTTTGTCAAGTTGATCTTGCAGGCATTTTTGCATGCACCTTTGGTATGTTGCACTCGCATTTCTCAATCCGAATGGCATAGTACGATAGCAATAAGCCCTATACGGGGTCATAAAAGCCGTCTTTATTTGATCATCCGGATTTAGTGGTATCTGGTGGAAACCAGAGTACGCATCCACAAATGACAACAACTCACACCCGACAGTAGAGTCAATGAATTGATCGACCCGTGGCAGTGGAAATGGATCTTTTGGACACGCCTTATTGAGGTTCGTGTAGTCAATACACATGTGCCACACCACTGCCATGTTTGGGTCATCCTTTTTCTTCTCAACCAAGACTGGATTTGACAACCAATCTAGATGTAGTACTTCCATGATAAACCCGGCGGCCAAGAGCCTGGCTATCTCGGCGGCTATCACTTTCCTCCTATCTTCGGCGAAGCGGCAGAGGGGTTGCTTCACCGGCCTGGCATCTGGCCTTACATGAAGAGAGTGCTCAGCCAGCTCCCTCGGAACTCCCTGCAAGTATTGTGTGGACAATGCAGAGATATCCCGATTCTCACGGAGGAAGCTGGTGAGCTCGCTTTCCTATTTGTCGGACAACCCGGTGCCAATAGTCACTGTGCGCTCTGGAAAAGCCTCATCAACCTGTATCCTCTTTGTTTCCTTGGTGGCTTGGAAAGACACATTGCCATGTGGGTTAGTGAGTGCCGGCATAGACATTTGTGCCACCTTGGCCAATGCTGCAACTTCTATCATTTGCTGTTTTTCTTGTGCTATCACTAGTGACTCAGCCAGCGAAGATCCGGCTGAGGCACATGCGATAGATTGCTTGTAGTCACCCTCAACTGTGATAACTCCACATGGACCTGGCAGTTTCATCTTTAAGTAGGAAATATGAGGAGTAGCCATAAATTTTGCCATAGCTGGCCTGCCGAGTAAGGCATGGTATGAAATGACAAGGTCTACCACCTCAAACTCTATGGCTTCAGTGCGACAGTTATCCCTGTTGCCGAATAAGACATCAACCCAGATCTTCCCAATTGGCTCACATGACAATCCCGACGCAATACCATGGAAGGTTGTTTTAGTTGGCTCCAACATGTTCATGGTGATGCCTAATTTGATCATGGTATCCTTGTACATGATGTTGATGCTACTGCCATCATCTATCAGTACCTTGGAAAAATTCACATTGATATCTAGGCCTATGAAAGTTGGATCCAAAACAAGAGCATAGCCCCCTGGCGTCGGCATGATCTTGGGGTGATCCTTTATGCTCCAAGTTATCTCATGTTCAGACCTATGCATGTATTTTGGTATTGCTAGCATTGTGGTGTTCACTTCCGTCATCCGTCTCTATTGACTTTTCTTGTCATTCGGCTCTGTAACAAACACGACATAGCTCTGGTGATGCTCTCTGTACTCGTTTCTGGTCCCATGGCCGACATGAGCGCCATCACCTCTTGGGTAATGCACTTGGTGCACAGCCTCTCTTCTTTCTTGGTTATGATATCTCGGTTGTCGGTTCTCATATCTATGCTCAGTTCCAACAACTTGATCATTTCTTTCTGTGAGTGGTGGTGGGGGAGGTGGTGGTTGCTTCTGGGTTGGCGAGTCTACTCTGTCTCCCTTCTGGAACCAAGTGCATTGTCTCGTTGTGTGATTCGCTAGCTTACTCGGACCTGGCTTATGAAACTTACACGGCTGATCCAACATCATCTCATAAGTATACTTCTGCCTATCTTGATATGGCTTTCTTTGTTCATATGGCTTTTTGCCATCATTCTTTGGTATCCATTGTTGTTTCCCACTTGTCCTTTGACGCTGGCTGCTTCCAGCATCTGGATGATCCTGACTTACGGCTGCAACTTGAGTCAAGCCATACTTGTAGTATGGTCTTTCATCTCGTCTTTTGCTTCTATATTCGGCCCTTTCCTGGCGCCTTTGCGACCCGGGTGCGTCATAGATCCGAGTCTCAGTCATCCCGTCTACCGACATAAGCAGAGGCTGAGTCAAATCTCCTAACGCATATGAGTCAGTGATTCTTATTATTTCTGCCAAGCTTGCCAGCATATCTCTATGTAACCTTTGCCACAATACACTTCCATTCCTGCATCCTTGTGCAAACCATGCAATCGCCTGAGACTCAATTACCCCTTCACAAGAGTTGCGCATAGTGCACCATCTAGCGAGGAACTACCTGTTTGTTTCATTCGGCCTTTGCTTGCACATCGCCAGCTGTTGTGGGCGATTCGGCCTCTTGTACGTGCTTGTGAAATTGCTCACAAAAGCTTCTTGGAAATCAATCCAACTATTGATGCTTCCGGGTGGAAAATTATTCAGCCACACCCTCGCTGGTCCTTCTAGCATTTGCGGTACATACCGCACTGCCCATCTCAAATTTCTCTGTGCGATATTTACTACAGTTCCATAATCTATGAGCCAGTCCTCTGGTTTTGTGCTTCCATCATAGGTTTTTGTTCCTCTTGCCAGCTGAAAGTTTGGCACTGGCGGCTCTCTCATGATCTGTAACATCCCAGTATTTAGGAACCAACGAAGGGTAGATTTAGGAATTTATGATATTGCATGCATTCATCTGTAAAAATGTGGGTAATTTTTTTGCCAAATAAAAACTCTAAAGTGATCAAAGTTTCCTTCATGCTTTGAGATTAGGTATAGTCTTGAAGGATGATTGTTATAGACTTTGATATGATCTTTTGTGGACTAATGTGTTTTGGGAGATGAAATTTGAATTTAAATTTGAATGTTGGAATTATATTGTAAAAGGATTAAGAATTAGGTTTGAGTGATTTGATTTAGTCAAGACAAGATGATAAGTAGCTTAAACCTTAAATAAATAACATAATCAATAAAATGAATATTTATTTCATAATTTTTAATAAGTAAGTTACACAAAGGTAACTTATGTAAATGAGCAACAATCTTTACAATAGTAATTAAAGAGCAGAATAATATTTCTTTATTGAATAATAGTACAATCTTTATTACAAAAGAATACAAAATAAAATTACAAAAGAATAAAAATAAAATTACAAAATAATAAAGAAATATTACATATGACTATTCTACAAAGAAAAAGAAAACCTAGACTAAAGTCTTGAATTTCCAAGTCTGGTACCTGCAAAACAAATACAAACAAAAAGAAAGAAAGTTAAGGTTAAAAGTATATTACTCTCAGAATTGACAGTGAAGTGCACTATTCAAGATTTCATCATTGAGTAATCCTTTGAAGGGGCAAATTTCACCAATATGAAAGAACTGAATCTTTCATAATTTCAAGTCATAAGACAAATAAACAACAAGGAGGGGCAAATTTCACCAAGACAAGTAAATGTAACCAGATAGAAGTAACTTCATATCCAGAGCATATCCACAAGGTGTGCAGCAGGTACAAAGGGATCACACATACCAAACTGCATGGTGTGTGCTGTAAGCACCACAGCAACAGCTCAATCACACAAAACTGCTCAACACAGCCGTGGGAAGCAAACCCCACACCAGTTTCTTGTTCTTACACACCAAGCACAGCAGCCCACCAGCTAAACCAAGCCAAAGACAAGCAAGATCACACCAATCAAAACCCTGGATCACATCACCAAAATGGTGACATAAGGAGGGGGTGAATCAGGTGGATAGCAAGACCAAGATCAAGCCACCAGGACCAGGATGTGAAGGGCTAGATCAAGGACAAGCCAGAAGCTGGGAATACCAAGAGAGCACCAGATCAAGTTACCACAAGATCAACCACTGGCAAACCCAACATCAAATGAGTGTGGTGAGTAAAATAGACCATCACATGATCTATCTATCTAATATTAGACAAGTATTCATAATTTGTCTCTTACTCAAATTCTCAGAAAACACCCAAGTGGGGTGAATCCATCACTGAAGTTTTAAACACTTAAAGCAATCGGAAAATTATAAAGAACCAACTAAGATCTCAGGACAACATCATTGATCTAAGATATCAATCTATATTTCAATTCAAGAATGAATATAGCCAAGATCTAAACTTCTAGGCACATCTCTTAAATAGGAGTAGCACCTTAGAATTTAATCTTATGGATCTATATAAGTTATCAAGCCTACAATCAATTTTCCCCAACTTTGATTCAAGAAACAGTAGCTGGTATCACTACCAGAACCAATCCATGAGAATCAACAAGATAAAGGCTTAATCCCTAAACCTCAGACCAACATCATGGGTCTTAGGGATTTAAGAAAAGAAGTTTCTACTTATCTTTAATGCCAAACTCATCTTAAGCTTGAACAAAACCAAGCGAAGTAAAAGAATCTAGTCTTGTGTGCCATATTAGAATGGTGTCACAAGAACAGATCTGAACTAAGCATGTTAAGCATCCAATCTTCACAGATACAACCACCAAACTATAAATCATTTTCTTGACATCACAGGAATCATAATCAGGAAAATCCATACACATATCTTTAGTATAAGAGACCATTTGATCTCAAGATATATATGAATTCTTAAGCCAACCGTACTAATATAGTGACTTCATCACACAACACTCACTGTCATTAACCAAGTAATGACAATGGTGAGATATTAAACCACTAGATTTCCCAAGTATTGCTTCTAGAGCAACCTTACTATCTGAAACATATAAAAATTAATCCATAGAATCATCTGGTAAACCACTAGCATCACCACAGCTAATCATAAGCAACAAGCCACAACTAACAACCACTTATCATGCTTAGGGACCATCAAAACTTGACCAAACTCATCAGATATCTAATCCACAGAGGGGTATGAACCCTAAGCAAAACAAACCATCTTAATCAGGACATGACACTAGCCAGGAATGGTCAATACCAACATTTAGCATGGGATGGCCTAGCACAGAGAGCATGAGAAGGAGAGGAACAACTTACCGAAGGTCCTCGCTGTAGATTAGAAGAGGAAGCAGAGAAGGCCGGCGAACATGGCGGCATGGGGAGCACCCCCAAGGGGGCGCTACGACCCACACAACGCCACGACAGCGACCATAGCCACGCCTGGGGGCGAGGAGCATCACCACGGCACACGATAGCAGCGGCAGCGTCACTACCAACGTCACCCGAACCCTAGGGTTCGGAATGGAATCGATCTGGCCATAGGAGGGCTCCAGGTCCAAATCGAATTGGACAGGAGGGTAGATCAGGGCCGACAACCTCATCCTGCACCACGGCAGCGGCCAGAGAGGTCCACGATGGCGTGAATCGCCGGCGGTGACACCGCTGACCACAGGGTCGGGGGAGGAGAAGAATAGAGGTGAGCTCGAGAGAGAGACGGAGAGTGTTGGGCTAGATTGGGCCAGGAACCCTTCGGGGTGTTGTTTTAACTTTGTCCTACTAGGCCACAAGGGCCCAATAAACCCAAACAGACAGCCCAAATCATTTAGAGCCTGTTTTAATAAATGTAAAAAGACCAAAATACCCCTAAACTTAAATAAATTCTATAAAATAAAATAAAAATCCAAAAATTATAAATAAAATATTTTTGGATTCACAATAATCCAAACTATTCAAATAAATTAAGAAATAAAATTTTAGACATATAAATTTTATTAAGAATTTTGTAATATATAAATTCCTTATGGAATTTTACAAAATTATTGAAAGATGATAAAAATAAATAAAAATCACTTTAATTATATATTAATATTGTAGTGTTTTAGAAAAATATTAATCAAATATTTAATACCAATCTTTGGTATTTAAAGAAAAATTTTAAAGGAATTATTAAGTAAATAACATGCAAATAAAAAGGAAATAAAATAAAGAGTACAATATTCAATAAATATTAAAGGAATTAATATATATAAATCCTTAATTATTAAAAAATGATTTTTCTATAATTTAAATAATGGGGGAGAATACATATAAAGTTAAATAATGCATTACATTACTTTTGCATAATCATTTTGCTTCTTTAAATATTGTACTTACCGGGCAATAATGATGTTTTGTAGACATAGAATCTCAAGGTCCAGTGCAAGCATCAAACTTCACTACCTTGCAATCACAAAGCAAGTTCATCACTTGCTCATGTCCTTTGAAGAGTCTTTATCAAAGTATTTGCAAATTGTGTGTTATCATCTATATTATAGAAAAAGGAAACATTATTTTCTCAAGATACTAAATCTTATATATCATCCTAAGTGATGATATGATGGAGCAATATAACTTAGGGTTCTAATTGCAATAATGATGTACAATTAGGGATTAATAACCCATGACATCCGTGATTCTAGCGCCGTATATTACGCGTTAACCATGAGATTTGGAATGGGATGGAGAAGTCAGCTGTATCCTTTTCCTCTTGTATGGAGGCAAGACGACCTTAACGTGACGTTGTGATTCCTTGTGCGGATCCAACATATGGGTGGGCACCCTTACGCCCCACACTTTTGGTGTCTAGATTATCTATGAATGGGGTTTAGGGATATAGTCCATGTAAATGGTACTATTCCGGGCATCACTAGGTCATTGAGTCTTCGGGAACTCATCAGGGTTTTAGCCTGCCTGAAAGGGGCTTAACGAAGGTGAGCCATCCCCGAAGGATCGTGCAGACATATGAGGTCGCGGAGAGGGCAGTGATTGGCTTAGACCAACTACTGGGCCCCACATCATGGAATTGTGGATGGGAAAGTACGCCCGTTTGTGCAACAAGGAGTTGATCTCTCATGGGAAAAGTAACGCACCTCTACAGAGTGTAAGAATTGTAACTTGTTACTCCCTGTTCCGGGAAGGAGCTACGAACGCGGCAGGAAAGGAACTCCATGAAAGTTGTGGTCAACCTGTGAAGGCTGATGGTCATAGATTTTTATAATAAAATCAACCTTTGAAGAAAGATTTATGAAAATTGCATAGTGCCAAAGACTGATAGTCTGAGGTGGTAGATAGAGCATCAAACTTCCTACCTTGCATATAATGAATTTGCTGGGTAAAGCTGTTACTCATCCTTTCCTTTGAATCCTTGCTTAGACTCTGAGAATCCCGAAGATACCCCAATGTATGCATCTAAGAGCCAAGAGGAGGTCTTCTATGAAGAGCCCAACCTGTATGGAGCTGTAGAAGGGGAGGACTACGGCATCGTCTACGGAGGAGAGTTCCAAGGGTCCAAATAATTACTATAGTTCTAGTAGCCACTTGAGCCGAGCAACATGAACAATATATAGCAATAAGTTGTTGAGCTCAATTTGGAGTTTAAGTTTTAAATTTGAAACTTCCGTTGAAACACTTATATTTTGGTTTGTAAGTTGAATCTTTTGGAAGTCTTGTACTTCCGGTATTGTAATAATAATAACGTGTGTATGTTTGTAATAAGGACCCGCAATGTCTCTGTTGTACCACTCTGAGGGATGTGATATTTACGGAACGGTGTTCTGTGGATGCCATGTCAACGACTATAGTGTACTACACATGAAGTGGTATGTTGGGTCAGCGCATGATCCTTGGGCCAAAACACGGTGGACCTTGTGGACCTTGCGATTCGATCAGCTCTGCCATATTTATTCGGTCAAGCGTTAGCCTCGCATCATTCGGCTGGAGATTTCTGCCTCCCAGTCTGGTCCCCATAGCTTGATACACATGATCCGGCAACTCGTACCCGTCATTTACCATTGGCGAGTAACCGTCATTATATCTATTGTCATTCGGGTCTTGGCAATGATGTTCCCCGTCTGGATGAAAACTCCAGCAAGCGCCTGCTTCTGCCCCACGGTGGGCGCCAAATGTCGTGGTGGTGTCACGACAGATGCCATGGGTAGGCTTAAGTTGGGGGCCGAATGGACGCTTGAGGTAACCGGGGAGGGGGTGCACGGTCTATCCTCGCACGAAGAACACAAAGAACTCTCCACACTTAGGATTTTTATTGATCTAAGAAGTTTACAAGTGCTCCTAGAGCTGTTCGAGCATAGCCTCAGGGCACTATTTTCCTACTTGGTCCAACCTCCCTAAACCCTAGCTATGCCCCTCCTTATATAGGCGATGGGCTGCTAGGTTACACCTTTGGGTCCTAAGGTTATTGTTTGGATCTTTGTCCTTACTGTGTGGACTGGGTCATGGGCTCTCCCTAAGCCCTTGACCCAGTCCACAAAGCTATGCTGCCAACGGTCTTCACGTACGTAGCCTCCAGCTCTTTGGCGTCACATGGTGCCTTTGTACGTCAGCCTTTGCTTTGGTCGTCACCCGACTCTTTTTATGTCACCCGAAGTTGCCCTTCTCTCTTTTGACCATGCTTTACCATGGTCCCTCCTGAATCTGACTCGGAAAGCCGCCACGCGTCCTTTCTGACTCGGCCTTCCCTCGTGAGACCCGGCTCGTTGCTTCCTGCATGGTAAACAAATTTTCCCTATGCGGGCCTACATAATTCTTATGTCAGCCATACATAAGCTTTGTATCCGGCCGTAGAGACTCGGCCAGAGGCTTTTTTGACTCGGCATAAGCCTAGCTGGGCAATGTTTTACCCCTTATGACCCTACCGGGGGTTATCCCCTGTAACATCCCAGCATTTAGGACTAAACAAGGATAGATATAGAATTTTGTGCAACTGCATGCATGCATATGAAAATCCGGGGAATTTTTTTCCGCTAAATTAGAAGACTAGAGTGATCAGAATTCTCACTTCGATGAATTAGGTTCAGTGTCATCAGAATGGGAGTAAGATGAATTTTGACATGACCTCTATTGTTTTCTAGAGTTATGAGGGGAGAAATTTGACTTATAAACAATTATTCATAATAATACAAATACAAGTATTATAAATAAAAATATAAAGATTATTAAAATCCAACATTACAATGTTCTTTTACAATAAAAGAATAAAGGAATATTACAATAAAATAAATGAGTGAATAAATAAAATGGAAAAATGAATTACAATAATTAAACAAATAGAAGAATTCTTTATTAAAAGAATATATACATAAATTACATTATCCTGTTACAATCAAGGAATAATAAGAGATGAATACAATTATAATAAGATAAACTAATTCATTATAATATCCTTACATAATTTCTTGATAGAAAAGGAAATTACAAAAGGGGATAAAAAGAAAAACACCTACAACTAAATTCCTATTTAGTATTGTTGTTCCTGTACTCCTTATCACCTGCAAAGAAAGACAAAAAGAAATAAAGGATTGAGATTAGGGTTAGTGCTCTTAGTCTAACAGTGAGTTGCACTGTTCATTACATCATAGAGCTTTGATAAGCAGGGGAAAATTTCACCAAAAGAAAACAATATCTGTTCTTATCAATGTGTCGCTTGTCTCAGCACATCATCATTGACATAAATGGGGCAAATTTCACCAAGCAAGTAAATAGTAAAGGTCAAACCATCAGAAAATAACAAGCCTTTTAACTTGATTTGATCCATAACATCACAGCAAGAAACCACACAGCTCACACACACATGCATACCTATGTGCAGTCAACACAGGAGGCACTATGAGAGAGATAAGTACACACCCGCGGCAGAGAGAGTTCCAGGCTGAACTTTCTTCACCATAGCAAGAACAGCAAATACACCCAACACATATCCACCAGTCATGCCATTTCTATACTTCCAGAGATCATAGTTAGCACCAAAACCCCATAATACACCATCATCACAACACCAGTACCCTAGTTGCTTGAGAAATCCATCCAAGAGCACCAAGAGGAGGTCAGGAGCATAAGGAGTAGGCCAAGTGAGCAACAAGGAGGAGCAGGACCAAACACTAGATCTTGCAACAAAGCAGCATCATCACAACATCCACAACCAAATCATTTGTCTACACTGCAAGTAACAGGTTAATTACTAGAACCATACTAATACTTGTTCTTGTCAAATTAAAACAAGCATCAGATGGGAGTCAGAGAGAAATCTCTCAGTATAGTGTAGAAGTGATACACTAAGTTCATCCTAGAGCTGTTAAAAGCCAACTAGTATCTGTTCTTATCTTAGAAAGAATTGGCCTCAGCCTGTTGCATCATTGGCCTGGATAAAATCTTAAGGAAAAAAATCATGCTACTAGTCACTGTTGTGCACACTCCAGGTATGGAGGCACTACAGCAGCAAAGGCAGCAGGTACCAACCATAAGAATTGAATTAGGCACTTGATCCATATATCATAGGCCAAGAAAGATCTTAAAGAAAAACAACAGCTATTGTGGCTTGGGGATTTGGCCACTGTGCACACTCTAGGGAGGCAACAAAGTAGCCAAATCCTATGTGGTAAAAGACCACCATTTTCATCCAGTTGTAAGACCACCCAGTCAACTGGTTAGAGGCGACCAAACCATATCTCAAATCATTTTCCTAGTTCATAAACTAGGAATCATTTATTATACTATAGCAAAGCTACAATAATCATTCTATAATCAAACATCATATGAATCTGATGTAGGGAGCACATTAAGCTATTGTATCATCTGACCACTAGGTCAAGAGCACATATAGAGGCCAAAGAAAACCACCATCCTTTTGTAATCCATCTGCTAGCAAGCCAATCATTTTCCCAATCAAGACAACCATGATTCAGCTAAGTCATTAGCTGAATATATTCTCTACCAAGCATAGGCATCAGTTGGGAATCTATAAAAAACATAGCTTCAAACCAACATCATTAGCTTATGACCTAGTTTTTACTAGATAAACATATACCATAGATGCTAGGCTACAGGGCACATTCCCAGAGGGTAGCACCTCTATACCAACAAGCTCATATATATATCTATTAAAATCAGATAATCACCTTCCTAAATGAGTTTAGGAATCATATTAGATAATTGATTCAGAGAAGACAATGAATATAATAATGTCTATTACCAAACCATACTTGATAGAGTCCATTAAGTAAATCATTTTCCTATAAAAGAAAAAGGTAGGAACCAATCATCTTCTAAAATCATCACTACATAAATTGCTTCCTCAGAAATCACAGACTCGGTTTAGCTTTAGGAACTTAAGATTTACACAGTAGCAGGAGTAAATCCTATGGCTAAGCACATCAGTGCTTCACAAGCAAACATCACCTGAACAAAAGGCATCCTTATTTATTATCACAATGAGTCACAAGTCAACAAAATGAACTCACATCCACTATTGTATAAGCATCCACATATACATGAAGTACACATTCATAGAAGGTTCTCTGACTGATAACATAGTTACAACAACATATTTAGCAGATTACTACCTGATAGAAATAAGAGCAACATGCTAGGATCATTAGGGTGCAATAGGTACCACAAGCAGATTAACACCTAGAAGAAAAATCCTGGCAGGATGAACCAGATGAAAATAACTGAACATCACTGTAAAGGGGGTGAACCCTAGGTTCAGAGATGAAACCTAGATAGGGGATAATCATAGAAAGCACACTTGATGTAGCAAGGTAGATAGATCATGAGAGGAGCATAGAAGATATATAAACACTTACCGGAGGTCCTCACTTACGCTCGACAAGAGGAAGCAGACCAGTGGCAGAGGGTGTAGTAAACGACAGCACAAGAAGCACTGAGGCACTTAAACCATGCCGAGCCGCTCGAGCAGCCATCCATCGACGAAGCGTCAAGGCGGCCTCATATCAACACCGAAACACCACCATATCGCCATGGAAGCACCTTAGGGTGGTAGGTATAGAAACCCTAGGCACCAGATAGGGTTGCGTGTGGTCGAGGAAGGCCATGCCCTTCAAATCGAAAAGGACTAGTCGATACACCGGATCGTAATTAGTCGGCTAGCACGGCGGCGGCGGTCGAGGAGGCCGGAGCGCACCGGAGCCGAGCAGCGATGGCGGCAGCGCCGCAGCATCGCTGGGAAGAGGGGTCGAGGCGAGAGAGAGAGAGAGAGAGAGTATGGATCGGGTTGACCGACTTGGTCGGTTGGGCTCTGTGGCTTAGTCCAACTAGGTGGATTGGGCTGGGTATTGGGCTAGATGGGCCCAAGAACCTAGCCCCAATAAAATTAAATTAAATATTAAATGACCAAAATACCTCTACACATTATAAGCTCTCGAAAAATGTAGAAAAATCCTAAAAATAAATTTAATACATCCAAGTGTTTATTAAAATAATATTCACTTAACAAAAATATAATCATATTTACTTAAGTTTGATAAAATACAAAATAAATATTAACACCCTTAAACATTTAAATGAAATTTAATAAATTTAGAAATATTCCTAAAAATAAATAAAAATCGTTTTTACGAATAAAAAGAAATCTCTTATCTCATAAAAATACTAACTTAATTTTTTTACAAATAAAATATAAAACAAATATTTAAATACATTAAATAATTAAGAAATTTTATGAAAATAAAGATAATACCTAAAAATAAAAATTCATTTTAAGATTTTAAACAAGTATATTTACTAGACAATCCTAAGTATATTGTTAATAAAAAAATTAAAGTTCTTAGATCGTATAACTTGAATTAAATAAGTTATTAAAATAAGATAATTGTTTTGTTAATTATTTGATATTCTTTCCTACGTAGGAAATGATCTTATTTAAAACATAATCTTTTGACTCTAAGTAGTCTAAACCATAATTATAATTTAATATAAAATAGAGGTGTAAACAATTAACTTTATAATAATCTTTTGAAATCTTTAACTATAAGTCAAGGATTTACAAATTATTCTTTGCAAATCATTCATAATTCATAAATAATCATATTTAACAAACTTGAAATTTACTAAATAAATTATAATATAATCCATCTATTTTTCTTTATAAAGAAAAAAATCTCATAGTATGATCTATAAATATTACACATGCTAAATCTACATCTTTAAAACTAAGTTCCATAATTATAAGATTTCATTTTTAATGATGCTTATGAAAAACCCTAATAAGTGATAATGCTACAAATGCTATATCTCAAGTCCAATTACATTTTTATAGTTTACTTTGGTCTGAGATACCCTAAGCTAGATATATAATGACCCAAGATTATTTAAACCTTGTTACAAAACCATAGCTTCAATCCTATTAATCTTCAAAGTTGAATAACCTAACATAAATAATATTTTCTTCAAATGTTATTCTTTTTGCCACTTCAAAAGAAACACTATACCATTTCTTTAAAGCCATGATAACTTAAAACATGAATTTTGTAATAATTACATAATATCATGGAACCATAGAATTATATTATAATTGTACTTTACTCTTCATATTTTATATGTCTATCTTTCTTATGAAGTAAACTTAAACTAAAGCAAATCTTAAATAAATCATAAATATATCTCACTGGTAATGATTGAATAATTACTTGGGATTTTGCATTATGCATCTCATTACTTATCCATAACAGCATATTGCTTCTTTAAAACATTGTCCTTACCGGGCAATGATGTTATTTTTGTAGAACCCGAGGTCCCGGGTCAAGTCGAGACATTCGACTACAATACTTTGCTATATCAAGGCAAGTTCACACTTGCTCATGTCCTTTGATTATTTTCTGTAAAATATTTACAAACTGTGTGTCATCACCTGCATTTCAAAAAGGTCGAAAACACTATTTTCATAATTAACTTGAAGTATCGGTTACTGATCCAGGGTGATCAGCTAATCTATTAAGACTGGCAGTTGGGATACCGCTGCACAGGAATATATCATCTAGGACTTAACAAACAATTTCAAGAGTGACTCTTGCGTCGTATATTACACGTTAACCATGAGATTTGGAATGGGACGGAGAAGTCAGCTGGATCATCTCCCTTTCACATGCATTGGACACTGTTTTGGGCATTTGTGAGTTGCAGATCGTGGGTATAGCCGTTTTATACGGGGAAAGGTCTACCGTGGATCTGGGCTTACAAAAGACAGATTTCTAGTGTTAATGGTTGTTGTGTGTATCCAACTAAGGTATAGCCGTTTTATACGAGGAAAGGTCTACCTTGAGTTTGGGCATACAACTATTGCGATGATACGGGGTCGCGGAGAAGGACAATGATTGGCTTGGATCATCTACTGGGCCCCACACCATAGGAAGTGTGGACGGGAAAGATTTGCCCGGTTGTGCATCAAGGATTTGATCTCTCATGGGTAAAGTGACGCACCTCTGCAGAGTGTAAGAACTGTAACTTGTTACTCCCTGTTCCGAGAAGGAGCTGCGAACGCTGCAGGAAAGGAACTCCATGAAAGTTCTGGTAAACCTGTGAAGGCTGATGGACATAGCTTTTCAGAATAAAAGCAACCTTTGAAAAAATGTTTACTAGAACCTGCATTGCCTACGACCTATGGTCTGTGGCTGTAGATATAGTGCATAAAACACTCCTTTTTAGTGAACTTGCTGAGTACGCTCGTACTCAACGTATCTTCTTAACCCGTGCTAGATTTTGAAGACAATAATGGTCAGGAAGAGGAAATACTATATCCAATTGAAGACCAAGAAGAATTCCGCTATGAAGAACCAGCAGTATCCGGAAGCGTCGAAGGGAACAATTACAAAAACATCTATGAAATGGAGACCGATGTATCTGAAGTGTAGATGTATCATGTATAGTGATCTAGTCCAATAGCATAGATATATATCCCCTATCTATATTAAATCTCGTATAAACCTTAAAGTTTAGTTTGTTTCTTTATCTTGCTCTCACTATTATTATAGCTTAGCCCTGAGTTATTGGGATACCTCTATGGACCTACGAGGATATCAAAGTCGTCATGTAATTTCTGGTTGTAATAATGATAATGTATGATGTGGAACCGCTTTGTTTCTGTTGTACCACTCCGAGGATGTAATATTTGCGGAATGGTACTCCGTGAGTGTTATGTCCACGACTATAGTATACTACAACATGCAGTGGTATGCTAGGTCACCACAACTGGTATCAGAGCAAAAGCTTTGACCTTAGGTTGGAAACCTATTAAATGGGTAGAACTTGTAGGAAGTATGTTAGCAACAGTAAAGAGTTCTCTAGAAATATGATGAGTATTCACTTGAGAACTACATTGTCATGTTTCTAGTGCGATAATTCTTTATTATGATGCAATTTGGGTAATAATAATAAGTTATAATCTAGTAGGACAATTATAATCTCTTATGTAGAGTGAGGAATGACATCTCGGTACCCAAACCGGAATGTCCAAGTGATATATAGGACTATGTAGAGGATTAGACAGAATTTTTGATACAACTTTTATGGAATATGGAATTGCAAATCTCGAATTTTAGTCAAGGTTTACAGTTTCCAACACGGGAAAGTGTTAGGCAAGTACCGTATAGTGCATATCTTACCAAAAGAGTTGGGGATAAGAGAGGTAATGTCATCGGGGAAGATGAGATGTATGGCGGCGATGTATCAAATAGCAGTTCTAGAAGCAATAATTAGGCTTCGAAAACAAGAATCCAAGGAAATTGCTAGGTAGTAATCTTACTACTATACCTTGAGATTCCATAAATTCGAAACTTAAGTTGGATCATACTGCACTTGTGTAGACTGAATCTACTTGAGATGCCGAATGCATAGGTCATAATAGGTCATTACTCAAAACCTACCATTACACACATTAAGGTTCTAGTCCAGGAGTTGGGCACAAACTTGAGGATTAGGTTGATCTTACTAAAGAAATAGAATGCAAAAAGGAGTTATATAGAGAAGCTAGGCATTTTAGAACAAGTCTACTCAAAAGTGGTGTATAAAGAGAATAAGTTTGAGGGACCATAGTCTGAAACCTATGCTTATTGTTATTAGAATGGGCCTTAGAAACATGTAGACTTTGTACAAGTATAGAGTAATACAGGAAACTTAGGAAACATCCAATTCAAGTATTCCAGTTGGGAATTACGATGGATGGTGAGTAGAATCTTACACTGGAACCAGGGAGAATCCTATACCCTGTGATCCTAGTAAAGGAGTAGAAACCAGTTAGGTTAGCATGGAACCTATGATCCATATGGGGTTAGTACCAATCCTATTGACCTGCAATAAGGCACTGGCGGTTATTACATTTATATGTATAACTAAGTCAAGGAAAAAGCAGAGAATACATCTTACTTTGAAAGTGTGTTTGAAGGTGGACATGAGAATTCCACGGAAGATCACGCATTTTCTAGTCATTTTTCAACGACTCATCTCAATCTAGGTACTTATAATCAAGAGTGCACACCCTCTAGATGTTTATATACTCCAGAAGGTAGTTGTCAGACTTCACGCCATCATGGACGGAATTCCAGGAAGTACTAGAAAGAGAGAGAAAAGTAAGAAGAGACAATCCATAGAAGTAAAGGGCTTAAATGATGTACATAAACAGTAATGTGCATCATAGTGTTTGAGAGGCATGACTTAAGAAGTAAGAGCATGCTCATATGAGCAAGCAAGTCCTTGACACATACAACTAATGTACTAAGTGAGAGTCAAACCGCAGTTGTGAGGATTGTTTGTAATAGCTTATAGAAAAAACCATGTATAATACATGGTATAGGTTTGGTTGTTATTTGGATTTGGTTCTTCATTTACTTGTATGGCTAGCACTGTGCATAGAGTTGATCTCAGAAAACATATGCATGATGTAAGTATGAGTAATCGCTTTATGTAACAGGACTAGAGAGGGTATGGATAAGGGAGTAGAAGCTGGGTTTGAAAGACAGCGTTTGGAGCAAGAAGCTAAGCAAAGGGAAAGCAATATGGATGTAATTGCAACTGGACCATTAACTCGTCCGTTGACAGAGGAGAATTTCATGCAATACATGCAAATGATGCAAGAGTACCAGAATAGGTTCATGTAGGAAATACTCAAATGAATTGGACCCGGAGAGGAAAACAAAGATATCAAAGTAAGTCTTTCTGATTTTCAAAACGCCAAACCAATTCCTTTTGCATCTGCATCAGAACCGATGGATGCAGAGGATTGGCTGATGGATACAGAAAGGAAACTTAAAACAGTAGGATGCAATGATGAGGAGAAGTTACGATATGCAACATTTCTTCTATCCGGATCTGCCGCAAATTGGTGGGAGAATCAATTAGCTATGCACACACCAGAAGAGATATTCACCTGGGAAGAATTCAAGAGAAAGTTTCGTGAGTATCATGTTCTAGAGAGCATTATGGAATTTAAAAGGAGAGAATTCATGGACTTACAGCAAAATGATGAAACCGTGATGAAATATATTAGCAAGTTTAGTCAATTATCTCGTTATGCAGTTGATGAGGTAAATACGGAGGAGAAGCGCAAGAAAAGGTTCTTGGAAGGACTAAACCCTTATATGAAGATGAAAATATGAGGGGCTGCAACAAGACTTTTCCAAGAGCTGGTTGATGTAGCAATTACTTTCGAGGATGATTACAAGATGTTATTGGAAGAGAGGAAGAAATTATCCAAGAAGAGAGCTAAAAGGGAATCGAAGATGTTTCAATTTACTAAGTCAACATCAAACTTAAGTTTCATACCTAGATTCATATCCACAAGTGGTACATCAAAGTATGAGGCGTCAAAAGGAAAGAAACAAATCATATGCGGTAAGTGTGGAGCATTAGTTCATATAAGGAGGGATTGTTGGAAGACCGGAAAGGTGTGCTATAGGTGTGGTCTGGAAGGACATAGGGGATCTGAATGTCCCAACAAGTTGGTTACTCGAGGAGTAAAACCACCATCAAGGGGTGGAAACGTTGGATGGAACCACGTTGACGAGGCTACGACAGGTATGTTTAGTATCAGTAGACCTTCGTCAATAAAGTTTTTCAGGGTTAAAAGTAATCTCATGAAGCTTCAGGAGGAAGTATAAATCAGCATTAGGCATTAACAATAACCGAATCAAGGTTGAGAGTAAACTCAAGGAGTGCTGAGTTTATTAAAAACATTACTTTGGAAAGACAAGAAACTGGGAGGAAATAAGAAAACTTAAGACGAGCTTACCGGAAACCATCATGAGCAAGAAACCACAAACTTCGGGACGAAGTTTAATTTAAGGGGGGAAGTCTGTAATATCTCAGCATTTAGGACTAAACGAAGGGTAGATATAGGATTTTTGTGCAACTACATGCATACATCTGAAAATCTGGGGAATTTTTTTTCGCAAAATTAGAAGACTAGAGTGATCAGAATTCTCACTCCGATTAATTAGGTTCAGTGTCATCAAAAGGGGAGTGAGATGAATTTTTACATGACCTCTATTGTTTTCTAGAGTTATGAGGGGAGAAATTTGACTTATAAACAATTATTCACAATAATACAAATACAAGTATTATGAATAAAAGTATAAAGATTATTAAAATCCAACATTACAATGTTCTTTTACAATAAAAGAATAAAGGAATATTACAATGAAATAAATGAGTGAATAAAGAAAATGGAAAAATGGATTACAATAATTAAACAAACAGAAGAATTCTTTATTAAAAGAATATATACATAAATTACATTATCCTGTTACAATCAAGGAATAATAAGAGATGAATACAATTATAATAAGATAAACTAATGCATTATAATATCCTTACATAATTTCTTGATAGAAAAGGAAATTACAAAAGGGGATAAAAAGAAAAACACCTACAACTAAATTCCTATCTAGTATTGTTGTTCCCGTACTCCTTCTTGTCACCTGCAAAGAAAGACAAAAAGAAATAAAGGATTGGGATTAGGGTTAGTGCTCTCAGTCTAACAGTGAGTTGCACTGTTCATTACATCATAGAGCTTTGATAAGCATGGGAAAATTTCACCAAAATAAAACAATTTCTGTTCTTATCAATGTGTCACTTGTCTCAGCACAAGATCATTGACATAAATGGGGCAAATTTCACCAAGCAAGTAAATAGTAAAGGTCAAACCATCAGAAAATATCAAGCCTTTTAACTTGATCTGATCCATAACATCACAGCAAGCAACCACACAACTCACACACACATGCATACCTATGTGCTGTCAACACATGAGGCACTGTGAGAGAGATAAGTACACAGCCGCAGCAGAGAGAGTTCCAGGCTGAACTTTATTCACCATAGCAAGAACAACAAATACACCCAACACATATCCACCATTCATGCCATTTCTATACTTCCAGAGATCATAGTTAGCACCAAAAACCCATAATACACCATCATCACAGCACCAGTACCCTGGTTGCTTGAGAAAGCCATCCAAGAGCACCAAGAGGAGGTCAGGAGCATAAGGAGTAGGCCAAGTGAGAAACAAGGAGGAGCAGGACCAAACACTAGATCTTGCAACAAAGCAGCATCATCACAACATCCACAACCAAATCATTTGTCTACACTTCAAGCAACATGTTAATTACTAGAACCATACTTGTTCTTGTCAAATTAAAACAAGCATCAAATGGGAGTCAGAGAGAAAGCTCTCAGTATAGTGTAGAAGTGATACACTAAGTTCATCCTAGAGCTGTTAAAAGCCAACCAGTATCTATTCTTATCTTAGAAAGAATTGGACTCAGCCTGTTGCATCATTGGCCTGGATAAAATATTAAGGGAAAAAAATCATGCTACTAGTCACTGCTGTGCACACTCCAGGTATGGAGGCACCACAGCAGCAAAGGAAGTAGGTACCAACCATAAGAATTGAATTAGGCACTTGATCCATATATGATAGGCCAAGAAATATCTTAAAGAAAAACAACAGCTATTGTGGCTTGGGGATTTGGCCACTGTGCACACTCCAGGGAGGCAACAAAGTAGCCAAATCCTATGTGGTAAAAGACCACCATTTTCATCCAGTTGTAAGACCACCCAGTCAACTGGTTAGAGGCGACCAAACCATATCTCAAATCATTTTCCTAGTTCATAAACTAGGAATCATTTATTATACTATAGCAAAGCTACAATAATCATTCTATAATCAAACATCATATGAATTTGATGTAGGGAGCACATTAAGCTATTGTATCATCTGACCACTAGGTCAAGAGAACATATACAAGCCAAAGAAAACCACCATCCTTTTGTAATCCATCTGCTAGCAAGCAAGGCATATTCTTTCCAATCATTTTCCCAATCAACACAACCATGATTCAGCTAAGTCATTAGCTGAATATATTCTCTACCAAGCACAGGCATGAGTTGGGAATCTATAAAAAACATAGTTTCAGACAAACATCATTAGCTTATGACATAGTTTTTACTAGATAAACATATACCATAGCTGCTAGGCTACAGGGCACATTCCCATAGGGTAGCACCTCTGTACCAACAAGCTCATCTATATCTATTAAAATCAGATAATCACCTTCCTAAATGAATTTAGGAATCATATTAGATAATTGATTCAGAGAAGACAGTGAATATAATACTGTCTATTACCAAACCATACTTGACAGAGTCCATTAAGTAAATCATTTTCCTATAAAAGAAAAAGGTAGGAACCAATCATCTTCTAAAATCATCACTACATAAATTGCTTCCTCAGAAATCACAGACTCGGTTTAGCTTTAGGAACTTAAGATTTACACAGTAGAAGGAGTAAATCCTATGGCTAAGCACATCAGTGCTTCAAAAGCAAACATCACCTGAACAAAAGGCATCCTTATTTATTATCACAATGAGTCATAACTCAACAAAATAAACTCACATCCACTATTGTATAAGCATCCACATATACATGACGTACACATTCATAGAAGGTTCTCTGACTAAGAACATAGTTACAACAACATATTTAGCAGATTACTACCTGATAGAAATAAGAGCAACATGCTAGGATCATTAGGGTGCAATAGGTACCACAAGAAGATTAACACCTAGAAGAAAAACCCTGGCAGGATGAACTAGATGAAAATAACTGAACATCACTGTAAAGGGGGTGAACCCTAGGTTCAGAGATGAAACCTAGATAGGGGGTAATCATAGAAAGCACAATTGATGTAGCAAGATAGATAGAGCATGAGAGGAGCATAGAAGATATATAACCACTTACCGGAGGTCCTCACTTACGCTCGACAAGAGGAAGCAGACCAGTGGCAGAGGGCGTAGTAAACGACAGCACAAGAAGCACTGAGGCACTTAAACCATGCCGAGCCGCTCGAGCAGCCATCCATCGACGAAGCGTCAAGGCGGCCTTAGATCAACATCGAAACACCACCATATCGCCATGGAAGCACCTCAGGGTGGTAGGCACAGAAACCCTAGGCACTAGATAGGGTTGCGCGTGGTCGAGGAAGTCCATGCCCTTCAAATATAAAAGGACTAGTCGATGCACTGGATCGTAATTAGTCGAGGCTAACGAGAGAGAGAGAGAGACAGAGACAGAGAGAGAGAGAGAGAGAGAGAGAGAGAGAGAGAGAGAGAGAGAGAGAGAGAGAGAGAGAGAGAGAGAGGAGAGCGTATTGGTCGGGTTGATCGACTCGGTCGATTGGGCTCTGTGGCTTAGTCCAACTAGGTGGACTGGGCTGGGTATTGGGCTAGATGGGCCCAAGAACCTAGCCCCAATAAAATAAAATTAAATATTAAATGACCAAAATACCTATACACATTATAAGCTCTAGAAAAATGTAGAAAAATCCTAAAAATATATTTAATACATCCAAGTGTTTATTAAAATAATATTCACTTAAGAAAAATATAATCATATTTATTTAAGTTTAATAAAATACAAAATAAATATTAACACCCTTAAACATTTAAATGAAATTTAATAAATTTAGAAATATTCCTAAACATAAATAAAAATCATTTTTAGGAATAAAAAGAAATCTCTTATCTCATAAAAATACTAACTTAAATTTTTTAGAAATAAAATATAAAACAAATATTTAAAGACATTAAATAATTACGAAATTTTATGAAAATAAAGATAATACCTAAAAATAAATAAAATTCATTTTAATATTTTAAACAAGTATATTTACTAGAAAATCCTAAGTATATTGTTATAAAAACATTTTAAAGTTCTTAGATCATATAACTTGAATTATCTAAGTTATTAAAATAAGATAATTGTTTGGTTAATTATTTAATATTCTTTCCTAAGTAAGAAATTATAAAATATAGGTGTAAACAATTAACTTTATAATAATCTTTTAAAATCTTTAACTAACTATAAGTCAAGGATTTACAACTTATTCTTTGCAAATCATTAATAATTCATAAATAATCATATTTAACAAACTTTAAATTTACTAAATAAATTATAATATAATCCATCTATTTTTCTTTATAAAGAAAAAAATCTCATAGTATGATCTATAAATATTACACATGCTAAATATACATCTTTAAAACAAAGTTCCATAATTATAAGATTTCATTTTTAATGATGCTTATGAAAAACCATAATAATTGATAATGCTACAAATGCTATATCTCAAGTCCAATTACATTTTTATAGTTTACTTTGGTCTGAGATACCCTAAGCTAGATATATAATGACTCAAGATTATTTAAACCTTGTTACAAAACCATAGCTTCAATCCTATTAATCTTCAAAGTTGAATAACCTAACATAAATAATATTTTCTTCAAATGTTATTCTTTTTGCCACTTCAAAAGAAACACTATACCATTTCTTTAAAGCCATGACAACTTAAAACATGAATTTTGTAATAATTACATAATATCATGGAACCATAGAATTATATTATAATTGTACTTTACTCTTCATATTTTATATGTTTATCTTTCTTATGAAGTAAACTTAAACTAAAGAAAATCTTAAATAAATCATAAATATATCGCACTGGTAATGATTGAATAATTACTTGGGATTTTGCATTATGCATCTCATTACTTATGCATAACAGCATATTGCTTATTTAAAACATTGTCCTTACCGGTCAATGATGATATTTTTGTAGAACCCGAGGTCCCGGGTCAAGTCGAGACATTCGAATACAATACTTCGCTATATCAAGGCAAGTTCACACTTGCTCATGTCCTTTGATTATTTTCTGTAAAATATTTACGAACTGTGTGTCATCACCTGCATTTCAAAAAGGTTTTAAACACTATTTTCATAATTAACTTGAAGTATCGGTTACTGATCCAGGGTGATCAGCTAATCTATTAAGACTGGCAATTGGGATACCACTGCACAGGAATATATCATCTAGGACTTAACAAACAATGTCGCCAGTGATTCTTGCGCCGTATATTACACGTTAACCATGAGATTTGGAATGGGACAGAGAAGTCAGCTGGATCAGCTCCCTTTCGTATGCATTGGACATTGTTTTGGGAATTTGTGAGTTGCAGATCGTGGGTATAGCCGTTTTATATGGGGAAAGGTCTATCGTGGATCTGGGCTTTCAAAAGACAGATTTCTAGTGTTAATGGTTGTTGTGTGTATCCAACTAAGGTATAGCCGTTTTATACGGGGAAAGGTCTACCTTGAGTTTGGGCATACAACAATTGCGGTGTATGCGGGGTCGCGGAGAAGGACAGTGATTGGCTTGGATCATCTACTGGGCCCCACACCATAGGAAGTGTGGACGGGAAAGATTCGCCCGGTTGTGCATCAAGGATTTGATCTCTCATGGGTAAAGTGACACACCTATGCAGAGTGTAAGAACTGTAACTTGTTACTCCCTGTTCTGGGAAGGAGCTGCGAACGCTGCAGGAAAGGAACTCCATGAAAGTTCTGGTAAACCCGTGAAGGCTGACGGCCATAGCTTTTCAGAATAAAAGCAACCTTTGAAGAAATGTTTATGAAAACCTGCATTGCCTACGACCTATGGTCTGTGGCTGTAGATATAGTGCATCAAACACTCCTTTTTAGTGAACTTGCTGAGTACGCTCGTACTCAACGTATCTTCTTAACCCGTGCTAGATTCTGAGGACAATAACGGTTAGGAAGAGGAAATACTATATCCAATTGAAGACCAAGAAGAATTCCGCTATGAAGAACCAGCAGTATCCGGAAGCGTCGAAGGGAACAGTTACAAAAACATCTATGGAATGGAGACCGACGTATCTGAAGTGTACATTTATCATATATAGTGATCTAGTCCAATAGCATAGATCTCTATCCCCTATCTATATTAAATATCGTATAAACCTTAAAGTTTAGTTTGTTTCTTTATCTTGCTCTCACTATTATTATAGCTTAGCCCTGAGTCATTGGGATACCTCTATGGACCTAGGAGGATCTGAAAGTCGTCATTAATTTCTGGTTGTAACAATGATAATGTATGATGTCGAACCGCTTTGTTTATGTTGTACCACTCTAAGGATGTAATATTTGCGGAATGGTACTCATTCAGTGTTATGTCCATGACTATAGTATACTACAACATGCAATGGTATGTTGGGTCACCACATCCCCCCGACAGTGATGCCAACTGTCGATACACATGGGCCTAATCCAAGATTTCTGCCTACAGAGATCTCCACGTACAAGACTTAAATGCCTGCGACTAGAAGCTCAACCGACCTGACCCGCAGAGATGCAAGATGGATCTCTAGAGATTCCCGAAGACCAGACATATGTCCAAGGTGGATTTAAAATAAACTTAACATGCTAGAAAAGATGAAGACCCGTTGTGACTAAGGGAAACTCTTACGCTACTAGCGACTATATATACTTGAAGACATTCGCCTAAACATGACATGCAAGAATCACCCAAATTGTAGCCATTAGCCTCAGTCATAAACCCTAGATTCATCTACTCTCGCTGGGTCCTGTTATAAACCCACTGAAATTATCTTTTAGACACATTGTACACTCTCTCGATCACCTTATGAACAAAGTTTGAGGGAATCCTCCCCCATTATGCACATATCTTTGTCTTTGAGATCCAAACCTGCTGACTTAAGCTAGTTGCCGAACAAATAAACTCTCTTTTGATCTTCGAAAGTGAGACTGCCGTGGGATCATGAAAATATCCTTCGTCAGTTGGTGCACCAGGCAGGGGGTGCCCGCATCATGCAAATCGGATCCACTATGGGGATACCCGAAGGCAACTGCTACCATTACGGCTGATGCATGATGTGGCATCCCGCAAAAACCACTACTAGAAAATCGCGTTGTTTTTGTGCATTGCATCACCATCATCTTGCATTGTTTGTCTGAACTTTTCGAAAACCTAGTTTTGCTTGGTACAAATACCCCTCTTTATTTTCAAAGGCAAAACCCCGAGTGTATCGGATATTTTATTTCCCTAAAAACTAATTGCAAAGTGGCCTTGTTTTAAAATAAACAACACCAAAACAAACACACATTCTAAACCAGCCCCCCCTAAATCCTAGTCCCACCAAATCCTATCCTACCCACCTCTCACAGCTCGCCACCTCACCCCCTGGACCCTTTTCCTACCCACCTGCCACCTCACCAATCCACCAGCCCACCCTCTCTCCTTCTCTCACCCTAGCCCATCCTACCCTCTCTCTCACCGCCAACCCGACCCCACCCTCTGCCTCTCTCCATGGGACCCACCTCACCCACCCACTCAACTCACCCGCCCCCGGGTCCCACGCCACGGGCCCCACCCGCAGCCCACCTTCCTGGGACCTCCCCACCGCTGCACCTCCTCCACCCCCGGCCCCCACTGCCACGCCCCACCACCCTCCCCAACCTCCTCTCCAGCCTCCGCCACGGCTCCCCCTCCAGCCTCCCCCCCCGGGCCCTCCCATGCCCACCGCCCTCCATCCCTCCCGGCCCTCTCTCCACCCCGGCCTCCGCACTGACCTCTCCCGCCTCCCCGGGCCTCACGCCACCATCCTCGGCGTCCTCCCGCCAGATCCCTCCGCCTGGCCAAGCCTCACACCCTTCCGCCGCCTCCCCTCGGGCCTCCCTGACGCCTCCTGGCCAAGCCGCCATCTGAGCCCTTCTCTCACCAGCCCATCCTCTCGCTGCAATGAGCCCTGCCAGCTTCTTCGGCCGAGGCCTCGTCCTGGGCCCCGCACAATCTTCCCCGGCCTTCCTTCCCCTGTTGTCCGGCAGGTTCTGCTCTCAGCGCGCGCGTCTCCGTTTGTCGGTGTTGCACAAGGACAGGACAGATACGAGACCATCTGCGTGTAGTCAAATTCCAGTGGCAAGTTCCTACAATCCGCCTGATGTTGTCCGTGACGTGGTCTGCTCCTGTTGCTTGTCGACAAGGCCGCAAAGAAGAACCAGTCCTCGCTACTTTTGACAAGATCTTCCTCTCTGGACCCGGCACGACAAGTTCTTCCTCTCGGATCCGTGGACACCGAGACGCTGGACCCTCAAGTTCTCCTTCACGGACGCCAAGTACTACCCTCGGACGCCAAAACCCGAACCGGAAGAACGCCAAGATCGCCGACGCGGATACGCCAAGTACCTCGCCCGAATGCCAAGACCGAATCGATGGCACGGACCCGAAGACCACGGCGACGACAAGATCGGCACCGACCCGGAAGAATCTGATGCGCCCCGACACCGACCCAAGACCTGCTTCCCGGATGCGACAAGATCGACCTCAGTTATCCGAGAACGATCCCGCCGAGGCCGAACCCCAGATCCGGACCCTGAGACCGAACTCCGAACCCCGGAACCCCAAGATCTGTCGAACCCTAATGTGTGACCCTTATCCGAACCCCTATTTTATAAATACTAAACATAAAACCTGTTGCATATTAAATTGTCATACTCGCATGCATATTCGTGTGGTTTGGGGGCCTTACGCCGATTCACCTTATAATTAAGTATGGGGCCATATGCGGGCAAATCTAGCCTTATATTGGCCTCATTTAAACTTGTGCAGCGAACCGGTGCCATCTTTTGACTTGCTAATGCAACATTTAATTTGCGGGGTAGTTAAATAACTTGAACCGTTTAATTAATTGTCGGGACCCCGGTTCCGCTTAATATTGCCTAATTGCATTGCACCTTTGCCATGCCATACATCATACATGCATCATGCCCGATCTTCTGCCGTTGTATTAAATAGTGCATCCGGTGTTTCTTCTAGCGTTTTGCTTCTTCGCGGATAAGGCCGTTGAGTTGATGCGAGTGTCGACCCGATCTTCGGATGAACCTTCGGCAATGTTTTCAGGCGAGCATCTCCCCCTTTCTACCTATCTTACTTTATAGTATTTCTTCCCTCCTGTTGACCTATTGCTATCTGTGTTGCGATGCTCTAGTTTCGTACCCTCGATATCCCTTGCAGCCTTATATTGCCTTGGACACATCCTATTACCTGTTGTTTGGTAGATAGTTGGACTTGTGCGTCGTAGTCGCTTGCTCAAGTGCTGTTGCGTGTCGTCAATTGCCACAGTTGTTGGTGTCTTGCCGCTTGTTGATGTTGGAGATGATCATGGCTTTACTTATCGTTCACTTTAATTCCTGTTTAACAACTAAAATTGAAGTAAGTAAGAAGAGGCATCGGTGGGTGATAGATAATATTTGGTTTCCGATCACCACTTGTGTCCCGTAGGACCCCGAGTACTTGATATACTGTTCCTTGATTTATCGCGCTATCCACATCCGGAGGATTATGGGACCCCGAGCGAGCTTGATTCATTCTTATTTCTTGGGGCCACAAACTAGTTTGAGGTTTTATTTACTATCCTTACTTATGCCATGCTTTCTTGCTTTATTACGATTGCGGGGAGCACATCGCTGTTTAGGTAAGCGGAATGTTTTTCGGTATCGACAAGCCCAGTTTTGGGTTCCCGGTCATTTACGCCATTGACGCAAACCTTGAGTCCGTCTGAGTCACCGGTTGCTTCATGGGTCTACTCAATGGGGTGCCCCCTTGAAATAATTCTGAATCCTGTGATTGCTTTATCGTGAAGCCCTCGTTGGGTTTTGATTTGGTTTTTCCGAGGTTGATCGAGTGTGTGTTGCTATTTGTGCACCCCGGCCGGGTTAAAACTTTCTGAAAGCCGTGTCCGCGGTTATGGACGACTTGGAGCACAGTATCTCGATCATAGACAACTATAACTAAAGTAGTGCTGTAAATTTGACTTTATAATGACTAGTAATCAGCTTCACTATAATGGAATGGCTAAATAATACTGCCCACAATTGCTTGTTTGGATTGCCGCTTGCGACCATTGTACCTGACTAGTAAGTATTGCAACTACAACGGAATGGCTAAATAAAAGTACCAACAACTGCTGGGTTTTGGGTTATCTCATGCTAATTGTATTTGACTAGTAAGTGTCACAACTATAACGGAATGGTTAACTAAAACTGCCCACTGCTTACTTTATCAGGATGATTATCTAAACCTGACTAGTAATTGCTGCAACGATAATTGAATAAATAAAACTGCCAACTGTGTGAGTTCCTCGGTTGACTTCCTCGATTGGTCTCGAGGGGGAATACCAGGATGGGATTGTTTGGTGTTAGTATCAGGCTGGTACCGGATAGGTCTTTCTTACCCCTCTCTGATAGCCGCCAGTAACATCGAGTCTCTATAGATTGTTTAGTGCATGCTGCGCTGCCGCTCCGTCCACCATACCTATGTAGGCGAGGACCGCCGAATTCTAGCCTCGCCGTGTACTGGCCTCAGTACTGACGCTCCTCTTTTTCCTTTGCCCTTTGTCGGCACCCCTTTTGTTTAAGCAGGTTTTGAGATCGACGTCGTTAGCAGGGTTACCTTCCGCTTGGCACAGGCAGGGTTATGGACGCCATTGGTTATTCTTCGTGGCTCTTAGCCCCATTTGCATCTTGTCCGAGTGGACGCTCTATCGTTCAAGGTGATTTGAATCTTTGTACATTATATCGTATTCTTGACTCTTTGAGTCGTTATATATATATATGTTACGTGGGTCCCATCGAGGACCTGTGTAATGTTATTACTGCTTTTCCACCATACGAAAGTGCTGGTGGCACCTTTGAATCGTTTCTATGCAGGTTTGGCGGGTTTCGCTAAAACTTGCATAGGTCCGATTCTGAGGGTGTTAGAGTGGTATCGAGCTCGGCAGCTTGCGATACCCCACAAGTCCGACTGTGGGATAACCTAGATAACGGCGCGATGAGAGTGTCAAAACTATTTTTGCAAAATCGGTTGGATAGTTACGATTAGGTCTGATTTTACTCCTTACCCTCTGCTATTCTCCTCTTATCTCGGCGTGTTTTGAATCCGCTCTCTTCTCGCTCTTGAGTCCGAGGATTTCTCGTGGTTGGGTTAAATCGTACCTTGTGGTCTCGCTTCCTCCTTTGGTAACGGTGTTGCTACATCTGGTCTTCATGCTATCCGAGGAATCCTTCGTCTGGTGGACTTCTCTTTGTTCCTTCTCGTGCCTTCCGGTGTTTTCCGACGCGACGACATCATCTACGCCAGATCCGATGCAGAGTCTGCATCACTCCTTTGCTTCCGAACCTCGCTCGTCGAGATCTTCAGTCTGAATTCTGAGAATGGTTGCACTCTTTCTACTGATTGTGCAGAGTAATAGTTTGGGTGCGTGATGGATTGGCCCCCATGCCGACTACCCCTTCTATTCGCTTTTGTACATTGAAGTGGATGAGAATGCATCGGTTCCCCCCTTTTCCATCGAAGCTAGAGGTGGCTTTATTTGTTGATATCTCTACCTTCGACCTTTTTGTTCCCGGAGTGTTCTCTCGACGATCACGGACAACGACCTCTTGTTAGTGGTGTCGCGAGGATCTACACGAAGCGAGAAGACGCAGATCGCCGACCTTCCTTCCGGTACCATGAGGCGGATCTCGAGGGAGAGATCCATTGTTAATGGTGTCGAATTGTGGCATCCCGCAAAAACCACTACTAGAAAATCGCGTTGTTTTTGTGCATTGCATCACCATCATCTTGCATTGTTTGTCTGACCTTTTCGAAAACCTAGTTTTGCTTGGTACAAATACCCCTCTTTATTTTCAAAGGCAAAACCCCGAGTGTATCGGATATTTTATTTCCCTAAAAACTAATTGCAAAGTGGCCTTGTTTTAAAATAAACAACACCAAAACAAACACACATTCTAAACCAGCCCCCCCCCCTAAATCCTAGTCCCACCAAATCTTATCCTACCCACCTCTCACAGCTCGCCACCTCACCCCCTGGACCCTTTTCCTACCCACCTGCCACCTCACCGATCCACCAGCCCACCCTCTCTCCTTCTCTCACCCTAGCCCATCCTACCCTCTCTCTCTCTCTCTCCCTCACTGCCAACCCGACCCCACCCTCCTGCCTCTCTCTCCATGGGACCCACCCTCACCCACCCACTCAACTCACCCGCCTCGGGTCCCACGCCACTGCCCCACCCACAGCCTCACCTTCCCCGGGCATTCTCCCCACCGCCGCACTGGCCCACCTCTGGTGGCCCCCACCGCCCTCACCTACCCGCCTCCCTCTCTCCCGCCTCGGCCCTTCCCCACCCCGACGCCTGCCTCTCCTCCACTCTCCACTCCCCCACGCCTCCTCCCCTCCCGCTCCCACCCGGCCGCCCGCCTCGGCCTCCCCGGCTGAGCCTCTGGCCACCCCTCCGGCATCCTCACGTGCCGGCGGCTCCTCCTCCGGCCAGGCCCGAGCCCGACCCCTCCTCGCCATCGCCCGCCTCAGGCCCGCATCCTCTCAGCAGCCCGCAAGCTTCTTCCGGAGTACTCCGCCATGGCCCGTCCCCGGCTCGTCGTCGCCCCTGGGCCCCCTGGCCAGAACCTCTGCCGTCAGAGGCCTCGTCCTGGGCCCCGCACGATCTTCCTCGGCCTTCCTTCCCCTGTTGTCCGCAGTTCGCTCCAAAGACGTCTCCGTTTGTCGGTGTTGCACAAGGACAGGACAGATACGAGACCATCTGCGTGTAGTCAAATTCCAGTGGCAAGTTCCTACAATCCGCTTGATGTTGTCCGTGACGTGGTCTGCTCCTGTTGCTTGTCGACAAGGCCGCAAACAAGAACCAGTCCTCGCTACTTTTGACAAGATCTTCCTCTCCGGACCCGGCACGACAAGTTCTTCCTGTCGGATCCGTGGACACCGAGACGCTGGACCCTCAAGTTCTCCTTCACGGACGCCAAGTACTACCCTCGGACGCCAAAACCCGAACCGGAAGAACGCCAAGATCGCCGACGCGGATACGCCAAGTACCTCGCCCGAATGCCAAGACCGAATCGATGGCACGGACCCGAAGACCACGGCGACGACAAGATCGGCACCGACCCGGAAGAATCCGATGCGCCCCGACACCGACCCAAGACCTGCTTCCCGGATGCGACAAGATCGACCTCAGTTATCCGAGAACGATCCCGCCGAGGCCGAACCCCAGATCCGGACCCTGAGACCGAACTCCGAACCCCGGAACCCCAAGATCTGCCGAACCCTAATGTGTGACCCTTATCCGAACCCCTATTTTATAAATACTAAACATAAAACCTGTTGCATATTAAATTGTCATACTCGCATGCATATTTGTGTGGTTTGGGGGCCTTACGCCGATTCACCTTATAATTAAGTATGGGGCCATATGCGGGCAAATCTAGCCTTATATTGGCCTCATTTAAACTTGTGCAGCGAACCGGTGCCATCTTTTGTCTTGCTAATGCAACATTTAATTTGCGGGGTAGTTAAATAACTTGAACCGTTTAATTAATTGTCGGGACCCGCGTTAAACAATATTGCCTAATTGCATTGCACCTTTGCCATGCCATACATCATACATGCATCATGCCCGATCTTCTGCCGTTGTATTAAATAGTGCATCCGGTGTTTCTTCTAGCGTTTTTCTTCTTCGCGGATAAGGCCGTTGAGTTGATGCGAGTGTCGACCCGATCTTCGGATGAACCTTCGGCAATGTTTTCAGGCGAGCATCTCCCCCTTTCTACCTATCTTACTTTATAGTATTTCTTCCCTCCTGTTGACCTATTGCTATCTGTGTTGCGATGCTCTAGTTTCGTACCCTCGATATCCCTTGCAGCCTTATATTGCCTTGGACACATCCTATTACCTGTTGTTTGGTAGATAGTTGGACTTGTGCGTCGTAGTCGCTTGCTCAAGTGCTGTTGCGTGTCGTCAATTGCCACAGTTGTTGGTGTCTTGCCGCTTGTTGATGTTGGAGATGATCATGGCTTTACTTATCGTTCACTTTAATTCTTGTTTAACAACTAAAATTGAAGTAAGTAAGCAGAGGCATCGGTGGGTGATAGATAATATTTGGTTTCCGACCGCCCACTTGTGTCCCATAGGACCCCGAGTACTTGATACCTGTTCCTTGATTTATCGCGCTATCCACATCCGGGAGGATTATGGGACCCCCCTGAGCTAGAGCTTGATTCATTCTTATTTCTTGGGGCCACAAACTAGTTTGAGGTTTTATTTACTATCCTGTACTTATGCCATGCTTTACTGCTTTATTACGATTGTGTGGGGAGCACACTGTACTGTTTAGGTAAGCGGAATGTTTACGCGGTATCGACAAGCCCAGTTTTGGGTTCCCAGTCATTTACAGCCATTGACGCAAACCTTGAGTCCGTCTCGGAGTCACCGGCTTGCTATGGTCTACTCAATGGGTGGCCTCAAATAATTAATCTGTGATTGCTTTGTCGTGAAGGCCTCGTTGGGTTTTGATTTGGTTTTCCGAGGTTGATCGAGTGTGTGTTGCTATTTGTGCACCCGTAGGGTTAAAACTTTCTCAAAGCCGTGTCCGGTTATGGACGACTTGGAGCATGATCTCGATCATAGACAACTATAACTAAAGTAGTCTGTAAATTTGACTTTATAATGACTAGTAATCAGCTTCACTATAATGGAATGGCTAAATAATACTGCCCACAATTGCTTGTTTGGATTGCTTGCGACCATTGTACTGACTAGTAAGTATTGCAACTTCTAGCGGAATGGCTAAATAAAAGTACCAACAAGCTTTGGGTTTTGGGTTATCTCATGCTAATTGTATTTGACTAGTAAGTGTCACAACTATAACGGAATGGTTAACTAAAACGCCTTGCTTACTTTATCGGGATGATTATCTAAACGACTAGTAATTGCTAACGATAATTGAATAAATAAAGCGCCAACCGTGTGAGTTCGGTTGAATTCCTCGATTGGTCTCGAGGGGGAATACCAGGATGGGATTGTTTGGTGTTAGTATCAGGCTGGTTCCGGATAGGTCTTTCTTACCCCTCTCTGATAGCCGCCAGTAACATCGAGTCTCTATAGATTGTTTAGTGCATCTTTGCGTCGCGCCGCTCGCCCACCATACCTATGTAGGCGAGGACCGAATTCTAGCCTCGCCGTGTCTTGGCCTCGATCTTGACGCTCCTCTTTTTCCTTTGCCCTTTGTCGGCACCCCTTTTGTTTAAGCAGGTTTTGAGATCGACGTCGTTAGCAGGGTTACCCTTCCGGCTTGGCCTGGGCAGGGTTATGGACGCCATTGGTTATTCTTCAGGGCTCTTAGCCCCATTTGCATCTTGTCCATAGCTGGACGCTCTATCGTTTCAAGGTGATTTGAATCTTTGTACATTATATCTGTATTCTTGACTCTTTGAGTCACTGTTATATATATCTGTTCTGTGGGTCCCATCGAGGATTGTTGTGTAATGTTATTACTTCGTTTTCCACCCGCACGAAAGTGCCTGGTGGGCACCTTTGAATCGTTTCTATGCAGGTTTGGCGGGTTTCGCTAAAACTTGCATAGGTCCGATTCTGAGGGTGTTACACATGGTTTCCTGCGATCAATAATAGGGTTATTGCATACTTGTAGCAGCAAATATTATTTATAAAGTAGGTCCGTTGGAAGCTTTGTGGATGGAAATAAACACAATCCCACGACCACATTGTCAGTGAGGCCACGTTCGCACCCAAAATGGTGTTTGGAAATACTCTACACTATAAGTTGCAAGAGTAGTAAACAAGAGAGATTTAAAGTAGCATGTAACAAAGTAAATAACAAAAGTAAACTAAAGCAAGGGAGTGTCAATGAAGTGTTCTGTGATATGATTGAGGGGTTCTCAAGGAGTGTATGATTCACCACTAGCATGGGAGAATTATGAATGATTAGCATAATCTATTTCTTATGTCATGATGATATGTGTGGAAAGATCTCCATAATAAGTTCATCGCAAGGCTAGTATGCAGTCACTTTGTTGAGCCAGGAAAAAGGTCATATCTAAATTACCACCACGATGTATAAGAGCAGTCACCCATATAGACCACTGCAATTAAGGGTCTCCCCATGGATATCATAATTAGCTTAGAGAGTCTCTCTTTATTTCCCCCTTGACCGTGTAGGTTATAAGCCAGTGATTCTAGTCACGAATAGCTCTGGGCATACTTCCAAACACTTCCTAAGGATTTCACCCTTTTCTTAGACCCGAAGGCAAATGATATGTGGGTGATGTATGTAAAATGCATCCATAAACTTTGTTTTTTATTGCTTCAAAATCATTATTATTTTGCAACATTATTATATTTATTGGGACTAACCTACTAATAGTTGCAAAAGTGCACAAGTTCTTGTTTTACACTTTGTTGTGTAGGAAATACACAAATATGGAAGGAAACCGCTCATTATGGTGAAATCTAGAAATTCCTGGAATATGTCCCTACTGAACTCTTTTCGAAGATTTTCAGAAACGATCCCGAAGATGATGTTCAATGGAAAAAGTGTAGAAAGGAAAGTTGTGGGGAATTTTATGCGCAACAATTTAGACATAAAATTAGTCCCAATCGGAGTCTGGATGTATTGTTTATAGCCATATTGGACAGAAGCAGTTTCGGGACTCCAAAAATATGTGGCGTGGTTGACTCAAACTCCTTCCATCTTTAATGATTTTGGCCCAACCACGACTTTATGGACAGAGGGTACTCCTAGGAAGGTTCTAGAGATGCCCAAGAGCCCTTGGATCAAAGGGCATCAATCCCATGGCCAAGATTGCATCTCCACCACTATATATTCAGGGAAACCCCTATTTTTGGAGGCATCCACCCATAGCCATGAAATTCCCCCGCCTTGGCAGCCCCCAATGAGGGGGATAAGCTCCTCCACACCATCACAATGTCCAAGGAAGAAGAAGAGGCAAGGGTCCTCTATGCCCTAGGGTCGGCGCCGCCCTAGGGAGCCGTCGGGGCGCCGCCTCTCCACCACGCCATGGCCTCCTCTCCCCCATGGGGAGGCTCATCTCGATCACCATATACTACAAGATCACATCATCCCCCACTATAATCTCTTGGCAAACATGATATATGATGCAATATATTATTTTCCCATGATCTATTGTATGACTATGTTGATGTTTGAGTAATGAATTGTTATGGCAATTGTGATCTAGTTTGTTTTGGTTGCATACAAGTATATGTTATCTTCTATGATGATCTTGATGCACTAAAATATGATTGCACACATATGTTGGGGGATACACAAGGTTTTCAATGTTTCATGTTGATAGGATGAGTGATAGACGAAGTTTGACAGAAGCCGAATCACAAGTCTTAGAAATATATGTAGTATTAATTTATGGTTAATCAACGGGGGTATTATCATGGGGACCTTAGATCTAAAATACGGTGGTTGGACTTTATGTCTTAATATTCCCTTATTTGTTCTTAATTGGCCTTGGGATCAATCACTAGTGGTGTATTTTCTCGTATCTATGGCCACACACACACACTTTAGATCCTAGCTTTGCATAGAAGGCCATATAAGTGGGTTATAGGGCTTTAGAGAATATATAGTTTACCTTCAACTCCTCGTGGTTTCAACACTCAAACACTTATCGAATTGTACTACGGTGATCCCCTGCACTTGGGGGTTACCAAGATACTTTTCTGGCATAGTTGCCCGTGAGCATAGCGCTAGGCTTCTATTCTTATTTGCGTTGCTAGTTTATTTTCACTACCTTGCATATAAAATTAAAACCCAAAAAATTGGATAATGGAAAATGCTATGGATCCTTTTTGCAAGGCTCACAATGATATGTATGATATGCTAGTCAAATATGTTGAAATCTTGAATATTCCCTTGGGCACTAACTTTTTGAATGCAAGAAATCATGTTGAAAGTGTCAAGGAAGAAGATGACAAAAGGCTAAGCTTGGGGATGCCCATGCCACCCAAAGAAGAGGATAAAGAGTAACAAGTGGAGGAATAATGGAGTAGCTACCCATCTCCAACTCCCAACAATGGTAACATCCAAAGTCCCATGAATAACCCTTCATATGCTATTTTAAGTGTTGATGATTCTTTCATTGCCTCTATGTGGAACAATTATGTCTAATATATGGGAGGATGAAAGTGATATAATTGAGTTAGATGATCCATTATGCTCATTAGATGACTATTCTTTATATGGTGAATCTATTCAAAACTATGAGATTAAGTTTGATTTTGATGCTTGCAATAATTATGAGAGGAAGAGATAAAAACCCTCTTTATGTTTCCATTCTATTTAAAATGCAAGCTACTGATCATTATGTCCATTGGATACCACAACCTTGCTGCTATTTATTCATATATAAAATGCCAATGCACATGAAGAAAGTTAGACTTAAATGTTAATGTCTATATGCTTTGTGGTGTGCTCCATATGCTTTCAAATACTATTCGAGCACACCTTGATATCCATGTACCATGTAAAATAACTTTAGCTACTATTATTTAGCACAGTTTAATATTCTAACTAAATATAAATTTTGGAAGAGCAAATGAGAAGGATTAGCAATGGAGAAGTTGGGGTCAACCTTGAGCATGTGTTGTTCATGCCAATGGAACCATTGCAAAGGCTATATCATTAAAACTTTCTCTACATAAAAATAAAATAAAAAGAGTGTCTCTTTTGTAATATATTAGCTTCTTGAATAAAACAGTTTCCCAATAATTAATAAAGTTTGTATCATGGTAGAAACTATTATATCATTTGTTTGGAGAACTAACCATTTTGTAGGCATTGAAGTAACATGAAGATGAAAATATTTCTTTGTTTGATATGAGTAACATAGTATGAAGAGGAATAATTGGATGAAAATAACTAGCAATAACACAATCTTGGATATGCCCACGCATCCCCCTCTTCTTTCAAGTATTTCAGGTAATATCATTCCAAACTCATGTTTTAGTTTTACCTTCATGTTTTTGTTTGTATGTTTGTGGAAACCATGTTTGAATTACCTTTTTGTTTTGTTTGGATTTTATTTTTGAGCTCTTGATATTGCAAGAGAGTTTTATTTTAGTTTGATTTCTAAAGTTTTTAATAAAGTACCAAGTGGAATCCATCTTGGATGTTAAAAGTTGTTAAAACATATGGAGTAGCAAATTTCTGTAGAACATTATTCAGTATAAGATTTTTCTAATTTTTCATATAACTCAGTTTGAGCTCATATTTACACACCATTTACAATTTTCATCCTCTGTATGCAAAAAAATTGGCTAAAATTCCTGACATGTATAAGTGGGTGAAATAAATTCGTTTTGCTGTTGTTGAAAATCTGGACAAATTCTACCACACATAATGTTTACAACAATCCTTAGGGTCATAGAATGATTGCCATGAGCTATATTATATGCTAGGAATGTGTAGAAACATTATATACTTTCTGTAACATCTAGGAAGTTTTTTTTCTTTGAGAGCAACAACTATTATACTTTTGTACCGCTAATGTCACCCCACAGAAAAGAGATGGGAGAAAGTTTTGTGTTGAAGTTATTTGACAGGGAATGGAGGAACACCACACTAAGAGCTATCCAAGAATGGTGAGAACATAATATTGGGGATGCCCAAGGCACCCCACTATATCTATCAAACTCCCAGTTTACAAACCTCTAAACTTTGTTTTTTGAGCAAGATAGAATGATCGTAGAAACTTGGAGCGTCTTTGTCTAGTTTTATGTCTATTTTTGCATGATGCCTTGAGAATAAATGAGACCTCCATGATAGATATTATGCATGCTTAGGATAGAACCATTGAACTGATCCATCCCATGAGTAAATTCCATGCTTAATGAAACCTTGCTTGAAATAAAAGAATGGGGGAAAAACAAGCTATGCATGTTATTTATTCTAGTTGAATTGTTCATATCCTTTATGAAGTAATAACAAGCTATGCATGAGAATTGCTCTCGTTTACTTTATTGCAATCTTTGATTTTTCGCAAATAAACCAAACTCTCTTAAAACACTCTTACTTGAGATCAAGGGCAGCTCCAAGTATCCTTTGATGGATAGTAAAAAGGGGCATAAAGACTTCTACCAATAGATCTTTGTGGTTCGATACTCTTACTTTTGAAACTATCTACAATTTATTTGTGCACTTGCAGTCATCATGTGGTAATATGCATCTACAAATACATCAATCACACACTAGAAATTTCAATTCATATACCCATCTGATAAAACAAAAGATCCACCATACAATAATTACATATGTGACCACAATCATGTAGGGAAGCTCATATAGTTATAAACCAATGATAACACGAGAGAGAGAGAGAGAGAGAGAGAGAGAGAGAGATCAAGCTACTGTCGCAAACCCACAGTACTCTTGTGGTGTACCTGATACCTTCGATCCGGATTACGGATGTAGCATAGTTGTTTTTCCCTAGTAGACCTAGGTTTATTGAATCCTCAGGAAGAAGAAAGCAAAGTGAGATTACTTAAATGGACCTTTGAGAGTTTTAGAATTCCTTTTGTGTTTTCACCGTACCAAGAGTTTGCAATCTTTTTGTTGTTGTTGACGATGGAGAGAGAGAGGGCCTAGGGTCTTCGGTTTCACCAGTAGCTGTGCAAAACATCTGATGGGAATAAAAGATAATAATAAAGTATGCATGTAATCATTAGAGCAAGATAATTATATGTGGGTAGTGCATCCATAATTGTTATCGCCTCTGCAACCGTTTATAGCAATAACCTACTAGTCTCATCCATAGAAGAAAGAGAGCTAATGATATGCATAGTGATGTCACTATTAATCCCAGGTAAATCCCTCACATACAACCGCACTACCCCTTCTGTCACTGGGGTTCCCAACCTGTAGATCAGTCATTACTCACACTCCCTTTACCTGGATTAATCCTTGGGGTCTTGGGTACCTGACAAGTCCTTAGATTGAGGCAAGAGAAGGTATTGCAATCATCATGTCATACAAACTAATACATGATCCCATCTATGATAAATAACATGCACAAAAAGCTACATGGCTAGTGTAACATACCAAAACTATTGATCAAGATTATCAAGTTCCAATCACCAAAATTAGGGTTAACAAAAACTTTTGTTAATTAAAATCAATATGAATGCATGTGTGTATGTGATGAATGTATGAATGCTTGTAAATAGCAAGGATTGGTTTAAAGATGAAAACATCATCTAAATCATTTCCAAGTAGAAACAAATCAAGAGAAATTCAAAAACAAACAAAATGAGCTAATGGTCATTTTTGCCAATCTTGCTCACTAGACCACTTTGAGTGTTTCTAGTCCAAGATTTTAAATAGAAACAATTCCATTTCTTTTCACCCCTTGCTAGACCAAGTAAAAGTGAACCCAAGCCCACCTTGAAAACTCACAGAAACATTTGGCAACTTGATTCAAATGACAATTCAAAATTGAATCTATATCATATGAAGAACACCAATTCTCAAAAACCAACCAAACCAGTGCACCTTGACAAAACCAACTAACCAGAGACTACTTAGTATGTGACTAGTACACTCACCAAGTTTCACTCAAAAATTAAAATTCAAATCTCTTTCGGCCATTTCATCAAACACCTTGCAAACACAAATCAAACAAAACATGAAACACTATAGTGAGCAGTGTTTGTGCCTAACTTGTATCCCCTCTAGCTCACAACACCCTCTCAGTAGATGATCAAACTAAATTAACTAGCCCTAGCTCACTGTAAGCTCGACATTGCCATCAATGGTGAGCATGCCGAGCCCAACTTGCCACCCTATCGTCGGCAGCAAGCTAGAAGCTCCCCTAGCCTCGCCAACCTTGTCTGGACACTGACCACCGTCCACTGCCACCCCCTACCCAAGGCCCAAGTGCTGCTAGCCCCTGGACCACCCTAGAACCGCCGCGCCCTATGCCTCTGTGCCATGCCGAGAGCGCGCTAGAGCGCCGCACTCGACACGCGAGCACAGACCGTGCGCCGCCCTCGCCTCTTGCGTGCGTGATCACCACTGCCCCAAGAACCGCCAGGACATGCCCGTTCATTGCCGCGCGACCAGGAGAGCCCATGCGCCATTAATTTTCCCATCGGACCCGCCTAGAGCATCGCAGTGTTCCGACCAAATGGCACCGCCCCGCACCTCGCCACCATGCCGTTGAGCAGCGCCAGGGAACACAGCACCGTCCCCTAACCTCAGCCATGCCGTTAGCTCACTGTGACGACGACCACGACGAGCTCCACCCGCGCCCTTCAGTCCCCTCGCTGCACTATAAATAGATGCCACCCCCATTCGATTTCAGCACACCTTCACACTCCCCTCTCTCTCAGAACCATCCCCACTCACCCCTGGAGCAAGGCGAGCAGCAGGTCGCCAAAATTTCGCTGGAGTCTGCCGCGGAGGAGGATAAGAGGAGCCATTGATTGGAGCCGTCCCAGGAGGAGATGCCGGTACCAGGAGGATCGCCGTCGTCGACTTCGTCGTTCGCCCCCATCGCCGACCCTCGCCTGAACCCCGGTGAGCCCCCACAGACCCACACTGGCCGTGCTAGGGTTCAGTCTCTCCGGCGCTTCTCGACGGAGACGACAAGCCCCAACCGCTCGATTAGATGTTGATCGCATGGTCTAGATTGCCCTGTACCCCTTCGCACCCCCCCTGTCTCGCTGACTGGTGGGGACAACCACTTAAACCCACCCCCGCGCGCTGTGTGCCGTGGGCCGCCCAGTTAACTTCCCGCGTTACCCAGTAGTTTGAATTTAGGTTTTTCCATTTAGTTTCAAACATAGTTCTGTATCTAGATTCAAAAATCAACCTAGATTGATTCACTAAACCAAATTGCATGAAACTAATTTTTCTAGTAAGGTACTAAAATTCTTAATCCAAGCCCGTTGGATTCAAATCATTTGGAGTTGTAGATTACCTATAGTAAAAATAACAAGGCAGAAGCTTTTCTATATTCAAACATTTTTCAAAATTCAACCATAAAAGCTTTTGAGTTGATTCCAACTCTAAAAAATCACATTTAGCAAGACCTTTCTGAATATATAAAAATATCTAGGTTTACTTGCATAAATAATGGACAAGTAATAAAAGAATGCCCCATAGGCATTTCTAGTCACTTTAATTAATTAAAATAAAAAGGTTAAACCTTATTAAATTGTGACACCACTTTAAATCACATTCCCAAGTACTGAAATATGTGGTGATGACATGTATCAACAGGATCCCATGTTTTATTTGGAGAATATTAAATCTTAAGTAGTTTTTCAATGAATATAAATTAATTTTCTAAAATAAAAGAAATAAAACTATTGCCTTAATCTTTGTGATGTTTGTGATAATGCTAGATCATCTAGTGAAAACATTGGTGTGATAAATAGAATTAGTTAAGTATTGTTTGGTGATTGTGTACCTCATATTTATTTATAGACGCTAGTATCGACCAAGGATACAAGGAGGAAGGAGGATACTACGAGGAAGAAGCAGAGGAGAACTTCAACCACTGCACTGCACAAGGCAAGCCTCACTATACAAGTTCAGTTAGCAAGCTACTATCTTAGCAAGCTAATCTAAACCATGCAAGTTTTACTTGCAAGCTTAAACCTACAAGATAACCTATGCAATGCATTAGGCATGTCTTGGTTATACCACCTTATGTTACCCAATCCCAGTTTTATTTGCAAGCTTAGTATTTTATTTCTTTATCAAAGCTTTCTATTTGAGTTTACTTAGTGAATTTTAGATTTAGAAAGATTATTAAAGGTAGCATAAAGAGCATAAAACTTGGCCTAAGGTAGATAAATCTTGATGTCATCCTGAGGCATGAGATTGAACTTAGATAAGTCACACTTGATTATCACCCCTCATTAGTTTTATCCCCACTTGTAGTTGCTAGTTATAAGCATAAAACTTGAACACTTTAGATGGGAATACTTGGTGAAAATGATTATGAAAACCTTAGAATGCTGAGTCATTCTACTGAAATGTTTTGACATGTGTTCTTGGACACCAGATGATTTTTATGATGAAAATATTAAGGCATGAGCCTTATCCCTTTATAAAACTGGTGGTTGTCTGGATGCGATACCATTCCAATTTTTACCATACAACCACAATACCCGAAATTGGTTAGGGCTTGATTGGAAGTTTATATACCTTAGTATGGGTTCCCTTACGGCCAAGGTTCGAGCTGAGGCTACCTTGTGAAGATTGACCACCTATGCAGTTCCCAAGATGACAGATGGTCATGGTTGGGAGGCCAAACTCCTAGGAGATGTGCCTATACTAGGGCGTGTAATTGAAAGGTTAGGATTGATTATCTGCATACTGAGTATGGTGAATTCAGTATTGTTCCTGACGGATGTATCGAATGTTGTGGTGAAAGTGTACCACCTCTGCAGAGTGTCAAACTATTCGAATAGCCGCGTCTGCGGTTATGGAAAGTTGGAGTGGCCATACTGTTCTGTCGTCAGATGTTTTCAAAATGACTTGCGAAATGAATCATGACTTTGACTTGACCACAACAGGGTTGTGTTCTGAAACTCAAGTTCCCACTTAGGTGTTATAAAACTTTAAACTAGCTTTCTTTGCTTCTGAACTTGGTTAAGGTAAATCTGGCTTTTTGCAAAACAACCTAGAGCTTAGTATTCCTACTTCAAACCACTTCACTTGTTAGTCTTAGTTTGCGAGTACTTAAAGAGTACTCATGGCTTTATCCCTGGCTATTCCCATGGCCAGACTATGAAGAGGACTATCAGGAGGATGGACCGTAGGAAGGTTATGACAACTAGGATCATCTCCCATCGTCAACATTGCCTATGACCATGAAGATGGAGTCTCGCCCACGCTATCGTTATTACTACATTATTCCGCTACTATGATTGTATTAAGACTGGATCATGTGATCCTTTATTTGTTGTAAGACCTTATGTATGGTTCGTAATGGATGATGTACTATGATATCCAAAATGTTATGTCTCGCAAAAATGGTAATCCTGGGATTGCGATGTATGGCATAACATGCATCTGGGATTAAAAATCCGGGTGTTGATAGCTAGGCCAAATCCCTTAGCCCAAGGAGAATTATTCACACATAGAGATGAAATCAACAATCATAAACATTATAACAGAGATCATAACTTTGATAGCAAATAGTCTTACAATGTCGCCAATTGGAGAAGATATCTACTATTACAAGTGGTGGAGTATGGCTATGGTGGTGGAGAAGGGTTTGGGGATTTAGATCTAGAACTATTCCTCCGGCGTGGCAGGGAGAGATGAGGTAAAAAAAGAAGCCCTATTTCTCGTCGCCCGAAGCCTCTTTATATAGGGGTCCCTTTATGAAAGTTGTTCTGTTTGACCTAATGGAGTCGATGGCAACTATACGGCCGAAACTATACAGTCAAAATAAATTTCCCACCATATAGTTGGTCGCTAAAGCTTCTGGATCCACTTCATGGCTCCTGGTTTCTTTGACGTGTTGGAAATCTCGTACCTTTGGATTTTATGTATTGATTCCCATCATCATACGTCATTATCTGCGTAGGGAAAATAGAAAGAAAGGATTGCATACCCCTTTCATCATTAGGCATTAGTGGCAGGATTTAGAGAGATATTTCATCAAATATATGAATAATATCTAGTTTAAATGCGGACGTGGATGGCTATATTTCACAGCCATCAACCTCCCCAAGCTTAAACTTGATCGTCCTCGATCAAGAAAACCAAATAAAAAAAGGAACTCAACATTTAAACTGAAATAACGAGATGATGCTCTTACTCATCATTGGTAGCATGTTTCCTTCACTTTAGTAATCTGAAAAACTTCCGTATAGATAGAGTAATGGCAAGCATATTATACAGGTTTCATGAATCCTTAGAGCGCAGCAAAATTATTGTAAGCATGGATGATTCAAAAGAGTAGACTTTATTCCATGTCATGTAATCAACTCATAAGCTTGCCTTTGAATAATAAAATATAATCATGTAGAATTAACAGTGTGAGAGTTCGTCATGAAGAGCATATACACTAAAGTATCTCAATTATCCCACATAAATAAATCAAGCACTAATTTTCTATTCATTGTCCTTCAAGAATTTCAGTTCTTAAGTAATTGAGAGCATGCCAAAAAAAATTCATTAGTTTATCGGGCTGTGATGGACACTCGTGGCATCACTAAGGTTTTTGTTCCTTTTTTCACAATGATTACTCATATCAGCCAGAAGAGTGATTCCATCATGAACACACCTACCCGGGAGTGCCAAGAATCTTACCCATTATAGTATTGCTGCTACATAAGTTTAATTAACTCATAGCCGAAATCTAGGAGTTTCCTCCATGAAGATCGTTGGTAGGTGATACGTCGTAAATGTATCTATAATTTTTGATGTTCCATGCTTGTTTAGTATCAACTTTTCTATGATTTGTCTACACTTTGAGGTATTTTTATACATTTTCTGGGACTAACCTATTAACAAGATGCCACAGTGTCATTTGCCTGTTTTTTGCTGTTTTTGGTTTCAGAAAAGCTAGTAAGGAAATATTCTCGGAATTGGACGGGACAAAAGCCAAAGTCAATATTTCACCGAGGAGAAAACGGAATCCAGAGGAGAGACGGAGGGGCGCCACACCCTAGGGCCACGCGAGCCCACCCTAGGGCGCGCCGCCCTATGGTGTGGGCGCCCTGGCCACCCCCTGCCTCATCTTTTCGCCTATAAAAGCCCCTGATGCCAAAACCCTAAGTACCCAATCAGATCTCCACGAAACAGTTTGTAGCCGCCGCCACCATCGTCCCTAGATCGGGGGATCTGAAGCTCTTCCCGGCACCCTGCCGAAGGGGAGATATCATCCTGGAGGCCTTCTTCATCACCATGCCATCCTCCGGTATGATGCGTCAGTAGTTCAGCCTTGGACTATGGGTCCATACAGTAGCTAGATGGTTGTTTCTCCTCCTTTGTGCTATCATGTTTAGATCTTGTGAGCTCTGTTCATGATCAAGATCATCTATTTGTAATCATACATGTTGTGTTTGCGGGGATCCGATGGATATTGAGATGCTATGTCAGATTGATTATTGATTTTATCATGTCTTAGTGATTATTGATTCTATCATGTCTGTATTGTTTGAGATCTTGCATTGTCTGCGTTTCTAGTAGCTATCTTGGCCAAGTAGATGCTAGTGACTCCAAGAGGGAGTATTTATGCTCGATAGTGGGTTCATGCCTCTATTGAATCTGGGGAAGTGACATAAATCTCTAAGGTTGTAGATGTGTTGTTGCTACTAGGGAGAAAACAACAATCTTTTGTTCATGGAGCAATTGTACTGTTTACTTTACACATATTGCTTAATGCAATTATCCGTTGCTTGCAACTTAATATTGGAGGGGGTTCAGATGATAACCTGAAGGTGGATTATTAGTCATAGATGCAGTTGGATGACGGTCTATGTATATTATTGTAATGCCCAATCAAATCTCATAGGAATCATGAATGTCTAGTACTTGCATTGTTATGCCTTGATCAGTTCATGTCAATTGCCCCGCTGTAATTTGTTCACCCAGCATGTTATGTTATTTATCTTAAGGAGAACACCTCTAGTGAACTATGGACCCCATTCCAATATTTATCATTGATACATCATCTACTGTTACCATTTACCTTCTACAAGCAACTATTACCTTCTACATGGTACATTTAATCCTTTGTTTTCACCAAACCAGTGAGATTGGCAACCTCACTATAAGTTGTGGCAAAGTCTTGAGTTTGTGTTGTGCAGGATTCCAAGTTGTTAGCAACACCTTGAACTTGTTTCCTTGCTCCTACTGGTTTGATAACCTTGGTTTCATAACCGAGGGAAAACTTGCTGTTGTGCTCATCACACCTTCCTCTTGGGGTCTCCCTACGAAGCTCTATAGTGATCTAAGCCCGTTAGTAGGCTAGCGGAGTTGTTGGCATCCCATGAAGTTTGACACGCATAAAGCTATATCATTCTTATGATTCACAAGTCAAACTTTGGTATGCTCACAAAAAACGCTAAACATTAATTCAATTAAACAAATCTTTTCAAAGAGAGCTATCAAGTCAATCATTTTTTTGCTGTGGTGTTGAGTGTCTCTAGGAATAAGCTTTCAAGAGTAAACACTACAACACCCAAGCCTTCAATTGTGAGACTTTTTCTTATTTCAATTGTTTAGCAAATTTTTAGGCAAGACTTGGTTAACTATAAGAGTTGGAACAAAACGTACTCAACTAAGTACCCATGCAAACAAAATTTTACTACAATATAGAGACTCACTCCACTGATATAACATCTTAACATTACTACTAACTAGCATGGGTTTCTCAAACTTCAAAGTGGAGAGTCATAAGGCATACCTCTCATGTTTGGTTCCACTTCTCTCTTCCCTTTTGATTTTGTTTCTTAGAAACTCGAAGTCAATCACTCTCCTGCAATTACATGAGAACCTCGAGGCGAAAAGAAAAGAAAGAGGGAAAATAAAGATAAATGGAGAAATCTTTTTGTGGTTTTTGAGAATGGGAATTAAAGAATAGAAAATTGGCGGCAAAGATCGGCTTGAAAATATCTAAAACGAAATAAAAATAACTAAAGATAAAGTGTTGGGGAAACCAACACGGGTGCTTATAAACTCAAATTAAAAGCATAACCTTGAAAATAAAATAAAGCAAATGAACTCCAAATAAATATACATAGAAAACCTCCCCAAGCTTAGGCTTTTGCAAGACCTTCAAGTCATTGAGGTGGCGGGAAAAAGTTGTAACTCCAGTCCGCAAATTGAGTTGATAAGTTACTTGTTGTTACTCGGAGGTTCAGGGCGAGATTATGCATCCCCTCCATAGTCCCTCCAAATTCTTGGAAGTCTTGATATGTAGCGAATCAGTTCAGTGGCTACTCTCCTTGATGAGGATCTCCTCCTCGGGTTGATATTGTTCAACCTGCACATCATATAGCAAACGTCCCTCCTCGATAGATAAGAGACCATTAGGCAAAGGAGCTGGGTAGAGACGCCCAGCTCCTGCAATATGAAAGTAAAAACCACCACCTCCCTAGTGAGCATTCCACAAGCCTTTAAAGTAGAGAAACCAACATGTCACTCACCTAGCACTGGTTGCAACTCACCTAGGTCGATGCCTAGAGCAATGGCAAGCACGGTGATGACGCCTCCACCTGTGAGGGGTCCTTGGCTTTGGGAGGACTGGTGCTCCAAATAGCGCACAAGAATTGTGCCCAAGTTGAGTGACAAGTTTTTGTTAAAAGCAGCTTTTGCAAGGACTAAGATGTTCTCTTCATTGAGTCTTGTAAACTCATTATGTGCCTACAAGGTGTTAGCAATGACATAGAACAAATAGCTGTTGAATATTCCCCCCTGTTGATTCTAGACGTAAAACTCGTTCTATTGTAATAATGATCTGGGGAAGGGTTCATGTCGGTATAAGAAGCACAAAGAGCATTAGCATCATTATTAGGTAAACCAAAGCAATTTCACCATTCATCAAGTGTTAATTTATTGTTGTGATTCATAAGGCGAAAGAAATATTGTCCTCTCTTGGCCATGTTCAAATGGTGCTTTGCAATGAACTTAAAAATTCAATGGTCAACCGGCGATAGGTAGGTGCATCATGAAATATAAAGTTTTGCAGGCCAAACCTATTGCAAAGTAAATTAAAGTTATCAGAAATACCGAGTTGGTTCAATATGATGGGGCAAGCCCACTTGGTTGCCTTTACTTCTCGGTTTTTTATCCTATCAAAACGATCATGGTGGGACTCGTTCTTGAATCGAATCCCCATTAATGACCCACAAGTATAGGGGGTGTATCATAGTACTTTTGATAAATAGGAGTGTCGATCCCAACGAGGAGCAGAAGGTGTTGAACAGTGGTGTGGAGCAGGAAATCCCTGTGAATACTTAGCAAACGGATTTTAGTGGTTTTTTGATAAAGCAACAAAACAAAGTGCAAGTAACAAAGAAAAAACGCAGCAAGTGGCCCAATCCTTTCTTAGCAAAGGACAAGCTGGTGGAAATACTTATAAGGACCAAACATTCTCGAGGACACATGGGAATTCTGTCAAGTGCTTTCGCTTCAAATAGCTGAGTACTCTTATTTGGTGTTGTAAGTGTTGTGTGGGTGAACCTATGCTAATATACCGACCGTACTTGGACTAATACATACTTGTGATTAAACCCCTTGCAAACATCCGTAACTACATTAAAGTAATTAAGATATAAATATAACCACAGCCTTAAACTCTGAGATCCTACACTCCCTTGTGCAAAGGTGTCCTAACGGGGGTTCAGGTTTCTGTCACTCCGGCAACCCCACAATTAGTAGCCAAATACACAATGCATTCTCCTAGGCCCATAAATGGTGAAGTATCATGTAGTCGACGTTCACATGACACCACTAGAAGAATAGCACCACAACTTAAATACTAAACCATTGAATAATAACTCAACACAAATCCACTACTAACAACATGACTTCTCCCATGTCCTCAAGAACTAGACAAACTACTCACGAGACATCATATGGATCAAGATCAAAGATGATATGGTAATGGATAACAATCTGAACATAAACAATAATCCAATGGTTCCACTCACAAGCATCAACTACAATAGTAATCAACACAGGGAAAGTTCCCCTAAGAACTAAAGCAATATCCAACACAATTGTTATAGCAGGACGGAGTGGTGATGATGGTGCTAGTGATGATGATGGTGTGGATGATGATGATCCGATGAAGCCTAGCTTGATGACGGTGTTGATGGAGACGATCTCCCCTCTCCTGGAAGGAATTCCCCTAGCAGAAATCTGTCTGCTCGAGAGATATTTCTCTCTCGGTGTTTTCTGCCCCCTAGAGGCGGCGGAAATCTATCTGTGGTCGCTCCCTGAGGCTTAGGGTTCCGTAGGGAATATATAGGCGAAGGGGCAGAGTCGAAGGCCGCAGGGCTAGGTGGGCCCGAGCCTAGGGGGTGTGGGACCCTTGTGGCCCTTCTTCGCCTCCCCTTCTGGCTCCCTCTGTCTTCCGGGAAAATAATATTTTCCCATATTTTTCTGGTATTTTTCTGATCTTCGCGAAATTGCATCAAAAAGCCCGCTTTTCCATCAGAATCCAGATTCCGGCAGTCCATCCTCCAAGAATCATCCAACATGCATAAACAGTGGAAAATACATAAGTAATACCTCATAATAAGACAAATATCAATGAATAGAGGTAGATTATGATATAGAAGGGTGATGCAAATTGGGCGTATCAACTCCCCCAAGCTTAGACCTTCGCTTGTCCCCGAGCGAAAACTGAGCTCAGTAAACAAGTCCACAGGTTTATGGAGTGAAGTGTCGATAAAAGAATACGAACAAGAAGCATCACACTTACCATTACACAACTCATAGAAGAAAGCAACTCACCATTATATAACTTAGCTTGCAACCAAGTACAACAGTCATAATAGAGATGCATAAAGATAAATCATAATTGGAATTGGCAAACTTGTTCTTGGTCAGAGAACACCTGGCAAACAGTTTCACAAAAAGCTTTTTGTAGAAGTTTTACAACAGGAGCACTCTTTGCTCAAAAAGGTTTTTCACAAGTGAAGGATTTCAAAGTAATACTCAATAGATAAGAGTTTTGTGCAAACAAGGAAGATAAAGAACATGATTGAATAAATCACCATATGTATGCTTGAAACACAACAACTCAAATGCTTGCTGGAGATAGAGAGGAAGTAGGTTTACTGACTCAAACTGGTAACTAGGAGAAAGGCCCCTTCACAGAGGGTAGCAGGGATTACAAGTCATAAAGAGCTTCCAAAAGATTATGGTACTTACTAGATTTGAGCCCTCATTGCCCCTATCATAGGCATCTTGAGATGATTAAGGTTAAAGTGCACAAAGATGGAGTATATGCTTGACGAAATATAAGTTGGCAATCTCATGTCCCTTGAATATGAGGGCCACTCCTCATGCTACTCAACTTTGGTCACCGGTAAGTTCTTGTCATTGTAAGTACATGTGTATCATAGAGAACCGCCAATGGGGTACCCCTTGCACATGGTACATGCGTTATCCCATAACCAAAATGACAAGGCAAGCAGACAATAAGCATCCCAGTGATCTTTTTATTTACTATATGCATAGTTTTTATTGAGGATGTTTCATAGATAGATCACTATGGTGATGCTGCAAGTTTCCACCATGATTAGGCATGGCTTAGGCTAGCGGCCCAGGCATTTCTCTAACACAAAATACAGACTCCATGGACTTACAAGTTCCCTCTTTATTTCACACCGTTGACATCCATAGACAAAAGAGCACGATATCAACCGTGTACAAAGTACAAGTGCAATGTTGAAAACATTCCCCGTGACAGCACAGCTCTACTAATTCCAACGTATAGATGCAAGCATATACAAATTCGATGACACAATAGTTCAAGTCTATTAGGGGCAATGAAATAAAGTGTGCTGTCAAGTTCGTGAGAGCTTTACTAACTAGTTTTCACATAACAAAATACTTTTTAATTCGAAAGGTAGATGAAGCTAGAGAATTTTCTTGGAATAGCAAAAGCTACTAGGTAGATATGGTGGACACAAGTGGCAAAAGTTTTGGGTTCAAAGGATTTGGAAAACATGAGAAGTATGCCTTCTCACAACAGGTTTTTGGCTAGCAAGGCTGGGTAGCAAGCAAGAGAGTTGAAAGAAACAAGCAAACACACAAGTAATAAATCCAAACATGCAATCTTCCTTGAAGACATAAAACGATCTTAAATAAAGAAAACTAAGCTTATAAGCCAGCAAGAAAGAAAACAAATGATACAAAATACCTGTAAACTTTTTCTCTTTCAAAGTAATGCTACTGACCAGAACTCGGTTTGCTAAAACCAATTTAGATCCACTTGATGCTCCCAAAGTTATGCCAATACTGATCAACAAGATCCATCATATAATAGAGATTGCAAACTAAAATAAGAAGTGCAAAAAGTAAAAGATGAAACTTCTCGTTAATATTCCAATAAAGGCACTCACACCAAGGGATACATAGATAATCAACTAAAGTAGAGATACTTCCACATGCAAACCAACCTATAAGATAACCCCTCTACCGAAGATATGAATCCACTAAAAATTTAAAAGATAAAAGATAATGGTGGTGATACCGCGACACTCCCCCAAGCTTGGAACAAGCCAAGGGGATGCCAAACCTGATGACGAATTACTCCTTCGATGATGGTGGTGTTCTTTTGTTTAAGGAAAGGAAATCCTCCAGCATCTTACGAAGCCTGGCATTATATTCTTGAAGTATATCCACCTTCATCCTCAAAGCACGGTACTTATCACAAAACTCATTAGTGGTTCGAAGGGCTTCCGCTGCCTCAGGGCAGTATCTAAAGTCTGGACCGAAGGCTACAATTCCCTGTATGTTGCGAGAAAAAGAATCCCCAGTGTTAATTGCTCCTACCAAAGTAGGTTTCCTTGCCCTTGCCCCTGCGGAGGTTCATTCTTCCAACTTTATCTCCTCCACGGGCTTCTTGCCTTTGTCGTTGGCGGAGACCATGGTGCTCTAAACTTGAGAAGATTTCCTAACAGAAATAGATCGAAACGAAAACACGATAAGAACACGATGCACAAACCTCGGGGAATCCGGGGGGTTATATATTACGAAGTTTCAATGCATATGGAAGGTTTTGACACATAAATAAGGCGGAGACGGAGTTCGAGGGTGGCATACCCCCCACATGCGCGACCAGGCTAGGCCCGCGCCTAGGGTGGGTTTGTCCACCCCAGACTCCGTTTCCTCTTCAGTTCCGTCTCGTAACTTCCCTTATGTATTAAAAACATCAAAAATATAAAAAGATTGGGGTTTCACGAACCTTCTGTTTTCACCACTTTTACCTAGTCAAAGACGAACTCTGCAGACTCCTTTTCTCCTTCTCCTGGAAATTTCTTTCATACAAAACCCTTGCACAAACTCTATGACAACATTAGTGTAAGCAAAACAACAAACCTTTAGGTTCACTCTTCAACTGAAATCTATCAAAACAAAGGCTATAAGAGGCAAATGCAAATGATAACAGAAATCTGTCAAAACAGACCAGCAGGTAAAGATTGATTTTTTCGAAAGCCTTCTGTTGCTCAAATCAAAAGGTGCAGAACTAATGAAATTTGGGCAACAACTTGGAGAACAAGCTCAGAAAAATGCAGCTCCATTCGACGTACTTAGATCCTCACGATTTTTTGCAATACAACACAAAAATCTGTCCCAGGACAACCACTTTTCACAACTCCTCTACTTCACAAAAGTAGTTGGACAAGACACAAAAAACAAAACAAAAAGGATAAGGAGCGGTTTTTACAAAGGTAATAACTTCCAAGACTCGACAAAACTCTTGGGTTATCTCCCAACAAGTAATTTTCTTTAATGCCTTTAAGTTAGGCTTGAAACTTTCAAAGATGCTCACATAGGAGATATATATATCTGGAGTGAAAAAGAGCATCAAGAAGCAAATAACCAACACACTTGAGTCTAACCCACTTCCTATGCATGGGAGTATCATGAGAAAACAAATTGTTGAAACATAAAGCCACAAGCATAGGAAGACAAAACAGATGCAACTTCAAAGCTTTCAACATAAAACGGGGAAACTTAACATTATTGAGATGCATAAAACCATATTTTCCTCTCTCATAATAACCTTCAATAGAAATTTGAATAAAGTTGACAATATAACTATCACTGGCAACAACTTTATCATCTGATTAAGCATACTTACAGTCACCAAAAAGAGGTCCAAGGTCATAAACCGGATCAATAGAAGCAAGTTGTTCCATCCTGAAATATTTATTAGGAAAGCTCTTTTCACAAGGAGCTTTAGCAAATTTGGAAAAGTTAAACTCATAAGAATCTCCATCAAACTTAGTTAAAACTTTTTCCTTCTTACAATCAATAATTGCTCCACAAGTGTTCAAGAAAGGTCTACCAAAAATGATAGGACAAGTTTTACTAGCTTCTTTACCAAGTACCAGAAAATCAGCAGGATATTTAATCTTACCACAAAGGACCTCCACATCCCTTACAATGCCAATGGGGGCAGACTTGCTCCCTATTGGCAAGGTGAATAACCACATCAATGTCTTCAAGCTCACAAGGACCAATTTCATGCATAATTTCCCTGTAAAGCTCATAAGGAATAGCACTAGAACTAGCACCAATATCACATAAACCATAATAGCAATGTTCACCAATTTTAACATAAAGCATAGGAACACTAGCTTTTCTAGCCTTACTAGGATGAGAGATAATATTAGAAGCGTCTTCACAGAAGACAATGTGCTCATCCTATATATTTCTAGCGACAAGGTCTTTCACAATAGCTACCACAGGCTCAATATCAATAAGCTCATCGGACCCCACAGTTTTCTTTGTACTTTTGTTATTTTCACTAATAATCATAGAATACTCCTTTACCTTAGCTGGGAAAGGAACTTTCCCAACATAAGGTTCAGGCATAATATGATTAGTAGTACAAACTTGAGTACTTCTAACAAGAACATGACTACCAACATCTTTATAAGGAGCATGGTACTTATTCCACTTCTTGGGAATTTCTATATAAGAGACAAAGGCCTTAAAACAGTTGGCAATACTTTGGGAATCAAGACCAAACTCATTACTAATATCACGGAAGCTATTAGTTCCCATAAAAGATTTAATGCATTCATAATCATAGTTTATACCTAACTTTCTTCCTTTGTCATTCTCCAGCGGTTACTATTTATCACCTCCACGGTTACTATTTATCACCTCCAGCGTCAAGATTCGTGCAGCTTGATCGGACGGTTGCCGCATAGACGACGTGTTTGCGAGCGTGCGTAGAAATTTTGCCACGTCTCCAACCGTCGCCGCCAACGGTTCGTATTGCTCGCGCAGGAAAATCGGACATGATTGCGTTCTCTGCATGTGTGAGTTACGAGGCGTCGCTGACCTGAGCCTACGTCGTCCTAGCTGACATGGGCAGATGAGCCGTCACATCAAAGATTCCGACATGGACGGATTCAATCCGACTATGGAAGAGTACGATGGAAGATTCAGCATTTCTCCGGCTAACAAGTTGAAGACGGAGAAAGCTTTGCAGGGTTCTTTGGGAGGACTACAAGATATTGCTTGACGATTTGCCGACGTCCATCTAGACGGAGCATTCCACGTGAAAAGGCAAGACGACACAAGATCTCGGAGTTCTCCAGGGGCTACTGTTGGGGATATGCTATATGGGTATCCCTATAGCATGTCTCTTATCCGGCTAACCCGGGTGGCCCACAGTTGGTAGCATGGCCTATATGGCTGGCGACCAGATTAGATGGATCCGGAAGAGGCCCATGCGGATAAAGGAAGGCTACGATGCACCAGGTGTGCGGAGCCTTGGAGTGTAAGATACAAAAGACTAGTAATAGACGGTGTAGGACTCTGTAATCTGTCCGGCTAGGACTTTCCCTGTAACCCTAGGACCTGGCAACTATATAAGTCGGGCATATGGGAGCCTTTAGGGCACGATCATAGACAACTTCACACAACCTCGCACAGCGAACCAATTCCTGTAACTCGGCGTATTGCCCTTATAGTGATTTATAGCAGTAGTAGGATTCCGCCACCATCGTGGGATCTGAACCTGGGTAAGCTGTGTTACCTCGTACCCGTCAACCGTCCGCCTTCCCCCACGTCTCTAAACACGCACTGTGAGGATCCCTCCATGGCGTACTCGTCGGCAATACCACGACACCCCATGGTGCGACATGCATATGTGGACGTGTCGTGGGCCTCATCTACAGCCTCAGGCAGCTCCTCGTCAGGTCTCTCCAAGTATTCATCTTGATGAAAAAAATTCATAGAAAAAACTTCCAAATCCTTTTGAGTTCGCGAAAGTTCTTGAAGTGAAAAAAAATGTAAACAAGGTTTCCTATAACCCTGGGATATCTTCAGGTTTTCCTAGAATTTCACCTAGAATCTCACATTTCCCTAGATATGCGGAGTTTATCTGGAAGTTCCCCTGAAACCTGAACTTCCTGCCCTCTAGTAGAAACCTCCATGCCAACTATGGGCATGTGTATTTGATGCACATCACTTTGGTATGTCTGGAAGTTGTCCAGAGGTATCCCAAAAATCCGAACCTCAATAGTCAGGCATACACCAAAACTTTCAGACCACGAAGGAAAACTGGTATAACAATCCGATTTGGAGGAGCCACTACACAAGGACTCTTCTTCCCCACGAAGAACGAGGCATCCTTTTCTTATCTCTCCATTGTTGTGTGAGTTCAAACCTTCAAGAAGTCCCTCCATAGTTCTAAGATCTTGTTGATGTTTTAGGGGAAGATAAATGAGATGCAGATCTACACATTGACCGAAGGAATTTTATCCCCTTTGCTATCCATCATAGATCTTGTTTCTCTAGAGTGTTTGAGAATCCTAGAGAGATGAAGTTGTCTTGAAACCTAGCATGTTTACATAGGGCTCATGGGCAAGTTTAGAAGGCTCCAGTTAAATTGTAGAGAAGGCCAAAAAAACCTTGTAAGGGTTCCGTGTACTGTTTTGAAGGGCACCACTTAGTGAATCGAGGTATTTCTTGTTATGGAAAGGCTGGAGAGGATGATAGTGAGCCGTTCCGATTATTGGTGGAGATTTTGTCACCATGTCACTCACATGAAGATTAGCACCACAGGTGGCAGGATACAGTATTTCTCTAACGACTTGGAATCAAACATTTAAAGAGGAATCAAACCGCCGAATCTTGGACATAATACTTGTCTGATTCTCGAAAAGGGGTACATACTTTCTCCTCGGTTTCAAAAATTCACGGAAAAGGAAGAATACTTTCTTGCTTGTGGTTTCAACAGTTTTGCACCTTCCTCCTCCTTTTCCATTGAAGGAAAGGCCCGAATACATTCTTGCTCATCGTTTTGATGGTTTTGTACTTTTCCTGCTCCTTTTTCCATTATTTCTGACTTGTTAACTTTGTTTTTTTCCTAGCAGTTTTTTCAGTTTCAGGAATTCATGGAAAAAAAGGAGGAAACGGTCCCACAAAACGTGCGATGGACGGCAAACTCTGTTGCTCGTCGCAGGGCGAACGTGCACCGGCCAATTCAATTCGATTTGGGTTTACTAGCCGGTTGTAGAGCTAACGGAGCTTGCTCGTAGGTTGTGAACAGTAAGGCCAATTAATCATGGTTTATAAATAGAACACCCAGCTCACCCGTCCCTCCATTGAGCCGAGACGAGACGAGAGGAGGAGGAGGCGTATCCCCGCCCCGCCCCGGCCACCCAAGCCAAGCCAGGCCCCCTCCCCCCCGAATCTCTCTCCCCTCCCCTCCCATTGCCCCCCTACGACGCACCCACCCGCGCAGATCCATCCATCCACCCACCCAGCCATGGCCGCGGAAGCAATGAGGCAGCAGCGGCGGGAGCAGGAGGCCAGCTGCAAGGCCACCGAGGACCACCGCTCCGTGTTCGACGCCGCCAAGCCGCCGCCCTTCCGCATCGGCGACGTCCGCGCCGCCGTGCCCGCCCACTGCTGGCGCAAGAGCCCCCTCCGCTCCCTCTCCTACGTCGCCCGCGACGTCGTCGTCGTGGCGGCGCTGGCCGCCGCCGCCTGGGGGCTGGACAGCTGGGCCGTGTGGCCGCTCTACTGGGCGGTCCAGGGCACCATGTTCTGGGCGCTCTTCGTCCTCGGCCACGACTGGTACGTTTCCGCTTGAGCGCGACCGAACCGAACCGGATCGATGCCAACGGCACACTACATTTGCGCTAGTACGAACACGCTGTGTATGTATACGCATACGCTCGTCTGATACATCCGGGCCGGTTTGCCTGATTATTGCAGTGGTCACGGGAGCTTCTCCGACAGCGGGACGCTCAACAGCGTCGTCGGCCACCTGCTGCACACCTTCATCCTCGTCCCGTACAATGGCTGGTAACGATCTTCGTATTGTACATTCAATTCGCAGAATAAGGTTTACTAGTTCAGTGCCAAATGCGTAGCAATATCAATCTGTCGAACAAAGATTTACAATTTCACTTTTGAGAAAATCCTCTGCACCTTGCACCTGAATGTTACTCGAAAGAACCCGGAGGGCAATACAAATTTGCGGAAGCACAAAGCCTGGTTTGGTTTTGTATCTTCTCTTTGGGGCTACTGTTCTTTCGTACTAGTAGTACTAGCATATTTCTTTTCGTTATCTTTACGGTTACAAGAACTGTTGCCTGTGAGGCATGTCTGTTTCACTTTCACTACTGCACAGTGCCCATGCAAGTGGCTACATGTGAAAACAGAGAATTTCTACTGAATCACTGCCGACAACAGCTTGAGTTGTTTAGTAGCTGGCGGTGCTGCACAGTCTTCCACGCCCATCGAAAATCGCACACCAGGATGGGTGCATGTTCTGTAACATGAGCATCTGAATTGCTTTTGCAATATAGTAGTACTGGCTTTATTAATTTACATGGCGCTAATGATGGTTTTTTTCCCCAACCGATCTGAATCTGATTTGACTGATGTGCGTGCAGGAGGATCAGCCACAGGACGCACCATCAGAACCATGGCCACATCGAAAAGGACGAGTCATGGCACCCGGTTAGCACTACCATACACTGCAGTCTACATGCACATATTTATTTTTTCCAGCATGTCTCTGTCACCACAATTCAGGGGAGCTTTGCTCGATAAAAAAAATTTAGAGCAGCTTTGATCGATGGACAGATATTTTCTTCAGGATCCTCTACCTTATATTCTTCAGTAGTATATTGACACTAGGCAGTAGAAGTTCAGAGAGTTTGGTAGATTTGAATAGTAAATGTTAAACAAATTTTGCAACTGGCTGCATGAACCGTGATGGCGGTAATAGCTAGCAGAGGTACTAGAAAAGAAGGAAGAAACAATGCACCTGCCTGCTTTTTCAGCGGGTGCAGAGGCGCCACATGTTGACATGTTGCGGAGCAGCTGCTGCAGCAGCAAAAGAGTCTATATAATTTAAGATCCAACAAACAAGCGATGTGGTCCGCCGTCCGTAGATAATAATGCCAAGCACAACTAGCAGTAGCAGTGCCGGTAGCTACCAGATCTATTCATGTCTCTCACGTGATCAGATCTGCTGCTAAGCCAGGATTTTTGTTAGAGAAAGATTATGCTACTGAGCTAACCAGCAAAGATGCGCATCGAATCTTTGGCTCGGCTGAGCTAGCTAGTACCTAACAAAGCAATTCATGGAGCACATATTCCTTTTTGTGGCATCTTTGGTTGTCATGTAGGTCGGCCCTTGCCCTTTTCAGAATCAAAGCATAATCCGTGTTTATTCTTTGCAACCACAAGTCCACAAATCTGATTCGATGACTTGGAGTATCACAGATCTGCTGCGGCTAATTATAATTAATCATCACAGATCAAAAGATGCGCATCGAATCTCTGCCTTTTTGTCTAGCTACCTACGACATGTCATGTGCACCATTTGACAGAACAGTCGCCTTTGAGACCAAGTGTGGACTGGAATAAAAAAATTAGTTTGTAATCCTTGAGATCAACTGTAACTGGGTTCTACTATCTGCTTAGCTGCTCTTAACTGATGTGCAATTGAAATTTTCGCAGATCACCGAGGGGCTGTACCAGAAACTGGAAGCACGGACCAAGAAACTACGCTTCTCAGTACCATTCCCGCTCCTGGCTTTCCCTGTCTACCTCGTAAGAGACTCTTCTTGTTATTCTGTTGTACACTGTATGGATCTGCATCTCTAGTGCATCTCCAACTGAGAACTGAACTGAATCTCCGTTGGATCATTGGATGTTACAGTGGTACAGAAGCCCGGGCAAGACTGGCTCGCACTTCAACCCGAGCAGCGGTCTGTTTACCCCCAAGGAGAGGCAAGACGTGATCATCTCCACCACCTGCTGGTTCACGATGATCGCACTGCTCATCGGTATGGCGTGTGTGTTTGGCCCGGTACCGGTGCTCAAGATCTACGGGGTTCCATATGTTGTAAGCAACAATACAGAATCTGAAACTCTTAACTGTTTTAGTTGTATTTGCTTCTAAGCAACTTGCACTGAACAGCTAACTCAAGTAGCGATATCTTCGAAACAGGTGTTTGTGATGTGGCTTGATTTGGTGACGTATCTTCACCACCATGGCCACCAGGATCTCCCTTGGTACCGCGGCGAGGTACTTTTTTGCTTCCTGTATTAATCATTACAAGTACTGTGAAGACAATGTATGTACATTGTTCATGGCTTGGGTGCAGTCTACCTCTTCTTCAGTTTCAACTTGACTTGTCATGGGAGATGGCACAGTTGCAGGAAAACAGAATTATCTCAGTTTCTGAACACCTTAGCTACTATTATTGTTATATCCATTAGAAGAAAACCTTAGCTGCATAGAATTGCTGATGACACTTCTTTTGTTGCCTTATTGGTACATTATTTTGCACTGCTTTGGTATTACCATTTCTCTGCTGTTTAATGTTCATGTTGCCAACAACCAACTCTGCAATGGCTTTTACAGGAATGGAGCTACCTCCGTGGTGGCTTGACGACCGTGGACCGAGACTACGGGTGGATCAACAACATCCACCATGACATCGGCACTCATGTCATCCACCACCTCTTCCCCCAAATACCTCACTACCACCTAGTAGAAGCAGTAAGTTCAATACTACCTACTCTGCCTGAATACTTATGTGCAGTTACTTATTTCACTGCTGCTTCTGAGTACTAAAATTGGAACTTTCACCTTGTCCTGTGAAAACAAAAACAGACCAAGGCAGCGAGCCCAGTATTGGGTAGATACTACCGGGAGCCGGAGAAGTCAGGCCCGCTGCCAGTTCACCTTGTCAGCGTCCTCCTCAAGAGCTTGAGAGTTGATCACTTTGTCAGCGACGAGGGAGATGTCGTCTTCTACCAAACTGACCCCAGCTTGAGCGGCGACGACCGGATCGGAACTGACAAGCACAAGTGATAAAAAGACTGAAACTGAAGTTACTACTGTTGAAGGAAGAATGCCTGATAGAAGATAGAGAGATATCATAGCCTGCTGAGAATAAGCAGAAAGGCCGCCCCTGCTGAAATCAAAGCATGGAGCTCTGTGACCGACAGGAAGCGTTGATTCGGTTCATCATGGGATTCAGATCATTGCTTAGAGTTAGCATTCTCCAATTGTGGTTGTAACTGGCAGATGTTGTTTCAGTTTTTTACAAGTTTTGCACGTGGAACTGTGTAACAAATTGATTAATTATTATCCAAATTGATATTCTGGGATCTACGACCCCCTTACTCTGAACTTCCAATTGCTCCCTGACTATCTGTTTGAGAAACAGTTTCTCCTGATCTTCCTGGTAACAGGTAGTCATTGCAGAACATTTGAACAAAATGAAAACCATACTAATATATATCAGGGTTCCAGATCATAGAAACAGATTTACACGGATGATGCTCATATCTGCTCACTGCCAACCTAAGAGATTGAAATTGCTGTTGACACTGTTCCAATGATGCATATGTGCAGGACGCATAGATGGATAAAATATACTTGATGAGCGATTTGTACAAAATGAAAGCCATACTATAAGATAATATACTCCCTTCATCTCAAATTAGCTGTCTCAAATTTGTCTAGATTCACGTGTATCTACACATTAAAATGCGTCTAGATGAATCTAGACAGAGTTGAGACATCTAATTTGAGACGGAGGGAGTATTAAAGTTCCAAATCACAGAAACAGATTACATGGATGATGCCACAATCTCTGCTCACTGGCAGCCTAACAGACCAGAATGCTGTTGATACAGATGCATCTATGCAGGATGCAGAGATGGATCAAGCTGCAGGCTCTGGCTGCATGGTGCTGCTGATGGACTGGACCTGCGTCCTTCCCGTAGGACCCTTGGTGCGCATGCACTTGCGGTAATCGTTGAAAGTGATGGCCTTCTGGTACAGCGCTGGCGACTCCGGGCCGACGAGCTCGCTGGCGGGGGCGATGGGGAGGTCTCCACGAGGGTTGCAGAAGAAGGCGACGGTGTGGCGGTCCTTGTCGGCGTTGGCCAGCGCACGGTGCTCAACACTCCTGTACCGTCCATTGCTCAGGATCTGAAAAATCACATTCATGCAAACAAGATATTTTAGAAGCTTCGGTTCAAGTAAATTTCCTAGGCTTTGCTGTCTCTTTCATTCAACTACTGTATGCATGCATGCATCCATGTCATCATGAATCTTTTCCACATATTACTGTGTGTTGCCAACTGCATGGCATGTTACTGTGTGTGTGACTGTCATCTTCTGCTGCGTATGTGCATGCAGATCATGCACGCCAAGAAACTAAAACTTAGTGCAGCTGGCTAATCTAGCATACTGGTATATCTATCAGGGAAACAGTTCAATAGTTCACATATGTATGTTCAAACTTCAGATAACACATACTAGCTAGCTACATGTAGTCATGTATAAGGTTGAACATATTGCATTTTCTCTTTCTTTTAGCTCCATCTTTTATAACTACCACAAGATCAAAAGATGCCATAAATTGCTTTGACCATGAGAGTTAGGCACATAGCAACATGTAAAAACTGCTGTTGCCCATAAATCACTGTGATGCTTACATAGGTACATATTCAGGTATGTGTGTTGGTCAACCTAGCATTAAAATTCAAAGTTTTTAAAATAACAGTTGGTAACATAATCAAACAACAAAGAAGGAACTCATCAACTGCTTGCATAGCGTTAGCTTCAAAGCTTTTAGCAAGCTCTTGCTAAAACGTCTTATATTTTGCAACAGAGGTAGTATTCAATATCTTTGCAAGAAGCCAAGAACACACTGCATATTTTCCTCCTGAAATTCCTCATAGATGCAAACAAAATTGCATTAATTTCACACGTTATCTTCATGAGTACAAATGGTGGCTGGATGTCATGAGAGTGCTACTACTTTAGATAAGATATGGAAGATATATACTACTCCCTCTGCCCCGAATTAGATGTCACGGATTTGTCTAGATTCACATGTATCTATACTAAAACACGTATCTAGACAAATCTGTGACAAGTAATTCGTGACAGAGGGAGTACATGAGATTGCTAAAAAGAAAAAGTAACTAGTTCACAGTGATCACCTGAATCTGATCTCCAATGTTTACGAGGAAGGAACCTGGAACTGGTTGCACAGTGACCCACGAGTCTCCCTTGCGTACCTGTGTCCCCTCGACGTTATCATCCGTGAGGAGCAAGGTAAAACCACCGGGGTCAGAGTGAGAGGAGAGACCAAGAGTGAGCTCAGGCTGTGGGCATCTCGGGTAGTAGTTTGCACGCATGGTAGCTGAGATGCCATCACTGCCACCAAAAGCACTATGGAGGTAGTCCTCCTCCAATCCTAAGCTACTGGACATAGCCTTGAGCAAGACTTGACAGAGACTTATCAATTGACATGCATATTTCTCAGTGGTTTCCCTGCATAAATACCCAAACAAAATCAAATATGGGCAAATTAATTTGAGTAGTATGTAGCAAAGTATATAAATGAAACCTTCTTTTCCTAAACTGAAAGACAAATAAAGAACAGTGATAAATTGAAAAAAAAAGTAAGCTGATATAGATCAACCAACCTCAGGTCAGTAGGAATCTTTGGCCACTTGTCAAGATTCCTGATATCTCTTGGGAAGAGATTGAGGAAGTAATAGTCACTCCAGTCCAAGATTGCCTCTTTCTCAACTCCAAGGCGACTCCCATACCCCTCATATGTTACTGGTAAGTTTGCATATACCTTCTTCTCTTCCATGGGGAGGTCAAAGAACTCCCTCCATGCACCTCTCATCCTCTTCACAACTTCTATGTCCACATCATGGTTCACTACCTGGAAGAAACCCCAGTCCTTACATGCATCGGCTACTGCTTCTAGAAAAGCTTGGTGATGGTCAGGGGCATTAGAGAAGCAAGCAAGATCGATAACTGGGATTCTAAGATTAGGATCATTTGTGCTACCACTAGGACGCTCAGATGGAGGTTTGATGTACTTTTGTGGCACTGTGCTCATACCGGAGCCAGAAAGAGTTTGCACCGGTACAATGGCTTCTGGCCATTCAAGCAGATTGCTACTTGCCATGTTGGTGGTGGTAGGTCTTGGTTTGGCTATGAGAAGAGGGGTATGCCTGTGTGTTTATATAGAGAATACAAATGTGATACATGGGCCAAATTTTAATGCATTTAGTGCAGTTAATGATAGCATTGGGAGGATACATACACGGATTTGGCAAGATTAACAATGCCCACATTTAGAGAAATGACCTGTTTATGGTTTGAGTAAATAAAGATCCTAGAAATATTTTTGGATTCATATATGATGTTAATGCGAGAAACAATCTGATGTGAGGTGAGCTAACTAATTAATAACAACATTCATTTGCCTCTTATTCCATGATTTCTGCAGGTAATAAATGCATGACACGTAAGAACAAGTTATATAGTACTTCTTTTGAAACATCAGCATAATAATGGAGATAATACAATATTATTTCAGCAATTTAACAAGACATGAACTCACAAAGAGTTTAGAGTGCATTTTGTTTAGTTAACTTTCCTGTTAAAATTTTGGCTTCATAGACATGATTTAATAGATGATATAATGTTACGTTAGAAACTTTTTGAACCTAGAGATAAGTCAATCGACATCAATGTTGTACTTGTTAATGAGAACTGTCCACACAGATATTATTGATGTAACAGCAATTTGTATTTGCAATCCTAAGAGAAAATTATTTTTCATGGCCAGTGCTTCAAGAAACTGAACAAAAATGATGTACAATTTCTGCAATATTGATACCAATATAGACATGTGATCAATTGACCATTTCAGAAAACGTTTGCACATAGTCAAAACCAAAGAACAACACATCGATTGAAAGGGATAGGATTGGTTGCAAATAGTAGGAAGAGCAAATGAACTTCTAAATTAAATGCTGACCTCGGAAGAGTAATAGTTACCCCAGCAGAGTAGTATATATTGCTGAACTGGACAATCTTTTTTTCCTGAACTAGAAATGCATGTGTTTATTTGATGAAATATATCTCTGTGTATGTTAACATATTTTTGCAGACCATGGATGCATTCTGTCTTTTGAGGATGTACCGCTTTATAATGAAGTAATAATAGAATAGACGCGTTTTAGCGTCTAGATACATGCGAACCTAGACAAATACAAGTCACTTATTTCCGGACGGAGGGATTACATTCTTTTGGAATGGAGAGAGCTGATCAGCTGAGCATGTGCCCCATAAAGTCCAGCAAAACATGAACAGGCACTTGGCTCTCCCAGGTCCATGGAAGGATTGGATAAGGGAACAAAACAACAATATGCATGTGCTAAAATGAAAGTCAAACAAATCGGCAAATGATTTTGTTCTGGATAACATCATTGTCGTCAATATCAAATTTGTTGTGTACACGCACTATAATTGATGTATACTGCAATATATTGAGATGCTTGACATGTACACTCATAGTTACAATTATCTACTCCCTCCGTCCAGACATATGTGACTTGAATTTGTCTAAATTCGTATGTATCTATACACTAAAACGCGTCTAGATACATGCAAATCTAAATAAATCCAAGTCACTTATTTCCGTACGGAGGGAGTAGCAGATTTGGTTGGCACCATGCATGAATATGTCATTGTTGATGTAAACAATGTATCAAGGAGCAAGCTCATCGTTCTTGTGTGCAGTATGTAGGCACCTCCTGTACCTCTATTGATGGATCCATGAGGTGGCTGGTAGGGAGTATAGTTTGCAGGTGACTATATGTCAGAAGGATCAACTAGTCAATAAGCATGACCCAGTAAGATATCTGCGTCAGCTATACCAGCAAATCAATCAAACACGTGTTGCATTAAAACAATGTGCCGTGGGCCGATGTACCTAGAATGTCGACAGAGTGCAATAGCAAGTTCCTTCTAGCACCCAAGCTACTACGAGTCTACGACTAAACATGCAGCAAGCAGTATGCAGAAGCAAACACTTAGGTACCTGGAAGAAAGACAGGTTACAGTACCATGCAGCTAGGCTAATAGTAGGTGGTGTTGCTGATAGGATCAGTATTACAAGGCTATCAGTTAAGGATGTGTAGGATCGTAAAGACTTGATGAGGCATATGCATTGTTATGAGAGAAAATAAGAGTAACCATAGATGTTGGTGCTTGGTACAGAGAGTCGGGTAAGACAGTAGCAGCTAGCTCCTCCAGTTGGATGGATAGAATAGAGTGTAAATCAAGAAAACTGAATGCACATGTGCTGAAATGAAAGTCGAGCAAATCATCCAAAGATACGATTCTGGTAACATCGATATCAAAGGTGTACACCATAGTCGAGCAAAGCGACTGAAAAAGGAAGGATCAGTATCTTGATTTCCCAACATGCCTAAAACAAAGATTAGGAGCGACCTGACCAACAGCTACACCAATGAGGTGTCCGGCGGTCATGCATTAAGGAGCAGGTCGCCGGCCGGCCGTGGCAAACAATGGCAGGGCGACAGCGATGACAGCGACCTTCCTTACTGCTAGTCAATGCCCACATGTTAATATGGAGTAGATTAGTACTATATGTGGTACGTCAGGTACACCAGAAAAATCAATGGAACACATGTTGTATTTTGAGTCAGTCGCCAGACCCAACAGCAACCGCAACAGCAAGCTTCTCCTCCTTCTAGTAGCATTTGAGTGGACACGGATCAGAGGAGAAAGCAAGCAGTATTCAGAAGCAAAGAATGACTAAGCAATGCCCAATGTGTAATAATTCAGAAGCAAATGCATGAAAGGAGGGGAGAGATTGTTGCGGCCGTCGATCCACCTTCGCCGCGCTGCCGGCCGCCCAGGTCGCGCCCACACGTGGTCATCTCCGCATAGCGTCGCCCACCCCGTCCCCCGGCTCCTCATCCAAGTACCCAGCAGCGCCGCGCTACCCCCTTGGCCAGTTGGCCTCCGCTACCATTGACGGCCGCCGAACTCTGTGGCCGTATCGTGTAATCAGCCCCATCACACATCCAAATCAAAAGACCAGTAAACAAAATCCGATCAGGGAACGTACATTCTTGAGCATCCAATCTTTTGATGACGTAAATTTGAGAGAGGTGGCGCCGGTCTTGAGCCGGCAACGGTGCCGGTGCCGGTGCCGCCGCCATGGTTGGGAGCTTGTGGCACTTGGCTCAGCACAAGCGGCGGCGCTAGAGAAGTTGTGGTACTGCGCAACGAACTAAAGCCCGCTGGGATGTAGTTCTGTCTCAAGTCTAGCCTCTCGTGAAGCAAGCACGGCCCATCTGAGTTTGGGTATCCTAGACGGAAATTCCTCGGTAACGCCCGAACGTTTCGGAGCAGCCATTCCGCCCGCACGCTCGGCTGTATGGGCCGGACCATGTACTACTTCATTTCTTTTCTTTCTCTTCGTTCACACGGCTGATACAATTTTTATAATTCTTATACTCAAACCATCCAACAAATGAATCGGTACTTGTTCCACCCACAGCCGAAGCTTTACAAGTTGATTGTGTTGATAATAGAAATCCATACATAAGTGTACCGTTTGGAGAGTATCAGCCAACTTTTGTTCCAGCTATTCATGGAGAGTTTACAAGACTGCTGTTTGAGGTTCATGGAGATGACACAACACTAGCCGCTCGTCAATTGGATTTCGGCAAAGGTGCCAGTACATCCGGATTTCAACTCTGATGTGTCATGTTGGTGCATGCCCTTAATGCTAGTTAGCTAGGCATGTCATCTAAATATTGCTATTTGTTGCTACCTGAATATTGTTGTCTTTTTTTTTGCGAATCTGAATTTGTTGCCTGAATATTGCTGAAAATACATTGTGTTATTTTCCAAATGTCATAGGTGAAAGAATATTGCTGCAAAAACCACACCATTTTGTCAACACGGTACATGTACATCGAATCATTCAGCTGAATAAATTGAGTTCCTCGCACTTGTATTGCAAACTGAAACATCTAACAGTGGCACCCAGCAAAGTGGGAATAAGTGGCTAGAAGTGTTCAAAAGCTTTGAGATTCGAATTGCTAGGTGGATGAAAGGATCGTATGGGCACCTAGAGGGGGGTGAATAGGTGCTACTTTAAAAAAAAAATTTAAGTTAGGGTTTGACAAGAAAGGTAAATTCTCTAGAATATACAACTATGGTGAATTTACCTATATGTCAATCAAGCACAACCTAACACAACACTAAGCAAGAACAAGTAAGTAAAGTGCGGTAAAGGATAGAAGTAACCAAGGGAGTGGACGCGGAGACACAAGGATTTGTTTCCCGTAGTTCCTTCCTTTTGAGGGGAAGTACGTCTACGTTTGGAGAGGGGGTGGTTTCAAACCACCAACGCCACGAGAGGCCTCCCTTGTTCTCCGATGAACCTCACCCCAACGGGCTCGATTCACCTTCCACTATATCGGCAACCTTGAGGTGGGCGGCACCTTTACAACAAGTTCGGGGCACACATCCACAACTGAATTGGAGGCTCCCAAATACAAGCAAGCTGTCAAGACAAATCAAAGACAAGCTTGTAAGAACCAAATCACAGTTAGGGTTTCCAATGAAACACTAGAGCTTGGGGGTCCTCAAGTGAATGAGGGAGAAATGAAGAGCTCTTGTTGAAGATGTAAATCAAGGCCTCCTCCTTCGATTCTCCAAAGATCAATGCCTTTGGATGGTTGGATGAAGAGATCTTATAGATTTGGTGGCTCTAATGGGGTTGGTGTTCTTGAGTAGCTCGAGCCACTGGAGGAAGAAGATAAGGGTCCCTTTTTATAGGCAGCCCCCTCCACGAACCGTTTTCTGACCGTTGTAGAAAAGCCAGACCGGAGACTCCGGCCAATCTCCGGACCAGCCTCCGGACTGCCCTTCTGAATGACCCAGACCAATTCTCCCCTAGCAACACCGGAGACTCCGGTCTTCCAACACCGGAGACTCCGGACTAAACAAAGTCCGGAAACTCCGGAGTAACCTCTGGTGCAGCCTCCGGACCCCTAGTCAGAATGTCCCAGCTAGATCCTGGGAGGCACCACCGGAGCAGGCGGAAACTTGGACCACACGGAGACTCCGAGTTTCGAAACAGTGGCATATGAATGTGGTCTTTTCCCAAGAGTGAGGTCTTTGTTTATCTATGATAATACCAACTTGTGGACAATAACAAACTGTAAAATGATCTACTTGTTGTTAACGAACACCAAAAGTGATTATGACAATAAATGCCCTTTCAATCTCCCCCTTTTTGGTGTTCGATGACAACAAGTGATTTGCATGGAATAACATATAAATGTGGCTCCCCCTGACTATGTGCAGCAAGATAATGAAGTAAATCATGTAAGGAAGATAATATCAATGATAGCACACATAGATCTCACAAGAGTTACAATAGGTGGTGCACATAAGCACATAGTCATAGACACACATAAGAACAGCAGATAACACACATAAAGTGCAAGTTTGAATATCCAAATAAAAGGCAAATAAAGGTAGATAGTCGCAAAACCCAAATCCCATGCAAACCGATGAGAATGTCTTCTCCCCCTTTGGCATCGAAACGCCGAAAAAGGGAAAGACCTACACTAGCGCCCCAACAACTCAGTAGTCATCGTCATCCTCGGCATCCTCATCCTCCTCCTGGTCACCATCATCCTGATCATAGTCATCATCATTATCTTCAGGGACAGCAGGCCCTTTGCCGTGAGGGCGAGAAGAGGAAGTACCCTGGTATCCAAGCCCTGAGGTGACATCAGCAAACGTCTTCCAGTCCACCAGACTATCCTGTTGGGCATTCCATGCCCCAAATGAGAGAGTGTGATCAGACTCTGTGGACGGCTGAGCCCCATGCTCATCATTGTATTCATCCTCACCTTCCTCATTATCATCAGCACCATGTTCCTTGATCTCTTTGAGGAGCTTCTCAATGCGGCAATTGCTTTGGTAGGATGCATGCTGCTGCTTGCAAATGTCGACATTCATGCAACAAAGGGTCCTCTCCCAAAAGCTGGCCTTCTTGACCCGCTCATGCACATAGTCTCGAGTCATAGTAGGCAAAGGGGCATTGGAGGCATTCTTCCTCCGAACTCTAGGTGGACAGGGAGCCCTCTCCGTCTCAATCTCCTCCTCATCATCATCCCCATAGCGACGCCTTGGGGCAGGCCCCATGCGCCTCTTCTGCTGCAGAGAGACCAGAGTGTGCTCAGTGAGGTGTGGTGGTATGCCATGTGGAGAATCATGCTCCTGGGAGTTGATGAGCCTCATAACCAAGGGTGCATATGGAGGAGATTTCTTGTAAAGAATGGCATGGAACATCTCGAAAACGAAGTCCATCACATCAATAGGTGCAGCATCAGCCTCAGGTCCAGCATTGAAGATCCGGTGAGTATGGTACAGGAGGTTGACAAGCCCACCCCTAATAGCTGTTGGAGATATGCCCTAGAGGCAATAATAAATGTAGTTATTATATCTTTGTGTTTATGACAAATGTTTACATTCATGCTATAATAGTATTAACAAGGAAACATTAATACTTGTGTGATTTGTAAACTTAAATCGAAGTCCCTAGTAAAGCCTCTTCATAATACTAGCTTGTTGGTTAATAAATGATTGTGGTTTCCCTATCATGAACATTGATATGTTATTAACAACAAGATCATATCGTTAGGAGAATGATATGATGGACATACTCCTATAGATAAGCGTAGCATAAAGATCAAGTCATTTTAATAGTTCAATTGTTATATGCTTTCTGATACATAGTAACCTAATTCCTTCGACCATGAGATCATGCTTATCACCATCACCGGAAGGATGATTTGATGACATCAAACACAACACCGTAAGTGGGTGGCTATAAAGGTGGTATTGAGTGTTCGGAAAGTATTGGTTGACACACATGGATCAAGAGTGGGATTTTTCCATCCATATGACGGATATATATACTCTGGGCCCTCTCGGTGGAATGTCATCCAATTAGCTTGCAAGCATGTGACTAACGAGGTTGAACTAGGTATGCAGAGATACCGATGATCAAAACCTCGGATAAGTAAACTATCGTGAGACAAAGGGAAATTGGTATCGTATGTAAGTGGTTCATTCGATCGCAAAGTAATCGTAGAAATATGTGGGAGCCATATGAATTTACAGATTCCTCTATTGGTTATTGTTCGGAGAAGTGTCTCGATCATGTCCGCATAATTCATGAACCGTAGGGAGACACACTTAAGGATTCGACATTGTTGAGTAGTTATGGAATGATGAGTAAGAGACCGAATGTTGTTCGGAGTCTCGGATGGGATCCGGGATATCACGAGGAGATCCGGAATGGTCTGGAGAATAAGATTCATATAAGGAAAGTCCTGTTTCGGGGTTGGAGAATGGTTCCGGTGTTTTCATCGGGAATGTTCTAGAAGGTTCCGGAATGTCCGGCACTCCGGAGGGGAAGGGTACATGAATGTGTCATAACAAGTTGGAATGGTTGCATCATGTACTAGGTGTCATCGCTGAACAAAATAAAGGGATAAATCAAATCCTAGTTTGAAAAGTCAAACGCCAATTTGAAAAGTCAAACGGCTATTTTGTTTGGTGGAGGAGTAGGAAACCTACTTGGGGAGGAAGTCCTCTCCCTCCACCGCCAAGGAGGCCGAGTTGGGAGGACTCCTCCCTTGGCCGCCGCCCTCCACCTATATAAGGAGGCGGCCTCCAAGCCACCTAACTCCCCTCTAAACCCTAACCCTAGCCGCCGGCCACCAAACCGCCGCCGCCCTAGGGTTTCTCCCAAGCCGCCGAGTTGGGGCTTCTACTTTCCCTAGCCGCCGGCCTAGCTCCCTCTACTTGGTGTGTCTAAACCCTAGATCACCGAGGCTCTCTCATAGTCCACCATACTCGCTCCGGCTTAAGGCGAAGCCCTGCGAGATCTCCCTCTACTTAGGTACCACGTCGTCTTTGGGAATCGCGAGGAGAGTGCTACAACCTCCGCTGCCTGCTGGAACAAGGGAGAGGAAGGTCTTCGTCGAGTACCGAACGTGTGACCGATTGCAGAAGAGATGCCGGAACACAGCGCCGGAAGGGTCATCTACGCGATCTTGAGATCGGCAAGAGGACGACTACATCACCCACGAGAATCCGCTCTCGTTAAACACTTTGTAATCTTCGAGGGCGAGTTATTCTATCGACTCGTTGCTACAATCTAGTAGATAGATCTTGGCTTGTTTGTTTGTATGCGGTAGAATTTTTTTGTTTTCCATGCTACGAACCCCTACAGTGGTATCAGAGCCGTGTCTATATGTAGATCTGTTGCACGAGTAGAACACAATAGTCATTATGGGCGGTGGTGCTTTTATTATCAATTGCTTCTTGTGTACTTTGCATCTTGTGGTATGATGGGATGAAGTGGCCCGGGCTAACCTTACATGACATCGTTCATGAGACTTGCTCCACGCTCAACATGCAACTTGTATTGCATAAGTGGCTTTGCGGGTGTCTGTCTCTCCCATTATAGTATAGATCCAATTTACAACGGGCACTTTATAGTTCAAACATCAACGTTGTGGTTCTTGTTCGTAAGTTAGATCGACACTTATTGAAAGCCCCAAACCACGTTGAAAGAACATGTTGGGCCCCCATGTGTGGTTTTGGTAATTAATGACAATCTTTATGGACTAATGTGTGTATTAAGTTATACTTGTAGAATTTGTCCATTGGCATCGCTTGGAGCATGTGTTGGCTTCAAGGTTGATGAAATGCAAAGAAGATATGTTGGGCAAGCTCAATATGCGAGGTCGATGATGAGGAATTAAGAAAGGCGTTCCATCTTGAGAAGGGCAAGACCGTCTACATCAAGCTCAAGTGGAATGCTCAAGGCAAAGGTATAATCTTGATAGGTTTTCCCTTTTTTCCAGTCTCACGTTATGTGTGTGAGACCGGGTTTAGGATAGATAACCGTACTATCAAGAGGGGCTCTCGTATGAGTAATTTGGTCACATCGTTCGGAGAGAGCTCAAACCTTTGCATACTTGCATCATCGTATTTGGTTGCTATTTGGTTTTATCCATGTGAGGATTTAGAGATTGTGGTAATCTCCATAACAAGATCTTGTTCATCAAAATAGGATCTCTCTTTTATATCTTGTTGCGATTTTGATCTATGCGGTTTTCTGGTATCTCACCAAGTGAGGTATCTCACATTATATTACTTGATAATTTCTCACTTGGTGATAACCAATATTTCCACTTTTTATTGGGAAGCCCTTGTCGTCCTCTATCCAACGCAACTGGAATCAGGTCAATCGGAATTACCAATCAAAAGTTATCACCGTTTGTATTTTGCTTTATTCGGTTTGAAAAAGAAAAGAAAAAAAGGGTTTGGCTGGGCCGACCGGTACTACCGTGGGCCAGTACCGGTCGCGCCTGGCAGCGCGTAACTCAACTCCTGGCCCATGTAGTAGTCCAGGCCGACACTACCGGCCCGTGCGGTACTACCGCCCCATGCGGCCGGTAGTACCGGGCCGACCACTCCCTGGCCCAGCCTTCTTCCTCTCTAGCGCTGCTCCCGCTTGGCCCGCTTCCCACTGCCACCGCGCTCGCTTGCCTCGCTTGGCCCGCCTCGCTCTGCCTCTCGCGTGCTGGGCCCTACTATTGCGGCGTTGTCCCGCGTGCGCCGCTTCCGCCACCAGCTGCCCTCGCTTCCGTCTTGTAGCGATACTGCGCCGCTCTGCTTGCCTCCTCCCTTCGGATCCTCATTTGGCGCAAGCGCGACCGCTTCCTGCTCGCTCGCTGGCCCGCCGCTTCTTCTGCTTGTCTATCGCCTTGAGCAGCGCGTCTGCCGCCGCCTGCTGCTCTGCGTTGGCCCCGCCGCCTGGCCCCGCCAGCTGCCCGGCTCGTCGTTGACCTGCTAGTTTACGGCATCGGTACTACCGGTTAAATTCGGTAGTACCGGTCCAGACCGAAAAATAGCCCCAACGGCCATATTTTCTGGGCCCCCTATTTAAGCCTTGCCCGTTTTCAGTTTAGTTGGCTCCTCTCTCATCTATTAGGCTAAACTTTGTCCACACTTGCTCTAGATCTTGAAGCTTGGCTAATCTTTTCCCTCTGTTGATTCTTGCCCATTTTTGAGTGGAAGAGAGAGGAGATCTAGACCCACGTTTTGACCTAACCGATTCATCTCTTTGTGAGTGCATCTTTGGGGATCTAGATTTTGGGGGATTTTTTGTCTCTCTTTGATTCCTCCTCTCTTGTTCCCCCAATAGCTTTAGTAGCTTTGTTGGAACTTGAGAGTGAGTGATTTGAGCACCTTTGTGGTGTTCTTGCCATTTGCATTTGGTGCATCGGTTTGAGTTCTCCTCGGAGGATTTGGTTTGAATTGCTCATTGGAGCTTGTCCCTCTTGGGTTCTTGGAACCCTAGACGGTTTGTGGCCTTGGTGGCATTGTGGCCTTTTGTGGCATTTGTTGGGAGCCTCCAATTAAGTTATGGAGAAGTGCCCCAACCTTGTGAGAGGTTCCGGTTGCCACCGACAAGTGCACCGATAGTGGAAGCGTGGATCAATCCCGTTGGGGTGAGATTCACCGAAGAATAAGGGAGGCCTTTTGTGGCGTTGGTGGTTTGATACCACCCCCTCTCCAAACGAGATGTACTCCATGTTGGGAGGAACTCGGTAAAATATCGGTGTCCCCACGTGCCTCGGTTATCTCTATACTCGAGCTCTTTACTTATGCACTTTACATTGTGATAGCCTTCGTGCTTGAAGTAATCTATATCTTGCTATCACTTTGTTGCCTGTATTGCTTAGCATAAGTTGTTGGTGCACATAGGTGAACCTTAGTTATTCTAGGTTGTGCTTAACAAAGTAAACACTAGTTTTATTCCGCCTTTGTTGAGCCACTCTAGGAAAAGTTTTAATCGCCTATTCACCCCCCCTCTAGGCGACATCCGTATCCTTTCAATTGGTATCAGAGCCCGGTCTCTAATTTTAGGCTTCACTGCCTTGAGAGTAAAGATGTAGGCTAGGGGATTAGTACACAAGGACACGCTCACATTCGATGGCACAAATTATGATGTTTGGAAAATTCGCATGCTTAATTTATTTCGGGAAATTCACCCAATTATCGAGGGCTATCTATATGTGGGTTTCTCTTCTCCTATGGATACCCAAAACGAATCTTTAGAGGAGAAGTTGAACTCTCATATAGATGCACTAGCTACTAAAACTCTTTTACATGTTGTGAGCAATGTAGTTCTTTCGTATATCATGCCTTATTCAAGCGCTCGTGAGATATGGACCAAGCTTCAAGATAAATATAGCAAGTCCAACATTATTGAGGATGATTGTGTTGCTTCCACTTCCGGTCGAGATGAGTTATAATCGTCTACCACTTCACCAACATGTGATTTTTCACAAGGTAATGATATGGTGAGTGGTGATAGAAATTGCAATATGGATAGTGTGCTTACTACTTGTAATCCCTCATCTCTATCTAGTTGCAATGATCTATCTTTGTACCTTAACACTTCTAGCACTACAAACTTCTTACATGCTTGTGTTAATAGTCCTTGCATATCATGTAGAAATGACTTGAATAAATCTCATGATGATATGCTTGTGTTGTCTTGTTGCCATGACAAAAATGCTTCCATTTCCTCTAGTGCTTGTGTTGCTAATCATGTAGAGGAAAATGAAGATTCTATGGGCCAAGACAAGGTCTTTAAGAGAGCTACAAGTGCAATCTCATCATCAACTTCCTCCGGTTCTCACATGTGCCTTATGGCTAAGGGAACAAAGGTAACCTCTTTGGATCCCATTGTATCTCATGATGATGATGAGGTTGAGAATGATAATGATGATTATCGAGGTAAGTATGATATCACCTCTATTAAGAAAATGGGTGAGGTTGTCTATAGTGCTCTCTACAAAAATAAAATTGCTTCCTCCAACCTTCTTGAAATCTTGAATTATGCTATAGAAGGCAATGATCTTATTGAGGAGCAAGAAAACATAATTGATGAAAAGTTTGCACTTGAGCGTAAGTATGCTAATGAAATTGCTCAACTAAATGACTCCCTTGAAGAAGAACAAACCACCAAAGAATCTCTTGAGGAGACTTTCACTCTAGAATTATCTAGAGTAAAAGAATACCATGATAGAGAACTTGCGGTGGCAAACTCCTTCAAGTTTAAAAATGATGAACTTGAAGTTGCTTATGCTAAACTTGTTGAGGATTTTAAACATCTTGATAATGGCTCTCGGGTCGTTAAGAGGGAGCTCATCAAACTCACCGAGTCGCATGAGCAACTTAAAGCTTCATATTCAAAAGAGCTTGCCAAGTTGCACTCACCTCTCGCTAATAATGATGATGCTTGTGCTACTAACTCTATTTCTTGTGAAGCATCTATTTTGGAGGAGAATGTTGAGCTAAAGGCTCAACTTGCGTTGCTAACTAGCAACTACGGGAAATTAGAAGAAAGTCATGTTAAGCTCTCAAGCTCGCATGAGGATCTCCTAGTCTCCCATGGTAGGCTAAAGTTGGCTCATGAGGCCATCATGTCAAAGGTAACATCTAATGGGCCTCATGTGGACATTAGCACTATATCTACTTCAAATGTTATATTGCCATGTGCTAGTCCTTGTAATTCATCCTCTCACAACCATGCTATATTTCGTGATGAATTACATTCCAAGCCTTGTTGCTCTAACAATGTAGCATCTACTTCCTCTAGTACTTGTGTTGAAACTAACCATGTAGAGGAAATCAAAGAGCTCAAGGCTCAAGTCACTTCTTTGAGAAATGACTTGAAAAAGGGTCATCAAGGGAAGGTCACACTCAACAAAATCTTGAGTGTGCAAAAATCCCCCAATGACAAGAGTGGGCTTGGATTTAACTCCAATGTCAAGAACAAGTCCACTATCAAGTTGAAGCACAAGGACAACAAGAAGAATGGCCAAGATCAAGTCAAGAATCCGGCCAACATTGTTTGCTTCAAGTGCAAGGAAGAAGGGCACCATGTTAGATCTTGCCCACTGAAGAAAAAGCCTCTTAGTGTGAAGCAATAAGGGAAGCAGCCTCAAGCTCCACCTCAAGTCATTAATGGGCCTCTTCCTAAGAGGACTACTCGAGCTCTTCCTCGAGTTGTGGCTTCACCTAAGAAGAAAGATAGCAAGAGTAGAACTTGCTGTAGGGATTCGTAGCATGGAAAACAAAAATTTTCTACCGCATACAAACAAACAAGCCAAGATCTATCTACTAGATTGTAGCAACGAGTCGATAGAATAACTCACCCTCGAAGATTCCAAAGTGTTTAACGAGAGCGGATTCTCGTGGGTGATGTAGTCGTACTCTTTCCGATCTCAAGATCGCGTAGACGATCCTTCCGCTGCGTTAGGCAGCGCTCCCCATGATCGGTCTGCGTTCGGTACTCGGCGAAGACCTTCCTCTCCTTGTTCCAAAGAAAATGGAGGTTGTAGCACTCTCCTCGCGATTCCGGCAACTGGCGTGGTCAGGAAGTAGAGGGAGATCTCGCAGGCTTCGACTTAAGCCGAGCGAGTATGGTGGAGTATGAGAGATCTCGGCGATCTAGGGTTTAGACACACCAAGGAGGAGGTGCTAGAGCCATGGCTGGGAAAGGGCAGCCCAAGTCGTGCTAGGGCAAAACCCTAGGGGCGGTGGCGGCTATGGTGGGCGGCAATGCTAGGGTTTGAGGAGAGGTACTTGTGTGTGTGCTAGGAGGAGCCTGCCTCCTTATATAGGTGGAGGGCTGGCGGCCAAGGGAGGTGGAGTCCTCCCCAACTCGGCTTGGGTGGTGCTTGCTTGGGAGGAGGACTCCTCCCAACTCAGTTTCAACCTCCTCCTCCTCTTTCCAAAACTTGTCGTTTGACTTTCAAACTAGCCGTTTGACTTTTCAATTTAGGATTTGAATAAACCCTTTATTTTGGACAGCGAAGACACTTAGTACATGATGCAATCATTCCAACTTGCAATGACACATTCATCTACCCTTTCCCTCCGAGTCTTGGGACATTCGAACCTTCTAGAACATTCCGATGAAAACACCTAATCATTCCCGAACTCAAAGCGAGACTTTCCTTATATGAATCTTATTCTCCGGACCATTACGGATCTCCTCGTGATATCCCGGATCCCATCCGAGACTCCGAACAACATTCGTCTCTTTCTCATCATACCATAACTACTCAAACAACGTCGAATCCTTAAGTGTGTCTCCCTACGGTTCGTGAATTATGCGGACATGATCGAGACACTTCTCCGAACAATAACCAATAGAGGAATCTGGAAATTCATATGGCTCCCACATATTTCTACGATTACTTTGCGATCGAATGAACCACTTACATACGATACCAATTTCCCTTTGTCTCACGATACTTTACTTATCCGAGGTTTATGATCATCGGTATCTCTTTATACCTAGTTCAACCTCGTTACCGATAAGTACTCTTTTCTCGTTCCCGTGATATGTGATCCCTTGTGAGCCAGTCACATGCTTGCAAGCTAATTGGATGGCATTTCACCGAGAGGGCCCAGAGTATATCTATCCGTCATATGGATGGACAAATCCCACTCTTGATCCATGTGTCTCAACCAATACTTTCCGAACACTCAATGCCACCTTTATAGCCACCCAATTATGGTGTGGTGTTTGATGTCATCAAAGAATCCATCTAGTAAAGGTGATATGCATGATCTCATGGTCGAAGGAATTAGGTTACTATGTATCAGAAAGCATATAGCAATTGAACTATTGAAATGACTTGATCTATGCTACGCTTATCTATAGGAGTATGTCCACCATATCATTCTCCTAACGATATGATCTTGTTGTTAATAACATCTCAATGTTCATGATAGGGAAACCACAATCATCTATTAACCAACAAGCTAGTATTATATAGAGGCTTTACTAGGGACTTCAAATTAAGTTTACAAATCACACAAGTATCAATGTTTCCTTGTTAATACTATTATGGCATGAATGTAAACATTTATCATAAACACAAAGATATAATAATAACTATATTTATTATTGCCTCTAGGGCATATCTCCAACAGTCTCCCACTTGTACTAGAGTCATCTAATCTAGATTACATGGTAATATACCGAACACCCATGGCAGTTTGGTGCTGGTCATGTTTTGCTCTCGGGAGAGGTTTAGTCAACGGATCCGCCACATTCAGATCTGTGTGTACTTTGCAAATCTTTATATCCCCATCTTGGACATGTTCTCGAATAGCGTGAAAACGTAGCTTGATATGCTTCAGCTTCTTGTGTGACCTTGGTTCTTGCGCATTGGCTATGGCGCCCATGTTATCATTGTAGATAGACATTGGGTCCAGCGCACTAGGAACCACACCCAGCTCTGTAATGAACTCTTTCATCCATATCGCTTCTTGTGAAGCCTCCGAAGCAGCCATGTATTCCGATTCAGTTGAATATCTCTAATTTAGGTTTCTTCCCAAAGAGTTTTGAACATTAAGATTCAGAACTCCCAATCCACCTTGACTCTTGGGTCTACAAACTTTCTTCCATGCTACAAGAGCAGTACCTCTAGCTTGAACATCAGCAGTTTTCTTTCTCCACAAGCATTGTCTCATATATTTAACCAACTGCTCTTTGATAGAGACAGGGAGATCAAAGCAACTCATGTAATATATGGGGAGGGAAGATAACACAGATTTAACTAACTGTAATTTCCCCCCATAATTCAGAAAGTCAACAATTCCACACAATCTTCTTTCAATTCTCTGAACAATAGGCAAGAAGTGTTCCACAGCAGGTTTATTCAAGCTCAGAGGCAGACCAAGATAGGTAAAAGGCAAGGACCCAGTGAGGCAAGAAAGTGTATTAGCAAAGTGCTCAAGCCTTGTAGAATCCATATTAATAGGCATCATGCTGGACTTGGAATAATTGACTTTAAGCCCAGTGGAAATAGCAAAGGTGTGCAGGATTGCTTTAAGACATAATAGTTGCTCAGAATCAGCCTTCAGGATTACTAAAGTGTCATCTGCATACTGGACCACAGGGAAATCAGGGCAAAAAACATTCTCAGAGGGCAGAGAAAGCAGACCCATGTACATTGCTTTATTGAGGATGCTTTGAAGAAGATCAGCAATCAGAACAAACAGGAGAGGGGACAAAGGGTCACCTTGCCTGACACCCCTTCTACAGTAATTTTTTTCCCAGGCACACCATTTAAAAGCACAGAGGAAGAAGCAGACCCAAAAATCAACTGAATCCAAGAAATCCATTTAACTCCAAAACCTTTGGCTTTAAGGATATCAATGATTGCAGAATGCTCAATTCTGTCAAAAGCCTTCTCAAAATCCAATTTGAGAATTAAGATTTCCTCCTTTGACTTGTGACACTGATCAAGAAATTCAAAAGCCCAACCTAAACAGTCTTGAATTGATCTTTGCTTGAGGAAACCATATTGATTCTTGTGAACAAGTTTAAGAATGACTTTTTGCAGTCTATTGGCCAGAATCTTAGTGATAATCTTGAGGACACTATTTAGCAAGGAAATAGGCCTAAAGTCAGCAGGAGTCAAAGGAGCAGCAATTTTTGGAATGAGGGTGATGAAAGAGGAATTAATGCTCTCTAAAGAGACATTCCCTGCATGGAACTCAAGAATAAGGTGTTTCACATCATCCTTGATAATAGGCCATCAAAGCGTCATGAATTCATTATTAAAACCATCAGGGCCAGGAGACTTATCATTAGGCAAATTTGTGATGACTTCTTCAATTTCTTCATCAGAGAAAGGCTTTTCCAAAGCTTCCTTATCTTCCTGGCTTAAGCAATCACCAGCCAATTCATCAAGATTAAAGTGCATTTCAGGCTTATCAGAAGTACCCATTCTATTTTTAAAGGAAGTCCAAAGAAGATTTGCTTTGCCATCATGATCATAGATCTCAAGATCAGAATCACCTTTGAGCATGGAAATGTAATTATGTCGAAAACTAATGGTAGCTTTGGAGTGAAAGAATTTGGTGTTCTCATCCCCCAGTTTAACCCATTTAATTTTCCCTCTCTGCTTCCAATAAGTATTCTGGTTTTGTAGAAGAGAAATAATAAGATCCTTCAAGATATCTCTAAGATTCCACTCATGAACAGTAAGAGTTCTCATTTCCTCCATGATATCAAGCATATCAATAGTGGCATTAACATTACAGATTTGTGTCTTGGACAAGGAAAAGTTTGGCCCAAAGCTTCACCCTCTTCTCACATTTTTGAATTTGGCATTTATTTTTTGGGATCAAGGAAACCCACAGAATATTCCGCATTTTGAACAATAGCTTTAAACTCTTTATGTTGTAACCTGGTTTTCAAATCGAACACGAGCTTTTGGAATCATTGTGCCAATGGTAATGACACAGGTAAGGTGATCAAGTAGGCTTAGCAAGAGGAGCAACAAAAGTAGAAGGAAAACTTTGAGTCAGACAATGATAAAAAACCAATCCAGTCTTTCCAAAAGAGGATCCTTCTGCATATTACTCCAAGTGAATTTTCTACCCTTAAGAGGTAACTCAATGAGACCTAAATTATTAATAGCTTCATTAAAGAGAAGCATACCATTCACATCCCCTCCCAATTTGTTTCTATCGGAGGTCATCTCTGAAGTTGAAATCTCCCACAATAAGCCAATCCACATCATCTGGCATATCAATACTACCAAACCAGTCTAGAAATTCAGACTTTTTCTCAGGTAAACATGGTCCATAAATGTTAGAGAGAATCCAAGATTTATTGGACAGGCAAGAGGTCAAGGTAATGGATATAGAGAACTCATTAAGGAAAGAGAGTTGACCAGAGAACAAGGAGCCATTCCAAATGATGATTAAACCACGGATGCACCTCTGGAGGAAGGAATTCAAAGTTGGAAAATCGGAGGCGGAATTTTTAATGAAGGATTTATCAAAACCCTCATGCTTAGTTTCACGAAGGCAGATAATGTCACGCAGACTCCTCAATTTTGCTTCTAAGAGCAAACCATTTTTTATCAGAATTAATTCCCCTGATATTCCAATTCAGGATCTTCCAAGTTCTGTTGTTACTCATTAAGAAACCAGGAGCAATTATAGCTGTGGGGTGATGTAAATAATATAATCACCCAAAAGAGAGAACAGCAGGTACATATACCAAAGTTCAACCACAATAGAGTACCACAAATATGATCCACAATAAGTACCAACCATATTGCAACATCACAAACACAGAACACATAACAGGAGGTCAACAAGACCCCAGCAAAAGATATAGCTTGACACATTATCACACTTAAGATGAGGTTTTCTTCTTGGCTTGCTGTCCACAGGTACCAGCAGCCCCAGGCTTCTTCTTGCCACCAATCCCCAAGCTGGAAGAGGGACCACCTTTAATGCTGCCTTTTGCAGGAGCCTTAATAACCACCTCATTGATCTTCCCTTTCTTGGTTAACCTCTTCTCCAGGTCCCCATCTTTAACCTTGCAGAATGAAGAAGCAAGATTTTTAACCACTTTGGCATTCAGGCAAGGAGGATCAGCATTACAAACCAGGCAATCAACAATTTGACAATGTAAGTGACTTTTAAAACCCCCATTTAATTCAACAATCCTAGGAGTTCTCCTCACCTCAGATTCCACAAGGGGTTCCTTGCCTTTTCTCTTTCTAGCAGGGGTAGAGGGAGAACCTGAAGAAGTTTTAACTTCAATACCCAGGCAAGAAGGGGCCATCTGGGAAAAAATCTCATTAGGAATGATGAAAGATATAGAACTTTCCTCAGCAATAGGTTCTTTAATAATTTCCCATTCCGGTGTTTTTCATCGGGAATGTTCTAGAAGGTTCCGGAATGTCCGGCACTCCGGAGGGGAAGGGTACATGAATGTGTCATAACAAGTTGGAATGGTTGCATCATGCACTAGGTTTCATCGCTGAACAAAATAAAGGGATAAATCAAATCCTAGTTTGAAAAGTCAAACGCCAATTTGAAAAGTCAAACGACTATTTTGTTTGGTGGAGGGAGAGTAGGAAACCTACTTGGGGAGGAAGTCCCTCTCCCTCCACCGCCGGCCAAGGAGGCCGAGTTGGGGAGGACTCCTCCCTTGGCCGCCGCCCTCCACCTATATAAGGAGGGAGGCTGCCCTCCAAGCACAACTCCACCTCTAAACCCTAACCCTAGCCGCTGCCACCAAACCGCCGCCGCCCTAGGGTTTCTCCCAAGCCGCCGAGTTGGGGCTTCTACTTGCCCTAGCCGTCGGCCTAGCTCCATCTACTTGGTGTGTCTAAACCCTAGATCACCGAGGCTCTCTCATAGTCCACCATACTCGCTCCGGCTTAAGGCGAAGCCCTGCGAGATCTCCCCTCTACTTCCGGTACCACGACGTCTTTGCCGGAATAGCGAGAGTGCTACAACCTCCATTTCTTTGGAACAAGGAGAGGAAGGTCTTCGTCAGTACGAGCGTGTGACCGATTGCGGAAGAGCTCGGAGCAAGCGTCGAAAGTCGTCTACGTGATCTTGAGATCGTCAAGAGTACGACTACATCACCCACGAGAATCCGCTCTCGTTAAACACTTTGTAATCTTCGAGGGTGAGTTATTCTATCTACTCGTTGCTACAATCTAGTAGATAGATCTTGGCTTGTTTGTTTGTATGCGGTAGAATTTTTTTGTTTTCCATGCTACGAACCCCTACAATAGCATCATCATTTCCAGCACTTGGAGCAATAGTGTGACGAAAAATCCTCAGCATAAGGTTGTAGAGGGTCTTGAGTCCCTTGGAACCCCCCACAACACCATCATCATACAAAGATCTAGCTTCAACTTGTTCTCACCCAAAGCAGCTGAGTGCATGCGCAGTCCCACAGGAGTGGATACTCCATGGAAGGTCTCAAAGATGACATTGGAAAAGTCATGAAATGTAGCTATGCAGCGAGTGGTGCCAGTCATCCACACCATGGTCCTGTCAAGGTCAGTCCCAAACACAACTGTGGCATAGAACTGCTAGACAAGATGGACACTGTAGTCTTCACGCAGCTCCATCAAGTTGTAGAGACCCAGCTTCTCACAGATCCATAGGGCATCATTGAAGTAAGGGCTCAGGCACATTTTCTCAACACTCATGAACTTCTGAGGGCAGAAAGGTGATCTGGTGAGTACACCATACACATCCTTCATGAACACAGCCTGTTCTTTCCTCCAGTAACGAGGGTCCTCACTGGTACGAGGCAGCGCATAGAAATCTTTCTTTCTCAGCTCACGGTACTCCTCTTTAGACATTTTGGCTAAGGTCTGCAGGTTGTCATACTTGGCCCTCTTGGCACGGTCCTCCCGTTCAGCCCTCTCCTGATCCCTCTTCATGTAAGCTGCATCACGTGCCCGCTGTTTCCGGTTGGACGGAGGCACGATAAACTGACCCTGAGCTTCATCATAGCGAGGATTGCCCCTTTGGGACTTGAACTTGGTACGACGAGGACGACTAGAACCATCACCTGTGAATAGCAGTGAGGGAGATAGCATGGACATGAGTATATATGTCCCAAAGATGCAGTACAAGAGCTTTGATGCATTTCTAGACTATTTTGATTCACCCAACACCGGAGTCTCCGCACCTTACACCGGAGTCTCGGCTTAGATCGAGTCTCGGTCACTGGGGACGAGTCTCGGCTGGACGAGTCTCCGGACCTAAGTCCGGAATCTCCGGTCGGGAGGCTCGGGTATGAGGTGGGAAGATGCTGGTGACGGTGAATCTAGTAGATCGGGCAATGCAACAAGGCTAAAGTACTAGAGTGCATGCAAACAAGTGATTCCAATGGACAAATTAGCAACAATCCTAAAAAAAACACATCTAGAGATGAGCCCTAGGAGAAAAATAGAGGAGAGGTACCAGATCTGTCCATGGGATCAATTCCTCCGGTGGGAATGACCCAATGGAGGAGAGGAGAAGGTTGGACGGCGGCACGGCGGATCCCGGGGGCTTCTTGACCTCCGGGGAGGATTTTTGGAAGAGGGGGCGACGGGGTTGAAGGTAGGGGACGGGGGTGAAGAATGGTGAACTGCTATCCCAGTTCACCCCGTGCCCCCTTCTTTAAGTGACAGAAACCGTCTGGACCGGAGACTCCGGTCTACACCGGAGACTCCGGTGTTTGTACACCGGAGACTCCGGTCCTCCTCGACCAAAAGTTCCAAGAAAAGTGTTTGGGGACATATATGAGAGATAGGTGGTTTTTAAGATAGGTATAGGGCTTGGGTTGAGACATCAAACTGTGAAGAACCAACAAGAGCCATAGGGTTTCAAAAAATGTTCAGAAAAGCTCCAAGAGACTAGAATCAAGCAAATGACAAACATGAGTAAGTGCCAACCTCTCAAATGAGAGAGGGCGGTGGCCTAGGCCACCATATTTGAGTATACTTGGCTTGGCACCAGGAAGATATATCTTGGGTCCATTACCAAAACTCATCATTAAGCTCACATATCAATAAATGATATTAAGAGGAATGATTTTGATTGCTTTGGGCATAATGGGGGGAGGGATGATCCAATCAATTAGGATCGCACTCCCCCTATTTCCATGCCTACACCTAAACCAAATATGAGATGAAACATAGGTGAGAGTGCAAGAGTATTAAGTCAAGCTCCTTGAATCTATGATATTTAGTTCATTTCTCAAGTAGCAAAACCTTGCTTCATCAAGTGGCTTCGTGAAGATACCGGCAAGTTGATCTTTGGTTGATACATATGATAGATCAATATCACCTCGAGAAACATGATCTCTAATGAAGTGATGGCGAATCTCAATATGCTTTGTCCTTGTGTGATCCACCGGGTTGTAGGCAATCTTGATGGCACTTTCATTGTCACATAGAAGAGGCACTTTGTCACAATGGACACCGTATTCCTTTAAAGTTTGCCTCATCCATAGAAATTGGGTGCAAGCACTAGAAGCTGCCACATACTCGGCTTCGGCGGTGGAGAGAGATCTACAATTTTGCTTCTTGGAAGACCAACATACCAAGGACCTACCAAGGAATTGGCAAGCCCCGGATGTTGATTTTCTATCATCCTTGTCACCCGCCCAATTCGAATCCGTGTATCCACAAAGAGCAAATGTTGAGCCTCGAGGATACCAAAGACCATAAAATGGGGTATGAACCAAATATCGAAAGATTCACTTGATCGCCATTAAATGGCTTTCTTTAGGAGCCGCTTGATATATTTCACACACACCTACACTCAACACAATATTGGGTCTAGATGCACAAAGGTAAAGCAAAGAACCAATCATAGACCGGTATACCTTTTGATCTACATCTTTACCATTTGGATTTTGTTCTAGATGAGTCTTTGTAGCCATGGGAGTAGGAGATCCATTTAAATCTTGCATTTTGAATCTCTTGAGCATATCTTGAGTATACTTGGCTTGATTGAAGAATGTCCCTCCTCTAACTTGCTTGATCTCAAAACCAAGAAATACTCTTAACTCCCCCATCAAAGACATCCGGAACCTACTAGTCATAAGCTTTGAGAATTCATCATTAAAAGCTTTGTTAGAAGAGCCAAAGATAATATCATCAACATATATTTGGCATACAAAAAGCTCCCCATTGACTTTCTTAGTAAAAAGAGTGGGATCGATTTTCCCAACCTCAAATCCACGGTCAAACAAAAGCTCTCTAAGGTTCTCACACCACGTGCGTGGGGCTTGCTTGAGCCCATAGAGCGCCTTATCAAGTTTGTAGACATGGTTTGGGAAGTTGGGGTCCTCAAATCCCGGGGGTTGCTTAACATATACCAATTCATTTAGTGGACCATAAAGAAATGCACTTTCTACATCCATTTGTTGCAACTTGAAGTTATGATGTGCCGCATAAACAAGAAGGATACGAATGGACTCAAGGCGAGCCACGGGTGCATATGTCTCTCCATAGTCAATTACTTCAATTTGAGAGAACCCTTTTGCAACCAATCTAGCCTTGTTGCTTACTATGATTCCATGCTCATCTTGCTTGTTCTTGAATATCCACTTTGTTCCAATAACATTGCGGCAATCCTTTGGCTTCTCTACTAACTTCCATACTTTGTTTCTCTCAAAGTTGTTGAGTTCTTTGTGCATTGCTTCTAATCAATCCGAATCTTCAAGGGCTTCACACACTTTCTTTGGTTCAATCATGGAGATGTGTGCTTGGTGTTCACTGAACCTCTTCAATTGTGCTCTTGTGGAAATACCTTTCCTTAGATCACCAACTACATTTTGTAGAGTGTGATCTCTTATTTCCAACATTCTTTCCTTTCTAGCTTCGCGACGAGCGTGGATCTCTGTGTTGTTTCTTGGAGGACCCTCTTCATCATTTTGATCCTCGTCTTGACCATCATCTTGACCTTTATCATCATTGGAATCATCCTCTACATTGGGAGGCAAAGATTGACCTTGGTCATGATCAAGTGCTCTTCTAGCGTCAATTTGAGCTTGTCTCAAAGTAGCTTGTACGGATTTTCCTTGAGAAATTGACTTGGCACCACTTGACAATCCGTCGAATGGACCAAGCTCCCCTTTACTAGAGTTATCACTTTGATCACCATGTTGAGGGTCCACATCTTGTCTTTGGCTTGAGTTAATGTCCTCTTCGGTGGATGTAGCATGTTGAGGTTGTGAAGATGAGGGCTCCACTTGAGTGGAGCATAGTTCTTCTCGATCCGCCATAAGGGGTTCCTCAACGGGGCGGATAAATCCCACACCCATTCTTCCTATGGAATCCTGAGGCATTTCATCATCTGCATCACAAGCATCAACACGCCCCCCTTGGGGACCATCATATTCTTCGAAGGTCACACTACAAGATTCTATGACGGCTCCGGAGAGCTTATCATAGATTCTATAAGTGTGAGATTCGAGACCATAGCCAACAAAAATACCCTCTAATGCTTTAGACTCGAATTTAGACAAATGAACACCTTTTATGAGATACAAACACTTACAACCGAACACCCGGAAGTAAGATATGTTGGGCTTGTTACCGGTAAGAATTTCATATGGAGTCTTGTTGATTTCTTTGCGGAGGTAGAGCCGGTTTTAAGCATGGCAAGGAGTGGAAATGGCTTCGGCCCAAAAGTTGTATGTAGATTTAAACTCCGCCAACATGGTCCTAGCCATCTCAATAAGAGTCCGGTTCTTCCTTTCGGCCACGCCATTTTGTTGAGGGGTGTATGCAGCGGAATATTGATGTTTAATCCCCTCATCACTAAGGAAATCATTCAAGGTGTAGTTCTTAAACTCGGTGTCGTTGTCACTTCTAATGATCAACACAGGAACATTGTATTGCCTTTGGACCAAATTGATGAAGTCGATGAAGGTCTTTTGAGTATCACTCTTCAATTTGAAGAAATAAACCCAAGAGTATCTTGAAAAGTCATCAACAATCACCAAGCAATATTTATTCCCACCAAGACTTGCATGAGATGGAGGACCAAAGAGGTCCACGTGGAGGAGCTCCAAGATCTTGGTGGACTTGATGCGGTTCTTAGGCTTGTGAGGAGCATCATGCATCTTCCCTAGAACACATGCCCTGCAAACACGATCTTTGGCAAAGGAAACATTTTATTTTAGTCCAACAATATGGCCCTCCTTGTGGAGACTTTGTAAAGTTCTCATATTGACATGGGCCAGTCGGCGATGCCATAACCAACCCACATCGGCCTTTCTGAATAAGCACATCACACTTGTAGTGGCTTGCCCCGAAAATTCCACCACATACAAGTCATGTTCGACATACCCAACGAAAGCGACCTTGAGAGACTTGCTCCACATGAGGACCACAAGATCATTATGTAAAAAGACGGAAAAACCCATCTTTCCAAGAGCACAGACTGAAAGTAAATTGTACCCAAGGGTCTACAAGCATGACGTTCACGAGTGTAATGTCGTGAGCAACCACAACTTTGCCAAAACCCAATACCTTAGATTTTGACTTGTCGGCATAAGTCACGGTGATTTGATCATCATTTGGCTTTAAGTCCTTGACAGTAGATGAGATTTCGGTCATATGACTTGTGCAACCACTATCAATCACCCACTTTGACCCTCCGGAAGCATAAGTCTACAAAAGATCAAGCTAATTTTTAGGTACCCATTTTTTAATGGGTCCTCTTTTGTTAGCAACAAGGGTATTGGGAACCCAAATAGACCAAGCAATATAACCATCAAATGGGCCAACATATTGTGCATACACATCACCATAATAATCACGCATTAGAACATAGTGAGGGTTAGCACTACCCACAAAGTCATCATGAGACATAGTTTTACCACTTGTGGTCTTACTACCCACAATGGCCTTGTTAGTTTCTTGTGTGGGCTTGGCCTTCTTCTTCTTGTTGTTCTTCTTCTTAGAATTGGAGACAAATCCAATGCCCCCTTTATCACCACTAGGCCTTTGCTTACTCAAAAGATCATCAATGGACTTGTTGCCTTGTGGAAATGTGGCCTTAGCAAGCTCCCCCTTCAACCTAGCATTCTCTTCAAGAATAGTTGTACTACTAGATGGAATGAAGTTACTAGGTGAAGGAATATTGGCCAATTGAGTTTGAAGCGTTTCATGGGACTTTGTGAGTGACAAAAGTTCACTCTCCAAAGCCTCGTGGGCCTTGTTAAGCAACCTAAAGTCCTCGGCAAGTTTTTCAGGAACCACACCAAACTCAATCTTGTCCTTTTTAGCACTTTTGTATTTAGCAATAGCATGATCACGCTCTTTGATGAGTTTGTTAACAATATTGTCATTGGCCTCATCAAGCCCTTCAAGTTTTAATTCAAGTGATAACCTAGTTTCTTGTTCTTCTTCTAGAGCATTGTTTAAAGCCTCTAGCTCAATCATGTGTTCATGCCCAAGTTTACATCTTACATCTAGAAGCTCTTGAGTATGTGAAAGTTGATCTAGGATGTTTTCAAAGTGTAACTTAGCATCTCCTTCTAGGTTAGTCATAAACTCATCAAAGGCAATTAATTCCTTTTTAACATCAAGAGACATATCATCATCAAGTTCATCATTATCTAAGGGAGTAGAGTGGGATGATGAGGATACCTCCGTTCCTCTTGCCATAAGGCAAATGACGTTCTTGGTGGGAGAGTTCTCATTTGGAGAATCAAAGAGTGAGAATGTCGGAGTAGAGGTGGTGGCTAGAGCAGCCACACCATGTGAAGTTTCCTCTTCCTCATTTTCATCATCTTCATTGTCGGAGGAGTATTCTTCATGAGTGATCAAGACAATTTCTCCCGACTTCTTGTTGATGGGATTCTTCTTGATGAAAGGTTTCTTGTAAGGTGCCTTGAGAGTCTTTTTCAACACAAGCTTACCCCCATGATCTTCTCTCTTTTCATAGGGACAACTTGCTACAAAGTGATAGCTGTCACCACAATCGAAGCAAGTTCTCAATCTCGTTGTATTTTCTCTTTTCCCATTTGGGTTGCTTTTTCTTTGCATTTCCATCTTGGCCTTGGCGGGGTTCTTCCAAAAGTTCTTTGCATAGAAGGCCATATATTGACTATGAGCAATCTTGACTTCATCGGGGTGGTTCATGGAAGGCCCTTCATCACTATCATCTTCATCCCCATGGTCCACAACTTTGGCCTTTAATGCAACATTGACAACATTGCTCATACCAAGCGCACGAGCACGAGCATCTTTGGCATTCTTGGCGGCAACCTTGAAAGCGGCCATCTCTTGCATAACTTCATTTGAGGTCATGAGATGGTAGTTGTGTCTTCCTTGTAGACTCTTCAAGTCGGTGGGCTCAAAAGGCATGAGTGCACTCACATATTTCCTTTTTATCCATGCATCATCCACATGTGAGGCACCCACATTTCTAAAAGCGGTGGCGGTGGTCTTGAGCCTTCGGTACATGTCTTCATGATCTTCACCTTCTTTCATGTAGAAGCCTTCGGCTTCATTGCTTAGAGCATCATATCGGTTCCTCCTCATACTCTCATTTCCAACAAACAACACAGTGATAGCATCCCAAGCTTCCTTGGCAATGCTAAAGTGCTCAATGTGTGGGTAATCCTTTGTTCCCAATACTTGTTGAATCATATGCAAAGCAGTGGCATTGAGTTGACTATTGACAACCTCTCTTCTTGTCAAGTTGTTTGGATCCCCAATAAAGAGTCCATGCTCGATGATGTTCCATAGTTCAATGCAAGAGCTGCGCACATGAGTTCTCATTAGTGATTGCCATTGAGCAAAAGTAGAAGACTCTTCTAGCTTAGGTAGGTCACCTCTATTGTACACATGAGGGTGAGGGATGGGAGGATCAGGAGAGTACCAAGAATCACGGTGCTCACCCTTCCCCCCATCAAGTTGTGTGGAGGAATTAGCGTTGTCTAGTTTGCCCCCTACCACCATACCCTCGGGGGATACCGAAGTATTACCTTTAGGTACAACGGATGGTAGATCCTCTTGAGGAGATGGGGGTGATGAGCCATCTTTGTCTTTAAGAAGTTGCTCAAGCATCTTCTTGATTTCGTTGACCAAGGAAGAGCTCAATCTTATTTCCAAGTTTCTGAGATCTTCCATGGTCACCGGGGTCGGCTCACTACCACCATCCCCTTCTTGGCTACCCATATTCTCTTAGGCGGTAAATCCCAAATAAAGAGCCGAGGCTCTGATACCAATTGAAAGGATCGTATGGGCACCTAGAGGGGGGGGGGGGTGAATAGGTGCTACTTCAAATTTTATTCCTTTTCAAGTTAGGGTTTGACAAGAAAGGTAAATTCTCTAGAATATGCAACTATGGTGAATTTACTGAAGGGAATATGCCCTGAGAGGCAATAATAAATTGTTTATTATGTGTATTCCAAGTATATGATAGATGTTTATTTTGCATGCTATAATTGTATTAATACGGAAACGTTAATACATGTGTGTTTAATAAACAAACAGAAAGTTCCTAGTTAAGCCTCTCTCATAAACTAGCTCGTTGATTAACAAGATGATCAAGGTTTCCTGATCATGGACATTGGATGTTGTTAATAACGGGATCACAACATTAGTGTAATGATGTGATGAACATTCATCCGAAGTATAGCATTACGATCAAAGTCATTGAGTTTATATTGCTATAACAACTTACGAAGTGATCCTAATCCTTAGACCATGAGATCATGTCAATCACTAACACCGAAGAGTTTCTTGATAACATCAAACGTCACAACCGTAACAGGGTGATTATAAAGATGGGTTCGAACTAATAAAGTGTTATGTTGAGGCTCATGGATCAAGAGTGGAATTTGTTCATCCCGATGACGGATAGATATACTCTGGGCCCTCTCGGTGATATCACATTGATTAGCTTGCAAGCAAGTGATTTGATCACTAGAATGTTATATCACGAACGAGAAAAGAGTGCATGTCGATCGAGATCAAACTAGGTATGGAGATACCGATGATCGAATCTCGGACATGTAATATATCGTGAGACAAAGGGATTAAGATACTAGCGTAAAAGGTTCCGACGATCACAAGAAAGTCATCGTTGAATGTGGGAGTCAAGATGGGTCTCCGATCCCGCTTCGATTATTGATCCGAGAGGGTCTCGATCATGTCCGCATTATTCACGAACCGTAGGGTGACACACTTAAGAGACACCGACATCCAATTGGAGCAAAAGTTTCATGCCGAAAAGAATAAACAAGCGAGGAATTTATTTCACTAGATACCAAACAGTTTTCGTGAAATTGCATAAAGTGGTTATGCATGTGAAATAGAATTCTAGCAAGGTTATTTGTGAATGTTTGTCATTAAAGTAATTGACAAAATTCTGAATAAAATAAAAGAGTTTTATTTAATGAGAGTTTGCATTAAATTTGGTGGAAATTTAATGGGATTTTGAGTGGGATTTTGAGTGGACTTTTGAAGGGTCATTTTGTGAGTGGAGTGTCCACCCACATGATGAGGGAGGCAAGGGGCAGCCCCCATGCGCCTGCCATCCCTTGGGGTTCCCCTCCTCCTATAAAAGGAGCCCTCCTCTCACTTCTCACTCACACCTCCTCGTGAAGGATCTCTCCCCCTCTAGAATTTATCCCCATGGTCTCGGACTAGCGAGATACATGTTCCCTGGTTTTTCGCAAGAAAGAGTTGTGCTTCCGCTGCATCGCTGGAGCGAGGAGGCGGAGGTTGCTCGGTGCCTCGAGCGTGTGTGCGAGCACGGATGCTAGCTGATTTGCGGCTTAGGACTTCCTCTCGATCTTGAGATCGGCAAGAGATCGTCTACATCAACCACGAGTTTGGACTCGTTAAGCTTTGTCGGTCTTCAAGGGTATGTTCTCTACGGATATACATCCGTTGTTTGTATCTAGTATAAATAGATCTTGGTATATAGTTCACATCGTAGGAAAATTTTTGTTTTCTATGTCGAACCCTTCAAAGGGTATCGAGCCGGATCTATGCGTAGATACTTTACACGGTAGTACACATATGAGTATGTGGGCGATGATGATCATGTTGTTGCTCCTTTCTTGTGATTTTGGATATTGGTGGCATAGTGGGATGAAGCGGCCGACAAACTTTACATGTCCTCGCACATGAGACCTGTTCCACGCTTGACATGCAACTAGTTTGCATAAGTGGCTAGCGGTGTCTGCTCTCCTACTATAGTCAATATCTATTTTGCAAGCGAGTTGTCAACAATTTGATTATCCTCGTTAGGTTCATGTTCGTAGGTAAGAACGGTTCTATCTCGAAAGCCCTCACCACGTAAAACTTGCAATGGATAAATTAGAAGCGTCTAGTTTAGATTGTTCTTTGGGCTAGTGTTATGATATGGTAGTGTTGTAAGTAGAAGTATGAGATGATACTCTTACAACACACATAGCGTAAAACCCATAGATTGTGGATTTACACATATAGGTATGATAGTGATCATACCACGATGCACATGATAGAGATCATCTGCGGGAACCATATAATTTCACTATTAAACATATGATGTTTGATTGCATCTTATATTGCTTGTTTAGCGCTTTGTTAAGCATAATAAGATGATCCCTCATTTTAAATATCAAGATAAGAATGTGTTCTCCCTTTAGTATGCACCGATTATGTTTTCGTCGCTCCAAGACATCACGTGATGATCGGGTGTACTTGGATCCTCGACCATACTTCGGGTGTAAGACAGTTACACACACGAATACTAAGGTTCTTACTTGGCGAGCCTAGCATGTATAGACATGGCCTCGAACACGCACCGAAAGGTTAAGCATGAGTCATATAGTTGATATGATGCCCATTTGATGCTCGCCTTTGAAGCTATACCGACTCACGTGATGATCGGACTTGGTGTAGTGGATTTGGTTCATGTAATCACCAAAAGGACACGAGGGATGTCGCTTTTGAGTGGGAGTTCATTCGTAATATAGATTAGTTGAACTCAATCTATCATACACTTAGTCTAAACTTTACAAATTCTGTTGTAGATGGCACCACCGCTTTTAATTTCAATGCGTTCATGGAGAAAGAGAAACTAGCAACGAGCGGTAGCAACTTTCTTGAATGGGCCATGAATTTGAGGATTCTCCTCTCTGGCACAAAAGCAATATGTGCTAGAAGCCGTTAGGCCCCCACCTTTGACGATGCCCCGACGAGGAGAAGAATGTCTATCGACTCGTCGGAGGACCACAACTTAGTTCATTGCGGCATATTGTATGGGCTAGAGCGGAACTTGAAAGCGTTCAAAACGGCAATGCTTTTGATACAATGGGTGAGTTGAAAATGATTTTCGACACACATGCTTTGTAGAGAGCTACAATGGTTCGTAAAAGTTCTTTAGCTGCATGATGGAAGAGAACAGCTCGTTAGTGAGCATGTACTCAAGATGTCGGTTACGCCGATAAGCTTGTGTCCTTGGGAATAACGATTCCCATTGACTTAGGCATCCATCGTGTTCTGGTCTACGCCACCTAGCTATAAGAGCTTCGTGATGAACTATAATATGCAAGGCATGAAGAAGTCTCTCCCGAGCTTCACAATGCTTAAAACTGCGTAAGTGGAGATCAAAAAGGAACATCAAGTGTTGATGATCAATAGGAACACTGGTTTCAAGAAAGACAAGAAGGAAAACGGAAGGAAGTAAGGCGGCAAGCCATTGCCGCTTTGAAAAGAAACCCCGAGTTGGACCTAAGTCGATACCGAGTGCTACTATTGTAAGGGGATCGCCATCGAAGCGAATCGCCCCAAGTATCTGGCGCACAAGAAGGCCTAAGGCAAACAAAGGTATATATGATATACATGTTATTGATGTGTACTTGACTAGTGCTCGCAGAGCACCGGGTATTTGATACCGGTTGCTAATATTTGTAACTCGAATCGGGGTCATGAACGACCGCTAGCAAGGGGTGAGGTCAAGATGCGTGTCGGCAATGGATCAAACGTTGATGTGATCGCCGAACGCTACCTCTCCACTTACCGTCGGGATTAGTTATAAACTTAAATAATCATATTTGGTGCCTGACCGAGCATGAACATTGTATCTGGATCATGTTTGATGCAAAGTGGTTTTTCATTCAAATCTGAGAACAATGGTTGTTCCATTTATATGAATGAAATCTTTTATGGTCATGCACCAATGTTGAATGGTTTATTTCTGTTGGATCTCGATGATAATGTTACACATATTCATAATATTGATGCTAAAAGGATTAAACTTAGTGATGATACATTCGCATATATGTGGCACTGCCGTCTAGGTCATATTGGCATTAAACGCATGAAGAAGCTCCATTCGGATGGACTTTTAGAATCACTTGATTATGAATCATTTGATACATGTGAGCCATGCCTTATGGGCAAGATGACTAGAACGCCGTTTTCGGTTCAATGGAGCAGGCATGATTTATTGGAAATCATACATTCGGATGTATGTGGTCCAATGAGTGTGTCGCCGAGGTGGATATCGTTATTTTGTTACTTTCACGGATGATTTGAGTAGATACGGTTATATCTACTTGATGAAACACAAGTCTGAAACCTTTGAAAAGTTCAAGGAATTTCGAATGAAGTGGAAAATCATCGTAATAGAAAGATCAAATTTCTACGCCCGACCGTGGAGGTGAGTATCTAAGTTACGAGTTTAGCACTCACATGAAAGAGTGTGGAATTGTTTCACAACTCACACCTGCCGGAACACCACAGCGAAATGGTGTGTCGGAACGTCGTAATCGTACTTTATTATATATGGTTCGATCTATGATGTCTCCGACGGACTTGCCGTTGTCATTTTGGGGTTATGCACTAGAAACTGCTGCATTCACTTTAAATCGGGCACCATCTAAATCCGTTGAAAAGACACCGTATGAATTGTGGTTTGGAAACAAACCTAAGCTGTCATTTCTTAAAGTTTGGGGTTGCGATGTTTATGTGAAGAAACTTCAACCGGATAAACTCGAACCCAAAGCGGAAAAATGCGTCTTCATAGGATACCCTAAAGAAACTATTGGGTATTCCTTCTATCACAGATCCGAGGGCAAGGTTTTGTTGTTAAGAATGGATCCTTTCTAGAGAAAGAGTTTCGCGAAAGGTGTGAGTAGTCGGAAGGTAGAACTCAAGAGGTTATGGAACCTTCTCTTCAAAGTATGGCGAGTAGCCTTGCACGGAAGTCGTTCCGAGTTGGCTCCACTGTTGAAGAAGGAACTAATGATAATGATCATGAAACTCCGAAGAGAGTACTACCGAACCTCGCAGTCAAACAGACGCGGCAGCCCCGAGTCACGGAAATCTGTCATAAATTTCATGGTTGATGAAAATAATGACCTGCGACGTATGAAGAAGCGATGATGAGCCCGGATTCCAACAAATGGTTAGAAGCCATGAAATCCGAGATGGAATCCATGTATGAAAATCAAGTTTGGAACTTGGTGGAATTACCTCACGACCGAAAGGCCGTGGAGAACAAATGGATTTTCAAAAGGAAAACGATGTTGATGGTAATGTGACCATCTATAAAGCTCGACTTGTCGCAAAGGGGTTTCGACAAATTAAAGGAGTTGACTACGATGAGACTTTCTCTCCGTAGCGATGCTAAAGTCGATTAGGATTATGTTAGCAATTGCTGCATATTTCGATTATGAAATATGGCGATGGATGTCAAAACCGCGTTTCTCAATGGTAATATTGAAGAAGAGTTGTATATGATACAACCAAAGGGTTTTGTCGATCCTAAGGATGCTAACAAGGTGTGCAAGCTTCAACGATCCATCTATGGATTGAAGCAAGCATCACGGTTGGAATCTCCGCTTTGATGAGGTGATCAAAGAGTTTGGATTTGTCCAAACTTATGGAGAAGCTTGTATTTACAAGAAAGTGAGTGGGAGCAATGTGGCATTTACGATACTATATGTGGATGACATATTATTGATCGGAAATGATATAGAACTTTAAACAATGTTAAAAGTTATCTAAACAAAGAAATTTTCAATGAAGGACCTAGGTGAAGCGTCTTACATATTAGGCATAAAGATCTATAGAGATAGATCTAGGCGCCTAATAGGGCTATCGCAAAGTACATACCTTGATAAGATTTTAAAGAAGTTTAAAATGGACGGAAGTAAGAAGGGGTTCTTACCTATGTTGCAAGGCAAGACATTGAGTAAGACTCAAAGTCCGGCTTCGGAAGAAAGAGAGATAATGGACAAAGTCCCCTATGCTTCAGCCATAGGCTCTATAATGTACGCCATGCTATGTACAAGACCGGATGTGGCACACGCTATTAGTTTGACTAGTAGGTACCAATCGGATCCAGGTTCGGAACACTGGATAGCGGTCAAGAATATCCTTAAGTACTTGAGAAGAACTAAGAATATGTTTCTTGTATACGGAGGTGAAGAAGAGCTCGTCGCTAAGTGTTATGTCGACGCTAGCTTTGACACCGATCCGGATGACTCTAAGTCTCAATCCGGATACGTATTTCTCATGAATGGCGGAGCGGTTAGTTGGAGGAGCTCCAAACAACCTGTGGTAGCGGGATCAACAACGGAGGCCGAATATGTTGCTGCTTCGGAAGAGGCTCAGGAAGCAGTTTGGATGAAGGAGTTCATATCCGAACTAGGAGTTGTGGCAAGCGCGTTGGACCCAATGGTGATCTATTGTGACAACAATGGTGCCATTGCCAATGCCAAAGAGCCAAGGTCTCACAAGCATTCCAAGCATATTAAGCGCGTTTCACTCCATCCATGAGCATGTCAAGGATGGAGATATAAAGATTTGTAAAGTACATACGGATCTCAATGTAGCAGATCCGTTGACTAAAACTCTCCTAGAGCAAAACATGATCAACACCGAACTCAATGGGTGTTAGATATATCACTATGTAACTAGATTATTGTCTCTAGTGCAAGTGGGAGATCAAGGGAATATGCCCCGAGAGGCAATAATAAATTGTTTATTATGTGTATTCCAAGTATATGATAGATGTTTATTTTGCATGCTATAATTGTATTAATACGAAACGTTAATACATGTGTGTTTAATAAACAAATGAAAGTTCCTAGTTAAGCCTCTCTCATAAACTAGCTCGTTGATTAACAAGATGATCAAGGTTTCGATCATGGACATTGGATGTTGTTAATAACGGGATCACAACATTAGTGTAATGATGTGATGAACATTCATCCAAGTATAGCATTACGATCAAAGTCATTGAGTTTATATTGCTATAACAACTTAAGTGATCCTAATCCTTAGACCATGAGATCATGTCAATCACTAACACCTAAGAGTTTCTTGATAACATCAAACGTCACACCGTAATGTGGGTGATTATAAAGATGGGTTCGAACTAATAAAGTGTTATGTTGAGGCTCATGGATCAAGAGTGGAATTTGTTCATCCCGATGACGGATAGATATACTGGGCCCTCTCGGTGATATCACATTGATTAGCTTGCAAGCAAGTGATTTGATCACTAGAATGTTATATCACGGAACGAGAAAAGAGTGCATGTCGAACGAGATCAAACTAGGTATGGAGATACCGATGATCGAATCTCGGACATGTAATATATCGTGAGACAAAGGGATTAAGATACTAGCGTAAAAGGTTCCACGATCACAAGAAAGTCATCGTTGAATGTGTGGGAGTCGATATGGGTCTCGGATCCGCTTCGATTATTGATCCGAGAGGGTCTCGATCATGTCCGCATTATTCACGAACCGTAGGGTGACACACTTAAGAGACACCGACATCCAATTGGAGCAAAAGTTTCATGCCGAAAGAATAAACAAGCGCAGGAATTTATTTCACTAGATACCAAAACAGGTTTTGGTGAAATTGCATAAAGTGGTTATGCATGTGAAATAGAATTCTAGCAAGGGGTTATTTGTGAATGTTTGTCATTAAAGTAATTGACAAAATTCTGAATAAAATAAAAGAGTTTTATTTAATGAGAGTTTGCATTAAATTTGGTGGAAATTTAATGGGATTTTTGAGTGGGATTTTGAGTGGACTTTTGAAGGGTCATTTTGTGAGTGGAGTGTCCACCCACATGATGAGGGGAGGGAAAGGGGGCAGCCCCCATGCGCCGGCCATCCCCTTGGGGTTCCCCCCCCTCCTCCTATAAAAGGAGCCCCTCCTCTCACTTCTCACTCACACCTCCACGTGAAGGATCTCTCTCCCCCTCTAGAATTTATCCCCCATGGTCTCGGACTAGCGAGATACATGTTCCCGGTGGTTTTTCGGCAAGAAAGAGTTGTGCTTCCGCTGCATCGCTGGAGCGAGGAGGCGGAGGTTGCTCGGTGCCTCGAACGTGTGTGCGAGCACGGATGCGCTGCTGATTTGCGGCGCTAGGACTTCCTCTCGATCTTGAGATCGACAAGAGATCGTCTACATCAACCACGAGTTTGGACTCGTTAAGCTTTGTCGGTCTTCAAGGGTATGTTCTCTACGGATATACATCCGCCCGTTGTTTGTATCTAGTATAAATAGATCTTGGTATATAGTTCACATCGTAGGAAAATTTTTTGTTTTCTATGCTGCGAACCCTTCATTTACCTATATGTCAATCAAGCACAACCTAACACAACACTAAGCAAGAACAAGTAAGTAAAGTGCGGTAAAGGATAGAAGTAACCAAGGGAGTGGACGCGGAGACACAAGGATTTGTTTCCCGTAGTTCCTTCCTTTTGAGGGGAAGTATGTCTACGTTTGGAGAGGGGTGGTTTCAAACCACCAACGCCACGAGAGGCCTCCCTTGTTCTCCGATGAACCTCATCTCAACGGGCTCGATTCACCTTCCACTATATCGGCAACCTTCGAGGTGGAAGCCGACACCTTTACAACAAGTTCGGGGCACACATCCACAACTGAATTGGAGGCTCCCAAATACAAGCAAGCTGTCAAGACAAATCAAAGACAAGCTTGTAAGAACAAAATCAAAGTTAGGGTTTCCAATGAAACACTAGAGCTTGGGGGCCCTCAAGTGAATGAGGGGGAAATGAAGATCTCTCTTGGTGAAGATGTAAATCAAGGCCTCCTCCTTCGATTCTCCAAAGATCAATGACTTTGGATGGTTGGATGAAGAGATCTTGTAGATTTGGTGGCTCTAATGGGGTTAGTGTTCTTGAGCAGCTCGAGCCACCGGAGGAAGAAGATAAGGGTCCCTTTTTATAGGCAGCCCCCTCCACGAACCGTTTTCTGACCGTTGTAGAAAAGTCAGACCGGAGACTCCGGTCTACACCGGATACTCCGACCAATCTCTGGACCAGCCTCCGGACTGCCCTTCTGACTGACCCAGACCAATTCTCCCATAGCAACACCGGAGACTCCGGTCTTCCAACACCGGAGACTCCGGACTGAACAAAGTCCGGAAACTCCGGAGTAACCTCCGGTGCAGCCTCCGGACCCCTAGTCAGAATGTCCTAGCCAGATCCTGGGAGGCACCACCGAAGCCAGAACCAAAAACTCCGGACCACACCGGAGACTCCGGTCTTGACAGACCGGAGACTCCAAAGTCTGGAGTTTCCAGAACAGTGGCATATGAATGTGGTCTTTTCCCAAGAGTGAGGGTGTTGTTTATCTATGATAATACCAACCTGTGGACAATAACAAACTGTAAAATGATCTACTTGTTGTTAACGAACACCAAAAGTGATTATGACAATAAATGCCCTTTCAGTGGAGAACACACAACTTGGTCCACCGCTCCGGACGGAACGACCAGGTCGCATAGGATTTTTCTCCCACAGAGGCTGCATCTTCCTATGCCAAGCCACGTCACTAATCCATGGTGTTTTCCTCCATCAATAAGAGTTTATCTCCACTAATCAGATTCAAAGACATGGATGTTTTGTTTTCTTTCTACTATTAGATGCAAATTCATGAATAACGTGTTTTTTCACATGTATAGTTTTTATTTTTTCTATTATATATATTTTTTATGTAATCATTTTTATATATTTTTTGTTTCTTTTATCATGTTTTCATATATTTATTTTAATGTTTTTACATAACTTTTAACGTTTTTTAGTAGGGATGTTTTACATGGGTGTCAATTTTTTGTCTCGTGATCGGTAATTTTTGTCCCCATTGGTCTAATGACTTGTTCAATTTCATGGTTCTCATGAGCTGATTTTCTATTTCATGATCGGTAACTTTTGTTCTCCGATAATTAATTTTTTGTTCCATGAGCGCTAAACTTATGTTTCCCTTGTACTCCTCTTTTGATCGATAAATGTTGTTCCTGCTTGTCCAGTGTTTGGCTCCGCAAAAACTAAAATTTTGTTCCATGGTTCTCTGGCGCTATGTTTCCACCTAAATCATAATTTTTTGCGCAATCGATAAGTTGTGTTTCCGTTTGTCCACTATTTTGTTCCCATAGAACTAAAGTTTTGTTTCATGGTCCTCATGCACAGTTTTTTCACTTGTAATCATAAATTGTTCTGCAATCGATACATTGTGTTCGCGTTTATCCACTGTATTGTTCCCTAGAACTACAGTTTTGTTTATGGTCCCAGGGCACTAATTTTATAAAAAAAATTCCCGCGCTCAATTCTGTTTAGCAATCGGTAGATTTTTGTTCCCCAAGAAGTAAAAACTTATTCCATGGGCGCTAAATTTATGTTCCATGTACTCCTCAGTGATTGGTAATTTTTTATGTCCAATTTGTTGTTCGGCATGAACTAAAATTTTGTCCCATGGTCCAGTGGCACAGTGTTTCCACTTGTACTCGTATTTTGTTCCGCGATAGATAAATTGTGTTCCTGTTTGTCCAATGTTTTGTTTTCCTAGAACTAAAATTTTGCTCCATTGTCCTGGCGCTAATTCTATATTCTAGCCCACATTTGCAATTTTGTTCGTCCATTGATAATTCTGTTCCATTTTATCGAAAAAAAATTCCAATTGTATTTTTGATTTGTTCCACCTTATCCACGCGGACGGAGTGGCAGTACGTTCCAGTACGTTCCTCTCACACATTACTGAGCGGTTAGTCTAAATCTTAGTTCTTTATGTAGATTCCTTGAATGTTAATTTTTGTCCCCATTGGTCTAATGACTTGTTCAATTTCATGGTTCTCATGAGCTGATTTTCTATTTCATGATCGGTAACTTTTGTTCTCCGATAATTAATTTTTTGTTCCATGAGCGCTAAACTTATGTTTCCCTTGTACTCCTCTTTTGATCGATAAATGTTGTTCCTGCTTGTCCAGTGTTTGGCTCCGCAAAAACTAAAATTTTGTTCCATGGTTCTCTGGCGCTATGTTTCCACCTAAATCATAATTTTTTGCGCAATCGATAAGTTGTGTTTCCGTTTGTCCACTATTTTGTTCCCATAGAACTAAAGTTTTGTTTCATGGTCCTCATGCACAGTTTTTTCACTTGTAATCATAAATTGTTCTGCAATCGATACATTGTGTTCGCGTTTATCCACTGTATTGTTCCCCTAGAACTACAGTTTTGTTTATGGTCCCAGGGCACTAATTTTATAAAAAAAATTCCCGCGCTCAATTCTGTTTAGCAATCGGTAGATTTTTGTTCCCCAAGAAGTAAAAACTTATTCCATGGGCGCTAAATTTATGTTCCATGTACTCCTCAGTGATTGGTAATTTTTTATGTCCAATTTGTTGTTCGGCATGAACTAAAATTTTGTCCCATGGTCCAGTGGCACAGTGTTTCCACTTGTACTCGTATTTTGTTCCGCGATAGATAAATTGTGTTCCTGTTTGTCCAATGTTTTGTTTTCCTAGAACTAAAATTTTGCTCCATTGTCCTGGCGCTAATTCTATATTCTAGCCCACATTTGCAATTTTGTTCGTCCATTGATAATTCTGTTCCATTTTATCGAAAAAAAATTCCAATTGTATTTTTGATTTGTTCCACCTTATCCACGCGGACGGAGTGGCAGTACGTTCCAGTACGTTCCGCTCACACATTACTGAGCGGTTAGTCTAAATCTTAGTTCTTTATGTAGATTCCTTGAATGTTAATTTTAGTTCCTCATAGGTTGAAATCACATTTTTAAATGGACTAACTGTTCTATGTTTTAAATCAGAATCCTTCTAAATTTTAATGTGTGAAATAATGATGAGACATGTTCTAACGATATATACCACGACAACTTTACAGTAGTTCCTTTCATGGTGACTAGGTTTAGAGCACACGCACTTCAGAAAATAGTCTGTTTGGGTGACCATGCTTCCCTACCGAAAGAAAAATGATTAGACCAGCGTGACATGCAGTTAGGAATGAAAGGCAATGAATAATCAGTATTAATTTGAAGCCCCAATCCCCCGAGCTTGAAATGAAAGGCAACAGATAATCACTAGCTTCAAATAAAAGGCAACGGCTGCAAATGCCAAAAGCCAAGGTTCAGGCGTGGGCCCAATGCATGTAGACAAGAACAATGCCCAACATATGCACAGTCTCACGTCCACGTCACCGGGTACCGTTTCGATTTTAGTCCCATCTCGGTAGTTTAGTAAAATTCCAACGTGTTTAAATACCCGGTCAGTTCAACTTTGTATAAGCCACCTGATTCAACCGAGTAACATCGACGAAGGTCATCTCACGCGAAGCATAGAGAAGAAATCCATACTATACATGGGTTGTGTTTCGTACATCCGGCTCAACCGGGCAGAACCGGAGCTAAGGGGACGCCCGAGCTCTAGGGAGGAGCACCCTCCTAAACGGCAATCCTCTCAACTGCTCAATGCGATCATGAAGGGAACCTCTAAACTAACACATGCCCATAGACATTTTGCAAAATATCCCAGGAAAATGGGGCCACTTGCCCCCTTACCCTCCCCCCTCCCTCCACACACACACACACACAAAGTTAGCCCATAACATTGAATTTTTGCCCACTAAGCCTATTTGGCCCCATGGAAACGTTCCAAGATCCATCGGAAAATTGGCCCACTTGCCCCCAAAGATAGCCCATAAACATTGAATTTTTTCCCACTAAGCCCATTTCCCCCCATGGAAACATTCCAAGCTCCGTCCAGTGACGGATAACACTAATTACTCGTTTGTATGGCCTTAGCCCATTTTCTGGCCGGTGGAGTCCCTTGGCCAGTATGACATGGCACCAGGCTCGCGAACGGAGGAACACGGCCGTTAACCACGCGATATGGGTCCCACCATTTTTTGGTCAGACATAAACAGCTGAGTCGTTGATCGTGGTCTCCCGCACTCCTCTCGTCTCCACCATCGTCGCTCCTTCCCTGCTTTTTCGTTTCGTCGCTGACAATCCATCGCTTCCATCATGCTTCCAGTGATGACACTGTCATGCCAAGCCAGAACGACAGAGAGAAATTGATCCCCTCCTAACTAGGGGTAAGTCATGTTCCCCTGATTTCGTTTATAGGGTTAGGGTTTTGAGCCGATTTGGAATATTTTGATTTTGTCTTGAATCTAGTCGATTAAGCTCGGAATTTTTGAAATTTATCTTGGTTTAGGATCTGACAGTAGTTGGCTATGCGCCAGACATGACCGAGGACTCCACATTCCACGACATCATTGTCGGATGCCCTTTGGTATGTCGTGGTCACCAGCTATAGCCGCAGAAATGTGTAGCATGGGACCAACACTAGATGCCAGTTCTATATGCGCCAAGTACAGAATGAGAAATTCTAATTTGTTGCTGCCACTTATTATCTAATGGATGTGCACTTTAACCATGCTAAAGTTGTACTAGTACATATAGGGTTCATAATTATTTTGTCACTAGTTTAATTCAGTTAGCTTACTTCAATTTTAATTGGTTAGATGGAGAGTGGCCACGGACCATAAAAAATTTATTTGTTGTTCTTGTTGATAGGAAGTGTAGAACTGCGGGTTTGTTGATTGGTTAGGTGGAGAGTGTCTAGAGACTACAAAAAATGCCCTAGGAAAACTATGGGGAATGTTGTCGGATAACAACAATGTTAGGGTAAAAGAGAGGGTAGAGAATGGTATTGTGCATGAGCTTTCTGAAGAGAAGAACAAGTTGGAGAAATATTCTAGCATGTTGGATGATGCGAAGACAAGTCCAAAGTAATAACCAAACTATAGCAGCAAGCCAAAGGAACCCACTAGCATCATAACAACACCATAGAACTAACTGAATAACCAGCCCAACCTCCATCCTTTCATCCTCAAGATCCCAAGCATCTATAAGTTACTCCCTTTCATACTTCTCTAGCCCCTCCAAATGTCCTTCATCAGTAGCTTCATTTGCAGATGTATCAGATCTAGTAATAGTCAAATTTCCAAGTTGCGTGGACGATGTAACATGATCCCCTGCTAGATCGATACGTTGCAGGATTGCATCACCTTCTTGAACATCATTTTGCTCCTGAATGAGGTGAAGACTAGTTAGCAAACTTCTAAAGGTGATTTTATGAATTTTCTCTCAAAATAAACTCTATTTCTAAGTTTCCAAATGGACCAAAAAATGGAAGTAAGCCTAGTGATTTGAATGTTTCTGATAGACTGAAGGTGTTAAGTGATAGCTTTCAAGAGTACAGGTTCGTCAGAGCATGTTTTCGTGGAAGTATTAATTTTAGTTTTCATATAGATCCCAATAAGGAGTTTAGGGAAGTGTCTTTCTAAGGCGTTTCTCTCGCACCCAAGGTGTCACATTGTCTTGGGTGAATTGACTATAAGTGTTGAGAGTGGAAATGAATGAGTGAATAAGGTAGAAGATTTAAATAGTGAAAGGTGCTATAAGTAATCAACATAAAAGTAAAAGTAAGTAAGTCATTTGGGATTCGTGCAGATGAGAAGTTAGGCACAAAGAGAAATAGTTCATGGTAATAGCGAATGTGCTAGATGAATAAAGTGGGATAAGTTATTGTGATACTTCTTATTCATACGTGAGTAGGCAAGCAACTCATATACTGACTAGGAGTCCTCTTGGTAGATTCTTCGCAATGCCAATGATGCATCTGTCTGTTACTACAGTTGACATGGGTATGCACTATGGGTGCCTAATGTTAGCCTACCCGGTCCGGCCCATAGGAATCCCATGAGACGATGTACCCCTAATGGCGAAGCCCAGGAGGATTTTGGGTGGACCAAGCCCAAGAAGGAGGCGACTCCTCGAGGAACATGACTAGCTTTAGATAGAAATTCAAAGGGAGAAACCCTAACTTGTAACATACTCGACCTACCTCAGGACCTGACTTATCTATGTAAGGGCCAGGAGGGCACGAAGAGGAGGGCCAATACACAACCCTAGCATACACACTGCCAGATCTCATCTGCGCATCCTTGTAACCTTCGTCTTCACTATTAATCAAGAGCAGACAAGATGGAGTAAGGTTTCCCTCCGGGGGCTCGAACCTGGGTAAAACTCGTGTCCCGTGTTGCTTGTTTTCTAGCCGTTCCATGATTTCCAGCTTCCCCTCCTTCTCCAAAACCCAAGTCCATAACAATGGGCATTGACAAGTCAAACCCTCGTCAATTGGCGCCGTCTGTGGGAACTAGGGATGCTGATGTTGCGCTCGTGACGACCCCATCTATTGCGATCTTCGATTCTTCTATAACGTAGGACCACCTCCTCGATGGCAGCATCGACTACATCGTCCACTCGTCGGCAACCCGCCAAGACTTCAATTCTATAGGGGACGGAGTCGACATGATTCTTGGGAGCCTATGCTTCCAGGTCGGCCAGGTAGGCACACTTCGCCTCCCCGAGCGAGTGACACCGCCGGAGATCGCACCTGCCTCGTGGATACTGCCGATCGGTGCGCTCGGTGCACCCACACTAGTGTATGATACAGACAGCAGCAACAACTACAACTCCCACCTTTGTGACCCTCCAACAGAGGAAGGAACCTACGGTTCTGGATCAGAAAGTTGTGGGAGTAACGACTCCCTCATCGCTTCATGTGCGCGATCATCATCGACGGCCACGTCGGCAATGGGACTGATCCGCAGGCTCCCAATGTTGCGAACAAACATCACCCTACAAACACCAACACCAACACCAACGGTGGCTCACATCTGAATCCCTATGGGACCGGTCCTCAAAACCATGATGCCACTAACGGTGGTGAATCGGCTCGGCAGCAGATCCACCTCAATGACGCCGAATGGGAGACGGTCAAAGATGTTGTATGGGGAAACCCTCTACAATTGGATGCCTCACGCGACATGCTGATGGCTACCACTGGCTCCTCGTGAAGGAGAACAACCGAAAAGTTGTGCAACACAAGGAGCTCGAGCAGTGTCGGAAGGCAGCCGGCAAATCAAGTGCTCGACGAACTGCACTCTCCTCCATCAGCGTGTCCTCTTCAAAGGGAAACGATAGTCACACCGCCTACAAAAGTCGCTCTCGACTGGAGTGCATGGTCCCAGACGCTAGGCACGAGGCCACTAAGGCACTCAACCTGTCTTTCATGTCAATGGACTCGCATGGCAATATGATGCCCAAAACACCGCAGGCCGTAGTCATAGTAGCTATTACGTACCTGCTCGCCAACCAACCACCAGTCGGGGATCCACGATTAGCTGTCCATAATTCAGCAATCGTAGGCCTCGGGCTCATCGGAGCCGCACTAACTGGGGAAGAGACCCTAGAGACAAATAAAAAGGTTACAGTGAAGTTCACGAGGAATCACACTCCCTCATCCGACAAGGACGACCATGATCTGTCAAGGTGACGCTGTAGCCCACGGCGAAGGAGCCGTAGCTACGACGCTCGTGACGAGCTCATGCAGCGCAAAATCAACAAGCTACACGCCAAATGCGTGTGCTGCACTGAGTCGGAAGTGGAGGACACGGAGCTCTGCGGTGCCAGATGCTTCAGCCGAGCCATACGGAAATCAAGGATGCCTAAGGGCTTTAATCTCCCTTCGGATAACCCGAAGTTCAACGGCCTGGTGGAGCCGAAGATCAGGCTAGACGATCACGTCTCATCAGTCAAGCTGCATGGTGGAAATAAAAAATACAGCCATGCAATGCCTTCAGCTACAGCTGAAGGGCGCAACACGGGCCTGTCTCAACAATCTCCCCTCTGGATCGATCCATCCGCAGCTAGGAGGAGATGGTCTACAGCTTCATCCGCAACTTCAAGGGCACCTGCAAGCGACCAGCCTCCATCGAAGACCTGCGTGCCTGTTGCCAAAGGTCCAATGAGTCCATCCGCTCCTACGTCCAGTGTCGGTCCATCATCAATAACTCCGCCGAGGATATCTCGGAGGAAAGGGAATTTGACGCCTTCAATGGCGGCGTGAGACATCGCGAACTCAGGGAGGAGCTGGGCCGTGTCAAGGCCAAAACCATCAACCATCTGATGGATATCGCTAATCGATGCGCCGATGGCAAAGACATGGTCCACAACAACCGAACACGTTCGGATGACGAGGACGACTTCGGCCGCAGACGCGACCACCAAGGAAAGAGGAGAGCGCGCGTCTACAAAGACCGCGAATAAATCGACATGGTTGCGGCTGGCTACACCTATCACCGCGATGATGGGAACCACAACAGCGGCTACCGCAACGACAACTACTGCGACAGTGGAAAGACCACGCAATCGTGGCAACATAGGACCCGCGACAACGAGCCATCTGTGATCGACAAGCTGTCGAGTCCTTATAGCATCCACTTCTACATCGACAAACAAGACGTCAAAAAGAAGTCAAGCCACCTACTCAAGGACTTCCGGGAGTTCCAGAAACTCCACCAGGGATATGCCCAGCTGCGAGGCGATGCAGTAAACCAGGGGTTAAGCTTCGCCCCCGGGCCCATTGCATATGGCGCCTCACCACCACCACCCGGAGGACCCGCACAGCCTGCGGCTGCACCGGTCCAAAACAATGGAGCGGAACAGTATCCACGACCGTTGGGTACCATGATGATACAGAAGGGGCGTCCATCCAATAGGATCCGGAAGACGATCACCCACCAGATAAATCTGGCCGTCACCTCCCCACCAGCTATACCTGAGTAACTTAGCGGCTCGGAGTCATGTATCACTTTCGACCGATCTGACCATCCCCGTCAAATTCCTCGCCCAGGTCATTCCTCCCTAGTGCTCGAGGCTCAGATTGGTGGGTTTGAGATGAGTCACGTATTCATGGATGGAGGCAGCTGCATAAATCTCATGTTCGCCAGCACCCTAGAGGCCATGCGGATCTCGCTCACCAGCCTGGAGGAATCCAACACAACCTTCCACGACATAGTCCCAGGGAAATGGGTCTACCCTTGGGCAAGTTATGGATCGACGTCATCTTTGGGACCCCTAAGAACTCCAGGCACGAGCACCTCAAGTTCGAGGTGGTCGACTGGACCTCGCAGTACCACGCCATCCTCGGTCAAGTGGCATTCGCACGGTTCCTGGCGGTACCACACTATGTGTACCTTCTGCTAAAGATGCCAGGACCCAACAGTGTCATCACCATCCTAGGGATCTTCACCTAATTTGATAGTTGTGATAGATATTTCAATAGAATCTCCCAGTTTTCAGCATGCAGGAGGAACTCGCAAGGCTAAAGGAGTTAACAGACACCAGCCTCCCTCCTATGACCAAGCAAAATGCTCTTGACCTATCCTTTGACTTCATGGTCAACACCAAAGCGGTGCAGGTCCACCCGAAGTACCCTGCCAAGACGACCCTCATCGCCAACAATCTGAGTCCCACATAGGAACTCGCGCTCGTCAAATTCCTCCGTGAGTGCTGGGAATGTTTTTCCTGGTGTCCTGGAGACATGCCAGTAGTTCCTAGGGAATTCGTCGAGCATGCACTCAACATGTACCCAGATGCACGACTAGTCAAGCAGTCGATACGTCGACTGTCCTAAGGACAGGCTAAAGCAATTGGCATCAAAGTAAATATACTCCTCGATGCTCATTTCATAAGGGAGATCCAGGAAAGCACATGGGTATCTAACCCTATGCTGGTCCCCAAGAAGAACACGAACATCCTACGGATGTGCGTGGACTTTACCGCCCTCAATAAGAACTTCCTGAAGGATCACTTCCCATTATCGTGGATCGATCAAATCACCGACTCCACCGCGGGATGCGAACGTCTCTCGTTCCTCGACGCCTACTCAGGCTACAACCATATTCGACTGAAAGTCAAGGATCAGGAGAAGACAACGTTCATGACGCCATTTAGGGTCTTTTGCTATAACACAATGTCTTTCAGGCTCAACAACGCAGGTGCAACTTATCAAAGGTGCATGCAGGCCTTGCCCGAAGAATCAAATTGGTCGAAACATCCAAGTATATGTCGACGACATTGTGGTAAATACCAAGTAGAGTTGAAATTGATCGACAATCTCCGAGAGACATTCGACAACCTTGATCGCTATAGGATCAAGATGAACCCGGAAAAGTGCGCCTTCGGTGTCCCATCTGGGCAATTACTCGGGTAATTCATCTCTGCGAGAGGCATTGAGGCCAACCCGAAGAAAATAAAGGCCATACTGTCCATGGAGAGGCCAAAGAATGTCAAAGGAGTCCAGCAACTAGTTGGGAGAATTGCAACACTTAGCAGGTTCATCCATCGCATGGCCGAAAAGGCTCTCCCCTTCTATCAGCTGCTCCGCAAGTCGGATGAATTCGAGTGGAAAGCTGAAGCCGATAAAGCATTGGAAAACCTCAAGCATATACTCTCCACCTCTCCCATCCTGGTGACACCAAAGGAAAGGGAGCCTATGCTGATGTACATCGCCGCAACACACCAGGTGATCATCATGACGCTCGTTGTTGAACGGCCCGAACATGGCAAAACCCATGGGTACAACTACCTCAGCGAGGTACTGACACCAACGAAGCAGAGGTACCCTCACTACTAGAAGCTAGACTACGACATGTTCATGACTACGCGTCGACTATGCCATTACTTCTAGGAGCATTATATAGTGGTCGTCAACGATGTGCCACTGTCACACATCCTCAACAACCCCGAAGCAATGGGGTGAGTGGCCCTCTAGGGAATCGAGCTATCCCCGCGGGACATCATCTACGAGCGGCACACCGCCATCAAGTCGCAGGTGTTCCCTGAATTCCTTGTCCACTGGATGGAGCTGTAGCTGCCAGACACTCCGGACATGTCCCAGCTATGGACAATGCACTTCGACGGATCCAAAGTGTGGTGAAGGAGTTGGAGCCAGAGTAATCTTGACATCTCCACAAGGAGACAATATGAGATATGTCCTGTAGATAAGGTTCCACGCTTCCAACAATGAAACAGAGTACGAGGTGTTGATCCATGGTATGTGGATGGCCAAGGTGTGTGGTGCCACCCGGTTGGTCATCTACGGTGACTCCAACTTCGTCGTACAACAAACGATGAACCAATGCGACGCTGTCAGTGCCAATATGATTGCCTACCGTGACCTGTACAACACACTCGAAGGATAATTCAACGACTATGAACTTCGGCACATCGTCTGAGAGAGCAACGAAGAGGCCGACAAGCTCGCCAACATTGGCTCTACCTATGCACTGGTCCTGCCAGATGTCTTCTTGGAACAAATCTGTGAATCCTCCATTAAGTGCAAGAAGCCCAAGAGAACACCGGCGGCTACAACATGCTCGGGGGCTATGCCACCCGATGACCTCAATGCGCCAACAAAAGAGGAGTCAGAGATTCCACTTGTGAACCTCATGCATGTCCTGGCAATTGAGCAGTCATGGACTCAACCGTATGTCACATACATGTTGAGAAAAAAGCAGCCAGATGACCCAACGGATGCGTGGAACATCGCTTGCTGCTCTAAGGCCTTCACCATCATCAACGGCAAGCTCTACAAGCGAAGAATATCCGGAGTCCTCTAGCAATGCGTCACCAACAACGATTGTAGGAGCATCCTCCTCGACATACACGAAGGCATCTACGGCCACCATGCTGGGCAGTCGTGCCCTGGTCGCAAAATCCTTACGGGCTGGCTTCTACTGGACATCAGCGATGCACGATGCCAAGGACATAGTCGAAAAGTGCAACGCCTACCAACGGTTCACAGATAAGCCGCACGCACCAGGAGTAGAGCTACGACCAATACCGCTGGCATGGCCCTTCGCATAGTGGGGACTCGAGATGGTCGGCAAGATGCAAAAGTCCTCGCATGGACGCTACGTCTTCCTCCTGGTCGTAGTCGACAAGTTCACCAAAGTGGATCGAGGCCACACCTGTCACCAATCAAACTGGCGCCACCGTCGTCAAGTTCTTCTAGTCCATAGTCTGTAGGTTCGGGGTGCCACACAACATCATCACCAACAATGGAACAAACTTCACCTCGAAGGAGTTCCAGGACTTATGCAATGGCCTCGGCATCAACATAACCTACGCCTTGGTCGCACATCGTAGACCAACGGCCAAGTCAAAAAGGCCAACAACCAAGTCAAAAAGGCCAACGGCCTCATCTGCAGCGGGATCAAGAAGAGACTCATGCGACCTCTCGAAAGAGTAGCGGGAGCCTGGGTAGACGAATCGCCCTCCGTCCTCTAGAGCATGCGTACAACACCAAACAATGCCACCGGCTACACGCCCTTCTTCATGGTGCACAGCACCGAAGCTATGCTACCCACCTAGGTACGCTACAAGGCCCCACGGGTCATTGCTTACAGCGAGGCCGAATCTATGGCCGCACTCGAGGACTCTGTCAATCTGCTGGATGAGGCACGTGACATCACAGCTGCTCGTTCGATGGTGTACCAACAAAGCCTCCGCAACTACCATAGCTGACGGCTACGACCAAGGTACTTCGTTAAAGGTGACCTTGTCCTACAACTCAAGCAAAAGGGGCACCTGAAGCTCGAGTCACCCTAGGAAGGAGCCTACATGGTCACCGAAGTAATTCCAGGTGGCGCCTACCGCCTCAAGGACGTCTAGTCCAGAGTAGCATACTACAACCCTTGGAACGTTGCACAACTGCGACGCTTCTACCCTTAGCTATTTTTACTTACAATAAGGCTTCTCAGCCAGGCTATTCAGCCAAAACCTGTACTTCCTACCATACGATGGATAAAAGATAAGTTCCTTGGCCAGTATGTCTTTTCCTTCTACAATTCTACATTCATAAAACACACTCAAGAGCTGCGCCTCACCCAAAGACTATGTCGATTCCTTTACTACTCCATTCACCTGAGTAGCTGACCATGCCATTGAACGCTTGAAAACTCTAGCCTAGTTGCAATCCAACTGATAGGTTGGCAAGGACAGAGATTGACAGGGCGTCAGGCTAATGAAAAGGACATGCACCTTCACAGGAAAAAGCATAACATGCAATAAATTATACAAATTTTACAAGGGCAGCAACAGCCCAATCAAAGATATACAAATTTTACATCGCTGTGCATGACACTTATAGGAATAGTGACCACTATCCTCACTAAAGAAGTACATTGGTCCGCTTGTCAAAGAGTCGAACAATGTCTTCGGCGTGCTGGGCAACTGCCTAGTACCGCGGGTGAATGTTCCACGCCATGCCATCTAGAGGGGCAAGCGGCCCCGTTGCTATCTCCGCCAAATCTACATCTCGACGATGCAGCCGAACAAGGGCCAATGCTGCCTTGGCACCCGCAACGAGTTCCTGCTGCATAAGATCCTTCACGACATCCACACTCCGAAATTTCCCCACCAAGCCCAGGAAACTGGATGGAGCTGCATCCAATGGAAACATGGCGACCCAGATGGACGCGAAAGCTGACCTCGCACGCTTCAAGACCCCAAGGACCTGGCGGCACTATCCTGCACCGTTGCCACCACGATTGCTCGGTCCTGGTCATCTAGAAGAACCCTCCAGCCTCCAGATCCTACTGAGTAAGGCAGTTCATGTAGGGTTTGTTGCATGGAAAACAAAAAAATTCTATCGCGTGAACACACAAAACCAAGATCCAATCTATGGCAAATCCAAGATCTAATTTACGAGGTCGATGCAACGAGATTATAGAGAACTAATCCACGTAGATCCAAAGTGTTTAACGAGATCAGATTCTTATGGTTGATGTAGTCGATCACTTGCTGATCTCAAGATCATGTAGACGATCCTTTCGGCGCCATGTTCCAACAGCGCTTCCACAGTCGGTCACACGTATGGTAGTCGATGAAGACATTCCTCTCCCTTGTTTGAGCAGGTCAGCGGAGGTTGTATGTCTCCTTGGAATCCCAATAGCACGACGGTGTGGTGGTGGTGGTGGAGGAGGAGGAGATATTTCTGCAGGGCTTCGCCTAAGCCGGAGCAGAACGGTGAAGGAGGGAGGCCGGCGGCTAGGGTTGAGGTGAGGTGGGAGGAGTGCCCCCCACCCCTCTTTATATAGAGGGGGTCCTGCGGCCAGGGTTCGCACCCCTGGCCGAGTCCTTCCCCAACTCCTCAACTTGGCGCACAAGGAAGGGAGAGTTGGCAACTTGCTTCTTTCCTTATTTAGGGTTTGACAAATAAGGGTTTATCCCCAATTCCTTGTGTTGGACGAATATGCCCCTTGGGTTTGGTGTGGCTAGACCCTAGGGCATGCCACAACCCAAGTGACCCCTCCTAGGGTGGTGGACCCACTGGTGGTCCCTCTAGAACTTTCTAGAAGCTTCTGGTCAAAACACCGAAAACATTTCCGAACCCCAGAAATTGACTTTCCTTATATGAATCTTATTCTCCGAACCATTCCGGATCTCCTCGTGATGTCCTGGATCCAATCCGAGAATCCGAACAACATTCATCTCCAACTCACATTCCATATCTACTCAAACAACATCGAATCCTTAAGTGTGTCTCCCTACGGTTCGTGAACTATGTAGACATGATCAAGACACCTCTCCGATCAATAACCAATAGAGGGATCTGGAAATCCATATGGCTCCCACATATTTATATGATGACTTCGTGATCGAATGAACCATTTACATATGATACCGATTCCCTTTGTCACGCGATATTTTACTTATCTGAGGTTTGATCGTCGGTATCTCTATACCTAGTTCAACCTCGTTAACGATAAGTACTCTTTACTCGTTACATGATATGACATCCCTTGTGACCTAGTCACATGATTGCAAGCCAACTGGATTATATTCCACCGAGAGGGCCTACAGTATATCTATCTGTCATATGGATGGATAAATACCACTCTTGATCCATGGGCTTCAACACATACTTTCAGAATACCTAATGCCACCTTTATAACCACCCAGTTACAAAAGTGGTGTTTGATGTCATCAAAGTACTCATCCAGTGATAGTGATTAACATGATATCATGGTCGAAGGATTAGGTAACTATGTATATGAAAGCTTGTAGCAAACAAACTCTAAATGACTTGATCTTATACTATGCTAACTATAGGAGTGTGTCCATCACATCATTCTCCTAATGATATGACCTTTTTATTAATAACATCTAATGTCCATGATCAGGAAACCATGATCATATATTAATCAACAAGCTAGCTTAACAAGAGTCTTACGAGGGACTCTTTTATGTTTACAAAACACATAAGTATTAATGTTTCTGGTTAATACAATTATAACATGGGATATAAACATTTATCATGAACACAAGGTTGACATATCTCCAACAGTTCAGTCGAACATAAACACACTCCTTCTCTTTCTAAGGAACAAGGTTGACAACTACAAAAGCAGCAACTCAGAAGCCAAAGAATAAAAACAATTACGCCATGGGGCAAGACATTCGACTGCCACTTAAACTGAAGTTGCTCGCCAATTTGCCGGAACTCGCCAAGAAGATATTCCTCCCGTGCAACGACCCGCTCCGTCTTTGACTTCCATACATATGCGTGGCCGCGGATAATGACGACATCCTTCTCCAAGCTCCAGATGTGATCGCATAGTAGCGACAGCTACGATGCCTCACTCGCTCTCAGTTGAGGGGTATCCAACGGAACTAGAAGGATATCCGAAGCAACACTCGAATGGCCCTATGAGGCGCAAAGCAACATGCAATAAGGACCAGACAAATTGAACAAGCAAAAGGAAATATATATTTACAACCAAAGCTATTACATATTAGTTTAAACATCATTCGGTACAAAGGCATCGCATGCCACTACTAAAAAAATACAAATCTAGGCGGGCATCTAAGCAGCAGAAGGACCCTTAGGATCTGTGGCATCCGAAGCAACTCTAGCCTCCGCGATTTGCGCCACGACCAACCATTTCTGGTTAGTCGCATAGTTGGCCAACAACTTGAAGAGACGCGGGCCGTAGCGTTTGTAGCGTGAGGCGAAGGGAGCGAAGGCTACCTCAGTACCGTCTGCCACCACTGGCATCTTAGATGTCACCTTGCTCAGGTCCAACTGCGCGCCGGACGCCAGTGCCATCGCCAAGCCAAGGGTGGCAGTTGCGCCCTTCTGCGCCTTATTGTACTTAGCAGGTGCATCCCCTGTCAGAGCCTTTGTAACATCCCAAAAATATAAAACAATGATCATCAAACTCTAATCACTAAAATTAGGGTTAACAAAAACTTTGATTAATTTAAAATCATATGAATGCATGTGTGTATGTGATGATTTGATAAATGCATGAATGGACTTGTGTGATTCAACTAAATAGTAAGGAATGGTTCTAAGATGAATATAACATCATCTAAAACATTTCCAAGCAGAAACAAACAAAGAGAAAAGAAAAAACAAATCAATTAAAGCAAATGGTCATTTTTGCCAATCTTGCTCACTAGGTCATTTTGAGTGTTTCTAGTCCAAGATTTCAAACAGAAACTTTTCCAATTCTTTTCACCCCTTGCTAGACCAAGTAAAAATGAATCAAAGCCCACCTTCAAATCACAAGTAAAAATTGAAATTTTTATCATATGTGAAGATCACACTTTTTTAAAACTCAACCAAACCAGTGCCCCTTGACTAATCTAACTAACCAGAGACTCCCTAGTATGTGCCTAGCAAACCCACCAAGTTTGAATCCAAAATTCAAATTTGAATCTCTTTCGGCCATTTCATCAGACACCTTGTTTGCAGCAAACAAACAAACAACAAACACTATAGTGAGCAGTGATTTTGGCCAACCTTGTTCCCTCTCTAGCTCTCACTACACTCTCAGTAGATGATCTAGCCCAATTAACAAGCCTTAGCACCACTGTGAGCTTGACATAGCCATTAATGGTGACCATGCCGAGCCTAAATTGCCACCCACATGTCGACACCGAGCTAGGAGAAGCACCAAGCCTAGCAAGCATGTCTGGAGCACTGACCACCGTCCACCGCCACTCCCTGTCCTAGCCTCGAGCACCGCCAACCCCTGGACCACACTGCCCAAGCTTGCCAAGTCTCTATGCGTGCGAGCCGAGAGCGCGCCGGTGCGCCACACTCGACCAGCGCCCACAGACCACGCACCGCCCTCGCCGCTTGCAGACGTGATCACCAACACTCCAGCACCCCGCCAGACAACCTCGTCTGCCGCTGCATGGACCATGCATGCTATGCGCCATTAAAATCACCGTCGGAACCGCCCAGTGCGTCGACGCGTTCCGACCGATCAGAACCTCCCCACGCCTCGCCACCACGCCGTTGATCTTAGCCAGGGAGCACAGCACCGCCCCCTATCGTGGCCCATGCCATTATCCCTTTGTGCCGTCGACCACGACGAGATCAGCCCGCGCCCGTCGGTCCCCTTCAGCCACTATAAAAGGAGGCCTCCCCTGCTCATTTTATTCACACCAGTTCAGTCCCCACCTCTCACTGATCACACCCACTCACTCCCAGAGCAAGGTGAGCACCAGGTGGACGGAATTTCACCGGAGTTCGCCGCTGTAGAGGAGGAGAGGCACCGTCGATTGGAGCTGCCCTTGGAGAAGCTGCTGGTACCAGGAGAACCGTTGTCGTCGACTTCATTGTTCGCCCCTGTCGCCGACCATCGCCTAAGCCCCGGTGAGCCTCCCACGACCCCCACCTGCCGCGCTAGGGTTCTGTCTCGCCGGCGCTGCCCGACGTGGACGATGAACCAGAGCCGTTCGATTAGAGTTAGATCGTGCGGCCTAGATCACCCCGTACCGCTTCGCCCCTCACCGTCTCACTAACGTGTGGGGACAGCCACTTAACCCGCCTGCGCGTGCGCTTTACATAGTGGGCTGGCCCAGTTAAACATCCCGCGCGACCCAACAATTCAAACTTAAGTTTATTCATTTAATTTCAAACACAGTTATGTACCTAGATTCAAAAATCAACCCAGCTCGATTCACTGAACCAAAAAGCATGAAACCAATTTTGTTAGGAAGTTACTGGAATGCTTAATCCAAGCCCATTGGATTCAAACCATTTAGATTTGTAGATCACCCATGGTAAAAATAACAAGGCAGAAGCTTTTCTGCATTCAAACATTTTTCAAAATTCAACCGTAAGAGCTTCTGAGTTGATTCCAACTCTCAAAAATCATTGACCATACCTTTCAGAATATATAAAAATATATAGGTTTACTTACAGAAATAATGATCAAGTAATAAAAGAATGCCACATAGGCATTTCTAGTCACTTTAAATTAAATAAAATAAAAGGTTAAACCTTATTAAATTGTGACACCACTTTAAATCACATTCCCATGTACTGAAATATGTGGTGATGACATGTGTCAACATGATCCCATGTTTGAGTTGGAGAATATTAAATCTTAAGTAGTTTTTCAATGAGTAAAAATTACTTTTCTCAAAATAAAATAAATGGGACAAGTGCTTTAATCTTGTAATATAGTGATTATGTTAGATCACCTAGTGTGAACCTTTGTGTGATGATTAGAAATAGTTAAGTATTGTTTGGTGATTTTGTACCTCGTATTTATTTATAGACGCTAGTACCGACCAAGGATACGAGGAGGAAGGAGGATACTACGAGGAAGAAGCCAAGGAGAACTTCAACCACTTCTCTGCACAAGGCAAGCCAATACTTGCAAGCCTAATACTACTAGTTGAATGAGCAAGCTATTAACTGAGCAAGCTAACACTTGCAACTTAGCAAGCTTACACCACTTGATACACAATCCTAGTTTTACTTGCAAGCTTAATACTTTATTTTCTTTATCAAAGCTTTCTCTTATAGTTTATTTAGTGACTTGTAGATTCTAGAAAGATAACTAAAGGTAGCATAAAGAGCATAAAATTTGGCCTAAGTTAGATAATCTTGATGTCATCCTAAGGCATGAGATTGAACTTAGTAAATCCCCACTAGTTTATTACCCATCATTAGTATTTCCCCCCCCCCCCCCCACTAGTAGATGCTAGTGTTAAGCATAAAACTTGATCAACTTTAGATGGGAACACTTGGTGAAAATGGTTATGAAAACCTTAGAATGACGAGTCATTCTACTGAAATGTTTTGACATGTGTTCTCGAACACCAGATGATTTTGATGATGAAAATGTTGAGGCATGAGCCTTAACCCTTTATAAAACCGATGGTTGTCTGGATGAGATACCATTCCAATTTTACCGTACAACCATAATACCCGAAATTTGGGTAGGGATTGACTGGAAATTTATATACCTTAGTATGGGTTCCCTTGCGGCCAAGGTCTGAGGTGAGGCTACCTTGTGAAGATTGTCCACCTGTGCAGTACCCAAGATGACAGTTGGTCATGGTTGGGAGGCCAAACTCATAGGAGAGGTGCCTATACTAGGGCATGTAATTGAAAGGTTAGGATTGATTATCCGCATACTAAGTATGGTGAATTCAGGATTCTTCCTGACGGATGTATCGAATGTTGTCGTGAAAGTGTAAAATCTCTGCAGAGTGTCAAACTATTCGAATAGCCGCGTCCGCGGTTATGGACAGTTGGATGTAGGGGTTCGTAGCATGGAAAACAAAAAATTTCTACCGCATGCAAACAAACAAGCCAAGATCTATCTACTAGATTGTAGCAACGAGTCGATTAGAGTAATCACCCTCGAAGATTCCAAAGCGGTTAACGAGATCAGATTCTCGTGGGTGATGTAGTCGTACACTTGCCGATCTCAAGATCGCGTAGACGATCCTTCCGGCGCTCCCTTCCGGCAGCGCTTCCGCAGTCGGTCACATGTTCGGTACTTGATGAAGACCTTCCTCTCCCTTGTTCCAGCAGGCAGCGGAGGTTGTAGTTCTCCCCTCGCAATTCCGGCAGCACGATGGCGTGGTGTCGGAAGTAGAGGGAAGATCCCGCAGGGCTTCGCCTAAGCTGGTGCGATTTATGGTGGATCTAGGGTTTCCCGATGATCTAGGGTTTAGAAGGCCGTAAGGAGGAGGTGTCGGCGGCGGCTAGGGCGACGGTGACGTCTTGGCCATGACGTCTTGCATCGCCACATGTGGTTGGGAGGGCTAGCTTGGTGGTGTTTGGGGCAGCCCTCCCCCTCTATTTATGAGAGGGGACAGCCTTGGGAGGGGAGGGTTTGAATCCAAACCCAAACCCAAGTTGGATTGAAGGAAGGACTCTTTCCTTCTTCCACTAGGAAACCATTGTTCCGGTTTGACTTTTCAAACCTCCCTTTTGACTTTCAATTTAGAGCGTTAGTTCTCTCTCGCAAATGCCCAAACCAAGTGACCTAGGATATGATCCAATCATTCCACTTACCCATGACACATTCATGGACTATTCCCCTTCCGGTCCGGTGAACCTTCTAGACCCTTGTAGAACCTCTCCGATGAAAACATCGACATCATTCCTGAACTCCAGAATCGGACTTCCCTTATATGAATCTTATTCTCCGGACCATTCCGGATCTCCTCGAGATATACCGGATCCCATCCGAGACTCCAAACAACATTCGGTATCCCTACTAACATTCCATATCTACTAAACAACATCGAATCCTTAAGTGTGTCTCCCTACGGTTCGTGAATTATGCGGACATGACCGAGACACTTCTCCGATCAATAACCAATAGAGGAATCTGGAAATTCATATGGCTCCCACATATTTCAATGATTACTTTGCGATCGAATGAACCACTTACATACGATACCAATTTCCCTTTGTCTCGCGATAGTTTACTTATCCGAGGTTTGATCGTCGGTATCTCTGCATACCTAGTTCAACCTCGTTAGCGATAAGTACACTTTTCTTGTTCCCGTGATATGTGATCCCTTGTGAGCTAGTCACATGCTTGCAAGCCAATTGGATGATATTCCACCGAGAGGGCCCAGAGTATATCTATCCGTCATATGGATGGACAAATCCCACTCTTTATCCATGTGCCTCAACACATACTTTCCGAACACTCAATGCCACCTTTATAGCCACCTAGTTACGGCGTGGTGTTTGATGTCATCAAAGCATCCTTCCGGTGATGGTGATTAGCATGATCTCATGGTCGAAGGAATTAGGTTACTATGTATCAGAAAGCTTATAGCAAATGAACTATTGAAATGACTTGATCTTAATGCTACGCTTATCTATAGGAGTATGTCCATCATACCATTCTCCTAATGATATGATCTTGTTGTTAATAACATCTCAATGTTCATGATCGATAAACCAGGATCATCTATTAACCAACAAGCCAGTATTATAAAGAGGCTTTACCAGGGACTCTAATTTAGTTTACAAATCACACAAGTATTAATGCTTTCGGTTAATACTATTATAGCACGAATGTAAACATTTATCATAGACACAAAGATATAATAATAACCACTTTTATTATTTCCTCTAGGGCATATCTCCAACAGTCTCCCAGTTGCACTAGAGTCAACTAATCAAGATTACATGGTAATATACCAAACACCCATGGAGGTTTGGTGCTGGTCATGTTTTGCCCTCGGGAGAGGTTTAGTCAACGGATCCGCCATATTCAGATCTATGTGTACTTTGCAAATCTTTATGTCACCATCTTGGACATGCTCTCAAATAGCGTGAAAACGTAGCTTGATGTGCTTTAGCTTCTTGTGTGACCTTGGTTCTTGCGCATTGGCTATGGCGCCCATGTTATAACAGTAGATAGACATTAGGTCCAGCTCACTTGGAACCACACCGAGCTCTGTAATGAACTCCTTCATCCATATCGCCTCTTGTGAAGCCTTCGAAGAAGCTATGTATTCCGATTCAGTTGAAGATCTAACCACAACGCTTTGCTTTGCACTCCTCCAGCTAACCGCTACACCCTTCAAAGTAAATACGTATCTAGATTGAGATTTAGAATCATCCAGATCGGTGTTCCAACTAGCATCGGTGTAACCATTAACAACGAGTTGTTCATAATCTCCATAAGAAAGAACCATATCCTTAGTTCTTCTCAAGTACTTAAGGATGTTTTTGACCGCTGTCCAATGATCCACTCCTGGATCACTTTGATGTCTGCTAGTTAAACTAACAACATATGCAATGTCGGGTCTAGTATATAGCATGTCATACATTAGAGATCCTATGGCTAAGGCATAGGGAGTCTTACTTATCCTTTCTTTATCTTCTGCCGTTGCAGGACTTTGAGTTTTACTCAAGGTCGTATTGGGCGTCTCGATCTATCTCTATAAATCTTTATGCCTAATATGTAAGCTGCTTCGCCAAGATCTTTCATTGAAAAACTATTATTCAAATAATCCTTAACACTATTAAGAAGGTCTACATCATTCCCAATCAACAATATGTCATCTATAGTATTAAGAATGCTACAGAGCTCCCACTCACTTTCTTGTAAATACAAGCTTCTCCATAAGTTTGTATAAATCCAAAGCTTTTGATTACCTTATCAAAACGTTGATTCCAACTTCGGGATGATTGCTTCAATCCATAAATGGACCGTTGAAGTTTGCATACCTTGTTAGCATCTTTAGGATCGACAAAACCTTTGGGTTGCATCATATACAACTCTTCATCAATGTCTCCATTGAGGAACGCCGTTTTGACATCCATCTGCCATATCTCATAATCATAATATGCAGCGATTGCTAACAAAATCCTTACAGACTTTAGCTTCGCTACCGGTGAGAAAGTCTCATCGTAGTAAACTCCATGAATTTGTCGAAACCCTTTTGCGACAAGTCGAGCTTTATAGACAGTAACATTACCATCAGCATCTATTTTCTTCTTAAAAATCCATTTGTTCTCGACAGCCTTCCGGCCATCCGGTAAGTCCACCAAAGTCCATACTTGGTTTTCATACATGGATCCAATCTCGTATTTCATGGCTTCTTGCCATTTATTGGAATCTGGGCTCAACATTGCTTCCTCATATGTCGTAGGGTCATCGGTGTTGTCCACCAACATGACACTCATAACGGGATCATACCAATTAGGAGTGGTACGAGTTCTTGTTGACCTGCGAGGTTCTGTAGTAACTTCAACCGAAGTTTCATGATCAACATCATTAGTTTCCTCTCTTATTGGTGTAGGCGCCACAGGAACTACTTCCGGTGTGGCGCTACTCACAAGTTCGAGAGAAGGTTCAGCAACCTCGTCGAGTTCTACTTTCCTTCCAGTCACTTCTTTCGAGAGAAACTCCTTCTCTAGAAAGGATCCATTCTTGGCAACGAAGATTTTTTCCTCGGATATATGATAGAAGGTATACCCAATAGTTTCCTTTGGGTATCCTATGAAGACGCATTTTTCCGCTTTGGGTTCAATCTTGTCGGGCTGTAACTTCATTACATAAGCTTCGCAACCCCAAACTTGAAGGAACAACAATTTAGGTTTCTTCCCAAACCATAATTCATATGGTGTCGTTTCAACGGATTTAGATGGTGCCCTATTTAAAGTGAATGCGGTTGTTTCTAATGCATAACCCCAAAACGATAGCGGTAAATCTGTAAGTGACATCATAGAACGAACCATATCTAAGAGAGTTCGATTACGACGTTCGGACACACCATTACGCTATGGTGTTCTTGGCGGTGTCAATTGTGAAAGTATTCCGCATTTCTTCAAATGCTCGCCAAACTCGTAACTTAGATATTCACCTCCACGATCAGATCGTAGAAATTTAATCTTCTTGTTACGTTGATTCTCTACCTCACTTTGAAATTCCTTAAACTTCTCGAAAGTTTCGGACTTATGTTTCATGAAATAGATATACCAATATCTACTCAAATCATCCGTGAAGGTAAGAACATAACGATAACCACCGCGTGATGCTACACTCATTCAGCCACACACATCGGTATGTATGATTTCCAATAAGTCCGTAGCTCGCTCCATCATACCAGAAAATGGAGTCTTAGTCATTTTACCCATCAAACATGCTTCACATCTTTCAAGTGATTCGAAATCAAGTGATTCAAGAAGTCCATCAGAATGGAGTTTCTTCATACTCTTCACTCCAATATGACCAAGACGACAATGCCACATATAGGTCGAGTTATCGTTCAATTTCAAACGTTTAGCTTCAATGTTATTAATGTGTGTATTTCCACAATCGAGATTCAATAAAAATAGACCATCTATCAAAGGTGCATGTGCATAAAACATGTTACTCATATAAATCGAACAACCATTATTCTCGGACTTAAACAAGTAACCATCTCGCAATAAACATGATCCAGATATAATGTTCATGCTCAACGCAGGCACCAAATAACAATTAATTAAGTATAAAACTAATCTCGATGGTAGATGAAGAGGTAGCGTGCCGACCGCGATCACATCAACCTTTGATCCATTTCCAATGTGCATCGTCACCTCGTTCTTCGCTAGTTTCCGTCTATTCCGTAGTACCTGTTTTGAGTTACAAATGTGAGCAACCGAACCAGTATCAAATACCTAGGCACTACTATGAGTACTAGTGAGATACACATCAATAACATGTATATCATATATACCTTTCTTCTTGATGTTGCCGTTCTTCAAATCCGCCAAGTACTTAGGGCAATTCCGCTTCTAGTGACCTTCTCCCTTGCATTAAAAGCACTCAGTATCAGCCTTAGGCCCAGCCTTGGTCTTCTTCGCCGGCGCGGTAACTTTCTTACCGCCCTTCTTTAAGTTTCCATTTTTCTTATACTTGCCTTGCTTCTTGAATTTGGTGGTCTTATTGACCAACAACACTTCGTGCTCTTTCTTGATCTCCACTTCCGCAGACTTTAACATGGAGAAGAGTTTAGGCAACGACTTGTCCATGTTTTTCATATTGTAGTTCATCACAAAGTTCTTGTAACTTGGTGGTAGTGATTGGAGGACACGGTGAATCCCCAAAGCATTAGGAATCACTATACCCAAGCTTTGAAGATCGCTTGCGTGCCCAGACATCTTAAGCACATGCTCACTGACGAAGCTGCCCTCTTCCATCTTGCAGTTAAAGAACTTTTCAGAAGCCTCATAACTTTGAACTACCGCATGAGCCTCAAATATCATTTTGAGTTCACGGACAATATCATGTGGGTCATGGTTCTCGAACCTTTTCTGAAGCTCCAATTCCAAACCATACAAGATAGCACACTGAACTGAGGAGTACTGATTCTTCCGAGCAAGGAAAACATTCTTTACCTCATAGGTAGCATCACCGCAGCGGGTCACCAATGTGCATCCAAAGACATAGGTCAAATTACGGCATTGAGGACAATCCTCAAATTGCGGAACCAATCCGCAAAGTTGCTTCCATTGTTTTTCAACTTTTCTTTCTCTAGGAACGCATTAAAAATGATGGTAGGCGCTGCCATCGATCTACAACATATTTGCAATCGTTTAGACTAAGTTTATGACAAATTGAGTTCTAATTAATAGTTAAATTAATCTAGGTGAACTCCCACTCAAAACAATATCCCTCACATTGTTTTAGTGATCACACGAACCAAATCCACCACATCAAAACTGATCATCACGAGAGTTGATGTAGCTTCAATGGCGAACAATCAACATGTTCATCATATCTACTATATGACTCATGCTTTACCTTTCGGTGATCCGTGTTCCGAGACCATGTTTGTACATGCTAGGATCGTCAAGATCAAACCTTAGCTTCCGCATGAGCAAATATGGCTTGCTCACGTTGTATACACTCGTAGAATCTAACACACCCGATCATCACGTGGTGCTTCGAAACAACAAGCTTTAGCAAATGTTCTAACTAAGGATGATGTCACATCCCAAGATTTTCCAAATCTTGTAATGTGAAAATAAATGAATGAAATAAAACTTTGTTTGATTTTCAGAGCCAGAAGAAACTTTTTGAATTCGATTGGAACTTCAAACCCATTTGAATTAAATAAAAACCTAAAGGGATTTAAAAAAATAAACAATTAATAAAAGGAAAAATAAAAACATTTGGAAATACTATTTTGAAACAATTAAATGAAAAGATTTGTTTTCAAATGAAATAGAAGTTTATAAATAAAGAATATTTTATAAATCTAAATTAAAACCTTAGCCAAGCGTTGGGAATTAAAACATTTTATTTTTAATAAAAATTAGCAAAGGTTTATTTAAATAAAACAATAAGGAATTAATATCCAAACTTTATTTAAATAAAAGGTTTTACCAATTTAATTGAAACATCAAAACTTATTAAATTATTTAAAATAAGTTTTCCAAATATTTGATATTCACAAATAAAACCTACTAAAGTGTTTTGGCTTTATTTTAGATTTCAAAATAAATATCTCAATAAAACAAATCCTATTGGATTTAATAATGAAAGTCTATTATATTCAATTAATAATGGACTCTAAAATAAAAGGTTATTTTTTTAAAACAAGTTTCCAAGTATTCTTTATCTCCAAATAAAACCTACTGATTTTGTTTTGAAAGTATTTGGACTCAAATGGAGATTTTATTAAATAAATCAAACCCAATTTGATTAAATAACTTTGGTCTATTTTATTTAATTATTAAATAAGATCCTAAAAAGAATAAAATATTATTATATTTTGGAATTTAGGTTTATGCTGATAAGCAGGAACAAGTTCAAATTATGAAGTGTGGTGTTGTTTGAATTAATTTGGTTGATGTTTGTTTGTTTAAAAATTCAAAACAGAAATTAGTTTCAGAAAAAGAAAAGGATTACAGGAAGAAAAAAATAGAAGCCAGACTCAACCCCAAGCCCAACTAGGCCCAGCCAAGCCCAGTTTTCCTCCCCAAGAAAGCGATTCACACTCAAGATGTCGACCAGAGAGACCCGGTGGACCTCCCTCATTTCTTTTCCCACGGTGGACCACTCCCCTGTTCATCGTCCACACCCGCACGACCTGTTCTTTCCCCCACATCGCCGTTGCTGCCTCTAAATAACTCGCATCAATTCGAGTAAATGACTGAATGAATTATCCCAGTAACCTCACACATTTAATCGCCCACGCTCTCTCCTCCATTCCCCTCTGTCGCCACTCCTTCTCCGCCCCGAGGCTGCCACAATTCGACCTAGCACTTCCTCTGTCTCCGACGACTTCCATTGCCAATTCCGGCGACTCAGCGCCGCCCCTTGTCTCGTTAACCACGCACACACACTCCCCATTCCCTGGCGCTTCTGTTCGTGCCCTCCGTTCAACCGCGGGCGCCCCAGAACGCCGTCTTCGACAAGTTCTGAGCGCCGCCGCGTCTGTCTTCTTCTACGGCGAGCTCCCCAGGTAGAAACCGACCGCCCCTCTACTTCTCGATCATGCTAGCATCTTCGCCTTGGTCTTGCGCACCTAATCATGCCCTCCGTTTGGCTTCTCGTGATCGACAGCGCCGCCTCCGACAACAACCAGGACCACCTGACGCAGTTCGCAACTCCGACGAGGAATTCCTGCAACCCTAGTGCGCCCCTTGACCAACCGCAAGTACCTTGTGCTTTGCCGTGTTCTCCTGAGCCTGGTGAGCATCTCCTTACACTTCTTTGCTTCCTGCTTCACCAGCGCTGCCGCCATCTGGCCGCTCCGCCGCTCGCCGTTGACATTGCGCCGCCAGCTTATGGTCGGGGCACTGAGAACCGTTCGATCTAGATCGGGCGGGCACGATAGATTCACTTAAACCGCGAAGGGGTATGCGCTCAGTACCACATGATCTAACTAGATCCAAGGGCTACCGCGCGTGATCCGGCCGAACCGGTATCGCCCAGTTAGAAAACGACGCGTGGCTATGATTTTGTTTAAAACAGATTTGAAATCTGATTTAGATAGAATTTTCAAACCCTTGTATCTTTGGATCCACACGTCCAAAAATTACAAATTTTATATCAATGAAATCAGGGGAACAAGCCCTAGCCAACCATGCCCTTGGTTTAGTCAATAGTATCTGTTAATTTGCTTGTTTTTGCAGATTCTTTTTTGTGCTTGTTTAGATTAGAAAAATTGTTTAAAAATGATTTTTGGATTAAAACTTTTGCAAAATGGTTTGTTGTGACCATACTGACCCTAGGAACCAACCCTTGGTGTTGAAAATGATTTTGGTAAAGTTTAGGTTGGATTAATTGACTTAGCCATTTTCTAGCCAAATAAAATTATTGATTTTTATTATGGAAATGTTTTTGTGAAGAAAACTTTGGGAAAATGTTTTGGACCAAACCTACTGACCCAAAACACCAAGTTTTGCAATAGCAACTCATTTGGTGAAAAACTTAAATATTTTGATTTGATAAAACCATTTTTCCACCACATAAAATGTTGAATGGATTTTAAGATAGTTTTTGGGCAAAACCCTCTAACTAATGACTTTGCCATTTTGGTAAATGACTAATTGGACCTTACAAAGTTTAGAAACCTAGTGGAGACCATCCTTACAATAGAACCATCCTTTGCATACTTATGCATGACTTATATTCCATTGCTTTGTGTGTGTGAAATTGTTTGCTTGACTTTGATTTGGAATGTTAGTTGATTTTGTGTTTGCTTGATTGACTTGTAGTGAAATTAGCAAAGTGTGAGACTAGCAAGATCAAGGAGAGAACCATCATTCCCTACCAAAAAGGCAAGATACACTATCATATAAAAGTCCTACTATTTTCATTATATTTAGTGGATTTGAAAACTTGCATGAAAATAATTTTATACTTATGCTATGCTCAATCCTAATAGGATTACCTATACATTCCTTAGTGAAACAATGTAGTTGATACAAGCTTAGCCATGCTATATTTTGAAAAGAGATACATGTTGAGATTTTATGAAGTTGAGAAAAGGACTTGTGTTTTTATATAATAAAACAAGGACTCAATGAACCACCTGGGTGGCCAAGGATACTTTGAGTATTAGAGAAGGTGGCAACAAAAGGAACCATGACTATGGCAATCTCTTTGTGTTGTTCTCCAAAGGAAAACCACCCAGGAAACTTAGAGATTGAACATGTTTCTCGTACAGTGGCTTCCGTGTACATCCACATGCTAAATGGGCTCTGGCTTAGTCAACTACATAGTGGAAGTCCCATGCATTGGCATCTTCAGGTTAACTAGATTTGTGTAAGGGAGTAACCCTACATTTGTGCCTGGTAGACAAGCTAGCATTGTGTATTGGGAGGACTCCTATGGAAAGACTTTGTCACATTCTCGATCTGCCGGTACTCCATTTTTGTGAGTACTTATCCAGCGGCCACTGGTGGCGTCAAGACGAGATTGTGTCATGTGGGTAAAGTGTACAACTTCTGCAGAAGATCAAATTCTAAGTACTTAGTCGTGTCCCCGGTTATGGACAATACTGAGCAACTAAGTCCTGAAGCTATGGAAGATCTCGACATTCTAATTTCTAAAAGAAAACTTTTAAAACTTGATGCACTTGGAGTTACCAAGGAGCTCAAGAGATTTTAATAAAACTTGATGCACTTGGAGTTACCAAGTAGCTCAAGAGATTTTTGACAAGGACTTGAACACTTGAGTTTCTACCAAGGAGTTCAAGGAACTTGGAAAAGGAGATTTGACAAAGGACCAAAACCATTTTGAAAAGATAGGATAAATATTGCTTTATGCAAATAAGCCTTAAACTCTACTTAGCCAAATATGCATGTATTGATAGGATCCACTCATATTATACAGAGTAGTGAAACTTGCCAATACAATTCAAATGTATTGACCCTTGTGGCTGTAACTTGTAATGTTGCAGGTTTGATTGATTTTAGTGAAGATTGTTTGATTAGGATTACAAAGTCTACAACCAACATCTGCCTGTGGCACTTTTGAAGATGAAGGACCTATGACTATAGATATTCCGCTGCAATGTAAAGTAATAGCCAAATGAGCTATGTAAGATGTAATAAAATTTTATTATTCCTGGTTATAAAGTTATATTATGACCTATGTTTCTTGATATTACATCTTAATTGTGGATGCTAGCTATTGATCCAGGGACTAGCATTGTAAACACAGGGGGCTCTATCTTATTAAAGATTGAGACCTCTACAGATGGTATCAGAGCATTGTGTTGCCTGTAGGATTTGTAAACCCTAGGGTTGGACAAAAACCCTTAGAAAAATAGGAGTTATATTTTGATCCAAAAATTATTTACAAAAACACTTGTAAACTCTTTCCTCAACCATTTTGGTTTCAACTCTACTTCTCTTCTACTTCAACTTGATGGAAAACCTACCCATGACCAAGGACTACACTATGTGCAAAGGACTTCTTCAACTCTAATGACTTCAACATCTTCAGCATGTTCACCAAGGACTTCCAACTTGGATATCACTAAGGACTACCAGTGAAAACTAAGAAGACATTAGATTGCCTACCAAAGACATTGATATTAAGTTAGTGTATGGATCATATTGTCCTATGAGGTATGATCATACTAAATTGTTATTTCAAGAAAACTTGTTGTTTCCTTCAACTCATGAGTTAAGCTCATAAGTTGTTAAGTGATTGGTTGCTTGTTGAATGTTTGATGGTTTGATTGTTTGATTGAACTTGATTGTTTTGAGTTGTGTGTTAGGACTTTTCTTAAAAACCTATCCACCAATACTTATCCCTATCAAACCAACAGATGCCTCCCCATCGTGCCAACCCCAACCAAAACAACAACCTCACCCTTGAGATGCAACAGATGATGGCAGCTCAGACACAGTTGATGCAGCAGATGACCACATTCATACAGAATTTGAATAACAACAACAACAACAATCAGAATAATCCTCCAGCACTTGACATGCTCACTAAGTTTCTGAAACTTAGGCCTGCAAGGTTCTCTGTAACAACTGATCCAATGGAAGCTGATGACTGGTTACGTTCAGTAAACAAAGACTTAGTGACTGTTGGGTGTACTGATGAAGAAAAAGTAAGGTTTGCAGCATTTCTGCTTGAAGGACCAGCAGCAACATGGTGGGACAACTTTCAGATCACCACTCCCCTTGAAGATGTAACTTGGGCTATTTTTGAGGATGGATTTAGAACAACTCACATCTCACCTGGAGTGATGTATTTGAAGAAAAAGGAGTTTCACAATTTGAAACAGCATCACCTCAGTGTGGCTGAGTATATTGAAGAATTCAACAATCTGGCACGCTATGCAACGGATGAAGTTGATACAGATGCTAAGAGAAAGGATAAATTTCTTGAAGGACTTAATGATGAGTTGAACCTGCAGCTAGCTGTTGCCTATGTCCCAACTTATCAATCACTCTGTGACAAAGCCACAATATTGGAAAACAAGATGAATCAAGTTGAGAACAGAAAGAGGAAACATAAACTCAAGAACTATTTAGGATCATCAAAGAAGAAGCATTCATACAGAAAGAGCAATGAAGATTCTGAACCACATCAGTATCACCACAACAACAATGGAAGTGAGAATAATGGAAATGATACTGACAATGGAGATGACCTTGGTCAGAACCAACATGACACATACAGGAAAAAGGACATTAGCCAGTTGCAATGCTATAATTGTAAGGAACTTGGACACTATGCATCGATCGTCCGGAGAAGAAAAGAAAAGGATGCCAAGAGCCAATGGAAATGACTCCAATGTGACCCAAAAAGGACATGTGAACCACATTGACCTGAATGGAAACTTTGAAGAGATAGAAGAAGTGGATGTCAGGATTTAGAAAACTCAGAAGAGTCAAATAAGGATTCCTTGTCTGATTATTGAGTTGAACTTTTAGCCAAGAGAGCCATCAATGTAACCCTATGATACTTTAGTTTTAAGGGTGGTAGTACCCTAGTTATTTTGAGCCTACTTGTAACCCAAGCCTTCCCAAATCTCGGGACGAGATTTATTTTAAGGGTGGTAGCCTGTCACATCCCAAGATTTTCCAAATCTTGTAATGTGAAAATAAATGAATGAAATAAAACTTTGTTTGATTTTCAGAGCCAGAAGAAACTTTTTGAATTCGATTGGAACTTCAAACCCATTTGAATGAAATAAAAGCCTAAAGGGATTTAAAAAAATAAACAATTAATAAAAGGAAAAATAAAAACATTTGGAAATACTATTTTGAAACAATTAAATGAAAAGATTTGTTTTCAAATGAAATAGAAGTTTATAAATAAAGAATATTTTATAAAGCCAAACTAAAACCTTAGCCAAGTGTTGGGAATTAAAACATTTTATTTTTAATAAAAATTAGCAAAGTTTTACTTAAATAAAACAATAAGGAGTTAATATCCAAACTTTATTTAAATAAAAGGTTTTACCAATTTAATTGAAACATCAAAACTTATTAAATTATTTAAAATAAGTTTTCCAAATATTTGATATTCACAAATAAAACCTACTAAAGTGTTTTGGCTTTATTTTAGATTTCAAAATAAATATCTCAATAAAACAAATCCTATTGGATTTAATAATGAAAGTCTATTATATTCAATTAATAATGGACTCTAAAATAAAAGGTTATTTTTTTTAAAACAAGTTTCCAAGTATTCTTTATCTCCAAATAAAACCTACTGATTTTGTATTGAAAGTATTTGGACTCAAATGGAGATTTTATTAAATAAATCAAACCCAATTTGATTAAATAACTTTGGTCTATTTTATTTAATTATTAAATAAGATCCTAAAAAGAATAAAATATTATTATATTTTGGAATTTAGGTTTATGCTGATAAGCAGGACCAAGTTCAAATTATGAAGTGTGGTGTTGTTTGAATTAATTTGGTTGATGTTTGTTTGTTTAAAAATTCAAAACAAAAATTAGTTTCAGAAAAAGAAAAGGATTACAGGAAGAAAAATAATAGAAGCCAGACTCAACCCAACCCAGAAGCCCAACTAGGCCCAGCAAGCCAGCCCAGTTTTCCTCCCCGAAGAAAACGATTCACACTCAGTATCTGACACACAGAGAGACTGACCAGTGGACCTCCCCCTCATTTCTTTTCCCACTGACCAGCGGACCCCACTCCCCCTGTTCATCGTCCACACCCGCACGACCTGTTCTTTCCCCCACGTCGCTGTTGCTGCCTCTAAATAACTCGCATCAATTCGAGTAAATGACTGAATGAATTCTCCCAGTAACCTCACACATTTAATCGCCCACGCTCTCTCCTCCATTCCCCTCTGTCGCAACTCCTTCTCCGCCCCGAGGCTGCCACAATTCGACCCAGCACTTCCTCTGTCTCCGACGACTTCCATTGCCAATTCCGGCGACTCAGCGCCGCCCCTTGTCTCTTTAACCACGCACACACACTCCCCATTCCCTAGCGCTTATGTTCGTGCCCTCCGTTCAACCGCGGGCGCCCCAGAACGCCGTCTTCGACAAGCTCTGAGCGCCGCCGCGTCTGTCTTCTTCTCCGGCGAGCTCCCTAGGTAGAAACCGACCGCCCCTCTACTTCTCGATCATGCTAGCATCTTCGCCTTGGTCTTGCGCACCTAATCATGCCCTCCGTTTGGCTTCTCGTGATCGACAGTGCCGCCTCCGACCACAACCAGGACCACCTGACGCAGTTCGCAACTCCGACGAGGAATTCCTGCAACTCTAGTGCGCCCCTTGACCAACCGCAAGTACCTTGAGCTTCGCCGTGTTCTCCTGAGCCTGGTGAGCATCTCCTTACACTTCTTTGCTTCCTGCTTCGCCAGCGCCGCCGCCATCTGGCCGCTCCGCCGCTCGCCGTTGACATTGCGTCGCCAGCTTATGGTCGGGGCACTGAGAACCGTTCGATCTAGATCGGGCGGGCACGATAGATTCACTTAAACCGCGAAGGGGTGCGCTCAGTACCGCACGATCTAACTAGATCCAAGGGCTACCGCGCGTGATCCGGCTGAACCGGTATCGCCCAGTTAGAAAACGACGCGTGGCTATGATTTTGTTTAAAACAGATTTGAAATCTGATTTAGATAGGATTTTCAAACCCTTGTATCTTTGGATCCACACGTCCAAAAATTACAAATTTTATATCAATGAAATCAGGGGAACAAGCCCTAGACAACCATGCCCTTGGTTTAGTCAATAGTATCTGTTAATTTGCTTGTTTTTGCAGATTCTTTTTTGTGCTTGTTTAGATTAGAAAAATTGTTTAAAAATGATTTTTGGATTAAAAATTTTGCAAAATGGTTTGTTGTGACCATACTGACCCTAGGAACCAACCCTTGGTGTTGAAAATGATTTTGGTAAAGTTTAGGTTGGATTAATTGATTTAGCCATTTTCTAGCCAAATAAAATTATTGATTTTTATTATGGAAATGTTTTTGTGAAGAAAACTTTGGGAAAATGTTTTGGACCAAACCTACTGACCCAAAACACCAAGTTTTGCAATAGCAACTCATTTGGTGAAAAATTAAATATTTTGATTTGATAAAACCATTTTTTCCACCACATAAAATGTTGAATGGATTTTAAGATAGTTTTTGGGCAAAACCCTCTAACTAATGACTTTGCCATTTTGGTAAATGACTAATTGGACCTTACAAAGTTTATAAACCTAGTGGAGACCATCCTTACAATAGAACCATCCTTTGCATACTTATGCATGACTTAGATTCCATTGCTTTGTGTGTGTGAAATTGTTTGCTTGACTTTGATTTGGAATGTTAGTTGATTTTGTGTTTGCTTGATTGACTTGTAGTGAAATTAGCAAAGTGTGAGACTAGCAAGATCAAGGAGAGAACCATCATTCCCTACCAAAAAAGGCAAGATACACTATCATATAAAAGTCCTACTATTTTCATTATATTTAGTGGTTTTGAAAACTTGCATGAAAATAATTTTATACTTATGCTATGCTCAATCCTAATAGGATTACCTATACATTCCTTAGTGAAAACAATGTAGTTGATACAAGCTTAGCCATGCTATATTTTGAAAAGAGATACATGTTGAGATTTTATGAAGTTGAGAAAAGGACTTGTGTTTTTATATAATAAAACAAGGACTCAATGAACCACCTGGGTGGCCAAGGATACTTTGAGTATTAGAGAAGGTGGCAACAAAAGGAACCATGACTATGGCAATATCTTTGTGTTGTTCTCCAAAGGAAAACCACCCAGGAAACTTAGAGATTGAACATGTTTCTCGTACAGTGGCTTCCGTGTACAGCCACATGCTAAATGGGCTCTGGCTTAGTCAACTACATAGTGGAAGTCCCATGCATTGGCATCTTCAGGTTAACTAGATTTGTGTAAGGGAGTAACCCTACATTTGTGCCTGGTAGACAAGCTAGCATTGTGTATTGGGAGGACTCCTATGGAAATACTTTGTCAGATTCTCGATCTGCCGGTACTCCATTTTTGTGAGTACTTATCCAGCGGCCACTGGTGGCGTCAAGACGAGATTGTGTCATGTGGGTAAAGTGTACAACTTCTGCAAAAGATCAAATTATAAGTACTTAGCCGTGTCCCCGGTTATGGACAATACTGAGCAACTAAGGCCTGAAGCTATGGAAGATCTCGACATTCTAATTTCTAAAAGAAAACTTTTAAAACTTGGTGCACTTGGAGTTACCAAGGAGATCAAGAGATTTTAATAAAACTTGATGCACTTGGAGTTACCAAGTAGCTCAAGAGATTTTTGACAAGGACTTGAACACTTGAGTTTCTACCAAGGAGTTCAAGGAACTTGGAAAAGGAGATTTGACAAAGGACCAAAACCATTTTGAAAAGATAGGATAAATATTGCTTTATGCAAATAAGCCTTAAACTCTACATAGCCAAATATGCATGTATTGATAGGATCCACTCATATTATACAGAGTAGTGAAACTTGCCAATACAATTCAAATGTATTGACCCTTGTGGCTGTAACTTGTAATGTTGCAGGTTTGATTGATTTTAGTGAAGATTGTTTGATTAGGATTACAAAGTCTACAACCAACATCTGCCTATGGCACTTTTGAAGATGAAGGACCTATGACTATAGATATTCCGCTGCAATGTAAAGTAATAGCCAAATGAGCTATGTAAGATGTAATAAAATTTTATTATTCCTGGTTATAAAGTTATATTATGACCTATGTTTCTTGATATTACATCTTAACTGTGGATACTAGCTACTGATCCAGGGACTAGCATTGTAAACACAGGGGGCTCTATCTTATTAAAGATTGAGACCTCTACAGATAAACACTTTATAACTTGAAATTTTTGTGCTTGAGGGATCATCTTATAATGCTACCATCGCGAACTAAGCAATACAAGATGCATAAAAGGATTAACATCACATGCAATTCATAATATGTGATATGATATGGCCTTTCTTCTTGTGCTTCCGATCTCCATTCTTAAGCACGAACATGATATCCATCATCACCGGCATGGCGTCAAGTTCAATGGCGCCGCTTCATGGTTGTCGTCCACCAGAATCAACTATTACAACTACTTTGAATAATAGACATGCAGGTCTTAACGGAATTAAAAGACAACCATATGGATCCTACCGGTTGCCGACTTACAATAATGAACATTGCATACATCATATATAATCACAATCATGGCCATATCACATCACAGCACACCCATGCAAAACAAAGTTAGACGCCTCTAATTTCTTTGCATGTTTTACGTGGTTTGGGGCTTTCAATAAGTGTCGTTCTAACTTACGAACAAGAACCACAACGTTGATACTAGTATTGTCAATCACCCTTTGTAATTTGAATCTTAACTATGTTGGGAGAAACAAGCACCCGCAAAGCCACTTACGCAATACAAGTTGCATGTCAAGCGTGGAGCAAGTCTCATGAACGATGTCATGTAAGGTTAGCCCGGGCCGCTTCATACCACCATCCCGCAAGATGCAAAGTACACAAGAAGCAATCGACAATAAAAGCATCAACACCCACAATGACCATTGTGTTCTACTCGTGCAATAGATCAACATATAGACATGGATCTGATACCACTGTAGGGGTTCGTAGCATGGAAAACAAAAAAATTCTACCGCATGCAAACAAACAAGCCAAGATCTATCTACTACATTATAGCAATGAGTCGATTAGAGTACTCACTCTCAAAGATTACAAAGCGGTTAACGAGAGCAGATTCTCGTGGGTGATGTAGTCGTTCACTTGCCGATCTCAAGATCGCGTAGACAATCCTTCCGGCGCTGCGTTCCGGCAGCGCTTCCGCAGTCGGTCACATGTTCGGTACTCAATAAAGACCTTCCTCTCCCTTTTTCCAGCAGGCAGCGGAGGTTGTAGTTCTCCCTCGCGATTCCGGTAGCACGACGACATGGTGTCGAAGTAGAGGGAAGATCCCGCAGGGATTCGCCTAAGCCGGTGCGAGTTATGGTGGATCTAGGGTTTCCCGACGATCTAGGGTTTAGAAGGTCGGGAGGAGGAGGAGGTTTCGGCGGCGGCTAGGGCGACGACGACGTGCCGGAGGCGGCGCGAGGCGGCGGCGCACGGGGTTGGGGAGGGCTGGCTTGGTGGTGTTTGGGGCAGCCCTCCCCTTCTATTTATGAGAGGGGGCAGCCTTGGGAGGGGAGGGTTTGAATCCAAACCCAAACCCAAGTTGGATTGAAGGAAGGACTCTTTCCTTCTTCCACTAGGAAACCATTGTTCTAGTTTGACTTTTCAAACCTCCCTTTTGACTTTCAATTTAGAGCTTTAATTCTCTCTCGCAAATGCCCAAACCAAGTGACATAGGATATGATCCAATCATTCCAGTTACCCATGACACATTCATGGACCATTCCCCTTCCGGTCTGGTGAACCTTCTAGACCATTCTAGAACCTGTCCGATGAAAACATCAAAATCATTCCCGAACTCCGGAATCGGACTTTCCTTATATGAATCTTCTTCTTCGGACCATTCCGGATCTCCTCGTGATATCCCGGATCCCATCCGCGACTCCAAACAACATTCGGTATCCCTACTAACATTCCATATCTACTAAACAACATTGAATCCTTAAGTGTGTCTCCCTACAGTTCGTGAATTATGCGGACATGACCGAGACACTTCTCCGATCAATAACCAATAGAGGAATCTGGAAATTCATATGGCTCCCACATATTTCAATGATTACTTTGCGATCGAATGAACCACTTACATACGATACCAATTTCCCTTTGTCTCGTGATAGTTTACTTATCCGAGGTTTGATTGTCGGTATCTCTGCATACCTAGTTCAACCTCGTTAGCGATAAGTACACTTTTCTTGTTCCCGTGATATGCGATCCCTTGTGAGCCAGTCACATGCTTGCAAGCCAATTGGATGACATTCCACCGAGAGGGCCCAGAGTATATCTATCCGTCATATGGATGGACAAATCCCACTCTTGATCCATATGCCTCAACACATACCTTCCGAACACTCAATGCCACCTTTATAGCCACCCTATTAAGGTGTGGTGTTTGATGTCATCAAAGCATCCTTCCGGTGATGGTGATTAGCATGATCTCATGGTCGAAGGAATTAGGTTTCTATGTATCAGAAAGCTTATAGCAAATGAACTATTGAAATGACTTGATCTTAATGCTACGCTTATCTATAGGAGTATGTCCATCATACCATTCTCCTAATGATATGATCTTGTTGTTAATAACATCTCACTATTCATGATCGAGAAACCACGATCATCTATTAACCAACAAGCCAGTATTATAAAGAGGCCTTACCAGGGACTCTAATTTAGTTTACTAATCACACAAGTATTAATGTTTCCGGTTAATACTATTATAGCATGAATGTAAAAATTTATCATAAACACAAAGATATAATAATAACCAATTTTATTATTGCCTCTAGGGCGTATCTCCAACATTGGATTGGCCATACTGTTCCCCTGTTAGATGTTTTAAAAATGACTTGTGAAATGATTTATGACTTTGACTTGACCACAACAGAGTTGTGATATGAAATTCAAGTTCCCACTTAGGTGTTATAAAATTTTCAACTAGCTTTCTTTGCTTTTGAACTGAGTAGAGGTAAATCTGGCTTTTGCAAAACAACCCTAGAGCTTAGTATCCTACTACAAAAACCCCCTTCACTTATTAGTATTAGTTTGCAAGTACTTAAAGAGTACTCATGGATTTGTCCCTGGCTATTCCCATGGCCAGACTATGAAGAGGAGTATCGGCATGACGGACCGAAGGAAGGTTACGACAACTAGGATCATCTCCCATCGTCAGCATTGCTTGTGACCATGAAGATGGATCTTCGCCTACGCTATCGTTACTATTACGTTATTCCGCTGCTTGAGTTGTATTAAGAACCGGATCATGAGATCCTTATTTGTGTAAGACCTTATGTATGGTTTTTAATGGATGATGTACTGTGATATCCAATCTATTATGTCTCGCAAAAATGGTAATCCTGGGATTGCGATGTATGGCATAACTGGCATCTGTGATTAAAAATCTGGGTGTTGACAGCCTTCGCCAGGGAGTTTGACATGGATATGCCCTACGGGTACCCGACATTGGCCTACCTGGTCCGGTCCAGTGGAGGACCACAAGCAAGGCCTTCTGTAATCATGAAGCCCAAGGAGACTTCGGATGGCCCAAGCCCGGAGAGAGCTCGACTTCTTAGAAGACACGGCTAAGTGTAGATAGAATTTCAAAGGGGTAAACCCTAATTTGTAACCGACTCGACCTACCCCGAGACCTGGCCTCCTCATATAAAGGCTAGGAGGGCATGACGAGGGGGCTCTCCCTCAACTCGCATACACACACCTCACGCTAGATCCAATCTGCGCACCCCTGTAACCTTCGGTTCCGCCATCAATCAAGAATAGACAAGAAGGAGTAGGGTTTTCCCTCCGGGGCCTAAACCTGGGTAAACTCCGTGTCCCCTTGTTGCATGTCTGTTAACTGTCTCACGATCTCCAGCCTCCCATCTTCTCTAAACCCAAGTCCATAACAATGGGCATTGACGAGTCGAACCCTCATCAATTGGCGTCGTCTGTGGGAACTGGGGGTGCTGATCGTGCGATCGTGATGGTCCCGTCCACCGCCGTCTTCGACTCATCCGCGAGGGAGAATAACCTCTTCTTCGGCGCCATCGACTTCACTGTCCACTTGTCGGCAACTCACCAAAACTTGGACTCCGTGGGAGACGGAGTCGAACAGATGTTCGGGAGCTTATGCTTCCAGGTAGGACAGATTGGCACCCTTCGCCTCCCTGAGCGAATACTGCCTCCAGCATTTGTACCTGCTCCGTGGGTTCCACCGATCGGTGTCCTGCGCACACCGTCGCTAACAAGCGATTTAGATGACAGCAACAGCCGCAACTCCGATCTCTACAACCCTCCTATGGAGGAAGCAACCTACGGTTCTGGATTGGAGAGATGTGGGAGCAACGATCTCTCCCATCGCTACATGTGAGCGGCAATACATGATGGTCACGTCACAGTGGAGCCAAGCCAATGTCATCAAGGGCCATGCCCTTTGGGGAGACCTCCCGATGGAAGCGGCTGAGAACCTCCTTGGCTTTGGCCAAGGTGTCGAGGGTGGAGCTACAGTGGTCTTTGACCGCAGAAACTGCATCCACGAGGAGGTTCCCATGATCCAAGACACTGCGGTCAAAGGCAACGCCCGTGGAATCTACAAAATGCAAGAATTTTTTTAGCTCAATAAACGAAAAATGCCGAGATAGGAGAGCAGTAGCTCACATGATTCGAATAACTCACCAGACAGCGCCTGGGCGGCAGTCATCAGCTGCTCCACCATGACCTTCTCCCGCGCACCAGCATCGGTCGCAAGCTTCTCCTCACGCTCGTTCACTTCCATCTTGAAGTTCTCGAGGGCTTCCACAACATCCTGACTGCGACTCTTCAAGAGCAAGTCTACTTTACGGAGAGCTTTGTTGTTCTCCTCTGCAAGAAAACAAAGAGAGAAAGTCAATTACAAATTTCCAAGCAAGCACGCAAAGAGCATGGACAGCAAGGCACTTACTCTGAAGCTATTGGAAATCCGCCTCTAAGGTGAGGTGCTGCTGGCCGAGGCGCTGTAGGTCACTGATGAAGGGCTGCACTAGAAAAACTTCAGTCAAGTGGTGAAGAGACTTGGGGGCTACTTAATGATGAACCAAGGGTACTTACTGTCGTGGTGGTATCATGGCATATGCCATGCGTAGGCTAAAGTTGGGGCCGATGGACATGGAGGAATCCGAGGAGGGATGATGCAGTGAAGAACGCACTCGTATGAACAATGAAAAATACAATGTATCTAGGATTGATGCTCTCATGTGGAGATAACACCTCTTTCTCTACATCTAATCTCTTATAATCTTGCCATACTTGTGGCTACAATCATGCTCCTTGAGCTGTATCTCCTATGCCTCTATCTAGGTATCTCTCTAAGAGTGGAGGAGGAGGAAGAAGGAGAGCTCCTATTGAGCAGAGGGGGGAAGAGCCCTTCGGGGACTCCCTTGAGAACGATCCCCCTGGTGCTCCTTATAAAGGGGAGCCCAGGGGACAAAACTTGTTCTCTACGATTGGCATCTAGAGAGCATATACCTGGCATCTTCTGGAGATGCCAGGCATATGCCTTGGCATCTTTGGAGATGCCAGGCATATTCCCCAGCATCTTCTTGGATGCCATGGGCATATTCCCCAGCATCTTCTTTGATGCCATGGGCATATTCCCTCTGCCATGTGCTAGTCTGAGCCAGACTAGCATGTGACACAAAGGTGTTGACTTGTCTTGATGATATGTTGATGTAGTGGTTGAGATAGCATCCTGAGATGATTAAAGGAGGCATATGGGGTGTTATAATTTGGCCCGGGGGCTCTGAGTAATAAGGAAATCCATCCTGGGTAGAGATGATTCGGACTGGGGGGCCACTGAGTCGGCCCAGGCAGAATAAAGGTCCTAGCCTGGTCATCCTGCAGCCCAGCCAGGTCACGCTGCCCACCAAGTTCCCGGGTTGGCTGCAGCCTTTTGGCCTAGCTGACACCTCTTCTCATGGCCCAGGCGGGGGATGCTGTTGGACGCTGAGGAAGGCCCGCAGTGGGCCGACCGAGGTGAAGGAGATGCCGGCCCACCCGGGGGAGTACGGCGCAGAGGCGTGCTATGGCGTTGCTGCCCGTGGTGGGCCGAGTCTGCCGATGGTCGGCCTACTCGGGGAACTTGACGAGGGATACTAGCGAGGTTTGGCGGGATCGACGAGGTTCCTTGGCGGGATAATCTCGGGGTGCTAGCGACAAGGCTGAGAGCCGGGGTGAGGTGGCGACGTGGAGGTGGTGCGCGATGGGCCGGACCAGCCCCTGTCGGCCTACTCGGGTGAGGATAATTCGGCCCATGCGTATATTTGCTATGTAATTTGGCACAGACTAAGCTATCTCGGCCCAGCAGGAGCAGATCTCGCCTAGTGGAAATAGTTCTAGGCCGAATTGAGTATTATTCAGCCCAATCAGTCCTTTATGCCTTTCTTTCTTTGATATAAGCTTATCTCTTCATAATCTTTTCGTAAAAGTGTCAATTACTCCACACAGGTCTCTTTATACCTCATCTTTGGGGTATCCGGGGTCATATCCCCGACATTAGTCCCCGAGGCTATGGGGGACTCGTAGATTCGCTCATAGGCTTTATATAAAAATATTCCCCGAATTGTTTATCGTCTTATATTCTTTTTCATATAACATCTACTCCTGGTCTTCTGGTGAACTGGGTTATAACCCTTTTGGGTAAGTTTTCGACTTTTAGCCTGCTTTGGCTCTGGTCTTAACCCTTTTGGGTAAGTTTTCGACTTCTAGCTTGATTTGGCTCTAGTCTTAATCCTTTTGGGTAAGTTCTTCACTTCTGGCCTGCTTTGGCTCTGGTCCTAACCCTTTTGGGTAAGTTTTTGACTTCTAGCCTACTTTGGCTCTGGTCTTAACCCTTTTGGGTAAGTTCTTGACTTCTGGCCTGCTTTGGCTCTGGTCTTAACCCTTTTGGGTAAGTTCTTGACTTCTGGCCTGCTTTGGCTCTGGTTTTAACCCTTTTTGGGTAAGTTTTAGACTTCTGGCCTGCATTGGCTTTGGTCTTAACCCTTTTGGGTAAGTCCTTGACTTCTGGCCTGCTTTGGCACTGGTCTTTTAACCTCTTTGGGTAAGTTATGACTTCTGGCCATTTTTGGCACTGGTCTTTTAACCTCTTTGGGTAAGTTATGACTTTTGAGTCATCTCATCTGAGTTGCATGACCCAATCGCGACTTATGTCTAAAATATGAGTTATTTGAGTTCAAATCCGAGCTATGCGGGTTCAAATCCGAATTTCGTCTCAAATCTGAGTCATTTGACTCAGAATCCGAGTTATCTGACTCGAAATCCAAGTTATATGACTCAAATCCGAGTCATCTAATTCTCAATCCGAGTTATATTATTCAAACCTGTCTTAGGTCTCAAACCCGAGTCATCTAACTCAAAATCAGAGTTATAGGGGTCAAATCCGAGTCATCTGATTCCAAATTCGAATCATCTGTTTTTACATCCGAGTTACATTACTCAAATTTGACTTATGTCTCAAATCCGAGTCATCTGACTCAAAGTCCGAGTTATATGACTCAAATCCGAGTCATCTCATTCCAAATCCGAGTTATCTAACACAAAATTAACTTATGTCTTAAATCTGAGTCATCTGACCCAAATCCGAGGTATATGACTCAAATCTGAGTCATCTGTTTCCAAATCCGAGTTATTTTACTCAAAATTGACTTATGTCTTAAATCTGAGTCATCTGACTCAAATCCGAGGTATATGACTCAAAATCGAGTCATCTGTTTCCAAATCCGAGTTATTTTACTCAAAATTGACTTATGTCTTAAATCTGAGTCATCTGACTCAAATCCGAGGTATATGACTCAAATCCGAGTCATCTGTTTACTGAGATATAACTTGATCTGATGAGAATATGGCAATTTGCCCTTGATATGGATCCGGGATATAGATCCGAGATAAAGTTTCGGGATATGATAATAGGGCTAATCACTAAGAGATGTGATTCGAGAGGTAGATCTGAGATATGTTGGGGTTCGTAGCATGGAAAACAAAATTTTCTACCGCATGCAAACAAACAAGCCAAGATATATCTACTAGATTGTAGGAACGAGTCGATAGAGGAACTCACCCTCGAAGATTCCAAAGCGGTTAACGAGAGCAGATTCTCGTGGGTGATGTAGTCGTACTCTTGCCGATCTCAAGATCGCGTAGACGATCCTTCCGGTGCTGCGTTCCGGCAGCGCTTCCACAGTCGGTCACACGTTCGGTACTCGATGAAGACCTTCCTCTCCCTTGTTCCAGGAGACAGCGGAGGTTGTAGCACTCTCCTCGCGATTCCGGCAGCACGACGGCATGGTACCGGAAGTAGACGAGAGATCTCGCAGGGCTTTACCTTAAGCCGGAGCGAGTATGGTGGACTATGAGAGAGGCCTTGGCGATCTAGGGTTTAGAGGCACCAAGGGAGGAAGATTGGCCGGCGTCTAGGGCTTGGGGAGAGCCCCAACTCGCCGAGTTGGAGGGGAAAACCTAGGCGGCGGCGGATGCACTTGGAGGTGGAGGCGCCAAAGCTAGGGTTTTAGGTGTAAGGGTAGGGGGCGCCCTACCCCTTCTTTTATAGGTGGGAGGGAGGCGGCTAGGAGGAGGGAGTCCTCCTCCAACTCCTCCTCCTTGGCCAGCGGGTGGAGGGAGTGGGACTTACTCCCCAAGTAGGTTTCCTACTCTCCCTCCACCAAGCAAACTTCCCGTTTGACTTTTTCAAATTGGCGTTTGACTTTCAAACTAGGATTTGATTTCTCCCTTTATTTTGCCCAGCCAAGTGACCTAGTACATGATGCAACCATTCCACATTGTCATGACACATTCATGTACCCTTCCCCTCCGGAGTGCCGGACCTTCCGGACCCTTCTAGAACATTCCCGATGAAAACACCGGAATCATTCCCCAACTCCGAAACAGGACTTTCCTTATATGAACCTTATTCTCTGGACCATTCTGGATCTCCTCATGATATCCCGGATCCCATCCGAGACTCCAAAAAACATTCGGTCTCTTACTCATCATTCCATAACTACTCAACAACATCGAATCCTTAAGTGTGTCTCCCTACGGTTCGTGAATTATGCAGACATGACCGAGACACTTCTCCGATCAATAACCAATAGAGGAATCAGGAAATTCATATGGCGCCCACATATTTCTAAGATTACTTTGCGATCGAATGAACCACTTACATACGATTCCAATTTCCCTTTGTCTCACAATAGTTTACTTATCCGAGGTTTTGATCGTCGGTATCTCTTCATACCTAGTTCAACCTCATTACCGATAAGTACTCTTTTCTCGTTCCCATGGTATGTGATCCCTTGTGAACCAGTCACATGCTTGCAAGCTAATTGGATGACATTCCACCGAGAGGGCCCAGAGTATATCTATCCGTCATATGGATGGACAAATCCCACTCTTGATCCATGTGCCTCAACCCATACTTTCTGAACACTCAATGCCACCTTTATAGCCACCCAGTTACGGTGTGGTGTTTGATGTCATCAAAGCATCCTTCCGATGATGGTGATTAACATGATATCATCGTCGAAGTAATTAGGTTACTATGTATCAGAAAGCTTATAGCAAATGAACTATATTAAATGACTTGATCTTTATGCTATGCTTAACTATAGGAGTATGTCCATCACATCATTCTCCTAATGATATGACCCTGTTGTTAATAACACCTCTATGTTCATGATCAGGAAACCATGATCATATATTAACCAACAAGCTAGTTTAACAAGAGGCTTTACTAGGGACTCTTTTATGTTTACAAATCACACAAGTATTAATGTTTCCGGTTAATACAATTATAGCATGGTATGTAAACATTTATCATAAGTATGAAGATATGATAATAACCACTTTATTATTGCCTCTTGGGCATATCTCCAACAGTCTCCCACTTGCACTAGAGTCAATAATCTAGTTTCAAACCTTTGTGTATTCAACACCTATGGCTTTCTGGTGTCGTATGTACACGATTTCTAGTGGTCAACTGATCTCCGGATCTGACACTTCCAGGTCCGTGTGTAATTGCATGTCTTTGCGTCTCTACGCATCACTCATTCTCTAATGAGATGGCTTTGTATAAATTTGGTCCTTTGGTGAGACCTTTAGTTCTTTGGGGTTAAAACATGTTGATAACATTGTCGTACAATATATCTTCATAGTATTATCCCGCTGTGAACTACACCTAGTTTGATAACAAAATAATTGACACAAATGCCCTCTTTAGCTGCTATAATAGCATTTATATACTTAGCCCTTTTGTTGTAGTATCTGTCACAATCTCTTAACTTTGGAACTCATCCAAATCCATTATGGAACTTACTTTCCATTATGTTGTGCCACCCTTAGTTTAGATTGAGATAAACTTAATTTGTACTTTGTGACAAAACTAGTATCAATGTAGTACTTTTACAATGAACTAACCATCTATTTGTCACTTCTACAAATAATATACTCTTAGTTATTCCAAAAAAAAAAAATAATATCCTTACTATTGTCCAATGATCATCTTATGAATCATT